>CM028135.1:433605000-435100000 GCA_016271365.2 Neoceratodus forsteri | reverse complement strand
GTTGCTAGACCTGTGACCATTTCCCCAGTCTTTTCAGATTTTACTTCAATGTTTTGATCCCCCTCATCACTGACCACTCTACCACAGATTTTTTTTTTTGTCATCTGCAAATAGGCAAAACTTCCCTTAGATCCATTCTCAGATGTCGTAGGTACAGATTTTGAAAAAGTACTGGGCCTAAAATGAATTCCCGGGGAGCCCTACTGGTAACTTCTGTTATTGCTGAGAATTTTCCATTTAAGACTGCTACCCAGCCAGTTCCCTACCTATCCTGTAATCTTGTCCCCCACCACAGGTCCTCCCATTTCTTAACTAGTCTCCCATGTGGGATGGAGTCAAAGGCTTTGCTGAAGTCCAGCTACTATATGTCTTGTTTCCTGCCCTTTGTCCACCACTTTTGTTACCTAGTCAGTGACGTTGATCAGATTTGTCTGACAAGACTTCCTTATGGTGAATCCATGCTGTTTTTTGTCCTTGAATCCACTGACATCCTCAAGGGGCATTCAGTTGTTAAGGCATTTGCAAAACAGCTGCCTTGAAAACAGCACACATCAACTACTGTTTGGACATACAGTCCAGAAGTAATGCCAGCTTTCAAACTGCTGTCTTGCAGAACCTTTTTCCTAACTAGTTTCTGGACGCAGCCTCTCAAGGTACTTGATACTGAGTCTGCATGAATTGTCAACATTAAGTGTGGGATTCCTGGTGTCAGAAGAAAAACTTACCATAATAACATTGTTTCTTCTTAAGGGGTCTCTCACAGTGTTTACATGGGATCCATACAAAATCCCGACAACCGGAATCTCGACAACAAAAAGCCCGACACCGCAATCCCAACAAGGTTGCAGTCCCACCACACAAATGACCGTCCGACCAAATCGCAACACTTATGCTTAAAATCCCGATGATCGCCAATACAACACATTGAAATGCCCTTTGCATTGAAATAGTTGGTCGGGCACCACTGGTTTCACCTTTAAACAGAAGTCTGCACTTTACTTTGCACATCAGGCTTTTTTCAAGTTATGCCTAAGAAAGCTAGCTCTTGCATCACTCCGCTACCCTACTGATATAAAAACATTGCACCACCTTTAAACAGAAGCACTTCTCTCTGTTCTTTTCAAGTAAAGGCACGTAATCGGGTACACATCTCATAACAAGTTACTGCACTATCTGCTCTTGCATCACTTGCAGTTTCCTTAATTGTTTTGGGTGGGGGATGAAGATTCAGTTCACTGCCATTCGCTGTCTACCTCTGCTTGTGCACAATTGGTTTTTCAGCAGACTGGTGTGACATGCTGAGCTGTATCGGGTGAGCAATCGCTTTTTTCAACAGGAGAAGGTAAAAACTGCTGTAGCAGGGTAGTGGGCTAGTGCAGTAATGCAAAAGACTAAAGTAACTTGCTCAGTAATGCGTTGTGCTGCCGATCACCGCTGTTTCTGATACTCCCGATGTATGTTACAGCAACAGAATAGTCGAGATTTCGTTAAATCTGCATTAAATCATTGTTGGCATTTCAGTAGTCAGGAACGCATCTGTGTGGATTTTGGGTGTCGGGCTTTCGTACCAAACCCATTAACACTCCCTACCCTGCCTCCCCCTCCAGACCCTGAAATAGGTTCATGCAAGAATCAGTTATTTTCTAATTGAGGTTGCTTGAGCATTACTGTAGTAGTTCCTACAAGTGTAAATTTGTTAATGATTTATGTGACAATTTTTTTTTCTCAAGTCTGCATTTTTTTTTTTTTTTAACCCATTGGGTTCAGTAGCCGCCATATGGTGTTGTAACCATCTATTGCTGAACCTGACCCAAAGTGGCCACTTGGACCCAACGAGTTAATTCTATAAACATTTTTCAAATTCTTCGGTAGCCTTTTAACTAGTTTTGCTAGCCACTGCTCCACTGTGGCTTGGAAACAGATCTGAGCAATGGCCAGAGTGGAGCGCAGATGCAAAAGTTTTAACGTATATTCCAAATTCTAAAATTTGCATAGGTTCTGTCTCCGGGGCGTCTCTGTCTGTTGAGATGACTGCATAAAGTGTAAACATAATGAGCGATCCCTTAAGAAAGAACAACATTACTATGGTGAGTAATTTTTTTATTGAAGTAATTAGATCATCTTCGAGGATATCTTTCATTAGGCCACACCTATGGAACTTACAGCCACCAGGCACTAGGACCACATGTAAACTTTGGCAAGCAGTCCACTATGGGCCACCCATGTTGACGTCCTACATGGCCTCTCCCTATATAAACGCGGGCAGCCCCATCCCTCCTCAGCTCATTTCCCGCTGTTGAACAATGCTTGTTGGACTACTGTGGAAATGTTGCTGTTTTTGCCACAGTTTTTCTTTCTCCTGTTGATAGAAATAATTACTTTTACTGTATTTTCGGTGACTGGCATGTTGTTGAAAGAACCGGCAACATACTTCCTCTATTGGAAAAAAGGAAATAACTCTTCGAGACAAAGGGTGGCCTCCCCCCCCCCCACAATAACTGGGCCGCTAACCTCTGCAGGTAACAGGAGTATTGAGCACAAGCCCCCGGATCAATTCAGAGGAAGGCCTCCCCTGGTGCGCCACAGCTCACCCCTTAACATCTCAGGGATGACCATCTCTCCTGATGTTGCCCGTTTCTGTGGTGATGCATCTCCCCCACCCCCAACTGCCAAGTAGGATACCAAGGTTGGGGTCCGGGGGCACCCTCTACCAGGTACTCATCATTTTACAGCAAAATTTATGATGGCGCCTTTGTCTCCCTTGTTGACTTCTTCGCTCTGGCTGATAACATCACCTCATCAACAATGTCACCTTTGCCTCTCCTGTCAATCTATATTCATGCCAGTTCCTCTGCATCAATGTTGATGGCTCTGTCTGCCCCGTCGACATGGTTTCATACTAAGTCTTTCACATCAATGGTGTTGCTTCTGCCTCCTCCATTGACATCTGCAGATATCCAACATTGATGTTGGTGCTTCTGCCTCCACTGTTGACATACTTAGGTATTCAACATCAGCGGTGGCGCCTTTCCTTCCCCTGTTGACATACACCGGTGTTCCCATTGACTACACAAGCGCCAATGTCAAGGCGGTACTCTGGCCCCATATGGATATGCTAGGACGCCTCTTAACTCCTTTTCTTGTAACAAGGATCTTGTCAATGTGGCATCTAAACCAAAACCTTGTGGCAATGCCTCCCAGGCCATCGCACCAGCTCTCTTCTCGTGCGTCAAAAGCCGTACAGGCTCACTCCTTGCTCTCTGTCGAGCATGTCGATGAAGCCCAGGAGTACCATCCTGTCTCTAGCATACAAGATGAGGATCAGGAGGAAGACTGTGGCAAGGCCCCTCTGGACCACTGTGCCCACGGGGAGAGAGGACCTAGTATATTACACCCAGGTCCCCATTGAGGTGCCATCTTTGATATCATAACACAGTTGTTGACAGGCTGCTAGGGGGCTTGCTTTACAGGGACAGGCCATTTCCAGAGTTTGACCTCCCTCCCTCCCATCATTATCCCTCCTACCCTGTCTATCTGGGGGGATGCTACCCTTAATGTTTGCTGTAGGCCTAACAGGATTCCTGACACATTTAGAAGAACAAGTTAAAGGTCCTCTGCAACCATCCTTGTGGTCATAAGAGCTGTCCCAGGCTGAGGCCTGATATGGAACCTAGGGAGCTGGAGATCAAGGGCAAAAAAATTTGCCTCAGACATACTGTATCTAGGATTGTGGATTGTAAACCACAGGCCAACATGTCCTCTGGACAGCTGATGCAGTTGATTATGCTCCTCTAGCAGCTGTGCCTAAACAGGAACTCCTTAAGGATCCCACAGCCACAGTAGACGTAGACAAACACTCCTGAGTAAGTTCTATGACATCTCAGATGCTACTAGAGCAACTGTCTCTGGCTCATTTCTCAGGGTACACGCTTGGCTCAGGGTGGCTTACTTTGATAATTATATGAGAAAGTCCATTTTCCATGCCTTCCTCTTACAAAGGGTAAAAAGTAAGAGAGGCTGAAGTTAAAGGACATCCTCTTAGCCTGTAGGCCTCAGACAGAGCTTGAAAGTCTTTTCCTCCCTCTATGAAATGCACTTGAGGAGTAGACAGAGGCTGTCTGTCTGGCCAGTGCTCACTACTGTTCCACTGCCAGACGATATCCTTAAGAGAGAGCAGCAGTAGACCAGCCTACGCCAGGAACCACCCAAGTGTCCACCCCATAAGCCCCTGAAAATGGAAAGGGGGGGGGACAGCAACAGCAGTAACTAGTTCTGCTGGACTCTGTTGCTGACTCCAGCACCCATTGTTTGCAAGGGTGGTTGTCAGAGGTCTTTTCCCCCCAATATAGGAGAGGGTTGTGACACGAGATGCCTGGGCCCTAGTGATAACAGCACGGGGATATGTTCTGGATCTTTTTGAACTATCTCCACACTGTCCACCAAATCTTTCTCATCACCCTGCAGAACATCTTGCAATGTTTCTGGGAGAAATTTCTCACCTTGATACAAAAGTTTATAGACCGCGTTTGCTAGGAACAAAAGCACATAGGGTTCTTTTTTGTGGCACCTTCTAGTCCTAAAATGGACAAGAGATCTGCAGCCTACTTCACATCCTAGAGCATGGACCTTTCTTACTGAGCACAGGAAGTCAAGAATAGTTCCCCTGTGAGCCCTGCTTCCATGGCTGCATGTAGGGAATTGGCTTTCTTCTCTGGTTAGGTAGATGGTATGCCTTCATATCACTGTTCTTGTTCTCAATGAGAACACTGTCAGTCCAGGGAATTCCCGTTGGCTTATTATTTCTGCCCTGGGTTTTCACTAAATGTTTAGCAGTGCTGGTAACAGCCCTTTGCAGGGGCGAGCTTTAAGTCTTTTATTACCTAGTCGACTGTTCCTACAAGCTTACTCCAAGGTAACATAGGTCATACATGAACCAAGTAGGATCTCCCATAACTGCTCGTCTTTCCTAAAATCAATAGCCCACAATATTATTTCTGATACAATATTTGTCTGATTTCATTTTGAAGGTTTACAGACTAGAACTGCCCACATCATCAAGTGGAAGGGGATCCCAAATGCTAAGGACACGGTGATTCAACCAAGAAATTATTTTTCTTGTCCTACGTATCTCCCTTTTTAATTGTAAACAGTGTGGTCTGGTGTGGTGTCATAGATCATATTCCTTGGTTCTAAACCAAGGTACTCCAATAGGTCATAAAAAAAAAAAATGCTCTATAGACCAAACACAGATTCCACCCCCCCCCCCGTAGTCTTCTATATTCCATGGAATACAAATCTAAATTCTTGAGTCTGTCTGAGTAACTAAGGTCATGGACATTCACAGTTAGTCTAATAGCCCTGTGTTGTACACCCTCCATGAGATTTATCTCCATTCTTCCATTAGGTGACCATAGTTGAACGCAATATTCAAGATGAGGTCTCACCAGTGACTTGTACACTGGAAGAATAACTTCCCTGTTTCGACACTGGATATGTCTTCTGATGGTCAGAAATGTATTAGCTCTTTTAACTGCGGTACTGCACTGCTTTTTTAAAATCCAGATTACTGGTAATGTATATCCCCAGATAATTCTCTTCTTCACTGACCCTCAAAATATTCCCATTTACAAAATATTTATACCTAGCATTTTTCTGCTCAAGTGTAACACTGCATTTGTTGAAGTTTAACTCCAGGATCTCCTGGGTGGGATATGATAAGACCAGGGAAATTTACTAATGTGGAATTTATTTGTTGGGGTGAGTTTTATCAACAAGTGAAATATTCGGATGGGATACAACAATGTATTTCTAATGAATTTAAAACAAATACCCCATCTGCTGCAGTGTCTGTTACTTGGTATGTGTTGCACAAAGGGATCAGGTGAAGGGCCTAAGACCTGGTACTGTTTTAAAAGTAAAAAATAGTAAAATAAATTGTCTTTGTTTAATACTGTTATTGATTTTAGCTGGGAATATAGAGATTAATCCAGGCCCTTTAATTACTCAGGTCATTTTTGGGAGAAACCAGTTAAAGGGTTTGCAAATGGTTTTTTTGAATATAAGGAGTCTTCAACCTCATTTAGATGAATTAAGGGTATGGAAGGAGTAGAGCAACTATGATATAGTTGGATTAACTGAAACCTGGTTGAAACCACACGTTCCCTCAAATCGCATTGTAGTAAATGGTTATTCAGTTTATAGACAAGATAGAGAAGGGAATAAACGAGTGGGGTAATGTTGTATATTAAGGAGGATATTATTGCTGAGGTTGTTGCCAGATGCCATTTGGATAATTACACCCAATTTGATCTTAACAGTTAAATAATCAATGTATCAGTATGTAAACATTTATATTTTACCTGTTTCTATTGCCCTCCGAAATTTAAATTGGTTAATTATCCAGTTTTTCACATATGTACTAGAACCCATCGGAACAAAGGGATCATATTATCATGGGAGATGCTAATTCTGATTGGAGGCAAGAAAGTGAGGTTGTGAAATTAAAAACTCAAATGAATACTTTTTGCTTTGTCCAGCTAGTTGAGGTTCTCACTTGATTTAATTATTAAGCTAATAATCATTCTATCATTGATTGGATAATGACAAATCATCCGAGTAATTTGTGTAATTTGAATGTTTTATCTGATTATATTTCTGGCCACTGTCCTATATTTTGTGTACGTAAAATGGTTGGGCAAACTGTCCCTCCAAACTTTATTTATAAAAGGAGTATTAATAGACAATGTGGAAGCCTAAATTAAAGTATTGGAACTGACTGACTGGACTAAAGTAATGTATTCATCTGTCCTTGATTATAAAGTAGTTCAGTTTACAAATTATATAGTTAGTTTATTTAGCAAGCATATCCCAGTAACAGAATGGAGGGTGAATGGTAAATTTTCCCCATGGTTAAATAAAGAACTCTGTGACTTGATTAAAAATAGGGAAAATAAAAGAAAATATTATCTAAAGGTTAAAGATGTTGATTCTTTGAGGTTATATAAGACTTACAGGAACAAAGTTAAAAAAATTGTTGAAGCCAAAGCTCGGTATTTTAAATTAAAACAGATAAGAAATCTGAAAGATCCAAAAAAAATTCTGGCACTCCTTTAAATATATTTATAATCCCCAAGAGGACAGAGGTGTAAAAGGTATTAAGGTAGATGGTATTTTGATTTCTGATGGGTTAATCATGGCAAATAGTTTTAATGAATTTTTGTCTCTAAAACAGTTAGTGGTATGGAAGCAAAATGGTTAGGGAGATTGATGAGCGTAGGGATAGTGATCAGCCATGCTTCACTTTTTCTGAGATAGAGGAACCAAAGGTTTTGAAATTGTTACTAAAATTGAAGGATGGTGAAGAGGGAGGGATTGATAGGATTTCATCTACTTTATTAAAATATTCTGCTTCTTATGTGAAAGGCCCTTTAATGACTTTGTTCAGCCTCTCATTACAACAAGGTATTGTACCTGCTCTGTGGAGGGAATCCATTGTGATTCCTTTCTATAAAGGTGGTGATAGATTTAATGTGTCTAATAATAGGCCTATTTCCCTGTTATCTGAAATTAGTAAATTGCTGGAGAAGTTGTGTTCATCAGCAATTACTGGTTTATCTTCAGGAACAAAGTATACTTCCTGATCAACAGCATGGATTTAGAGCTAATCGATCCACTGCAACGGTGCTGGCCGGGTACACGGATGCTGTACTGGTGGCAGCAGAGGAAGGTAAGGCCACTGGTGCAGTCTTCGTTGACCTGGCCAGTGCCTTCGACATGGTGAATCATAATATTCTGTTTATACAAATTAAGAAAACTGGGAATTAAGGATGTTCAGTTAAATTGGTTCTCAAGTTATTTGTTAAAGTGTAGTCAAAGGACTAAAGTTAACAGCCATATGTCTCAATCCAGAGAGATAAAGGCAGGTGTTCTTCAAGGATCAGTATTGGGTCCTTTTTTTATTTTTAATTTTTATTAATGAGTTACCTTTTTCTTTTACTAATAACAGTTTATTGTATGCAGATGATACTGAATTTTGGGTATCGGGGACAAATAGTTACGAAATTCAGGATTCTCTTTAAAAACAATGTGATATTTTTGCAAATTGGATTGTTAAATGGTTATTAGTGAAGTTAAAACAAATGTTATGATGTTCGGTTCTTCAAAAAGACTTCAGAAATTTGACTCTATTCATATAGTAGGATTTGGTGGTAATCCTCTCCCTTTGGTTACTATTATTAAATATCTAGGTTTATACCTGGATCCAAACCTTAGTATGGTTCCTCATTTAGAGAAGGGTGTAAAAATCCATCAGAAACTTGGGTTTCTTTATAGAAACATTAGATTTTTAACCGAAGAAGCTCATCATACTATAGCTCAACAGGCTCTTTTTCCAACATTAGATTATGGAAGTATTACTTTTGTACATTGTAATCGGTTGTTTGAGTCAAAATTAAAATTTTGTATAATGATATTTGTAGATTTGCCTTGCATTCCCCATTCAGAATTCACCACTGTCAGCTTTATTTAGATTTTGGTGTAATTTCTGCAATCAACTGTTTGAAATGTACAATAGTAAATTTAGTTTTTTGGATAAAATGTTCAGGAGATCCTTTGTCTTTATCTAAATTAATTGTAGCAAAAGTTCATGGTGGGGTATAAGGCAAAATTGTTTAAAGTAATATGCTATTCCTGTTTGCAGGTTACAAATGAGTAGGAAAGCATTTTTCTGGTATGCACCTTCAGTTTTAAATTAATTTGAAGAATTGATTCAAAAAGCACATTCAGAATCTCATTTTAAACGTTTATTTGTGTGAGGCACTTAAGGAACTTAACTGGCCCTCTCTTTGGCACAAACTAGCCTACCCACCTTCAAGTTCTCTACCCTTGGTCCCCCTCCCCATCTTAATGGACTACTCTCCACCAAAATACAATGCCGAACCCTACGATCATCTGCAAATCACCTCCTTGACATCCCTCGGATTCGCTCCAACCAAGGCAAACGCTCCTTCAAATTTGCTGCCTCCCACCTATGGAACTCCTTACCAGCTAGCTTGACTGGTCCATCCACCCTTAGCCAATTCAAGTCTGGGCTCAAAGTATATCTTCTCACTCTCAGCCTCTGCGGCTGCAACCATTAGCTCCCTAGCCCATTTCTTAGCTCCGCTCACACTGCCTTGAACGTCCCTTCTTCCTGGATGTATCTAATATGATGTTTTTCTGTGATTCTCAAATCCCTACTAAACTGATCTGTAAACTGATGTCCTGTACTGCTAAAAAGAGCCAGAACGTTACCCTACTTTTACCCCTGTAACCTGTTGCTAATGTATATTTGTGTAATTATTGTAACTACTGTAAATAATGCTATTATGTGTCTCTTTCTGTAAAGAATGCTAGTGTGTGCCTTTTTCTGTAACTAATTGCGGGTCGCCCCTGAAAAAGGGACCTCTGGTCTCAGTGAGCTTACCCGGTTACCAAAATCCAAATAAGTACATTTTTAAAGAAATTATATTGTGATACTGTTTGTAATTGTGATTAATTATTGTTCTCCGTGTAAATGTAATTTTTGTATTGTAATGTTTTTTGTGTCGGGCGTGGCTGAAACAGGGCTGTGCCCAGTCCACCACCTGGTTAAAAATAAAATAAACAATTGAAGATCATCAGTCCATTGTGCAAGTAATAATACATGACGAGGTGTGGGATATGTGCTGATAAGAGCATGCACAGGTTGTTCCCTTATGCACTTGGGCGTGCTCTTATTAGGACATAACCCACATCTCGGTGTGTGTTACTACGCTTATAAAATGGGCCCCTCCAAAAAAAAAAATCTTTAAAAAAAGTATGCTGAAAATGTTCAGTATACAAAAGAGAGAAAATAGTCCCTTTTTGCCTGCTTAGTTGCACACTGTATATACTATATCACAGACTGAGTAGAGGGCAGTGGTGTCCTTTGTCTCTTCTCTAACAAGTCTGTCTCTCCCTCAATACAGAAAGACTTCCTTTTTTATTTTTTATTTATTTTGCCTTTTTTAGGCTTTGTTCCTAAGGTGTAATAAGTTGCAGCCAGCACACCGTATAAATTATGAAGTGAATACAGGGCGCTGGGGTCTTTGTCTTTTCTTTAACAACTCTGTCTCTCCCCCAACACAAACAGATTTTTTTTGTGTTTAATTTACATTTTTTTACTACCAGCGGCTTACTTCTGAAAGTGAGCATGTCCCTTTCTGCCTGCCATGCAGAGTGCTTTCTGGTTCGTGATTTTCAAATGGTAACTTCTGCTGTGTTGTGCTGTGACAGATAAGATGAGATGATTTTTTTTATTTTATTCTATATGTCCTCTCATGGATGGGGAGGGATGGGTGGCAGGGTTGGACACCATGACTATAGATGGTGGAAATCGACCGTATATTAGGCGACTGCCGGTGAGAGGGCCTGTGGCGCTGTTGCCGAGGAATGCACTGGTGCCCTAGGAGAAGTTGAATGGAGTGGGGACTGTATACAAGCTGCTGGGCTGATATCATTGGGACAGCTATGGATTGGCGGGGTCACAGAAAGTTTCTGAAGGGAAGAAAAATGAAGATCAGTCTGGCAGTTAAATGCAGTGTTTGTGAATGCTTGATACCTGGGGAACTGTCTTGAGTTTTAAATTTCTGTGCCACCGCTCGCCCGGTTCCCTCTGATTCTGTGTTGATGAGCTGCAGCAGATGGATTGTGGCATGAAGTGATTTTTCTGTGTGCTGCATTTTGCTTGTCACAGTCGGTGCCGGTTGCAATGCTATGTCCTGACAAGGACATGCTGAAAACCTGTTTCAGCAATTTTTATGCCCATTTTATTAACTGTTTTATCCCAAGCCTCCTGAAGTTTTTCAGCTGATTCCCTCAACCTTACTACAGTGCTCACTTTAATATCATTAGCGAATTTGGATATCCATACTTCTTCAAATCCTGATATGAATGTCACATATATTTTAAACAAACGGGGACCCAGTACTAACCCTTGTGGAACTCCATTGGTAACACTGGCCCATTCAGTAACTGGACCATGTACACATATTGCTTTCTACCATCCAATCAAGATGCCACCCATCTCACTATCCTGCAGTTTAATCCCATATTGGCTACTGTTTCAACTAATTTATAATAGTGGACTTTATCAGATGCCTTTCACAGGTCAAGAAATACAGTGTCAGCTGATTTACCATGATCTAATGCCTTACTAACATTGGCTGGTTAAACATGATCTGCCTTTAACAAAAACAAGTTGTCTACAAGTTCTTTATCCTTATTAAAATCCTTCATCATGTCCTTAATAGCACCTCTAGGATTTTACACAGTACGGACGTAAGGCTTACCGGCCTATAATCTTCAACATTCTTTCTAGTTCCTTTCTTAAAAATGAGAGTAACAAAGACCTCCTTCCAATTTAGCGACATTACCACTATTAACTCTTAGGCTGCCGACAGAATTATAGGAATTCTGGACTGATGTATCGGTCCGTGGCACAACAAGAGTTAAGAGACTCTTGAAAGATTCTAGTCACTGGACCAGTTATTTCTTCTGCCACTTCTTTTATAACCCTTGGATGTACACCATCAGGACCAGGGGATATATTTTTATTTATGTTCTTTAGTCTGTTCCATATGTCCGTTTCCAAGAGCACAATCTGTTCTTCATGCATGACATCATCTATTTTTAAGTCATTGGGGGCAAAAACTGAGCTA
Source organism: Neoceratodus forsteri (assembly GCA_016271365.2). Taxonomy (NCBI): domain Eukaryota; kingdom Metazoa; phylum Chordata; order Ceratodontiformes; family Ceratodontidae; genus Neoceratodus; species Neoceratodus forsteri. Next base: position 435,088,283 of record CM028135.1, on the reverse strand, counting down.
AAATAATCATTTAATACCTGTGCTACCACTTGGTCTTAAATAGTCAAATCACCTCTGCTGTCTGCCATGGGCCCCATCTGATCCTTATTTCCTTTAATAAAATGTATGTATGTATGTATAAAAAGATTTGTAATTGTTCTTTACTCCATCAGCAAGTCTCAAGTCATAATTATACTTAGCCTTATTTATTGCAGTTTTGCACTCCTGTACTTTGGCCTTGTATAGCTCCTTATCAAGAGGGGAATCTGTTTTCTTTTATCTGATATAACCTTTCTTCTTATCCTTTATTAACTTCTTAACTCATTATCTCCTGGAGGCCATTTTGTGTCAGGTTAGCAGTGGATAGTATGGACTTCATATGAAGCTATTGGAAGTAATGAGTTTTAATATTGTAATTTTTTTTTTTTTTTTTTTTTTGTGTGTAAGGCTCTTTATTCCCCTGCCAACCCAACTACCCACTCCTTTGGGCAACGTGGCGCCTCACCGTCACTTCACTCCCTCTTGAGTAGCGTCTGCCTGCCTATGCTTCCCCAACTGACCCGACGTATCCCTTCATCGGGGAACCCCCCTCCTGTGGTCATGGAGGGGAGACTGTCGCATGCCTGAAGGCACACACACTTTACCATCCTTGCTGGGGATGGCGAGGGTGCAGCTTGGGGCTATCCCAGGCTTTGCGGCGATGGAAAGATGAGCCACCATCGTCTGGGAGGCATAAGCGGCATCTTTTTCCGTTTTCTTGACCCTCCCACCTCCCAAGCTGAGCCTATTATGCACACCCTGGGGTGGAGACATATGGTGGTGTGTTGAAGCAGCACACCACCTAGGACATCTCCAGTCTACTACCAGGTGCCAAAGGTCTGCCTCCCACAGGAGGGAAGCGTTCAATGGATACTCTTCACTCCCTCCCTGCCGGTCTCTGCTCCTGGTACCTGGGCTTGGGGTGAGAACCCAGGTCACCAGTGTGCCGAATGAACCCCTTTGCTCCGTGCATACAGAGTTGGTCAATATTGTCACTAAACCATGGTGGGGGTGGGTTCTGTTTGCCTTTCTGTAATTGTTTTTGGTTGGAACATATTTTTCAATATTAATATAATTTTCCCAAAAACATATTCCACATGGTTTCTAGATTTACATTTTCAAAATCTTTTCTTCAATTCCCTTCCCTTGATTCCTCTATCATCTTCTCAAAATTTGCCTTAGCAAAACATTTTACTTTAGTTTCATCCGATAATGCTCTGACATATTTCTGTATTGAACTGTACCATGCCATGTTCACTGTTAGCTAACGAAGCCCTTGTAATACAGTCAGTGTTATAGTCCTCATGTTACTAAATATTAAATCCAATGTGTTAGAACCTATTGTTGGTGACTCTACATATTGCCCTCGTCCAGGTGTAGCTTTTGCACATTCTAGCATGGACCAAATATGTGTTCCCTGTTCTAGACTTTACAGTCAATATGCTCCAGGTCTATTCAACCCCTTCCAGTATTTGCGTTCAGTAGAGGCAGTCTGAGACATTACTCAAGACCCAGCTCTCCTACACTGGGAGGGGGCTGACCGTCTGTTAGCATGGCATAAACAGTCCATACCAAGCAGTATGTCATAGGAATATTTTCGCTAAGGTCTTTAGACCTTATAAGAGTGGCCACTGTCCTGAAACCCAGGGCCAGACTATCTGTATTTAAGGATTTTTTTAGTGACCCTTAAGAGCCTAGGGGACTCAAAATATCTATGCTGCAGAACAGAGCATTCTCATGTCCTTTTCTGCCCACAAGGTGCTCTAGTGGCAAAGGGACTAGCAACCTGGTGAATGGGGGGAGGGTTCCTTTTCAGTCTCCCTCCCCAGACTCTTAACTACAGGTGTCCTCAGGCCTTCTGTGAATACAGATGGGCAGTATCAATAAGGCATTCATTCTTCTCCTGTGAGGGTAATAGATGAGACTCTGGAGTTAGGTTCTGGATTATGGTCTAGAGCTGTAAACATTCATCATTCCAGAAGACCTAACATGTCTCACAAGACAAGCTAAACAGTCACGGCCCTGTAGGCATGGCTGGACCCTGCTGACACTCCTAGTGGAAGACCTGTGTGGTAGATGGGACTGTACAGGGTTAACTATATATTTTTTTTGGCATCCTTACATACAGGGAATTAGAAAAACAAACTGCTGGGGTTTTATTTACTCACTCCAGGACCTGGAGTTCTTTTTGGTGAGACGCATTATGCCTTTATTGGTAAGGGAAATCCTTATGTGCCTTTTCTTCCCTTCCTTTCCTTTCAACCGGAAAGTGCTGCTTATGTTCCCAGTGGAAGGGGCAACTCTGGTATTCATTGTTCCCATTGATCCACACTCATTCAGTTCCACATACTGCAGAAACTGGCTGTGGAACTGCTCCTCTCCTGCCCTTATGCGAGGGCATACTATCACGAGAGTAACATGTTGTGGTCCGTTAGGATCCCAACTTGAGTCACAGTCCTGCATGGCTCTCGAGAATGTAGCCATGGATAGACTTGGAGTTTCCTAATAGGTGATTGCCATTTGGGAGGCAACCTGAAAGACTCCCACCAGAAACATTTCTTTTTTTCTGTGACATCAAAGCAGTTTTCCTTGTGGACCACTTCTCACCATTTAGATTAGTTTACTCAGACAGTAAATCGAAGTCTGCAGTATCTGCTACCCTTGTCGGAGGCAGGCTGCTAAAGTGCACTTGGCTGTTTTTCAAACTTTCCGTGTGTCCATTGAAAGTCACATGGTTGCCTGGCTCATAGGGGCCTGCATATTTTGGAGAAGCCTTTTATATTAAAAGCCTCCTGTTTATAACCCAGTCCTAGCTTGGGGCCTAAACTGGAGAAACTTACTTTGGCTCCCTTTGAGCCAGCTGTGACTATTGGCTTCTGCCTGCTTCCTTTTTTTGAGATTTAATATACTTTGTTGTTTTATTTTCATAACACAGAACATAACAATAACAAACCATAAAATTCAACAAACGGCCACGCCACCCCACCCTCAACTCATCCACCACCCATGGCGGAAACAAGAAAAAGAATGTCCATATCAGTCCTGGCGCAGTATAAAATTAGTTGATGGGCTCACTAAATATTCATGAACGGATAACGTGGGGCATAATAAATAAGATTCCATTACAAATGAAAGCTCAACTAAAGACATATAAATTTAATTTAGTTGTTGTTGCAGAGTAACCTATAAAGTATGTAAGGTGTGCAGTTTGCTCCATTTCTTATCATAAGATGAAAGCTTATGATTAATGCTCGCAATTAATTTGTTTAACCAAAGGTTAAATAGGAGCGCCTGCAACCATTCTTCATAAGTAGAGTCTTATCAACCCAATGATAGAGGACTGCCTTTACTGCTAAGGAAATTAAAGCTATATGATATTTCCTTTCCTTCACTGCAATGTTACAATACTCATCAATTATACATATTTCAGGGGTGAAGGCATCGTCAAGTCCTAAGAGGGGATCAGTTCTAGACTTAATCAGCTCGCATAAAGAGGCCGCTTTGGAACAGTCCCAAAAAATGTGGAGTAAAGTTCATTCCACCTTCCCACATCTTGTACAAAAAGGCGAGGCTAATTTGCCCAGCTTCAAGGAAAAGTCCACCCAAAACTTGAAAAAATATATGTTGTGCAGAGTGTTTTAATTTGTATGTGAAGTTCTAGTGTTTCCTTCCCTCTGACTGGTATTAGGAGTTTTTCCTAAATTAGGCTGCTTGCTTTATGCTAGTTTTACGACCCCTGGGGATCTTCATCCCTGATAGCTTAATTGTATTTCTTGTTCCCACAGTGCATCTTGTCTCATGTGACAGTGATGTAAGAGAGACCCAGCATTCAGCACACACATGCCAAACAAACTAAATATCTTGGAAGCTTTATAAGCTGCACAAAAATCACCAGCAGCAAAGTTTTTCAGGACAGTAAAAACTTTACGATGAGGGTGGTCACCATGCTGAATTCTACAGATTTTAAAATATAACCATCTCTACTGTTGTGAACTGATTGTAAAGCAGTGCTTTCTGCTGGATTTATGGTCTCTGCTACATCACCATCGCATGAAACAAGGTGCATTGTAGAACAAAGAAATACAATTAAGCTGTTTCATATGGAGATCTCTAGGGGTCGTAAAACTACCCTAAAGCTAGCAGGCTAATTTAGAAAATACTCTCTTTAGCAGACAGAGGGAAGGATACACAATAACTTAACATACAAATCAAAACACTCTGCACAACATATGTTTTTGCAAGTTTTGGGTGGACATTTCCTTTAACTAGTTTTAATGGTGTAAAATACAAGTTGTATAATATATGCTTCTGCCTGCTTCCTTGAAGAGACTTCCTTTTTATTGCCATTTCTTCTGCTTGAAGAATGTCACAGCATCAAGCTCAGATACAAGCCTTCTTATTGGCATTTTGCAAAGATGTATAAAATACTAGAATATTCTATACACTGTACAACTGACTCCAAAGAGTCCTCACAGCTGCTGTTTTAGCCACCTTTGGGAAACGGAGTACTGTTATCTCCGAACACTGCTGACCACCCATCTGGGCAAGCACTATAACTTTCAGTTACAAGTGGTACGGTGAACAACTTCCTGTTATTGTCCGTGATCATTCCCCTAGAAGCATGGCTTTCTCTGTTGCATGTTTTCAACATGTATTTGCTGTGGGGATATGTGCAGATACCAACTGAAGTACTGTCCACACACTTTCACTAAACATGAAAGTCTGAATGTTCTATACTGAAAAAGGGATGGCTTTTCACCTGGCTGTTTTTCAAGGCCTCCTTTCATAGGCATGCAACCTGCAGCCACCCAGACTGTTAATGATTAATACTGCTTGGTATTTGTTCTATGGGTGTGGCCTGATTAAAGAGTTATCCTCAAGTAAGATAGAACAGTTACGTACTTACCATAACAGCAGATCTTCGAAAGAAGCTCTTTCATCAGGCCATGCTGATCCACCCTCTATCCCCTTAGGGATCTACAGCTTTGTAAATGCTGTCTCCTTCTGTATGAAGGCTTATCCAATGTCTTCACGTTGGGTTTTCTGCCTCCCTTGTTCGGCAGTGCCATGCATTCTCTCCTGGTTTTCTGAGGAAAGGTCTTCTGAGCATGGTCTCAGGCGGCGAACTGAAGAGGCTGCCTGCGTTTTATATAAGGAGTGGACTGCTTGCAAAAGTTTTCATGTGGTGCTAGAGGTTGGTGGCTATAATTTTTATAGGTATGGGCTGATGAAAGAGATTCTCGCTCAAATCTGCTATTACGATAAGTACGAAACTGTTCTATCTGCAACATTTTGCTGGAATTCAGTGTTGCACCCCTCCAGTTTCTCTCGCTATAGCTCCTCCACCAGCAGTGTTGAGGTGAAGGGGCTACGGCAAGTTCTGTGCAGTGTAGAATGTGGGCAGGTGGAGCTGTTTACATTAAGTTTAGATTCCCTTTCGATTTGGAGTAGCATATTAAAGCAGTAAGGCATGACGGTGTGAACTATTGAGGGGATTATATCAAACACCTTGTGTGCTGTTTCATGAGACACAGCCAGCTGACTTGATCATACGAGAAGTGGGTAATCCTCCAGTTACCCACATTCTGGAGTACCTTGTTGCATTTACATTATGTAATGGACCTGTGTAGAGGCAATGATTTTTCCATTTTCAGAAATGGCAAGTTCAATTATGCAAAATCTTAAAATCCATTTTTTCTGGGTTTTTTCCCCAAATTGAGGGCAAATCAGCATGTTTTGTACAAAAATTTGACTCGCAATGATGGGGGTTGTCCAGAAAACTAGTGGAAAGTTTGTTTTTTTTTTTTATGTTTGTTTTTTTATGAAAAATTTACATCCTTAGTGCTGGTTTAAAGAGCTAGTGGAACCAAAACAGACAGTACAGATTTTAAGTAGTCAGTTGTAACTTGTAGTTTCTGAAGTGTTTTTCTTTTTGTCTTTTGCGCATTAGAAAGTTTTCTAAGGGATAATATTGTGCTGGATGTACAGTATGGAACAGCTCTCAGCTTGGCAGCTGACATTTCTACCTCTGTTCCCCCCACTATATCATCAGCATTGTGATCTCACTGACAGTAACGTCGCAGGTGACTGACCTGGCAGCTACTGAGTGGCTGTTCCTAAGTATCCATGATGTCACAGTTAGGGAGGTCACAAAAAGAATAATACACAACAGGGTGTGGTATATCGTGAGATATTTCCACACCTTGGGTTTGTTGTGAGTCAAGAGGCTGGAGGCCAAGTGATTTGTGCACCAGGCAGGTGGCAATACCTCATGATACTCCACACCATGGAGTGATATTACTGTATTAGCTAAGGTTTTATTTGTATGCATAAAAATAAAAAAAAAACTTGAAAATAGTTTTAAGAATTTGATATTGCAGGTGCACCTTTAGAAAAATAGTTCTTATTTTGTTATATGGTCAGAGGTGGCGCTGTTGTAGTAGTTTCCACAGGAGTGGAGAGAATGGTAGGAGGAGGATGGCTCTGAATTTGGATGGTAGTTGGCCAGCCCTTTTTTTTTTTTTTTTTTTTTTACATTTACATTTAATGTTCCTGTGCTGTGGGGCTGGCTCCCACTGGAAGCCTGCAGCACCTTCCCCACTCCCCCAGCCCTCATCTACCTTCATCCGCCTGCTGCCTCCATGGAGTCTGTTTATCCCCCAGAATGCTACAGGGTCAGGGATATAGCCTCAAACGTTCCATGTGTCGGGTCTTGGTCGAGGCATTGGTGACCGGCTCTAATATACCAAGGTTGCTTTTATTCTGTTCAGTTTCCTCAGGCCCATCCCCTTGAAGATGCCAAAATGCAAGGGAGACTATTGCAATTCTTCTTCTTCCCATCTGGTGCACTTAGCTGCACTACCAACTGCGGTCACCCATGTGGCAGTATTTTGCAGGGAGAATAGTGCCCTCCCTCCCAACAGCCAGCTCCTGATGATCCATGCTCGTTGTCAATACCAGGTTGCTTACGTCAGGACCTGTACCCTTACCACTGCACAGGGGTGTAGCCAGGAATTTTAAACTTGTACTCAAAACTGATGCACTGTTGCCCCCCCCTGTTATGTAAACATAAACCAAAATATGCGCTGCCATGCCACACCAACAATAGCCCCCTCCACCCCCCGTTTACAAAGTCCGAGTTTAAATAATCACTTTCTTCCTGTAATCCTCCTTCCTTTGTTTTTCTGCCTGCATGGTAAGTTCTTCTTGTTTGTGCATTTGACAGGTAGCATCAGTGCCCCATAGTGAGCAACAAAGGCAAAAGGGCTCAGCACGACACAGACAGTGTGACTTACAATGTCCTTGTTTTCCTCTTTTTGTTGCCCCTGCCAGATTTGTTGCCCCTGCCTGTTTTTTTTTTTTTTTTACTGTACTCTGCTGAGTACAGTGCGTATGCCTCTTAAACACCCCTGCCACTGCATCATGTGGCAGGAGCTCGGATACAAACACTGCAGCAGTAGCAGCAGGTAATGTGTGTTTCGAAATATGAACAAAAAGCGTTATGCTCCAGGGAATAGGAGGAGGTGTAGAGGAAGGTGGCCAGCCTGTACAGCAACAGAAAAACAGAATAGCTCGGCACTTATGGAGTCAAATAATCCAGGCAAAGATAGATTGAAAAGGTATTTATTTCAAAACCTTGGTGGTCCAGACTAACATCCAGCTGCCCTTGTGCTTTAACCCCAAAGGGCCTTTGCAGGGGACGGGTCTAGTTTGTAACAGACAACACACCATTTAAAGTGATACACACAATATAACATAATAACTCATACCACAACCTGTAAATGAAATTCTGTTGAAGACAGTGAACAGTATGACTGAAAATAGTGCAGAGACTGGGCAGAGAGTAAAAAAACAAATGCACAAACAAGATGACGTTAAACTGTAAAAAAAACAAAAGAATGTTATTAATTCCATCCATCAATTCCTTGGTACTAGTTCCTGCACCCAGCAAAACTAAATAAATTATAAAAAGAGGAAGAGTGTGGTGTGTGTGTGTGTGTGTGTGTGTGTGTGTGTTACAGCAGTAGAACAAGGGGACGGGGGGTTAGAGAAGGGAAGGGGCGCCAAATTCTTGATGCAAAACTTTATACACCAGGTGTTGTAAAGAGGCGAAAAATAAGGTTTAAGCAAAGGTTTTAAGGGAGGGGGGCTTGAAATCATAAGCATACAGGAATGTAAAATAGGCTCTAAGGAGAAGGATGAACCATGAGTTAAATAGGTATAAACAGAAAATCCAAGCAAAGGTGGACAGAAGGGAACATTTGAAAAAGGGGGAGTGAAAAATAGGGAGAAGAAAAATACTTTTTGCTCAGTCAAGTTTTGGCATTAGTCTGTTATCTGTCACCAAGTAGAAAGCAGATGTAATTTTCCATTTGGATATAGTAATTCATATATATTGGGGACCAAGGGTATTCCTCACCAGTGGTTCAAAATTCCTGAGGTTAAAGGTCCTGTTACCTGTAATAGAAGAAGAAGAAAAAGATGCATGTGAAAAATAGATAAACATTCCATTTACAGAAAAGGGTTGAATCTTCTTAATTTAATCCAAGCAGAAAGGCTGTTTTCAATACCATAATCAATTTTGTTTCTCTTTGTAATAAACTCCCAGTCTCTCTCCTCCCCTAGGACGTCTAGCTACATGTTCAAGCACAGTAAATTACATACAATCCAGTTTTGAATCATGGGCTTCTAAAAAATGGGCACCTAAAGCATTATGTATGTTGCCATTACATTATAGCCCTTATGTGTTCTTGTATGTGGACCTTAGCTGGTCTTGTAGTTCTCCCCACATAACATTGATTACTAGTTTACCAGTAAACGTTCACAACAAAAGGTGTAGTGCATGTAAGAAAGTTTTCAGTTTAAAAAGCGTCATCATTCGTAATGAACCTGACCCCAGTTTTGGCATATTATTTCCAGACATTACATTTGCCTCATTTGAAAAAGCCTTGTGGTTTGTTCTGAAACCAGTTCCCTTCCCCCATTTTAGTTGCCATGAAGTGACTATGAACTATTCTGCCCTCTATACTTCTCACCTTACTGAAAGTTACCCTTGATTTAGGTCCGATGTTTAGGGTTGCTGAGAAGAATAGGCCAGAGTCTATGTACATTCCCTCCCAGCCTACCTGCTAGCGGATTGTATTCTGTAATAAAGTGGACAATTGGTGGAGAATTCTCTAAAGTTACATCAGTAGTATTAAAGGTAATTCCTATCTAATGTAGTTACTTTCTGGAATGTTTCTTCTAAGACCTGCTAAGTATAGCCCCTACTAAGGAACCTGTTTTTTAGTTCAGCAATTTGTTCATGAAACACCCTATCATCTAAGCAGTTTCTTCTTAGACGAATCATTTCTCCATATGGTATTGAAGAAATCAATTTCTTTGGATGTGTGGATGTGATTTTTTCCCCTTCCCACCTCTGTTTAAAACCTTTGCCTAAACCTCGTTTTTCACCTCTTTACAACACCTGGCGTTTAAAGTTTTGCATCAAGAATTTGGAGTTTTTCTCCCCCCCCTTTTCCCTTCTCACTTCTCTATATATCACCCCATTCCACTTCTACACCCCCAGTTTTCCTCCTTTTATAATTTATCTAGTTTTGCTATGTGCAGGTACTAGAACCCAGGAATTGATGGATGAAATTAATAACAGGCATTTAATTTTACGGTATATTTGTTATGTCAACCTGTTCCTGCATTTGTATTTTACTCTCCACCTGGTCATTGCATCATTTTCAATTATATAGTTCACTGTCTTCATAAAAATGTTATTAATGGGTTGTGGTATGAATTGTTATGTTATATTATGTGTATGACTTTAAATGGTGTGCTGTGTCTTACGAACTAGACCTACCCCCACCACATCCCTGGTGAAGGCCCTGTTGGGTTGAAGCATCAGGGCAGTTGGGTGTTAGTCTGGACCTCTAAGGTGGTGGAATAAATATGTTTGCCTAGATTACTTGACTCCACAAGTGCCGAGCTTTTCTGTTTTTAAGGTGTTTTTAGAACCTGGGACTAGACGCGTTGTGCAGCTGTGTGCAGCAGAGTGTTAGTGGCTCAGCAGGTAGCACACTTGCCTCTGAGGCCGGGAGATCAGAAGGCTGTGGGTTCTATCCCCACACCAGGCACTTGGGTTAATATCCCAATACTGACACTGTAGTGCAGCATGAAGGGGGTGCTGCGTTCCTGAGGTGCCGTCTTTCGGATGAGACGTAAAACCGAGGTCCCAGCTGCCTGTTCTGGTAGATGTTAAAGATCCCATGGCACTTCTTGAAAAGAGTAGGGGAATTTCCCCGGTGCCCTGGCCAAATTTCCCCCCATTCACTACAGAAAATACCAACAGCTTACTCTGGTTCAAGGTCAGTTGACATTCATCTGTATCCCCCTCCCCCAGTCATGCCTGAAAATAGGCAGAATTTGTCTAGTGCACTTACCTGGTCAACAAAAAAACTAAATAAACTTAAGAGTTGTGCAACTGTGGTTGTACTGGATGAATTGAGTCCCCACCTTCCTCAAAACGCTGTGGTGAATAAACACCAGGGCAGCCGTAATGGAAAGTGGGGGGCAAGTGAAAAGGCTGTTGACTGGCACTTTTGTTGTACTGTGGATATATTTACAGGAATACCACCATGCTTATAAGCCATTCAAGTTTGGGCATTTGTTTTAGTCATTGGAAAATAAAACTTAATACACCCAAAAATAAAAGGTGGTTTGCTAACATCAGTAAAACATTATACAATGGTTCTAAAAATACTGACTCCTGATTGGCTGGCTGTCACGATTTACAACATATAAATCGTGGTATGACCTCACAGGAAATCACGTCAACCAGCCGAAAACTGTTTTTCTTTTGTAATCACAAAAAAAGGCAAGGGACACACTGTATAATCGCATCCCACTTGTGTGTGGATGATGCCAGGATTCCACTTCTGGTGTGTTTCTCACTCTGCCTGTGCCTCATGGAAAAAAAACACACCAGGTGGGTAAATTCTGGCATCACCCACACCCCCTCGTGGTATATTGCTCAAAGAGATTCACCAACCTCCGTTATTACACCCGATATATGGGTGCCTTACCTCAGGGGAAATCTTTGTAGCACACATGTCCATAAATGTTGTAATATTTCCTTTGTAAAAATGCCCATAATTTAGCTAAACTGGGTCCCGGAAGACCTCCCGGTCTGAAGAGGGGCCCATGTGCCACCAAGTTATGATGTGATGCTTGGGGGCGTGGTCCAGTATGGTGAATGGGCGGCAGCTTTCCGAACGTGTTTTTTTTTTTTTTTTGTTTTTTTATATTATAGTGGTCTGTTTGTGGTGAAACGTGGGCACTGGTCGACTAACAAGGGCCTTGTTAGTTGATCAGTGCCCACGTTTCATCACAAACTGACCATTATAATATAAAAGATACTCTGAAAGCTGCTGCCCATTCACTATAATTGACTATGCCCCGCTTCCTAGCATCACGTCATAACTTTGTTGAGCATGGGGCGAGCATGGGGTGGCTCTTCGACGGGAAGTCCTCCGACCTAGTTTAACTAAATTTCAAGCGTTTAAGCAAAGAAAGGTTACAGCATTTATGGACATGTGGCGCTAGAAAAATTTCCCCTGAGGTAAGGCACCCATATATCGGGTGCAATGGCCAAATAATATAAGTTGGTGACTCTCTTTAAATTAACACCCCTCTGAATCTGCTTTACACTGCAAAACAAGAGACTCTGGAGTGGCACATGATTTTATTAATATAAACGGCCCCTACAAAGGAGCATGCATCGTATGATTAATTACTATCAGAAAATATATTTTAAATAGTTTATTAAGACCTTCAGGTAGGTATCACCTTGGTGTAATATGCCTACCCCAGGGTAAAAACTGTGTTAGCACCTCTGTCTGTTTCTAAGTGACTAAAAATGTTGGGCATGGGATACAAAACAGCTAGTTCAGTTTATCTTTTTCATTACAGTGACATTGTCTTGATGTATTGTTGCTTTTTCATTCATAGATTACAGCCCAATGTAGCTGGTATTTGAAGTGGACACATGGTAACAGTAAAAGCATTTGCTGAAATAAGTAGAGGGGAATACTTCCCATGATTTTTTTTTTTAAAAATAAAATAAATTGAAGGTTAGTTCTTTAATAGAATAAAATGTTTTAAGAAATTAGACTCTGAGAACAACTGCTGAACGGAAAACTCCATGTTAAAATCAGAAAAAGATATGTAGTAGTCTTTTTTTCTGTGTTCTAGCCAGTTCCCAGCATTTTCTTTTCCTCTGGCTGTGAGAGATGTTTTTTCTAACTTTTCTTAACTGTTTTATTGCCCTTGGAACTTGCCATTCTGGTTTCTTTTATGGTCTCTAGTCTTCCCAGAGTGCCCTTTGGTGTGATGTCTAATTGCCCCTGCAGGAAGCCAGTGTCTTGTTACAGGGTCTGTCACAGCTCAGCCACAGAGAAAATACTTCTTCCAGAGAAGACAAACTGCTAGATTTTGGGTGAGTGTAATAATTATTTTTTTTATATCAGTACCTTGTCCTGCTATGCTCTGTGTGTGTGTGTGTGTGTGTGTGTGTGTGTGTGAATCATGTCACTGTTTACTCTATTCCTCTCAGTCACTTTCAGTTTTTGCACCTGTACTAAGTAGCAAAAATTAAACATCACCTTATAGGTTGTAATATAGCAGGACAAGGTACTAATATCAAAAAATAATGATTACACTCACCCAAAATGTAGCAATGTGACTTCTTCTCTGAAAGAAGTATTATCTTTGTGGCTGATGCTTGACAGACCCTGCTAAATTTAGGGGCATAGCTACATCACTGTCACATGAACCAGGGTGCATCGTAGGAGAAAGAAAGCCAATAAACCTATTTGTGATGGAGATCCCAAGGGGTCGTAAAACTACCATACAGCTAGCGGGCTAATTTAGGAAAAACTCCTAATAGCAGACAGAGGGAATGACACACTAGGACTTAACATGCATATCAAAACACTCTACATAACATATGTTTTTGCACATTCTGAGTGGACTTCTCCTTTAATGTTAATATTGGTTTTAAACCCCTTAATGAATGAGATGGAAGTTTACTTCTCAAGAGCAAGCCTGGATCCCGCATTGTTCTTGTAACATTTATAGGGACACCTGTCAATTTTTCATCATATTTTTTGTAGTTGAAAACACATTTTATGATTGCTTACCTTCTCTAAAATTCATTGCTAATTCTCAGTTGTTTTATTTGCTTTCTTGCTTAGTAGAACTGAAATACATGCTAATGATGTAATTATACCCAATCTTATCTTGCTTTTGAATCCTTGATCTCGTTCTATTGCATATTTCCTGAACATTACGAACACCCCCAAACAGTACAATCACTCATGATGCAATACAGTAGAAACCACTTAATCGGGAAACGGTTAATAGGGGCGTCCATGTAATCAGGACGTCCCAGCTGGAATTAAGTGGCATTAGATTTCAGTGGAGTGCATTTCTGTTTAAATGAGATGGGGCCACCGGCTTATTGGGATGAATTGTGCCATTTCCTTTGTTGCTTTCACAACATCCCGTGCAATCCAATTCAATCATCCAGCAGCTCTACCTCCATTAGAATATAGTACAGATCAGACAGTGAAGCACTTCTGATACATAAACTCTTGTAACCTGGTTAACCTTATTTTTTATTGCCTTCTTCCATTAAAAAAAATCTGTGCTACCCAACTTCCAAGGTGACCCACATTTCTTGTGTTCACGTTCTGGCATGCTATATGTCAGCGTCAGTGGCTTTGTGTCAGTGTACCTATTTTGCTTGATTGTGGGCACAGTTAGCAGCAAAACAGACCGACAAAGCAAATCTGAGTAACATTTTAGGATTTACATTTTAGTTTAACTTTTTGATTCTTTTCTCCATTCTTGGACTTCCGGGTTGATGACCACATGCTGGCATGCCTGCGTCAGTGATGACGCATATGGACCCAGGCTCAAATAATACAGTGACAGCTAAAGATCAGAATAGTACAATGTTAATTTATTTTAGTTCATTTCTTTATTCTATCCTGAAGACTGTTAACCTACACAGTACTGCAGTATGTAACAGGCAACACTAAGAGATTGTGTTTCTGTCAAAGTGGTAGGTTAGAGGTTGCTCCTGTTAAAAGGGGAAAAAAAAGCACTTCTCTTTATTGGGATGGCCACTTAACCGGGACAAAATCCAATCCACGCAGGTGTCCTGATTAAGTGACTTCTACTGTAGTATCCTTTCCTCCAGCTGTATCTTGACTATCTAGACTGTTGGGAACGTTCCCAAGTCGAGGAATGGTGCAGTGGGAGTTGATTGGTAATGGTAAACACGTTAAATGTGGTAACACCAGTATGGTGGGCAGTCTGCATTTCCCATTTAAAAAGAAAAAAAGAATCCAAATAGAATTGCCAGCTACATCAGCAAATTTTATAGTATGTGAGTAATAAAAGAATGTATTTTTTTTTTTTAAAACAAGGGACACTGTGTGGCCTAATGGGATTGACAGTGTCCCTTTAAGCAATAATGCCTGAATAATTGGTCATTTCTTGGGGATTAACATCTGGCTGGGGGTATTGATGTCACAAGGCACAGTTCAGGACCATTAACCCCAGCACTGGTGTTAATCCCCATGGAAATGCCCAGTTGTGAGGATAGTCTTACGATTCACAAGTCAAATAATGGTTTCATGCATTTTTTTTTTTTAAGTTTTAACTTGTTTACATTGTTTTTGTTTTTTTCAGAAGCTGTCTTGACGTGCTTTGATATTGACAGTCATGTGCAGCTGTGGTTCAGTTATTAGATTAACACCCAGTACATTACCCAAAGAACTCCATGAGCTAATGTATAATGGACTAAGTTTAATGCATTTACTCATGCATGCCAAGTGTTAGGCTACATCTTCATTATGATGCATGCAGTATGTGATCAATGCTTGGAGTGACATTATAGAATTAATTTATTATTAAGAAGGCATATTTCAATTAAAAAAAAAAGACTACAGATATAGAGAATAACCGATAGGTTTGTGTCTATTACCAGGGAGTAATAGCATCGAGAGGTTCTGGACACATGAACCTTGAGAGCAAAGTTCGAGAGGTTCCAATGTGTCCAGAACCTCGAGATGCTAATACCCCCTGGTAATAGGCAAACAAACCTATCGACTATTTTTTTCAATATATGGATGCAACATATGTTTCAAATGGGCGGTCGACCGTTTTGACTGAACTGACTTTCTACTGGTTGACCGCCGCAGTGTCCTGCGCTGTAGATTCAGCTATGTAGTCGCTCATGACGGTTCCCTCCCCCTGTCCATTTTTTAAATCCTACCTGCTGTTCAGGAACACAATGGCAGGATCCACCAGATATTTTTATTTTCTGAGGGAGACCCATAAAATTAAAATGAGAAGCGCAACGACCGAGTTCGCTCTCGCCAAGTGAGACAACCGCCGCCATCTTTTTTCAACTGTTCTGCCTGCCTACACAGGAAAACCGTCCAATCAGGAGGCACGCTTTAGACATAGGGGCAGGAGGTTTGTTTTTGGAAGCTTGGAAACATGCTATTATCAGCTCCAAAGGATAGTATTACCCGTGATTGACAATACTATTACCAGTGATTGACAATACTACTATCACTGAAACTTTCAGGCTATTACCAGAATTTTTTTGTATGCTTTACAGACCTATTAAATTGAAGATCCATATATTAAATACATTTAACGAGTACAATTTGCTTATAAAATGGATTTCAGAATTCTCTGTAATCTGCGCAACCTTTTGGATGAAACACATCGTGTGACCATTCATTAATTCCCAGTACATGCACAGATTGTCACCAGCCTAATATACTCTGCCCGACAATAGCTGAACTACACAAAAATAAAAACCTGTGACCACATGGCAGTCAGAAAATTAGACACATAGAAAAAATATTACCCATCATGATTCAGTTTGACCGTTTATTTGGGTTTAGGATCTGAAGTGCAGCAAGCATTAATCTTTGGAGGAGTACTGTCCTGGCTTTCCATTGAATAAAATGATTCAAAATTTGGGCATGTGAATAGTCATTTATCTCCCTACTGTGTTGTTTGTATTGAACAAATCTTATTTTTTCCCTTTTTCTTAAGGTCCCTTGAGGATGCTGCTGTCTGTGTCCAACCCGATGTTCAGAGAAAACTTTGGTTACAGATGTTTCTGCTGCTGTGATACAGAACTTAATTTGAGTAGCAGGTAACCTTGTATAAAGCAACTCTTGACAACTTTTGGATGAAATTGTATAAGTCTGTGCTATACATTGTTATACTGATGAAAACTGAGCAGTGTTTTGCTGTGCTGTACTAACTAAACTGTTTTCTGATGACATACATTTTAATCACCCATCACCATAGGATCCTGGGGACTTCAGTTGAGTGGAAGCCTAGAGTGTTTAAATCTGGCCTCTAACCTGCCTCTGCAGGCCCACCCCATATAGGGAGTAGTTCACCCCTTCCCTTAACCCACCTATTTCAGATAGGGAATAGTTTAGATCCTGCCTCTAATCTGTCTCTGCATGCCTACCCCAGATAAGGTTTAGTTTACCCTTTCCCCAAGCCTGTCCCTGTGGACCTACCCCAGATAGGGAGTAGATTGAAATATTTAAGTCCTACCCCAGATAGGAAGTAGTTAAATCCTAGCTCCAGTCATTTCCCTTCTGGCCTACCCTGTCACCTGTGCTTACCCTACACGCCCCCTGTCTCCAGTATTTTACTACCCCCGATGGTTTCTCAAGTTCTTGTACATCCCCAACTACCTGGTCCCTGTTGGTCAGAGTCCCCTGCTTACCTGTGGTCTGCCCTCTAGATGCCCCTGCAGGCGTCATCCTCCTGCTCTGTGGTCCTCATGGTCTGGGGTATCTTGCATGCTGTGGGGTACTACATACTCTGGGTTGCTTGGTCTACCCAGAAATATGTGCTGACAGCAAGTAGCCTGTTTGCTGTTTAATAATCATGTCCTCCAGCACTCATCCCCATACACAACCCTTATTTTAATTGAACTAATTCCTGCTTCCTCCCTCCCTCCCCCAGAGAGACAGACCCCAGCAAAGTATTAATTACAACATTTGAGCCAAGAAACATGGTGAAAGTACAGGTATTTACACCTTGCAGACAGCAGTGGTCACCCCCCAAAGTTCTCTACCACAGCAGCTCCCCCCATAAGAGAAAGAAATAGTTTTTTTCTTGTCGGGTATAGACATTGATAACTCATTGATAACTCTATCAGGTGTTCCCTCTGTCTTTTCACCTGTTTTCTTTGTTTTTCAGTTTAGTGGGACTGTCCGTCCTAGCACTTTATTTTACAAACCGTTTGTTTTCTTTAGTAAGCAGTATGTGCTTGTTTTATATTTGTTTGCCATCTTCTGCTCTGCAGTATGAGGTCTACAAGTACAGTTTGTTTTTATGGGTTCTGGTGAGGTTTCGGCAGAATCTTCTGACTGGATAAGAGGAGTTGCTGGACAGTTTGATACCTTTTCCTGGACCAACATATGTTTTGTACAAAGATGGTATAGTTCGCAAGCTTTCGAGACACCACAGGTGCCCTCTTCAGGTGACTAGCCTTTCACCTGTATAGTGAATAGCTGTTCACTCAAAGATGGGACCTGTGGGACCCAGAAAGCTTGTGTTTTATACCATGTTTGTATGTTTTATTTATTTATTTGTTTTTGTTTACCGGGTAAGTACACTAGACAACAATGTTACCTATATTCAGGCACGACTTGGGAGAGTACAGACAGGGGAGACCAGAGTCAACATTAAAGAGTATTTCATGACGCAGCATGAGGTGAGAACAAACATTTGAACAGTATACAGCCAGGTACAGTAATTATCAGTAATGACAAAGAGAAACAGATAACATTACATTAATTATTTTCATCTGATGATACATCAATGACTAAATTGAAATGACAAACAGCAAACAAAACTTAAATGAAGTAGCATTATAACAACAGGATTTCTGCTGGATGTGGGAAACTTTCAGATTTTGGAGACCAGTAGGAAATCAGTAAGTGCCATAGGGAGGAGAAAATGCTAGGAGAGAAGCTCAAGTTACAGCACAAGAGCAGCAGTCTGATTCTAATAGGTGTGCCCAAGACTCAGTTTAAAGGCCTTGTGGGATTTGGAGAGTTTGATGTGGGAGGAATGGAGTTCCAGCGGGGCAGATATGCGTAAGGATCGTCTTTTTGTGAGATATGTGGGAATTTCAAGTTGGTTTGAGCAGATGCCCTGAGGAGGTATGCTTGGGAGGGCTGGAGTTAATAGTTCGCAAGGTATTTAGGGACCCCTGCTCTGATCATATTATCAATTGTACAGCCTGCAGAATAGTGTCTGAGCGAGTCTGGGAGAGCCAATTTAGTTTTGAGTAGAGCAGGCAATGATGGGTAAGTCTGTGAGCGGAGAGATCAAATCTGCATATACTGTTATAGCAGGTGCTCCATTTCTGGAGTGCTCCTTTGCTAGCTGTAAGGTAAACCTGAGAGCAATATGTTAGAGCAGGGAGGAGAAATCCTTGTGCAATAGCAAGCCGGGCAGCATCATTGAGGGAGGACCTAATTTTAAAGGCAAGACCAAGTTTTGAGTAAACTGTTTTACATATAGCCGCAATGTGGAGGTTAAAGTCAAGAGATGGGTCGAGAGTGACTCCTAGATACCTGAAGGAGGTAACGAATTCAAGAGCGGGGTCATCTAGAGAATGTATCAGTAAGTCTGGAGTAAGAGATCTGATTCTTGACGGGGGGGCCAAAAAGCATAGTTACAGTTTTCTTAGCATTCATTAGGAGCCTGTTCTGTAGTAACCACTCCTGCAAGCAGTTGAAGTCTGCTTGAAGATGTGCTCTTACTGATAAGGGATCTTTACCACTGGAGAGAAGCACCATGTCATCGGCATAAAGGATTAACGAGGAGGAGTAGGGAAGGGAGGGCAAGTTGTTAATGAAAAGGGAGAAAAGTAGTGGGCCAAGAATAGATCCTTGGGGGACTCCAACAGAGGTAGGGGAAAGATTTGAGACGGCGGATTCAATTTGGACAAATTGCAACCTCCCTGAGAGGTAGCTATCGAACCAGGAGATGGACGACAGGTCAAAGCCAAGGCGGGACAGTTTGGAAAATAGCAGAGAGTGATTCACAAGGTCAAATGCCTTTGTGAGATCGATAAATATGGTCAGATAAAAAGGTATCAAACTATTCAGTGACTCCAAGGACTAATATGGCTAAAATTTCCTTTCACTGGCTGGATAAGGAGATGGTTGACAGGACTGCCATAGTCGACGATGCAGATCATTCCTCAGCTACCACCTCAATCGTTACAGGTTGGCCTTACAGTGCCTCTTCATGTCCCTCTTCTCAGGTCAGTGACCCCTCCTTCTCCCCTAGGGTAAGAGTAAGATAAGGAGTCCAGTCCTGGTTTCCTACATGAAGCAGAAGAATTAGGGGGAAATGGGTCCCTGATCTGTTCCACCCTCTGGGACAGGAAGATTTGGCAGGTTCTGCAGTGTTGTCTGGGAGTCAGGTTACTATCATGTACATGCTTTTTCTCTCCTGAGAATCCTGCATTCTGGGTAAACACAGGAGACTACACTTCTCCCTGGAGGAGAGAGTGACTTTAGAGGTGGAAGGTGCCTTCTCCATTGTAGTCCCTCTGGCCTAGTACTTTGCAGGCCATCCCTAGGTTGGCAGATAAATAATATCTAGCCCCTAGGACCATTAAGTGTTATTTCTCCCAGCCTAATACTGACTTGGTTGTTTTCATGAATGACTCTGACAGGTCAATGGGTAAGTAGCATAGGTCCTGAAGAGGAGTCCGGAATATTGGGCATTCTGACACACACCCCTTTGCCTCTGCTTCCCTTGGCTTGTGTAGTGCTATTCGCCATATGTACCAGAAGAAACCCTAAGAATTATATAATATGGTTCTATTTGTAGAAAACATCTCCTGAAACCTGTATATCATGTCTCAGATGCTGCAGCCAATACTGCTGCCTCTGGCATTTATTTCTGAAGGTACTCCTGGTTCCTGGAATTGCCCAGGATGCACAGCAGTCTGTGCTGACTGCCCCTTTCAAAGGAAGTAAGCTGTTTGGCCCGCATTTTCAAAAGAGATGGGCGGTGCATCCCGGGGGGGGGGGGGATGGATATGAGCCACCCATCTCAAAACCTGCTGCAGAATCCCATACTCAAAAGGGGTAGATGGGCCACCCAAATTGAGATGGGCCATGGCCCAAAAATAATGTTTGTGGCCCAAGTAGAGGGGGCACGGACGTGAATATCCCACAAAATGGAATATTCTGAAAAGATGGGCCACCCAAGTGCAGGAGATGAGCAGCACAAAGTTAGGCATGGAAAAGGCATGCCTAACTTGGCTAGCCACCCGCAGGCAGGCTGCGGTAGTGCAGACAGGGGCACAGCAGCCTGCCAGCCCTGGTAGACTAATGCTCCCCCAAAGCCTGATCACAGGTGAAAATACTTTGCTGTCCCCATTACTTATCTTATCGCAGAGGGTAATTCCCCAATCCGATCCTCGTGCTGCTGTAAATATGCCCTCATATTTTTCCATAGTATGATACCCCTCCTCCCAGGCGTTCCCATTGGTATATAAAAACCCCACAAGTTTCCATAGTGTAGTGGCCCCCACCTCATCCCTGATCAATGCATCAACCTATATAGAACCATATTTCATAGTATAGTGGCCTCTGGTCCCCATTCGAGAAGAATAATCTTCGGTTGTGTTTTTTCCATAGTGTGTAGCCACCACCCCTACCCCAACCTGGTATGCAAGACCCTCTCCTGCACCACCATGCCGGTGACTGGCACAGCCCTCCACACAGCCGTGACAGCTGCCGACAATTGTACAGAGTTGTACTTTGTATATAGAAAGTAGCCTGGCTGGTTGCCCAGTGAGCTCACACTATGTACAGTACAGCTCTGTACGTTCAGTCAGCGGCCTGGCCATGGCAGGGTGTGGAGGGCTGTGCCAGTTGCTGGTACAGGTGTGCGGTGAGAGGGTCCTGCCAGCTTGGTTTGGGGTGGGTGGCTACCACATATGGAAAATGCGACCGAGGATTATTCTTCGAACGGGATCGGGTTCGTAGGGCGGGTGGGCCCTGCTACCCCATGGAAAACATGACTGAGGATTATTCTTCAAACGGGATTGGGGTTCGTGTATGGAGGCCACTACCATATGGAATATGGTTTGATGTAGGTTTCTATATCGATCGGGTTGGGGGGCTGCTACACTGTGGAAACTTTGTGGGATTTTACGTACCGTACAGGGAGCGGGATGGGAGTGGGGTACCACTACACTGTGGAAAATGTTTCTTACATTTTGTACTACACAGATCAGGCGGGGGGGGACAGGCTGGCCTGGTGCATCCTGCTGGCCACAGCCCAGCAAATGAGATGCAAATGAACATACAAGAGGCCTGTTTGCACCTTGCATGCCTAACAAACTCATTTGCATATTCCAGCTGAATATTGCAATTTGGAAAATGGCGCATCTGGGATGCACTGCGCATCCCCATTGGCGGTATTCTACCCGGACCCTGGATGCACTGGGTGCATTGGCAGCCGCCCACCTTTGTGCCGGCCAGCCAGGATCCGATATTCAAACAAGATGCACGATCTGTTGTGATTGCACATCTTGTTTGAATATCCCGTCTGGTTGCTACGGTGCATTTTTTAGGGCGGCGCATTTAGATGCACTGCGCATCTGGCCCCCCTTTGAAAATGGGGGCCTTTCGTTTCAAGGTAGTAGAAGTCATAAATGAACATGGAATCTTGAAGGACTATTCAGTCTCTCAACTTTGATAGATTTTTAGCAAAGCTGCAGTAGAGACTGCTTTCAAAGGGGCTCTCGTGCCTAATCTCCTCACGGTCAGATCCTGCTGCCAGAGCCTTTTCTTGAAGAAAAATGCAAAAAAAAAAAAAAAGAAAAGAAAATGTGTTTGCACAAACCATAACATTTTTTCCACTCCCTTTACCGTGGGTAAACCCCTATTAGTTACTATATGCAACACTATACCCTTGTGGTGTCCTAGCTTTCAGCCTAGTTCTGCTTGGTAGTATCCCTGTCTGTAATACAAAATTGTCCTGCTCTGTTCTTGAATAACTAGGTTGTGTCATATCAGTGGGTGTTTAGCTTCCCTGACTGGGCAAATCCCCATGTGTCCATCACTGCTGCAGGGGAATGGGAGTTGTAATCAACTCTGCCAGCCAGTATTATAGGTGCAGCTGGTAGCAGACTTTTCAGTTCTGGGCTATCCTTCATCTCCACAGCTTTTTACTTGTCTCCTGAACTTCTTATTTTAGGAGAAGGAGGGAGGGGGGGGGGAGAGAGAGAGAGATATGGAAGGGGGGAGACGGGCTCTTTGGTCTCAGCTTGTCACCTTCATTTTATACCAAGAGTGTCCTTGATTTAGGCACTATCTCATAAGTATTTTCACTAAAGTTTAAATTCTTCTGTTACTGGGAACACTAATGGATACATTATCTTATTCCATAACAAAATATTGTTTTCTTTACCCTTTTCGTAGTCCGCTGTTGTCTCTATTCAACTTCATATTTTCACACCTGGCCAGAACCTGAACTGATACCACAATGGAGCTGTTGCCATGTTACCTACTTTGGTTTTGTATAGCTGGTCAGCAAGACTAGTTTTGCTTTGAGATAGGTAACTGAGTGCCACAGTGATTCTGGCTCAATTTTTGTTTTCCTGATTACCACGAGGGGAGGGGTGTGTGTGTGTATATGTATGTGTATGTATATATATATATATATGTATATATATATATATATGGCAAATATTCACGAGTGAGATATCCAGAGCTCACTCTGCAGGAGTGGCAATATTTGCCATAGAGCACGATCTGCCCATCATGTATTCGATATATACAATAGGGCCAAGAGTTTCAGAAGTTTTGTTATGCTGTCTTGTGTTCTGTTCCTGTTAATGTGTTTGCTCATTATGTGTGAGAGCTTTTCTGAATGGGCTGGCAGTGTTATAAACTCTGAGAGACACATGAGTGTGTTTTGCAATGCTAAATGAGTTCGTTTCAGATAGGAATGAGAAACATACTTTTGTGAAGCTGTATTGTTTAGCAGTCTGGCTGCAGTGAAGCTAAGAGCATGTAATTGTAATGAACTGAGGGCAGAGTGTCAGAACAGCTGATACTGTTTTCAGTGGTACTAAGTTAGCTGCAGGCAGAGTGCAGAGTGTTCTGTGAAATTGTGCCTTTAGGATTCTGGCTGCAGTGAAGTTGAAATTGTCACAGTAATTGGGTGAGAATCCGAGTTTGAGGAACAAGTGAGAGTGTATTTCAGTGGTAGTTGAGTTAGCTGCAGGCAGTAGTTTAGACTGTTCTGTTTTGAATTCTGGCTGCATCAAGTTGAGAGCATCACAGTAATGAGCTGGAAGTTTGGGGGGGGGTAGGTGTGTTTTGTAATGCTCACTGAGTTAGCTGTAGGCAGCAGTGAGACCTCTCAGGTAGTTCTGCACTTGTGTCCATGGTAACAGCACAGGTGTTTCTTTCATGCTGAGAGGAGAGCTGCCTAGGGTGATGATATCAGTGACCTTTTGTGACCTGTGTGTGTAAATGTCTCATCATCACAGTAGAGCAGAGGGTAAAAATATCACACTGCAGTGGATGATACACTGTTTTATCTCACTCATTTACCACCTCACCCTATTGTGTGTGTGTGTGTGTATATGTATATGTGTGTGTGTGTGTATATATATATATATATATATATATATAATAGATATAATATATATATAATGTAATAGATATACTCTGAGGTGTCTGGTCGGCGCTCTGATATACCTTGCGCTTGGTATGCGTTATGCGCGCAGGCATGAGCGAGTCGAAGTCGTTATCGCCTAAGGCGCAAGTATATCAGAGCGACTTTACACCTCAGAGGGTATATCTATCTTATAAAATGTCAAAATTGTTTTTGGGGGTAAAGTGCAGGTGTGCGGTCGCGCTCTGATATACGCACGGGTCATGTGATGCTCAGGATCCAATGGAGCAACAACATTTCCTACCCATTTTATAAATATATATAAAATGTGTGTGTGTGTGTGTATATATATACACACACACACACATATGTGTGTGTATATATATATACACACACACACGTATGTGTGTGTATACATATATGTATATCTATGGTATATGCAATGGGTTGACTAAAAATATGCAATTTATCTTTCAAGTATTGGGGGTGGGACTATAACTCACAAGTGGCAGAGCCACAAGTGAGTTATGAAAGTCCTGCTTACTCACGAGTGCTAAATTGCCTATTTTGAGTCAGACTATTGTATATTTGATATATACACCAGTAATTTATAGGTTATAGCTGTTAAATCTGCAGTTTGAAGATTTTGCTATTATTTTTTTTCTTTGTAATTGCTGGCTTTAGTGCTGCTATCAGCATTGTGAGCGCTGCTCTCTGGTTCAGTATTCCAATGTGATGACAGTATTCTTTAAAATATTCTATGTGACAATAGTAACAGCAACATATTTTCCCAATATGTTTCCACCTGTGTCTTGTTACCTTTTAGAGTTCTAAAACTACCTTTATCCTGTGGTGTATATTGTACAACCGTAGTGTAAATCACTTAACTGTATTTTTCACATGTCTGCCTTCCTCTTGAATATCACTGTTGCATCTTGAACATTGTCTTCCTCGTAATAGTGTATTTGTTTCTCTGTTAAATGTAACTAACTCCAGGTTGCTCTTGAAAAAGAGATGTCTGTCTCAGTGTGCCTACCTGGTTAACAAAATTCAATAAATAAACATTTTTGAAATGTTGCTGTTGTCACTAGCCAAGATATTTTTTTTTTTGTCATTTTTACCTCCACCCCTGGTGTGTGTGTATGTATATGTGTGTGTGATGTGTGATGTGTGTGTGTGTGTATGTGTATGTATATATATATATATATATATATATATATATATGCATGCACTATAGTGGCACCACTGTAATTAGGGATTAAGTAGGCTGTTTAATGTTAAACTCCTAAATTTTTGCTTCTAGCTTCATCCCCGTTCCATGGATTTGCATGGCCTTGGAGGCAGGGTCTCTTGATGTGCCAAGTTTTGTTTTGGTCAGATATGAGGATTCCAAGATCTGGATAATTTGTAATAAGTGAAAACATTGGCTTTTTTTTCTTTTTTTGTCATATTAGCACCCAGAGAGTTTGGAATTTTGATCTGAAATTTTCAGGGAAGAAAGGGCTTGACCCAGAATGGTGCCTTTCCTTCATTTGGTGAAAAAACATTAATCCGTTCCACAGGTACAAGGATTTGAAATTGTAGTTCTGAGCATGTACATTAGGGTATTTTGGATACCTGTTTGGTATAAAAGAAGAATTTGGCCATACAAAAGAAGATTTCTCTTTCATGAGGGGGTAATCCTCTTTCATGAGAGAACATTCTTATTTCATATGGCTGCAATTTTGTTTCCTTAAAAAAATAAATAAATAAATATATATATATATATATATATATATATATATATATATTTTTTTTCAAAACCTAAAAAATGGTATCCTCCAGAGACACCAACACATGTATCTTGCTAAACTGGACCCATTAGCTGGATTCTGCGGGTAGTTTTTGGCAAAAAGATCCAAAAATGTGTTTTTGAAACATTTTAAAAATCCTTTATCGTGAGACAATTTTCTTTCGTCTGGCTCACGAAAGAGGAATAAGGCATATTAAACAAAATAAGGGTCATATGAAAGAAGAAGATAGACTTAGTTTTTTGCCACATTTTTCTTTCATATGAACTAATCCCCTTTCGTGAGCTCATTAAAATATTGCAAAAGAAGTTTGATTCATACGAAAGAAAAAATTGGTTTTTATTTTTTTTTTCACATTCCTCTTTCAAATGAAGAAATCCTCATTCATGAGCTCATGAAAATCTCACGAAAGAGGATTTATTCATACGAAAGAAGTTGTTGAACTTAGTCTTTGGACTTAGTTTCTTTTTTTTCACATTTGAACTTCAACAAGCTAGAAGTTTGTCAGTGTTTGGAGTTAAGGGACAATCTATATGATAGGTCTCAATGAGTAAGTACTACAAGACTAACATAATACCCTCCCCAAAAATTCAGGGGCCATATAAAAACATAAAAATTAAAGAGCTACTGATGCCGCAATGAAAACTTTAAATAACATAATAATTAGGTATAATCCTGCCTGTATTCCATTTATATTTTGTGTATTTCTTCTCATTATTTATTACTAAGGAAATTTGCATGAATATATGATCTTTATCCCTTAGACTTCCTTTACAGTCAATCTGCCACCATAGCTTACTCCCTACTCTGTCATTTTCCTCTGTTGTGATGTCACAGTCTTTTGTCATGGGAGTAGCAGTGATACTACAAGCAGTGCTCTATGACGTCGGGTATGGAGAGAGCTTCAGAATAGATAAACTCTTCAGGAGCAAAGATCCTGTTTTCATACAAATGACCTCCGTAATAAATAATAGGGAGGAGGAATAGAGCACTAATGGGAAATACAAGCTGGACTTTTGTCTAAATATTAGGTTTTGTTAAAGTTCTCGTGAACGTGTCACCAGCTCTTTAAAATTCCCAGAGGATAAAATTTGAATTTAAAAAAAAGTCCATCAGTCTTTGGAATTAAGGGACAGTCTGTATATCCAAAGAATGTTCTTGATGAGTACTACAGGATTAAGACTTAATACCCACCCATAAATTCATGTACTGTGCCCAGGGCTCAAAAATTACCTCCCAAGTTCCCATAGGATAAGATTGTATGTTTAGCAAGCCGTAAGTCCATCACTTTTTGGAGCTAAGTCTGTATATCAAAGGAAAGGTATTGGTGGTTACCATAAGACTAACATTTAATAGTCACCCACAAATTCATGGGTTGCGCAGAACACTCCAAAATTCTCTCTCAAGTGTGAAAGAAGAAATTGGACTTAATATTTTTTTTTCACATTCCTCTTTTATATGAACCAATCCTCTTTCGTGAGATTGTGAAAATGTCATGAAAAAGGACTGGTTCATATGTAAGAAGAAGTTGGACCTAGTCTTTTTTCACATTCTTCTTTCATCTGAAACAGTCCTCTTTCGTGAGCTAATGAAAATCTTATGAAAGAGGATTGGTTCATATGAAATAAGTTGGACTTGGTGTTTTTTACGCATTCGTTTTTCATGTGAACCATTCCTCTTTGGTGAGATCATGAAACTCTTTCATGAGAGGATTGGTTGATATGAAAGAAGAAATTGGCAGCCAGATGTATGTGTTCACACAGGTCCCACAGGGACCTGCATGAATGGGGATATGATTCCGCTATCTCAAAAAGAAAGGAAATTCTTTGCAAAAAACTGTATTAAAGCACCAGTTAGAGTTCAAGTTTAAGTGATAAAAGTACAGAAATGTGGTGTTAGGGTTTCTGGTCCTAATTCCCCACCACCCCAAGCAGCAAAAGAAAAAAACATTACGGTTTTGGCTATCCTGAGTCTTGTGGAATCAGGTCTGGGATCTTCCTTGGGGTTTTCAACCTTAATGCTCACCCCATTCCCTGAGCAAATAACTTTAGATGTAATCTGTTTTCTTCAGGCAGGGCCCACAGATTGTTGGCAACATGTAGGGAGACACAGTTTTCTATGTTTGAAGAGTATATCAGAATGTGCTGAGTATTAGGGTTGAGAGCCCCAAGGGAGACCCCACCACTGATCCACCAAGACTCAGGAAGGCCAAAACTGTAGTGTTTTTTCTTTTTGCTGCATGGGGTGGAGGTGGGGGAGTTAGGATTGGGAACCCTAACACCACATTTCCCTACTTTTGTCTCTTTATCGGAACCCTAACTGGTACATTAACGCAGGTTTTTTTTTTTTTTTTGCAAAGAATATATATATATATATATATATGTGTATAGATAAATCTCATATAAGCTTTTCCCGCTTGAGGTTAGTAGGGATTGTATTCAGTTACTGTTTACTCTAACTATAGCCTTTTCCTATCCCTTTATCCATATCTTTCCTGTAAGAACTTCCACTTGTTTTCTCTCTCCTAGCAAACAGAACTGAGGTAGGTGAGGGGGCAGTCAGTGATTATTGACAAGTGTGCACCACCCAGTGTTGAACAGGCGCTGTATGCCTGTAGCCATTGCTGGCCCTCTAGGCCAGAAGGTTTGCTCCCGGGGGTTCTGACACCCCAGGCTTAGACTCAAGAGTGGTACTCCATGGAGAAAATTTTCTGGAGATCGTCTTATGGTAAGTATGCAACTTTTCTTTTATTTGACCCTCAGATTTGCCATTTTTTCTGTTACCTAATCCAAACTAATTGCCCCCTCCTTACTTCACTGTCAAAATATTTTTGCTGTATTCACACAACGTTCACTTTGTGCAAAAATATTTTGAACATGTACTTAAGTATTAGCATTATTAATATAGTGTTGATATTCAAACTGCGTGGTCGTGATGGTGATCATATGCATTATAACTGTTTATGCAGCTGAGCTAAAAAGTCCTAAAATGATTTCATTGCAACATAATAAAAAAATGTATTTCATTTTGTAGTCAGCAAAAGGATATCAGAAATTATAAAAAGAAAAAGCACAGTACAGACAACGCGGACGGATGATAAAGATACAGTAGTAACAAACAGTCCAATGGTACATAGAGCACAGTCAGTTAATTAATAGACATATGTTTACAGTAGGTCTTTTTCATTTGCTGATTTAAAGCAGCAGTGCAATGAAAACGTTTTTCCAAAAAGTTAATTTTCTGTTATGGTTATGAAAAGTTTTGGCAGAACTGTTCTGGGTTTTTTGGATGCTTCCTAAGCTGCATACGGTACATCTGCATTTTAGCCTTGATTCTTAGCCTCCTCTGGTCCTCAGTACTATTTCAGTGCAAAAACGAGGCCGCCATCTTTTTTTCTTGAGAAATAATTCTTTAAAACTTTCATAAAACTCTTAAATGATAACAAACACTGAACATTTCACCACCAAAATAAGCTGGAAGACATATGGCATCTATTAGGAAGAAAAAAGGTGGGGTAAATGTTTAATCCATTTTCATTGCACTGCTGCTTTAACATCATTAAGTAATAAGTTTAAAAAGAAAAAGTAGCACACAAAGCAAGAAAAACAAATGGACGGCATAGGCAACATAGTCAGGATGGTACAGAGATGTTAAAGAGAGCAAAGAAGTATGAAATAGTTAATAACAAACAGATCCTTAATGGTTAATGTATTTTTGTCTCTTTCAAGTTAATCTTGCTTTGCCATACTGTATGTTTCTTTTTCGTTTACTGATGCTGTTCAGATTTCATTTAGAGTCTCTGCTTGTGCGTGTTTCATAATGGCCAGTTGAAACCCACGTTGGCAGTCCTTGTTTCTCTAACCAAAGCTCTTCAAAGATTTTTAGTAACCTCTGCATGTGCATGTTTTTTGGGCTGCTCATTCACAGGTCAGTAGTAATTGCAGTGTTACTATTCCTGTCTGACAGTTGCTTTCGTACTAAGGTTGTGCCCCATTTGGTAAATTTTTTTTAATTCTTCTTTTGAAGATCATGTTCACAGTTAAATCTAGAAGTTGGAGGATATCTGTATGTGCAGGTTGAACGCATATAGGAGTAATGTGTTCATCAAGCTTGTTTATAAGTGATTCTGTTGTGTGTCCTTTAGACAAACTGAAGATTAGCATTGCATGTTACTCATCAGGTGAATGCAGGCGATGTATGAAATGAGGATTTGAGTGATGTGCTTCCTTCGAGTACCCTATTTGTCGTGAGAATGCAAGACTTCTACCCAACTCTGTTAAATGCTGTGGGCAATGTGCTCTTACTGCTCCTTGTGCAGTAGCTAAGGCGACACGAGCATTAACAGCACTCTTCGATCTCATGCTTTTTTGTATGTGTATCTATATGTTTTCTTAAGCTACAGCTCCACATTGTTCAATAAAAGTCAAAGATACCTCTGGGCTGCTTTGGCAAGACTGGAGTTGAGGTGTTAGAGTCGAAAGTCTCCTACAGGTTTTGCAAATAGTCTGTTTTGAATTTTCAAATTGTGAATTAATTGATTACTTTTTTTGTGCATGCTTGGTAGTACCTTACAGAGTTCATAACCCCATGTTTGCAAGCATGCTTTCTGAGATGAAAGCAGATTTCTGGGGTATATGTAATACTCTGCTCAGCGCTCCTTAGCTAGGGGTATTGAGTACCAATGCCCGTAGTCTGAGTAACAAGCTTCCTGAATTAGTGGCCTTGATGGAGGAAGAACATCTGGATATAGTGGCAGTCACAGAAACATGGTACACACAAAACCATGACTGGGACATAAACATACCAGGATACACTATCTAGAGGAGGAGGAGTAGCTCTTTACATAAGGGAAGGAATCAAGGCAACAGAACAAAAGGGAAAACAGGGAGGAGAAGAAGCACTGGGAGTAAATTTGGAGACCGGCAATGGCACCACAATCCGCACAGGGGTTTTATACAGACCCCCTTCTCAGGGGGAGGAAATGGACAAGGAAATGATAGAAAGAATACTTAGAATGGCAGAAAAAGGGGAGCTATTGCTTATGGGTGATCTGAATATGCCAGATGTTAACTGGAATGCAGTTGCAGCAGCCACTTCAAAGAGTGGGGTTATTCTAGATGCCCTACAAGGGGCATGCCTTAGACAACTAGTATTGGAGCCCACCGAGAGGGAGCAATCTTAGACCTGGTTCTCTCAAATGGAGATGAAGAGAGGATCACAGATGTAGAAGTGGGTAGCCATCTGAGAACTAGCTACCATCGAACAGTATGGTCTACAATAAACACAGCAATAGAGTCAAGCTTACAAAGGTAAAAGTACTGGACTTTAGGAGGGCTGACTTTGCCAAAATGGTGAGTGCCTAAGGAATGCACTAGCAAATGGGCAGGAAGGAGGGTGGAAGAACAATGGGAATAATAAAACTGCCATCACAGAGGTACAAGCCTTTGTGTGAAGCAAATTAACAAAACAAACGATGTAAGAAACCACTATGGTTCTCAAAGGAAGTGGCAGTGAAGGTTCAAGAGAAAAGAAAGCATTCAGGAAGTACAAGGAATCACAGAAGGAGCAGGACAGGGAACTGTATCAGTTAAAGCAAAAGGAAGCTGGGAAGGCAGTCAGAACAGCAAAGGCCCAAACTGAGGAAAAGATAGTCAACTCTGTTAAGAAGGGGGATAAAACCTTTTATAGGTACATCAGGGAGTGAAGGAAGACCAAGGGAGGGCTAGTGAGGCTTAATAAAGAGGGGGGAGGGTGGGCAGAGGGTGACTGTGAAAGGCAGAGATACTAAACAAATATTTTTGCTCAGTATTTACAAAGGAAGTGGGGAGGTACATAAAACAAACAGTAGAAACACTCTGGATACAGAAGTTGATACCAGCCCATTTACAGAAGAAAGGTTCTGAAAGAACTCTTAAAACTGAAGGTGGACAAAGCAATGGGCCTGATGGGATTCATCCCAGAATTCTAAAAGAACTAAGTGTAGAACTAGTGACACCACTGACTACCCTCTTTAACAAATCATGGGAGGATGGGGTGGTACCGAGGACTGGAGAAGGGCAGATGTGATTCCTCTCACAAAAGTGGGAGCAAGGCAGAAGCAGAAAACTACAGACCTGTTAGTTTAACCTCAGTGGTAGGGAAATGATGGAATCATTTCTGAAGGAAAGAATTGTTGAGTATCTAGAGGCCAGAGGGGCTCAGGACCCAAGGCAGCATGGATTCACAGCGGAAGGTCATGCCAGACAAATCTGATAGATTTCTTTGACTGGGTGACCAAAGTAGTAGATCAGGGAGGGTCTGTGGACATGGCCTACCTAGACTTCAGCAAGGCATTGACACAGTCCCACACAAAGATTAATATACAAGTTAGCCAGCCTGGGAGTGGGTCCCAAGATGACAGCCTGGTAAAGAATCGCTGGAGAATAGGACACAGAGAGTAATAGTAAATGGAGTCCACTCTGAAGAAAGGGGTTACTAGTGGGTACACAGGGTTCAGTATTAGGACTTGGTCCTCTTCAATGTCTTTATGTTTATATTGCAGAGGGACTGGAAGGAAAGTATGTCTCTTTGCAGATGACACAAAGATCTGCAACAGAGTTGATGCACAAGGTGGGGTGGAAAGGATGAGAAGGGACCTGGCAAGGTTAGAGGAATGGTCGGATGTATGGCAGCTTAGATTCAATGCTAAGAAGTGCAAGGTAATGCACCTGGGAAACAAAAACCCAGGGGAAGAGTACACAATGGGGGGTGACATACTAACAACAACAAAAATGGAAAGGGACCTGGGGGTAGTCATATCAGATGACCTAAAGGTGGGAAAGCAATGTGAGAGGGCAGCAAGGAGGGCTGGGGGGATACTGGGATGCATAGGGAGAGGCATCACCAGCTGAAAACAGGAAGTTATTATCCCTCTGTACAGACAGTTGGTGAGACCCCATCTGGAGTACTGCTGCAGTTCTGGAGACCCAATCTCCACAAGGATATAGACAGGATGGAGGCTGTCCAGAGGAGGGCAACTAAAATGGTGCAGGGCCTGCACGGGAAGACATATGAAGAGAGACTTTAGGAGCTGAATATGTATAGCCTCGAGGAAAGGAGAGAGAGGGGGGACATGATAGAAACTTTCAAGTATCTCAAGGGAATCAACAAAGTCCAAGAGGGTAGCATCTTTCAAAAAAAGAGGTGTGCAAGAACAAGGGGCACAATGTGAAGATAGAAGGGGGCGTGCTCAGAGGTAATTTAAGGCTATTTTTTCACAGAGAGGGTTGTGGATGCATGGAATGGCTTTCCGAGGAGGTTGTGGAGTCAAAAACAGTGGTGGAATTGCATGCATGGGACAGTCATAAGGCAATTCTAGGAGGTGGGGGTAGGAAGAAGTAGGCTGCTGGTTAACTAGGATTTGCAGCTTATCCAATAGGTAGGGAAATGGGCAGACTGGATGGGCCAAGCGGTCCTTATCTGCCATCAAAATCTATGTTTCTGTGTATTAACCTGTATGTGTTCCCTTTTCTTCAGTCCCTCTGCCTTGTCTGTTACTGTTCCTGCTAAACACAGCAGTATTTTAGTTAGTGTGCCTTTTTCTAGTTACTTATTTTTAAGTTATTTAAATTTAAAGATTTAAGTCTTCAGTTTTTTGTTTGTGTTTTTTCTTTCAGCAGCTATACCTGTGAATATTTGCTTTATAACAAATGACTACCAGTAGAAGTGTGGAGACTCTCTAAAAGCAGATAAATTCAACAACAAACACTGAAGGCAAGCTAAGGGAAAAAAGCTTGAGATTACTGTATATTTTGCAGGATAATTTGGATCAGCCAGAACTGCTCACTTTTAGGACTCTGTAATAAAGTGATATGCCTTTGCCTGTAGTTTGTGCCTAGGCAGTAATTTTTTTGCCCTGAAGTTTGGGCCTACATAATTATTGGTGGAGGGGCTGACCCATGTTCCTCAGCAGGACCTGGGTTTGCCTTCTGTATTTAAAGAGCTTGTATCTTCTCTGGAAAAAAAAATGTTTCACATATTACTGTATTTATCATCCCCTCTTTATTGTGAAGAACATTACCTTGAAAATAGAATACATGTTCCACAGGCCTCATCAGCTAGTTCTGCCTGCTTTCACATGCTGTCATAATCCTGTGTTTATGAATCTGAATGATTTGCTGTAGAAGTTATGATGTCACAAGTCACAAGCAAGAGAGTAGGATATCATATGTAGACAAGGGGCAGTAGCATATAGAGTCCAAATGACAAGGATCCTGTTTCTATACTAATTCGTGTAGTAATAGAAAAGGGAATATTAAAACAGGAAATATGGGAACTAAAAGTAGAATTGTGTACTTTTCTGATGGCATCTAAAGCTCTTTAAGTAACCTCATCTGCAAGTCTCTGCTTGTAAGAGAAGCAGCTTACAAGAGTGACAAACTGGCAGGAGCAGCTAGTTAGCCTCTTAGGACCTAAGCTAAGCAAGCTGGGCTAGCTAAGAGGCTAAGTGAGGAGACTAAAGAGCCTACAGATTGGTAAGTCAGCGGTCTGAATTTGGGGTTAGGTTATGAGGGAGGATAGAAGAACACTTGGTACTCTGCTGTGGTGTGTAAATGTATGCCATCTTGCCTACAAAAGGGTTACATCTGCATCCGCTGGAAGTTGGTCCCTGCCCTGGAGAGTTATGTTGGTAGTTTGGGAATAGAAATAGGCCATGCTGGCTAGGCATTAGAGGAGGGCTACAACTGTGTAGGGACATTTCTAACCTCTCCCGTGGGGTAAGAGATTAGGGTCATGGAAACTTACGGAAATACACCTGGCACCCAACCAGAGCAGTTCATTGTACACCATTCTGCCTTTAGATGGTGGTTGGGATACATCATGTATCAACTGTGGCTTGGCTGGCACCCTCGAGGTACATTTCAGGCTGGAGGGGTAGTTGGAGGCACCATGTGTGGGGAAAGAAGATGGGGGACAAGGACAATAGTCCAATGGAAGGAGCTGACAGAGGCAGGTAGAGGAGGGAAGAGATGACAGGGAGACAGGTCTGTAGGGGTGGGGGATAGATTTGAGTGGAGAAGGGAGGTAGCAGGCATGTTTGCAAGGGACACCATCACCAGTAGATACAGGCAACAGCACTGGCTTTTGGTTAGTCAGATTGAGGGGTGTCAACAGGTGACTGGGGCTGGTGGAGTCAGTCCAGGCACCAGGACAGCTGACCTACCAAGGAGGAAGAAGAAGAAAAAGGCTGGGTGAACGGGCAGGAAAGAAGTAGTAGTCATTAGGACCTTCATAGTAAAGATAGTTTGTGAAGTGGAGGGGGCACTGCTGGACCAGAATGGCAACTTGGGTGTGGTGCTGTGACTATCTGGAACATAGGGAGAACAATTCCTGAAGACATGAGAAGGTCATTCACGGAACTAGGAATGTTCCTGAAGGAGAAGGTATCCAGGGTGATCTTTTCCAAGATTGTTTCTGTCCTGGGGTCTGCCAAGGAGTGGCAGCAGACCGATAGGTGAGCTAGTGCTTGGCTAAATGTCTGACAAGAGTGAGAGTTTTCTTGTTCTTTGCCAACTGGAGGGAGACCAGAGATGAGTACAGAGGGACTGCAAGACTAGATTGCCTAATTACATGTAGGAGGGTGTTGATTTTACTCAAGTGGCTCTCTAAAATGTAATGAAAATAGTTTAATTAGCTCCATTTTACCTCTGTAGAGCACTGTCCCACACTCCCCAACTTTAAATGTCATGAATGATCTGAGTGTGGGGGTGGTGAAAACAGATGGGAAAATAGAAGGAATCAGATTGCTGGCTGTCCCAGAGCACAGACACGTTCCCTTCTCTCCCTAAAATCCAGGATTTAAAAAAAAAATATTAATATACCATTGCCTCACCAGGAGCTAAGCCCTTTTTATGTATTGATTAAACTAGGTGATCTTTAAGGAGGGCAAAGATGGGGGTGGCAGTTGAAGGGGATAGAGAGGTGGAGTCAGTCACATGAACCAAAATCAAACTGTCAGTGCAAGACATGGGTGTAGGACTGGGTGGCTAGAAGCACTATTTGCTTTGTTTGTGGCAGAGAAGTAGAGGATCCTGGGGTCAAGGCCATCATGGCTTTTACATTTGGTAGGGTTGAGAAACAGGAATGCAGTAAGTGTGGCAGTTTGGTGGTTGAGAAGGAAAGGTGATGGGGATGGTTTTGGGGTGTCCAATAAGGCAGCAATTAAAGAGCTCAGGTAGAGAAGTAGGTGTTGAAAGTAGTGTCCTGCTCCATAGGGTCAGAAGTAGCTGAGCTGCCAAGTTTGAGCACCAACATTGGGGTAACTCAGAGAATGAATCTAATAGGGAGTGGATGACTTTCTAGAATTTGGAGAGGCAAATAAGGTAATCTTGAAAGCTGGAAGCAAAATATTTAGCCTTGCCCTTTCTTGCAGGCATTGTACTGCTGTTTGTACCTTAACAAGTCCTTCATCTTACCTGAGGATTTATGAAGGTACCAAGCAGTGAGCTCTTAGGTGTGAGACTTACATGTGCCCTCTGGGGGGTGGGGGGATTTTTCCCAAGAAGAAGTGAATTTAAAATGTAGAATAATGTAGGGGTGGGTGTGTGTAACCAGAATTTTACACACACTGAAGGTGTGGGATGCTACGTAAACCCCGAGGGTGAAGCGGGAAGGGTTTATAACCAGTATCCCACACCAAGGGTATGTGTAAAATTCTGGTTCACACACAGCCACCCATATATTATTTTATTTATTTGTTTAATTAATGACCAGCATTTTCTATGCAGCATTTTTGTGCCGTTTTCTGGCCGAGTGTTTTGTCTGTCAGGAAGTCCGTTCAGGCTCTTTAGAGTGGTTTCCTGAGCTCGTACTAAGGTGAGTGCCAGTGAGATTGACAGTTGCCGATTTACAACCTCCCGGTTATAATCGAAAATATCAACCGGGAGGTTGTAACCGTGAATAAAACTACTGCTATCTGTCCATAAAAACTGCTGGCCGTTAATTAAATAAAAATTCCGTCTTTTGGATGAGACGTTAAACCGAGGTCCCATCTGCCTGGATTGGTGGTAGTTCAGGTGGATGTTAAAGATCCCATGGCACTTATCGAAAAGAGTAGGGTAATTTCCCCGTGTCCTGGCCAAATTTCCCTCATTCACTAAAAATACCACCAACAGCTTAAGCTGGTTCAAGGTCAGTTGGAATTCATCTGTATCCCCCTCCCCCGGGTCATGCCTGAAAATAGGCAGGATTTGTCTAGTGCACTTACCCGGTCAACAAAAACTAAATAAATAAAAATAAATAAAAATAACGGCCTCATCAGTAATAGAGATCATGCTTGTGGCATGCAAGAAGTGCATCACAAAACTGTGGCTTACGTCGGAGATGGTGACACTTGAAGTTTGGAGAGACGTAATGAGCTAGTCAACCAGGTCCATAAGATGGAAAAAACTTACATACAGTACTCTCTGAATGACAGGATGACTAATTTAAATCTACATGGAACAGCTGAGTACCGTACATCATGAACCAGGATGGAAAATTCATACCTTAGCTCAGGGCGAGCATAGTGGACTGATGCTCTGTTGAAGAGGGCACAGTGACGCACCCTAGTAGCTGCCTAAGCTGAATGGCTTCCCCCCAGTATCCTCCTTCTATGCTTCCTGATAGGCATATTCCAGACTAAATACTAACTTCTGTTTTACTGTTATTTACATGAAACGTTACACGTTGAGGGTAATATGATTTGGACAAATGATACATGTATTAATTCTGTGGACTGACTCAGCAGTTCTCCTAAGATGTAACCTAAATAATTTCATTGTACAGTTTGTCTGTTGCTGTTTGTTGCACAGTTCAATAAAACATATTATCACATTCATTAAAAAATGACAACCTCAGCATCATCTAAGGATCTTGAGAGGGGAGGTTGTCATGCAAGGTCTACAGTTCCAGCACCTGAGACCAGGGAAGGGGGAGGGTGGCAGTGGATGTTGCCCATGCAGTAGCCTTACAGTGGTTCACTGAATGCATCCAGGAGGGTGCCAGCTTGTAGAGCGTGGGTATGTGGTGAGGATGGGAGGATAGAATTAGTTTAAAGGGAAAGTCCTATTAACCTATTTTCTGTATACATGCGTAGTTTGCAGGCATGACCAACAGTTCCATCTCTTGCATCCCTCAAATTTCTTCCTAATTTAGATATAAATGAGGTCACTTCACTCTGTTTTGCCCTGGTATGAAAACCTATTTGTTGCCATTGCAAAGGTCATGACCCCACTCATGTGAGGCATCATGTGAGTCGATGATGCTTATCTACCCAAGCCAGCAGTAGTTATACTGTCAACCAGTTCTGTTACATGTCTTGTGAGGTCCTTGTAGTCTCTAAAAGTATTTTTTTCCATCTCGGATACACTTAAAGCCACGGAAAACAGTAGGGCACTTACTATGTCTTTAAAAGTTTCACGGCCATCATAAGAGAAGAATGCAGGGATTGCAGTGGATAGTAACAATACTAATACAGTATAACTACATGTTTTAGCACTAAAATATCATAAAATTCCTGGATGGCTTGCATGAGTCGGATCATGACCTTTGCAGTGGAGTCACACAGGTTTCTAGTGTTCCACATTGTTAATGGGTAATCATAACAACTGGGTATAGTGCACCCCTACCAGGGGAATGGCACAGCCCAAGCTTTAGAATGTTGGGCATATGAGGATTCCAAGCTGCAGCAACTCCCCAGTTAAGTTGTGCCATTCAAAGGGGACAAAGCTACTTTTCTCTCAAGAATTTCAAGTTTCAAGATTTCAAGACTTCAGTTGGGGCTGTAAGTCTGCTCTGAAAGCGCCCCTAAAATTAAAATCATGCCTGTTAAGCTGCGGCTTTCCAATTGAATAACCTGCCTTTTTTTTCCTATTTCTTGTTAATTGGGAGCCACTTTTGCCTTACTATGATGTTTTTTTAATGGCCTCCTGTTAAAAATATAAAAGGAAAGAAAAAAGGTGCCACAGGTAGGTACAAATTTAATTATTGGGAGTGTAGGGTCTGGGGGGGGTCTCAACTTTGGTGTCAGTTCCGTTTGCGCCCCCCCCAAACACGCACACACAAGCTTGAGGTGTTGTGTTTCACTGTGTTTGACAGCAAATTGATGGTTTTTGAGTAGCTCTGAGGTGTTTGGTGATTTTCCACCTCAGCCTCCGTTTTTTCCGTTTTGCGTGACTTCCATTAGGGCTGGGCGCACGCTCCTTCATCAGTTGGGCTTTCTGCCAGTGTTCTGTGCGCATGCCCGAGGTGCACGCACGTGCGCAGCGCTAAACACATTTTGCAGCTTTAGTTCTCATTGAAACTTATTGCGCAAGTGCACACACACTTGTGCAAGCACACTAACACTCTCACGCACCTGGTGGATGCCCACATGCTCAGTACAAGCATTTTTGAGTGCGCAGATGCTGTTTAGCAGTTGGTTTGGCAGATTTAAAAGCAAACAAGCATAATTAATTAAAAAAGAAGTTTTTTTTTTTCTGTCAACCATAGCTTACAAACACAAATACATTTAAACCTGAGTTTTTTTAGCACATTATTTCAGGATTACCCTTGCTTTGCTGATTTTAGCCCAACTAGCAATAGGGCTAATAATTATATTACTACAGCTTACAGAAATACAGCAGGCCTGGGTTTGATTCCCGCGACCCTCTCTTGCAGCCCAACAAGTAATATGGATTATAATTATTACATTATTATGGTTTATACATTCAGTGATTCTGGGTTTGATTCCCATGACCTCCACTTACGTTGGAGCGTTGTTGGCGGAAATCTACCCTGGAGGATCACCATCTTAGACTGCTGGAGCACTGTCGACTCTACTAGTCAGCAATCTCCCGTAAGAAGGCAGAGTTCCTGTCCGGGGAGATTGCGGCCGCTCAGAACCAACCAGCGCAGCTCTTTCCCGACCCATAGACAGGCTGTGCAACCCAGCTTGTCTGCAGGTTCAGAGAGCCTTTTCACAATTGGAGTGTGAGGAGCTTGCTCATTTTTTTTGCTGATAAGGTGGCTGACATCAGGGCGGAGATTCGATCGACACACTCTGTGGGAGTTGCTGATTATCGGTGTGTGGCCACTGTCCCTCAGTTCGTTTGTAGTACCTTCGACCGGCCTGAGATTGTGAATGTTATGTGGGTTGTCTAGGGTATGCGCCCTACGTGCTGTAGTTTAGACCCAGGCCCAACTTCCCTGATTATGGGTCATTGTGATATTACTGGCCCGGTCTTGGCGCAGATAGTCTGGTGCTCCCTTGAGTTGGGTGAGTTTCCTAGTTCCCTGAAGGAGGCAATGGTGACTCCCCTCTTGAAGAAAGCTTCTTTGGACCCAGACTGTCCGGCAAACTACAGACCTATCTCTAACCTCCCTTTTGTGGGGAAGGTAATTGAGAAAGTAGTGGTGTACAACTGGAGAACCACTTGACCATCCTTAGCATCTACGAACCTCTCCAATCCGGTTTTCGAAAGAGAACGGGACCTACAGGCTTTAAAAAAATTGCAAAATGTGTTTCCTACTCCTGGCTAAGGTAGACTGCCACAAGTTGTGTTTAATGTGCATGGGTCGGGATCATGATTTTACTAATTGTGAGCTTTGTATCAAGTTTTGCCTTAAAACAGTAAATAAAAAGGCTAAGAAATTAGACCTAATGACTTTTCTGTCTGCCTCTATGTCACCTAAAGGCTCAGAATAGGGTCCAGCCCCTCAAGAGTAAGCAGAAGGATAAGGTTACTAAAGGTGGTTCAGAGGTCAGGGTGTCTGAATGAGGGAAACCTGAATCCAGCAAGAATAATAGCCTCTGAACAGCATCTGTCTCAGTGTCTGTCCTCCTGATGAGATGCCAGTGGACAAAATTAAGATGTCCTCATTAAAGGATGTGGCTAAGACATGGCAGTTCCCCCAGGCCTGCCAGGCTATGGGGACCTTCATGAAAATGCCTGCACCTTTCCCCAGGCTCCAGTACTTATCCCAGTGCCTGTGGAGGAAGAGGATGAATTTTACTATGAGGAGAATGAAGGAGAACTTATAGAGGCTGGCGGTTCCCCTGAACAGGAGTTTGGTTCCCCTCTTCACCCTTCAGGTGATTACACTTTACACTGTTCCTTTTTGAGGCAAATGGTCAATACTCTCAACATCTCATCACAGGAGACTGCTGAAGATGAGGATGAGGTGGAATTTGTGGACATGATGGGCTTTATTCCAGCAAAGAGGTTGCCTTTGCCTATCCACAGATCCCTTAAGAAGGTTACTTGTAAAGTGCTGTTAGCACCCTCCTTAGCTACTGGCATTGACAAAAAATAGAGAAGAAATATCAGGTGGACATGCAGGGCGTTGAGTACCTGTACTCCTAACCTGATTATGAGGGAGTGGTCCAGACTGCTGCCTGTGACAAGACCAAAGTGCCCCTTTCTTCCCAACCTCTGGAAAAGGATTCCAGGAAAAATAGATAATATGGGCAAGCGAGTCTATACATCACATTCTCTCCTGTTATGAGAGGCAGCATACATGGCCTACACAGCTCAGTACCAACAGGCCCTTTGGAGCCCTATTTTGGTGAAAAAGCTACTGGTTACTTGGCATAGGATCTGGCAGACACAGCAAAAAACTGCCATGGATTCCACCAAGTACCTGTTCCACATGGCAGTAGTCACCAGTGACACTGCTTCTACGGCCATGGCAAATGCAGTGTCCCCAAGAAGGTTTGCATGGCTCAGAACTACAAACCTCAGGACCCTTAAAAGCAGTGGATTTCCCCTTGTGAGGGAAATTCTTTGGTGACAGAGATAGAGGCTTACATGAAGGTGGGTGAATACAAGACCACCTACAAGAGCAATAGTGAAAAGGAAGAGGCCTCCACTTCCCACAGGCCTTATGGAAGCAGAGGTAGGGGGCCAGAGCTACTGCCCCATACGCTTACCTTACCTGTGATTTTTCCCCTCAGAGAGGATTCTTCAGAGGTAGAGGCAAATGGGATTCTAGGCATATGGATGTAATACCAGCCCCCCAAACCTAGGCAGAACAGAACCCCTGACAAGTCTGTGCAGGTTGCCCAATCGTTGCTAGTGGGGGGAAGGCTAATTCACTATTTCCAGGCATGGGAAAGAATTACCACAGCAGGTAGGTCCTAGAAATAGTGAGTCAAGGTCTGAC
The DNA here is from genome assembly GCA_016271365.2 of Neoceratodus forsteri. Classification (NCBI taxonomy): domain Eukaryota; kingdom Metazoa; phylum Chordata; order Ceratodontiformes; family Ceratodontidae; genus Neoceratodus; species Neoceratodus forsteri. Next base: position 435,046,548 of record CM028135.1, on the reverse strand, counting down.
TCTGCAGTTCAAAAAATTCCCAAACTACAGACTCACACAATCTTCACACCTTAACAGAAAAACTGCTGTTGGAGTTAGAGGTAAAAAAAGTTGATACAAGCAAATGCAGTGGAGACAGTCCCCCCTCACAGTGGGGGAAGGGGATTTATGGGGAGTGTGGTGACCCATTTTAGACCTGAGATACCTGAACAGACACTTAAAGAAACGTTCAGAATGGTAACACTGGGATCGGTGATTATATTTCTGCAACAAGGCAACTGCCTGGGGTCACTGGATCTAAAAGTGGCCTATTTTCAGGTACAAGTCATGCCCACTCATGGAAGGTACCGCAGATTCAGAGTAGGGAACTGCCACTGCCAGTTCATAGCCCCTTTATAGCCCTGCCCTTTGGCCTATCAGCTCCCAGTGCATTCACAAAGTTCTTAGCTGTAGTAATGGCATATTTGAGGGGGCAGGGGGTGGTGGTCTTTTCCTACCTATGCAACTGGTTAATCACAGTAAAGTCACATCAGGGGGCCAAATCATCTCTTCTTCTAAGGAAGCACACCCTGGAGGACCTGGGTTTCCCAATAAATACCCAGAAGTCCCAAACAGAACTTGTTCAGATTCTGGACTTTATAGGTGCAGAGTTGGATGTCCACCAAGGAGAGACATTCTTTGCTTGAGAAAGACTGACAAATCTGATAGTGTTTGCAAGGTCCTTCAAGGCAGGACAACCACGACCTGCAAGATAATTCCTCCAGTTGCTGGAGCACATGGTCTTGTCTACAATAGTAGTATTAAGTGCCAGATTCCAAATGAGAGCGATCCAGTACGACATGGGGACCCATTGGTCCCAAAAGGTAGGACCACTGTCAAAACTAGTACCCATGTCAAAGTGCCTCTTATGGTTATTGATTTGGTAAAAGGTAGAAGACAACCTCAGAGAGGAGGTTCCTTTCCCCCAGCAGTTGCCCACAGGTTGCTTACTACAGTAGCCTCCCTCCTGGGCTTGAGTGCCTACCTGCAGGATCTCATCATAAGCGGGGTGTGGAGCCCACTGGAGTCTTAGGAGCACATAAACCTCCTGGAGCTTATGGCAGTGTATCTGGCAATTGCATGCCTTTTCCTCTCCCATCAAGGGTCAGTCCATCCAGGTCAGGACAGACAATACCACTACTGTAGTGTATTGCATCAGCAAAGAGGGCAGAACAAGATTAGCAAAACTATGCACAGAAGCAGTGCAGATCTGGAACTTAACCTTTTTCCTAGAGAAGCAACTACCAGGGAAAGACAACATCTTGGCAGATTCCCCAACTAGAATCAGCCAGGGGCACCATGAGTGGACTCTGCGTGCTGTCTATATTGTTTAGAAGGTGGGGTACACCGGAGATGGACCTGTTCGCATCCTGGGACAACTACCAACTTCTCTTGTTTTGTTGCAGAACCCCCATGGTGGGGACTGTACCAGCGGGCACCCTAATCCTTGATTGGGCATTAAAGTTTCTTTATGCATTTCCTCTATTCCCACTCCTTACTGAGGGTGCTGTTGAAACTGAGGAAAGAGTCTGCAACGATGATCCTAATAGCTCCAGATTGGGCCAGGCAGACTTGTACTCACTTCTCCTGTCCCTTTCCATCAAACACCCTATCATTCTTCCCCTGAGGTACATTCTGCTGATAACATTTTCCAGATCTGAGAACCCTGTGTCTCATAGCATGGTACTTGAAGAGTTAGAGTTCTCTTGACTAAACCTCTCTGAGTAGGTTTCGGAAGTGCTTAAAGGACAACTAAACGGGCTTTTTTCGGTGGTCGCTATTTTAAAACAAACAAAATCATGGTGAGCTAGAGCTGGGGGGTGGCATTTTAAAAGATAGTGCTCTTTACCTTTGTAATTGAGGTTTAACCCATTTTGATCTACTTTTAAATATAGTAAACAAAGATCCCAGAATTTTAAAGTCGGTGCCATGATCTGGCCATAGGAAGGTGCCAACATGAGACATGACGATGTCATTGGAGCGACACAGCTATTATAGACTAATATAAACCCTATGTACCAGCCCATTTGAGCTTGTACTGTAAAAAATTCTAAAGTCCACCAACATGCTAATAGGCACCTAACACATGTATCAGGACGTATATATTTAGCCAGCCAATCAACGTTGGGCTTATTTGAGTATTTCTAGGGGTACTTTACTACCTGCTTATCATGTATGGATACATAATGTGGTGTTTGTATGTTACAAGTTTTCCACAAAAAAAAAGTTTGTTGCTTTTTATTATTTAAAAAAATCAGTTTTTGGGGGTATTTTTGCTGGTGTATATATAAAAATTGTTTAGAATTCATTGCATACCACCATTAGAAAGGTAATTTTGTGCTGAACAATTTTGTGACAAATACTTTGTGTGCATCACTTACAGTTTAGGAGGTACTCACATTTGTTTATGGTGGGGTGTGTATGTTTGACTTTTGTCCATCAAGCCTCACAAAATCACCTTGAATAAAAAAAGGATAAAAATACATGTTTTATATTAGAAAGCTTGTTTTTATATAATCCATTCTAAAACTCTAAATGTTTGAGTAATTTTTTTTGGTATTTAGCTAGTTTAGTGGTCACTGCTCACCCTAGCTTCAGAAATGAATCTGACCGTAGAGGGCAGAGGTGAGTGTGACCACACAGCAGAGATTCCATAATCAGCATAAAGTTCTAGGTTCCAGGGCAGCTCATTCCAGGGGAATGATTGCAGTTATTAAGCATAATGAGGGATCCCATGGAAGAAACATTACTACAGTGAGTTTTTCTTATTAGCAAAATTCATTGAGATTACAAAACATTGTGAACATGGAGTACAAAACTGGGTACAGATAGCTGAAGCAGGGTTTTAAATAATTGATTAGCAGTTTTTTTCCTTGGGATGTTACTAACTGTACAGAAAGTATTTATATAGATTTTCTAGAAGTGCTGTGCTTGTTAAACACAGTGAGACAAGAGCTGTTCATTTTGGCAAAGTTTTAGCACTTTTATGAGCAAAATGCCAATCAATTTTTAGAGTTAAATAAAACCCTGTGAAGGGTGTTAAACAGCCCCCTCATATCAGAGACATAAACACAAAGCATTAATATAAGCAATACACCCATGGCGTCCCCCAGTGGGCAAATCCTACTTGGTGGGCACAGGTAAGTCAGAGTATTACTCAGTGTCCTGTGTTTAAGGCTTGTGTCTAGGTATCAGTAGCCCTTGATGTGATCCCATAGTTGGTAATGGGTTGGGCCCCCCCATGCCTGCTCCAGTGGACCCACATATTTTCATAGGCAATGTGTTTAGCACTGTGTGTTGTGTTCTGTGAGAACCAGTGTGTTAGTGTGTTTTTTTTTTTTTTATTCAGACTAACAGAGTTGTGCTATTAAGCACTTGCCAGTTGTAATGCCCAGCCTCCACAGTGAGTGCTGGTAGTGTTAGTTTGATTTTATTTGTTCAGTCTTTAAAAATGATTTTCACAAAATACAAAAAAAAAAGGCAGACTTACATAGAAAGACAAAACAAACAATATTTACAATAATTTATTTTTATCTATTTATTTAGTTTTTGTTGACCGGGTAAGTGCACTAGACAAATCTTCCCTATTTTCAGGCACGACCCGGGGGAGGGGGATACAGATGAGTGCCAACTGACCTTGAGCCAGATAAAGCTGTTGGTGGTATTTGTTTTTTTTTTTTAGTGAATGAGGGAAATTTGGCCAGGGTACTGGGGAAATTCCCATACTCTTTTTCGATAAGTGCCATGGGATCTTTAACATCCACCTGAACTACCACCAATCCAGGCAGATGGGACCTCGGTTTAACATCTCATCCGAAAGACGGCTCCTCAGAAGTGCAACACCCTTCTCATGCTGCACTACAGTGTCAGTACTGGGATATTAACCCATGCCAGATGTGGGAACTGAACCCACAGCCCTCTGATCTCCCGGCCTCAGAGGCGAGTGTGCTACCTACTGAGGCACTGACACTAAAAAGCCACAGTTGATACAAAGCGTGATCACACAAGGTGCAAATACGTCAAAAGTGTACAGTTTATGTACCAGTATAGCAGCAAAAGAAAAAGACCAAATATATAAGACCAGGGTGCGCAATAGCAGGCAGTCAGAATACCACTAAACCACTAAAGATGATGTTTTATGGTCACTCAATTTCTTTTTCCTAATTTTCCTAGTTAGGAATGCAAATTTCCCCACATAATGTATAATAATTTGATCCTAAGAAGTAAGAAAAACCTTAATAAGTTCGGTGTCGCTGGGTGTCGCTATTCCTGAGATCAATGGAAGTAGCCATTTATGTCTAATTTTAGTGTACCACGGACACCTCAGGAAGACATGTGCCAAGTCCTCCCTTTCACCCTGGTTACAGCCACAGAGTCTCTCCTCAGGGTTAGTGGAGTTCTTGTATAAAGCATTTTTAATATTAGATTCAAACAGTTCAAGCCTAAATCTTGTATATGTTTTGTGAATATCTGGGTTTTCCAAAATATTAAGATAGAATCTATATGCATGATTATCAATGCTATAGGTATATCATTTGGCATATTTTGAGGCAGCAATACATGCCATATCCAGCTCTCTGTGAAATTGTGCTGTTTTATTTTTAATATAAGCTTTATATTTCTCACTAATACTAACACACTGATGTCTGTACTTCAGCAAAAAAGACAAATATTTATCCAGGCATTTGTACAGGTGAGAAAGCCAGTCCGACCGCCTGTGTTGGTGCTGAGCCCAAAGCACCTTCTCCAATAAGCATAACTTGGCCCATCCATCTTTAGGCAGTCTAAGTAACCTGAACCAAAAGTTAATAAGTCTAGAGTCGGCCAATGCCTGTAATTTAGGAACACCCAGTTCTGCCCTTAGAAAGTAGGCTGGGTGGATTTTTGTCAACCAGTAACTTTCCTCAATAGTTTATTAGCTGGTATTTCCAAATGATCAAGAGGTTTTAGTCCCCAAATTTCCACCCCGTACAGGGAATGGGAATTCTATTTTGCCTGTATGGTGGTTAATAATTGTTGAAGTGAATATCCACCGAAGGCATGGTTAAATTCTGCCACGGCTCCTACTGTTTTATTAGTTTTAGAAAGTATATAATCGTGATGTCTTCCCCAGGAACCATTATTGGAGTATAATAAGCCCAAATATATATACGATGAAACCATTTCCAGGAAGTCATCCATCAGTTTCTAGCACCAAACACCATTACATTTGTTTTGCTGAGATTAATTTTCAAAGATAAAGACTCTGACACAGTTGACAGAAGATCCAGTTTCTTCTGTAACCCTGAGACTGAGAGAGAGCACAATACAAGATCATCAGCATAAGCAAGTACAGAGCAGATATTAGTCCCAATTTTTGGAGAATCCAGTTGTAATAACTGTAATTGAGTCAATAAATCATCTAAATAGAAAAAAGTGTGGGTGCCAGGATGCAACCCTGTCTAACCCCTTTGTTTGTTTGTTTTAATTATATTTGTTAGTATACTCCTGGAGTGAATTTGGGCCCACATGTTAAGGTAACGTTTCTGATGCTATTAACCAAGATAGGAGAAATACCGCAGGTTAACATTATTTCCCATAATGTTGATCTGTTTATTGTGTCAAATGCTGAGCTGTAGTCTACAAAAACTACATACAATTTTTCAAACAACATGAAGTCTTGCTATATTATGACTATTGCAGTTTGCCCCAGCCTTAGAACTGCTCCGGAGGTGAAAGAGTTAACTTCCATGCAGAGCATGGAACTTAGACATGAGCTCGGTTCAGAAGCTCTGTTTGGCTGGTTTCAAACCAAAACCGTCAGATTCTTTACTCCGCCTCACTGAACAGTCGCTCCGGAGATTCCTCCTGTTGCTCTGTTCATTTCTTCGGTTTAAAGCGCTATTTCTCAGTTTAATTTAACCGCGATTTCATCATTTTAACCTCAAAACCGATCGGTGCAGGCTCTGTCTATGGTAATCGTAAGTAATAGATAGGATTTTTTCTGTGTGGAACTTGTAAAAGTATTATCAGTTCGGTTGAACCGATCGAGTTGTATTTAAATATAAGTTTAAAGCCTTTTAAGGCTTTTTAGAGTGCGGTTCCCGGTTCTTATCGGTTCTAAAAAAAACGGATTTCATTACGGTTTTTTCCACGACCCGTGACACGGTTTGGAACCGATAAGGGTGTCTTGCCTGGCACTGCCATCAAAAGGGCAAGTTGGTTGGTTAGGCTGGCATCATGTCTGAGAAACCCAAAAGAAAAACCGGGCCCACTGGTTTTAACACTGTAGTGTCTGTGGGGAAGCCTTTGCCAAGGCTGACCCACACACTACATGTGTCTTGTGTCTGGGGTTTGACCACCTCAATTCAGACTGCCAGATTTGTAAAATTTCCTGCAGCCACCCTGGACAAGAGGTGGGCAGGCTCAGGGACAGGCCAAAAGTCCAGCTGACCGGATGGCCAGCCGGTTCGGTGCCAACCCGGGCCGGAGGGTCTTCCCCTCGACCAGGCGAGACTTCCTCGGCAACGAGCTGGCTCTGAGGAGCCAGTTCCAGCAAAGAAATCTAAAAATCAGCAGGTTTGGAGTCCAAAATCCCTTCTCCAACTGCTGCTGAGATAGCCAGGGCTATACAGATTATCCAGTCCCTGTCCCCGGTTCCCTCCGAACCGCCACTGTCTGGCAAAAGGTCGGTTCGGTCGGTTCCAGTGGTTCAGGATTATGATATAGACGAGTTCTATGAACCAGAGGAGGGGGATGAGGATTATGATCAGTGTGAATGTGATTTTGGAAGTCTGGATGTGCCCATTGAACCGGACATCTCCCCAGACAGACCTTCAGGTGAGTCTCCCCCTAGGCTTTCTGAGTCCCTTCTCATTTTTGTTTTATAAAAGTTGCTGAGACCCTCCAGCTTCCTTTAGAGGAGGCTTTGGATGAGCAAGAGGAGCCTGACTATGTGGAGATGATGGATATCCCAGAGTCCAGGAGGTTGTCCATCCCTTTACATAAATCCTTTAGAAAACAAACAGTAAAATTTTAAAAGCTCCTAATTCTGTGCCTCCTGTGGATAAAAAGATGGACAGGAGGTACACTTTGTCAGGTCCTGATACAGATTTTCTTTCACAGCAATGCAGTCATGTTAGTAGTTCAGGCTGCAGCCTGTGATAAAGCTAATATCCCACTGGCTTCACATCCTCCTGACAAGGATTCCAGGAAGATTGATGCCATGGCCAAAAACAATACATGGCAGCATCCTTGGGACTCAGACAAGCTAACTATATGGCTTATGTTGCAAGATACCAGAAATCTAGATGGGATACTGTCATGGCCTTAGCCAAATAGGTCCTGGCCAGCTTCGCAAAGGAGCTGGAGCAGGTGGCTCTTGATGGTATTGAGGCATCTAAGGTGCAGTTCCATGCTGCAGTGGATTCTAATGATGTATCCTCTAGAGTCATGGCTACATCTGTGGCTTTTCATAGATTGGCCTGGCTCAGGTGTACTACTTTGTCACAGGATACCCAGTCTAAGGCTATGGATTTTCCTGTGGTGGAAATTTCTGTTTGGGGAGCAGACAGAGAATTATATGAAGAAATGGATGAATATAGAACCACTTACAGGAGTGCACAAGCCAAGGAACGGCAAGCCACTCTAGAGGCAGCCCTCAAGGGGTAGGGGTAGGCCTTTCACAGGCCTTTTACCAGACTCAGGCCCCTCCTCTTCAGCCTATGTACAGAGGGGTTCTTCAGAGGGAGAGGCAGACGGGTTCGAGCAGGCCTGCTCCCACCCCTCAGCCTAAAGCTCCTGCCAAACAGGCACCCTGATGGGATGCCCAGGGTCGGCTCTCCACTACCTGTAGGGGGCAGGTTGGCTCACTTCGTCCAGGACTGGCAGTCTTTAACTTCAGACAGGTGGGTCCTGGAAGTAGTGAGCCAGGGTCTGGTTCTCAGCTTCAAGAAATTTCCAAAGATGAGAGCCAGATCTTTTCCACCTACAAACCCTTTAGAGACTCTTGCTTTGGAACAGAAGTCTCAACCCTCCTGGCTCTCAGAGCTGTAGAAAATGTTTCTCCCTTCACCAGGGCAAGGGTCTGTACCCAGGTACTTCCTTGCCCAAAAGACAGGAGAGTGGCAGCCTATCCTGGATTTAAGATATCTAAACAAGCACCTTTTGAAGCCAAAGTTCAAAATGGTGACACTAGAAATGATTTTACCCTCCCTAAGGCCAGGGGACAGCTAGCCTCCCTGGACCTCAAAGATGCCTACTTCCATGTTCTTATCAGAGCTCCCATCCAAGTACCTCAGATTCGAACTGCCTCAGGCCATTATCAGTTCAGAGCAATGCCCTTCGGCCTCACTTCTGCCCCAAGGGTGTTCACAAAGTGTCTGGCAGTAGCAGTCGCTCACCTAAGAAGGCAAAAGATTGCCATTTTTCCCTACCTGGACGACTGGCTCATTGTGGGTCAGTCTCCAGACCAGGTCAAATCACACCTGCTAGTTACCCAGCAGCTGCTTACCTCTCTGGGATTTCTTCTCAATTTTCCAAAGTCAGTTTTGGAACCTGTCCAGGTACTCACCTTTATAGGCGCAGAACTGGATACAAAGCAGGCCAGAGCCTTCCTTCCTTGGAGAGGGTAGGACCTTAGTGGCCCTGGCCGCCTCCTTCACTCTGCAGGTTTCTCGACCAGCAAGGCATTTCCTGCAGCTCCTAGGGCACATGGCTGCCTCCACAGCTGTGGTGCAAGGAGCAAGATTTCAGATGAGGGACATTCAGTTCCATTTGAGAGCTTTCTGGTCTCAAAGAAGAGATCCTCTATCCAAGTTAATCCCAGTGACTCGAACCCTGATCCAGGCCCTTCAGTGGTGGCAGGATCAGAGCAATCTGAGACAGGGGTGCCTTTCATCCTCTGTCCCATTCCTTGACCTTACTACAGATGCATCCCTCTTGGGATGGGGAGCTCACATGGCGACCTCTCCACCCAGGGATTATGGTCCCTCAGGAATCTCTGCTCCACATCAATCTGTTGGAACTCAGAGCTGTTTTCTAGCACTTCAGGTTTTCTCTGCATCTGTTCAGAACAAGGTGGTACAGGTCAGAACAGACAACACCACTACAATGTGGTACATCAACAAACAAAGGGCACTCGGTCTTGGCCTTGTGCACGAGGCAATGAAGTTGTGGTCTCTGGCTTACTCCCTGAACACTTCCCTCATAGCAGTTCACCTCCCAGGCAAGGACAATGTCTTGGCAGATGCCCTCAGCAGGATTTCCCAGGGCCATCACGAATGGTCACTGGATCCCCTAGTACTGGGGATAGTGTTTGCCAGATGGGGCACTCCTCAGATAGATCTTTTCGCAGCTCCAGACAATTATCAATTTCCACTGTTTTGTTGCAGGCCCCCAGTGTTGGGCTCAGTTCCCCTGGATGCCTTTCTCCTCAATTGGGAAGGGAAGTTTCTTTATGCCTTTCCCCCCTTCCCTCTCCTGTTCAAAGTACTAGTCAAAATCAGGTCTCAGCCCTGCAAAATGATCCTGATTGCTCCAGACTGGGCCAGGCAGCCCTGGTACCCACTCCTTCTGTCCTTAGCAGTCCGTATTGCCCTGTGTCTCCCCAGGAACCACAATCTGTTAACCTGTGCTCAGGGGAGAGTTTGGTATCCGAATCTCAGATCCCTCAACCTCAAGGCTTGGCTCTTGAGCAGTTAGAGTTTGCTGATTGCAACTTTCTCAAAGTGTTCTCGAAATCCTGAAGGCTGCTAGGAAGCCTTCCACCAGGGCTACCTATAACTCCAAGTGGAAAAGGTTTTCCATATGGTGTTCTGGGAGGCATGTTTCCCCAGAATCTGCTGATCTACCTACTGTATTGGACTACATGGTCCATCTTAATTCTTTGGGACTGAGACTAGCCACCCTGAAAGTGCACTTGGCTGCTGTCTCTGCCTTCATTTCGGCAGGGAAGCCCTCTTCTCTCTCTGCTCATCCTGTATTTTCCAAGTTTTTTAAAGGATTGCTTCACACCAATCCCCCATTCAGGGACCCTGCCCCGGCTTGGATCTTAATGTATGCATTGCTCAGCTAATGCAACCCCCTTTGAGCCTCTGTCTTCGGCAGAGCTTAAGTATTGACTTGGAAAACTGTATTTCTGGTAGCCATCACTTCTGCCAGGCGATAAGTGAGTTACAGGCTTTATCAGTAGAAACTGACTTTATTTCCTTTCACAGGGATAAAGTGGTCCTCAGGACTAACAGGAAGTTTTTGCCTAAGGTGGTTTCAGATTTCCACCTTAACCAATCTATTTCACTTCAGTGTACTTCACTGACCATTCCTCCTCTGGTAGAGGAGGCTGCACAGCTAGATGTCAAGAGGGCCCTAAGTTACTACATAGAGCGTACCAAGGGTCACAGGTTTGACTCCCTCCAACTGTTTCTCACTTATGGTGAGGTTGGGAAAGGAGACCTGCCACTAAAAGATCCATTGCCAGGTGGATCGTTTCTTGTATACATTTTGCTATCAAAAGCTGGTAAGGTTCCCCTCAGGCCTGAGGGCTCACTCTACCAGAGGTACAGCTGCATCTCTAGCTGCTGCTAGAGACATCCCTATCTTGGAAATATGTCAGGCAGCTACTTGGAAGACAGTACACACTTTCAGCAAGCATTACTCCCTGGATATTCAGGCCAGGAGGGATGCTCGGTTTGGCACAGCCGTGCTTCAGAGCCTATTCCCTAAGTAGGTTCTGTCCCTCCTCCATGGAGGTACTGCTGCGTAGTCTGCAATAGTCATAATATAGCAAGACTTCATGTTGTTTGAAGAAAAAATTACTCACCTTAGTAATGTTGTTTCTTCTAATGGAGTCTTTCTATATTGACCTCCCTCCCAGCCTGCCCCTCTCAGAACTCCTACTTTGGGGTATGGGGTGGTAGTCCTCTGTTGGCATTTATTGATGCCCTCTTTCATGTTTGGGTGTTGTGTTCATTTAGTTATTTTATCGTAATTTTCTGGTCCACTGACTTGAGTCTTTGTGTTGGGACCAGTAAAATGTGTTAATATATTAGTAGCCAGTTGGCTAGTGTAGGTTACAGCTTCCACACAGAACCTTAGTGAGTTTTTGCTCGTAAAGATCTGACGGTTTCGGTTTAAACCAGCCAAACAGAGCTTCTGAACCGAGCTCGCGCTCTGAGCTCCATGTTCTGCATGGAAGTTAACTCTTTCACCTCCGGAGCAGTTCTAAGGCTGGGGCAAACTGCAATAGTCATAATATAGCAAGACTCCATTAGAAGAAACAACATTACTAAGGTGAGTAATTTTTTCTTGTTGCCTTATAGTTACATACTGTACTTTTCAATTAAATGTGAGAGTATAAGACAGTTGTCAAGTGTAGAGTAACCTTCCTGAAATCCAGCTTGGGCTGAGGAAACCCCCACCCAATGAATCTGTCTCAGCCCTAAGTCTTACCAATAATAATTTGGCAAAAACTTTGCCAAATATGTTCAGCAAGCTTATGGAACAATACATTGCATGATCGTCCCTTGAACCCTTTCTATAAATTGGGCAGATGATAGCACCTGCCCAAGACTCAGGGATAAAGTTGTCACAAATGCATTTAAAAAAAAAAAAGGGGGGGGCCAGATGATCAGCCCAAGCTTCAGGTAGACACGGAAACACTTCCCCCAGTATCCTATTGGGGCCCACAACTTTGAAATTTAATATTTTAGTCATCTCTAGTTTTGAAAATGAAATAAACTGGTCTTTGGTAATATTCAGATGCAAAGAACCTCATGAGCAAACCATATCTGGGTCTAGTAACATATTACCATAAAACTCAAATCATCTGTTTGGTTCGATGTATTGTTCTAGCTCAGAGGACAACCCCATACTGCCCTTGGCAACTAAGGACCAGAAAGATTTAGTGTCATTGTCCATTATGGCTGCATGCATCCTTTCCCATTGTTGTTCACTAAAGAACTTATTTTTTTGCTTCACTAAGTTTTTATACATTTTTTTGCTAATTCAAGTTCAAAGGCACTGTCCTGGTCTGCACTAGCCTTAGCTTTTCTAGACATCTTGCGCAACTGCCTTTTATATGTTTTACACTCTGTACCGAACCATCCTGGAGTCACTTGAGAGATTGACTTAATTATGGTTCTGTATAAATTAGGCTCAAGACTATTGAAAAGACATTTCAGATTTTCATAAATCTGTGATGGGTCCATGATGGAATTATCCCATGTATCAAAAAAAGAGGTGATCAACAATAACACCCCCTGTTGTAAATCCCAGGACCATTCAGTTTTCTTAAGAGTATCGTATTATAATCAGTGTGGGCATTGGACAAATCTCTGTCTTTAGTTGAATCATTATATGGAGAGTAATGGAGAAATGGTAACTTTCCACTCTGTTTACTACTACCAAGTCTTCCCAAAAATTGGGAGGACCCTGCCAGAAGGCTAAGTCAATTACTGAAAAACCATGTTGTGTAAAATAAGAGGGAGAACCTAAATAGTCTCCCTGTGTTCTACCCTTCAGGGGATATACCAGATTGTCCTTCATAAACTTTATTAATTTACGGCCACTATAATTATATTTTAGATCAGATGAGGTTCTTTTTACTCTTAAAGAGTATCTGGAAACGTATAGCCCCAGATTGAGTTAGCACTTAATCCATCAAAACTGCCAATTCTGGCATTAAAATCTCATATCATAAGAAGAAAAGTGTTTGGATATTCTAATTGATAAGTTCGTATCGAATCAATCTTCCCCAAATCTCATTTAAATGTTTTATATCTTTAATAGGAGAGATGTAACAGTTAAACAAAAGAAGTAGCATACTGTTAATGGATAAAATAATCCCAACAAAATTCTGATCCAGTATCAATAGTTTGACCTGCTTGAATAGCCCTATTTTATTATAAGTTAGAATGCCACCGGAAAGACTGCTCATCTTTCTGGACTTGTAACCAGGGGAGTGAATCAGTGTGTATCCATTAATATCTAGGTCATCCACTTGCTTATGCCAAGATTCTTGTAAACATATTGTATAGAAGCAGCAGATGTACTCCATCCAATCTGTATCTTGAAGCTTTGACCTAAGACCTGCTATATTCCAAGAAATAAGAGAAAAGGGTTCTCCCATAGAGGTAGAGGACAAATTTCCGATGAAGACCACATGCTGTTGCGCACCCCTGTCCCCACCAGTCAATCCCCCAGACCAGGAAGGGAAAACCCTAATCTAGGGCCAAGGAGTCAGTCCTCGTAACCTGCTATAGCCATGAATCTGTTGGTAACTGGAACTGTATAAGGACTGCACAAGTTGGCGACAGATACATTTCTTGCAGGATCAAAATCACATCTAGGGTAGAAAGAAGGAATTCCATCCTCAGTGGTAAGATCAACCAAATGTAGACCAGGTGCCTCAAGCATTGCTGCAGCATTCCAGAGCCTACTTGCAATCTCTGAATTTTTAAAAGTAATATCAATCTGTCCCTCATTCAGCAAGGTTGGTTGCCTAAACACTACTAATACACCTTTATAACCTAATCTAATGTTTAAAAAATTTGCCAATAAGTTATATAAAACTCTTGCCTGTTTTTCATTAGTTTCATTATGCAGTTTCCTGTGCCAAAAGATGCTTAGGGTAACTGGTGCAGAACCATAAATGGCATCTTCACAATCCATCCCGGTATTGCCAGCCAGTGATCTCTCCCCATACTGATTGAGTCTATTAATCACCTTAAATTCTTTATCAAATAGCACTGCATTAAGATTGAGTCTTTGGATACCCGAGAGATTTCTCCATATGTAGTGTGTCAGTCTCTCAGGGACCAGATAAACAGCCACACTATCTGCGGAGAAACTCCCGCCCACGTCCATATTTCTTTTGACAGAGGAGAGATCATTGGCGGCAATATCTAGCTTCAGTTCCTCATTAAGCAATTTATAAACCCAATCCTGCAGTGCATCTTCGCTGACCATTCTAAGTCCATAAAATCGAATCCATAGAGTATTCTGAGCTAAGGATGACAGCTGTTGTGTCAGGTCAGTTTTATTTGGATTTTCATTATTTTGCAGTAAATTAATAGGTGAAACACTTGTTTTAGGGACAGGAGTCTTACTTCTTTCTTCTACAGTTTTTTCCTTAGAAGCTTGTACATTTATTTACTTTTTCCACTCTGTCTTTTTTTTTCTTTCTTTTTTCTCTTTCTATTTGCCTGCCTGCAACCTTCTTTTTGCTACCTGTGCAGTTTTTGCTCTTGTGTTTACCCTTTTTGTGTTTCTTCTTTTCCTTTCCAGCTGAACAATCAAGTTTAGAAACTGTCACTGGATCACCAGTAAGATCAGAATCCTTAACTTGGACTATCCCGCCTGTTGTTTTCCTTTGGACTACTGATGTGTTATCAGGAAAAATAATTGATGAAAAACTTGGTCTAGTAACTACAGGACTGTTTACTTCAGGAACATCCACAATATCACCCCTACAGTCCAAAAGAATAGAGGAGGACTTTCTTGGGAGGTGAATCTCTTTCAAAATTCTAATAACATCATCCATCCTTGCACCATTTACTGCAATAAGTTCCTTCAGTGATTCAGTTTAGATTCTATTTATAATCAGTTGCTCACAGAGCAAAAGATTAGCAGCATACTGATTTTTAAGAAGCTTAATATCTTTGCTCAAAATTGAAGGAGTATGGACCAAATCTGAACCATTTATGCTTCTATTTGGTATAGAACTACATGACTCGAAATCATGAAAATGGTTGGTTATACTATCATTAATCGGGGGCCCTTCGTTCTTATATTTATTTATTTAGTGTTTGTTGACCGGGTAAGTGCACTAGACAAATCCTGCCTATTTTCAGTTACGACTCGGGGGAGGAGGATACAGATGAATGCCAACTGACCTTGAACCAGATTAAGCTGTTGGTGGTATTTTTAGTGAATGAGGGAAATTTGGCCAGGACACTGGGAAAATTCCCCTACTCTTTTCGATAAGTGCCATGGGATCTTTAACATCCACCTGAACTACCACCAATCCAGGCAGATGGGACCTCTGTTTAACGCCTCATCCGAAAGACGGCACCTCAGAAGTGCAGCACCCCTCTCATGCCGCACTACAGTGTGAGTACTGGGATATCAATCCAAGTTCCAGATGTGGGAACTGAACCCACAGCCTTCTGATCTCCCGGCCTCAGAGGCGAGTGTGCTACCTACTGAGCCACTGACACTGCAAATATGTTATATGTTGAGACCCATCCATAACAGAAGAGTGAATAGAATAAATATGCTGAGTGACAGGTGAATTTATTTTTTTTACTGCATCCAGATGTTTAAGCCCCTGAATAGTAACTTCCAGTTTGCCTAACACCTCATTCAACACTGATCTGCCTATTTGAGATGTTGCTTGACTAAGGTTAGCTGCTCTGCTGGCCTCAATATTTCCAGCTATCCCATTCAAACACCATGAAGTCTTGCTATATTAGGACCATTGCAGTCATTCCCCCAGTCTTGAACTGCCCCGGAGAGGAAACAGTTAACTCCAGAGTGATCTGGAGTTCCACAGCGCGAGGGCGCTGTTCAAAGCTCTTTCTGGCCAGTTTCAAATGAAACTGCCAGATTCTTTACTCCGCTTCACTGAACAGTCGCTCCGGATATCAGCTCCTTCATTCAGTTCATTTCGCGGTTCAGCGGTATTTTCGGTTCATTGAACCGGCAATAAGTATTTATTTTACCGCATTTCGATTAAAAGTTCTATCTGTAAACGTAAGTACAGAAATTAAGTCTGTGGAAAGTCATTATCGGTTCGGTTTTGAACCGATCGGTTGGTTGAAATACATGTTTTAAACTGTTTAGTTGGCTTTTAGAGTGCGGTTCCGTTCTTATCGGTTCTGAAAAACCTAACTTTTATTGGGGTTTTCAAATACCGTGACACGGTTAGGAACCGATAAGGTGTCTTGCCTGGCACTGCCATCAAAGGGCAAGTTTTGGTTAGGCTGGCATTATGTCTGAGAAACCCAAAAGAAAAAACCGGGCCCACTGGGTTTCAATATCAGGATGAGTCTGTGGGGAAGCTCTTTGCCAAGGCTGACCCTACGGCACCACTTGTGTTTATTGTCTGGGGCTGACCACCTCCTGTCAGACTGCCAGGTGTGTAAAATTTCCTGCAGCCACCCTGAAAAGAGATTGGGCCGCCTAGGAACGAGAGGCCAAAAAGTCCGCTGACCCGATGGCCTGCTCCGGTCCAGTACCCACTGGACCAGAGGGAGTGCCCTCTGACCAGGCGTAGACTTCCTCGGAAAAGGAAGGCTGGTTCAGAGGAACCAGTCCCAGCAAAAGACAAAGAAATCAGCAGGTCTGGAGTACAAAATTGTCTCTCCAACTGCTGCAGAGATAACTAAAGCCATTCAGATTGTCCAGTCTTTGTCTCAGGCTGTCGAGCCCCTGCTCTGGGAAAGGGTGGCCGTTCAGTCTCAGTGGTTCAGGATTATGATGTTGAGGATTTTTATGAACCACATGAGGGAGGAGGATTTTGATCAGTATGTTTGTGATTGGGAAGGTCTGGACGTGCCCTATTGAACGGACATCTCCAGATAGACCTTAGAATCTCCCCTATGCTGTCTGAGTCCCTTCTCTGTTTATGTTTTACAAAAGGTGGTGAAACCTCCAGCTTCCCTTAGAAGAGCTGTGGATGAGCAAGAGAGCCTGATTATGTGGAAATGATGGATATTCCAGAGACTAGGAGGTTGTCTATTCCTTTGCATAAGTCATTTAGGAAGCAAACAACAAAGATTTTAAAATCCTCATTCTGTCCCTCCTGTAGATAAAAAAATGGACAGAAGGTATACTTTGTCAGGCTCGGATACAGACTTCCTCACTGAGCAGTGTAGTCCATGTAGGTGTGGTACAAGCTGCAGCCTGTGACAAGGCTAATATTCCCTGGCCTCTGCATCCTCCTGACAAGGATTCCAGGAAGATTGATGCCATGGCGAAAAAAGCAATATATGGCAGCTTCTTTGGGACTCAGGCAGGCTAATTATATGGCTTATGTTGCTAGATATCAGAAATCTAGATGGGACACTATATTGCAGTTAGCTAAGCAGGCCCAGGGCCAGCTGGCTAGTGAGTTGGAACAAGTGGCTGCTGATGGCATGAAGCCTCTAAAGTTCAATTTCATACTGCTGTTGATGTTAATGATGTTTCCTCTAGGGTCATGGCCACTTCTGTAGCTTTCCGTAGGTTGGCATGGCTCAGATGCACTAATCTGTCCCAAGATACTCAGTCAAAGCTATGGATTTTCCTGTGGGAAATTCTCTGTTTGGTGATCAAACAGAAAATTATATGAAAAAGATGGATGAATATAGAACTACCTACAAAGTGCCAAGCTAAGGAAGGCATGCCACTCACAAAGCATGCCCCCAGGGCAGGGTAGGCCTTTCTACAGGCCTTTTACCAGCTCAGCCTCCTCTGCTTTTTCACAGAGGGGTTTTTTCAAGAGCAGAGGTAGGCAGGGGCTGGGGAGACAGTCGCCTCCTC
Source organism: Neoceratodus forsteri (assembly GCA_016271365.2). Lineage (NCBI taxonomy): Eukaryota > Metazoa > Chordata > Ceratodontiformes > Ceratodontidae > Neoceratodus > Neoceratodus forsteri. Next base: position 435,029,031 of record CM028135.1, on the reverse strand, counting down.
AGCCTAAAAGCTCCTGCCAAGCAGGCACCCCTGATGGGGTGCCCAGGGCCGATTCTCCTGTACTAGTGGGGGCAGGTTGGTTATTTCAGCCAGAACTGGCTGTCCTTAACTTCGGACAGGTGGTTCTGGAAGTAGTAAGCCAAGGCCTGGTTCTCAGCTTCAAACAGTTCCCAAAGATGAGAGCCAGGCAATTCCACCAGAAACTCTTCACAGAAGCCCTTGCTTTGAAGCAGAAGTTTCTTTCCCTCCTGAATTGCAAAGCAGTGGAAAGGGTTCTCCTTGCCATCAGGGTAAGGGACTGTACTCAAGATATTTTCTTACCCCAAAAAGACAGGAGAATGGCGGCCATCTTAGACTTAAGGTACCTGAACAGACATCTATTAAAGCCAAAGTTCAAAATGTTAACTCTAGCAATGATTTTGCCCTCCCTGAGGCCAGGGACTGGATAGCTTCCCTGGACCTCAAGGGCGCCTATTTCCCTAATGTCGTGATCAGGCCTTCTCACGAAAAGTACCTCAGGTTCGAACTGCTCAGGCCACTACCAGTTCAAGAGCAATGCCCTCTTGGCCTAACCTGCGCCAAGGTATTCACAAAATGTCTAGCTGGTAGTGGCTCATTTAAGAAGGGCAAGGATTGCTGTGTTTCCCTACCTGGACGACTGGCTACTAGTGGGTCCAGTCTCCAGACCAGGTAAATCTCACTTGCAGGTCACCCAGCAGCTTCTCACTTCCCTGGGGTTCCTGCTGAACTTTACAAAGTCAGTTCTGGAACCTGTTCAGGTTCTAACTTTCATAGGTGCAGAGTTGAACACTAAAGTTAGCCAGGGCATTTCTCCCCTGGAAAGCGGACAGGCTCATTGCCTGGCATCCTCCTTTACCCCTCGGGTCTCTCGACCAGCAAGGCATTTTCTGCAACTCCTAGGGCACATGGCTGCTTCCACAGCTGTAGTGCAGGGAGCAAGATTTCAGATGAGGACATTCGTTCCACTTGAGGTCCTAATTGGTCAAAGGAGGACCCCTTACCAAATTAGTTCGGTGACCAAAACCCTGATCCTGGCCCTTCAGTGGTGGCAGGATCAAGGCAATCTGTCTCAGGGGTTCCCTTTTCTACCGTTTCACACTCCCTCACCCTCACCATGGATGCCTCCCTGTTGGGGTGGGGGGCTCACTGAGACCTTTCCACTCAGAGGTGTGGTCCCCAGGAATCTCTGCTCCACATCAATCTTTTGGAACTCAGAGCTGTTCTTTGCTCTTCAGGCTTTTCAGCTGTTGTCCAGAACAAAGTAGTTCAAATCAGGACAGACAACACCACAACAATGTGGTACATCAACAAGCAAGGGGCACTCGGTCATCAGCCCTGTGCACAAGCAATGAAGTTATGGTCTCTGGCTTACTCCTAAACACCTCCCCTGATCGCAATTCACCTTCCAGGAAAGGACAATGTCCTGGCGGATGCTTCAGCAGGATTTCCCAGGGCCATCATTAATGGTCTCTTGAATCCTCAGGTATTGGGGTCGGTCTTTGCCAGATGGGGTACCCTCAGATAGATCTCTTGCAGCCCCAGACAACCATCAACTTCCTCTATTTTGTTGCAGGCCTCCAGTGCTGGGCTCAGTCCCTGGGCGCCTTCCTGCTGGATTGGAAGGGAAATTCTATATGCTTTCCCCCTTCCCTCTCCTCTTCAGGGTATTGGTGAAAATCAGAACTCAGCCCTGCAAAGTGGTTCTGATCGCTCAGACTGGGCCAGACAGCCCTGGTATCCTCTTCTCCTGTCCCTGACAATCCACCTCCCTAACCTTGCCCAGGACTCACGACTTGCTGACCTGTGCACAGGGGAGAGTGTGGTACACGGACCTCAAATCCCTCCACCTCAAGGCTTGGTTCTTGAGGAATTAGATTTGCTGATTTACACCTTTCTCAAGGGGTCATGGATATTTTAAAGGCTTCTAGGAAGCCTTCCACCAAGGCTACTTACAATTCTAAGTGGAAGAGGTTTTCCTTCTGGTGTTCGAGAAACAAATTGTGCAGAATCTGCTGACCTGGCCACTTTACTGGACTATTTGGCCCATCTAAATTCCCTAGGCCTTAGACCAGCTACCTTGAAGGTTCATATGGCAGCTGTTTCTGCCTTTGTTTCCTGGGGAAGCCTGTTTCTCTTTCCTCTCACCCTGTGTTTTCTAAGTTTTAAGGGGTTACTTCATACTAACCCTCCTTTGGGGAACCAGCCCTGCCTGGGACCTGAATGTTTGCATTGCTCAGTTAATGCAACCTCCCTTGAGCCTTTCTTCTGCAGATCTCAAGTATTTAACTTGGAAAACTGTTTTCTAGTGGCTATCACTTCTGCCAGGCGTTAAGATGAATTGCAAAGCCCTTTGTGGAAAAGGTTTTATTTCTTTTCACAGGGATAAGGTAGTCCTCAGGACTAACAGAAAGTTTTACCCAAAGTGGTTTCAGATTTTCATCTGAACCAGTCCATTTCTCTCCCAGTGTTTTCACTGAGCATTCTTCCTCGGGTGAGAGAAACTACACAGCCTGGACGTTAAGAGCCCTAAGCTACTATGTGGAACGTACCAAGGGTCACAGGTTCAATCCTCCAACTCTTCCTTACCTATGGAGAGGTTGGCAAGGAGACCTGCCAAAGAGGACAATTGCAAGGTGGATTGTCTCTTGTATCAGTTCTGTTACCAAAACTAGGTGAGACCCCCTCAGGACTGAGGGCCCACTCCACCAGGGGTATAGCTGCATCTCTAGCGGCTGCTAGAGATATTCCATTTTGGAAATTTGTCAAGCTGCTACCTGGAAAACAGTTCACACCTTTACCAAGCATTATTCCTGGACGCCCAGTCCAGGAGAGTCTTCGCTTTGGCACAGCTGTTCTTCAGAGCCTATTTCCTAAGTAGGTTCTGACCCTCCTCCATGGAGTACTGCTGTGTAATCTGCAATGGTCCTAATATAGCAAGACTTCATGGTGTTTGAAGAAAAAATTACTCACCTTGTGATAACTTTTCTTCTCATGAGTCTTGCTATATGAGACAACCCTCCCTCCTACCCCTCTCAGAACTCCTACTTGGGTATGGGGTTGGCAAATTAGTGCAAGCACTGTGTCATGCCATTTTAGTCTCTCTAGTTGGGTTAGGGAACTAGGTATTTCTGTTTTGGTAAGTGGTAGAGGTCCCTCTCTAGACTTGAGTTTTGGGGAGAGGGGTCCTATTAGTGCTTGTAGGAGTGTTCTCAACAATAAATATTGTTGTTGTTATTCTGTGATTGTTCTTATTCTTCTAATGATAGGTAGCCAGTGGCTAGTGTAGAGCTTTTCCACACAGACTTGCTATATTAGTTTAGCTCCGTAAAGAACCTGGCAGTTTCATTTGAAACTGGCCAGATAGAGCTTTGAACAGCCCTCAGCTGTGGAACTCCAGATCACTCTGGAGTTAACTGTTTCTTCTCCGGGGCAGTTCAAGACTGGGGGAATGACTGCAATGGTCCTAATATAGCAAGACTCCATGAGAAGAAAAGCAATTACTAAGGTGAGTAATTTTTTCTTATTGGCACATGGTCCTGGATAAAGTGTGTTTTGCACGTACTGCATCGCAAGCTCGAGAGAAATTTGTTTGTCAGCAACTTCCCTAATAACAGAAGGTACCAGGTCTTATTCTATAACTTGTTGCCCATTATGGGTTCCATTATAAGTACCACAAGTGGCAAGTGGATATTTCAGAACTTATATTTGTTTTGTTGGGAACTTCAGAAAGTGTTTTTGTGAACTAAAAATACTAGGTTTAAAAGACTAAATAGGAGCAGAGGTGGGATTCATAAGGGACAAAGACAGAGATAACAGATCAGTGCCTTCCTTATTTAATTTATCAGTATCTTTAAAAAGTGCTTCACTCAAGGTTTGTTGTCTTAAGTTCTGAGGGAACATTTCGTATTTCCTTTACTTTAACCATTGAAGATGGCATAACAGATTTCTTAAACTGATTTACAGATTTCTTAGTTCTCCCTCTCACATCCTTAGGATTAGCACTAATTATAGCACTCTCCCTGGGATATGAACCACAACAAGCACCAGAAATACCAGTAATACCTGTAGCTGGTGAGTAGACAGTGCTGGAAGTTGGTTCACTAGGGTCAATATTGTGCATGGCAGTTTGGTCAGAGTTCCCATTGATTAGAGTATGTTGTTTCCTAGTAAACACCATTTTCGTCACCTTATCAACTTATTCCCTTAATTTGTAATTGAAGTTAGGCATATGCAAAACAAAAAAAGGTCCCAAGCTTTCTGTAGCTTTCTATAGCTTACTTCCTCCTAGATGTAACAATCTTGTGATAAAATGTAGATGCTGAATCAATAAATGGCACAACAGTTCAATATAGTTCATTGAAGTTCAATATTTTGTTCTTTCAGCAAGTAAAATCGGAGACCAAAACCAATACCAGTCTTCCCGATATTCCCAATGTTCATCTATTAATCGTAGAGGCCGTAGAGTGACGATGTAAGTCAATATAAAAGGCAGAGAGAACTTGATCTAGGGAGTCAAGATTGTAGCAGTATTTATGTTGAAAAAAATTCATATGCCAGCTGTAACTGATCCAAAAAGTACTTTGGAGCGAACTTGACCATGCGCCACTGCGACAGCCACCACTCAATTGGCTCCCCCAATTCCCTCAGAGTACTCACTGAGAGAAAAGAGAAGTGGAGAGAGTTTTAGCCTATTCCACAATGATACACTTAAACAACTCAATGTAAACTTAATAAAATAAAACTAAAAACTTAGATATTGAAATGAGCTGCACATTAAACACATCAAACACATTGAACACTTCAAAATATACATACACCCCCGAATTGGCTAGTTATGCAAAAAATAACTACAAATGCAGTAAACTAATATATAGCATGAAAATGCTAGCCTGTGACAGCTAGAATTAGTCGACAACCTCCTGCAGTAGTCAACCATTCAAATTTTGATGAACAGGAGTATCTGTTGTTTTTCTCCCTCTGGTTTAATAGAAAACAGCAAATTCATTCCATTCCAAGAGGGGCTATAAAACATCAGCTAGGAATATAAGTGGTTCTTACTTACGCTCTGTTCTGACCATTATGGGCATTTAGAAGAAGAAGGAAAATGCTGATAACTGCTAGCAACTGTAAACTGCTGTCCAGTCTGTTTTTTTTTTTTGTTTTGAAGCACTACTCGCTCACTCACTGTAAAGTTCTAGGTCTAGGTCTAGGTTGAACAGACTCTGTGAGACAAAATACTAGACGGGGATAATTTTTCTGCCTGCTGCTGTTACACCGCTACATGCCATTTACTACCGCAGCCCCTTGGTGGTTCTGATTTCCTAGCATGCTGCGCCTACGCCTAAGTACTGCTCTAGACGGTAAAGACTGTAGCGTGCCTCCCTATTGGGCATAAATTGTCATATGACCTGTACAGCAGCAGGAAACTTAAAAGCTTAACTTTTTTATTTTTAATATAAGTGAATAAAATCAGCACTAAGAATAAATATATAAACTCTCAACTATTCATAAGCACCCCTAAAACACACAGATGCCGCACATGTGTAAATAAAACCTAAAACGCTGCCACACAAAAAAAAATGCATAAGCACATATATTCCTAAAAGAAAGCGAGTATTCAGTTTCGCAAAGTTTCACAAAGTACAGCGATAAATAAGTAGTAGATTGAAAGAAAACTAGCACTCCACTTCCCAAGAGATTCAGTTTTCATTGTCTCCTGCTTCTCCCCACTTGGCAAACTCGTCAGCCCTTTTCTTCCCTTTTGCCAGTCCGAATGGTGTTTTGCTCTTGTTGTTCACCCTTGCCATCAACTTTTCCTGCAGACAAACGCAAAACAGGGGACAGTGGGCCACACAAGCAGGATATGCAAAAAGATGTTCTGGAAAGACTGCAAAACTTGTAGCATTGATGGCATACCTTTTTAAAATATAAAACTAGCGTAGCAGTCCTGCAACCGTTGTCTCCTCTTGAAACAACGGCGTGCGTAGCTTCTCTCCTGCTGGTAGTGTCTGCTCTTGGGGGCCCCCAGGTGGCAACCACAATAATAGTCTTTCTACTGAAAGTGTACTGGTGAACCTTAGTGTTTTAAGAGAAAGTCTGTAACCACAGCCCAAAAGGCCTGAGTATGGGGGCATTGCCATGACATATTGATATATGTACCTTCTGCTATTTTACGTTTGGGCACCTGTCAGGTTTAGTTGGGTCTACCAGGTGTCCTCGTCAGGGCATGTTGTATGTCCTATGTAGGAAGGTGAAATGGTACTGGCGTAGGTGATTACTTGTAGAACAATTCAGAATATTTTTCAGGATTAAACCCCAGTCCCCCCCATCTGTCCACCCTAATCCACCCAAGCCCCTCTCCTATTTGGTACAAACTGATCTTCCCTTGTCAGTCTTCACCATTCATTACTGCTTGGGTGTAAGCTGGAAGCGCGCACCCGTCACAGTTTTTTTTTTTTTCCTTTTTCAGAGGAGTCTGCACTGACGGCGCCGCCCCCGAGAGTGACTCATTGCGTGATGTGCGATGGGCGGCCGTTAGGCGCCGCAGACTCCTCCTCCATCCCAGTTCTGTTTCTCCTACCATCGAGGCTGCATCTGCTACATGTGTGGAGAGTTTTAGTACTGTGCAATTGGCATAGTTCGTTGTGCAAAGCAACTCCTTCATCCCGGTTTGTTTTTCCCAACGCCATTGACTCCGGTAAGTCCGTTCCATTTTCTTTTTCGATGGTGCCGGGAGCTTTGCTGTGTTTTAGGTTATTTTTGCATCATGTCCGGTTCGGGAGCTAAGCAAAAGTCAAAAGCGGGCCGTGCCCCTATGCGTCGGTGCTTCTGTGGTTGGTATTTTTCCGTGACCGGCCGGCATGATGTCTGCCTTCGGTGCCTGGGACCTAACCATGACATGGATAGATACGATGCCTGTTTCTTGATGGACTGCCATGTTCTCGAAGTCCGCGCATTCAAAATCTGCAAGGCCCTGCCGACTTTTGGAGGACGGCGTCGCTCTCCGGCATCCCAGGCCAGAGCTTCTGGAGAGGAGGAGGCCTTCTCATCTTCAAGTTTTGCCGAGGAGGAGGAGGCCTCTCTCGCAGTCACCTCTTCAGAGGTGCAAGCTCCCCTAGTGTCGTGGCCCATGGTTGCTGGGCCCGGCGTGGGTGGACCTCGGACACCGCTTTCTGGCGCCGTCTCTGATCCCAGCACTGCCCACGGTGCCGGTGATCTGTTCTGCCACCTGGTTTGTTATCCGGGACCCTGCCAGCTTGGGCCCCATTCCATGGATTCCAGAGCCTTAGCTGAGGACAGTTGCCTCTTTGCAGGTGCCCTACTCCCATTCCTATGCAGCCCACCCTCTCTCCCAGTCCATGTCAGACCTATGGGCCCATTATCCTGGGAGACGTTCAGAGGCACTGCGGCGGCCTTCCCCTCATATGTTAGATGTATGCATGAGCGGGTGTTTCGCCTATCCTCACCGCCGCAGGAGTCCTCTGGACATTCGAGCTCCCCATCCTCCTAGTCTCCCTCCTCAGAGGGAGAGGAACCCTTTGCTTACTTCTCTTCCAACGCTGATTTTACTGATTATCGGCGCTTCCTTTCGAGGATGGTTGGGGACCTCCGTATCTCCTTTGTTAGGCAAGACAGTACTGAACGGGAGATGCGTGAATTCCTCCGTTAATTCATTGCCCAACATCTGGTGGTGCCATCCTGGCCTATTCCTTTCAAGGAGGCATCTGTCCATTCCTGGCAGTCTCCAGCTGACCCTATCCCAGCCCCGGCAGACTGCAGGAGGAGGTATTGTGCCTCATCTGAGTCCCTAGGTTCTCTTCCCAAGCCACCTTCGGGATTGGTGTCCCTAGAGACTCTTTCTGGGCACCGCCGCCTGGCACACGACTGACCACCGGACTCAGATTCTCTACAATTTGACCGGTTGGGGCGAAGAGTGTTCTCTTTCTCTTGTGCGATGCTGTGTATCTTATCACATCAGGCACACCATGCTGCCTACAACAGGCATCTATGGTCGATGCTATCTCAGTTTCTAGCATCAATGCCTGACACGGAGCAGTCTAGACAGGCCGTTGCCCTCCCTGCTATAGGCCTGGAGCTGGCAAGGCACCAGGTAAGGGCATCTTACAATGCCAGTGAGGTGGCTTCCAGGCTTGCAGGGACAGCAATCTGCATTAGGCAGACGCCATGGCTTCGTCTATCAAGATTGTCACCCCTGGCTCGTCGTAGGGTGATTCGCTCCGCTTCCGGGAACCCGGCTTTTTTTTTTTTTTACCCAACAGGACTAGGAGGCTTCTGCGGGGGCTTCCTCCATCTCCTCATCTCTGGGGGACACCTCCTAGCTCTCCTCAGCCTTAGGCTTCTCGTCTGATTAGCCCAGGGTCTCTCCCTTCTGTTTTCCACCAGCAGGAGGCTGAGGGTCTTGTTCCGTCAGGGTTTCTCTTGTCCCCACGGGGGCTTGGCACTCACCCAAGCAGTAATGAATGGTGAAGATTGACAAGGGAAGATATGAAAATTACGTACCTACCATAATTCTTGATCTTCTCTTGTATCTTCACCATTCATTACTGATACCTGCCCACCTTCCCCTCAAGGGCCTTCTACTTCAGCGTCTCCCCCTCCCTGCTCATTCCTGTCCTCTTCTTCTTTGGCCTTTTAGCCAAAAAAAAAAACTTGATTTTTCCGTTCTCCCTGGGCGGATCCTTTTTCTTAGGAAAAAGGGGAACAAGTAGGACTTATTTCTATCCTGAGGGAACTCTTTCTGATTGCCCCTAGGGGTGACCTCTTGGCCCATTCTTAGCCATGTTGTTCAGTTCGCAGTTTGAGACCATCCCTTAAATTGGCTCGGTCCCCTTTTTCTAGGTCCCCTCTGGCAGGTCTCAATCTCTTATTGTGCCAGCTTATGCTGGTTTAGCGTTGTACTGACACTACAATTTCCTTGAGCTGGTGATCTTTACCTTGCCTTCAGGGAGTCCGATTGAGTTCCCACTCTATCCTTGATGTAGAGGGGTGCCCTCTGTAGGGCTTCTCCACCCCCCACACACACACATCTGTGTTAGCACGTAACAAGGTGCTAGTGGGCTTCTTTCCTCTTCCTAGTTGCTTACTCTCCTTTCGGAACAGAATTTCTGCCTTGGCAGTCTGTGAGCTCTCAGCTAGAGTTAAGGGGTTGAGGATGGCGGGAGGTGTAGAAAATCTGCCTTTTGTGTCAAAACTGTGCAAATGGTTCGGTTGAACCATCTCTTCAGTTTTATCAAGTGGGATCCTTGCTCCCTTATTTTTGGTTCTGAGCTTATAAGCCTTTAAACCAATCTCTCAATTGGCAGAGTTTTTCCCCTCCCAACAATCCTCTCAGTCTTCCCTCTCTTCTTCCTCTTCTTCCTTTTTCTTTCTCTCCTTTATCTGCTCCTCCCTGGGAGCTGCCCCAGGAGTGAGGCCCTGCAGTCCCTTAGGGTAGGCACCCCCCCTTTTTTTTTTTCCGTCTTCTACCGGCTTATTCCTTTTTCAGTTTATATCCTTTCCTTTTTCTATCCCTCAGTTATCTTGCCTCGCTCTCTTTTTCTTGTCCTTATTTCGCTTCTCCAGCTAACAGAACTGGGATGGAGGAGGAGTCCTCGACGCCTAATGGCTGCCCCTCGTACATCACACGATGCGTCACTCTCGGGGGCAGTGCCATCGGTGACGACTCCTCGGGGTGGGGTGGGGAGACTCCCGTGGTGGGTGCACGCCTCCGGCTTACACCCAAGCAGTAATGAATGGTGAAGATACAAGAGAAGATCAAGAATTATGGTAGGTACATAATTTTCATTTCTCAGCGGGTCCTGCAGACTGTTCAGCAGCGTACTATAGACTTGCTGTATAGGTGTATTTGGGACTTGGGTGCACAGTAAAATACCTTATCCTGGGGACTGAGATGGAGGTTGGGAGAGTGAGCACCCCGCTGTTTCCCTTTCGAACAAATGTGAAGATAAAGATAAATAAAGAAATCCGTGGGAAACAAGGTAAAATGGGCTGAAAACTAAAATGTTGAATGACTCAAAAACAAAATTGATATTTTCTGAACTATTCAGAAGTTGGACTGGGTCAGAGATTACCTAAACCTCATTTGGAGAAATGGTTTATTGATTCAAAAAGTAAGCTTCTTTGAATACTTTGAAATTTATTTGGATTCCATTTTGAGCCCAATTCTTTATTTGGAAGAAACTGCTGTAAGATTAATCAAAAGTTGGGGCATTTATAGAAGTAAGTAATTAACCTAGTAAGGCTCCTTTGTTGATAGCCAAGCAAAGACCTTATACCACCTTGGATTATGACAGTGTCTTGTTTATTAACCATTGTGCATCTTACTGATACCAGATGATGTTAACTACTATCTGTTGATTTGCTCTTCAAGTGCTATTTAAAAATGCACCATTGCACTCCATTACAAATGTTGCTGTAGTACCGCCTTTCATTAGGCAGTGGTGTGCAAATTGCCATATTATCACCTTTCAGTAGGCAAGGGTGTGCAAATCCTATAGTCCCTTGTCTGGGACAAGTAAATTTCCTTGAAGGGCAAGTAAAGAAAGAAAGCTAATTTCATTATAATGTATAGGGGCACGTGAACATTCTGCTACAGTCGTGGCTGGACAAGTACTAAAAGTTTTGATTCAAACACCCTGCAGTAGGATTAATTGGAGTAGGGCTATTTTGTTCAAAGTATTTTTTCTTTTAAAATGGCAAGATGAAATCCAGCAACCTAATTGGATAAGACCCAATGTTGCCCACCACACAGTTAGCCTGGCATTAGTTTCTTAACATATTCTTGTGCTGCTGAACCTCTTTAAAAATTCTGGCAGCCATGTTTTCCCCTTGCTAACATCAGCATGATGTGAATACACCAAGTTGTGTTCAAAGCTGTATCCCATAAACGACAATAACTTGCCTAGCCCCGTTTTTTTCCTCAAATTGCCTTTTTCCACTAACGGGCACAAAGCACTTTACTTTTTTACTGGTTTTGTATTGCCTATTTTAAATCGGCAAGCAACGATTCTAGAAAGATGGGAACAGTGATCGGTGAAAGATGTGAGAGGAGAATCATTCAGTGTGTGGTTGTATGGAGGCATTCAAAAGAAATGTGAGCCAGGCTTGCTCACTCCATAGAGGTATGCTGTTTTTCTTAGTACTGCTGGGCTTCTTTATTTAATCTTTAGCACACTGACTCCTCTTAAGTTTAAAGCAAATCAGTTACTGGCCTTCAAAGTATGAGTAACATCAGACATGGATATACAAGCTAAGAATATTGGAAACTAGTGCCTTTTTGTTTGTACAAAGTTTGATATTTTTAAGCATCAGAGTATTATAACGTTCTGCTTTAAAGTCCGAGTTTGCAGTACATTATCTTAGTGGGCATCACCTTTTCCATAGATTGCTGCTATGAAATGGAGCAACTCTTATTAATAAATTGTGGCATTTGTCTCTTAATAAAGGACAATTGAGTGTGTGTGTGTATGTGTGGCTTTTCAGAAAAATATCTTATTTTAAAGATTGCTCCTAGGTTGGCCTGTGTAACTTGTGGTCGGCTGTAAAATGTCTATACCTAGGACCTATTGATAGTTGTTGACTGCTAAATCCTTGTTTCGGTCCATGCCCTCTCTTTATGTTGTCAGCACTTTGACATGACTTACTCTTGCTGTTAATTCTTGAAGATGTAATCATCTCTATTACGGTCAACAAATTATGTTATATATTCTAGTTTGTGATTCTCTCTTACTTTCTCAGCTTTCTTTTGGGTTATATTTTGAGAACCATTTATTCAGACATAATCAAACTTGGTATTGGTGATCTTCTTCAGGGGTATCGCAGTCATTCAGTAACACTATAGGAACCTTTGCGATCGGTGAAGGGGGAACCTACATGGAAGATTTTCAGCAGTACAACTGGGGCCGCCCACACCATCGATGTTGCCATGTGTGTGGCCCCGCTCTCTCTTCAGTTCTTTCCTGGCGTCAACTTGCAAGCACAGTCTCTGCAGAAGAGCTATTGCAGTTTTCTCGCCTTTTTCAGCCTACGGCTATTTTTCTTCTAATTCTCCATAGAATCTCTTTGAGATTTTTTTGTACCTGTTTTGTTTATGTCGCGAGTTACTCCATCATCCTCCTCTTTTCTTTTACTGCTCTGCCGCTGTGGGAAGAAGATTGCCTCTACAGACAAACACTCCGTTTGTGTCTGCTGTCTTGAGTCAGACCACGAAGTCTCTGACTGTGAGCTATGCCAGAAGTTCAACCAAACCACCCTCTGGTGACACAAGAAGGCTCTCAAAAAATTCTTGATGGAGCAGCAGGACTTCTCTGGGGCCCCGGCCACTTCGTCACCCTCTGGGTCCCACGAGCTCTCAGATCCGAGATAAGTCCTTGGGGAAAAGTCACAAAAAAGACCAGGATCGCGACTGCTCCCCATTGCCTCTCCTTCGGGGGACTGTTCATTAGAGCTGCCCCAGTGAAGAGACCAGTTTTCCAGGTCTCTGTCTCTTTCAGACCCATACCAACAGCCCAACTCTCAGGGTGCCTGGCCGTCGACCTCCAGGTTATTCTCCCTCTTTCTCCATCGACAATGGGCTCATCATCGATGGTCATCCTGTTGATGTCTGCCCCCTCATCTCTGTGGGTCACGAGCTCGTAGGGGCTCTCAGGTCGGTGGGTCGCTGGCTTCTGTGCCATCGAACCCCCCTCCGTCGATGATAGCCATGGACCTAAACGAGGTACTGGTTAAGTTCACCAATGTACTGGTTCAACATTTCAGTGCCTTCAATTGGCTGGAGGCAGCAGCAGCTTCGTCATCAACTTCATTCATCGTCCATGGGAGCTTCCCCACAGGCCACTGACGACTGCTCCGATGCCAGACCCTAATGAGGAGGTCAGTGCCAAGGAAGAGTATCATCCTGACCTCATCCTCCCTGATGACATAGAAGAGGAGGAGGAGGAAATCCTCCTTTCTGACAAGTAAACTGCCTCTTCAGTCAGTGAGGACTCGGTTAAGCATACTCCGAGGTCTTCCCCAGAGGATACTACCTTCTGCAATGTCATGAAACAGCTGTCTGCCACTATGAGCTTTCAGACCAAGGAGGAGGATGTCACCAGGAAGGACCTGGCTGATTACTTTGAGATCCCTGACTCTCCACCTAAAATTATCCCTCCTATGCTGTCAGTCCTGAAAAATGACACTACAGCAGCCTGGCATAGGCCAGACATCGTGCCAGCTATGCCACGCAAGGCAGACATCCTGTATTAATGCCCTCCAGGGCTTTCCTTACTTTGTGACCCAGGCTGAAACTGACCCAGTTGTCATCAAAGCAGCCCATGACGCATCTAAGGCACCTAAGCACCTTAGCTCCCGTCCCCCAGGCAAGGAGTCCCATTGGATTGACCTCTGGGGTAAGAGGGTTTACTCTGCCTCGACTTTAGGTCTGAGGATTATAAACTATTTGTCACATATGGTCAAGTTCCAGAAGCTGACTGGAGGAAGGGCAAGGTGGCTACCCAAGCCCTCCTCAATGGCAACCAGAAGCAGGAATTGCTGGAGTGCCTGCAAACTGCAGAGGATGTCAGCAGACATCTCCTTCGAGCCCACTATGATTTGACTGACACAGTGGCCAGGGCAGCTGTCACAGGCATTTGCCATCAGAGGCACTCATGGCTGAGGGTATCTGGCTTTGCAGCTGATGTGCAAAACAGAGGTGCCCAATGCCCCATTCAGTGGCACCAAGCTCTTCAGTCCTGATGTCCAGGACCTCATCAATAATCTGCAGGCCTCTGGCACAGTCCTTAAGTCTGTCCACTCTCTCTCTACCACACTCAACCCCGTGGTAGAGGGTGCTCTACTTTCCGTAGACAGGCCAGTAAACTAGGCTCCAGACCCCGCAAGCACAGAGCCAAGTCTTCCTTGCTCGCTCCCTCTAATTCGGGAGTGGAGCCAAGCATCCCAGAATTGATGGACCAGCCTCCACAGCTGGTCCTGCCTCAGCTTAACTCCTTGCCACACAACTCCTTCTGGTTCAGACTCAGGAGGTGGTGGTTGGAGGTCAGTTCTCCCTCCATCTGAATCAATGGAGAACCATAACTTCAGATGCTTAGATCTTAAAGATCAGAGAGAGCGGCCATACCTTGGAGCTCTCTCAGCAGCTTCCAGATACCCCTCCACCACCCTCCACCTATCCCCGGCCAACTTGTGTGTTCTCCTGGAGGAAGTGCAGTCTCTTCTGCATGAGCATTCAATTGAGCTGGTGCCAAAGCGACAGAGAAACCAGGGGTTTTACTCCAGGTTCTTCCTGATCCCCAAAAAGACCGGCGATCTGAGGCCCATTTTGGACCTCAAGGACTTCATTCTCTTTGTCCAGTACAAAAAGTTCTGAATGGTAACTTTACCGGGCTTCTTGCCCCTCCTCAAGACCTGGGACTGGCTCTGCTCACTGGACTTGCAGGACACTTACCTGCATATTGCGGTCTTGCCTCCTCACAGGAGGTTTCTTCACTTTGCCGTTCAGAGCAAACATCCAATTCTAGGTGTTTCCCTTTGGTTTGTCCTCTGTGCCATGTGTCTTTACCAAATGCGTAGCAGCAGTCGCAGCACCTCTCAGAAGAGAGGGACTGTACATCTCCCTTATCTAGACATTGGCTTCTCAAGGCCCCATCCAGGGACCAGCTGTTGCTGACTCTGGAGCATCCTCTCCAGCTTTTCCAATCTCTTGGCCCAACAGTCAACCTGCCAAAGCCTGTTCTAGTACCATCCTAAAGGCTGCTTTACATTGGGGCAGTTCTGGACTCTGAGCAGGTGAAGGTCTACTTATCCCAAAACAGGGCAGAATGCCTTATAGCTCAGGCTCAGGAAGTCACTCAGAATTGGCACATTCCTGCCAGACTGTGCCTCAGGCTCTTGGGTCTAATGGCTGCAGCCATTCCCACCGTTCCACTGGCCAGGCTTCACATGTGCATTCTTCAGTGGAACCTCGGAGTGCAGTGGGAACAGTGCACGGATGAGCTGGACCAACTAGTCCTGGTCTCCGCCCCAGTCTGCAGAGTCTTGCTGTGGTGGATGGGCTCCTTGAATCTTCAAAGAGTTCCTTTCCAGATTTCCTCTCTGCATCAGATCCTGACCACAGATGTGTCAGGTCTGGGCTGGGGAACTCACCTGGGTCCCTTTCAAACCCAGGGCTTCTGGACCCAGGGGGAAGCCACCCTGCACATCAGTGTCCTGGAGATAAGAGCGGTGCTCTGTGTCATGCAAGCATTTGAGGAACACCTTGCTCCAGGCCAACTGCTGGTGCAGTCGGACAATCTGAGTGTAGTCTACTACATCAACAAGCAGGGCGGGACTCACTCATACCCCCTTTGCAAGGAGGCCATGAGAGTGAGGTATTGTGCACTGGAACACAGTCTGACACCCTTTGCGATCCTTGTGCCAGGCGTCCTGAACACCCTGGCGGACAGTCTCAGCCTGACTCAGTCCAGCAAGCATGAATGCGAGCTTCTCTCATCTATTGCAGAAGATCTGTTCAACAGATGGGGTTGTCCAGAGTTGGACCTTTTTGTGTCTCCACTCAACTGCCCAATTTTTGCTTGCTAGATCCAGGGCCTGGAGTTTTCTGGTGAGGCTCGTTGTCCCTCTCTTGGAGTGGGAGATTTATGTACGCATTCCCTCCATTTCCACAAATACAAAGGGTGCTGATCAGGCTGCAAATGGAGGGTGCCAGCATGATCCTGATAGCCCCATTCTGGCCTCACCAGATATGGTTCATTCTGTTTCAGCAGCTAGTGGAGGAACCTCCAGTGCCCCTTTGCAGGAATCTGCTGACCCAGGGATTGGGGGACACTGGTCATCCCAACCTAAGGTCCCTCCATCTGCATGCGTGGCTCCTGAGGGCATAGCCATTGCCAGGTTCGGGGTCTCTTAACAGGGTAGCGGACATCCTGGTGGCCGCTCGTAAGCCTTCCACCTGTGCCACTTATGCCATGAAGTGGAAGTGGTTTGCCATATGAGTTGCCATACATTCCCTAGACCCTTTCACCTGTCCTGTGAAGCATGTCCTGGACTATCTGATTTTCTTTGTTCAACTCAGGCCTCCATTATTCCTCCCTCAAGGTCCACCTTTCTGCTTTTTCTGCCTTTCATGAGCCCGTGGGTGACCGCATGATTGCTTAGCTGAATGTCTCCCACACCTTTCTCAGGGGCATCCTGCACCTGAAACCCCCAATCTATTCCCCTGTCCCAGCTTGAGACTTGAATTTTGCTTTAGAAAAGTTGACCCTATCTCTTGAGCCAATTGCAACTTGCGATTTGCACTTTCTCTCTTGGAAAGTGCTGTTTTTAGTTGCAATTACTTCTGCTTGAAGAATTTCAGAGCTTCAGGCACTCTGGTGTGAGGAGCCTTATTTGATTTTTTTACAAAGACATGGTAACTTTGTGCAGCAATCCTAAGTTTCTCCCTAAGGTGGTTTATGAGTTTACGCTTAATTATTCTATCCACCTTCCTGTTTATTTTCCTGAGTGTGTCAATCCAGGGGGAGCACTGCTCTGTACACTAGATGTGCACAGAACTTTGAAATATTATCTGCTCAGGACTAAGGAATCCAGAAAGTCTAAGCAGTTGTTTTCTTTCACCCCGGGTAGAGAGGGCACTTCTGTTTCTAAGCAGTGTTAATCCAAATGGTTGGCAAATTGCCATACTTGTAGCAGAACACAATACAAAGAGTTGCCGGATGCTGTCAAAGCTCACTCCAATAGAGGCATGGCTACCTCGGTGGCTTGTTTCAAAGAACATTACAGTCTGGACATTGCCTCAAGAGCCTGTGCAGGTTTTGGCAGAGCTGTGCTACAAGGACCTCTGTCTTAAGTTTTTTGGTGATCCAACCTCCCAGATAGTCTGTTTTACTCTTGTCAGTGCTTGGTACTCGTTCCTGTGGTGTTGTGTGATGACTGAGATACCCTCAAAGAAGATAGAATAGTTACGTAAGAACTTACCGTAACAGTAGATCTTCGAGGGGATCTCAGTCATCAGGTCTGATTTCCCTCCCACTATCCCCCTTCTTGGGGCTCCTGTTCAAGACCTGGCTATCTGCTATTTCCATCTTTTTTATCTAGAGCCAAGTCCCTCTGTCTCGCCTCTGTTCCCTAGGGCATGAGCCTTGCTCACTTCATCTCTGGAGGGAAAGAACTGAGGAAGGAGTGGGGCGGCCTCAGTTGTACTGCCGAAAATTTTCCATGTGGATTCCCCTTCACCAACAGCGAAGGTCCTGTGGTGTTACCTGATAACTGTGATCCCTTCGAAGATCTACTGTTACAGTAAGTTCTTACGTAACTGTTCTTTTTCTTGCTAATTCTATTTCTTGGTTAAGCTGTTAGTAAAAGATCTCCTATCTGTATGCTCAAGTTAAATGTTGGAATAATGGTTTTGTTTCATTGGAACTGCTATAGACAAAACATTTCCTTTGGTGTGACTAATTCTCATTAGCCATATGGGCTCAGGTTGTTTTTACAATATGTTTTAAACTTGATTGCTTGAGGGTTCTTTGTGGAATTTTACTTATGTCGAATTGTGTATTACTCGTACTGTTAATCAAACAAATTTCAATAAAGAATTTCATGATAAAAAATAATGACTGTCAATTGTGCAGTACTTGATACGGATATGCTTTGCTACTAATTCTTGAAGCTGGGAACACCTTGGCTATGGAGCCACATTATATATCTATTCTGTCTTCTGACTGGATGTTAAAAGTTCAACTCCATTTTAAATCATATCTTAAGAACAAGCAGCAGTATGCAGTTGGTAGTCAGTTTGTGTGGAAGTGCCTTGATAGGATACTAATAACTGTTGCTGTCAGCAACTTGACTGTGGTGACCCAGTTATGTATGCAAGCTTGCTTCTGATTAAGCACTCCGTTTTGGCCTTTGAGAGCAGCTTAATTTTGATGAAACTTGGTGTAACTAGCCTTTGCTAGTAATTTATGAGACTGTCAGCATCTCAGCCATTGTGACCTTCTTGTGTACTGATGGCTTGCTGCTAAAGTTTTGAGGTGGTCACAACACTGGCAGTGTTTAAACTGCTATTTGCCAAATTCTGTTGTTAATGTATATATTTAGTAACAAATAGAATTGTTCAAGTTACCAAATTGCTACTAATTCACATCATCCAGATCCAAATTCAGTGATTTTTTTTTTTTAAAAGGTTTGGCTGACAGTTTTGTCATTTGGCAGAAATATTCAGGTGACAATTAGCCAAAATAATATGGTGTTTCAGACTTTCAGCTTAAATGGGCATTTGCCTTGTTGAAGACATTTTGTGTGCGTTTTCTGTCTTATGATTACCGGTTACATTTTTGGATATATCTTCTGAATCATGCCTACTCACTATAGATCCTTAGGGGGGTGGCTGCAACCCTGTGGGATATTTGTCTTTGGCTTTCCAGCGGCAGTTTCTTTGTCTAGTTTTTAGTAGCCAGAACATAAAATTGCAGGTCAAGGACTCAGATTGGAATTCTTTATGCCTGCAGGTCCTCTGCTTGGCTGCCCCCTGCAGTCTTATCAGAGAACACAGTTTTTTTTTCCTAATCACAATGATGCAGAGTAAGTCATTATTATGATTTTATTTTACAGTTAAATGCTGCAACCAAAATAATTGGAACTTATAAAAAGTAGTTTAAAAAGGAAGTGTTGCCTAAAAACCTCAAGCTCAAAAGCACAAAAAGCTAAATTCAAAATATTTTAGTATGTTTGGTAAGTGAGTGATAAAAAATGGCAATAGTACTTCTTTTAAATAAATTAAGCTTTCTTACAGTTTTAGGATAATTAGTTGCAGAAGCAGTGAATTTCCCAAATAGAAGCTCAATAAGAGTTGCATCAATTTTGAAAATGTGACTTTCTGCAGTTTTTTTTTTTATGTTCATAACTTTATAAGTTTAGCTATTCTATGAGGACCAATGCACAGTAAAATTGATGCGACTTAACCTGTTTATCTTTCTTTCAATTGCAGGTCAGGTAACCCAGGAAATCACTAATACACTTAAGCTGTATCGTGCCACAACAGACTTCTGTCTCACCATGTTAAGAGATTGCTTCTAGGCTTTCTTGAAACAAAACATTGCTAAAAAAACATGCAGATTGACAAGGAGCAAATTATAGATGGTGAAATAACCCATCATTCTGATGACAAATCCTCAGTGTCTGATGAAGCCTATGTTAAAAACCAAACTGAGACTCAAACTGCTATTGCAGAAGCACGTGATTCATTGCAAATGGAAGAAGAATTTCATGAACAGTGTGACCATAAAAGTGTAAAAATTGTTCTTCCCCGAGTGAATATTTCAGAAGAACCCATTTCAGAGAATGCAATAAAACAATGTAGACCCCAAACAGCAAGAAAATCTCTCAGTAAAGAAAATATGAGTGGAAATCAGTATAGTTCTTCAGAGGACTGTGGCCTGCAGTTTCAGGTAGTAGAAAGATCTCAGAATTCGGAGGGAGAAGAACAAGTTGGGGCAAAGATACTTAACTTTAACTGCCCAAAATGTAAAGGTAACGTTAGATATAGCCCTAATGACTTGCACAAACATTATCAACTGTTGCATCATGGAGAGTTGCCTACATATCCCTGTGAGATGTGCAGTTTTTCAGCTAATGATTTCCAGGCGTTTAAACAACATCGTCAGACACATCGAAGCACTTTAGTAAAGTGTGAAATTTGTAATGATGACAATATATATAGCTTACTAGACCTAACAAAGCATTTCACCTGCAAGCACTGTGTAAATGGTCATTTTCATTGTGAAAAATGCAAGTTTTCTACAAAGGATGTGGGAACATTTGTGCAGCACATCCACAGGCATAATGACACAAATTACAGATGTGTTAAGTGCCCACATGTAAGTTTCACTAAAGAAGACTTTCAGAGGCATCTGTTGACTCATTCTGGCTTCTTTCCCTTTACTTGCCAGTACTGTGATTATGGAGCAACACGAAAAGATTGCATTTTACAGCACATAGATTCTGTGCATAAGAAGCAAGTTAATATTCTAGAAAAGGTGGAAAAAGATAAAATTAAATCAACAGGACTAAAGCTCATATTAAAAAGGTGTGAAACTGGAACATCAAGAAAGACATTGTGGAAACAAAAAAGTTCCAAACAAGGAACTGGAACTGTAGAAAAGAACCCAGAGACACTGGAGAATTCAAGTAATGTGCATATTAATCCTGAACAGAAGTCACCATCTTATGCAGAAGCATATTTGGACAGTGAAAATAAACAAGGTATACGCATCTTTACTACAAGCTTAAACAAGCAGAATATGCAAATGGCACCTCCGTCATCTACCACAGTCCAGCATGGTAAATTAGACAATGGATCAAGTGCTAATATAGGAATCATGAAAGATGCTGTCCATGGGCCAACTGTGCTTATGGTGCAGAATAGTAGGATAGCTGTTCCAGCAAACTATAGTGCAAAATTTGTAGGATTCAAACTGGTAAATGGAAAACAACACTTAGTAATAAAGTTGTTACCTACTAATAAAAATAACATTTGCACACCTGGATTGCAGACTCAGACTGGAGTTGTGAAGGACTCTAATAATTTGTTTCAAAGTACTATTGACACAAGCCTTGTGACATCTAATAACTCTGAAAATGCAGCAGTATGGGGCATCACACAGAAAACTCAGAAACATGAAAATAAGCAGTTGCCATCTTCGCCATATTCCTTTCTTATGAAGCAAGATACAGAAATGACAGGTACACAAAATGTCATCTCATCAGATGTTAAAACAGGGGAGTTACCTCTGTCTGAAGTATCTGAGGATGTGGTTCTAGGCAGAAATCCTGCTCAGATGTCTGTCTCAGTTTCTAGCATGCAAAATAGTTTCCAGTCTGTATCTGGCATGCTTTTAAACAAGAACAGTGTAGAATCAGTTGAAACTTCATTGCATTCAGAAGAAAAGCATGCATTACAAAATCAGCTAGTAGCATCTGAAAGTAAGTTAAATGACACTACAGGCAGCTCGCTATCCAGTTCTCTAAGCCAAGTATTATTGCCTTTTCATAATTACTCAAAAAATATTTCATCTGAATTTTCAAAGACTTTTACTGAGACGTCCAGATTGTTGCTTTCTGATAGAGTTATAGATAATGATCAAAGAAGTTGCTTGCAGAATGGTGAAGACACTTTAGTAAACAAGAGAAGTCCTGAAGATTGTCTATCATCTGCACTGAAAATGAATAGAGTTTCAGGACAACTAAACATTGTGGGTGCTGATGTTGCTTCAGGAAGTGAACACAGATGTGATCCGGCATCAGTGGGAAATGTAAATGATATTTTCTGGAACAATAAAGACACATGTCAGAAACACAAAAACATAGATGAAAAATGCGAAGAACAGCCAAGTGATGTTTCACATTCATTTCTCAGTAATGAAGATTCACCTAGTATGCCAAAAATTACATCAGTGTTTTCCTTACAGAGTGAAAATGCACACAGTTTCTTGTCACCTGAAACAAACAAGTTATTGCATGATGTTCAGAAAATAGACTTTGCTAAAGACACCTCCTTACAAAACCAAGATGTTAAAGATAGTGATGAGTATGTGAAAAGTAGCCTTAGGGAGGAAACACCATTTGCACATGATGAGAGCAGAACAAATGATTGCAAAAAAGACTCTGAAGTAGGTGATTCTGATTTTGCAGTGGTACACCCTCCTGTAACTAAAGAGGATGCCAGCTGTAAAAGTACATTTCTTAAAAAGGAAAGCAGCACCCTGACATCTACAGTGTCCCCATTCTCAGAACAAAGTTGTGGATCCTCTCCAAAGAATACTGCGAACATTGGTACCATACTAAAATCATATGCTGATGCAATAATTACTCAACAGCTAGTGAAAGACAGAATTTGTGTATCTACTCAGGGTTCTAGTAGTCTAGGTTTGGGACCTATGAAAGTTCATGGGACTGCGGGTTTAACAGAAAAAAGCAAACCAGTTTCACTTCAGCCCTCTCAAAGTTTTCTACCCTTACATCTTGTAAATCAGCCTGGGTTACGTGTGACTTCAAGTAGTCTGCTTTCTCCAGCAAAATCATTATCTTTGCAAACAGAAAAAGGAGTCCCAGTGTCCTATCCTTTGAACAGTGGTGCTGGGATGATCCTTACTTTCAGTAATGGGCCATTAGGAGGCGTTGCTAATGTTACTAGTGGTAACAAGAGTTTTTCAGGTGGTGTTAATCCTAATGTCTATAATAAAGTATCAACAACTGATCCAAATACAGGTTTAAAGGGTGAAAACTCAGTAAATGTTCCCAGAACAGTTGTCCTTCATAAATCCACTGCAACAGTTGGTAATTCAGTAAATTCTATGCATGGTAAAATACCTGTGTCAGACACAAATATAGGCCTGAAGAGTGAGAACTCCGGTAATGGTCCTAGAACAATCCTTAATAAATCCACTGTATCAGTAGGTAATTCATTAAATGCTATGCCATTTAAAGGATCATTCTTTCTTATGAATTCAGCCTCTTCATCATTTAGAGGCACATCTGTAAATATGCCTTCATATCCATTAGTAAGACAGCAACTCCTAGTGGGTCAGAATGTATCTGCACAGAATGGTACACCGTTGCATCAAGGAACAGTTTCTGGTAGCCTGGAAGCTGTGAAACGTAATTGTGAGGTTCAACAGAAACAGCCAATCTATGCACTTCTACCAGATGGGCGGCAAGCTGTTCTTGTCCGATGTGTAGCACCAAGCAGACCTATACTGCCTGCAAATAGCATTCATGGTCTGCAACCAAAGAACACAGGTGGTGGGCAGCAAAAGATTTTATTGAAGATTGTAAGACCGTCCCCTAACAGTGGACAAGTTGGTGGCAACAGTCAACCAGCACACAGTTTGTTGTCAACAGTAAAGATGGACAAAATTCAGTCTCTTATTGGGCCTGCATTGCAGCTAAAACAGACAGTTCTTCATCCTGCAGCTGCTGTACAACCATCATCCTCCATCATACTATCAGCAAATACTTCTGTTCTTAGTTCTGCATCAAAGGTGTAATATTCCAGTTTCTGCAAATAATCTTGTCTATCCAACAAAACTTACAGTTGCACAGTTGCTGAGATGTTCATCAGCTAATACGGCTGTAAAAGAAAGCACCACTAAGGTAGATAACTTTAATGATCAGAAGCATTTATTGGATACCAGGAGTAGAGTTTCCCAGAAGGAAACTTGCTTACAGCAAAAGCCACCAAGTACTTGTGATGCTAAAGATACAGTGAGAAAAAACAAACTACCAAAACGAAAGGGTGAGGAGATTTTCCAAGAGCCACCCATGAAAAAAAGAACATTGCATAGAAAATGTAAAGAAAAGAAACAAAATGCAAGTATCGATGCTCCATCTGATACTACCCGTTCTAAAGTACCAAAAGATACTGTAAGAACTTTGAGGCTTCTACCTTTCAACTCAAATCAGCTTGTAAAGTGTCCACGGAGAAATCAACCAGTTGTGGTGCTGAACCATCCTGATGCAGATGTTCCAGAAGTAGTAAATGTAATGAAAACTATTAAGAAATTCAAAGGGCATGTTGTCAAGGTATCATTATCAAAAAGAACCATTAAATCTCTGGATTGTGATTCTCTTGGAGTTTCAGAGGAATTGCCAACAACTAGATGCAGAAGGTTGAAACCAGTTAGCCCAGTAAAGGAACGCTTTGTGCTGAAGTTAACTTTGAAAAAGACTAGCAAAAATAATTATCAGATTGTGAAAGCTGACTCTAAGAACAGAATGGAAAGTTCATTTACTTGCTGGTTCTGTGGTAGAATGTTTGATAATCAGGATGATTGGGCAGGCCATGGGCAGCGACATCTGATGGAAGCAACAAGAGACTGGAACACATTACATTAACTATAAGTTTATGACTCCAGTTGGAGGGCTTCTTATGGATACGAGTGTGACCCGGCACATTCTTAGGACCAGAAGACTATGAACTGAAGGTGAGCAGTTCTGTGGTCCTAAGGATGCAAGAGGTAGCACTCTTACATCCATGAAAGGCCCTCCAACCGGACCCTTAAAATTATAGATCGCTAAGTTGACAGTGCGAGCAGTCAGCAAGAAGCCCATAACAGTGATTCAGCATGTGAAATACTCTTACAGTAAAAAGAGTACCTTGTGCACAACTAAAGGAATTGCTGTGATTGGTCAGGGACACTCCCACGATCTATAACTTAGGAACAAAGGAAAGAAAACACTAAGATAAGACTAAGTATACAATCAGCAAAACTTCAAACCAGTATCCAGGTTTTTATACTTTTTCTACAATTTTTTATGTTGTTTAAGATGAAACTGCATACAAACCAGAGGTTCTGACAAAGAGAATCATTTAATAGATTTTTATTTTCAAATTATTAGCATTTAACTTGGTAGTTAATTGACAGAAACAATCTCTCTGGGACTATTTAATGGTGTGTCTTGTTTACACACATGTATAAATTTGTATATATAGTAAATACTTTTTATTTACCGTTTTTCTTAGTTTATTTGTTCATTATGTTAAAAGGAAATGCAGAAGTTGCTCTAACCATCTCCAGTTTTGCCACTGTGTGAAAAATGAACATCTTGTGATGAAATCATAGCTGGAGAATTCAGCCATTATTTGTGTTTCTCACAAAATGTTTAACACTTTTAAAAGAAATTTAAAAAGTAAATCCATGTGAGTCCCTAAAATATATTTCATTTCTAGTAACACTTGTACTGCAGTGCTGTTTTATTGAAGTTTTGGACATTACCAGAAATCTGTAAAAATGTCAGTATAACTTGTTACTTGAAACAAAGGAGGCTTTATCTATTTTGTTACAAAATCTTGAATTACGCAGTGGTATCTGTATATTTTGAATATTTAAAAAACCTTTTTCAATTACATTGTGTTTTGAAATTTAAAGTGCCTGAAGACTATAAGGCAGTTTATACTTAATCTGTTATTATAGGCCTAGCTGGGGCCTTTCTAACAGTATCAGCTATTGAAAGCCATACACTTGATGCTTTAACCTGAATAAGTATGTAACATTTGTATTTTTCTCCAGAAAAGTGAATCTTTTCCTCCTTGAGTGAAATTTATCTCTTATTTAAGGTAATAAAACATGAAAATGGCTTCTTAATTGTGCCTTTTTTGTCTGCTGAATTTCATGTTCTTACATGATTTCTGAGCGTGCTGTTGAGTAACACTGTGTGTGTGTGTGTGTGGGGGCATGCACATTGTAAACTTTTCAGTCTTTTCCAGGCAGCCCGTCTCTTCCATATTTCCAACTTTTTTTTTACTGGGCCTCTTTTATGATATAAGGTTTTGTTTTCACACTCAAAATTTAATGTGAACCTTTATAATGTTTAACAGAACTTTGTCTGTTTGCTTCTATAGGCGGTCAAGTTAGCGTGGGCTGTCTTCCCTGTGCTACCTGGGACAGATTGTAACAGCCTGAAAGAAGTCTTAGGATATACCCCTTCACAGACTCCCTCAGTCTGTTACAAGCTATCCAAGCTAGTAGTTGAGTCCCTGCTCTGCAGGCATTCCTTTTCATCGGCAGGTGGTTTAATTTTTTTTTCTCATTTCTTCTGTAGTGGGAATTGTTTTTCTTTAATTTGGCTGCAGCAAAGGATTTCAGGAACCTCTTCTGCATCATGATGGGTACATGCAGCAGGACATTTGTCTGCAGGTGGAACCTAGGGCTGCAGTACCTTACACTGCCCTTTCGGTCCCCAGTGTGGCCAAGTTTTGCCCTGCCTCAAAGAAGACAAGGTAGAACTGGGGTGGGTACTAAAGCTCATGGGAGTGACCAGCTATGAGGAATGCATTCATTCTGGTGGGTTCCCACACCTGTAATCTACACAAGCGCATTGGGCACCAACTTGCAAGGCCTGTAGTAATTTCTGCAGGTTGCATCTATCTTGTTACAGGCTGTGCATGTGCAGTTGGTGGAGTGGCATCTCTGTACAGTTTCTATCTTGAACTTTATTTTAGCCCAGAATGCTGTTGCTAGCCACAGAGTCCAGATATTGGCTAAATTATTCCAGAAGGATGGTAGCACCTCTGGCATTGGGTTATTGAGTTAAATGCAGTTTGTAAACTTTGTTTACATACCACCATTATAACATTGTTAGAACCCTCTTTTAAGGTAACAAGATCGAAGGCCCCCACATGTGAATAGTGCTAGTTCATGATCTGGTCCACTGTGGCTGGCTGTTTTTGTACAGCTTGTGACAAGACTTCTTTCTCAAAGCAGAGTGAAGCCCAGCACTCCTCATGTTCCTTCAGGGGGCAGCGGAGCAGAAAGTGGCCCTCCAAGCCCAGGTTCAAGGCATCTTCTAAAAGTCTTCTGCAACTCTTCCCAGTATCATCCATACAGGGAATGCAGTCACTTTTGCTGAGACCAGACACCCAAGACTTTGTACCCATAATGGCTGAAGCTTACAAAGGCTGTGGACATCCTGCTTTAGGCAATGAAGGAGACATACTCCAGCAAACAAAGAGGCCCTCAAATGCACCCCTAGATCCCCCAAGTAGTCGCTGGGGTTTGCTAGGCCACATCCTAAAGATGCTTTGTGGTCACCGGAGATGTTTGTTGCACCATCCTGTGAGGGTGACCCTGCATGAGATGTGGAAAGGGGTGAATGCCACTCCTCAAACTAAGACCTGATGAAGATACATCAGCCAGAGTCTTTCACCATGAGCACATGGGAACAATGATGCAAACCTGCATTACATTGAATCTAGAACATGATCTTCAGCACAAGTGTAATGGAATGCAGACCCCCTTAAAATAGAAAGGATTTCCAGTATGTGACACTGCAAAATACATTATCATCTCTGAATGGATACACCCAGATCTCAGGAATTCAGCTATCTGGTATCCCAAAACCTATAAAAAGAATGACAAGGATGCTGAGTCCTGAGATGAGACAGAAGTTAAGTGCACCAAACTCTGCTGCTAACAAAAGTACCATCTCGGTGCCAGTGACAGTGGCCATTAAGGATTCTCTTGATAGAAAATGGGAGGCTATGATTAAGAGGGTGCACAAGGTGGCAGGAGCTTTAATACGGGCTGTCACAAACCCACTCAGCAGGTCAGGCCCTATGCTCCCACAGTGCCAACCTCCGAGCGCAGTCTTGTGAACAGTTATCAGAACAGGGTAACCCTCCTGTCTGTTTTGTGGGTTCAAATCGAACTTTGGTCTCAAGTTCTGGAGGGATTCAAACTGTGAACCTCTTGCTAGCGTACCCAATGTACAGACTCAAATAATTCTGCTCTTCGGGGCAGATATAATTCACCTAACCAGGCGTACAAAATGAACCCTTAAAAACTATATTAAAGACCTCAGAATAACTCTTACCGTTTCCCAGTTTGGTAAAACCAGTAAGCTTTGTACAGTGTCAACTTTAACCATGAATGCTTCACTTGTCAAGAAAAAGAATTTCAAAGGCACACAAAGTAGTCTCTAAAGTAGAGGTCTACTTAAAGATAGATAAAAATGTAACGTAAATACAGAACCATATATCACAAAAACATACAATCATTTAAAAGAACAAGGGTTAAAAAAAGTGCAAAATTCCTATCACAAAACAATTAGACTTATCTACCGTATCTCTTCTAATAGTACTGATAGACAGATGTTGTTGTCAAGAGAGTCCAAACATGTGTCAATAAAGGTCTGTTACAGCATAATTAAAACACTGTCTTTACCCTGCCTTCTCCATGATGTCACCCAGCTCCTCCTCTGTTTATTTATTTATTATTTATTTAGTTTTTGTTGACCAGGTAAGTGCACTAGACTAGTCCTGCCTATTTTCAGGCACAACCCAGGGAAGGGGGATACAGATGAATGCCAACTGACCTTGAACCAGATTAAGCTGTTGGTATTTTTAGTGAATGAGGGAAATTTGGCCAGGACACCAGGGGAAATTCCCCTACTCTTTTCGATAAGTGCCATGGGATCTTTAACATCCAGCTGAACTACCACCAATCCAGGCAGATGGAACCTCGGTTTAACGTCTCATCCAAAAGACGGCACCTCAGAAGTGCAGCACCCCTCTCATGCTGCACTACAGTGTCAGTACTGGATATTAACTCAAGTGCCAGGTGTGAGAACTGAACCCACAACCCTCTGATCTCCCAGCCTCAGAGGCGAGTGTGCTACCTACTGAGCCACTGACACTGAGTAAAAATTATACAATCAGGATGTATAAATAAATTAGTAAAGGTGACCTCAGCAAAACTTATGTCCCCACACGATCCTCCCCACCTAGACTGAATTTGGGGGCTCTATCCCCTGCATGGGATGAGCTTCCCAAATTGTGTCATTCCTTGTAGACACAAGACAGCCCATTGGAGTTCTGATTTTTTTAGCTCCAGCCCTATGTAATATTGCCATATCATACCCTTGCAAAGCAAGACACCATCTTAGCAATCTATCATTGTTTTTGTCCATCTGCATCAGCCAAACCAGGGGGTTGTGGTCAGTCTGTACCACAAAATGCTGCCCATACAAGTATGGCTCTAATTTCTTTAGGGCCCACACTATGGCAAGACACTCTTTTTCCACTGTGGAGTATGCCTGCTCCCTGGGAAGTAACTTTTTACTCAGATATGCTACAGGGTGATCTTTCCCTTGGCTGGATGTCTGACTCAGTACTGCCCCAATACCCACATCTGAGGTGTCAGTCTGAACTATAAAGGGTCTGCTATAGTCAGGACTTGTCAAAACAGGAGCACTGCACAGTGCCTCGTTCAATCTGGTAAAGGCTTTCTCACAGGCTGGGTCCCAGGTAATTTTCTTTGGCATTCTTTTCTTTACCAGGTCAGATATGGGAGCAGCCAGGGCACTGTAATTGGGTACACATTTTCTATACTATCCTGCTGTCCCAAGAAAACTCCTGATCTGCTTCTGCATTTCTGGTCTGGGCCACGCCTGGATTACCTCTATTTTTATTTGGTTAGGATGGAGTTCTCCCTGGCCTACCACATGCCCGAGGTATCCCACTTCTCCCATGGCCACCTGGCACTTCTCTGCTTTGACAGTGTGCCTGGCCCTCTCTATCCTGCCCAGCACTTCCCTAAGGTGGGACAGGTGTTCCTCCCAGCTGGCACTAAAGATGGCAGTGTCATCCAGGTACGCCACGGCGTACTCTTCAGCACCATTTAACACCTGGTTCGCCAACCTTTGGAAAGTGGCCGGGGCAGTCTTCATTCCGAAAGGCATTACTTTAAATTCAAATAAGCCTATCGGAGTAATGAAGGCCGACCTCTCCCTAGCTCTGTCTGTCAACTCTACCTGCCAATACCCCTTGGTCAGGTCAGTGGTCGTAAGGTAGGTCACCCCCCCAGCTTGTCCAGTTCATCCATCCGGGGCATCAGGTGGGTGTCTGACCTCGTGACTGCATTTAGTCCACAATAGTCCACACAGAAACTAGTAGAGCCATCTGACTTGGGCACAAGGACTACGGGTGAGGCCCAGGGGCTGTGGGATCTCTGGATTACCCCTAAATCCAGCATCTCCTCCGCTTCCCTTCTAATGTCCTTTTGGACAGCCTCTGACACCCGATATGCTGTCTGCTATATGGGCGTCTGAGTTCTTGTCTCCACATTGTGAGTCGCTAAGGGAGTTAGTCCAGGCTTGGTGCTAAACAATGGGTCAAAGTCTGCTAAAACCTCCCTTACTTCCTGGATATTGTCCAGGGACAGCTGGGGAGACAATTTAACTGTCTCCACAGAGGACTTCCGCTTACTTTCTCCCAGCAAGCCCAGAAGGGGGTCTCCTTCGTCCGTCCCCTCCCCAGGACTACACACTGCAAACACCATGTCAGCCTCGTTTGCATATGGCTTCATCATGTTGACATGGTACATCCTTTTTGTCTGTCTTTGGTCAAGTAACTCTACAATATAGTTCACGTCATTTACCTTCCTAACCACTTTGTACGGTCCTGCCCACTCAGCCTGCAGCATGTCTTTCTGGACCGGAATAAGGACCATGACTTTCTGACCCACCATGTACGAGCGAGCTCTGGCTCTGCCGTCGTACCACACTTTTTGTTTCTGTTGAGCAGCTGCCAGGTTGCTCTGGGCTGTCCCCATAAGCTCCTTCAGCCTTTACCTAAATCTAAGGACGTAATCCACAATGGGAGTTCCCTGGGTGACATGCTTGCCTTCCCAGTCCTCCCATATCAAGTCTAGGGGTCCACATATGTGGCGTCCATATAAGAGTTCGAAGGGGGAAAATCCTGTCAACTCTTGGGGCACCTCACTGTATGCAAACAACAGGTGGGGAAGGTATTTCTCCCAATCCCTCCAATGCTGTTCGGCAAACGCCCGGAGCATAGACTTCAGGGTACCATTGAATCTTTCCACAAGCCCATTGGCTTGTGGATGATACGGTGTTGTGCATCTCTGCACCACCTCACACTTCTCCACATAAACATTTAATCAGGTCCGACATGAAGGAACCACCTCGATTGGTGATAACCTCCTGCAGAAACCCAACACGGGAGAAAATTCCAAGTAAGGCATCTGCCACTTTGTCCTCAGTGAGGATAGGGTAACTGCCTCTGGGTACTGGGTGGCATAATCCACCACAGTCAGGATGAATCTCTTCTCTGAGGAGCTGGGGGTATTTAAAGGCCCCACAATATCCATTCCCTCCCTCTGGAATGGCTTCTCCACTGTGAGCAATGGAATCAGGGTGGCTTGGGTTTTCTTGCCTGCCTTCCCTATTTTTGGGCACCAGTGACAAGACCTGCAATACTCCTTCACCTGCTGGGTGAAGTTAGGCCAATAGAAATTTCAGGCCAACCACTGTGTAGTGTGCGTGATTCCCAGATGACCCGACAAGGGAATATCATGTGCAGTCTTGAGCAACTGCTCACGATACCCCTGGGGAACGACAAGCTGCCTGCCCGCCTAGTACCCCTCCCTCTGTCTGCACAGCCTGAGTATACATCAGTACGTTTTTCCCAATAAACCTTATGTCTGCTGTCACCTCCGTATGCCCCGTCAGAGTCTGCCCAAGCCCTCAGCTAAGGTCACTTCTCTGAGCACCTGCAAACCCCTCACACATTCCCAAGGCATGGGACAGGTCACCTTCAGTCGCTAAACTAGGGTCCCTAGCACTAGCGTCAGGGCACTCAGGATCACTGTCAGTCCCAACCCTCGGACAATGGGTCACCCCTTCCTCTTCGGAGTAACTCTCTGTAGCTGTGTGGTTACTTGCTACTGGGGAAATTTCTACCCCCTTTTCGTTAATCTCCCCATCTGGAGACACAGGCTGGGGAACCAGCCTCTCAGTGGTTTCCACAGTGACTTTTGTGGGGTTCAGGGAACTGCAATTTTCCCTTGCCGCTTGGCTACGGGTAACTTCACACACCATTTCCTGTTTGAGATTGTTGCCCAGGATCACATCCACTGCTAAGGTTTAGGCTACAGCTACCTATTGCACAGTTCCTCCTGTTTCACCCCAGTCTAGGAGAACACTAGCGAGGGGCAATGTTTTCGCCTCACCGGTAAAGTCCTGCACAGTGACATATTTATTGGGTATAAACTGACCAGGCTCTACTAGATCCCCTTTTACCAAGGTCAAGGATGCCCCTGTGTCCCTTAACCCTTGCGTCTATACACCATTCACCATGACTGGGTGCATGTGTTCCTTCATGTTCACTGGCATGCTCCCAGGGACACACAAACAACCCACTTACTTCCTTCCTAGCACCACCTTGCATATTATGGCTCGTCTGTTTGGGACACTGTCTGGCAATATGCCCAGTTTCTTTACACAACCAACATTCATTTCTTCTGTCAGAGACATCTTTTCTCTGAAACCTGGTGCTAACTGGTTTTGGTGGATGCAATGAGGGTTTTAGCTGCCCTGAAGGCATGCTTTTCCCTTTCTGTGCTGCTACGCCCGCCCCATTCGCTCTCAGAGCAGGTCTGCTCTTGGCATAGCGATTCGAGAGTTCAGCAGCCTCTTGCACTGTTTTGGGATCTCGGTCTTCCAGCCAGGTTTTCAGTTCTGCTGGGCATGCCCAGAAAAACTGTTCTAACAAAATCACATTTTCAGTTTTATCAACAGAGTTTGCTTCAGTTCCTTCCCACCAACGTTTTAAAAACTGACGTTTCGTGGCTAGCTCCTCGTAGCTCTTGTCGGGGCTTCTGAGCTTACAGAATTTAGCTCTGTATGATTCAGCAGTTAATTCAAATTTCTTTAACAGTGCAACTTTAAGTCTGCTGTAATCATCACTATCCTCATTGTCCATTTGACCCAATGTATCCCGAGCTTTCCCGGTAAGTAGCGGGGATAGCTGGAAGCTCCAGGACTCTCTAGGAATTTTAGCCTGAATACAAACTTTTTCAAAAGAATTTAAAAAGACACCTATATCCTCCCCCTCTTTAAATTCGGCTATCAATTTGGAATTCAGTTTGTAACCCAGTTCTGTAGTCCCAGTTAAACCCAAGCCATTTACCTGCTCTGGTGCTGCTGGTTGGAGTTGTAGCTTCTCCAGTTCATGTTGCCTCTGGCGCCCTCGCTCCTCACGGTCCGCCTCCTGCTGTTCAAGGTCCCCCCTCTGGAACGCCAGCTCCATTCTGCGCAACTCAGTTTGCAGCCTGAGTACTTCTGGATCCAGGATACTGGTGACCTTCCCCTGCTGCTGTGGCCCTTCGCTGACAGTGGCCCTGTTGCTCTCTTCATCAGATCTGGACACTGCACTGGCCGCTAGCCCTGTCACACTCAAGGTTTGGTCCTTTTCAGTCACTGTCTGTGACTCGATGCTCTGGGTATCTGCTACCATCCAGGCATCCACAAGGTTCTGTTTGCTGGCTTTCACCTCGAATGGGACTCCTCTGTCCCCGCACAACTGCTTTAAGTAGTCTACAGTGTGCCTGCTGTAGTTGGAAGCTATCTTCTTCCCTAACTACGGCTACTCTGACTTGCACTTTAGAGAAAAAAAATAAATAAAATGGGTAGGAACTTTTGACTGTACACCAAGTGATATAGTTGTGTCTCCTTTTTTAAAAAAAAAAAAATCACTGCCTTTTTCTTTCTTTGCAAGTGAGCTGACGGTCTCAAGCTGACACACTGAAAAATAAAAGCTTGTAATACCAAACTTATGCACACCTCTGCCAACCAATCTGTCACAAACCCACTCAGCAGGTTAGGCCCCCTGCTCCCACAGTGCCAACCTCTTGTGAACAGTTAACAGAACAGGGTAACCCTCCTGTCTGTTTTGTGTGTTTGAATCAAACTTTGGTCTCAAGTTCTGGAGGGATTCAAACTGTGAACCTCTTGCTAGCGTACCCAGTGTGCAGTCTCAGATAATTCTGCTGTGCGGGGGCCAGATGTCTTTTCGCCTATGGGCACCCAACCAGGCGTACCAAATGAACCCTTAAAAACTCTATTAAAGACCTCAGAATAAACTCTTATCTTTTCCCAGTTTGGTAACACCAGTAAGCTTTGTACAGTGTCAACTTTAACCATGTATACTTCACTTGTCAAGAAAAATAATTTCAAAGGCACACCAAGTAGTCTCTAAAATAGAGGTTTACTTAAAGATAGATAAAAAATGTAACATGTAAATGCAGAACCATATATCACAAAAACATATTTAAAAGAACAAGGGTTAAAAAAAGTGCAAAATTCTTACCACCAGACAATTAGACTTCTATATCTAATGCATCTCTTCTAATAGTGTTGATAGACAGATGTTTTCAAGAGGGTCCAAACATGTGTGTCAGTAAAGGTCTGTTACAGCATAATTAAAACACTATCTTGACCCTGCCTTCTCCATTATGTCACCATGCTCCTCCTCTTTTTATTAAAAATTATACAATCAGGATGTATATCCAGCAGGAGGTAAATTAATAAAGGTGACCTCAGCAAAACTCATGTCCCCACATGACTTTCTTTAAATAACATCCCCTCTTTGATCTTAAGTAGCTCTTCTTCCCAGGACACATCAAAGAATCTTTTATGACTTCGCACTAAAGCGTCATAACCTGCTCTCTCCCTCTAAACGCTATAAAAGTTTATGATTTCCCATCCTAGCAGCTGACAAGCTACAACTAAGCTAGATAAACAGGGATCCTTAATCTAGTCTCTTCTAGCCTGTAATTCTCTCCTGGCTGTTCTCTTTTAGCTGAAACAGCATGTCTCATGAGAGACACTCGATAACACATTTTTATATTACAAAAATCATACAGCAATCAGAACCAGCTGTCCAAGTGTCTCACGGGCCACACTTCTGTCTTGTGTATTTAGGGCCATTGCATATTGGCTCACGTATTTCTTTTGTCCTCCACATAAGTCCAAGGCAGCACTGCACGTCATTGTTATTTGTGGGAGCTGCCTTTCTGGTGGATGTGTCTTACAATCTGTGACAGTTTTCCACAAAATCAGCCTTATAGTCTGTGATGGCAAGGAGAGCTTTCTGGCCATAACTATGACCAGTGGATAATTCGTCAGGCATCCCTTTTGAATGTGCCTTTTCAGGAGAGCTTACTTTTTTGCCCAGAGCTAGAGGCATGTGAAGCAACAGGTTTCAGATTCCAAACTGATGCTACCACAGGATAAGAAGCCTATGAGTTGGTGCTCCTCACGTGATACACATCAGTACCACCTGGGCTGTTGCTTTAGTTCCTTCCAGGGCAGGGTGTGAAATTCCCAAATCAAGGAATTTTTTTTTTGTTCCAACAGAGGAAGCAGAGGCAACTGTCTAGATAGACGAGACTGTAAAGATGTTGTCTGTCCTTGAAATACACTAGGCGTGAGATCTCTGCATTTTTTTAAGCTAGTAGACAAACATCACCACAGAGCAGTGGATTTTGGACATTGTAGACAGTGGCTTCTTCACTGAATTTTGACATCCTCCACAGCAGACTTCTTAATACATACTCGAGTGTTGGGCATTCTGAGCAAACCAGCGGACATTCTGGATGCTGTAACACATCTGACAGAAATCAAGGCAATACAACCTTTCCCAGAGCCTCAGAGCTTTATCGTTCTCAAGAGAACTGGCAGATTCCAAGCCATACTGGATCTCGAGCAGCTCAAAAAAAGAAATCCTATTTTAAGATCAAGACGCTCAGCTCCACTATGGTGGCAATTTCCCAGAGGATGTCTTGTTATCCCTGGACCTTCTGCATTTTGATTTTGTGTTGTGTGTATGTAGAATGTGATTGCATGGTAGTAAAGTATTTTTAGTAGTTAATTTGATAATTGAAGTGTTGTGTGGCTTGATTATTTATTGGGAGGTGCAGAGATTTTAGCATCTGGAATTTGTAGCTATAGTGACAGTCAGGATGTGCCAGTGGTACAGGCCTTTAAGGTACAGTTATTCTCCGGCTCATCTGCCTGGCCCCTGACCTTTTGATTCCCCCCCTTTGCCCACAGAAACATATGCAAGGTGTAGAACTTTGGGGATTGTGCCGGGTCGGAGGTCTGCGCAGAAGGGTGGGGTAGTGACTGTTGGGGAGTCAGTGATTTGGGTGGTGAGGTCCAGGGTGTGCCCTGAGGCGAAATGGGTACTGGATAGGGGTCCTCCCTGCCTGGTCCCCATACCTAAGGGCTCCACTCTTGATAGTGTGCAGGTGGTTATTGATCCAGCAGCTCCCATCCATCTTACCTGGGCTGTGCTTTGCAGTGCCAGGTCAATGAGGAATAAGACTGTTATAATGGAGGACTCAATTTGCTCGGTAGACCTGGCTGGATGATGATTCACCCATTTTGGAGGCAGCAATTTTGGCTGGGTACTCTGTGGTATGTACCTCAGGGAAGGATCGCAGAAGTGGGGGAGTGCTCATTTGATTTAAAGCCAGCCTGGGCCTCGCGGTGCTACCAGTGAGTTCAGTCAGGCCATTTGGGAGTGTTGCTGTGTGTGAATGTCCTGCTGCAGGCCACAGAATCCTTATTTACCAGCCACCTGGCGGGGAGAGAGAGTTTCTGCAGGAGGTTGGGGAGTTCATTGCTGGCCTGATGTTGGAATCCTCCAGATGGTTAGCTCTGGAGGATTTTAATGCTTGGGTCAACGACTGACTCTTCACCTTTTGGGCATGACCTCCAGAGCATAGAAACTCTGGGCCTGTCTCAGGTTGTCACCTCAGTGACCCACTCGCATGGACACACATTGGACCTGATGTTCCAACTGGGTCTTGGGATTGATGACCTCAGGATTAATCTGGTCATTTGGTCGGATTGTAGCAGTGTGAGGTTCACGTTTGGGGGGCCCTCCGGAGGGTCGGTCCTCTGTGGAGATGGTCCAGTACTACTATTTATGGGGATTGTCCCCAACAGGACTCCAGGCAGTGCTGGACCTATTGGGTGTGGAAGCTGCTTCTGCAGTGGGTGTGGAGGTGGTGGTGATAGCCTATGATAGGGTTGTTATTGCGGCCTTTGACTCTATCGGGGCAGTCCATATCTGACCTTTATCTACTCGTCAGAGGTCCCCCTGGTTTGATGGGGAGCTCAGAGTTAAAGATCAGAGGCCGGAGGTTGGAGCAACACTGGAGGAGATCGGGACTGATTGAAGACAGATTGGTTCTGAAGTCACATTATGGTGACTATCAGAGGGCAGTCTCCCAGAAGAAGGCAGACTTTCTGTCAAGAGAGATTGCTGTGACAAGGAATAGGCTGGTTCAGCTTTTCAGTATGGTGGACGGCCTGTTGCACCTGGACTGTCTCAGTACTGGGGGAGCTAGTTTAAACACATAGTACAATGAGTTTGCTCTATTCTTTGCTGACAGTGTTCTCTATCAGGACTGAGATCTCCTCCAGTGCCACTCATGGAGCTTGTGGGAGGGGCATCCCTCCTGTCTGAGGTGAGTTTGTTCCATTTGGAGTGGAGGAGGTGGCTGAGTTGGTCTTGAGGCTGTGACCAACCCGTTGTGATCTAGAGTCAGGTCCAACCTGACTTTTGATCAGTTGTGTGGACCTAATTGGACCTGTGGTTGCTAGGATCATGCAGTGTTCTTTGAGGAGTGGGGTCTTGGGGAGACCCCTTTTGAAGAAACCCTCATTGGACCTGAACTGTCTCACCAACTACAGACCAGTCTCAAACATCCCATTTTAAGGGAAGGTTTTAGAAAAAGTGGTGGCCATTCAGCTTGAGACTTGTCTTGCCTCCTCGGCCACTTTTGAGTGCTTCCAGTCTGGATTTAGGACTGGGCATTGCATGGAGACTGCCCTGGTGAAGGTGCTTAACAATCTCCTAATAGCGAGAAATAGGGAGAATGTACCATCCTTGTTCTCCTGGATTTCTCTGTGGCATTTGACACTGTGGACCATGTGGTACTATTGGATTGTTTGCAGAGCTGGCATGGATTAACCGGCACTGTCATCAGCTGGTCTAGATCCTACCTCATGAACAGAGTGCAAAGGGTGATGATGGGACAGTTCTCATCTAACCTGATGCCTCTGCACTGTGGAGTTCCGCAGGGTTCGATCCTGGTGCCTCTGTTGTTCACGGTGTACGTCCTGCCATTGGGAGACATTATCAGGTGGTATGGGCTGGGTTTTCATTGCTGTGCTGATGATAGCCAGCCATACCTGTCCTGTGCACCTGGAAACCAGATGGCAGCCTCTGTGTTTAACACCTGCCTAGCCAAGATCCAGAATTGGATGTATTTAAATTGATTTAAACTTTTGTTGACCAGGTAAATGTAATGAGCCCAGGCCTGTTTTCATACATGACCCAGGGCTTATTTAAATAGGCAAAATATGTTTACAAGAAATATACAAATAAGACAAATGTCTGTACAAATTCTACAAAACACAATTAAGCTGTGCACAATAATGTATCATAAGCTGTTTAAAAATGTTATGACTGACACAGTCATGCAAGTGAATAGGCAAGAAATTCCAGTTTCAAACAACATGAAGTCTTGCTGTATTCTGACTATATGCAGTTAGCCCCAGCACTTGAACTGCTCTGGAGAGTAAAGGTTTAACCCTATGCACAAGCATAGAACGTTGTGCTCGAGCTCGGTTTTCAGACCTCTGTCTGTGGTACTCTGAAGTCTAACCATCAGATTTCTTACTCTGCCTGTCTGTGAAGTTGCTCCGGAGATCCTTCCTGTGCTTCGGTTTGGTAGTTTGAATCGGTCAGTTTCAACCATAGTTCTTTCATTATTCGGTGTTCTTACCTCTGTCCCAGTACAGTAAGTGATAGTTAGTGGGTAGTGTTGTTTCTGTTTGTTTCTACTGTTAGAAATTGTTTTTCTCTTCAGTTCTTTTCCAGTCGGTCCAGTTTAGAACCAAAACTGATTGTTTTTTTACTGATAAAGTAACAAAAATTGTGGTTTTACCGATATGTATCGGTTCCTTAAAAAAACATTTTTTTCTGATTTTTTTTTTTTTTTTTTAACTGACACATGACACGGTTGGAACTGATGGGTCTTAGTTACCTGGCTTAAAAGCTGTTTTCGGGCATGTCTGAGAAACCCAAAAAGAAAACCGGTCCCACTCGGTTTCAGCACTGTTCCAAGTGTGGGGAAGCCTTTGCCAAGGCCCATCCCCACCTGGTATGTGTGTATTGTCTGAGGTTTGACCACCTCAAGGAAGACTGCCAAATCTGTAAAAACTTTCTGAAAGCCATCCTGGATAAATGTTTGGGTAGGCTGAAGGAAAGGGAGGCCAAGAAGTCCGCTGACCCGGATGGTCAGCCCGGTTTGTTGCAGCTGAACTTGAGGTGCCCACTGACCTGGGCGATACTTCGGACAAAAGGAGAGCCGACTCTGCGTAGTCGGTTCCGTCAAAAAGAAAAAACTCAGCCGGTTCAGATCCTACACCCCATGTTCCGACTGCTGAAGAAATAGTGAAAGTGATCACAATAGTTCAATCGCTTTGCCCAGTTCTGACCAAACCAGCATCAGTTCAGAGCGATCAGTTTGGTCAGAAGTAGCTGCTTCTGATATAGATCCTGAGGCATACTATGAGGGCAATTGGGAGGAGGAGGAGGATTATGAAGAACAATGTGTAGGCCTAGATGAGCCAGTAGAGCCTGACATCTTCCCCAGACAGGCCTTCCCATGTTTCTTCTCCCAGGCTTTCTAAGTCCCCTTCCCATTACTTGTTTTACAAGAAAGTGGCTGAGACTCTTCAGCTTCCTATGGAAGATGCTGAACAGGATCAGGAAGAACCTGACTATGTGGAAATGATGGATGTCCCAGAGTCAAAGAGAGTGTCTGTCCCTCTACATAAATCCTTGGGGAAGCAGACAAAAAATTTTACAGTTTCCTACATCCATTCCTCCTGTGGAAAAAAGAATGGACAGGAGGTATGCTTTGCCAGGTCCTGGGATGGAATTCTTTTCAAATCATAGCAGCCATGTTGGGGTAGTGCAAGCTGCAGCCTGTGACAAGGCTAACGTTCCCCTGGCATTTTACCACCCAGATAAGGATTCCAGGAAATTGGATGCCATGGCAAAAAAAACAGTACTTGGCATCCTCTTTGGGACTTAGGTAATCGAATTATGTGGCATATACAGCCAGGTACCAAAAATCTATGTGGGGTACGGTTCTGGAGCTGGCTAGGAATGCCCTTCCCCAGCTGGCCAAGGAGCTGGAGCAGGTGGCTGCAAATGGTATTGAGGCATCCAAGGTGTAATTCCATGCTGCTATAGACTCAAATGATGTTCATTCCAGGGTCATGGCTACATCTGTCTCCATGAGGAGATTTGCTTGGCTTAGGTGTACCAACCTCTCACAGGGTACCTAGGCTAAGGCCATGGATTTTCTTGTAACTGGTAATTCTCTCTTTGGGGACCAAACAGAGAATTACATGAAGATGATGGATGAATACAGGACCACCTATAGGAGTGCTGCAGCCAAAGAAAAGCAGACCACTCCTCAGAGGCAGCAGTTTAGGGGCAGGAGCAGGCCTTTTCACAGGCCTTTTTACCAAGCTCAGGCCACCTCTTCTTACAAGCGGAGGAGGTTCTTTAGGGAAGTGGCAGACATGGGATGACCAGGACCCCATCATCCACTCAGTCTAAGCCCCCTGCCAAGCAGACACCCTGAGGTGTCAGTCCAGGTTGCATCCCCAGTGCTAGTTGGAGGCAGGCTGGCTTACTACTCCCAGGCCTGGGAGTCTATTACTTCAGATAAATGAGTCCTGGAAGTAGTGAGCCAGGGACTTGCTCTAAGTTTCAAAATGTTTCCAAAAATGAGAGCAAGGTCCTTCAGTCCTCCCTCCCCCTTGGAGACAAAGGCCTTAGAGGCAGAAGTCTCCTCTGTTCTACTTCTGCAAGCAGTAGAGAAGGTACCTCATTGTCACAGGGGAAAAGGACTATATTCCAGATACTTCCTTACCCCCAAAAAGACAGGGGAGTGGCGACCCATTCTAGATTTAAAGTACCTGAACAGACACTTAACAAAACCAAAATTCAAAATGGTGACTCTGGGAGTAATTCTTCCTTCTCTGAGACCAGGAGACTGGCTAGCCTCTCTGTATCTCAAGGATGCCTACTTCCACATACCTATCAGACATTCCCACAGAAAGTACCTCAGGTTCAAGTTGCCCTCAGGCCATTATCAGTTCGGGGCCATGCCTTTTGGCCTGACATCTGCACCAAGGGTGTTCACCAAGTGTCTCGCAGTGGTAGTGGCATTCCTCAGAATGCAGGGCATCATTCTATTCTCATACCTGGACAACTGGCTAGTGGTAGGCCAGTCCTCAGACCAAGTCAAGGCAACTCTAGAGGCCACTCGAAAGCTTCTGGACTCATTGGGGTTTATCTTGAACCTAGAAAAGTCTGTCCTACAACCAGCTCAGACACTCTCATTCATAGGGGTGGAACTGGACACTATTCAGGCAAGAGCATTTCTCCCTCTCTCAAGGGTTCAATCCCTTGGCACTCTGGCTTCCTCTTTTCATCCACTAGTTTCTCATCCAGCCAGACACTTTCTACAGTTGCTGGGTCACATGGCAGCATCCACAGCAGTGGTCCAGGGAGCAAGGTTTCAGATGAGAGATATTCGTTTTCATCTCAGATACTATTGGTCTCAGAAAAAAGACCCTCTCTCCAAATTGGTTCCTGTGTCTCAGACCCTAGTTCAGGTTCTCCAGTGGTGGCTGGAGGACAATCTTCGACAAGGTGTCCCCTTTATCAGTCAGGCTCCTTCAGTGATTCTCACCACAGATGCCTCTTTACTAGGGTGGGAGTCTTACCTAGATCAGCTTACAGCTCAGGGAACCTGGTCTCACCAGGAGTCCCTTCTTCACATAAACCTTCTCAAACTACAGTAGCAGCCACAGACACTGCCAGCTATTTCCCAAAATGTCTGTGATATTTCCAGAAATATCTCCTGCTTTCTGCATTTCCACAGTAGGGATAGCAGAGAGAAACTCTTCAGAAATTTCGCGAAATGTCTGGAAATAGCTGGCAGTGTCTGTGGCTACTACTGTAAGAGCTGTCTTTCTGGCACTTCAGACATTCTCAAATGCTGTTCAGGGGAAAGTAG
The DNA here is from genome assembly GCA_016271365.2 of Neoceratodus forsteri. Taxonomy (NCBI): domain Eukaryota; kingdom Metazoa; phylum Chordata; order Ceratodontiformes; family Ceratodontidae; genus Neoceratodus; species Neoceratodus forsteri. The sequence goes on along the minus strand of CM028135.1, from coordinate 434,987,521 downwards.
TGCAGATCAGGACAGATAATACCACAACCATGTGGTACATCAAGCAGGGAGGCACTCTGTCCTCAGCCTTGTGAACAGAGGCCATGAAAGTATGCTCTCTAGCTTATTCCCTTCAGACTTCCCTGATAGCTGTGCATCTCAGAGGGAATGACAACATTCTAGCAGATGCTCTCAGCAGGATTTCCCAGGGCCACCATGAATGGACCCTGAACCCTCTAATTCTTCAGGTTATTTTCAAGAGATGGGGCATTCCAGAGATGGATCTCTTTGCAGCCCCGGAGAATCATCAACTTCCTCTTTATTGTTGCAGACCACCCCTTCTGGGCTCTGTGCCTCAGGATGCTCTTTTACTGAACTGGACAAGCAAGTTTCTGTATGCTTTTCCTCCCTTTCCTCTGATATTCAGGGTCCTGATCACGATCAGGTCTCAACCTTGCAAGGTGATTCTGGTGGCTCCAGATTGGGCCAGACAGCCTTGGTATCCTCTACTGTTGTCACTGTCAGTAACAATGCTCTTGTGTCTTCCCAGACAGTACAATCCCACCACTTCCTCACAGGGGAGGATACTGTATCCCAACCTTCAGACTCTCAGGCTCAAAGCCTGGCTCTTGAAGGGCAAGAATATGCAAGTTTGCATCTTTCTCAATCAGTCTTGGATATAGAAACATGGAAGTTGATGGCAGATAAGGACCACAAGGCCCATCCAGTCTGCCCATATCTTTTTCTGCCTTATAAATGTGCTATCGGCCTTTGCTCTGTCAATGGCCTATCTATTCATACTCATTTGTATTTCTCCCTTATGTCTATCCCATTCCTGTTTGAAGCCCTGCACTGTATTCATATCCACCACTTCCTGAGGTAGGCTGTTCCATGCATCCACCACTCTTTCTGTGAAAAATAACTTTCTCACATTACCCCTTAATTGGCCTCCCTCTGATCTCATGCTGTGTCCTCTTGTCCTCCTATTTTTCTTATATTAAAACATGTTAGACTCTTTCACCTTGTTAATGCCCTTAAGGTGTTTGAATGTTTGATCATATCCTCTCTCCTCCTTTGCTCTAGGGTATACATATTGAGCTCCGTTAATCTGTCCTCGTATGTTTTCTGATGCAGTCCCTGCACCATTTTGGTGCCCTTCTCTGGACTGCCTCAATTTGGTTAATGTCCTTGTGAAGGTGTGGCCTCCAGTACTCGCAGTACTCCAGATGGGGCCTAACCAGTGTCTTGTAAAGAGGGATTATTACCTCCCTTCTGACTTGAATACCCCTACTAATACACCCCAGCATCCCCTAGTCTTACCTACTGCTTTAGTGGTCTGCTTGGATGATTTCGGGTCATCGGTGATAATGCCCAAGTTTTTTTCTTCCCTTGTGATTGCCAGCAACTCCCCTTCCAGCCTATAGGTGGCTTCAGGGTTTCTTTTCCCTATGTGCATGATCTTGCACTTCTTTGCATTAAACCCCAGTTGCCACTCTTCCGACCATTTTGGCAGTTTATTCAGTTCTTTTCTCATTCTGCCCACCCCATCTGGATCATCTACTCTGTTGCAGATCTTTGTGTCATCTTGTGGTCGCAGATTCTCTTTACTGTATATACTTTACCTTAAATTTTATGTACTCAATAACCACACCCAATGGTTATTCCAATAAAGCTCAGTTTATTGTCTGCACACATATATGTGGGAGCCTCAGCTAAAGGCGAGAGGTCCCCGAACAAAGTTTTACACAGTATTTTATAGCACTTCTTATCTTGGAAAAACACCAACATTTCAGTATAAGCCAATCATAGTTTTCAGCAATGTAACAGAAAAAACACAATGAAGCATTAGGTACTTTTCCACTGGCTTATTTCATTTCTTTCCCGTTACTGCTTGATACATATGCCTGGGTCAAGCTGACCTAAGAGAAACAATGAGTTTCACTCATACCATAACAACGTACAGCTTGTCTTCAATGCCACTACATGTTCTTATCTTTATACTTGTCCAACCTGCCCAAGCCTGCTATTCAGGCTGGTACAATCAGTTCTGCTCAATTTTATCTAACTTATTATTTTCACAACCTAAGGAACTAGTTTCAGCCAGCACGAGCTATTGCTTTCTGCTCGTTTTGATTCTTATGAACTTATAATGACCCTTAGCTTCTACTCAGACCTGGCTATATTCAACTACACTAGCAGCTTCTACATTATAATATATTGTAACACACTTTACTTTTATGTATGCATGAATCCACTTCATATGTATGCATAAAAGAAAGATATAGAAAAAATTCCTCCACACTCCCCCCTTTTGATACTCTGTATCAACTAACCACCCCCCTTTTTATTTATATGATTTAAAACTGGTTCCCAGCATACAGATAGTTAAGGCATGGAGTTACAGATGGAACACAATGGTGAGTTTGTAAAACATAATACAGAATTGAGGGATGTCAACACCACAATTGAAATATGTGAAAAATGCTAACATGTGACACCACATATAACACAATATAACATAACAATTTTGTTGATGAAAAAGAGTTCATGGAATTCACTTTGAGAGTGAATAAGGTAGATGCTACCTTGTGTTGAGGTGTGGTACACCCTTGGAGCTTGATTGAAGAATCTATTGATAATGTCTCTTGACAGATAAGTCCTTATAAAACATAACAGTCCATAAAGTTAACAGTCCATAAAGTTCATATAAGTATCCACAGGTTGATGTAGTTACAGTACAGATGAAATGTCATTTGCAGAATGGTGGTAACCCACAAGGCATATGGGGCAATGCAGACAGTAATTTAAAAACAAAACACCAGCATAGTAGAAAAGTCAGTGTTCATTTTGCTGGCTGGCTGATTAGTAGACACACTGGCCAGGGGTGCATTGAGTCCTTTTAATGGAATAGCCACACACACACACACACACTGGCATGGCATTTGTTTTGTCGTGAGTTGATTACACCCGGCATAAAGATTAACAGTCCATAAAAGGTAACAATTGACAATAAACCATTAAGAACACAGTCCATAACAGAGCAATAGGGTTGTAGAAAGTACCAGCCATGTTTGGAACAAGCAGCAGCAAAGAAAATGGATGTATTGCTTGAAGCTCAATTGAAGCAGAATCTTCTGAGCTGGGGAGTGCCCTTCCCAGACTTAACTTCATAGTAAGCAGAAACAATAAGCTTGATTGCAGAGTCTGAACTGACTGGACCTTCTTCAGTTGATTTAAAGTTCTACAAATAGGTGTAATTTTGCTGAAAACATTACACTTGCAGAGGTAAATAATAACGGATTCATGCAATAGTCCTTATTAGGAACCAGTCAGGCACAAAGATGGTGATAACATCAAAACTGTGGCAGTTGTTTTCCTTTTTTAAGGAAAAAGATGAAGGTCTTGGCAACTTAGATGAAAGTATTACTTCTGTTGAACGTGGAGATCTTATGTGTGCCACACCTTGGAAACCTGCAAACTTGCAAAGTGTGTTAGACACTGAATTAAAAAAACACATAAATAACAATCTTTTAAACCATTAACTTCTTGTTTTGTAAAGAGTGGTGTGACAGAGCCTAAATTCTGGCAATTAGAAAGAGAAAAAATAAAAATTGGACATTAACCGCACACCTGGGGGTGCAGGCCGAGGTTCAATTATACCATTTGACCATCTGTAAATCATGACAATGTTATGGTTACCTCCTGCTTTTAAATTACAAAAGCAGTTATGACAGTGATGAACATTATTTCCCTGTCTGTTGCAAGCAGGCCTGACTAAGACCTGAGTTATAAAATCTTGTAATGTTACAATAGAATCATAGATACATAGACAGTGTCAGCAGATAAGGGCCTATGGCCCACCCAGTCTGCCCATTTGAGCTTGTAAGTTCAGTTTGTTTTCCTAGAAGTCTGTTTTTCCTTACCCCTGACCTCTAGAATTCCTTTATGTCCATCCCATGCATTCTTAAATCCCGTGATTGTTTCAGCCCCCACCACTTCCTCTGGCAGGGTGTTCCACTTGTCCACCACCTGTTCTGTGAAGAAATTCTTTCTCATGTTTCCTCTGAATCGTCCTCCCTCCAACTTCATCCCATGCCCTCTAGTCCTGGAACATCTTTTTCGCTTAAAAATAGTGTTTTCCTGCACTCTATTTCTCCCTGTAAGATACTTGTATGTCTCTTATCATATCCTCTCTCTCCCCCCTCTCCTCCAGGGAGTACATGTTCAGTTCCTTCAACTTGTCTTCATAGGACTTGTGATGCAATCCATTTCTGCACCATTCTCACCCCTTGTACTCCCTTCAGACCCATTACCCCCTCTTCCTCAGTAAAGACTGAGCAAAAACACCTGTTCAATATGCCAGCTCCACCGTTGTCATTCTCCACGCGACTCCCATCCTCCCCCTTTAGTTTCACTATCCCTCCCTTTGTCTTTTTTTTTTTTACTTATGTACCTGTAAAAGGTTTTGTCCCCTTTAACCACTGATTTTGCAATGTTTTCTTCTGTCTGAGCTTTGGCTTCCCTTACTGACTTCCCTGCCTCCCTTTGTTTCTCTTGGTACTTCTCCCTATCCCCTTCTGCCTGTGTCTTTTTGTATTGCCTGAATGCTATCTTTTTGGCTTTCACTTTTTTTTTTTCCTCTTGCTAACCTGCTTAATGCAGTTAGACGCTTCAAACATATTGTTCATAACAATATGCCTTTTACACAATGCAATTAGTGGGACAAATACATATGTTGCTGGCCTATGCCAATTTAATAACAGTGCCTATTGCACCTGTGACAAGTGAAAAGGTCTACCTTTTTTACCCTGTATAGTAAAATACTCCAAAGTACTGAGTGGGGTAAAGCTTGAAGCATAGGTTTGGAGTACAATCTAAATTTTGCATATTATAATTGTTAAAATTTAAAATGACAAAACCTGCATAGAGTACACTCATTCTTCAGGGGTACCTGTCAGCAATAAGACAAACGGAGCATTAATTTTACTTTTGGTTTTGCTTTGGAACATATTGTAGGGGTGGGTCAGCAATGCTGGTCCCAGTATTTAGGTTAGGTTATGAGCATTAAAAACGTTATACATGTGGAACACTTTTCTGAGTACACACACATGATACAGTGTAGCAAGATGTATATCAAAACATTATAACATAAACATGAAACATAAGCATGTTTGTAATAGAACAATTTCAGTATTGAGCATAATGCATAATGCATAAAATACATTTTAAACAACACATATAGACTGTAAACTTAGCTTAGAGTCCAGAAATGTTAGAGTACTGTGAATTTACTGGTTGAAAAAGAACCTTCATTGCTGTAAGGCAATGACAAAAGTTGTTTGCATTTGTTTTAACAGGATAAGAAAGCTGAAAAGACAATCAAAAGAATGAATATGTGGACATACATACACAACTTTACTCTCCAGCGTAACTGATTATTTGCTGAGGGCAGAAACCCTTGTACCAATAATAGGTGTGATTTAACTGTTTGCACTAGAAAAACAGAAGGGCTTGGGCTGGGTTATGCTGTTAAAATACCTTGGGTCTTTTTAAAACCTGTAAATAAGAAACAATTATTGGCAAATACATATTTTCCTTATTTACCCCTCTAGAGAACAGTGATGTACCTTGCAACCTTTGTGGGTATTACACTGGAAGGGATAGAGGAAGGTAGCTTACCCCTCCCCAAGCTCCTACTGGTGGAAGACAGCTCAAGTGAAAGAGACAGCTCGAATACTGTAGCAATAAAAGGTTAGCTGTGGATGGTGACATGATCCCCACCTACTACACTTTAAATTATAACAAGATAATATTACAATTAGTTTAGTAAGTTTCATACCTTACTATAAAGATGAGAACTTCTTTTTCTCTAGAAGAAAGAGAAGAAACACAGACAAACAACAAAAACAAACACACACCAGTTTAAAAATAAAACAAGATTATTTCCATAGGATAAAAGAAGCCAAGCGTCCTTGGGTTCCCTTATCCTAAGCATGACAAAATGTCAGCTGAGTTTATAAAAAATCCAGATTGATGGTAATACCATACGTACGTATCTCTTAGAATGCATTTCAAAAAGACAAAAAAAATGATTACACCATGGCCACACATAAAAACCAAAACCATTGTTTTTTAACTGTAGATGGTAGACTCTCAAAAACAGCTGTAATAGTCCTTTTTTCAAAAGCGTACTATATATATATATATATATATATATATATATATATATATATATATATATAAAATAAAAATATGGGAGATGAATAATTCTCCCTTCCAGCTGAGTATTGCCTGTGTTGGCTGCAAGTCAGAAGCCATGAGAGGAGAAGAAAAGTTTGTTCCTCTTCACTTAGAATACTAGTTTTGCAACAAAAAGTCAAATTACATGGTTCACTCTTGGTGTGCTTTCATGAAAACATACATTTTGTGTGAAAAGTTGTGCTTTAGGTATGGAATACACATCAAGTTTGAACTGGTAGTAACATAAAATGTTGAAACACAAGAAGGTCAAATAACATGCAAAAGGTCACAGTGTGCATGCAAGGGTCGTTCAAACCCAGTTATTTATTTTTTTTTTAGTGTCCTTGAACACTACTGATATTAAATATCTTTAAAGCATAGAATAAAACTGCTGGCCAAGACAGTACGCACACATATACATACACAAAAAGAAATACTTAACACAAAATAAGACTGACATTGTTTCACACCAATTTGCTTAGAGTAATGCCATAGTTTCATTAGAAAACTACGTGTTTTAGATATATGTGCTGCCTCCTGCCTGTCTTGTAACACTGACAATTTTTAAACCAACACATTTATACATATCATCATGCCAAATCTTTCCAGAACAAAACACTTTTTAAACACATTCTAATAACTCCTTTCAACATCTTTAAAACACAACACAACGTACCATCTGTAAGTGAACACATCTTGTATAACATGGGTACACCTTTTGGCGCATAGCCAAAATATGGCACCCTGCCATTTTGCAAAAAGTTTCTGGTTATAACTAGAAGTATGATAAAGCCATTTATAGCTGTTAACACATTACATTTTCACCTGGCAGTGGCTTGGCACATTGCTTGCAAACTACAAATCTTTCTGCACATTGCGATCTATGGCGTCATATCTCTTCACCTTCAACACTACCTGCTTTAACCAACAACTACATACAAAAGTTCTTCACTGACCCTATCTAGGCAGCACAAATGTTCCATTAAAAAATAAGCCAATTAAAACAGTCAGCTATGAGGCAAAGCTTTCTCTTTCTTTTTTTTTTTACTGTAATATGTTGTGCACGAGCAGTCAATCAATCCTATCTGACCTTGACAACAGAACATAATTACAGAACACAGATATAAGCTAGAAAATATACACAAGAAAGACAGAGCATTACCTTGTTTAGTATATGTATTACAGAAATAAAACAGACAGACATAAAACAACTTTGAATAAAAAATAATTCAGACTTACCGGTGCCAAGGTATTTTCTTCTTTTTTCCGATACACTAATCTGAGTAAGAAAACTGACTGCAGGACCTTCATGATAATTTCCAAACACTGCAGCTATTAACCTGTTCAAAGGTTTTAACCCTTTTGGCCATTTTAGAAACCTGCCAAACCAAGTCTTTTTCCAGAGCTCTGGTTTGCAGTTTAAAAACAAAAAAAAAATCTAACAGTACTAGGTTGAGATCCATCTGGTAGAGGTCCCCCGTATTTCCCATTGTAGTCCCTAAAAGGCGCCTAACCGGTCTTGGAGTGCCCACCCAACACTCCTACTTTTTCGGGCATCCTGATGCGAGTGCCCACCAGCACTCTTGGTGCCACCCCAGCACCTAAGACAGTAAATGATGGCTGTCACCGCTTCAAAGGCATCACACATATGGTGGGACTTGAACCTCCGGGCACCCTCCTGAAGGCTGGGACTTGGCAGTCCGATCACAGTGTGACACGGAGAGTGAAGCCATCCTGCCGACCCGTAAAAAAACTGGTGCAGATTCTCTTTACTGTATATACTTTACCTTAAATTTTATGTACTAATAACCACACCCAATGGTTATTCCAATAAAGAGCTCAGTTTATTGTCTGCACACATATATGTGGGAGCCTCAGCTAAAGCGAGAGGTCCCAGACAAAGTTTACACAGTATTTTATAGCACTTCTTATCTTGGAAAAACACCAACATTTCAGTATAAGCCAATCATAGTTTTAGCAATGTAACAGAAAAACACATTGAAGCATTAGGTACTTTTCCACTGGCTTATTTCATTTCTTTCCGTTACTGCTTGATACATATGCCTGGGTCAAGCTGACCTAAGAAGAAACAATGAGTTTCACTCATACCATAACAACGTACAGCTTGTCTTCAATGCCACTACATGTTCTTATCTTTATACTTCGTCCAAGCCTGCTATTCAGGCTGGTACAATCAGTTCTGCTCAATTTTATCTAACTTATTATTTTTCACAACCTAAGGAACTAGTTTCAGCCAGCACGAGCTATTGCTTTCTGCTCGTTTTGTGATTCTTATGAACTTATAATGACCCTTAGCTTCTACTCAGACCTGGCTATATTCAACTACACTAGCAGCTTCTACATTATAATATATTGTAACACACTTTACTTTTTATGTATGCATGAATCCACTTCATATGTATGCATAAAAGAAAGATATATAAAAAGAAATTCCTCCACAATCTGCAAACAGCAAACCTTACCCTTCAGTCCATCTGCAATGTCACTGATGATATTGAAGAGGACTGGCCCCAGGACTGATCCCTGAGGTACCCCACTTGTGACTTGCATCTCTTCTGACTGTATACCGTTTACCACCACTCTCTTGTTTTCTGCCCGTCAACCAGTTTGCCACCCAGCTGACCAACTTTTGACCCACCCTGAGCCTCCCCAGCTTATTATTACGTCTTCTATGTGGAACAGTATTGAAAGCTTTGCTGAAGTCAAGGTAGGTGACATCAACTGCTCCCCCTTGGTCTACCATTTTGGTTACCCAGTCAAAGAAATCTATGAGATTAGTTTGACAGGACCTTCCTTTTGTAAACCCATGCTGTCTTGGATCCTGTGCTCCTATGGATTTCAGGTGTTGAACTATCCTTTCCTTAACTCTTTGCTTCCACAGGCTCACTCTGAGATTACACCACTTGTGTCCTGACTGTCCTGTATACTTTTAACAGTGAATTCTGGGCCTTTCTAAGCAAATCAAGCCATAGTCAGCACGTCGCAAACAAATGCTAATAGCGCAATAACCGTACATGGTAGACACAAAGTATGAATGGCAGAGTTATTCAGCACAAAATTTCCTTTCCAGTGATGGTATGCATGTAATGATAAGTAATTTAGTTTTTTTCTGTGCTGGTCGAAACCGGAAAAAAAAATATTTCTTTCACTAAAAAAAGGTAGCATAAGCCATTTTTTATTGCAAATTACGTCAAATATCAACACCAAATTAAGCATACAGACATTAGATGGTGTTTTACTATTATGTTTGTTAAAAAAAAGATATCTTTTTACTGTAAAGCGTATTTTTCCTTATTTTAGTCAAGCTGCTTTGGTGAGATTTCAGGATGAATCTCAACCACACACCATATCATAAGCAAATGCATATAACTCAAAAGTATACATGATACACAAGCGTATCAGCATGAAGATGATCAGCACAAAATTGCCTTTCCAACGATGCTATGCGATCAACTGTACTCATTACGGTATTTTTTTTTTTTATACGTGCTGAAGTGTCAAAAAGGTGCATTTTATTCAAGCTGCTTAGGTGAGTCTTGATGGGAAACCTGTCACCCATTCACACCGTGCCATAAACAAATGTAAATAGCTCCTAAAGTATACATGACACACACAGAGTATCAGCATGAAACTTGTTTAGCACAAAATTGCCTTTCCATCGGTGCTATGCATTCAATTGTCATCTATACATTTTTTTTTTATACCCGCTCAAGTGTCAAAAAAGTGCATTTTGTTCAAGCTGCTTAGGTCAGTCTTGACAGACAACTGTCAAACACACACACACACACACACACACACACACACACACACACACACGCACACACCACCGCAAACAAATGTGCATAACTTTTATTTTATATGTGAAAGACTAAGTATCAGCAGATACCTTCGTCAGCACAAATAACCTTGCTAACGGGTCCAAGCATTCAGTTATAATCAGCATTTTTTTTGTACTACCTGCAAAACAAATTCAGTTTTCTGAAACTGAAAGCAGTTATTATACAATAGGAGTGAGCAGAACAAGTATTCTCACTGCATTATCAAAACTCCATATGTCACAATGTCTCCAGATATCTCCACATATCACACTGTAATTCTCCATATATTACTGCTTACTGCAAACAACCAAAACCCAGCACAAAACAGTCCTCTTGTATAAAAGCACTGGAATGGCCAAGTGTATGATACAGGCTACATCTGAACTCGTCGCAAGTGAACTCAGTCAACTCACGGAACCATCATTCGTGTCATCGTTACGCTCCATCATTCGTCCATGATATTCCACCAGCTCACTTGCCAATCTTTCAGATATATTCTGCATCACACTCCTAGCCATCATGTACCCCTTTAGTACAAAACACCAGTTTTTCATGTCTTTCTATCGCATCAACATGTGCAATGACATTCAACACAGGGTAGTCCCAAATATCCGAAGGTGCACAGCGGCACACTCTTGCATACACCCACATGTAAGAATGAGCATTCATGACATCACAACACATACAAGCATGTGCACGGCGGCACCCATGGTATTTGGTACAATGCCCAAGTCATAGCGCTGAAAACAGAATGGCAACAAATGTCAGATGTCCACAAATTATTACAATCATCACAATTACATTTTCTTACCTTTTCAGATGGCGGTATGATGATGTCACTGCACTGGCGAGTTCATCATCCTTACCTGGTGTCGTTCAACCTCTCCTCTGTTGACTGTCATCTTTCTGTAAATAAAGTAGTTCCATCCTCTCCACTGTTGTCTGTGGCATTTTTATAACATGAAAAAGAAAACAAAAAGTCCTACCTCTACCCTGCTATCTTTGGTGTCCTGTGATGAACAAATACAAAATTAGTTCCAACCAATTATCTGTAGTCTGTGTCAGATATTTGCCTTTCCAAACTCCTCTAGCTGTGCTCCTTTAGTCCTCCGTGGCAAATTTGTCGTCTTCTGTGGTCCTCTGCTGTTCACTCGTTCTGTTCCAGTCACATAAATGCGGGACCACCACCTCTGCATGTCTCTCCACTCCATGCACTACACCACCACACAGAACAGGCAATGTGGCAGCCAAATTAAAATAAAAAATACTGAGCTAAAACCTCCACTCCACATAAATTATACTGAAAGAGGTGCTGGAGACAAACAGGCATACTCACTCGTCACTCTTATTTCTGAAGTTTTGTTTTGTATTCCTTTTGATCCTTTGAGTCATGTCAATCCTCAGTCTGCCAGCCGACACATCAACCCCTATGGCACCACACCACCACATCATCATTGCGATCGCTCAATGAAAACACTTGTCAGTACACTACGAGATGCTGTGGTGGGTGGCCATTACAGATATGTACCGCAGTCAGGCAGAGATCTGCTATGCTCATCACACATTATAGCGGTGACAGCAGTTCCGGACTGACCTAAGGAAAGAAACTACTTCCAGTTAGAACAAGGTGACTGGCTGACTCCTAAAGTAATGCAAGTTTCATCCCTCCATTAGCCTTTCAGTTATTTCCTAGTCTGGTGAGTAAAATCAGCCTAACACTGTCATCCGCTGTGCAGCCACACTCGTTATTCTTTCTGAACACTCCCACTTGTCTCTCACCTACCGGCAACTCGTCAGTAACGTTTCTGTCACTTTTACCCTTTACTTTCACTCACCAGACTTCTTTTAGCTCAGTATTTTGCATTTTAATTTGGCACAGCCCATTCAACGACTGGCATGTCGCTGCACTGCGTCTGAAACACCAACGGGCCTAACCTGCTTTCACCAACAATGCACGCAAATACATTTCCCGCCTATGGAAACTGCATCTCTGACTTTCTGTGGCGCTTTGCACAGAGTGTATTCCACAAATCAGTAACAATACCTATATCAGCAACTTTTAGATTACACATGCTGCGTTTTCACGGCCACCCACCTCCATTCCTACAAAACCAGCTTATCAACTTTCTCACTTCCACCAACGGGCCTAACCTACTTTCACCAAGAACGCCTGGCAATCCATTTAATGCCTATGACACTGTCTGACATTCAGTGTCACACGACTCATGAACCTCTATGTTCTCTCACAAACTCTCAGGCTCTGTACTCTCGCTCACCGGTCTCTCTCGCTCGCCGGTCTCTCTCAAACTCTCAGGCTCTGTACTCTTGCTTGCCGATCTCTCTCGCTCCCTGATCCCTCTCGCTCACCTATCTCTCTCAAACTCTCAGGCTCTGTTCTGTCACTCTTGCTCGCCGGTCTCTCAAAATCTCTCGCTTGCCGATCTCTCTCAAACTCTCAGGCTCTGTTCTCTCACTCTCGCTCGCTGGTCTCTGTCAAACTCTTCCTTGTACCATTGTCTGCTTCCCCTGCAGCTCCTCATCATGTACACTCAGAGAAGCTGCAGAGGGACTATTACACTCAGAGAAGCTACAGAGGGACTATTGCGGGCAAGTCTTTTGTGTCGCTAGTGTGAGCCTCGGTATCTGTAGTTGTGATACTCTGGAAAGCAATCAACACAGGTGTACATTGCACGTGTGGCATGTATATGATGGTTCAGTGCATTTCTTTTTCAGTGCACAATTTCTGCACCTCCCCTTCTTCCCTTTCACTGGGTAGTGTAGTCCAATCGAAGTAGGATCCTGCTCAATTACAGCAACTGGGGCACTTTGTCTTCTATTGGTGAACCCTTCCAGCAGGTGCTCCGAGAGGGCAATGTGAAAATTCAGCTGCCTATGCTTGTTCACCCTCCCGGTCTTGGATCGTTGAACATGATGGACACACTCTTGAAATAAAGTGAAAGCATTTGCTAATGCCAGGTCCCACAAAAACCAGAAAAGATATATCCACCACTTCTTAGATTTTCTGCTACTATGGTACTGGCCCTGAAGCTGGTCAGTGATATCCACGCCATTCATGTGCATGTTGTACTGCTTCAGCACTTCAGGACAGGGAACAGATACTTCAGTGCCATTTCTTTGTCGCCTGGTCACAGATGTTGCTGGTAAGGTCGTGTCACGATGAGTTGAGAGAAGAAAAACAGGATTGTTGTCTTTCCAAGCTGTGGCAACGAGTGATCCATCCTGGAGCTGTTCACAATGACCACACACTTTCTTCTTCATTGCTGCCTTGTTCAGTTCTGCAGGCCATCCAACCCTGTTGGTACGCATTGTGCCACACGCGTACAAGCCAGCATTCAAAAGTTCTTTTGCCAGGTGAACTGATGTGAAAATATTATCACAATACACATGGTGTCTTTTGCCACGCAGATCTTTAGTCAGGTCTGTCACCACCCTCTCTCCAAGGCCTACTTCCGTAGTGCCAGCAACCTCTCCTGTGAAGACTTGGAAGTCTGACACATAACCATTGTGAGGATCTGCAAGAACCCACACGTTTATTCCATACCGTTGCAGCTTGCTTCGCATGTACTGCTTGAATGAGAGCCGTCCTCTGAATCCTACCATGGCCTCATCGATTGACACTTCTCAGTGTAGGTGTATTCCATTTTGCAGGCCGTCTGAACACACTCCAGGATGGGACGCACATGAAGTTTGTCGTGATTTTCCGATCCTCTCAGTGGATTTAGCGTGCTATTGTTAGCATGTCGATACTGCATAATCTTCTCATAATGCTCACGGGTCATTACCTTTGAAATCGGACAATGTCCATAGAGACGGTGCTTACCCCAGTACATACGGTAGAGTGGTGTCTTCATAATAGACATGTACAGCCGTAGTTCCAAAAAACATTTTATGTCTCACGCTGTCACCGGAGTCCATCGGGGTCCACTTTGTTGCTTCTGCCTGCTTACGGGCACTGTACTGGTTGTCTCATCAGCTATCAGTTCATAGAGTATCTGTGGAAATGTGAGGTTCATGAAATCCATCGCAGTCTTCTCTGCACCCATCACTGTGGCTGGACCCACAGGCTCCTTGAAGTCTTCAACATGCACTGGCTGTAGCAGACGTGTCCAACCATCATTGGGAACCTCATCCAGATGTGTTGAAAGTTGCTCATGTTGTTCTGCAGCATCCACTTCAACAGGGCCACATGCACGCTGCAGTCTAGCCAAAGGGAGATCATCTTCACTGTCCGTGCAGTTTCTCTTCTGCCGTAGCTTGGCTAGTGGAACATCATCCTCTAAGCTCTCCGAGGAGTGCCTCTTCCAGCGCAACGTGAACAGGGGCAGATCATCTTCTTCACTGAATTCACTGTCTGGTGTACTCAAAGGCGTCATGCGCATCAAGTCCACCTGGATGTCGGAATCATCAGAACTGCCAAAACCCGGAAAGTCCTCTGCCTCGTTGTCACTAGCGCTATCAAGCAAGCACAGCAGGTCGTTTTTGTAGACATTATCCATATTCTTCAGTTTGATTGCTCTGCACTCTTCTCAACGTACTTGGACTGCCTCAGGAAGGTCTCTCTGGAGGTTATAATGATCTCGAGGTTCTATCGATCTCCGGCAGTTGTAACAATCTCTGGCAGTTCTACAGATCTCTGGAATGTTCACGCACCGTCTCTACAACAGAAAAATAAAGCCATATCTTTGCACTGCGAGCCACACAAACTTGCTGCATCAAACATATGTTCTGCCTACAATGCTCCGTTACCCGGTACAGTAAAAGAAAAACCATGTGTAACAGTTTGTCCGGCCGGTGGCACTACAAGCCATGGACCTGGCGCCAGCTCACACAAAATGGTTGCCAGGCAACAACACAAAATGGCATTCTCTGTATATCACATCTGTCTTGTAACCATCTAGCCACAGATGAGAGGCAACTGGACCTCCGGGGACTCCATTTTGTGGGATGGTTTCGTGTGTTTGGAGGTGGGGTGGAGGACTCTGACAGCGTGGCAACCATTTTGTGAGCAGGCGCCGGGTCTCGGAGGGAGAGGGATCACCCAGGCAGTAGGTGCTGCTCTTTGTTGGATGGTGCTGGGCCTTGCGTCGCCTGCCACCATCCCACAAACAGCCACGCCTGTTGCCTGGGTGCCCCCTTCCCTCCCAGACCTGCCGCCAGCTCACACAAAATGGTTGCCACGCTGTCACAGTCCTGCCCCCCACCGGCAAACATACGCCACCATCCCACAACATGGATTCCCTGGTGGCCAGTGTTCTCCACCCCACGGTATCCAACAAAAACATGACGGCATTCCCCACGATGTTCAGTGGTCCTCCCCATCCCCCAAAGCAGGCAACAACACAAAATGGCATT
This sequence comes from Neoceratodus forsteri, assembly GCA_016271365.2. Classification (NCBI taxonomy): domain Eukaryota; kingdom Metazoa; phylum Chordata; order Ceratodontiformes; family Ceratodontidae; genus Neoceratodus; species Neoceratodus forsteri. The sequence continues at coordinate 434,972,090 of CM028135.1, read as the reverse complement.
CTCTGTATATCACATCTGTCTTGTAATCATCTAGCTTGAGTTAGAGGCAACGAACCTCCGAGGACTCCATTTTGTGGGATGGTTTCATGTGTTTGGAGGTGGGGTGGAGGACCTTGACAGCGTGGCAACCATTTGTGAGCAGGTGCGGGTCTCGGGAGGAGGGATCACCCAGGCAGTAGGTGCTGCTCTTTGTTGGACAGTCACGGGGCCTTGTGTGCTGCCACCGTCCACAAACAGCCACGCCTGTGCCTGGGTGCCCCCAGACCTGCCACCAGCTCACACAAGATGGTTTGCCAGCTGTCACAGTCCTACCCCACCGGCAAACACAACCACCATCCACAACATGGATTCCCTGGTAGCCAGTGTTCTCCACCCACGGTATCAACAAAACATAGCGGCATTCCCCACGGTGTTCAGTGGTCCCTCCCCCACCTCCCCAAAGCAGGCAACAACACAAAATGGCATTCTCTGTATATCACATCTGTCTTGTAACCATCTAGCTGCAGCTGAGAGGCAACCGGACCTCCTGGGATTCCATTTTGTGGGATGGTTTTGTGTGTTTGGAGGTGGGGTGGAGGACCCTGACAGCATGGTAACCATTTTGTGAGCAATCGCCGGGTCTTGGAGGGAGAGGGATCACCCAGGCAGTAAGTGCTGCTCTTTGTTGGACGGTGTGGGGCCTTGCATCGCCCACCAGTGTCCCACAAACAGCCACGCCTGTTGCCTGGGTGCCCCCCCAGACCTGCTGCTAGCTCACACAAAATGGTTGCCACGCTGTCACAGTCCTGCCCCCCAGCGATAAACACATGCCACCATCCCACAACATGGATTCCCTGGCCCATCACCCTCCGTGCGTCCCACCCAGCACCTAGCAGAACCAAATACAATCCCCCAGTGGCCACCCCACCCAGTTGGGGGAAAAGGTACCGTTACCTGGCCGTTACCCACCCAGAATGCCCTCCCCAAACCACAGCATAGTAAATGCATACTTGTGGGCAGTACATATGACAAAATGCCCAAAACAAAAAACAAACACCATCCAGCACATTTGCAGAAGTACCTTACCTGGCTGAGGACCGGAGCACAGAAGAAAACACCCCTCCACCCCAAGCGCCATCCCCAACGCATAATGGCATGGAACAGATGCAAAAGCTCGGAGAACACCACGACCTGTCCCCTCCACCCCAAACGCCATCCCCTAACCGCATACCACATGGAACAGACGGCAAAACACTGAGAAATGATGCTCAAGCCAAACAGGAGCACCGACGAAACCAGGGCGATCTGTCCGCTCCACCCAGAACGCCCTCCCCTAACCACATGATGCATGGGACCGGAGCCGCCGACAACATAGCCCACCGATGACAAAGCATTCCGCTGCCTCCCCCGCCGCCTCCATGGGTCCTGCTCTGAAAGCAAAGCAGCTGTTACAGGGCACAGAAGGGGACAGAAGCACTAATGGCAAGCCAAACGCCGACATCCACTTGCAGATGATAGAATAACGTCAAGCAGGAGCACAGAGTTTAGCAGCAGATGCCCAAAAACAAAATAAAACAAGCAATAAATAGCAATTTCTGTACCATTTCTATACCAATTTGAGTGTTTTCGGGGGTTTTCATTTGAGTCAGAAACAGGGAGTAGGGATTCTTGCTGAAGGCGACTCAAAGAAAGACCCTGAAAACAGTCAAATTGAAACAGAAATTAAATAAAAGTTGCCAGTTAAATACCTGAAAGTGTGCAGTTTGTCAGGGAATGATATCGGGTAACTCAGCAGGTGCAACAAGCGGCAAACTGAGACGTGCTGTAATCGACCTCCACGCAGTACCGAAATGAGGACCTACAGTTTGAAACAGTATTTTCTTATCTTTTTTCAATTGGACCCCTACACTTACCAGCCAATTAGAGGAGGCTACCAGTGTGAGGTATCACCCCAAGACTTTTAAAAAGCAATAGTTCTGTTGGCTGGCAAGGACTGGCAGAAAAAGGTACTGACGACTTCATACGTAGCAGGGGCACACAGGGACTCTACAGTTGACGTCTGTATTCGTCCTTGGACACATGGGGGAAAGTGATCTGCTGACTCCAAGCGGCGGCTAGGACACAATGAGTTAAGGAGTGCCTCCATAATCTTGCCCACTACTGAGGTAAGACTGACTGGTCTGTAGTTCCCCGCCTCCTCCCTGCTACCACTCTTGTGGAGCGGGATCACACGAGTCCTTCTCCAGTCTTCTGGGACCTCTCCTGTGCTCAGAGTCTCACTAAACAGTTCTGATAATGCTCTGCTAGTTCCACCCTTCGCTTCTTTAGTACCCTGGGATGTATGCCATCAGGACCCATTGCCTTGTCCACCCTGAGCTTATCGAGCTCCTGTAGGACCCTTTCTTTTGTGAAGGGACTAGTGCACACCTCCCTCCTGTGTCCATGGTGTTGAGCTGTGGGCCATGCCCTACCTTCTTTTCAGTAAATATTGAGCTGAAGTATCTATTTAGGATAGATGCTTTTTCATGGTCCTCCTCCTCCTCCTCGTCACACGCCCCCTTATCTCCTTTGATCTTAGCAATATGCCTTCTGGACTGTCTCCTTTCACTAACGTATCTTTAGAAAGTCTTGTCACCTTCTTTTACTGTTTGTGCTAATGTTTCCTTGGTTTGGGCCTTTGCCTGCCTTACTGCCTTCCATTAGGGAAGTTTGGTATACCTCCCTATCTTCATACCACTGTGTTCCCTTATAGTTCCTGAAGGCCAGTCTTTTGACTCTGACCTTTTCTGCTACTGTTTTTGAGAACCAAAGTGGTTTCCTTCATTTGCACTTCCTTTTCTCTCTAACACAATGGGATGTTGCTTCAAGTATTGCATCCTTAATTCTTGGCCACTTTGCCTGTACTCCCTCACCTATATTTCTTTTTGCCAGGGCTAGCTTAACTCTGTTGGCCAGCTTATCAAAGTCGGCTCCTCTGAAGTCCCATATTTTTGCCTTAGAATGGGACAATTTAGTTCTAGTGGCCAAAGTGAACCGTACCATGTGATGGTCACTGGCCACCCGGTGACCTTCCACCTGGAGATCTGTGATACTGTCCCTGTTAGTCAGTACTAGATCTAGGATAGCCCTGTCACTTGTGAGTTGTTGTACCAGTTGTTTGAGGCCCTCCCCCTGCAGGGAATCCACCATGTGTCTAGTTCTGGCAGATGTTCCTGCTGGTATTGACCAATCTGTATCTGGCATGTTGAAGTCTCCCATTATCAGAACCTACCCTTTAGCTGTCATGTTTTGCATATCTTCTATCGGTAATGTGTCTATATCCTCATCCTGATCGGGGGGGGCCTATAGATAACCCCAGTTCGTATAGCTGTCCCATTTCCTGTTTCCAGGGTGACCCACAGTTCTTCTGGCTTCTTATGTGTATTCTGAATTTCTGTAGCTTTGATATTTTCATTGACATACAGGGCCACTCCACCCCATCCCCTTTTTTGCACCTTGGTCTCTTCTGAACAGTACATAGCCAGGTACTGAAGTCTCCCAAGTGTGGTTACTGGTAAACCACGTCTTGCTAATTGCTACTATGTCCAGTTTAGCCTCCGTCATTATTGCCTGCAGATCTGGAATCTTGTTTCCGAGACTGCGAGCATTTGTGTACATGAGTTTCCATTGGCCAGATATTGGTGTATTAGTTGTTGGGCGAGGTGTGGTGTTTCCTCTGTGCATCGTATGGGGAGACGGATCGTTTTTTTTTTTTACCTGATGATGCAAATGAACTGCAAACATGCCGAACTCCTGTTTAACCACTAGCTGAGGGGGGAGGGATTCTCACTATTCGACGTATGGGGTGCTGCACCCCTCTCTCCATTTGCTAGTTTAAATATTCTGCAAAGATATCAAACTTCTGCCCCAATGCACTAACTCCCTCCTTAGTCAGATGCAGTCCATCAAATTTAAAGAAATTTTGCTCCCACAACTGTTGCCAGTTCCTTACACGTTTGTGTCCTTTTTCCTGGCACCAGCCCTTGAGCCACATGTTTAGCTCCCCTATCTCACCTTCCGTCCATCTGCCTCCCTCTCCCAGACTGGCAGGATCTCAGAGAAGGAGATGCCAGACAAAATGGATGATAGTTTGGAACAAAGTCTGGTCAGGTGTTCTTTGGTCTCCACAACTGACCACCTGGTGAGATCAGTAGTCCCTATGTGTACCAGGACATCAGTGTTTTCTCCTGCTTTCTGATCAATTTTAGCAATGCGGTCAGTGTCTCTCCACGCTGATGTACCTGGGAGACATCTGACCATTACCCCTGGCTGGAGATGGACATCAGCTCTGAATCATGGAGTCTTCTATGATCAGAAGTTTTTTTGGGATTTTCTTTTTGCTTTTTTGTTTTGGTTCCTGTTTTGGGCAAGTTTTGTTGTGCTAGCTCTTGTGCTGCAGTGTCCTCTGCCCCTTTGTTTGATTTCAGAGATAGAGGCAGATACCTGTTTGTAGTTTTTATATGGTTTGTGGAGGTAATATGTTGGAGAGCAGAGAGTGATGGGGCACCTGATTTGCCCCCCTAACCACCTGCCAACCTCCTGGACCAACTACCCTGTGCGGTTGAGGTGCTTATGTTGGGGAAATGGTGGTTGGTTGTTATAATATATTTCCTCTTGAATATGCAATTTGAGGCATGCAGTCTCTGCCCATGCTTCCTGGAGCTGAGACCTTAGATCTCCAGTGGCCCAGCATGTAGGGCAGTGTCCTAAATCCTGTAAAAAACGCTCTTCTGAAAAGTGTTCCACAGTACCTTTAGTTAATGATATCCATTTCAGATAAGTTGCTGGGTTTATAACCTGGTCAGAGTAACTGGAAGGAAGAAAATTAAAACAAAAGTTTGATTTTGTGTTTTGTTTGTTTTTGTATAACCTGTTATAACAAGTTAAATTACTAGTGCCCCTGTAAATGAGGTTACTGTGTGGATACCCCACTGATCCGCCCCTTCCTGCTTTGCCACAGGAAATGTCATGTCTGTGCTACCCCATAAAAGGAGTGTAGTGTGGGGTGGTTGGACCCTTCCCCTGCTGAAAAAGAAGGACCACGGATGAAAGAAACAAAGTAAGAGCAGACACAATCAGCCAGCAACAAATGCAGTAGCCCTGAAAGCTTATCCTAATAATAGATAAAACTAAAATCTGTAAAGCACCACCTGTAATAATTTCTCAGAAGACATACCCTGTAAGAAACACTTTGCTACAGAGAAAAATAAAGCAGTAACTGAAGATGTACCTTGCAAAAAAACAATTTGAGTCAGAAGATTACAGCAGTAATCTGTTAGCAAACACCTGTAGGCACACCCTGTAATAATGCAGCAGAAGGTATACTCCGTGACAATTTGAATCTGAGAAAAATAAAGCAATAAAATGTTAGCAACAAACAGTAACAATCCTTTCCTCCCCTTCAGCATCATGTCGTACCCTTGTGGGGCCCTCACATTATGTCAATGTTGAGCCACTATCTCACTGAGTCCAGCGGTGAGATCTTTCCTCATGTGGTCACTAAAGAAGAACCAAACTCAGGGAATCTCTGTTTGGAGGTGCAGTGACTCACACTCACAATGGACACAAACCTGATGGGTTGAGGAGCAATGCTGGGCCTGACATTGGCCCAGGAGACATGGTAGCATGCTAAGCAGAATGAAAACTCCCTATCCACATTCTCAATATTCTCATTCTCAGGAAGGTAGAACTGGGCAAGGAAGGGGAGAGGGAGGTGAGGTGCCTGCCTGGCGCCATGGCTTGGAGGGACAGGGAGCGAATCCTCAGGATTGCCGGAGCAGCTGCACAGGGGAGGGAGCTGGATGTCATTGTCCACCTAGGGACAAATGACCTGGCTAAGAAAGGGATTAGAGAAGTGCAGGAAGAGTTTGTGAAATTGGGGAGGGGCCTTAGTCAAGTAGCACGCACAGTAACCTTCTCGGAGGTGCTACCCATCTATGGCATAGGAGAGGCTAGGGTGTTACGTACCATGGGATTCAATCAGTGGTTGAAAAACTGGTGTGGAGCTCAGGGATTTGGCTTCATTGGGGACTGGGGGTCCACCTGGAGTGATGCAAGCCTATACTGGCATGATGGGCTGCATCTGTCCGGGAGGGGAACCAGGATCCTAGGTGATAGGTTTAAATGCTTCATTGGCAAGCTTTTAAACTAGCCAAGGGAGGCACTGGAAAGGAGCAGGAAAATCCTAGCCCCCCAAACAATCACGGTAGTAAGTGTGGCAAACACCAACATGGAGGTGTCGATAGGGAGAAGGGCAGTGGTAAATGGAGAAAGTGACAAAGGCAAGAAGGACAGGGATGGGGCAAAGGGGTAAGGCCAACAGGAAATGGAGGGTAATGAGTACCAATGCCCGTGGTCTGGGCAACAAGCTCCCTGAGCTGGTGGCCTTAATGGAAGAGGATGCCTGTATATCGTAGCAGTCACAGAAACATGGTACACAGAGAACCATGACTGGGATGTTAACATACCAGGGTACATAACCTACAGGAGAGACAGGCAGGGAGAAGGGGAGGAGTAGCTCTCTATGTAAAGGAAGGAATAAAAGTAACTGAACAAAAGAGTAAACAGGGAGGAGAGGAGGCACTGTGGGTCACCCTGGAGACTGGAAAGGGCACCACAATCCGCAGGGGTTGTGTAGACCCCCATGTCAGGGGGAAGGAATGGACAAGGATATGATGGAAGGCATTCTTAGAATGGCAGAGAAAGGGGAGATACTGTTGATGGGAGACCTGAATATGCCAGATGTTAACTGGAGCACATTTGCTGCAGCCACATCCAAGAGCAGGGTCATTCTTGATGCCCTACAGGTGGCAGGCATTAGACAGCTAGTTTCGGAACCCACTCATGAGGGAGCAATCTTAGACCTCGTACTCTCAAACGGGGGCAGTGAGAGGATCTCAGATCTAGAAGTGGGTTGCCATCTGGGGACAAGTGACCATCAAACAGTGTGGTTCACGTTAAACTCAGCTACAGAGTCAAGCCATACAAAAGTGAGGGTACTGGACTTTAGGAGGGCTGACTTTGACAAGATGGGAGAGTGCCTCAGAAAAGCACTAGCAAACAGGCTAGAAGGAGGTTTGGAACAACAATGGGGAATTATCAAAACTGCCATCACAGAGGCAACAAGCCTTTGTGTGAAGCAAATAAATCAAAACGAAAGAAAAAGCCACTATGGTTCTCAAGAGAAGTGGCTGTGAAAGTCAGGAAGAAAAAGATAGCATTCCGGAAGTATAAGGGGAAACAGAAGGAGCAGGACAGAGAGCTGTACCAGTTAAGGCAGAAAGAAGCAGGGAGGAAGTCAGAATAGCAAAGGCCCAAACTGAGGAAAAGATAGCCAACTCAGTTAGAAGGGATAAAACCTTTTATAGGTACATCAGCGAGTGTTAGAAAGACAAAGGGAGGGATAGTGAGGCTGAATAGAATGAGCGTTGGGTGGGCAGAGGGGACAGTGAAAAAGCAGGAATACTGAGCGAATATTTCTGCTCAGTATTCACAAAAGAGGAGGGGGAAGTGCCTAATCCAGTTAACAGAAGCACTCTTGATGGGGGGTCGATCCCAGTCCTTTCACAGAAGAAAGGGTTCTGCAAGAACTCCTAAAACTGAAGGTGGACAAAGCAATGGGTCCTTATGGAATTCAACCCAGAATTCTAAAAGAATTAAGGAAGGAACTAGTGAAACCACTGGCTACTTTTTTTAATAAATCATGGGAGGATGGTGTGGTACCCAAGGACTGGAGGAAGGCGGATGTGATTCCCCTTCACAAAAGTGGGACAAGACAGAGGCAGAAACTACAGACCTGTCAGTCTGACCTCTGTGGTAGGGAAAGTGATGGAGTCACTTCTGAAGGAAAGAATAGTTGAGTACCTAGAGGTCAGTGGAGCACAGGATCCAAGGCAGCATGGGTTCACAGCAGGAAGGTCATGTCAGATGAATCTAATAGATTTCTTTGACTGGGTGACCAAAGTAGTAGACTAGGGAGGGCTATGGACATGCCTACCTAGACTTTAGCAAGGCATTTGACACAGTCCCACACAAAAGATTATTAGTCAAATTAACCAGCCTGGGAGTGGGTCCCAGGGTGGTAGCCTGGAGTAAAACATTGGCTGGACAACAGGACACAGAAGATAATTGTAAATGGAGTCCACTCTGAAGAAAGGCGGTTACTAGTGGGGTACGCAGGGGTTCAGTATTGGGTCCAGTCCTTTTAATGTCTTCATCAGTGACATTGCAGAGGACTGGAAGGAAAAGTATGCCTTTTGCAGATATACAAAGATATGCAACAGGGTTGATACACAAGGAGGCGTGGAAAGGATGAAAAGGACTTGGCAAGTTGGAGGAATGGTCAGGACGTATGGCAGCTAGGATTCAATGCAAAAAGTGCAAAATAATGCACCTGGAAACAAGAACCCAGGGAAGAATACACAATGGGTGGGAGGTAGTAACAACAACAAAACAGGAAAGGGACCTGAGGGTAATCATATCAGATGACCTTAAGGTTATCAAGCAATGTGAGAAGGCAGTAGGGAGGGCCGGGGTATACTGGGATGTATAGGAGAGACATCAGCAGCAGAAAACAGGAAGTTGTTATCCCTCTGTACAGACAGTTGGTGAGACCCCATCTGGAATACTGTGTCCAGTTCTGGAGACCCCATCTCCTAAGGACATAGACAGGATAGAGGCAGTCCAGAGGAGGGCAACTAAAATGGTGCAGGGTCTGCAAGAGAAGCCGTATGAGGAGAGACTAAAGGAGCTTAATATGTATACCCTTGAGGAAAGAAGGAGAGGGGACATGATAGAAACTTTCAAGTACCTCAAGGGAATCAACAAAGTCCAAGAGGGTAGCATCTTTCAGAAAAAAACTTGCAAGAACAAGGGACACAATTTAAAGATAGAAGGTAGGCGGTTCGGGGCAATGTGAGAAGTATTATTTCACAGAGAGGTGAGTGGATGCATGGAACAGCCTTCCTGAGGAAGTTGTAGGGTCTAAAACTGGGGGAGAATTCAAGAATGCATGGGACAGACATAAGGCAATTCTTGTGGGGGGCAGGAAGATATAGGCTGTTGGTTAACTAGGATCTGCGGCCCATCCTGTAGGTAGGGAAATGGGCAGACTAGATGGGCCTAGCGGTCCCTATCTGCCGTCAAAGTCTATGTTTCTGTGTTTCAATATGAGGGTACTGTTTAGGGCTGTGCTCACATTTGTCATGGACTGTGAAATCCACACATCTTGGTAAGGTCAGACAACACAGTGACCATAGTGTACATCACGTACCAAGGCAGTAAAAGGAGCTCAGTAGTGACGGCAGAAATGTACAGATTAGTTTTTTGGGCAGAGGAGAATCTACTCTCCCTCTCTGCAGTTCATCTGGCAGGAACCCTCAACTGTCAGGCAGATTTGTTAAGTTAACATCTCCTCCATGGGGACAGGGAACTCAAATCAGGATGTTTTGAATTTAACTTTCAGTGTTGGGGAATGCGTATTCTGGATCTTATGGCCACCAAGAACAACACCAAGATTCCCATATAATTCAGCAAATACAGAGACCGTCATTGACCTCCAGCTGCTGCTCCCTAGCATGGCCAAAGGCCCTCGTATATGCCTTTCCAGCATGGCCAGATATTCCAGGTTTTCAGAATGCTGAAGAGAGCCATCAGCATTGACCGTCATTGCCTTCCTTTGGCCCTGAAGAGCATGTTACTTACAGCTGATACACCTGGCAGTGTGTGATGTGATCACACTTCCAACCAGACTGGACCTTTTTCATGGCCCATCTTGCATTTTGAGCCTTAGAGGTTTCAACTCTCAGCCTGGCTACTGAGTACAGAAAATTCATGAAGGCAGGATACTCTTCCAAGTGTTAGCCACACTTTGGTGCCACTCAGAAAAGGATCAACAAAAAAGATTTACAGCAGAGTGTTTGACACTTTCAGCTTCTGGTGCTCCCTTGGAATAAGAATCTCAGTCGCCTGTTTGCCTTAGAATTTCAGCAGCAGGGTCTAAATAAGGGTTTGTCAGTTCCCTTAGGGTGCAAATGGTGGCTTTCTTGGCTTTAATGGGGTATGTGGGGTCATACTCCCTGGGATCCCGTCCAGATGTCCTGTTGTGGAAAGCTTGTCACAAGTTCTGTTCCAGCGTCCTGCAGATCCCTCCCTCATGACGGCTGAATGTAGTGATGGCACAATAACAGCGTTGCATGATAACTAATGACCAGTATTATTGTGTCTGGTTTCCTATATCATGACAACCATTTTTCACAATACACAGTGATATATTGTAATAAAATTTGAAATATGTGGTTTCTAAGTCTATTTCTGTGATCCCCCAAAATGTAGAGTCAAGAGTATCCCTTCCACAAAACCCAAACTAAACACTATAGTATCATGATAATACAATAACTGATCATTATTTTTTTAGGTTTCCATGCTGAGAAAATGTTCATATCATGGCACCCCAAATGTAATGCATGAAGCTGTAATGCCCCCTATGAGGTCTTTTTGTGGCTGTTATCTCTGAAGCTCTTTTTCTTGTGGCCATTTACTCAGCTCGGAGAATTGCTGAATACACAGAGCCATACCTGGTGTTTCACAAGTGCAAGGTGGTCCTCAGAACAATGCCTTTATTCTTCCCTAAGGTAGACTCCACCTTTCAGGAATGGCAGGAAATAGTATTGTCTTCCTTAAGCCCCAGTCAGTCCCCTCCTGTGCTGTTGCCCCAGAAAGTGAATCCTGAGGATCGCTGGGGAACAACACAAGAGGGGGAGCTAGACGTTATTGTCCACCTGGGGACAAATGACCTGGCTGACAGTGAGGTTGGGGCAGTGCAGAGGGAGTTCATAGAGTTGGGGAGGGGTCTTAGGTGGCATTCACGGTAACCTTGGAAGTGCTACCTGTCTACAACATGGGAGATGTCAGGATGCTCCGCACCAGGGGATTCAATGAATGGCTGAAGAACGGGTGCATAGTTGAGGGTTATGGCTTCATTGTGGACTGGGGACCACCAGGAGAGATGCAGGCTTGTATGTGAGGTATGGTCTACATCTGTCCTGTGGGGGGCACACCAGGATCCTGAGTGAAAGGTTTGAATGTTTCATTGGCATACATTTAAACTAGCCAAAGGGGAGGTGGAATTACATAGGAAAAACTCAACTGTCCCCTCCCACCAACAAGTGAAGGTAGGCAGACAAGACGATACCAAGGATGAGGAAACACAAAGGATTGAAATGGGGTAATGGGAGACACAATGGGAATGGATGGAATCAGACCAAAAAGGGGTGAAGACATCAAAACACGAAGGGCCATGTGTATAAATGCCCGCAGTCTGGGTAACAAAATCCTTGACCCAGTGGCATTGATGGCAGAGGGAGACCTAGATATTGTGGCAGTCACTGAAACGTGGTATTTAGAAAGCCATGACTGGGACGTTAATATACCTGGGTACACAGTCTACAGGAAGGACGGGGAGGGCAAAAAGGGAGGAGGGGTAGCGATCTACATCAATGAAGGGATCAAGGCAACTGAGGTAAACGGAACGCAGGGAGGAGAAGAGGCACTGTGGGTCACAGTGGAGTCAGGAAATGGCACCACTATCCTCACCGTTATCTGCAGACCCCCCCAATATGCAGGGGAGGAAACAGGGTAATGCTATATAACATCCTTAAAATGGCAGAGAAAGGAGAAGTGTGGTTGGTAGGGGACATAAATATGCCTGATGTTAACTGGAGCATCTGTGCTGCAGCCTCATCCAGGAGCAAAGTCATTCCGGATGTCCTGCAAGGGGCATGCCTCACACATCTTGTGGGGGTGATATTGGACCTGGTCCTCACAAATGGAGACAGAATAAGGAATGCATCGGTGGCAGCAATCTGGGGTCCAGTGATCACCATGCAGTATGGTTCTGGGTAAAGACAGTAGAAGAATCAAGCCACACTAAAGCCAGAGTCCTTGACTTCAAGAGGGACAACTTTACTAAAATGGGTAACTGCCTCAAGAAAACACTGGCACAGGGTGAGGAATGGTGAGTTGAGGTACAGTGGGAGAATCTCAAGAGAGCCAAAACGGAGGCAACAAGCCTGTGTGTATAGCTAGTGAACAAAGCCAGAATAAAAAGAAAACCATTATGCTTTTCAAAAGAAGTGGCAGGAAAGGTTAGCGAGAAAAAGCTGACATTCAGAAAATACAAGGAAATACAAAGGGAAGAACACAAGAAACTATATCAGGCGAAGCAGAGGGATGTGAATAAAGCAGTCAGAAGTGCAAAGGCAAAACAAGGATAACCCAGACAGTGAAGGAGAGGGACAGAACCTTCTTCAGGTACATAAGGGGAAAGAAGAAAGGCCAAGGGAAGGGATAGTGAGGCTTAGTAAAGGAGGGGGGAGTGGGTGGAAGGGGTCGTGGAGAAGACTGAACGAATACTTTTGCTCAGTATTCACAAAAGAAGGGGAGGGGGATGGACCGATATTAGCAAGTAGATATGCACACACACAGGAAAGAGGAGTTGGATACCAGTCCATTCACAGAGGAGAGAGTCCTAAAGGAACTCTTGAAACTGAAGGTGGATAAGGCAATGGGGCAGGACAGGATACATCCCAGAATACCAAAAGAGCTCAGAGAGGTGATACTGTTGCCACTGACAGTCCTATTCAACAAATTGTTGAAGGGAGTAGTACCAGAGGACTGGAGGTGAGTGAATGTGATACTTTATTTAAGTTTGGGATTGAATACCTTTGAGCCATAGGCTCGTTTACAAAGGTTCCAGGTCAGACATCACACAAAATAAATAAGACAGACAACAGGAGTAGTACAGTGGTAATACAGAATTAAATAAGAGACAACATTAATGAAGTTCTATCACATATAGTAGAATTTGTTACTTCATAGGTAATAATCACTATGAGGAAGATAAAATTATAGGTTCCCAGATAGCTTAGAATTCTTCAAGGAGATTTCAGTGTTGTTACATCTAGAATGGGGGTGGGGCGTGCGCACTGGCTGTAGAAGGCAGCAGCAGTGTTGTGCAGGCGGGCAGAGGGTGGTTAACAGACCCAAGCAGCAATGGGGGAGGGTCAGCAATGTGGGGGTTGGAGTGAAAATAGCAGCCAGGGTAGGTATTGTCAGGAGATGCAGGGGAAAGAGAAGGGGGAGGGGGTTAGGAGGGAATGAGAAGGAGGATAGCTAAGGGAGCAAGGAGATGGAAAGTGGGGAAGAGGAGAAAGGGGTGGAGGGTGGGTGTGGGGTGGAGGGAGTGAAAAGGGAGGGGGTAGGGTAGTAAGTGGTGAGTTAGCTGGGGCAAGGGAGAGAAAGAGGGAGAAAGAAAGACATTGAGAAACAGGGATGGGAAGAGGGGCAAGGCTAGTTGATTATGGGTGGGGCAGATGAGAGGAGTAGCCGTGATGCAAGTCAGAGATTTCAGGAGCAGAAGAGTGTTGAGAACAGGTTAGGGTGCTCACTGATACTGCTTCACGAGTGGGAGCAAGGTAGAAACAGGTAACTATAGACCAGTCAGTTTGACCTCAGTGAAGGGAAAGATGATGGAATCGCTGTTAAAGGAAAGGATTGTAGAATATCTAGAAGCCAGCAAGGCAGAGGATCCAAGGCAACATGGATTGACAACAGGAAGGTTGTGTCAAATGAATCTGATAGATTTCTTTGACGGGATGATAAAGATGGATCAGAGAGGGGCGGTGGACATGGCCTATCTAGATTTTAGCAAGGCATTTGACAAGAGTCCTGCACGAGAGGTTCGTATTACTTGTGATTTGATTAATTATACTGCATCAGCCTGTATACTCTGGGGAAGCAACAGCACACTCCGTCTTCACTGTTAAGAAATATGTAAATGCCTTACTTACTCCGTCTTCACTGTTAGGAAACATGTAAATGCCTTACTTGGTCTGGCTATAAATTCAACCATCTCCTTTCTCCACAGCACAGGTTGTGGATCCGTCGACTGCAGGGTCCAGGTCGCGAGGGCATTACTGGAGGAGCCCTCCCCTTCCCCCCCGAACTGAAACAAGGCATGCAGACCGTGCTTTTCCCTGAAGGAGACCTCTACAGCTGTTAACCCCGCAGTCTTTTCGCAACTGCTCCCCACCGCCTCCCAATACCCTCCACCCTTAGCGGCTTTTCTTTTATTCCAGAGTGTCTACTAATATTATGCGCATCAGCAGGTGCATTTTCTCTCTCTCTTTTTCCACCGCACTTTATCTTCACTGTCCACCAGAGGTCGCACTTAAGCTCTAACTCGTCTATTCCTTGCCGGTTCCCTGCCTCTTGTGTCTTTCACTACCACTAGCTCCTTTATACCTCCTTGCCCACTCTCCCCCTGCTTATTCCTTCTAATTACGTCTGTTGAATTATGCACACAAAGTTCACTAGGTACCTTACTTTCGGTCTATTGCTACTTGCAGCAGGGGACATACATCCTAACCCTGGCCCCTCAAATCTACCCATGGTGCTTTCAACAGCAGGCCCGTACCCTAACACAACCCCTAACCCCGCAGGAGACCACCTCCCACAGGGTGTGCACCTCCTGCACCTAAATATACGTAGCTTGCCCCTTAAACTTGACTCCCTCCAGTTACTCGCAGCACACTCTGCCCCTGATGTCATTGTCCTCTCTGAAACTTGGCTAAACAAACAAGTCCCTGACTCCTTGATTGCTATTCCAAGCTATGTATTTGCCCATCAGGACAGGTCAACTAGAGGCGGTGGTGTGGCTATCTATGGAAACTGCATTCTGCGTTTCTCAACCACCCTAGCCAAAGCTGAACCCAATGCCTATGAAATTCTCTTGCTTCAACTGACTCTCCCCTTCTCCCTCCCTATCTACATAGCTGGAGTCTATTACTGGCCTGGCTTCCCAGTTTCGTCTGTCACCGATCTCCTAGAACAAAGTTCCTCCCAAACCCCTACTGGTGAACTCTATGTGATGGGCAACTTCAATCACAACTGGCTAGCTCCCTCCTTCAACAAAACCCGGACGGACATTGCCTCGCTCAACCTCTCACAAATCATCTCCGAGCCCACATGCCTAAACTCCAAAACGGGAAACCACTCACTACTTGACTGGGGCCTCACCAGTCACCCCCACCGGGTTATCGCTTCAGGGCTCCTACCTGATTCCCTAAGTGATCACCACATTATTTATCTAGTCCTGAAAATACACTGACCTCGTCCCCCCCCCAAAAGTACATACTCCAACAAATCTCTAAACCTCACCTCCGTGCTTGAAGACTTAGTTCTCGCTTGCTGGGAACCGCCCACCACACCCTGCTCTATCGACGATGCCTTCCTTCATTTCCAAAACACATTCCTCCAAGTCTGGGATGCTCACGCTCCACTGCGTCGCTCCAGAGTACGTGGCTATCACCTGCCCTGGATCACCGAGGAACTGACAGCCTGCCAAATCGCCTGGGACAAAGCATGGAGCACCCACAAAACCTCACGCCTCCCAAACGACCTTGTCATCTGTCAGTCTCTATGCAATAAATGCACCAGAGCAACCCACCTAGCTAAAGCGGAATACTTCAGCTCCTCCCTTCGTTCCAACTTAAACTGTCCATTCAAATTCTGGAAGGTTATTCACTCCGTCTTCTCCACCCCCAACTGCTTACCCTCCCCCCTCCTCCTCGTGAACAACTCCCCCCTCACTGAGTCGCAATATGTCGCCACTGCATTCAACACATATTTCTCATTCTGTGCCTCGGCCCTCCTCTTTTCCCTGCCCACTTCAGTGCCACTCAGTCCTCTTCCGACATGTTCTACTTCCAGTGGGCCAGCTACCTTCACCTTCAAAGAAATCCTGCCAGTTGACATCCTCAAAGCCCTTCAGGCCCTCGACACAACAAAAGGTAAATCCCCCAATGGCCTTGACTGCTATCTCCTCCACCTCTCCACCCCAGCCATTGCAACCCCCCTCACCACTCTCTTAAACCTTTCATTTTCCTCTGCCGCTGTTCCCCAGGTCTGGAAGCAGGCCATCGTCATCCCCCTACCTAAACGGGGCGTCACCACCTCCCCTCAAATTATCGACCTATCTCTCTCCTCCCTGCACTCGCAAAGCTGCAAGAACACTTAGTGCTCAATCAACTCACCTCCTTCCTCTCTGACACCAACTTCTTCATGCCGTTCCAGTCCAGTTTCAGGAAGGGCCATTCCACAGCCTCCTCCCTGGTTAGGTTCACGGATTCCATCCTCTCAGGCATGGACAAAGGGTTGATCACCTCAGCCATTTTCATAAACCTTGCCAATGCTTTCGATACGGTCTCCCACCCTCTGCTACTGCAGTGTCTCTGAGAAGCAGGCCTAGCTGGCTCAGCTACCAATTGGTTCAAAGCCTACCTAGCTAACAGAACTCAATCAGAATCGCCGACGTCACCTCTTCACCCCTCCCTATAGCCACCTGAGTTCCCCAGGGATCAGTACTTGGCCCTATCCTGTTCTCCATCTTTTTAAATAACTTCCCTCTGGTGTGCTCATCCATGTCTATTCAAATGTACACAGACGATACTGTCCTTTTTGCCTCGGGCTCCTCCCCAGAAGAGGTAACAGCCAACCTCCAGGCTGATTTCAACAAGGTACAGTTATGGTTTAGCTCTCACCAGCTCTCTCTCAATGTGAACAAAACTACCACAATGACCTTCGGCACTTGGCAATGTCTAACCAGGCTTCCTTCCTTCCCTACCTTCCACACCCTTGATGGGACAGTACTGGAGGATGTCGCTTCCTTCCGCTACCTCGTGGTTTGGCTCGACTGTCACCTGTCCTTCTCCAACCACATTGATGCTATAATAAAAAAACTGCACCCCAAGCTTGGAGCCCTTTACAGGAACTGCAACTGCCTCCCTCTCATGGCCAGGCGTGAGCTAGTGCATAAGATGATCCTCCCCTCTTTTGACTACTGCGACATAGTATACAGTGCCGCTCCCAAATCTACCTTAGCCAGACTGGACTCACTTTTCCATGCCTTCTGTCACTTTGCCCTCGATGCCACCCTCCACACCCATCACTGCAACCTCTACCATGCCCTCGCGCTCCCTTCCCTTGAAAACCGTCACCTTCAGCACTGCGCTAAATTCGTATCAAAATTCTGGCATGACGCCCTGCCCTCATACCTCTCTACCTTACTTACCTCAGCTGCATCCCCTTCTCATGTCCTCAGATCCCTTGATGATCAGAAGCTTCAAATCCCTAGGCAGAAAACCACTATTGGATGATCTGCCTTCTCTTACCGCTTCCCCAGACTCTGGAATGAACTACCCCCCGCCAATTAGCCACTCCTCCTCTACCCACTTCTTGTCTTCTGCACTAGCAAACTACCTCTCAGTAAATTGCTTCTGCACTTAAAACACAAGGTGTCCCCTTTGCCCCCCCCGACTGCCTGACCAGTGGCACCTAGCTTACGCTATGGAAGCTGGCTTATCTATACCAACTTCAGCACTTCTAGTACACGGGCTTTACCCTGTCCTAAACACTCTTTGATAATGCCTGATCCTCACATTTCTCCACTCAGTGTCACACCTCATCTATCCAATACTATGCCATTCTGTAATATAATCTATGCCTGCCTACTGTTGTTGTTGAACTGTACTGTTTGTCTTGTCCCTAGTCCAACACACAGTTGTATACTGCAACTGCATAACTGAAACTTTCTCTGTAAACTGTTCAACTGAATCTGACTACTGTATTGCTGTAATTGTGCTCAGCTATGTTCTGTTTTTCCTCGCATATTTAACTCTTGATAACCTGCGAGTTATCTCCCACTGTACGCTCACCCCCCCAGGCCGCACCGGGAGACGAACATCTTTTTGCTCAGTGTGCCATCCTGGTGAAACAATTTAAATAAATAAATAGTAAACATGTTGGGCAATCTGGGAGTAGGTCCCAAGGTGGTAAACTGGGTCAGAAATTGGCTTAGCAACAGGATTCAGTGGTGGTAAATAGAGTTCAATCTGAAGAAAGGGGGCAACCAGCGGTGTGCCATAGATTTCAGTGCTGGGTCTGGTCCTCTTTAATGTCTCTATAAGCAACATTGTGGATGGACTCGAAGGAAAAGTATGCCTCTTTGCAGGTGACACCGAGATCTGCAATAAGGTTGACACTCAAGGGGAGTTGGAGCAAATTAGGGGAGAGACTTAGGCAAGTTGGAAGAGTGGTCAAGAGTGTGGCAGCTTGGATTCAGTGCCAAGAAGTGCAAAATCATGCACTTGAGGAACAAAAACCCTGGGGAGGAATACACAATGGGGGGAGGAGGTACAAACAACAACCAAAATGGAAAGGGACCAGGGGGTAGTCATAACAGGTAATCTAACAGTAGCCAAACAATGTGAGAAGGTAGTGAGGAAAGCTGGTGGAATGCTGGGGTGCATAATGAGAGATATCACCAGTAGAAAACAGTAAGTGGTGATGCTGCTGTACAGGCAGTTGGTGAGGCCTCATCTAGAGTACTGTATGCAGTTTTGGAGATCTCTTCTCCGAAAGGACATTGAGAGGGTGGAGGCAGTTCACAGAAAGACAACGAAAATGGTGCAGGGCCTACACCATAAACCATATGAGGAGAGACTGAGAGAACTCAAAATGTATACGCTGGAGAACAGGAGGGAGAGGGGGATATGATAGAGACATTCAAATACCTCAAGGGGATCAACAGAGTTCAAGAGAGTAGTATCTTTCAGAAAAGGAGATGTGCAAGAACAAGGTCACAATATGAAGCTGGAGGGGGAAGACTCCGGGACAAGGTGAGGATGTATTTTTTCACAGGGTGGTGGATATTGTGATGTGGACAGCCAGTTCTGAGTGCTGTATGATCATTTTTTGTAAATATAAAATTGTGTATGGACTGTTTCCCATGAGAAAAGGCTGAAACAGCATGTGAGATCACACACACACTCACACAGGTTTTAGATACCAGGTGTTACATGGCAGGCCTGAAGCTAATGACAGAGTAGAACAGACCTTAATCAAGGATATCTTGTTTTATCTAAAGCTAATTACAGGCTGGAAGAGGCCTGAGTTGAGCACATCCATTTTATGACGTTAGGAGAGGAAACCAGGTTTAGTAAACTGGTGCAAAATCCTAAAGATGCTTTCATGTCCTGGAAGGGAGAAGCTTATCATAAGATCAAAGAAATATCATTTGGAGAACATGAGTATGCTGAGGTTGCAGAATTTAATAAATACTTGGAAAAGACATCCTGTTTTTATAGATATATATTTTTTTATATATTCTGACAGGGAGGAGCTAGGTGACCTCATGCAAATAGGTGGGGAAAACCAGCTTTTTAATTATTATTGTGTTTCCTTCAGGGACACTTTTACCTAGACTCTGACAAAAAAACATTGGTGAACACTTTTAAGCAGATATTTAGAGACTAAGTACTGTAGTAAGAATTGCACTGTTTAAAACCTTGTTCTTTTAATAGGTTTGTATGTCTTGTGATATAATAGTTCTGTATTTTATGTTTTACATATTGTCTATTTTAGTAAAAACTCTTTTTAGAGCTTACTTGGTCTGTCTTTGAATTTCTTTCATTTGTAAGAAAAGTATATATGGTTATAGCAGACACTAGGCATAAGCTTGAATGGTAATACCAAACTGGAAAGAGAAGCGTTTTAAATCTGAGGTCTTTATTAAAATTTTTAAGGGTTCATCTCTGTATACCTGGTTAGATGCCCATAGGCAAAGATATCTGGCCCCCCGAAGACAGAAATATCTGAGCCTGTGCATTGGGTATGCTAGCAAGAGGTTCACAGTTTGAATCCCTCCAACACTTGAGACCAAAGGTTGATCTGAACTCGCAAAACAGACAAGAGGGTTACCTTCTTCTGTTAAACTGTTCACAAAACTGTGCTCAGAGGTTGGCACTTTGGGAGTAGAGGGCTGACCTGCTGAGTGGGTGTATGACAGATTGGTTGGCAGCGGTGGCATAAATTTTGGTATTACAAGCTTTTATTGTTCTGTGTCAGCTTAAGACCGTAAGCTCTCTTGCAAAGAAAGAAAAAGGCAGAGTTTTATTTTAAAAAGGAAACAGAACTATATCACTTGGCGTACAGTCCTGTTCCTACCCGTTTTATTTATTTTTTTCTCTAAAGTGCAAGTCAGAGTAGCAGTAGTGAGGGAAGAAGAAGATGGCTTCTGACTACAGCAGGCACACCGTAGATTACTTGAAGCAGTTGTGCGGGGACAGGGGAGTCCCGTTCGAGGTGACAGCCAAAAAGCAGAACCTTATAGATGCCCTGATGGTAGCAGATACCGAGAGCAGCGAGTCATGGACCATGACTGGAAAGGACCAAACCTCAAGTGTGGCAGGGCTAGCGGCCAGTACTGTGTCCAGGTCTGGTGAGGAGGACAGCAGGGCCACTGTCAGTGAAGGGCCAGAGCAGCAGGGGAAGGTCACCAGTATCCTGAATCCAGAGGTACTCAGGCTGCAAATTGAGTTGTGCAGGATGGAGTTGGAGTTCCAGGAGAAGAGGGAGCGAGAGGCAGACCATGAGGCAGAGCGGAAATAGCAATAGGCAGAGCGACAACAGAGGAAGGCAGACCATGAGGAGCATGAGCTGCAGAGGAGAAGAGAGAATGAGAACACCAAGATGCAGACCGTGAGGAGCAGGAGTGCCAGAGGCAACATGAACTGGAGAAGATACAACTCCAACAAGCGGCACCAGAGCAGGTAAGTGACTTGGGTTGAACTGGAACTGCAGGACTGGGTTAGAAATTGAACTACAGATTAATAGCCGAGTTTAAAGAGGGGGAGGATATGGATGCCTTTTTAAATTCTTTTGAAAAAGTTTGTATTCAGGCTAAAATTCCAAGAGTCCTGGAGCTTTCAGCTATCCCTGCTACTTGGGAAAGCTCAGGATGCATTGGGTCAAATGGACAATGAGGGCAGCAATGATTACAGTAAGTTAAAAGCTGCACTGTTAAAAAAGTTTGAATTAACTGCTGAATCATACAGAGCTAAATTCTGTAAGCTCAGGAAAAGCCCTGATATGAGCTACGAGGAGCTAGCCACGAAACAACGTCAGTTTTTAAAACGTTGGTGGGAAGGGATTGAGGCAAACTCTGTTGATAAAACTGAAATGTGATTTTATTATAAGTTTTATTGGGCATGCCCAGCAGAGCTAAAAATCTGGCTAGAGGACTGATATCCCAAAACAGTGCAAGAGGCTGCTGAACTCTCAGACCGCTATGCCATAAGCAGGCCGGCTCTGAGAGCAAATGGGGTGGGCATGGCAGTGCAGAAAGGGAAAAGCACGCCTTCAGGGCAGCTAAAACCCTCACTGCCTCCACCGAAACCAGTTAGCCCCAGGTTTCAGAGAAAAGATTTCTCTGAGAGAAGAACTGAATGATGGTTGTGTAAGGAAACTGGGCATATTGCCAGACAATGTCCCAAAAAGGCGAGACATAATACACAACTGGGTGCTAGAAAATAAGTGGTTTGTTTGTGTGTCCCTGGAAGCATGCCAGTGAACATGAGGGAACACATGCACCCAGTCATGGTGAGTGGTGCACAGACGCAGGGGTTAAGAGACACAGTGGCATCCCTGACATTGGTAAAAGGGGATCTAGTACAGCCTAGTTAGTCAGCTTATACCCAATAAATACGTCACTATCCAAGGGTTCACTGGTGAAGAGAAAACATTGCCACTGCCCAGTGTTCTCCTGGACTGGGGTGAAATGGAAAACTGTCCAACAGGTGGCTGTAGCTAAAACATTAGCAGTGGATGTGATCCTGGGTAACAATCTCCAGCAGGGTATGTGCAGTTACCCGTAGCCAAGTGGCAAGGGAAAATAGTAGTTAACTGAACCCCACAGAAACCAGTGTGGAAACCACTGAGAGGCTGGTTCCCCAGCGTGTGTCTCCAGATGGGAAGACTGATAAAATGGGGTAGAAATGTCCCCAGTAGCCAGTAACCACACAGCTACAGAGGATTACTCTGAAGATGGAGGGTTGACCCTTTGTCAGAGGGTTGGGATTGACAGTGATCCTGAGGGCCCTGATGCTAGTGCTAGGGACCCTAGTTTAGCGACTGAAGGGGGCTTGTCCCATGCCTTGGGATTGTGTGAGGGGCTTGTAGCTGCTCAGAGAAGTGACCCTAGTTTATAGAAGCTGAGGGCTTGGGCAGACTCTGACAGCGCACAGGGAGGTGACAGCAGACCTAAGGTTTATTAGGAAATTGGACTTATGTATACTCAGGCAGTACAGACAGAGGGAGGGATGCTAGGCAGGCAGCTTGTCAATCTTCGAGAAACAGCTCTTGCAGCAGGTTACATCATTAGGACTGAGGCCGGCAGGCGCCAGGACCCCACGGAAAAATTCTAGCTAGCAGTATCCAGCGGGGGACCGCCCCCGACGTCGGCCCATCCCCGACGTCGGGCATCACATAAAAGGGAGCAGTCCCCCAGCATCCCGAGTTCTTTTCCCGCCATCGACTTGCCAGCATCGAACTCACGGACGCCTGCATCAACGATACGACGCGCAAAATCTTTACAAAACCCATGTCTACTTCTCCAACTCCTTCTCTTGAAGGACACCCCTCAAAGTGCACCTGCAGCAGGCAGATCTCCTTCGCCGACCATCGTTCGGCTTTTGTGAGGTGCCTGGGCCTGGAGCACGACACCCAGGCCTGCTTCATCTGCCAACAATTCAATAGCAGGACCAGGATCCACTGCCAAAAGGCCCTTCACAGGTTCCTTCTTGAAGAAAAACTTCGCAAAATTAAAAAAAAGACCTTCCTCCAAAGGGGATTCTTCCCATAAGACTGGGAAGCACCGGGACTCGCACCAGGACTCGGGTAGGTTGGAATCCCCCAGCAGGGCCTCTGAATCCAGGGCCAGCTCCAGCTCTACGCAGTCAGACCATTCTCCTTCCTGGGCCTACTCCCAACCTCCCCCAGTTAAGGTAAGGTCTTCAGGAGGTTCTTCAGTCTCCTTGCACCCACTTAAGACCCATCGGGTGCCCGACTCTTCTTCCAGGCCTGATTCTTCAGAAAAACACAGGAAGTCTTCCTCCAAATCTAGCGGGGTGTCAGGCCGACGCCGGAACACCGACCTCAGTTCCATCTCCCAGCCTCCCACGGCCCCGGAAAGGAAGACCAAGGATCTGACACCTCTCAAGCGGACGTCACAGAGTAAAAGGGTGCCTGACCCGATGCCCGAAAAACGGACTCCCAACCCAACAGCAGTTGTACCGACACTGGGTAACACTGGATGTCAGGAGTCCTCAGGAGAGGAGGCTGCCGTGCTGCTGAATGACCAGACGGGCAGCACAGAGGACGCCAGCTCACCTGGGGAGCAGTCGACGGATCTGGTGGTTCCCCAGGACCCGACGCCCAACCCCGGTGACAGACCCACACCGACGCCGGTCCCGTCGACGGGCATGAACATTCAGGAGGTGAAGGAATTGTTCACCTTCTGGTGTGAGACCATCAGAAAGGATGTGGTCCCCAGTAAGCCTCTTCCACCTCCACCACCACCTCAACCCCCTCCTCAGGAGGGTGAAGGCTCAAGAACCCCGACCCCTAAGGAGCCAACTCCAACTCCTATGGGCAGATATAGAGAGTGAAAAAGACACCCATCATGGTCTCCCTCCAGGTCTCCGAGCCCTAAACAACCCAGGGACTGATGACACCCACCGGGGGATGACTCCAGACCGGATATGTCCGATACCTCCAGGTCAGCATCCCCCTATAGTCCCCCATCACCAGACCCACGAGACCAGCCAAGGGCACCATTGGATGATCCCTCTTTCTCCGAGATCATGAGGCACATCCAGGAGAATATGGGATGGGACACTGAAGACTTGGACCCCAAGAGACAACGCCTTGCCTGTTACCTTCGGCAAAAGGACCCAAAGCCTGTGGTGTTCCCACCTCTAGTGGACAACTTCATGGACGTCACCAAGGTGGTTTGGAAGCATCTGCACTCGACACTGGCTGTTCCCAAGAAGGCTGACTGCCTCTACAGAGCTCCTATGGAGGGCCTGTATCTGGTGCAGCAACCCCTGGCAGACTAACTAATCATTACGGCGTCTCATGACCGGTCTCAACGACTGCAACACTTGAGTACCCAGCCTCCGGACAAAGAATCTAAGCAATTAGATTCTATGGGAAGACGCATGTATGTGGCTGCTACATGCTCGATAGGGTCTTTGAATCACCTCACGCACATGGTACAATTTCAAAATGCCCTCTGGGAGCAGGGCCAAGACGTTTTGAAGGACTTTCTGGATGGCAAAAAGAAGGAGGAGCTGCTCAACCTCCTTCATACTGGGTCAGATGTGGTGACCCAGGTTCTCTGAGCCGCTTACGATTCAGCGAACTCAGCCGCCAGGGGAGCAGCTACTGGCGTTTGTCTTCGGAGAAACTCTTGGTTGAGAGTCTCCAGTTTCACCCCAGACGTTCAGAAGAATATCCTGGACGTCCCTTATAACGGAGCTGTCCTGTTCAGTGAGGAATCCGAGAAGGTCATCACCAGGCTACAGGATGCTGGGAAGGCAGTTTGGACTGTACAGGCTATGTACAGGCCCAAATCTGGTTCCTTTCGGAGGAACCAGAACCGTTTTCACGGCAGGCAACAATGGTAACAGTCACGTTCCGGCCAGCAACCCCGGGGCAATTTTGGTCGCAAAGATCAAGCCAGACTCCCCACGGGCCAGGGCTCAAAGAATCCAAGGCAGCCCAGCCTACGGGACCAAATGCCACCACAGCATGACTCCTTCCCGGCCCTCTCCCCTCCTCTGGATCAAAGGATAAAGGTCGGGGGTCGCATCTCTCATTACCTTCCGGGATGGCAGAGGATCGCCTCCGACCAGTGGGTGTTACAGTCGGTATAGCAAAGTCACTCTAAAGAGTTCCTCGGCCACCCACCGTCCAGACCTCTCCTGCTCTCCCGTTATTCATGTCAGCATGCTCTGCTTATCTAGCAGGAGATCTTGGCCCTCCTGGACAAGGAGGCCATAGATTACGTTCCACTGGACTAGAAAGGAAAAGGTTATTATTCCCACTTCTTCCTGGTCCCAAAGAAAACAGGGGACTTGCGCCCAATCTTAGATCTCAGTGATCTCAACACGTTTGTGTTATACAAACGCTTCCACATGGTGACCCTACTTGGGTCTCATCCCCATGCTCACAGAAGGCACATGGCTAGCGTTGCTGGACATGCAGGATGCTTACCTACATCTCCCGATCGCTCAAATGCATCAAAGGTTTCTGCACTTTGAGTTTCTGTGATGCCACTGTCAGTTAAGAACCCTCCCATTCGGACTGTCTTCTGCACCTCGGGTGTTTACGAAGTGCATGGCAGTCATGGCAGCAACTCTCAGGAGACAGGGCCACTATGTTTTTCCATACCTAGATGACTGGCTCCTCATGGCACCCTCTCAGGAGGCCCTGATGTCTGCGATTCAGGATACCCATTCTTTTTTCCAATCGGGCATCATCATCAACCAGGAGAAGTCGCACCTTGTCCCATCTCAGACTCTGCAATTTATTGGAGCAGTTCTGGACACCACTCAAGGGAGAGCATTTCTTCCTTCAGACAGGGCAGAACACATCAGATCCCTCATACGGGACACAATGACGAATACAACAGTTCCTGCCAGGACCGTTATTTGCCTGCTCGGACATATGGCAGCTGCCATTGCAACTGTTTCCCTAGCCCAACTCCGTATGCGAGTTACCCAATGGATGTTGTGAGCTCAATGGGACCAGAAGCAAGTTCATATGCAGCATCCAGTCCGGATCACGAATGCCGTCATAAGAGACTGGCAATGGTGGCTTGTCCCGGATCATCTCTTGAAAGGAGTCCCCTTCATGGCACCACCTTCTTTAGTGACACTCTCCACGGATGCCTTGGGATCCGGATGGGACCACACCTCAGTGGGGTCAGGACTCAAGGCTCGTGGTCATCTCTAGAGTCCCATCTGCACATAAATATTCTGGAGATGAGAGCCGTCCTCTATGCCCTAGAAGCAATCCAGACAGACATTCCACCGGGTATTCTTCTGATTCAAACAGACAATACTGCGGTGATGTACTATCTCAACAAACAAGGAGGCACTCATTCCTACCCCCTTTGCAGGGAGGCTGAAAGGGTTTGGAATTGGGTACTGCAACACAGCACAGATATTATTGCAGTGCACGTTCCCGGCATGGACAACACAATCATGGACAGTCTCAGCCGATCACAGACCAGAGTTCACGAATGGGAACTGCTTCAGGAAGTTGCAGAGGATCTCTTTTGCAGATGGGGGACACCAGAATTAGACCTTTTCGCGTCCCCATCCAACATAAAACTGCCCAATTTTTGCTTGCTAGATCCAGGGCCTGGTGTTTTCTGGTGAGACACGTTGTCCCTCTCTTGGACGGGCAGAGTCCTCTATGCTTTCCCACCCTTCCCTTTGATCCAGAGGGTTTTACTGAAGCTCCAACATGAGCAGGTGTCCCTGATTCTGGTAGTGCCCTTTTGGCCTAGGCAAATTTGGTTCCCTCTATTACATCAGCTGACCCAGGAACCTCCGGTGCCTCTGCCATTCAGCTCTCAACTTCTGTCCCAGGAGGCAGGCTCCTTAGTCCATCCAGATCTTCAGTCACTGAACCTGCATGCCTGGCTCCTAAAGACATAGAAGTCCTGAGATACGGGGTCTCTTGGGAAGTTGCTGACGTTCTGGCAGCAGCCAGAAAACCCTCCACTCACATCACTTATGCCATGAAGTAGCACAGATTTTGCATCTGGGCTCAAGCTCGCGGATTGACCCCATTGGATTGTTCAGAGAGGTCAGTGTTAGACTACCTTCTAACCCTGTACGAGGCAGGCCTTGCCTACTCTACCATTAAGGTTCACCTGTGCGCCATTTTGGCATATCATTCACCAATAGGTCATAGCTCTCTAGCTCAACTAGAGGTTTCATACGCTTTTCTGTGTGGCATCCTGCATCTGAGACCTCCTATCAAAGACCCGGTTCCACCTTGGGATCTCCCCTTTGTTTTAGAGCAGCTTACGTCTCTACCTCCTTTTGAACCAGCCGCGGATTGCGAGCTGCGTCTCCTCACTTGGAAGACGCTTCTTTTAGTTGCTGTTACTTCTGCCAGAAGAGTTTCTGAGCTTCATCCACGCATGTGCAAGGATTCTTATTTGGTTTTTCACAAGGACAGGGTGTCCTTAAGAACAAATCCTAAGTTCCTTCCCAAAGTGGTCTCGGCAGTCACACTCAACCAGGATATAGACCTGCCGGTGTACTACCCGAATTACGGTAACAGGGGGGAGGCCCTGTTGCACACTCTAGATGTGCATAGATGTCTCAGATATTATCTGACCAAAACCAAAGCCCATTGTAAGTCGGGCCAGCTCTTGTTTCCTACGCACAGCGGATGCTCGGTGCGCCTGTTTCGAAACAGTCGCTTTCCAGATGGTTGGTCAAGTGCATTATGTTCTGTTATCAGAAGTGCAATAAACCCTTACTGGGACTGGTGAAGGGTCATTCTATGAGGGGGGTGGCTACCTCTTTCGCTGCACTCAAAAATGTCTCCACTTCAGCCATCTGTGCGGCAGCGACTTGGAGCACTGTGCACACTTTCATCAGACACTACAGTTTGGACATTGCCTCTAGGCGTAGAGCTGGATTCGGCTTGATGGTCCTTCAAGGACTCTTGTCCTGAAGTCTGAGTCATCTCTTCTACCCTCCTTCTGGTAGCAAACTGTTCCCTTACTGCTTGGGAATCAGTCCTAATGGTGTAACCTGCTGCAAAAGCTGTTTCTTGAAGTAAGAAAGTACAGTTACGTAAGAACTTACTAACAGTAGATCTTCAAGAACAGCTCTTTCAGCAGGTAGTTTTCCTCCCACCTTCCCCTCTGGAGGTTGAGTCTTCTGACCTAGTTTTTAGGCTACAGCGTCCTTTGGCGCCTTTTTTCTAACCTTCCTTTGGAAGTGGATCTTCAGTCTCCCCTTCAGATGTCACACTTGAGCCAGGAGTCTCCGTCGGGAGAACTGGGGATGTGGGGGGACCGCCCCCTTTTATATGATGCTTGACATTGGGCAGGGACCAACGTTGGGGCGGTCTCCCACTGGATACTGCTAGCTAGAATTTTTCTGTGGGGTCCTGACGCCTGCCGGCTTCAGTCCTAATGGTGTAACCTGCTGCAAGAGCTGTTCTCAAAGATCTATTGTTACGGTAAGTTCTTACATAACAGTACTTTCCCCAGGGGTATCATGAGCAGTTGCTCAAAATTGCACATGATATTCCCTTGTCTGGTCATCTGGGAATCGCACGCACTATGCAGCGGTTAACCCAGAATTTCTACTGGCCTAACTTCACCCAGCAGGTGAAGGAGTATTGCAGGTCTTGTCACTGGTGCCAAGAAATAGGGAAGGTGGGCAAGAAAACCCAACCCGCCCTGATTCCATTGCCTATAGTGGAGGAGCCATTCCAGAGGGTGGGGATGGATATTGTGGGGCCTTTAAATACCCCTAGCTCCTTAGGGAAGAGATTTATCCTGACTGTGGAGGATTATGCCACCCGGTACCCAGAGGCAGTCGCCCTATCCTAACTGAGGACAGACAAAGTGGCAGATGCCTTACTTGGGATTTTCTCTCGTATTGGGTTTCTGGAGGAGGTAATCACCGATCGAGGGGGTTCCTTCATGTTGGACCTGATGAAATGTTTATGGGAGAAGTGTGGGGTGGTGCAGAGATTCACAACACTGTAGCAACCACAAGCCAATGGACTTGTGGAATGATTCAGTGGTACCCTAAAGTCAATGCTCCGGGCATTTGCTGAACAGCATGGGAGGGACTGGGAGAAATACCTTCCCCACCTGTTGTTTGCATACAGGGAGGTGCCCCAAGAGTTGACAGGATTTTCCCCTTTCAAACTCTTATATGGATGCCGGGTCCGTGGGCCCCTAGACTTGATCCGGGAGGACTGGGAAGGCAAGCATGCCACCCGGGGAACTCCCATTATGGAGTACATCCTTAGGTTTAGGGAAAGGCTGAAGGAGCTTATGTGGACAGCCCAGAGCAACCTGGCAGCTGCCCAACAGAAACAAAAAGTGTGGTATGACCGCAGAGCCAGAGCTCGCTCATACATGGTGGGTCAGGAAGTCATGGTCCTTATTCCGGTCCAGAAAGACAAGCTGCAAGCTGAGTGGGCAGGACTGTACAAAGTGGTTAGGAATGTAAATGACATGAACTACATTGTGGAGTTACCTGACCGAAGACAGACAGAAAGAATGTACCTTGTCAGCATGATGAAGCCATATGCAAATAGGGCTGACATGGTGTTTGCAGTGTGTAGTTATGGGAAGGGGACAGACAAAGGAGACCCCCTTCTGGACTTGCTGGAGGAAAGCAAGTGGGAGTCCTCTGTGGAGGCAGTAAAATTGCCTCCCCAGCTAGCCCCGGACCAGATCCAGAAAGTAAGGGAGGTCTTAGCAGACTTTCCCCCTTGTTTAGCGCTAGTCCCCTTAGCGACACACAATGTGGAGACAGGGACACAGACGCCCATATGGTGGACAGCATATTGGGTGTCAGAGGCTGTCCAAAAGGACATTAGGAGGGAAGTGGAGGAGATGCTGGATTTAGGGGTAATCCAGAGATCCCACAGCCCCTGGCCTCACCCGTTGTCCTTGTGCCTAAGCCAGATGGCTCTATTCATTGTGGAATATCATGGACTGAATGCAGTCATGAAGTCAGATGCCCACCCGATGCCCCAGATTGATGAACTCCTGGACAAGCTGGGAGGGGCAACCTACCTTATGACCATTGACCTGATGAAGGGGTATTGGCAGGTAGAGTTGTCAGACCGAGCTAGGGAGAGGTCGGCCTTCATCACTCTGATAGGTTTATTTGAGTTTAAAGTAATGCCTTTTGGAATGAAGAACACCCCGGTCACTTTCCAAAGGTTGGGTGAATCAGGTGTTAAATGGTGCTGAGGAGTACGCCGTGGCATACCTGGATGACATTGCCATCTTTAGTACTAGCTGGGAGGAACACCTATCCCACTTTAGGGAAGTGCTGGACAGGATACAGAGGGCTGGGATCACTGTCAAAGCCGAGAAGTGCCAAGTGGCCATGGGAGAAGTGGGATACCTCGGGCATGTGGTAGGCCGGGGACAGCTCCGTCCTAACCAAATAAAGATAGTGGTGATCCAGGTGTGGCCCAGACCAGAAACCCAGAAGCAGGTCAGGAGCTTTCTAGGGACAGCAGGGTACTACAGGAAATTTGTACCCAATTACAGTACCCTAGCTGCTCCCCTGTCTGACCTGACAAAGAAAAGGATGCCAAAGAAATTTACCTGGGGCCCAGCCTGTGAGAAAGCCTTTACCAGATTAAAGGAGGCACTGTGCAGTGTTCCTGCTTTGACAAGTCCTGACTATAGCAAAACCTTTATAGTTTAGACTGACACCTCAGACGTGGGTATTGGGGCAGTACTGAGTCAGACATCCAGCCAAGGGACAGATCACCCAGTAGTGTACCTGAGTAGGAAGTTACTTCCCAGGGAGCAAACGTACTCCACGGTGGAAAAGGGGTGTCTTGCCATAGTGTGGGCCTTAAAGAAATTAGAGCCATACTTGTATGGGCAGCATTTTGTGGTGCAGACTGACCAGAACCACCTGGTTTGGCTGACACAGATGGGAAAAAACAATGGCAGATTGCTAAGATGGAGTCTTGCTTTACAAGGGTATGATCTGACAATTGTACATAGGGCTGGAGCGAAAAACCAGAACTCAGATGAGCTGTCTAGGGTCTATGAGGAGTGAACTGATTTGGGAAGCTTATCCCATGCAGGGGATAGCCCCCCCAAATTCAGTCTAGGTGGGGAAGATTGTGACATGGACAACCAGTTCTGAGTGCTGTATGATCATTTTTTGTAAAATTAAAAATGTGTATGGACTGTCTCCCATGAGAAAAGGCTGAAACGGCTTGTGAGATCACACAAACACTCACACAGGTTTTAGATACCAGGTGTTACATGGCAGGCCTGACGCTAATGACAGAGTAGAACAGACCTTGATCAAGGATATCCTGTTTTATCTAAAGTTAATTACAGGCTGGAAGAGGCCTGAGTTGAGCATATCCATTTTATGACGTTAGGAGAGGAAACCGGGTTTAGTAAACTGGTGCGAAATCCTAAAGATGCTTTCATGTCCTGGAAGGGGGAAGCTTATCATAAGATCAAAGAAATGTCATTTGGAGAACATGAGTATGCTGAGGTTGCAGAATTTAATACTTGGAAAAAACATCCTGTTTTTATAGATATGTTTTTTTATATATTCTGACAGGGAGGAGCAAGGTGACCTCATGCAAATAGGTGGGGAAAACCAGCTTTTTAATTATTATTGTGTTTTCCTTCAGGGACACTTTTACCTAGACTCTGACAAAGAAACATCGGTGAGCACTTTTAAGCAGGTATTTGGAGACTAAGTGCTGAAGTAAGAATTGCATGGTTTAAAACCTTGTTCTTTTAATAGATTTGTATGTTTTGTGATATAATAGTTCTGTATTGTATGTTTTACATATTATTATCTATTTTAGTAAAAACTCTTTTTGGAGCTTACTTGGTCTGCCTTTGAATTTCTTTTATTTGTAAGAAAAGTATATATGGTTATAGCAGACACTAGGCATAAGCTTGAATGATTATACCAAACTGGAAAAAGAAGCATTTTAAATCTGAGGTCTTATTAACGTTTTTAAGGGTTCATCTCTGTATACCTGGTTAGGTGCCCACAGGCAAAGATATCTGGCCCCCCGAAGACAGAAATATCTGAGCCTGTGCATTGGCTATGCTAGCAAGACATTCACAGTTTGAATCCCTCCAAAACTTGAGACCAAAGGTTGATCCAAACTCACAAAAGAGACAAGAGGGTTGCCTTGTTCTGTTAAACTATTCACAAGACTGTGCTCAGAGGTTGGCACTTTGGGAGTAGAGGGCTGCCCTGCTGAATGGGTTTGTGACAGATGTTTGGAACAGCCTTCCAGAGGAGGTTGTAGAGGCAAAAATAGTTGTTGAATTCAAGAATGCA
The DNA here is from genome assembly GCA_016271365.2 of Neoceratodus forsteri. Classification (NCBI taxonomy): domain Eukaryota; kingdom Metazoa; phylum Chordata; order Ceratodontiformes; family Ceratodontidae; genus Neoceratodus; species Neoceratodus forsteri. The sequence goes on along the minus strand of CM028135.1, from coordinate 434,940,054 downwards.
TGGGACTGGCAGAAGGCAAAACTAGTGGTAGGAAGGAGGAGGTAGGCTGCAGATCAGATAGGATCTGGAGCTTGTACAGTAGGTAGGGAAATGGTTAGACTAGGTGGGCCAGGCAGTCCTCATCTGCCGTCAAGTTCTATGTTTCTGTGAATTGCTAAGGAGGAGATGTTGAATTTCCTGGATGTTAGGAGAGCCCAGAGTTTATCTTAAGCTTACAAAGCTATTCTGCAGTAGTGACAGGCTGTTTGTTCTACTTGGTCTGGGAAAGGGTGTGCCCCAGCCAAGTGTACTTCAGCCAAGTGGCTCTGTGCCACTATCAGTTTAGCATACACTCCAATGGTGTTTCTACCTCCTTGGGAATCAGAGCTCATTCCACGAGGGTCTTAGCTATTTCTTCTGGAACTCATTTGTAAAACTGCTGCATGGGTGTCTATCTGCACATTTTCCAGATATCACCTCCTTGATTTTCTCTGCTCCACCAGTGCTACATTTAGCAGGTGATTATGGAGTTCAGCCGTACAGTAGTGACCCTGCACATCTTTCAGGCATCATCACTACCTTGATGTTCTCTACTCCACCAATGCTACATTTGGCAGGTGAGTGTGGCATTCAGTCATACAGTATTGACCATTCCAGTTTAGGAACTGCTTATTAGGCCACATATTAACTACCTATAGTGAACATAAGGGGAATTATATTTACTTGTGATTCTGGTTGTGTATAGACTTCATTCATGGATAGTCAGGCCCTCCCAGTCTTACAGTACTGTACATTGCCTATGGTAGCTGCTGTCCTATATGACAGCGAACCCAGCCAGAATGCAGTGCAGTACCTAACAGTAAATGGCACATCACAAAATACTGCATGACAAAAGGGCTTAATTGCCGTTGAATTGCATTGTTCCCTATGGAATACTGCAGCACTCTGCTACTTACTCAGCTGTAGCTCCCTCTGTAGGGGCTAGCACATGTTGTTGACTAATGTTTCTGTTTTCTGTCTTTTTTCTTAGAAGTGTTTGCCTACAGTCTTGGACAGAAGGGTTAATCTGAGGAAGTCTGGAAAGGAGCATGGTCTAAGACTTTGCCACACCACTAGCAGATCCAGCTTTGTAGTGAGACAGCACTTGCTACCCCTTCTGAGCTTTAACATTTTATGTTTTAGGGATAATACTACTCCCTTGACAAAACTGCTACCTTGAAAAAATCCTAGATCCTCCATTGTCTCACACTGTTACAATCTGTCCCAACTAGCAAGGGAGAACAGCCTATACTGACTGCCTATGAATGGGCTGTACATACAACCAGAATTACCAGTAAGGAAATATAATTCATTTTTATTTTAGAAAGCAAGTGAAAACCTAATCTTAGTCAAATACTATAGAAATTCTGCATGTTTTCCCTTTCATATACAGAAAAGAAAAATAGGTATGTAATAAAAAGTATTTTAAGTATAACCCCAACCCCCTTTTTGGCAAGGCAACAACCACAATTGGCAAAAAAGATACTACCCCTGGCATTAGGGCAACACCTGGCTTGGGCATCTCAGAGGTCGGGAGGGGGGCACAAAACATTTTTATTTAATCCAGGTCTGAGAGAGTAGTACCAGGTCTTTGGTGTGTCAACTAAGTCTGAGCCCAAAAAATGCACACTGGTCACACCGAGACGGAATGTCCACAAGCAGGAATGGGATTGTAGTGTATGACTTTTATTCCTGACAGATGTCACACAAAAACTTGGTGGTGCCCCCAAGGCTTTTTGCAGGTACAGACTGTCCTACACAGAACAACACTTTCCTTCTGCATTACAGAGACTTGTCACACAAGAACATTTCTCTTTGAACGTCCATCACTTTGTCAAGGGACCTCTGGACAAATGAGGCATCCTACAGCCTCCATCTTCTCAAGTGCATATTACAGTAGGGAGTGCCACATCACTTATTTCGAGCACAGACAAGTGCATATAACAGTGGTGGGTGCCACAGCACTCAATTTGAGCACAGACCAAACTGGGTGAACTAGTTTCTACCCTGACTATGTAACCTGATGTGTCCCTTTGCAACTGTGATTGAGTGGTCAGCTCAATTTCAGCCAAAGCCAGACTTTTCTGCCATTACATACAGTTAAGGACTCTTTAGGCATGCCAGGCCTCTGAAGATAATCCCACAGCACATCCTTGTGCAAGGGTTTCCAGTGAACCTGTTTTTGAACATGGTGTGTTCCTAGCTAGGCACCAGCAAACCAAAAATCAAACATCAAATGCATCTTCTGTACTAGGCAGGGTTGTATCCACAAGTCATTTGTAGAAATCTCACAGAACTACACAATTCCCACACTCCGCAGGGGTCTTCTTCCAGAGACCCACCCACAGCATATTGGAAAGTCATAGCAGTAGGTACACTCTAGCCCCAAGCTGAATGGCTTTTTGAAGTACTGAACTGAATGACAACAATCCCAAGAAATTAACATTTGAAAGTCCATAGCTTTTGTTGTAAAACGCATCGTCTAGTCTGGGCAGTGCTTTAGGAAGTAACATGATGAGGGGAACTACCCCATACAGGTTACTCACTGATACCAACTCCAAGTGCTGTCACACAGATGTGAAGAAATTCACCCGAGGAGCATTGAAACAGACTGTTTTGACCACTAGCCGGCACACAGACAGATTGCTGGCATTCTAGGGCGAGAAGAAAACCCGAGGTACTCTCCTTCCGAAGTTGGTCTGCACCAACTTGTACACACTCAGAGCTCCACTAAGCTCTTCTGACTGAGTCAGAATACTGCAGCTCCACTAGCCCTGTGGCTTATGAGACTGCAAGAGTTCCATATGCAAATGCATTTCACTCGGATCAGTAGCACTAAATAGAGCTTATTTGAACCTACAAGGATTTTAATCTTTTTTTGTGTGCTTCCCACATCTGCCTATACTGTTACGAAGGGGTTATAGTAACCCCAGCAGAACCTGGGTGATAAACTCACCACCACCAGCCAACCTTGCTGTCAGCAGCAAGGACCTTGGACTGCAACACACAGGCCACCCACCCCTGGGTGCCCTACAAGGAGGGTTGGCCACCTCTCCTCTACCTATGACTAACATAAGCAGAACACCACAGAAGACTTAGAGCCATACTGAAGCATCTTCAGCCTCACCTGGCAAACTAGCTAAGGAAGGACCCACTCCATTGTGTCTCAAAAGAACATCTTGAAGCACTTCCTGACAAGACAGGACTGGTCACCCCTATCTAGATCAGGGCCACCAGCTTATCTACCCCCTAGCCCACTAGGGAAATGCTATCTAACCACTGCACTACACAAGGGGCAGCCTATACCAATACACATTTACTCTGTACATTGCTTTAGAAACATACATAAGGCATTGCTATGCATTTCCCAAGCCCAATACTACACACTTTAAACCTGAAACACAAAATGTCTGACATTTCCTAGTTAAAACATTTTAGAAACCCACAAGAGCTCTGACTGAGAGCTAAATATCTCTGCTTTTCTTCTTCCAGGAACACCTGTAAAAGAAAAACAACAAACCTGCAACCCGGCCCCCCCCCCAGCAAGATACAGTCCAGTCCCCACAAATCTTTTTTAAATGGTTTTCTAAAAACAGTATAAAAGTACGAAACAATGCATACAGATATTGGGGAAGAACTCTTCATTGTCCATCTAGGATTGCAATGTCCATGAGTGCCTAGCACTCTCAACCAAGAATGTCTCTGGAGAGAAGGGGAACCTTCATTGTCCATCTAGTGTTGCAATGTCCATGAGTGCCTAGCACTCTCAACCAAGAATGTCTCTGGAATGTGGCAAAGCCAGTCCAAACAGTTCTTGCAGGTGAGTTGCAGCCCACTGTCAAATGTCCAGAACACTAGTCCACTGGACTAGGATGGCATTCATAGGAATTGTTAACAGGTTTATTAGTGCTAGCCATTATCAACCTGGTCCTTAGACTAAGTTTAAGTCTGATATACCAACGCCCCATGTGTTTATCCATTGCTTCTGTAAACAACTTCATTGTTTCACTTTCTACAGCTATGTCAGGGAGTTTATTCCATACCTTTACCACCCTCTGTGTAAACCAACCGCCTCTAAAATTTTTCCTATAATTTTCTCTCTTGAACTTTGTACTGTGGCCTCTTGTAGCCTTGAGGTTAAGTCCTTTTTGTAAGCCTACACGTTCCCAAATGTCCGGGTTGCAAAGACTCCATATACACAGCACATGTCTCCTCTGATTCATCTGTATTGGAGTGAATACAGCCCCAGAGCCTCCAGTCTGTCCTCTTAATGTCGGTCCCTAATGTCTACCACCAGTTTGGTGGCCCTCTTCTGCACCCACTCAGTCCTTCTGCAGTTGGATTTATCGGATGGAGCCCACACCTGGCTACAGTACTCCCAGTGCGGACAGGCCAATGCTGTATACAGGATCATTACCACCTGTCTATCCCTGCTTCTGATGTTTCTTTTTTATAGACAACATGATCCCATTTCCTGTCTTTGCAATTTGGGAGCAGTGTTTGTTAAAATTCATGTGTTTTTGTTATATATACTCCCAAGTCTTTCTCCTTTTTTGTAACACTGACCTCCTGTCCCTCTGGAGAATACCTGTAACATTTATCTTTTTCCCTAGATGCATAATTTTACATTTGTTTACATTAAATCTCAGATTTTTAATCTTAGCTTGACGTGCTATTTTAGAAACATAGAATTTGATGGCAGATAAGGACCGCTTGGCCCACCTAGTCTGCCATTTTCCTACCTAACAGATAAGCTACAGATCCTAGTTAACCAACAGCTTACTTCCTCCTACCCCCACTAGGACTGCCTTATGCCTGTCCCATGCATTATTTTGTTTATATTCTCCTGGAAACTTTGTGCCTCATTTCTGTTTGTTACTATGGACCCTATTTTCATATCATCCACAAATGTAACCATCCAAGATTTGTTATCACACATAATGGAAGCAGCTACAACACTGAAGAGAGCCGGCCCCAGGACGGATCCCTGTGAGACCCCACTCATCACCCTCACCCAACCTGAGTGGTGCCCCTTTATGCTCACCCTTTGTCTCCTGTTACAAAGCCAGCATCCTAGCCATCTCACTAAGTTATCTAATCTTAATTCCTTTGATGATCATATAAGTTCCCCATGTGACACACTGTCAAAGGCCTTTTCAAAGTCCATAAACAACACATCCACTGATAGGTCATTTTCCAGTGTTCTATTTTTGTGTTCGAAAAAACACAATAGATTAGTGAGGCATGACCTCCCCTTTGTGAAACCATAATGGGTTGGATCCACCTGTCCTTCTGTTAACCAACTGATTTTATATTTCTCCTTTTATAATTGCTTCCAGTATTTTTCCAGGGATAGAGGTTAGACTAATCAGGCTATAGTTTTTTTATCTGACCTTACACCCTTTTTGTGAATTGGGATCACAGTAGCCAATGTCCAACCCTTGAGGACTTCTCCCTGGTCCAAAGATTTTTGATGTATCTCTTTTAATGGTCCGCTTAACTCTGCAGCTAGTTCTTTTAACAATTTGGGGTGTAACCCATCTGGATCCGGGGATTTATTCTGGTCCAACTCTCACAGTTTACTTTTTATATCCTCTGCTGATATCTGTAGTTTACTGGGGCTATTAACTTTCACTATGTTTCCTACCTGATCTTCTTTCAAAAATACAATCTCAAAGTATTTGTTAAATATCTCTGCCATTTCTTTACAGCCCATAAACTCACCTCCTCAGTTTTTAGAGGTCCAACTTGCTTGTTACTCTTTTTTAATGAGGTCACATAGTTATAAAATGATTTCTTGTTTTCCCCTACCTTCTTAGTGAGGTTCTTCTTGGCTACTTTTTGCTTGCTTAATAAGTTTTTTTTTTTACCTGTTTCAACTTAATCTTGTAGTTTCTATGGGCCTTATCAGAACCTGTAGTTTTTGTTTTTTGATATGCCTTGTTTTTCCTATGTATTGCTTTCTTAATTTTCTTTGAAAACTAGGGAGAAATGTTCCCCTTTCTATTATATTTTTTGTTAACTGGGATATATTCTCTAATAACTGTATAGAGGCTTTGTTTAAATGCAGCCCACATTTCTTGTACCCCCTTTCCTCTAAAGTCCTCCATCCAATTCCACTCCTTCAGTATTTCCCTGATAATGTTGTAGTCTGCCTTGTGGTAGTTTGATATTTCTGTAACTCCCGTTTGTCTTCCTGTATTATTTTCTATTCCACATTCTACAATTTCATGATCACGCCCCCTCAAGTGGTTCTCTGGTGGAACAATAGGGTATCTCCTCTTCCATATTGGAAACTACGAGATCCAGAATGTTATTCTTTCTGGTGTTACATCTGTCATAGTTTTCAAGGTTCAGACTCTCCAAAGACTCCAGGAACTTGGCTTCTGCCTTTGATTCTGCCGTTCCTTTATCCCAATCAATATTTGTGAAATTAAAGTCCCCAACTATTATTAATCTACACCCAGGATCCTGGTTTTTAATGTATTCTAAGAACTCTGTTTGGTCATGTGAGTATGACGGTGGTCTATAGCACACACCCAGTATGATTTTATCTCTATTTGGTGGTATCACCTTAACCCAGAGCTGTTCTATTTCAGTTCCATTGGCTATTTCTAATTGGGGTACAATAATATCATTTCTCACAAATATGGCAACTCCACACCCTTTTCTATTTTCCCTGTCCTTATACATAACCTGATGTCCTTTAATCTCTCTACGTCAGGTGTCTGTGCTCCACCACATTTCTGTGACGGCACACATGGCAGTATTGTCCTTGGTTAATAAATATTCTAGCTCCTCTTTTTTGTTTGTGATGCTCTTAGCATTTATAACTAGAACTTTCAAGTTATCATTATGCATTTTAATCCCCCCAGTATTTGCAGATTGATCTGGTACTGTATTCCTCCCCCCGTACTAGTTTAAATTATTCTTAATTATTTTGTTTAACCTTTCCGCCAATACCTGTGTCCCTGTTCTATTAAGGTGGCATCCCACAAGGGCATATAGGTGGTTCGCACCTTCAAATCTACTCCAGTTTTCTATGTAGTGATGCTTCTCCCTAGTACACCATCTTTTAAGCCATCCATTGAATCGTATAGTTTCCACTGTTCTAAATTTTCCAGCTCTTGGTATGGACAGTATGTCTGAAACAATGAGTGTACACTTCCTATTTTTTAATTCCTGACCCACAATTTTAAAATCTCTCTGTATTTCAGTTATAGTTCTCCTTCCTATGTCATTTGTCCCTACATGTAGGATAATTAATGAGTCTACTGTGTGTTAAAAAAAAAAATGGTGTAGCCGGCCCACCGGCGCAGCGGTTGGATTTCCACTTTCGAAGCCAGTGACCCGGGTTCGGGAATGGACCCAGGGAGCTGGAGGGCTGGCCGGGGGAGAAGGATTGAGTGCCCTAAGGACTGCTCTCCTTCTCCAGGAGGAGGGTTGGGGAGAATGCCCAGTGCATGAGGACTCCTAGTGGAGGCTAGTAGCACTCGTTAGCTCTGGCATCCAAATGCTTAGAGGGGCAGGGTGGACACTGGATGTCATTGCACGTCCCCGACCCTGGGGATACAGCAAAAATCCTTGCTTGCAGCTGCCATTAATGATGCCCACCCTGGCCCTGATTAGCCTCCAGGTCGGCTCTGGACTCTAGTCCCATGTTTGCGGCACTAAGGGCCAAGTGCTGCAACCCCACCCCGAGGGGGAAAGCCGGGGGTATCGGAGTCACGGCCAGTATGGAGATGGGGGTCCAGGGGTCCGTGACTGGGCAGAGGAGCCAGCAGACACAGGCAGAATAAAAAATAAATAAAAAAATAAAAAAACGGGTAGCAGCCTCTTAATGTCCTATATTCCTGCACCCGATAAGCTGCTTATTGTGACCATGTCCTTCCTGTTGTTACAAATACTTTTATCTATGTGTTTTAACATGGAATCACCTATAACTTTGTATATAATTCTGGGGGAAATTGTCTATTTGATGTTATTCCCTTTTCCCCAACATTGTTAGCTGTGTTTTGTGGGTTCCCATCCCCTATTGTCCCCTCTTGTTGTTCTACAGATGTAGTTTCTAATCTTATGTTAGACTGATTATTTCCTTCCACTGATTTGTTTCCCTGCAGGATATCTGCATTTACTTGTCCCTGAGCGTCAGGCTCTGACCCCTCAGCACCTGCAAGCATGTGAAATCTGTTGCTCAAGTCTATCTGTTGTGCTTCTTCCCTTCTTTTCTTTTAGGCACCAAGTACCATTCCTCTTCTGTTTCCCTCTCTTGATCCACCTCTGATTCATTCAACAAATGTTTTCTTTTAATACCACATAATGGGTTTCTATTTGTAGAAGACACATTTTTCTCTGTCTTCTTTAATATCTCTCTTGTGTTTTGGACAAATGCTTCTATCTCCTTAATCCTTGTCTGCACCTCTAATTTAGATTGATACATACTTATTTTCGATTCAAACTCCTTTATAAAGTTACGTTTTTTAACAAATTATGTTCCCACTCAACTTTGAGTACATTTGACACTGCCCACATTGTTGCCAGCTTCTCTCCACCTCTTTATCACTTATCATTTTGCAAGTTACCTCTTTTGTATTCTTCTTGGGCTTACCTCAACTTGTAACAGTATTTACCCCTGGTTTCTTGGCTGACACGCAGACACTACTGCTGTTGCTGTTTGCCTTTGCTGTGGTGCCTTAGCGGTGGTCACTTGACACTCAGCTCACCTGACGCTTCCTAAAGAAGTTAATATATAATGGGGGAACCAAAAGTATTGCTCTGATATCTTCCAGTTTCCTCGCTAAATTAAAAGTACAACCCACGGGTTAAAGCACTTTGTAAATATCCTTAAAAGGACACCCAAACATGTTCCAGACAGTATATTTAAAATAAACAAGCATCCCTTAAGCTTTCACTGACTTTCCTTTGTACCCCCCTGATGTTCAGGCACTTCCTGTGGTGTGCTCCTTACAGAACACTCCCCAGTGCATCCTAGGAAGTCCCCGAATGGCAGCCTGTTCGAAGTGCTAAAAGGTACAGAAAACTGGCTCCTATCTGAGCCTCAGGTACTCCCAAGCTGCCAGTGTCACAATAAAATTGTCAGTTATGCCAGACGCTTCTTTAGATATAGTACTCAACAACTATAGGTGACAGTCATTTAAATGAAAATAAGAGAAACTTGGCCCTACCAGTTCAGACGTGCAGGCTGACTTTCTGCATCACCTCTGTCACCAGTCAGGACCTCCTATTTAGGCTCTCTTGGCTGTAGGCAAAATCTTTGGACCCAATCTTCCACGACCTTTGACTCTGGTTCTGCATCTACTGAACAAAAGAGAAAACTGCAGACTCGAACATCCTTCACTCTTCCAGGGGGATGATGCACACCAATCTTCCGGGTTTCTTTGGCTGATTGCCCTCTGATCCTGTGGCCCACTGACCATGGCTTACAGTCTCTGATCACACAATTTTTTCACAAATTGGAATGTTTATGAACTTTCATCCAAAGTACCACTGGGGTGGGGGCAATAAATGGTAGTCTCATCAGGACGCGTCATCTTGGCAGAATGAACAATCTCATTGCCTTCTCTGTTTGTGACAGTGACGGAGTCCAGATGGAGGGTGAGGTCCACCTTCCATGCCTTAATCTTATCTCTACAAACTTTTTCTCTGGTGGCTGGTCCAACCATGATCTTCCAACACCACAGCCAACTTGTGGACGCCCTGGCCTCTTCCATGAGACAGTCTTCCTGGTGATCCTCAGTTGTCTCCCACATCCAGCAAGGCATGTAGGGATACTTCAAGCCAAATACTTTTTCAGCCTTCCTCCTGATGACCCTCCTCTCTTTGCTACTTTCTGGCAAGCCCACAGCCTGGCTTGGGGGTGGCCAAGTCTGCAACTGCCAATCCTCTTGGTCCCAAACAGGAAAATCACTGTCCACTCCTGTTTCTATCTCCTTTAACACACATGAGCCCATCTCTGCTGAGGGCTCCTCAGGCTCTGAAACTTTCAATGGCCCAGTCTCATCACTGAACACCTCCAGTTTGGGTACACAGGTTGCACCCTCCAACAGTTCAGCTTCCTCCATGTGGGTTGCCCAGGAGCCAGTCACAGGTTCACTCTTCACTACAGCTGGAGGCATTGGCCTCCCAGGTGGTGAGGTCTTCCAGTTCCTCATCCACTTCTAGTTAACTTGGACTTGGTACCCCTTCCATGGGTCCACCCTCTCCAAACAGACAATAGGCGGGACCCACACAGCCTCTTCCTCGGCTGAGGGTCCACTGTCCAAACTCCTAGGCCTTGCTGCCTCGAACGCTGTCTCTAACACACCACTACAAGCAAATGCACAGTCCAGCACAGATTCCAGCTTGGAGGCAGGGTTTCCACAGAGTGGTCTAATCACACGATGCCATGCAGATGAGCAGGGGCACAGACTCACTCTCTCCTCAAGCGCTCCTTGAGCTGTGGAAACGCTTTATAAAAAGCAACTGAACTTTTTTCCTCTCGAATCCACAAAAAAAGCAGTTTTACAGTCTTTTCAATAGAAATTCACACTTTTTCAACAAAGTCCACATGTTTCTCCTTAAGCACTCCTTAATCTCACTGGGGGCACTTATTTAAACAAGAGCAAACAATTTCCTCCCAGAATCACTCTGCAGCTTGGCAATTTTGACAGGTTTTTGTACAGTTTGAAACAGAATTCACAACAGTTCCACAAACAGTCTCTCAAGTAGTTTTTTTGCACAAAATCCACAATGCAGTCCACACTTTCAGATGCAGTCCATACACAGTCAACAGTTTTCCACAGCAGGTCACAACTTTTTTCTCTCAGAAAAGAGTTCTTTGGCTGAGCCCACTGCCACCAGACAAAAAGACCACAACCATACCCTTTGCATGGCAACTGTACTCTCTCCCAAATCTGGGATGAGGTCCCAGTTTTGTAACCCCAATCCCCCTTTTTGGCAAGGCAACAACCACAATTGGCAGAAAAGGTATTACCCCTGACATTAGGGCAACACCTGGCTCGGGCATCTCAGAGGTGGGGGGGGGGCACAAAACAACATTTCTGTTTAATCCAGATCTGAGAGAGTAGTACCAGGTCTATGGTGCGGCAACTTAGTCTGAGAGGGCCCCAAGAAATGCACACAGGTCACACAGAGATGGAATGCTCGCAAGCAGGAATGGAATTGTACTGTATGGCTTTTATTCTTGACAGATGTTATGCAGAAACTTGGTGGTGCCCCCAAGGCTTTTTGCACGTACAGACTCTCCGACACACAACAACACTTTCCTTCTGCATTACAGAGACTTGTCACACAAGAACATTTCCCTTTGAATGTCCATCTCTTTGTCTAGGGACCTCTGGACAAATGAGACATCACACATCCTCCATCTTAAGTGCATAGTAGTAGTAGATTTTATTTACAGTATTTGGGGCACACTTTGTCAAAGGCTCAGAGCACCCTTACAATACGATTAAAATACAAACAATAACGAAGAACAAATATTAATTAAAAGCATACTGATAAAACTAAACATAATTAAAACAGCTAAACCAAATCTGTCTGAACAGCTCAGTCTAAATAGGCACCTCAGATGCAAAAGCTTGTGCAAAATGAAAAGTTTTAAATCAGTGCTTAAATATCTCCAATAAAGGTGTCTCCCAGAGGTGACTGAGCAAAGAATTCCAATGAGTCTGAGCAGCACCCTCGAATACCTGGTCCCCAGAGCTCTTCAGCCTTGCTCTGGGGATCTCTAGGAGAGCACCAGAAGCTGATCTAAGAAGAGGGATGTAGGGGTGCAGGAGATCCTTCTGGTAGCATGGACCCAACCTGTGTAGGTCCTCATACTGTAGGTCAAAAAGACCTGTCTTGAAGGTGATGCACCATATGACAGTGGTGGTTGCCACAGCACTTAATTTGAGCACAGACCAAACTGAGAGAACTAGGTACCACCCTGACCATGTAACCAGATGTGTCGCTTTGCAACCTTGATTGTGTGGTCAGCTCAATTTCTGCCAAAGCCAGACTTCCCTGCCATTACATACAGTTAAGAACTCTTCAGGCATGCCAGGCCTCTGAAGACAGTCCCACAACGCATCCGTGTGCAAAGGTTTCCAGTGAACCTGCTTTTGAACATGGTGTGTTCCTAGCTAGGCATCAGCAAACCAAAAATCAAACATCAAATGCATCTTGTATACTAGGCAGAGTTGTACCCATAAGATGTTTGTAAAAATCTCACAGAACTACACAGTTCCCCCCTTCTGTAGGGGCCTTCTTCCAGAGACCCACCCACAACACACTTGGAAAGTCACAGCAGTAGCTACACTCTCTAGCCCCAAGCTGAATGGCTTTTTGAAGTACTGAACTGAATGACAACAATCCCAAGAAATTAACATTTGAAAGTCCATAGCTTTGGTTGTAAAACACATAGACTTTTCTGGGCAGCGCTTTAGGAGGTGGCATGACAAGGGGAATTGCCCCATGCAGATTACTCACTGTTACCAACTCTAGATGATCTCACACAGATGTGATAAATTCACCCCCTGGGGCATTGAAACAGACAGTTTCCACTACCAGCCATCGCACAGACTGCTGACATTCTGGGGTGAGAAAAAAACCAGAGGGGCTCTCCCTCTGAAGTTGATCTGCTCAGAGGCAGAGCACTAACCTGTACACACTCTGAACTCCACTCAACTCTTCTGACCAACTGAGTCAGAACACTGCAGCTCCACTAGCCCTGTGGCTTATGAGGCTGCGAGAGTTCCATATGCAAATGAGCTTCACTCTGATCAGCAGCTCTAAATGGACAGTGCTCATTTGAACCTACCAGGATTTTAAACTTTTTTGTGTGCTGCCCACATCTACCCATACTATACTGAAGGGGTTCTAGTAACCCCAGGGGGGCCTGAGTGTTACATAGATACAGTGCAACCTTAGTTATCCAAACTCAGTGGGGGACATGAAAATAGTTTGGATAATTCAGAGTTAGGATAGCTGCGAGTCTAATGCTAATACTAGGTGCGCTTACTCATAAGTCTACTAAAATAATGAGACTCATGATAGGCAAACAATAAGACATGACAAAGTGTGGGTTATGGCTTGATTAGAGCATGCCCCAGGTGTGTTATGAGGCATAAGGCACTTGCACAGAGTGCCTTTAGCACCTGGGAAGTGATCTTATCAGGCCATAACCTACACCTCGGAGTGTCTTATTGCACTTATAAAATGGGCCCCCGAAGTAGAAATTAAAAAAGAAAAAAAGCTGTCAGAATACAAAAAATGAGGGAAAAAAGTGTTATTTTCATTAGAAGAATAAAGTAGTTTCTCTGTGTACTGTTTTGTATGGTACAGTGTATTTAGCTTGGTCAGTAATACACCCCCCCAAACACACAGCCTAGGTCCTTCCATCCCTCACTCACAGACACACGATATCCCTGTTGCTCTGTGCAGAGCTTCATATTCTGTGTTTTTTTAAATGACTAGGGTGGTTCTGTAGGGAACAAGCGTGTCCCTGTTCAGTTGCCATTGTCTTTCTGTTACAGTACTGCAGTTTTCTGTAGAAGACTGCTGTGATACTTGTCCTGTGGTGTGTGTTTCCTCTGTTGTGATGGCAGAAGTTCAATAGCAGTGGCAACAAGGCTGGTGGAGGTGCGGGTGTTGGGTTTTAATTCGGAGCCGTTTATTGCCAGCACACGGGGATGCTTGGTGGATTGCGGGCGGCTCTTTCAGTGGAGATTTTGATTGCCAGCAGCTCTTTTGTGAAGCAGGGGAGCAGAGGTCAGAGTTTTCTTGTTGAAAGTTTTGTTTTCCTTCACTGTATGTTGGTAGTGTTACACAGCCACAGGGGAGGGCTGCAGGTCAGCCAGAACAAGACACCATTCTTTGTGATGGCTGTTTATGTCAGGCTGGCATGATTTTGGCTGATGGTGACACAATAATACATTTCTGTGCTGGGGCTCAGGTTGGGACAATTAGTGCCAGCTGGATGGTTATGTCCTGATAAGGACATGGCTGAAAACCTGTTTCAGCCAATCAGCATTCAGCAAGTTTTTTGCCCATTTTATAGTATGTATATATGGTATCTCGCTCATATAAATACAGATATATAGTCAAAACAGTCAAGAATCTTAAACATTTTGGCCAGGTCAACCACACTTCACTTTCACTTTGTCATCTTGATGCGGTGTGGCATTTGTGATCTAGAATAGGAAAGTACAAAATGTTTGTACAGCATGTAGGGAAACATGGTACCAATAGCCCTTTTTAGGGCAAAGAAGAATTAGTTTCACATGCTAAGAAAGCCTTTAAAGTGATAATACCATGTGCTCATGGGCTGTTTTCCCACAATATTAAGTATAAATGTTCGATAATATACTGTATATTTAGACATCTTGTTACCTCTCCCTGAGTTGGTTTTAAGTAAGGAACGATGAATCCTGTATAAAATGAAGAGTTATCTTCTGTAAGAATGAAACACTAATGTTGTTCCTTGCAAGGTTCATTGTATATGTATGCAAAGTATTCTTTTTAAAAATGAATAAAATACAAATTAAAAAAAAATAGAATAGGAAAGTACAGTAGGGTAAGCAAGCAAAGTATAACCCTTGCTGCAGTCTGTTGCAGCCTAAGCATGTAACACATTACCTGCTGAACAGCCTGAAACAGACTAAACTGTTCTAGAGCAGATTGAATTACAGTACTTACCTGTAATTAATAGATGCTCAGTGGGTGACGTCTGACCAGTTTGGTTAATCCGGAGAGTCGGATGATCGGGGTTATACTGTAAATACTGTTCTCCAGCATGGAGTGGTTATGTGACTCCTAATGAGTGGGTAGTGCTATCTAATCTGAACTCTGGTGTGAAAATAAAACACTTGACATTACACATGATTTTTGTCAGAGCCACTGCCGGTTCTAGACCACTTGCTTTCTTGCCCCACAAACTAGGACCTCGGTGCTCTCTGGAGCAGCACTTCAAATTTTTTAATTTTCCATTTTGTTATTACCTTTTCTGTTCCTTTGGGCTTCCTCTTTGTTTTGTATCCATTGACCAACCCAGGAAATGCCTACACTGTACCAAACTGACAATTTTAAGATCTGCTGCAGTCTTGACGTTTTTGACAGGATTTTCAGTGTAGTTTGGCACTGCAAAGATGGCAGCAGCGGGAACAGCCATGAAAGCAAGGGGCAGACATTTCCTTGAGCTTTAAAAGGCACATATTGTTTTTGGGAGGCTCATTTTGTCCAAAGTGTGTTAAGAACAAACTTTTTGGGGGAGGGTGGGAGTATGTGAGTGAGTGTGTAGTGCAGTGCAATGCCAGCTTCCATTGGATGGGTCAGAGAAAGAAGTCAGGTTTTAAGAGGTGCATTTTTGCAGGTTCACCATGTCGGATGTAGAAGCAGGGCCATCCTAGTCTCTCAGCAAGGGGCATTTCATAGGCAACTGGTTGCAGAACCCACTAGAGATGGGGCAGTGCTGGATCTGGTAATTATGAACAGGGTCAGTGTTGCAGATATCACAGTGGGTAGCCCCTGCGTACAAGCAATCATCGTGCAGTGTAATTTGGCATATGGATCAGGCAGGAGAAGAACACACTAGGACAAGATTCTGGACTTTAGGAGAGTAGATTGTAAAGAAATGAGAGACTGCCTTAATAAATATCTTGAAGGGGATGGCCGGGGGGGGGTGGAGGCACGATGGTAAAGGATAAGAGAGGAAATAACTAAGGCAACAACAAGCTGTTTGGGGAAGTAAGTAAGGATAAGTGAAGTACAAAACTGCTATGGCTGTCAAAGGAATTGGCTAAAGTGGCAAGGGAGAAAAAACAGCATTTAGGGTCTACAAGGAGACCCAAACAGAGGGGGACAGGGTGATAAACAAAGTAAATAAAGGGAGGCAAGGAGGAGGTTGAGGGCAGCAGAAGCTGAAACAGAGTAGAGGCCTTGTCCTGGAGGTCCATAAGGAGATAAGACTTTCTTCGGGTATGTGAGCGAGAGGAGGAAGAGAGGAAGGCTAGGGGATAGTGAGGATCAGGAGAGTGGGGAAGGGGAGGGACTGTGCAGTGGGAGAGCGAGAAAAAGCTGACATTTTAAACAGCCACTTCTGCTCAGTCTTCACAGTGGCAGGAGGAGGGAATGGTCCATCATGCATCAGCAGGCATCAAGGGGAGTAGACACAAATCCATTTTCAGAAGAGAGAGTTTGCTGGATATTGGAAGCTCTAAAGGTAAACAAGGTGATGGGACCAGATGGGATCCCCCCAAGTTACTGAAAGAACTGAGTACAGTGCTAGCTACCTCTCTGGCAGCACTATACAGTAACTCATTGGAGACAGGTTAGATCTTCATTGGGGTTATCTCCGTTATCAGGTCACACTGTAGGAACTTCACCGTCAGTGAAGCATAATCCACATGGAAGATGTTCAGCAGTACAACTGGGGCCACCCACACTGTCAATGTCCGTCGACATCACCAACCCTATAAAGGTATAGGCGGCCCTACTCCCTCCTCAGTTCTTTTCCTGCTGTCAACTCACTTGCATGGGTCTCCACTGAAGCGCCGATGCAGTATCTGTGCCTTTTTTTGCCTATGGCTTTTTCTTCAGCTTTTTTTAGAATCTCTTTTTCAAAGAGATTCTTCCAAATTGTTTATCTTGTGAGTTAATCCTTCGACTGCTCTCTTCCATCACTGTCACTGCAGAAAGAAGATTGCCTCTACAGACGAGCATTCTCTCTGTCTGCTGTCTTGAGCCTGACCACAAAGTTTCTGACTGTGAGCTCTGCCAGAAGTTTAACCAAACAGCCCTCAGGTGATACAGAAAGGCTCTCAAACATTTCCTGATGGATCAACAGGTAGCCAGTTCTGGATAAGGGTCCTCCGGGGTCCTAGCCTCTCAGTTGTCGATGGGAGCTTCCAGGCCTCCAAGGCCCTAGACAAATCCTTGGTAAAAAAGACCGAGATTGCAACCGCTCCCCCCAGCATCGAACTTGTTCCCTGACGGCCTCTTCTCCTTCTTCTTTGGGATCCTCGTCTGGTGCAGCTGCACCAGTGCACAAAACTGCTGTCCAGGTCTCTGTGCCCACCAGACCCATACCGACAGCTTCTCTGCCCGATTCTCAGGCTGGCCAGCCATTGACCTCCAGGTCATCAGCCCCTTCTTCGTCAATGCACTTGTTGTCAACCACTCTCCCATTGAGGCCTGCCCCCTTTTCCATCTAGGGCAACAGACTCTTCAGGTTCTCAGGATTTAGCAGGTGGGTCGTCAGCACAAGTGCTGTCGTGCACCCCCTCAATTGATGAACACCATTGACTTGAATGAAATCCTGACAAAATTCACTACAGTGATTGTGCAGCAGCTGGGCGTGCTTAGGCCCTCCTTGCCAACACTGTTAATGGCAGCTTTGTCATCGATACCAATTCATCGGCCACAGGAAGCTCCCTGCAGACCATTGGCAGTGCACCTGATGCCAGACACAGATTTAAAACAGGTGGATGTTGAAGAGGGAGTACCATTCAGACCTCATTCTTTCTGATGATGAGGAGAAAGAAATCCTGGTCTCTGACAGATCACTGCTTCCTCTGTCAATGAGGATTCAGCAAAGCATACTCCTAGGTCTCCTCCTGAGGACCCCACATTTTTTAATGTGATGAAGTAGCTGTCCTTAGCCATGGGCTGCCACACTGAGGAAGAGGATGCCACCAGGAAAGAGCTGGTGGACTTCCTGGAGATCCCAGAATCTCCCCCCAAAATCATTCCTCCAGTCTTACCTGTCTTGAGGAATGCAGCCACGGCAGCCTGGCACAGACCAGACATGGTGCCAGCTATGCCTTGTGGGGCAGATGAGCCATATCATGCCCCCAGGGGTTCCCCTGCTATGCTGCCCAGGCAAAGACAGACTCAGTGGTCATTAAGACAGCTCATGATGGGTCTAAGGTGCCTAAACACCTTAGTTCCCTTCCCCCAGACAAGGAGTGTCACAGAATTGACCTCTGGGGTAAGAGGGTGTATGCCTCCTCTACACTGGGTTTGAGGATTGCAAACTACCTGTCTCACATCTTAAAATACCAAAATGCCAATTGGAAGAAGGGGAAAGGCCACTGCCCAGGCCCTCCCAGATGGCACACAGAAGCAGGAGCTGCTTCAGTGCCTCTAGGCAGCTGAGAATGTTAGCAAGCACCTCCTCAGAGTCCCCTATGATATGGCTGACACCGTTGCTAGGGCTGCTGCCAGGGGCATATGTCTGCGTAGGCACTCCTGGCTGAGAGTATCCAGTTTTGCTGCCAATGTTCAGTAAAAGGTGATAATACTGGAGCGTATAAGGAAGTCAAAGGCATTTGCCCACAAAGACCTCCCCCACCATTCAGTGGCGATGACCTACATCACCAACTTCTGTAAGAAATTCATCTAACCTTTTTTTAAAAGTACTTATATTTTCAGCATCAACCACCTCCTGTGGCAACCCATTCCACCATCTAACTGCCCTACTCTTAAAACCATTCCTTCTTCTCTCAGTTCTTACCTTTTCTTCCCTTAATTGTTTATTGTGACACCTTAGATAGTACGGTTTTTCTACCATCTCCAAACCCAAATCAAGCTTTAAAACTTCATCCTTCAAAATTTTAAACAATAATAGTAAATCACCCCTCTTTCTTCTACTCTCTAATGTCCATAAACTCAGTCTTTTCAGCCTCTCATCATAAGATCTATCCCTCTCCCTTTTATCATCTTTGTATATACTCTCTGTGGCCTCTCGTCACCCTTATATCCTTTAGAAGCTATGAGCAAAAACGAACAATAGTCAATTATGGGCCTGACCATTGTCTTATACAAAGGCATCAACACCTCCTCATTTCTAGATTGGAAGCCTCGTCTGATGCAGTTTACCAACTGCATAGCTTTACTGAAATTTTTTTACTCTGCGCTCCACTATTTAACTCATTCTGTACAAATACTCCCAAGTCTTTCTCTCCCTCTGATATCTTTATTTTTAATTCTAATATGTTATATGACTGTTGAACATTTTGTCTCCCAAAATGCATTATAGTGCACTTTTCCTCATTAAAGGTCATACCATTGGTCTTTGCCCATTCCAATATACACATCAGATCCTGTCCAAAATTCAATCTGTCATCGAATGTATCCACTACTCCTCCCATCTTAATATCATCAGCAAATTTAACCATCTTGTTCTTACTAGATATCCTTAAATTGCCAATAAATATTCTAAACAACAGAGGCCCCAACACCAACCCCTGTGGCACACCACTCATCACCCTCCGTGGATCTGATAAATGACCATACAATCTAACCCTCTGATTCCTATTTTCCAACCACTGTTTCACCCATCTCACAATGGCCCAATCCACTCCCAGCCCTATCAGTTTTTCTACTATTTTACAATGAGGTACAGTGTCAAATGCCCTACTGAAATCGAATAATACCACATCCACATTTCTACCTTCATCAATGTGTTTACTAACATTTTCATAAAAAACACACCAGATTAGTCTCACAGGACCTATTCGCCACAAATCCATGCTGGTCTGTGTCCACTAAGTTCTTACTCCTTAGATAATCCAAAATAAAGTCACTCAAGATTCCCTCAATGATCTTCCCCACAACAGAGGTCAGACTCACAGGTCTGTAATTTTCTGCATCACCTTTACTACCTTTCTTATATATAGGTACCACATATGCTAGCTTCCACATTTCTGGCACCACACCTTCCTCCAATGATTTTTGTCCCAGATTAGTTATAACCGGCACCAATATATCCACTAACTCCTTTACCAAGAAAGGATGCATCCCATCCGGACCTGCCGCCTTTTCCACCTTCAGCTTCATAATTCTACACCTCACCCTTTCGTTTGTTATAACATTTTTTGGGTCCAACATACTATCACCTACATATACTGTCTCCATAACCCAACGTACTTTTTATAAGGTGCTGCAAAGCATCTACTAAATTCTTCCAGCATCTCCTCACATTAAGAAGTTGTAATCCCTTCAATATTCAGTGGTCCAATCATACTATTACCTCTTCTCTTCCCATTTATATAAGCAAAAAAGCTTTTACTATTACTCTTGTCCATCGCTAATCTGAATTCTGTTTTTTTTTAATTCTTAATTTCCTTCTTCAATTTTTTGAATATTCTTATATTTAATTTTTGATTCTGATGAACTTAACTTTCTCATTTTTCGATACAACACTTTCTTTCTATTGCACAATCTAATTATATTTTTTGTTAACTAGCGTGGTTTTTTATCTTTACTATTATATACTCTTCTCCTGGGTATAAATTTCTCTATTACCTCCTTCATTTTCTCACTGAAAAATTCCCAAGACATTTCCATATTAAGATCTTTCATTTCAACCTCCCAATCGATGTTACTTAATTCTTCTCTCATAGCCTCAAAATTTCCTCTCATATAATATCTGCTCAGTCACTCCTTTTACCCTCCTTACTTCCCACAACATATTAGATTGTATGGAATTATGATCACTCATTCCAACTTGTGGTTGAACCTTAATTTGCATTATAACATCTGGGACATTTGTTAAGATGACATCCAATATGTTATTTCCTCTAGTGGCCTCCTGTATATACTGCTTTATACCTACTGCCATAAATTCCTCTTGCAATCTACACTCCAAGCTATTTCCTTCCATACAGTTATTCCACTTAATATTTGGCATATTCAAATCACCTACCATTACCAAGTCAGTACCTTCAGCTAGTTCAGTTACATATTTATAAAAGGCCTCCGTGTTATCCATTTTAGTATCTGGTGGTCTATAAAAAACAAAAAAACTACATTTTCTTCCCCTATTGCTCAATACATCCACAACAATAATTTTGATACCTCCCATGTCACAATTTACTTCTTTAACTCTTACTTCTAGTTCCATTCATTATAAATAGGGCCACTCCACCTCCTCTTTTCTCTACTCTATTTTGGTTTATTAATCTATATCCAGGTATCTGTTGACTCCATTGGCTATCATCAGACCACCATGTTTTCACTACCCCAACCATATCAAGTTTATCCCTCCTTACTATCATTTCCAACTCAGCCATGCTAACTTCATTTAAACTTCTTGCATTAAAAAAACATCACCTTTATATCTACCATACTATTAACATTTTTTTTGTTTCTTTTTTAGTACTGTACTATGTTGTTGCTTAATTACCCCGTTCATCCCCCTCTTTTTCAGTTTAAATAATTCTCAATTTCATTTTGAATCCTCTGTCCTAATATTCTACTACCCCTATGGTTGAGATGCAACCCATCTCTACTATAAAAATGTTCTTTATTTACAAACGTCCCCCAGTGTTTAATGAGTTTATGTCCAGATTCTCTTGCCCTTCTCCCTAACCATTCATTTGTCAAGGCAATTCTCTTCCTTTTATATACTGTTGCCCTTGGTTCTGGTAATAGTTCTCTCACAACCCTTATTTACTAACTTTTGTACCAACATATTATAATCTTTCTGCATTTCCTGGAGAGTCTTCTGTGAAATATCATTTATACCCACATGCATTACTGCTAGTGGGTTTTCCCCTGCCCACTTAAAAATGATATCCACCATATCAAACAAATCCATTACCCTTGCTCCCAAAAAACTACTGACCAATCGATTTTCTTTATCATTATGACAAATATATTGATCTGTGTATTTAATTATAGAATCCCCTAAAACTATAACTTGCCTCGGGTTTTGTTTCTGTTCTTCTATCATCTCTATACTTTCCTCATGTATTACATTTTCCTCAGTCACATTCTGCAATACCTCATAATTATTCTCAACTGGGACACAAAACAGTTCACTTCCCTCATTGTCATCAGTGCCCCCTTTAATGGCACTAAGCTGTTTGGCCGTGATGTGCAGGACATCATCAATGATTTGCAAACCTCTGACAGGGCCCTCAAGTCTGTGCACTCCCTCTACCATAGCCAACCAAGAGGTAGAGAATGCCCTCCTTTTCGCACAATGACCAATAGGCCTGGTACAGCCTCCCAGTCCCAAGGGAAGTGCAGAGCCATGGCTGTCTTGCCTGCCACCTTTAGTGCTGGAGTTGTGGCCAAGCACCCCAGAAGTGAGGGACCAGCCACTGCGGCTGGATCTACCTCTGCTTGACTCCTTGCCAGACTTCCCTCTTCTGGGCCGGGACCAGGAGGTGGTGGTCGGAGGTCAGTTCTCCCTCCATCTGAATCAGTGGAGAACCATAACTTCAGATGCATAGGTTCTGCAGATCAAAGAAAGGGGGCACTCCCTGGAGCTCATTGAACAGCCTCCAGATACCCCTCCCTGCCCTCATTATCCCCTGGCTCACCTGTCTGTTCTCCGGAAGGAGGCACAGTCCCTTCTGTGCAAGCAGGACATCGAGCCAGTACCCAAGCATCAGGGAAACGGGCTTTATTCCAGATTTTTCCTGGTCTTAAAAAAGTCTGGAGACTTGAGGCCCATTCTAGATCTAAAGGACCTCAGTCTGTATGTCCAGTACAAAAAGTTCTGGATGGTAACTTTGCCAGGCCTGATGCCTCACCTCAAAACAGGGGATTGGCTCTGCTTACTGGACAAGCAGGACACTTACCTGCACATATCAGTCTTTCCTCCTCATGGGAAGTTTCTCTGTTTTGTCTTTCAGGGCGAGCATTATCAGTTCATGATGCAGCCCTTTGGCTTGTCGTTTGCACCATGAGTCTTTACCAAGTGCTTAGCAGCAGTAGCTGCAGCTCTCAGAAGGGACGGACTGTATGTTTTCCCCATCTGCACGATTGGCTCCTAAAGCCCCTGTCCAGGCAACAACTTTTGCTGACTCTGGAGCGAACGCCCCCTGAGGAAGACCTTGCGGTCAAAGCGCTGGGGTTGTTTCGTGCAGTGTCACCAAGCCTGGAGAATAAATAAGCTTTCATTTCAAAAATAGAATAGCTTTCTGTCTTTTTTTCTTCCTACGAGTGCATTCACCTAATTAATTGTGATTAACCCGAATTGGCTGCCTTTGGATGCACCGACTGTCCATATCCTGTGCGCGCTGTTTTAACTTCAGTCAACAGCTTTTGCTGACTCTGGAGTGAACTCTCCAGCTTTTCCACTCCCTGGGCATCACTGTCAGGCTGCCCAAGTTGGTCCTTGTACAGTCCCAAAATCTGCAGTATATAGCGACAGTTCTGGACTTGGTGCAGGGGAAGACCTTCCTGCCCCAAAACAGGCAGAGTTCCTTATAACCCAAGCTCAGGAAGTTGCTCCAAACCACTATATTCCTGCCAGGGTGTGCCTGAGATTACTGGGCCTGATGGCAGCCATCATACCCACTGTTCCACTGGCCAGAATTCATATTCGTACGCTGTGGCTCTCGAGACTGTAACACTGCTGCCCAGCTAAAAGTGAGATTCTGCCTGTTGCCTGTTGTGCTGCCTTGTGTGAGGTGGAGAAATTGATTTTTAAAGCCACCTGCATGCGGACTTCCCGAACTGTCGGAGAAAACATGGAAGTGAAACTGACTACTGAGCGTCATCAAAGGAGGAGGGGCTGCACCACATAAAGCCTGCGTTGTTGTTTGAACTGCCCAGGTACACTGTGGCTCTCGAGACTGTAACACTGCTGCCCAGCTAAAAGTGAGATTCTGCCTGTTGCCTGTTGTGCTGCCCTGTGTGAGGTGGAGAAATTGATTTTTAAAGCCACCTGCATGCGGACTCCCCGAACTGTCGGAGAAAACGCGGAAGTGAAACTGACTACTGAGCGTCATCAAAGGAGGAGGGGCTGCACCACATAAAGCCCGCACTGTTGTTTGAACTGCCCAGGTACGCTGTGGCTCTCGAGACTGTAACACTGCTGCCCAGCTAAAAGTGAGATTCTGCCTGTTGCCTGTTATGCTGCCCTGTGTGAGGTGGAGAAATTGATTTTTAAAGCCACCTGCATGTGGACTCCCCGAACTGTCGGAGAAAACGCGGAAGTGAAACTGACTACTGAGCATGATCAAAGGAGGAGGGCTGCACCACATAAAGCCCACGCTGTTGTTTGAACTGCCCAGGTACGCTGTGGCTCTCGAGACTGTAACACTGCTGCCCAGCTAAAAGTGAGATTCTGCCTGTTGCCTGTTGTGCTGCCCTGTGTGAGGTGGAGAAATTGATTTTTAAAGCCACCTGCATGCGGACTCCCGAACTGTCGGAGAAAAGCGGAAGTGAAATTGACTACTGGCGTCATCAAAGGAGGAGGGTCTGCACCACATAAAGCCAGCTGTTGTTTGAACTGCCCAGTGCAGCTGTGGCTCGAGGCAGTAACACTGCTTCCCAGCTAAAAGTGAGATTCTGCCTGTTGCCTGTTATGCTGCCCTGTGTGAGGTGGAGAAATTGATTTTTAAAGCCACCTGCATGCGGACTCCCCGAACTGTCAGAGAAAACGCGGAAGTGAAACTGACTACTGAGCATCATCAAAGGAGGAGGGGCTGCACCACATAAAGCCCGCGCTGTTCAAGCGCGACCGCGAGAGCGCGAGCGTGAGTGGCGTGAGCGCCACTCGGTGATGAAAAGTAACGATCCAAAACAAACAGAGTTTGACTCAGAAATTGAATAAGCCTGTAAGAGTAACCTTATAGTAATTGAGAAGCCATATAAAAGTAGTATATTCTGCTTAAATAATATTAAGAGTTTTAGTATAAAGCTATTGATAGTAACTGAAAGCATGAAACTAAATTCACTTGAAGGGTAGCGACTGCATTGGGATACCATAACTTAGAGCTGTATTCTCTGGCCATAAAATGAAGGGTATTTTTGTTAAATTAATGGTATTCCTGTTGTGTGTGACATATTTTTTGTCACACAATGGCTCAGAAATACCTAGGGACACAGAGAATAAAAACAGCTTATATTTGAAATGTAGTCAATTAAGCAAGAATACTTTAAGTACAAATAAGTCAATGAGAGGGAGAAATCATTTTAAGATAGTAAGGCAGCAAATTTTAAATACTTACAGGCCAGTTCTTTGTGGTAAATTTTCTTCCTATGATCAGGTTGTTTTGATATCCCTAGTATTATGTGGGGACATAGAACTGAACCCAGGGCCAAGGGATGGGGCCATTAGGATTATTTTAGATAATGCTAGAAGTTTAGTAAAAAAATGGACCTCCTTAGAACCTGGGTAGATCTAGAAAGCCCTGATATAGTAATTTTAACTGAGACTTGGTTAACAAAAGTAATTCCTCAAGCGGAAATTGAACTTCATGATTTTTATTGTTTTAGACAGGATCGTGGGTCACGGGGGGGTTGTAATTTATCTAAGGCACAATTTAGGTCCCTCTGAAATAATTTACTTTGGGAAAACAGAAGGGATAGAATGCTTATTATTAAAATTTCAGATGATTAATTTGATTGTGGGAGCTGTATATTCACCACCGAAGACAAATACTAAGCATTTTGAAAAGTTCTCTCATTCTAGCATGAAATATATAGGTCAGACAAATGTTGTGTTAATGGGTGATTTTAATGCTGCTTGGGGGTGCTCAAGAGGTCGGGTTTTGGAAAACTCAATGAGATGTTTGAATCTGTTACAAATTATTGATTTACCCACAAGGAAAGGGAAAATAACTAGTAGTGGGAATATACTGGATTTGTGTTTTGTTTCATCAGAAATGGTTATAACAAGTAAGGGTGTTGGGGAGCCAAACTTGGGGGACCATAACGTAATAAGGTGTACAATAAATTTAGAATTAAGAAAGGTACCAGTAACCAAA
Organism: Neoceratodus forsteri; assembly: GCA_016271365.2. Classification (NCBI taxonomy): domain Eukaryota; kingdom Metazoa; phylum Chordata; order Ceratodontiformes; family Ceratodontidae; genus Neoceratodus; species Neoceratodus forsteri. Next base: position 434,914,306 of record CM028135.1, on the reverse strand, counting down.
ACATTTGTTGAATATAAAAGAAATTATGCTCAATATGATAAACATCTGTTTTGTGAGTATTTACAGAGACAACCATGGCATAGAGTTTTCTTAATTCCTGACCTGAATTTAGCTATTCAGGAATTTACAACAATGTTTAATGAGGCATGTGATATGTTTGTGCCATGGAAAAAAGTTAATCAAATACAGATTCATTTACCTTGGGTGACCGTAACCATAAGAAAGTTAATTAGATCAAAAAATCGATTATGGAAAAAAGCAAATAAATCTTTAAGATCTGATGTATGGGAAAATTTTAAAAAGGTAAGGAATAGAGTGGTTCAAGAAATAAGGAACTCTAAGGCCTCTTATTGTAAACAGAGAATTAAAGAAGCAACAGATCCTAGGAACTATTGGTTACTGATAAAAAATTTGGCAAATCCTGTTAAAAGTCAAGTAGAGACAAAATTGAAATTTAATGGGAAAATATTAGAAGCTGATAAAGTTGCAGAGCACTTAAATAATTATTTTATTGAGCTCCCAGATTTAAATGTAGGAACTGAAACCCATTTGGGAAAAGTTCAGCTTGTGGATCAAAAAACTGACTTTGAATATTGTCAGTCACCAAAGTTCCGTTTTAAAATAGTGACCACATCCGAAGTATGTAAATTAATAAGAAATTTAAATATAAATAAAGCTTGTGGCCCTGACAAAATAGAAAATAGGTTATTAAAAGAAGCTGCCCAAGTGATTTCCCCAGTACTAAGGGATCTTTTTAACTGGAGCCTAAGGGAAGGATTGTATCCTGCATTATGGAAGAGGCTAAAATAACTCCAATTTATAAGGGGAGATTCATTGGACACTTCTAAATTATGCCCAATAGCATTGTTGTCAACAATTTCTAAATTGCTGGAGCGGCTTGTCCATGGGCAATTAACTACATATTTGGAGAAATATCAAAAATTACCCCTTTTCAGTCAGGCTTCAGACAGGGTAGGTCCACGGCTACTGCACTCACCGATCTTTTGGACTTAGTTGCCACCCCTCTAGCCGAGGGGAGATCGGTGGGTGCAGTATATGTGGACCTATCTAAGGCGTTTGATCTAGTAAATCACCATGTCTTGATCGAGAAGTTGAGATGCCTGGGAGTGGATGATGAAACACGTGGTTGGTTTACATCTTATGTAGAAGATAGAACTCAGTTTGTAACAGTAAACGGATACAGTTCTAGTTTGGGTACGGTCACTAGGGGGGTACCCAAGGGGTGGATCCTGGGCCCCCACTTGTTCTTAGTATATTTGAATAATTTACCTAGAGTTATTAAAAATTCACAAATTAGATTGTATGCGGACGATACTGTCTTGATTACATCTGGTAAAAATGTGGGTGAATTGGAACAAAAATTACAGGGTGATTTTCTAAATATGCAAAAATATTTTAAAAATCTTGGTTTATTGATTAACAATAAAAAAACACAGACTATGTACTTTGGTTCAGAGAAGAAGGATAGTGTGGGCACAAAATTGACAATTAGGACACAGGATGGGAAAATATTAGAGCAAACCCAGTATTATAAATATCTGGGGGTCATAATTGACCAGGAATTGAACTTTAACCAACACGTGACTGAACTTATAAAAAAAATTAACTCAAAACTAGGGGTTATGAGACGGATAGCGAATTGCTTAACAAGGAACTGTGACTGAGTATAGTAAACCAATTACTTCTTCCGATTGATTATGGTTCCCATATTTATAGACACACCTCAAAAAACAAGAACACAATCTGGATGTCTTATATAATAAATTAGCTAGATTTGTGTTAAGATGTGACTTTAGTACCCATCATTGTGATATGTATTTAAGGTTGGGTTGGAATTCTTTAGAACAGAGGGCAGAGGTTTCTTGGTTAACTCAAATAAAGGTTTACATAAGAATAATTTACAAAATCATTTTATTGTATAATCTGAAAAAACAGAACATGGATTAAATTCACGAAATTCTGGGCGAGAGTATATCTTACTCCAAAATCAAAAATAGATATAGCACAATGACTCTTCAGTATAAAGTTTCAAAGAGTTGGAATAGGCTCCCCCCTTAGGGACTCAAACCTGTCATTATTAGAATATAAGTCAGCAGTAAAAAAGAGCTGCTTTTAAATGTTTGTGTAACAGGTGAAGTTTGATTGTTATGAACATATGATGAATGGATGTATACATAAATGAAATGTCTGTACGTACTTAATTGTATGTTATTGTATTCTTTGTGTGTTCTGTGTATTATGTATATTTATATTGTACAACTACAGGGATGCCTTGTAAACAGGGATTCTTGAATCCCTAATGGCATAATATTCTGTATAAATAAAATTTTACCTACCTACCTACCATATGTGCATTCTCCAGTGGACCGTCTGGGTACAGTGGGACCAGCACACAGACAAGTTAGATCACCCAGTCCTGGAATCTTCCCCAGTCCACAAGGTACTGCAGTGGTGGACCCTTGAATCTGTTTCAAGTCTTTTCCCTTCCAGATGTCCTCCCTGCAGCAGATCCTCAGCACAGATGCCTCAGGTCTGGTCTGGGGAATGCACCTGGGTCCCTTCCAGACCCAGGGTTCTTGGTCCCAGTTGGAAGCCTCCCTAAATATCGATGTCCATGAAATTAGGGCAGTGCTCTACGCCATGCAGGTCTTTCAGGAACACCTTGCCCCATGTCAGCTGCTGGTGTGGTTAGACAATCTACAGTAAGTGTAGTATTCGACATCAACAAGCGGGGGGGACTCATTTGTACCCCCGATGCAGCTAGGCCATGAGAGTGTTGCACTGGGCACTGGATCACAGTCTGACAATCTCACCAGTCCACATGCCAGGCATGTTAAACACTCTGGTGAACAATCTCAGCTGGACTTACTCCAGCATGCAAGAATGTGAGCTCTTCTCATCCATCGCAGAAGACTTGTTCAACAGATGGGGTCTTCCAGAGTTGGACCATTTTGCTTCCACACTCAGCACAAAACTGCCAAATTTCTGCTTGCTACATCCGGGGCCTGGAGTCTTATGATGAAATGCATTGTCCTTCTCCTGGAGCAGGAGGTTCCTTTATGCTTTCCCTCCATTTCCTCTAATTCAGAAGATGTTAATCAAGCTGCAGACGGAGGGGGCCAGCATGATTCTGGTAGCTTCATTCTGGCCTCGGCAGAAGGCCACAGTGGAGGAGGCAAGCCATACAAGGATAAAAGTTCTAGATTTCAGGAAGGTTAACTTTAAGGAGATGGGTATAAATCTCAAAAGAGCCCTAGCAGCAGAAAGTACAGTGGAAGATGTGGAAAAACAGTGGTCTAGATTCAAGAGAGTCGTAACAGAAGTAACAGGTCACTGTGTCAAAATGCATAACAAGAGTAAAAGAAAGAAAAGGCTATTATGGTTCTCGAAGGTAGTGGCTGAGAAAGTAATGGAAAGGAATAGAGCCTTCAGAAGACACAAAGAAACACAAAAGGATGAGTACAGAGAACAATATCTGGAGAAGCAGAAGGAATCTGGGAAAATAATTAGAAGGGCTAAAATACAGACAGAGGAAGGTATAGACCAGGCTATTAAGAAAGGTAACAAGACCTTCAGATACATTAATGAGAGGAAAAAGACCAGAAATGGGATCATTAGGCTGAAGAAGGAAGGAGGAGAAAGGGTGGAGGATGACCTAGAAAAGGCTGAGATACTGAACAAGTACTGTTCTTCTCAGTATTCACCAGGGAAGGGGAGGGTGAAGGACCAAAATTCCTTAAGAGGGGTATTATTGGGAGGGAGGTAGACACTAACCCATTCACAATGGAAAGACTTCGAGAAGAACTCGGGTTGGGGGGGGATAAAAGCAAATGAGGCAATGGGGCCAGATGGGATTCACCCCAGAGTACTAAAGGAACTCAGGAAAGTGCTGACGGACCACCGGCTGCCCTTTTCAGAGCATCACTAGAGACAGGGAAGGTACCCGAGGACTGGAGGAGGACATATGTGGTCTCTCTCCACAAGAGTGGAAGCAGAGAGGAGGTAGGCAATTACAGGCCTGTAAGCCTGACCTCAGTAGTGGGGAAACTAATGGAGTCCTTACTTAAGGAGAGGATTGCAAAGTTTCTGGAGGATAGTGGGGCACAGGATCCAAGGCAGCATGGATTCTCAGTGGGAAGGTCCTGTCAGATGAGTCGTATAGATTTCTTTGACTGGGTAACCAGGGTGGTAGATCAGGGATGTGCGGTGGATGTGGCCTACCTGGATTTCAACAAGGCCTTTGACATCATCCCACACAGGAGATTGCTAAATAAATTGGGTAGCCTAGGAGTGGGTCCTATGGTGGTAAAGTGAGTTGGGAACTGACTAAGGGACAGGACTCAGAGGGTGGTGGTAAATGGCATAATATCTGAGGAGAGGGAGGTGACCAGTGGGGTGCCACAAGGTTCAGTGCTGGGACCAGTCCTATTCAATGTCTTCATTAGCGACATTGCAGAGCATCTGGAGGGAAAGGTGTGCCTCTTCGCAGATGACACCAAACTCTGCAGAAGAGTGGACACACCGGAAGGGGTGGAAAAATTAGAAAGGACCCAAATCTATTAGAGGAGTGGTCGGTTGTCTGGCAGTTGAGTTTCAATGCTAAAAAGTGCAAGATCATGCACCTGGGTCACAGGAATCTAAAGGAGGAGTACAGGATGGGTGGGGAAATTCTGGCCACCACAAGTCAGGAGAGAGACCTAGGGGTTATACTACTTGACCACCTAACGGTGACCAGTGTGAAAAGGCATGGGAAGAGCAAACAGAATGTTGGGTGCATAGGGAGGGGCATAACAAGCAGGAGGAAAAAGGTGGTAATGCCACTGTACAGATCACTGGTGAGGCCTTAGCTGGAGTACTGTGTCCAGTTCTGGAGACCACATCTCCGGAAGGACATTGACAAAATAGGCAGTCCAGAGAAGGGCAACGAAAATGATGCATGGACTGCACCAGAAGCCCTATGAGGAAAGACTTAAGGACCTTAATATCTATTCACTGGAGGAAAGAAGGGAGAGGGGAGATACGACAGAGACTTTCATGTACCTTAGGGGAATAAACAGGGTACAGGTGGAAGGCATATTTCAGAGAAAACTCTGCACAAGAACAAGGGGGCATGATATGAGTCTGAAAGGTGGAAGTTTCGGGTAATGTTAGAAAGTACTTTTTCACTGAAAGGGTGGTGGAACCATGGAACAGCCTTCCAGCAGAAGTGGTGAGAGCAAAAACAATACAGGGGTTCAAGATTGCATGGGATAGACATAAGGGTACCCTGAAGATGTGCAGAGCAGGAGAACCGCAGCTCACATAGGATCTGGGGCTGCAGCAGTAAGTAGGGAAATGGGCAGACTAGGTAGGCCCTATGGTCCTTAGCTGCCCACAGATTCTGTGTTTCTATATGGTTTCCCTCTTGCTTCAGCAGCTGGCAGAGGAACCTCCGGTCCCTCTCCCCCTCTGCAGGAACCTGCTGACCCAGGATCAGGGGATCCTGGTCCATCCCAGCCTCGGGTCCCTCCATCTGCATGCTTGGTTCCTGATGACATAGTCATTGCCAGGTTTGGGGTCTCTAACAGAGTGGCAGACATCCTAGTGGCCACCCAGAAGCCTTCCACTTGAGCCCGCATATGCCATGAAGTGGAAGTGGTCTGCCATATGGGCTGCCAAACATAGTTTGGACCCTTTCACCTGCCTGGTGAGCCACATCCTGGACTACCTGATTTCTCTGTCTCACTCAGGCCTCCTGTACTCCTCCCTCAAGGTGCACCTTTCTGCTATTTCTGCCTTTCATGAGCCTGTGGGTGACCACATAATTGCTCAGCTGGATGTTTCCTGTACCTTTCTTAGGGGCATCCTGCATCTGAAACTCGCAATCCATTCTCCTGTCCTGGCTTGGGATTTGAATTTTGTTTCAGAGAAGTTGACCATGTCTCCTTTTGAGCCAGTCACAACTTACGAACTGCTCTTTCTCTCTTCCAAAGCATAATTTTTGGTTGCCATTACTTCTGCTCAAAGAATTTCAGACCTTCATGCCCTCTGGTGTGAGGAGCCTTATTTGATTTTTCACAAAGACAGGGTGTCTTTGCGCACAAATCCTAAGTTTCTTCTTAAGGTGGTCTTTGAGTTAACACTCAACCAATCTATCCACCTTCATGTTTATTTTCCTGAATGTCCCAATCCAGGGCAAGCACTGCTCCATACGTTAGATGTGCACCGAACTTTGAAGTACTACCTGCTTTCGACCAAGTAATGTAGAAAGTCATAGCAGTTGTTTGTTTCCTTCGCCCCAGGTGGAGAGGGCGTTTCAGTTTCTAAGCAATGTTTATCCAGATGGTTGGCAGATTGCATCATGTTCCGCTGCAATAAGTACAGCAAAGAATTGCCTGGTGCTGTCAAAGCTCATTCCACAAGAGGCATGGCTACCTCTCTGGCTTGTTTCCGATGGGTCTCAGCCACTGACATCTGTGTGGCTGTCACCTGGAGTACTGTCCATACTTTCACCAAGCACTAGGAGCATACGGAAACTTTTGCAAGCAGTCTACCGGGGCTGCTCACAACAGAGTCAGATGTTGGTTGCTACATAAACATGGGCGGCCCCTTCCCTCCTTGGTTCTTTTCCCGTGGTCAACCATACCTGTCAGACTGTGCATGGAAAAGCCACTGCAATAGCTGCTTCTTTTATTTTCTCACTATAGTTATCACTTTTATAAGTGATTTTTTGACATAGTGTTTGTTGTCGAAAGATCTGTCAAAACTGTTCTGTTATTGTGAATGCAGTGAAAAGATTTACATCGGCAGTTCACACAACATCTGCATGTGTTGCCTCAGCCTGGTCCACAACATGCAAGCCTCCTTGATTTGCAAAGGGTTCAACACAGCCACCTGATGATGTTGAAAAAGTGCTTTGGAGAAGCACCTTTCAAAACAGCAGGTAGCCCTACATAGAAACATAGAAACATAGACTTTGACGGCAGATAAGGACCGCTTGGCCCACCTAGTCTGCCCATTTCCCTACCTACAGGATAGGCTGCAGATCCTGGTTAACCAACAGCCTATTTCTTCCTACCCCCACAAGAATTGCCTTATGTCTGTCCCATGCATTCTTGAATTCTCCCACAGTTTTAGACCCCGCAACCTCCTCAGAAAGGCTGTTCCATGCATCCACTACCCTCTCTGTGAAAAAATACTTCCTCACATTGCCCCGGAACTGCCCCCCATCTCCCCTCATGGAGAAGGAGCCCCAGCAAGAGTTCTGCCGTGTCACTTGTCCATTCCTATGGATCCAGGTCATCAAAATCCCAGGAAAAATCATCTGGGACCCACAGGCATAAGCACCTGGAAAAGGAAAGGAAGAATGGGAAAACCTCCCCGGTGCACTCCAGGTCACTCCTTTGCACAGGTACAACCTCTGCAGTGCAATCAACCACTCTGGCAGTGACACCATCTGCCACCCCAACAATCAACCTGTCTTCCAGGTCAAGGCAGGCCTTAAGTGCAACCAGGCCTAGTACAGCTGGTACATCACTTTTGGGAGGCCTTACCTCCTTTGTTAACCTCTACTGGCATACCCGTTGATCACACAGCCACCAACATTCAGGCGGTGCTGTCCTTCACAGACATGCTTACGCACCGGTTACCGCCTCCTCCTGTACCAGGAGGTTCATGGAAGGATCTTGCAATTCAAATCCCTGCAACAACACATTCTAGGCCTGTTTCTCAGCCATCTCTTCAAGTGCCAACGGCCTCAACAGCATGCTCACTTTGACCTGTCGACTAGACCAATGATAACTTTGAGTATAATCCTAATATCATGATGAGGCTGAAGACTATGTGGAGAGTCCTTATGAAAGGACTAGGTCTGCTGTCTCTACTAGCAGTGAGGACTTGGTGGTTTACACCCCACAATCCCCTCCCCCAAGAGGACCCATCTTGTATTACCATGATGCAGCAGTTGCAGGCTGCCATAGGGTTTCAATCAATCAATCAATCAATCAATCAATCAATATCTTTATTTAGCCAGGCAGAACACCATTAAGCAGGGCTCATTTACAAGATGGACCTGGTAGTTTAAACAACAACAAGAAGTCACAATACAACAATTTGGCATAGGCATAGCAACATTAGCAGCCTATGTACAGTCATTACAAGTGAGAATGGCATGGCTTGGCATAGTGGTGTACAATAATTTACAAATAGCAACGTAAGACTTGACACTGAGAACAGAACAAGACAGCATAATTTACAGACGTGGCACCAAAGGCAGCCAGCATACCGCTGTGTGCGAGTTCTGTGCAAGGCAGGTCTCTGGTAGACAGTAGGGTACAGGGTATAATATTATATTGGATGAGGTCTAGACCAGCAAAGAATTACATGGCCTAGGAGAAGACTATAAAGCAAGGGCTCTAAGGCTGGGATGCACCAAGGATAGTGGAGGAGGGGAGAGGTTAGAGGAGGGGTGGGAGGGGGCAGTTGTAATACCTTCAGGATTGTCATAGCTGCATTAGTCGGCGCGGTAGGTCTAAGGGTAAGGGGAAGGGTATGGGGGTGAAAAGGTGCCATTAGTAGGGGGAGGTGACAGACAGGAGGGAGAGTCAGAGATTCAGTGCCGGAAGCAGTTGCAGGACTCCATAAATGATTGTTGGATAAGATTTTTGAAGGCAGCTAATGGTACAGGTGAAAGGAGCTGTAGTAAATTTTGAGCAGTATTCCAGAGGACTGGTAAGGCATGACTAATTGCCGTCTGACCAAAGCACGTCCTAACTCTGGGTATGTAAAGGGCGATACAATTCTGGCTTCTCAGCAGAAAGCTGCCAGGAATGCAAGAAGGCAGGCAATCCTTAATATATTGAGGCAGCTTGTTAGAGATGGCCCTTTAGATCCACAGCATGGTGTTCTTTTGTCGTCTAAGACTAAGGGAACCGCAACCTACAATGTTGTAGAGGGTATAGCGATGTGTTGAGTAGGGGGCACCGGTATTGAACCTGAGCACCCAGTGGTACAGAGTGTCTAGTTTGGCAAGGGCCACACTAGGCAGTATCCAAACAGAAGGTCTGCATAGTCGATGAGAGGCAAGAACGTTGTTAGAACCAAATTGGTTCTCCACTCCTGTGTTAATGGATGCCTGGTTCTGAAGAAAATCCCAAGCCTCTATTTAAGCTTTTTGGAGAGTTCCTCAATATGGACTTTGAAGGAAAGATTGGAGTCAATCACCCCGATATTTAAGGAATCTACATAGTCCAGTAATTACAGGAAGGTGTGGATTTGAGGTCTATCCCCACCGTGCTAGAGTAGGGGGAGTTTACTACAGGGGAGAAGTTTATGACTTTTGTTTTCTTAGCATTTAACAGAATTGTAGAGTAAAGGAGATTGTTCTGTAAGTGGTTAAATTCTGTTTGGAGGTCACTACATGCGAGTTCCAGAGTACGTCTGGCTACATACAGCACAGTGTCATCAGCAAAGAGGTGTATATCAGCTGACTTGATTCCAGCATCTAATTCATTTATGTAAATGGCAAACAAGAGAGGACCCAAGATGGACCCGTGCAGTACTCCTCTAGAGAGCGTTTTTATGGGGGAGAGACCCCCCAGCCTTGATCTGTTGGTGTCAATCAGAGAGGTGGTTAGAAAACCACTCTAGGGCCGTGTCACTGATGCCAATATTCTGTATAGCAATCAGGAGCAAGGAGTGGTCTACCATGTCGAAGGCTTTGCTAAGGTCAAGAAACAGAGTGCACACATAACTTCTGGCACCCAAGGCTCTCAACCAGTCGTTCGTGACCTTAGCAAGCGCTGAGGTGGTACTATGGTGGGATCGGAAAGCAGACTGAGCAGGATTTAGAAGGTCCAAGTCATTGATGTGCTAAGCTGGGTATTAACCACTTTTTCCAGAAGCTTAGAGAGGGTAGAGAGTAAGGAGATGGGGCGGTAGTTATTAAGATCATTAGTGCCGCTAGATTTAAATAGTGGAATAACGTGGGTAGTTTTCCAGATGGTCGGGAGTGAACCCTGGGTAAGGGACATGTTGAAGAGATGGGTGATTGCAGGTGTCAGAACGTGGTAACCAAGTTTGAGGAAGAAGGGCTCTATCCGGTCTTCCCCAGCACTTTTCCTACAATCCAGATGGAGTAGAAGGTCCTCAACTTCCTTTACTGTGACAAGGGAGAAGGAGAATGTTGTGTGAGGAGGGGGTGAGGTTGGGGCAGGGCCTGGGCAAGTTGAACTAGGAGTAAATAGTTGTGCATGTAGGCTAGAAGTGGGGGAGTCATCAAATGCTAGGACTGCGGTGGCAAAATGATTAGTAAAGAGTTCAAGGATTTCTTGCTTGTCAGTAACAGCCGAGTTGCCTGAAGAGATTTTTGGCAGGAATGGACTAGCGGAACTGTGGCCTTGGATTTCCTTTAAGGTTTTCCAGAATTTAGTTGTACTGTTAGAGGAAGAGTTAAGTTTGGACCGGTAGTAACTAGATTTTGCATCACTAACCATACTTGTGTAGTGGTTTCTGACAGCTGTGAAAGCTGACCAATCGTTAGGCTGTTTGATCTTCCTGGCCTTCTTCCAATGTGAGTCTCTGTGGAGCAGCTCTTCTTTCAAGCTCCATGAGAACCAAGGTCATATTTTCTTATTAGTTCAGATTTTTACACGAGGTGCATATTTATTGATGGAATCAAGAACAATGTTTTGGAAGACTGTGAAGGCTTCTTCAACTGAAGGGGCCAGGTAGAAATCCTGCCAGTATGCGTATTGCAGGTCAAAGAAATAGGCTTTAGGGTCAAAATGTTGTTTTGATCTTTTAAGGGCATAGCTAGAGGAGGAAATAAATCTAGGGTAGGTCCTTACGCGGGCTATAACACGATCACTGAGGTCGTTAAAGAAAATGCCAGAATGGGAGTATAGGTGAGGTTTGTTAACTAGAATAACAACAAGTAGGGTACTGTTTTTAGGGTGTATTTTTGTTAGGACGGGTGGACTCCATTATGAGCTGTGACAGCACAAAGTTGTTGCATAACTCCTTAAGGGGTTGTGAAGAGGTCGAGAACCAGTCCAGGTTAAGGTCTCCTGCAATAATCACTTCGGAGGATAAGGAGGATAGTATGCTGGATAGGTGCTGTAACACCTAATGCCCTGCAGAGGGAGGCCTATAACAACTTAGTATATAAATGGGGGGTTGAAGAGGGAAGCTGTACTTTTAACGTGATACATTCAAATTCTAGGGGCACAGTAGTAGAGTTAGCAATGGAGGCTGGGAATTTGTCCCGGACATAGATAGCCACGCTCCCTCCCCTAGTTGGCCTGTTGGTCCTGTGGACGGAGTAGGAGAGGACATTTATCTCATGGTCCAGGGTAGAAGGCCTCAGCCAGGTTTCCGTTACCACAACAATATCTGGGGAGGCAATACTAAACCAGGACTGAATAATGTCTAGCTTTTACCAAGCTACAGGCATTAATGTGAATCAGGCTTAGCCCCTTAAGGCTGGGCAGCTTGGAGGGAGCCTGGATAGGAACTGGGGGGGGGCAGGATTGAGTTTGATGTTGCCTGCACAAATTAGTGTCAGCAACAGGAGTTTTGTGAGGGTGCTTAACTGGAGCCTATGCAGGCAAGAACATGCCCTCTTACGAGGGCTGGGGCAGGTGGGCGTTGGAGGAGGGAAGTAAGTGATGCTGGAGCACAGGGATGCATAATTATAAATCATAATGGTTGTGACATAAGTAAAGTGTGTGAAGGGGATGAAGGAGGGATGTATATCACAAGGAGTGTGGTACAAGATGGTTGCTGAGCTATGCCCATGGTTGGGTAGGTCAGCTTGGGGAAGATAAAATATAGTGATGAGGGGAGAGACAGGACATACAATGTGTGCTCAGAGGCTGGAAATACAGTCGGAAAAGGCTAATTCATCCATGGGTGCAATGGTGAAGTGCAGCGTGCACAACATGCAGCCTAACAATAGGAATAGGGGGCTCATTATGTTACCCAGTTAAGCCTAAAGTACCCAGCAACCAATGGAAGAGAAGTGCAAGGGGGGGAGGGCAACAAGTATTAAGTGTCCAAAACAAGGAGCAAGAATGTAGAAATTAGTTTAAGTCTGGGGTCTAGGGTACACTCACAGCAGGCTAGGCACACCTTCAGGGAGAAGGGGGTGGCTTGAAATGCAGGAGGTGGAATCCCTAAGCTTTCTGGAGTGTAGACACACCTCCACACTTCTGGGGCCAGTAAGAAAAGACCAGAGGTGGGGTTTAAGAGTATGTAATTAAAGTAGGAGGAGGGGGTGGGGGCTGGGTGAAAAAAATGCTCAAAGAGCAGCAGCACACACACGGAGCTGGCAGCAGGCTACACAGGAATCACGCCAAGTTCAAAATCTGGCCGAGTAGCTTGCTTGGGAAATTGTACCTGCACTTGTGAAATTCGGTGTCAGCTCAGTTGGAACCTGGGGAGGGCAGGAAGGTACATTAACCTGCCTTCAGACTCTGCACTTATGGAATTCGACGTCAGGTCAGTTGGAAGCTGGGGAGAGCAGGAAGGTTCATTAACCTCCCTTCAAGCCCTGGGTTTGATCTGGAGGAACAGGATGCCACCAAGAAAAAACTCCTACATTTCTTGGAGTTACCTAATGCCCCTTCTATAGTGATACCACCCCTCCTCCTCCCTACCCTGGAGGATGCCACCTTTGCTGCCCGGCATATGCCGAATGTAATCCCTGTGATACCAAGAAAGGCAGATAAAATGTATATGGCTCCCTCAAGGAAACCCTTTTTTGCTGGTCAACCTGAAGCAGAATCTAGTGATCAGTGCTGACCATGATAGATCAAGGGCACCAAAACACCTTAGCTCATTTCTTCCAGATAGAGTCCCGGAGGCTGGATGTGCTGGGTAAGAGAGCTTTTGCCTCAGCCTCCCTGGGCATCAGAATTGCTAACTACCTGGCCCATATGGTTGTGTAACATAGAAACATAAAAGTTGATGGCAGATAAGGGCACTCGGTTCTTCTCTGTCTGCCCAGTTTTGTAGCGATCATGACTCAGGGAATCCCAACATTAGCCTAATGGTCACTCTGTTATCGATTTCAGGTTTCCTACATGCCTGTCCCATGCCTTCTTGAAGCCTGTAATAGTTTCTGCCCCCATGACCTCAGCTGACAGACTGTTCCATCCATCCATCCACCACCCTCTCTTTGTAAAAATACTTTCTCCACGTTTTCTCTGGCTCCCCCTTTTCCATGTTGTGGCCTCTTGTCCTTGAGCAGATTTTTCTTTGGAAAAGTTCATCAGTTCATGCTCTGTTTCTTCCTCTGAGGTATTTATAAGTCTCAATCATGTCCCCCCTCTCTCTTCTCTCCTCCAGTGAATACATATTTAGCACCCTCAGCCTGTCTCCATAGGGTTTGTTTTATAGGCTTCCCATCATCTTGTTTGCTCTCCTCTGCACTGCCTCTACTCTGTTTATGTCCTTCTGCAGATGGGGTCTTCAGTACTGGACATAATGCTTGAGGTGAGGCCTCACCTGTGATCTATACAGTGGGAGTATGACTTCCTGCCTTCTGCTGGTTATCCCCCGGCCTAAGCAACCCAGCATCCCGCTGGCTGTTGCTGCTGCCTTGTCACATTGTTTGGCCATCCTCAGGTCATCTGAGATGATGACACCCAGGTCCCGCTCCTGCTTGGAGCTTGAAATGTTCTCACCCCCTGGTTGTACACTGCCCCTGGGTTATTGTTTCCCATATGCATAATCGTACATGTGTGGCATTGAACCCCTGCTGCCTCTCCCTTGACCAGTACTCCAATCTTTTTAGGTCCCTTTGCATTTTTCCACCCTGTCCGAAGTGTCCACCCTGTTGCAGATTTTGTATCATCTGCAAACAGGTAGACTTTCCCTTCCAGCCCCTCAGCAATGTCACTGATGAAGACATTGAATAGGACTGGGCCCAACACCAATCCCTGTGGAACTGCGCTGGCCACCCTTCCCTCTGCAGAACATGTGCCACTTGCCACCACCATCTTTGTCCTATTGCCTAGCCAGTTCCCCACCCATCTCAGTGTCTTACCTCCTACGCCCAGGCTCCCTAGTTTATTTAACAGCCTTCTGAGTGGCACTGTATTGAAGCCTTTGCTAAAATCCATATATGTCACATCCACCGCTCTGCCCTGATCCACCTCCCTGGTCACCCAGTTGAAGAACTCTGTGAGATTAATATGGCATGATTTCCCTTGGGTAAAAAAATTCTGTCTCGGGTCTTTGAGACCGTTCACTGCCAGGAGGTCCACTATCCTTCCCTTCTGTAGTTTTTCCATTAACTTACATGACACTGAGGTCAGACTTACTGGCCTATAGTTACCTGTCTCTTCCTCACTACCACTCATGAAGTGGGACCACATCTGCCCTTTTCCAGTTCTCTGTCACCTCCCCTGTCTCTAATGAGAGATTGAACAAAACTGCCAGTGGTGCTGCTAGCACCTCTCTCTCAGCTTCCCCAGTACCCTAGGGTGTACTCCATCAGAACCCATTGCCTTACCTATTTTTATAGCTGTTAGTTCCCTGAGGATCCTTTCTTCTGAGAACAGACCAGTGTCTACTTCCCTACCCTTCATGTCCCTTACCGTTAAAGATGGGCAGTTCCTTTCCCCCTCCTCAGTGAATACTGAACAGAAATATTTGTTCAGTACTTCTGCGTTGAGTGCATCACCCTCCTTGCACCCTCCTTCCCCATTTTTTAGTCTGACAATACCCTCTCCAGATTTTTTCCTATCGCTTATGTACCTGAAGAATGTTTTATAGTTTTTTTATTGAATTTGCCAACTTTTCCTCTGTTTGTGCTTTTGCCAACTTTAACTGTCTTCCCTGCTTCTCTCTGTTTTATCTGGTATCTCTCCCTGTCTTCTCACCCTGGGTCTGCTTATAAGCCCTGAAGGCCAGCCTCTTAGCCTTAACCTTTTCAGCCACTTCTCCATAGAACAATAGTGTCCTCTTTCTTCTCCTACTTTTGGTTAGTTGCTTGACAAAGATTTCTGTTGCATCCTCAATGGCTGCCTTAATTGTCTTCCACTGCTCCCTCACTGTTTTCATAACTGTGACTCCCCTTAGTGCTTCCCTCACAAAATCTCCCATTTTGCCATAGTCCACTCCCCTAATGTCCAGCATTTTTGGATTTTGTGGGGTTTGTTTCATGCTCAGCTAATACATCAAACCAAACTAATGATCGCTGTTTCCCATGTGCTCCCCTATTGTGACCTTTCCCACATTTTCCCTGTTTGAAAGCACCCGGTCTAGTATTGTCCCCTCTGTGGTTGGGTCTGTGACTAGGTGGGTTAAGAATGCCCCATTAAGGCCTTCAAGGAAATGTCTACTCCTAGTCGTAGCTGCTGTGTATAGACTCTAGTCCACATCAGGGAGGTTGAAATCTCAAGCTATCAACACCGCCCCCTTCTGTGACATCTTTTGAATTGAAATTAACATTTCCTTATTCATAGCTTCATTCTGAGATGGAGTCTGTAGACCACCCCTGTACAGATAGCTGTTCTGTTCTTCAGTGTGACCCATAGCATTTCTTCTTTTCCCTGATTACACTTGTCTATGTTGCCTTGATGGTGTCTCTCACATACAGTGCCACCCCCTCCCTTTTTGCCTACTGTGTCCTTCCTAAATAGATTGTATCCTGGAATCACCACCTTCCAGCTTTGGTTATTGCTACACCATATTTCTGTGATGGCCACTATGTCTAAGTTTGCTTCCACCATAGTGGCCTCTAGCTCACAGATTTTGTTGCTCAGAAGTACTAGAATACACTCTGGAGAAAGGCTAAAGCAGCTGCTCAAGCATTGCCAGAAGGTATACCCAAACAGGAGCTTCTCAAAGGTGTCTTATCTAGGGCTGATGTAGGAAAACACCTACTGCATATGGCCTATGATATATCAGATGCTTCAGCCAGGGCTGTTGCCTCAGAAATATGTCTAAGGAGGTAGTACTGGTGTAGGGTGGTGGGTTTGTGAATGATGTACAGCAGTCCATTCTCAGTGCCCCCTTTAGAGGATACAGTTATTTGGATCAGATGTCACAGGTATCCTCTCTAACCTCCAGGCCTCAGGTAGGACCCCGAAGTCAGTACATTCCCTCTATCATACCCAACCAAAGGGTAGACAGAAGATACCTTTTCATCCTGCTGTTACTAGACACCATCCTACTACTGGGCAAGGTAAGGACAAGGGAGAAGGAGCATTGTCCACCCCAGGAACCACTCCTGGTGCCCATTCCAAAGTCCCTAGAAGAAGTGACGCAGCAGGAGCCACTACAACCTGCTGTGTCTGATTATGCACTTCCCAACCACCGTTATCTCCGGGAGTGGTTGTTGGGGTCATCTGTCCTTCCTCCTAAATCAGTGGAAGGAGATGACATCAGATGCCTGGGTCCTGGAAATTTGTTTATTTTATTTATTGAAAAGTTTCACCAGGAAGGCACACTGAACAACAAGTTGCTCGTCTCCCGGTGCAACCGGGGTTGGGGGGAGGATGTAATATATGGATGTGACGTAAAACATACAGTTAATATTAACATACCTGTTGAATATACATTCAGTTACATGTATTGAAAGACACATATAGTTACATTTGTAGGATGATATACGGTTACCATTTAACATGATGATTGTACAAACATTTACATTTAGTGCATGCATTCAGTTACATTTATAAAAAGACACATTCAAATACTTTTACAGAAAGAATTCAGTTAACAATTTAAAACAACTGAGGATAGTGCCAGGCTAGTGCAACCTGGAAGCAACCCAGACTAGGCTCCTACAAAATCAACTCTCTAAGTTGGATTAATACTTGGTATTTGTGGTTCTTGTATTTTGGAGCGCAACTGCATTTACTTTTTCACTAGGCAAAAAAATGCAAGTAGTTAGTGCAATTGTACTAAAACCAAGTTTAAGTGTGGAGTGGTAGAGAGGAGGGGCAGGAGGGAGGTGGGGTGAGGGAGTAGGGCAGGGAAGAACGAGTTGAGCCAAGAGATAACCCCTCCAGGATGCAGAGAACCCTGGAAGGGGGAGGCAGGGTAAGAAAGGGGCAAATGTTAGGTTTGATAGGGGTGTGTGGAAAGGTGATGTTGAGAAGAGGGAAGGAAGAAGCTTTGCTTAAAAACTTGACCTCTCCAGGATGCCGATAACTTTGCCAGAGGTTAGGTTCAAGGCGAGAACAAGAATTGGATAGAAAAGGATAGCAGGGAAGGAAGAGTGAAGGGAAAGGACTTGCCCCATGCTAAACCCCTCCAGGATGCTGAGAACCCTGCCAGGGGGCAAGAGTAGGCACGGGCAAGTTGATAATGTGGGTAGATGAAGGAGAGAGGTAGAGCAAGGGGACTATAGGTAGTAGCAGAGTGTGAGTGCTAAGTAGCTTGGTCATAAGGGGGAGGTAGAATTTGTAATGGGATGAAGGCAGGTGGTGGCGCAAGCTCATGGGGAGCTATTTAGGGAGAGTTAAAATGGGAGCAGCTATAGGAGAGAAAGTTATGTAAGGCAGAGGCAAGGGAGAAGGAAGAGGAGGAGTGATGTATTTGGGGGGGTAGGGAGTTCCAGATTTTAGGGAAGTGGTGAGTGAAGTTTGACTGGCTGATGAGGGTGGTTCGATGGGGGACCAACAGAGTGCGGGAGTCTGCAGATCGAAGGGAGTGGAAGGGGAGGGGGGGAGAGAGAGAGAGAGAGAGCAAGAGAGGTAGGAGGGACATTCCCCTAGCCAGAATTTAGAGGTGAGTTTGGCATAGTGAGCGAGGCATCTATTTGCAAGCTGGGGAAAGGACAAGGCATGGTAGAGGTTGCAGTGATGAGTGCGAGATGGGGCATCAAGGGCAAAGTGACAGAAGGAGTTCAAATAGGTGTCCAGTCTGGTTTGGGAGGATTTGGGAGCAGCACCAAAGACCACATTGCAGTCATCAAAAATAGGTAGTATCATCTTCTGGACTAGTTCTCACCACACCATAGAGGGGATGCTGCTACGATTCCTAAATAAGGCGCCAAGCTTGGGGCGCAGTTTTTTCAGGATGGTGTCAGTGTGGTCAGAGAAGCTGAGGTGCTGGTCCAGCCAAACCACAAGGTATCTGAAAGAGGAGGTTTCCTCGAGGATCATCCCATTAAGGGTGTGGAAAGAGGGTAAGGGATTTAGCCTGGAGAGTCTCTGCCTTGTGCCAAAGGTCATGGAGACAGTCTTTTCGGCATTTAGTAATAGCTGAGGTGAGGCAAGCCAGAGCTGAACCTGTTAGAAGTCATGCTGAAGGGTGGTTGCTACATCGATGGGGCATTTACCGGAGATGAACAAGATGGTATCATCGGCATACATGTGGATAGAGGAGGAGAGGGAGCAGACTGAGGGTATGTCATTTAGGAATATGGAGAAGAGAATGGGGCCAAGCACAGACCCCTGAGAGACTCCTGTGGAAATTGGGAGGGGTGGAGAGATTGTATCCTGAATCTTGACTGATTGTGTTCTGCCTGTGAGGTAAGCTCTAAACCAGTTATAGGCTGGAATAGACAAACCAGCAGTCTCAAGAGAGTCAAGAAGCAGGACATGGTAGACAGTGTCAAAAGCCTTGGTGAAGTCGACAAAGATGGTGGAGGTGATGAGGCCATTGTCCATCCCGGTGAGGCTGGAGTCAGTGAGCCTGAGAAGGGAGGTGGTAGTGGAGTGATTCTTCCGAAAGCCAGATTGGAATGGGATGAAGAAGGAAGAGTCATCAAGAAAGGAGGTAAGCTGAGAAAGAACCAAGTGATCTTCCCTTGTCAATCTTCACCATTCATTACTGCTGGGTGCAAGCCGGAGGTGCACACCCACTACGGGAGCTTTTTTTTTGGCGGGAGGAGTTAGCGCCAACTGTGCTGCCCACGTGGCTGACACACTGCGCAGAGCACGCTGGTTGGCTGTTAGGTGCCACAGTCTCCTCCTCCATCCCAGTTCTGTTTCTCCCGCCATCGAGGCTGCACCAACTGCACAAGTTGTAAACAATGTTCAATATGCCACTAGGCCTTCATCTTTCGACGCCGCTTTTCACCTTCATCCCGGTTCTCTCATCCCAACGCTGCTGAAAGTCTGGTAAGACCGTTCTTTTTACTTTTATCGACGGCACTGGGATCTTTTGCTCAGTTTGTCTACTAACTTCTCATCATGTCAGGTTCTGGGGCAAAAAGAAAATCTAAAGCAGGCCGTGCCCCCATGCGTCGGTGCCCCTGTGGCTGGTATTTTTCCGTTTTGGACCAGCAAGATGTTTGCTTGCGATGCCTGGGACCCAATCATGATGTGGATCATTGCAATGCCTGCTTCTCCTTGGACCACCGTGTTCTCAAAGTTCACGTTTAAAGTCGGCAGGGCCCCGCCAACTTTCGGAGGGCAGCATCGCTCGTGGGTCACCAAGTCCAGGACTCTTGACTCTTCCTCCGGGTCCTCTCCCAGGTCTGTACGGCCTGGCGAGGAGGAGATCTCCTCCAATTCTAGCCTTGCCAAGGAGGATGCCTGCTTCTCCTTGGACCACCGTGTTCTCGAAGTTCACATGTTTAAAGTCGGCAGGACCCCGCCAACTTTCGGAGGGCAGCATCGCTCGTGGGTCACCAAGGCCAGGACTCTTGACTCTTCCTCCGGGTCCCCTCCCAGGTCTGTACGGCCTGGCGAGGAGGAGATCTCCTCCAATTCTAGCCTTGCCAAGGAGGAGGCCTCTTTTGCGGTGCTGGAGGAGCAATGCAATTCCCTGTGGAGTTGCGTTGCTGGCACCGCCCCAGCAGTCACCTCCATGGAGGTGCAGGCTCCATAGGTGTCATAGCCCATGGCTGCTGGGCCTGGCACTGGCAGATGCTCGGCACCACCTGCCAGTGTATCCAGGATCCCCGGCACCGGTGATCAGGGCGGCAGTGCCATGTCCAAACGGCGCCGCTGCCAAGGGCCCTCCCGGTGTTGCTAGACTGAAGGTCTGCCTGGTTACTTCCTCTTCGGAGGAGGATGACTTGCAGGCCGATCTGGACTGGCACCCTGACTCTTTGAAGTCAGACAGCCCCCTAGGATGTGGTACCAGGTGGCCCAGCGGCCCTATCCCAGAGTCCCCAGAGTCTGTTGTTCTGGCGGATCCTTCGGCTGAGGGTAGCCGTGGATCCACTGGGGACGATGGCCTAGGAGCTCGGGGTGGGGTGTCGGCCCCTGGGGAGGCTGGGACAACTGCCATTCCTGGTGCTGCCTGGGCCCTTCGGGGGGACTGGGGACTCTCTCTTCTGCAGTCTCCCTTGGGGTGGACTGTGGGATTTGGGGACTCAGCATTGCTGGGATTGAGGAAGAGGGTAGCCTTCGAGTCTGAGGGGTTGAGGGGATGGGGCGAGGCACGGCTACCCCCTTCCACTGCCCTGCAAGAGGTGGGGAGGAGTCACTGCGCTGAACCCCACCTTTCCCTCAAGGTATCAGAGGCTTCCTTGGTTGGCAGCGCAGATGGTTGCCCTTCTGGACACGTGCAACCCCATTTGCATCACAGGGGAGATTCTCCCTTGGGGCTGTTCCGGAGTTTGCCATCTCAGACACAGCCTCTGGGTCTTAGAGCCCTGGCAGAGGCCGGGCACTATCAGCTCGGTGCCCATCCCTCTGCAGACACTTCCTCCTCTTCCAGACCACGTGGTTCCATGGGGCCCTTAACCTGGGAGATGTTCAGAGCCACTGTGGCAGCCTTTCCCACTTATGTCAGGGCGATGGATGATCAGGTCTTTCGCCTGTCTTCCCCCTCCGCAGGAGTCCTCTGAACATTCAAGCTCCTCTTCCTCCTCGTCTCCCTCTTCCAAGGGAGAGAAATGTTCTGTTCACCTGTCCTCCGATGCCGATTTCATTGAATATCAGCAGTTCCTTTCGAGGCTGGTTCAGGAACTTCACATTTCTCATGTGCTGAGAAGCAATACCAAGCAGGAGATGCACTCATTCCTCAGTGAATTCAGCACCCACCACCTGGTGGTGCCCTCCTGGCCCATTTCTTTCCAGGAAGTATCTGTCCACACCTGGCGGTCTCCAGCCGCCCCTTCCCCAGCCCCAACAGACTGCAGGAGATGGTATTGTGCCCCCAAGAGTCTCTAGGTTCCTTACCTTACCCACTTTCAGGGCTGATGTACCTAGACACTCCTTCCAGGCTTCAGCGCCTGGCGCACGACCGACCCCTGGATCTGGATTCTACAGAATTCGACTGATGGGGGCGAAGAGTTTTCTCTTCAGCTCGTGTGTTAATGTGCATAGGTTCTCATCAGACTCACCACGCAGCCTATAACAGACACCTGTGGTCAATGCTAGTGCAAGTCTTAGCATCTTTGCCTGATACAGAGCAATCTTGACAGGCCATTGCCCTCTCTGCTCATGGTCTGGAGCTTGCAAGGCACCAGGCAAGGGTATCTTACAATGCCAATGAGGTGGCATCCAGACTAGCAGGGACAGCGATCTGCATTAGGCGGATGGCGTGGCTTAGTCTATCCAGGTTGTCACCTGTTGCCAAGTGTAGGGTGATCTCCTCTGCTTTCTGGGGGACCCAACTTTTTTCCTGTAGAGCAAGGAGTGTTCTTCAGGGGCACCTCCCATCCCTCCAGCCATGGGGGACACCTCACCTTGAACAGCCTTAAGACCTTAATGATCTAGAATGGCTGTAGGGTCTCCCCCTCCTGCGCCTCACTCGGAGGAGGCTGAGGGATCTGTTCCCTCAGGACTGTGCCAGGTTCCCTCCGGGGGCCTTGGTACTCACCCAGCAGTAATGAATGATGAAGATTGACAAGGGAAGATAGAAACATAGAAACATAGACTTTGATGGCAGATAAGGACCACTTGGCCCACCTAGTCTGCCCATTTCCCTACCTGATGGATAACATAGAAACATAGAATTTGATGGCAGATAAGGACCGCTTGGCCCACCCAGTCTGCCCAGTTCCCCTACCTAATGGATAAGCTGCAGATCCTAGTTAACCAGCAGCCTACGTCTTTCTTCCCCAACCCCCTAGAATTGCCTTTTGACTGTCCCATGCATGCTTGAATTCAACCACTGTTTTTGACTCCACAACCTCCTCTGGAAGGCTGTTCCATGCATCCACAACCCTCTCTGTGAAAAAATACTTCCTTACATTACCTCTGAGCCACCCCTCCCTCTATCTTCAAATTGTGCCCCCTTGTTCTTGCACACCCCTTTTTTTGAAAGATGCTGCCCTCTTGGACTTTGTCGATTCCCTTGAGGTACTTGAAAGTTTCTATAATGTCCCTCCTCTCCCTCCTTTCCTCGAGGCTATACATATTAAGCTCCTTTAATCTCTCTTCATATGACTTCCAGTGCAGACCCTGTACCATTTTAGTTGCCCTCCTCAGGACAGTTTCCATCCTATGTCCTTGTGGAGATTGGGTCTCCAGAACTGCACGCAGTACTCCAGATGGGGTCTCACCAGCTGTCTGTACAGAGGGATAACAACTTCCTGTTTTCTACTGGTGATGCCTCTCCCTATGCATCCCAGTATCCCCAGCCCTCCTTACTGCCCTCTCATATTGCTTGCCCACCTTTAAGTCATCTGATATGACTACCCACAGGTCCCTTTCCATTTTTGTTGTTGTTAGTACCTCACCCCCCATTGTGTACTTTTCCCCTGGGTTTTTGTTTCTCAGGTGCATTACCTTGCACTTCTTAGCATTGAATCTAAGCTGCCACACATTTGACCATTCCTCTAAACCTTGCCAAGTCCCTTCTCATCCTTGCTACCCCACTTTGTGCATCAACTCTGTTGCAGATCTTTGTGTCATCTGCAAAGAGACATACTTTTCCTTCCAGTCCCTCTGCAATGTCACTTATAAAGACATTGAAGAGAACCGGTTCTAATACTGAACCCTGTGGTACCCTACTAGTAACCCCCCTTTCTTCAGAGTGGACTCCATTTACTATTACCCTCTGTGTCCTATTCTCCAGCCAGTTCTTTACCAAGGCTGTCATCTTGGGACCCACTCCTAGGCTGGCTAACTTGTATATTAATCTTTTGTGTGGGACTGTGTCAAATGCCTTGCTTAAGTCTAGGTTGGCCATGTCCACAGCCCCTCCCCTGATCTACTACTTTGGTCACCCAGTCAAAGAAATCTATTAGCTTCATCTGGCATGACCTTCCCGCTGTGAATCCATGCTGCCTTGGGTCCCATGCCCCTCTGGCCTCTAGGTACTCCACAGTTCTTTACTTCAGAAGTGATTCCATCATTTTCCCTATCACTGAGGTTAAACTAACAGGTCTGTAGTGTTCTGCTTCTGCCCTGCTCCCACTTTTGTGAAGGAGAATCACATCTTCCCTCCTGCAGTCCTCAGGTACCACCCCATCCTCCCATGATTTGATAAAGAAGGTAGTCAGTGGTGTCACTAGTTCTACCCTTAGTTATTTTAGAATTCTGGGATGAATCCCATCAGGCTCCATTGCTTTGTCCACCTTCAGTTTTAAGAGTTCTTTCAGAACCCTTTCTTCTGTAAATGGGCTGTAATCAACTTCTGTATCCAGAGTGTTTATGTTGTTTGTTTTAGGTACCTCCCCCTCTTCATTTGTAAATACTGAGCAAAAATATTTGTTTAGTATCTCTGCCTTTTCACAGTCACCCTCTGCCCACCCTCCTCCCCTTTATTAAGCCTCACTATCCCTCCCTTGGTCTTCCTTCGCTTCCTGATGTACTTAAAAAAGGTTTTATCCCCCTTCTTAACTGAGTTGGCTATCTTTCGGGCCTTTGCTGTTCTGACTGCCTTCCCAGCTTCCTTTTGCTTTAACTGATACAATTCTCTGTCCTGCGCCTTCTGTGGTTCCTTGTACTTCCTGAATGCTTTCTTTTTCTGTTGAACCTTCACTGCCACCTCCTTTGAGAACCATAGTGGTTTCTTACATCATTTAGTTTTGTTTATTTGCTTCACACAAAGGCTTGTTACCTCTATGATGGCAGTTTTTATTATTCCCCATTGTTCTTCCACCCCTCCTTCCTGCCCATTTGCTAGTGCATTCCTTAGGCACTCACCCATTTTGGCAAAGTCAGCCCTCCTGAAGTCCAGTACTTTTTCCTTTGTATGACTTGACTCTATTTCTGAGTTTATTGTGAACCATACTGTTCGATGGTCGCTACTTCCCAGATAGCTACCCACTTCTACATCTGTGATCCTCTCTCCATCTCCATTTGAGAGAACCAGGTCTAAGATTGCTCCCTCTTGAGTGGAGATGGAGAGAGGATCTAGTTAATCAACAGCTTACTTCCTCCTACCCCCCACTAGAATTGTCTTATGTCTGTCCCATGCATTCTTGAATTCTCCCACTGTTCCTGACTCCACAACCTCCTCAGGAAGGCTGTTCCATGCATCCACAACCCTCTCTGTGAAAACATACTTTCTAACGTTACCTCTGAGTCATCCCCCCATCTTCAAATTGTGCCCCCTTGTTCTTGCACATCTCTTTTTTCTGAAAGATGCTGCCCTCTTGTACTTTGTTAATTCCCTTAAGATACTTGAAAGTTTCTATCATGTCCCCCCTCTCCCTCCTTTCCTCAAGGGTATACCTATTAAGCTGCTTTAGTCTCTCCTCATATGTCTTCTGGTGCAGATCCGGCACCATTTTGGTTGCCCTCCTCTGACCGGCCTCCATTCTGTCTATGTCTTTGTGGAGATGGGGTCTCCAGAATTGCACACAGTACTCCAGATGGGGTCTCACCAAATGTCTGTACAGAGGGATAACAACTTCCTGTTTTCTACTGTTGATGCCTCTCCCTGTGCATCCCAGTATCCCCCCCCCAGCCCTCCTTACTGCCTTCTCACATTGCTTGCCCACCTTTAGGTCATCTGATCTTACCCTCCATTGTGTACTCTTCCCCTGCATTTTTGTTTCCCAGTTGCATTACCTTGCACTTCTTTGCATTGAGTCTGAGCTGCCATATATTTGACCATTCCTCCAACCTTGCCAAGTCCCTTTTCATCCTTTCCACCCCACCTTGTGTATCAACCCTGTTGAAGATCTTTGTGTTGTCTGCAAAGAGACATACTTTTCCTTTCAGGTGCTCTCCAATGTCACTTATAAAAACATTAAAGAGGACCGGTCCCAGTACCGAACCCTGCGGTACCCCACTAGTTACCCTCCTTTCTTCACTGTGGACTCCGTTTACTATTACCCTTTGCGTCCTGTTGTCCAGTCAGTTTTTTTTATCCAGGCTACCACCTTGGGACCCACTCCAAGGCTGGCTAACTTGTATATTAATCTTTTGTATGAGAATGTGTCAGATGCCTTGCTAAAATCTAGGTAGGCCATATCCACAGCCCCTCCCTGGTCTACTGCTTTGGTCACCCAGTCAAAAAATCTTTTAGGTTCATCTGACATGACCTTCCTGCTGTGAAACCATGCTACCTTGGGTCCTGTGCCCCACTGGCCTCTAGGTACTCGACAATTCTTTCCTTCAGAAGTGATTCCATCATTTTCCCTACCACTGAGGTCAAATTAACTGGTCTGTAGTTTCCTGCCTCTGCCCTGCTCCCACTTTTGTGAAGTGGAATCACATCTGCCCTCCTCCAGTCCTCAGGTACCAGCCCATCCTCCCATGATTTGTTAAAGAGAGTAGTCAGTGGCATTACTAGCTCTACCCTAAGTTCTTTTAGAATTCTGGGGTAAATCCCATCAGACCCCTTTGCTTTGTCCACCCTCATTTTCAAGAGTTCTTTCAAAACCCTTTCTTCTGTAAATGGACTGGTATCAACCCCCCCTATTCAGAGTGTTTCTCTTGTTTGGTTTAGGTACCTCCCCATCTCTTCCGTTGTGAATACTGAGCAGAAATATTCATTCAGTATCCCTGCTTTTTCACTGTCACCCTCTGTCCACATTCGCTCCCCTTTATTAAGTCTCTTTATCCTTCCCTTTTTCTTTCTTTGCTCCCTAATGTACTTATAAAAGGTTTTATCCCCCTTCTTAACAGAGTTGGCTATCTTTTCCTCAGTTTGTGCCTTTGCTATTCTGACTGCCTTCCCTGCCTCCTTTTGCTTTAACTGATAAAGTTCTCTGTCCTGCTCCTTCTGTGTTTCCTTATATTTCCTGAATACTATCCTTTTCTCCTTAACCTTCCCTGCCACCTCTTTTGAGAACCATAGTGGTTTTTTCCTTTGTTTCGTTTTGTTGATTTGCTTCACATAGACTTGTTTCCTCTCTGATGGCTGATTTGATTATTCTCCATTGTTCCTCCACCCCTCCTTCTTGCCCATTTGCTAGTGCTTTTCTGAGGCCCTCTCACATTTTCCCACAGTTAGCCCTCCTAAAGTCCAATACTCTTGTTTTTGTATGGCTTGTCTCTATGGCTGTGTTTATTGTGAACCAAACTGTTTGGTGGTCACTTGTTCCCAGATGGCTACCCACTTCTAGATCTGAGATCCTTTCTTTATCCCCATTTGAGAGTACCTGGTCTAAGATTGCTCCCTCTCGAGTGGGTTCCAACACTAGCTGTCTGAGGCATGCCCCTCTGTAGGGCATCAAGAATGACCCTGCTCTTGGATGTTTCTGCAGCAAAGGTACTCCAGCTAACATCTGGCATATTCAGGTCCCCCATCAACAACATCTCCCCTTTTTCTGCCATTTTAAGGATGCCTTCTATCATTTCCTTGTCCATTTCTCCCCTGAGATGGGGGTCTGTACACAACCCCCATGCGGATGGTGGTGCCATTTTCTGTCTCCAGGATGACCCACAGTGACTCATCAACTTCCTGTTTACTCTTTAGTTCTGTTGCTTTAATGCCTTCCCTTATATAGAGAGCTTCTCCTCCTCTTCCTCTTTTACCTACCCTCTCCCTCCTGTAGATTGTGTATCCTGGTATGTTGACATCCCAGTCATGGTTCTCTGTGAACCATGTTTCAGTGACTGCCACAATAACCAGGCATCCCTTGTCCATCAAGGCCACTAGTTCAGGGAGCTTGTTGCATAGACTGCGGGCATTGGTACTCATCACCCTCTATTTTTTGATGGCCTTACCCTTTTTAGCCCCATCCCTGTCCTTACTGCCTTTTTATGCATCTACCCCCATCCTGCTCCTTACTGACTTCTCTACCTGGGTGTTTACCTCTCTAACAACTGTGTTTTGTTGGGGGAAGCTGGGATTTCCCTGCTCCTTTTCAGTGCCTTCCCCTTGGCTAGTTTAAATGCTTGCCAATGAAGCATTGAAACCTATCACCTAGGATCCTGATTCCCCTCCTGGGCAGATGCAGATCATTATGCCAGTAAAGGCCTGCATCCTTCCAGGTGGCTCCCCAGTCCCCATTGAAGCCAAAACCCTGAGCTCTGCACCAGTTTTTCAACCATTCATTGAATCTGATGGTGCGGAATACCATAGCATCATCCTTGCCATAGACAGGCAGCGCCTCCGAGAAGGTTACCGTACATGCTACTTGTCTAAGGCCCCTCCCCGACTCTATAAACGCCTCTCTTTGACTTATGCCCCTTTTCAGTTTATATCTTTTCCATTTTCTATCCCCCGGCTGTCTTGCCTCACTCTCTGTTTCTACAACCTGTTTCTTCCTCTCCGGCTCAACAGAACTAGGATGGAAGAGGAGTCTGTGGCACCTAATGGCCAACCCGCATGCTCTGCACAGTGCATCAGCCACTTAGGTGGCACCGTCAGCACCGACTCCTCTCACCAAAAAAAAAAACTCCTTTGATGGGTGTGCACCTCTGGCTTACACCCAGCAGTAATGAATGGTAAAGATACAAGAGAAGATCAAGAACTACGGTAGGTACGTAATTTCATTTCTTGGAGCTTGGCAAGGGTAGGTAGAAGGGAGATTGGATGATAGTTGGCAGGGGAGGAAGGGTCACCGCTCTTTGGGAGAATGAGGACCACCGCATGTTTCCAGGATGAAGGGACGGAACAGGACGCAAAGGAGAGATTTAAAATTAAGAAGAGAGGGTAGGCAATAGCAATAGCAGAAAGGTAAAGGAGTTTAGGGTCAAGGTCATCCTGTAAGGAGTCTTTGGAAGGATAGAGAGAGAGAGAGAGAGAGAGAGAGGGCCCTTAGTATCTCCTCAGGGGAGACATCTGTGAAGGAGAAGGAAGGGTGGATCTGGCAAGGTTGAGTGCTGGGAGAGGGGGTATGAAGAGAGGGGAGATTTGGGGGGAGGGACTTTAGAAGGGTTGAAGCACAGGAGGTGTAATAGGAGTTGAACTTCTGAGCCACTAAGCATGGTTAGGACACTAGTATGTTGTTTATTTTAAGCATTTGGGGTGGTGGATGTGAGGGAGGGGAGAATAGGGAATGGATCACTTTCCAGAATTTGGATGGTAAGTTTATGTTCTTTAGGAAAGATGATTTAAAATACTCATCCTTGGCTAGCCTGGTTTTCTTTTGTACAGGCATTTCTTAGCATACTATACTTGATATTGTCTGGAGGAAGCTGGGAGGCCTTATGTTTCCTCCAGGCTTTATCATGCTCCCTGAGACAGGTCAGTAACTCTGGGGTGATCTAGGGAAGATGGTTTCCTCAAACTCTGGTCCATTTTAAAGGGGCATAAGAGTTCCGTTTGGCTAGAAACTTATCCTTGAAATAATCAGGGGCTTGGTCAACAGAAGGGGCAGAGGCTATTGGAGTCCAGTCAGAGCTGGTTAGTTCATTTAGAAGGGGGGTTGAGGTCTAGGGAGCCGAAGGAACGGAGTTGCAGGATTTTGTGTGGTGGTTTTGATCTATGGACGTTCCTGATTATGAATATTGGGTGATGATCACTGAGGACATCCGGGAATATGCCTGATTTAATGACTCGGTGAGGGTGGGAGATGAGAGTCCAGTCTAACAGGGAGCAATTTACGGGTGTTATGATTTAGGCGGGTGGGTTCCAGGATGAGTTGGGAGAGGTTGAGTGCAGCAATGTCATTTTTGTCTTGGAAGTGGTTAGGGACAACTAGTTTAGGTTTTTGTCAACTAGAATATATAACTCACCTTTATGTGAGAGGGAAGTTATAGAGGTAAAGAGATCCATTGTGCCAGAGGTCTTGGCTCCAGGACGACAGTAGATCCCGGCTAATCATAGCACAAGGTCATGCTCTGGAACTTCTAGAACTACCTCTAGATAACCCACCAGTGCCAACACACTATCCTCTGAAACATATTCCTTTGCTTCTAGAGGAGGTCCACGCCTTGCTTCAGAAGAGGGCTCTAGAACCTGAATCCTCGGAACAGAAAAACACAGGGTTTTACACTCGGTATTTCCTAGTCCCAAAATGGATCAGACCTGCAGCCTATTCTAGATCGCAGGGACCTGAACTTTTTTATAGAGTACAAAAAGTTCAGGCTGTCACCGTACAGGGCCTGCTTCCACTACTACAAGCAGGGGATTGGATCTGATCCCTCAATATGAAGGATACCTACCTATCTTCATATCAAAATTCGCAAATCTCACAAAAAATATTTGAGGTTCCTGTTTCATGGTGAATGCTACTAACTCAGAGTATTGCCCTTTGGCTTGTCCTCTGCACTACAGGTCTTTGCCAAATACGTGGCAGTGGTGGCAGCAACTCTTTGCAGGGAAGGTCTCTATGTATATCCTTACCTGGATGACTGTGGAGGCAGCAGTCCTTCACAGGGAAGATCTGCATGTATCTTCTTACTTGGATGACTGGCTAGTGAAAGCCCACTCCAAGGAGCAGCTTCTGCACACCCTAGCCCAAACAAGGCAGATATCCGGTGCCCTAGGGGTCGCTGCCAGTATACCCAAGTCTGTCCTTATACCTTGTCAGCATCTGCAGTACAAAGGAGCAGTTTTGGACACAGTCCAAGGCTCAGCCTTCCTGCCTCTGGACAGGGCCAGCCTGATTGCACAGGCATATGTCATCCAGAACAGCCGTATGTTACAGCCTGAACATTCTTTTGGCTCTTGAGTCTGATGGCAGCGGTGATTGTCACAGTACCTCTGGCCATACTGTAGATGAGGATCCCTTAGTGGACCTTAAGAGTCCAGTGGGACCAGCTCACAGATGATTTAGAACAGAAGGTTCTAGTAGCCTCTCCTGTACACAAAGTGCTCAAGTGGTGGATGGAACCCTGCAACCTGTTAAAGGTGGTTCCCTTCCTCATCCCTTCCCCTCAGTATGCTTTAACTCTGGATGCCACAGGAATGGACTTGGGGCACACTTAGGGCCCCAGCAATTGCAGTGGAGAGCACCCTGCACATAAATGTTCTAGTAATGTGAGCTGTCCCATATGGCCCACAGGCCTTCCAGGCTCACCTGTCCCCAGGTCCCCTGTTAGTACAGATGGGCAATGCCAGTGTGATGCATTACACCAACCAGCAACCACTCTTACCCCCTGTGCAGGGAAACCATGAGAGTCTGGTATTTAGCTGTGTAACACGGTTTAGCACTGTCAGCATTGCATGTTCCAGATACCCAAAACATCTTGATAGACTGGCTCAGCAGGTCACAGTCCAGAATGCACGAGTGGAAACTGTTGATCTCAGTGGTAGAAGACCTGTTTGACAGATGGGTCTTCCAGAGTTGGACATTTTTGCATCCCCACACAATGCAAAACTGTTGCTTTTCTGCTTGCTCGTTCCAGGGCCTGGAATTTTCTGGCAAGACGAATTGTCCCTCTCTTGGAAAGGAGGTTCTTGTATGCCTTCCCTCTCATTCAGAGGGTGCTACTCAAGCTCCAGATGGAAGGGGCAACTGATGCTAATTGCTCCGCTATGGCCTCGCCAGATCTGGTTCCCTCTACTGCAACAACTTGTAGTGGAGCCACCAATACTCCTGCCCTTATGCCAGGGCCTTCTGTCACAGGAACAGGTAACCTTGGTCCATCCAGACCTCAGATCACTTCATCTTCATTCATGGCTCCTGAAAACAGCCATTGCTAGATTTGGGGTTTCCCAGTAGGTGGCTGATGTCCTGTTGGCCACCAGAAAACCTTCCACCAGGTCCACTTATTCCATTAAGTGGAAGCAGGTTGCTTTGTGGACTGCTTCTCATCACTTAGATCCATTTACCTGTCCAGTAAATCAGGTTCTAGAATACCTCCTGTCCTTGTCAGATGCAGGCCTGCAGTATTCCTCTATCAAAGTGCACTTGGCTGCCATTTTAGCATTCCATATGCCTATTAAGGGTCATACAGTTGCACAGCTGGAGGTGGCCCATACATTCTTACAAGGCGTTCCACACTTGAAGCCTCCCATCCACTATCCATTTCAGCTTGGGACCTGAATTTTGTTCTGGCTCCTTTTGAGCCAGCCACAACTTGTGGCTTATGCTTTCTTTATTGGAAAGCATTGTTTTTGGTTGCCTTTACTTATGTTTGAAGGATTGCAGAGCTAAAGACTGTACTGTGTGAGCCTCCATATTTGATTTTCCACAAAAACAGGGTATCTTTGCGTACTAATCCTAAGTTTCTACCAAAGATGGTGTCTGAGTTTTCTTTAAATCAAACCTTCCACCCAGGGGTGTCATGCAACCAGAAATTTTGGAGGGGCACAAAATCCAAACCTTTCTAGTGGGGGTCCGGGGGCATGCCCCCACAGGAAAATTTTGAAAAATTGAAGTCAAATGGTGCATTTTGGTGACTTTTAGCAGGCCAGGAAGCTGTTCCACACCATGCTAAATGCCATCATAATGGTAGAGCAATGATACATTTTTTTTCTGTCTTTGTTTAGTCTGTGGACAGTGTCCTTTTATATTTTCCTCAGCAATGTAACTCACTTGATGACAGAGCGGGTTACCATACACCCAATAAAGCAAATAAGGACATTTTTTTTTTCAAACTTTGTTTCTTCTTCTGCACACTGAGGCATCTCTCGACTCTAACCCCTGCTACTCCTCACCGTGACACACCACTCTGGTTCTCCCTTCCTTTTGAGGGACTTCACAGCACCCTGGCTCACCCCTCCAGGGCAGGGCCCTCCACTCCTACCTTGGTGGCATCTTTCTGAGATTAGAGGGTCCATCCCTCTCAGGAAGTTGGCTGTGGATCCCTGGTGTGGCTTGTCCAGTGTTGGGGATGTGAGGGAGGCCCCTGAGGCCCTCGTTGCCTCCTCGGCATGCCAGGGTATTTCTTATTGTTCTGGTCCCCAGACGTGGGTCATGCAATGCCACCAAGTCCATGACGTGGATGCTCCCACCCACGTCCAGAAAGCAGCTGCCCAATGTCTTTCCCCCTGCGTGCTAGCCATGAGCATTGCAGTGCCTTCGGTCTCCACTGGGGGCCGCTGCAGTGCCGTGCTGTCCCTGGATCCCTCCCCGAGAGAGGAGAGCAGTCCTCTGGATGCTCGATCCTCTCTCTACTATGCTGACCCCCGGTGGCCCAGGCTCGTTCCCGAACCTGGGTCGCCGGCGTGGTGCTAGGTGTGGCATCCAGCACTTCAACCCTCAGCACCACCGGGCCAAGACAAATAAGGACATTGAATGATAAAATATACCAGTCCCAGAGCTGCCTGACCCCCTCAGAGACCACAAACAGCAAGTTGGGGCTGTGGCAGCCATCCATCCCTACCTTGCCCTGCAACATACAACCTTTTGGATCAAGAGGCTTCAGCAATAGATCAACAATATGCACAACATTTAAAAATGACTATGGCTACTATCAAGGACCTATTACAGCACTCTGATCATAGAGCAAGATGACTCAGTCAGTCTGAAGTTGTGGATGAGTATTAACTGGTAAAATTCACATACATTTGATTTCCCTAGACTGCACCTATAAAGCCAGTACCCGCCACCCCACCAACACAGTCAGTCCCCTGCATCTACATGGCCAGTGAGTTCTACCATTGCAAGCATTCAGCTGTCAAGTAAAACACCACCAGCTCCTCACCCCTGCAGCAACACAAACAGCCCCGCACCAGTGCAGCCAGTATCGACCACCACACCAACACAGCCATTCCCCTGCACCAATGACCAGTGAGCCCTCCCCCATCCAAGTGACCAGCTCCCACTCCACATGGCCAGCTTCCTAAAATGAACACAACCAGCTCCCCATAAACAGCACCTGCACCAATGTGGTCAGTACACTCCCACCACAACACAGCCAGTCTCCTGCACCAACACAGTTAGTTCCCCATCCAAGTGTTTAACTCCCACCATACCTGGGAAGACCCCCTCAAAACGAACACAGTCAGCTTTCCAGTTCCCACACTACAGCAACATAAACAGACCCTGTACCAACATGGCCCATATCACCATTCCACCAGCATGAATGGCCAGTCCCTCCAACCCACTCAAGCGAACCTGGCCAGCACCTGCATGAGGGATGCCCTACTTCTATGCAGGTGAGGAGCCAGTGTATTAGGACAGAAGCTGGATGTACCAGTCAGTACAATTTTAAACTATTCGGGGAGTGTAACCCATGGAGCACAAAAGAACACACAATGAGAGCCTAGCTGGCTCTTCCCAGTACATATAAAACATGATAACATAGGTAAAGCAAGTAAGGGACATCTTGTTAGTAGTGGGAAATCAAAATTCAACAGGACTAAGAGGACAAGAGGCAGGATCAAAGGTAAATGCAGAGTAATATCTACAAATAGGCAACAAAAAAGGAAGGGTGGTTATCTAGTCCAGGAGGAAAAAGTCCTACATTGATAAGTGGCCAGCCTGTAAGTGTCCATTACAGCTTCCTCAGACAATCTCCAGGCCAGGAATTCCCTTATCTCACTCCTCATGAAACAAAACCTCAATTGGTGTAGGATGAAAACCATTATTTGGTATCCTTTTAACCAAGATAGGCCTAGTCCTCCTACTGATCTGTGTGCCTGATCTTGTTGTAGGCCAGCTACAGGTTCCCTCTCCCCATATAAAATTCTTCAGTAATTTATCTTATCCAGTGCTCCAAAATATCTCTCTCTCTCTCTCTCTCTCTCAGGGATTGAATATGTAATAAAAGCAAGGAACTGCTACCACCTGACCTTGACAAATATTGACTCTGTCTGCCCATACTGTATGATCAGATTAATTTTCTTTTTCTCCCACCTTTTTAGTTCAGACTAATGTGAATGTCATCATCAATCATCATGGTCAAGACTGAAAAATTAACTGATAAATCACCCTGCAATGGCATCTTTATTCATAATCCCAGGCGTGCCACTTGCAAGGTGGGTACTGTGTTACCAACTTAGTCCAATTCTTACCAGGCTTCAAAGATGTGTGGCCCCCCTGTTCCTTGCTAGGCCTGATACCAATGGCATGAGATGCCGATTTGTGCACTGCTGTGGCTCAGACTTGGCTGAGTTGGCTACCACAATCAGAGAGATGTTGTCCAGTCCGATTCCATCCATACCGGATGCAGGACACCCGCCGGGCCGCTGCAGTGTTTTTTCCCCTGACTCCTGACCCTTACACAGGTAATTGAAACAGTCGACATGTTCCTTTCCTGGCCGGGTCACCTCACTAGTCTGGGTGACTGCTACTGCATGTGTCCGTCTGCTAGCCTGCTGCCCTGCTGGTTGCTGATGCCAACTGCTCTGCAGACTTTTTCCGAATCCAGGAACTTGTCTTTGGGAACACTGCTCTCTCTCTCTCTCTCTCTCTGTTTGAGTCTCTCACCAGTCTGCCGCGTGACAGTGTGTCCGACCGAGATGGCACTCGAAAATGAACCACTTTGCCGTGCAAGATATTTCTTTGCGCCTCACGGTGATTGGTTGGCTGGCAGTGGCTGCACACAAAAAAAAACTTGCAGGAGAAAAAGGAGAAGTGATTGGTAAGTTTATGTTGATTGTCTTTTATATTTACTTTTACAGCCAGGCGCCAGCGAACAACACAAGGCGAGAAGGCGGCAAGAGACAGACTGAGGTGCATTTTTTGAAAGTCAGCTGACCCCGCCTGTAACCGGACCAGACCAATTGAATTGGAACCCCCACCCCTAGCCCCCACACACACACAAAGACTTTAAAAAACAGCATTGCTTTTTTTTGTCTCTCCACATAATAAAATAAAATACTAAATCAGTGATTTTATTTTTACAGATTGCACCACAATATTGGGGGGGCACATGTCCCCTCAGGCCCTATGGGCATGACGCCACTGCTTCCACCTGCCAGTTTATTTTCCTGAGCATGCCAATCCAAGGGAAGCATTGCTCCATACTCTAGATGTACATAAAATACTCAGGTAGGTACTGTATACACCTCACAAAGGACTGCAGGAAGGCTTCACAGCTTTTTGTTTCATTCGCCCCTGGGAAAGAGGGCACCCCAGTCTCTAAACAGTGCCTGTCCTGGTTAGCAAACTATATTACTTTTTATGTTTGCTTGCATGCATGTGCAAGAAACATAGTGCCACCATATGAACTTTTGTAGGTGTGCCACCTCGCTTCCAATACCCTGCTCCTTGTCGCAGGCGCAGCCTCACCACACCAATAAACATCCAAGCTGTCTATGATAGCAGTTCAGATTTGCAGTGGCATACAGTTCCAAGCAAAATGCCACTACAATCAGCGGTGGTAACGTGTAAGCAATTTGCATACTACCGTCGGCAGTATGCAAAGTGCCTACACATCGGCACTGCATTGAAACAGTTGTCATAGACAGCTCTGTCCTCCCGCCCAACAAAGACCCAAGTAGCACGCTGGGAGCCCACCCCAGCGTGCTCATGCGTCCCCCCCCCACACACTGTATGGCCGATGGGGGTGCCCAATCCCCCGTCGGCTCTGCTGCCCCCACAACAGACTTACAGATGCCATGCTGGGGGCCCACCCCAGCATGACAAAATTCCATATGGCCGACGGGGGTGCCCAATCCCTGTCGGCTCCACTGCCCCCCGAACATACTTCCAGGTGCCATGCTGGGGGCCCACCCCAGCATGACAACAGTCTGTATGGCCGACTGGGGTGCCCAATCCCCCGTCAGCTCCATTGGCCCCCCCAAACAACCTTCCAGCTTCCACACTGGGTGCCCACCCCAGCGTGGCAAAAGTCCCACGTCGTCTTTCAAAAAAATATGAAAATCACCCCCTGTAAGAAAAGACGGTCCCTCGCTGACTGTCTTGCCCCCTCACCCAACCCACACCCACCCTCTGGTGGTCACCTCCCCACACCCCACCTCCTCCACACATTACCTCTGGAGGCTGGCGTGATGATCTTGGTGGACCAGGAACACGTCTGCATTCTTCAAAGCTGACCGCGAACTGAAGAAATGCCGGTAAGCTGTATAATGGCATAAATGTTTGTTTTTTTTCAACTTTGGTGCATATCTTGGGCATTTTGGGGAATTCTTTCACCAAATTTTCAATATGGGGTTCTTGGAACCCCACCTCATGAACTAAGTCACTGTCATTATATTGGCACACTTGCGCAGCCAACATCTTGCGGTAGTGTAGCTTTGGAGGTACGGTCACTGTTGGGCGAATGCAGGGCACGCATCAGTAGGTGCGTCCCTCATTCCTCAATCAGCCTGCATGCCGGCGCCACACTATGCATACATAATGTGGCGAGCACATCTAAGGAAAGGTCTGCTGCAATCCGAGCAAAGCTCGTCAGACGCAGTGGACCTCCCAACGTGCTCGGCCACATTGTAAGCATGGTGGCTGCCCAACTGCCGACAAGGGGGTGCCCAATCCCCCTGCCAGTTTACCATGGCCCCAATGTATGTGCCGACCGGAGAGCCTACTCCCCATCTGCATAAAGCACTCCCCCCCATTTGTTATATGCCGAGGGGGGTGCCCAATCCCCCTCGGCTCTTGTCCCCCCAGCTTTCCTTGCGTGCTGATGGGGGTGCCCAATCCCGTCAGCATAAATTAACCCCCTTTTGTGGTGTGCCAACAGAATTTAACCCACCCATCTGCTGCAGCACCCCCAAACAGTTAGGTGGCACGCTGGGAGCCCACCCCAGCATGCCAAATCCCTGAGGAAAAAAACTGTCCCACGATGTTTTGTTTTTAACCCTGTAACACAAAAATGGTCCTTGTAGTCTCCCTCCCACAGCCCACACCACCCTCTGTGCACCTCCCTCACCACCCCTCACCCCATGCCTCGGTCGCGGCGCGATGATCTTGGTAGACCGGAACACGTCTGCACTCTTCAAAGCCTACCGCAAAGTGAGGAAATGCCGGTAAGCTGTATAATGGAATAAATAGGGGTTTTCAACTTTGATGCATATCTCAGGCATTTTTTGGAATTTTGGCACCAAATTTTCAACATAGGGTTTATGGGACCCCTCCTCATGGATTCTTGCACTGTCATGGTGTTATTTGGTCCCGAAAGGTGATTTCTCAGTCACTGCACGGAATCACCTTTCGGGAGCGAAGAACGAAACGACAGTGCCAGTGTGTTCATGAAGGGGGCTCTCAAAAAGCCTATGTTGCAAATTTGGTGGAAAAAATAAAAAAAATGACTGTTTTATGAGCGTGCATTGCGCAGTTGGTACACACGCTCATAACTTAATGACTTTGCAATATTTTCACACCACATGTTCAGCATTGGTATTTTTCCACACCTTCTTGTGAACCGTAGAGTTGTCATTTTTCACATCCTGCCTGAAATGTGTTTTCGCACTTCTGGCGCAGAATAGTGCGGCCAATGTGGGACATCAGTGTTTGGGACAAATTATGAAAATGACAGTTACACTGTTCATGAGCAGAAGTCCTAAAATGCTTATGATGAAAATTTGGTGACGATACTCCATAACATGACTATGTTACTAGCGTGCGTTGTGCAGTTTGCACACACACTCATAAATTTGCGAATTTATAATACTTGCACTCCAGATTTTCAACATTGCCATTGTTCTGCACTTCCTTATGAACAGTACAGCTGTCATTTTTCACATCCTGACCAAAATGTGTTTTCGCAGTTCCGGCGCAGAATAGTGTGGTCACTGTGGAAAGTCCGTGTTTGGGACACATTATGAAAATGACAGTGACACTGTTCATTAGCAGAGGTCCTAAAATGCCTATGTTGAAAATTCGGGGCCGAAAGTCCATAGAATTAGTGTTTTTCGAACGTGCATTGCGCAGTTTGCATGCACGCTTGTGACTTCATGCATTTGTCATATTTTCACTCCAGATGTTCAAAACTGGCATTTTTCCACCCCTCCTTATGAACAGTACAGCTGTCATTTTACATATCCTGGCTGAAATGTGTTTTGGCACGTCCGGCACAGAATTGCACGGTCACTGTGCGAAATCAGTTTTCGGGACAGTTTGAGGAAATGACGATGACAATGTTCATGAGCAGAGGTCCTAAAATACCTATGTTGAAAATTTGGTGCCAAAAGTCCATAAAATGACTGTGCTGCAAGCGTGCGTGCGCAGTTTCCACGCAGCCTTGTAACCTCGTAAATTTGCAATATTTTCATGCCAGACTTTCACCACTGGCATTTGTGCACACCTCCTTATCAACAGTACAGCTGCCATTTTTCACAGCCTGCCCAAAACGCGTTTCAGCAACTGTGGCACACAATGGCGTGCTCGCTGTGGGAAATCACCTTTTGGGACACATTAACAAAATCACAGCACCACTGTTCATGAGGGGAGGTCCCAAAATACCTATGTTGAAAATGTGCCTCAAAAACTCCCACAAATAATTGGGTCGTGGACGTCTGTTGCGCAGTTTGTATGCACATTCATTGCTTCACCAATATTTCATATTGCCATTCCAAATTTTCAACGTTGCCATTTTGTATGCCTCCTCATGAACAATACAGTTGTCATTCTATACATTCTGCCCAAAACTGTGTTTTTGTCCCTCTGTCGCTAAATGGCACAGCCGCTGTGCAAAACCACGTTTCAGCTAATGAAGTGATTGTGCCGCTTTTCATGAGGTGGCCTGACAAGCAGCGCATGTTTAAAATGTGGAATGAAACTACCACTACACACCTACAGTGCTAGGGTTTCCAACTGTAGCACCCCACCTGGTATAGACTGACAGGTGTAAGGGCTGTGACTTGGGATCATCGGATGTAATGCTCATGCCATTCCACCCCTCACGCCCACCCTGCAGCCACTGACAGGCATCGTGGTGTGTCTTGCACTGTTCGGCCACAAACTTTACCCCAGGCTCCTATACTGCACCCACTTCAGTGTATTTCCTTATGGAATGAGGTAAGTATAATGCCTAAAGACCCTAAAGCACACCACAACGCTTGTCAGTGTCTACAGGGTAGGGTGAGGTACAATGGCATGAGCATTATAGCTGACAACCCAAAGGCACACCCCAATGCCTGTCACTCTCTACAGGGTGGGGTTGGGGTTGTCATCACTTCAATACTTCACTGCCATTCCTCTTATGCATCTCTAGCTCCACCACTGCCAATGCCAGAGCAACAACATTCGGCATTGACAAATGCTTGTTTTGTTATTTGGTCCCGAAAAGTGATTTTTTGGTCACTGCGCGGAACCACCTTTTGGGACCAATTTTATGAAATGAAAGTGTCACAGTTCATGAGATAGGCCCCCAAAAACCCTATGTTGAAAATTTGGTGAAAAAATTCCCCAAAATGACTGTTTTACGAGCGTGCGTTGCACAGTTCCTACGCACACTTGTAACTTTGAGAATTTGTAATATTTTCACTCCAGATTTTCAACATTGCCATTTTACCACACCTCCTTATGAACAGTACAGCTTTCATTTTTCACATCTCACTCAAAATGTGTTTTCACACATGTAGAGCGCATTGGCACAGTTGGTTTATGAAATCAATGTTCGGGACACATTAACAAAATCACAGTGACATTGTTCATGAGCAGAGGTGTTAAAATGGCTTTGTTGAAAATTTGGTGGCAAAAGTCCATAAAATGATTGTGTTACATGCGTGCATTTCACAATTTCCACGTACCCTTGTAAGTTCACGAATTTGTAATATTTTCAGTCCAGATTTTCAACATTGACATTTTTCCACACCTCCTTATGAACAGTACAGCTGTCATTTTTCACACCCTGGCCAAAATGTGTTTTCGCACTTCCAACGCAGAATAGCGCGGTCACTGGGGGAAATTAGTGTTCAGGATAGATTAAGAAAATTACAGTGACACTATTCATGAGCGAAGGTCCCAAAATGCCTATGTTGAAAATCTGCTGTAAAAAATCCTCAAACTAATTACATTACAGGCGTAGATTCATAGATTCATAGAAGTGTGACAGCAGGACCGAAAAGGACCAACAAGGCCCACTGAGTCTGCTCATTTGACCAGCTATCTGCTTGGACTGGGAGCACGTCAATTCACTCCCGATAATACATTCCCCGACAACTTGCTCCTGACAGCTCACTCCCCACTAACTCGCTCCCACTCCTTCTCACTCCGCGTCGTTTCACTCCCTGCATGCACTACAGGACTGTTTTCAACAAACACTGATTCAACATACTGTCAGGCAAAGCAGGGATTCCTGAAAGAAAGCCACACTACATGCTTAAAAACAGACAATTTAATTTAGTTTTACCTTATCTGTTGGCAATAGTCATGCATTCACGCAGGCTGATTACACGATGTGACGCTGCAGACGTCGTTGCCATAGTAACCATTATATCCAAAATCCACCAAGATCGAATTTAAAAGAAAACTTTATTTAAAATTTTAAAAACACAGTCTAATGTCGATTCATTATTCAAAGCAGTGTGCAATGCCTCTTAGGAATTCTTCGGTGGTTCGTTCCTCAAAATTTGCAAATATAGTTTCAAGCCGTGTTGCACTATCCTTGTATGCCCTCTTTGCTGTGATTGGTTGATTGCCA
This sequence comes from Neoceratodus forsteri, assembly GCA_016271365.2. Lineage (NCBI taxonomy): Eukaryota > Metazoa > Chordata > Ceratodontiformes > Ceratodontidae > Neoceratodus > Neoceratodus forsteri. Next base: position 434,873,663 of record CM028135.1, on the reverse strand, counting down.
GCAATTAACTGCTCAATCTCTGCATCCCTTTTTTTTTGAATGCACTTAATGCCATCAATAAGCTTCCATAATGTTGGGAGTGACATGCAGAGTATTGCCTTCATCCCTCTATGAAATGCCTCCACAGTGTTGTTTGTATGCGCTTGTTTCTCAGTGACAGTCTCATGATGATTCCAAAATTGTATTGCATATTGTGGCTGCCTACGCCCTGTCCCCTGTCTGTTCCTATGACCCACCCATGTGTCTTCAAAATAGTCAATGATGGGCTCTAATTCAGGTGGGAAAATGTTTAGTGTTCCGTCTGTGATTTCTTCGAATCTGCTAATAACCTGATTCGGGTGATACAATGCCAATGCAGGTAAATAATGGCACTTAATGCTGAATTCTCTGTCCTGGGCATATCTCTGTACTAGTCCCTCTGTTTGTATTTTTCGGTATACACATTGAGAGAAATGAAAAAAACACCCAACTTGATTAGCATTGGGGAACACTAGTCAGAAAACTTGAATGGTTGCCTTCTCAAAGTCTGTCATGATTACTGCTGGGTCCAGATGGGGGTTCAAATCTTTTAAAGCATTAAGTAGCCTTTCGTATGGCTTCCCTGCATTTACCAGGTAGTAATGCAAATACTGCTGGCTGGATTCTTCCAAAACAGTCCCCCAATATACAGTACAATTGATGAAAAAGTGGGGGAACGACGCTGAAGGTTCCATCAGCGTACCAATGTTTGCATTGCTCCAAAAAAAGGTTTGATTCAGTTCCAAATACAAGAATTCTGTCAGTGCTTGGGCCGCCGTCATACAAAAGAAAATTCACTTTACTGCCATATGCACTCTTAAATGCCCTGTACTGCTGTGGTACAACAAGCTCAGTCAGGTCTCGGGGGTTTGGAGGAGTACCCTGACAGCGAACGCGCTGTATAGTGCGCTTAAGATTTTTGTCAAAAATAGTTCCCTGTGCAGCCAAAGACACATTTTCTTTGCAATAAAGGACAACCTGTGCAGTTGTGTCTTGTGTGCATTCGGCTCTCTCCTTAGCAGTATTGATAGCCTGTGCCCACTCAACTGCTGTTGGGTCCGACGCATGAGTGTGTTTGCTAAAGGTAGCAATTATGCAGGGTAATTTGTAACTCTCTGTATGAACTCTTGCATTTCATGTTTTGATCTTCTTTACTGCTAACTCACACTGCCATATAGACTTTCCATTGTAGCCCTGCTTGTGATGAGTGTATACATAGTTGTCAGCATCCACCAATTTCTTTTTGTTGCGCTCAGACATTATGAAGTGTGCAGCCATGGTTGCAGCACTAGGAACAATGAATGCTGGTCACTACAATTGCTTCATATATAATAACTTACTAAATTGCACAGCAAATAATTGTTTCATTGCTAAATCGGCACCACAGGGAGCGAATTAACGTGGAGTGTAATTAGTGGGAGTGAATTTGGTTGGGAGCAAGCGGTCGGAAGTGAATTGGCGTGGAGCCAGTTGACGGGAGTGAATTGACATAGACCCACTTGGACTTGTGCCCCCCACCCTTAACACTCTCCTGTAGTTGTCCCATGCCCTTTTGAATCCCTCCACTGTTTTTTCTGCAATGACTGCCTCCGGGAGTCTGTTCCACTTTTCCACCACTCTCTCTCTGTGAATTAGTATTTCCTAATGTTACCCCTGAACTGCCCTCCTCCACCTGCAGGCCATGCCCCCTCGTCCTCTGATTACCCTTCATCTAGAAGATGCTTTCCACTGGCACCCTGTTTATACCCTTAAGGTACTTGAAAGTCTCAATCATGTCCCCCGTCTCTCTCCTCTGTTCCAGGGAGTACATGTTCAGATCTCTCAACCTTTCTTCATAGGATAGGTAGCTTAACCCTTTTACCATCTTTGTCACTCTCCTCTGAACCCGCTCCAGCCTTCCCACATCCTTTTTGAGGTATGGCCTTCAGAACTGGACTCCGTACTCCAAATGCGGTCTAACTAGATGGGTGTACAAGGGTACTATGACCTCCTTATTTCTACTGGTAATCCCCCTTCCGATGCATCACAGCATACCACTCCTCCTAGCCACTGCTCTCCCGCACTGCCTTTCCACCTTCAGTTCCCCCGATATAGTGATGTCTAGGTCCCTTTCATGTTCCGTTACCTCCAGATCTCTGCCCCCCATACAGTACCCTGCCCTCCAATTCCTGTAGCCAAGATGCATGATTCTACACTTTTCTGTATTGAATGCAAGCTGCCACCTCTTTGACCATGCCTCAAGCCTCCCCAAATCTTTCTGCATTTTCTTTTACCCCTTTCTGCATGTCTACCCTATTGTAAATTTTGATATCGTCCGCAAACAGACTCACACCTCCCTCAAGGCCCTCAACAATGTCCCCAACAAATATATTGAATAGTAGGGGCCCCAGCACTGATCCCTGTGGGACCCCTCTTGTGACCTTGACCTCTCCGGATGCCACACCATTTATTATGACCCTCTGCTTCCTGTCCCCCAGCCAGTTTCCCACCCATTGAACTACCCTGTACCCCAGCCCAGGCCTGACATTTTACACAGCAGTCTCCCATGGGGCACAGAGTCAAACGCCTTCCTGAAATCCACTCCTGGTTAAACAACTGGAAAAATAAGCCACATCTGCCGCCTTCCCCGATCCAGTTCCTTGGTGACCCCATCAAAAAACTCTATCAAATCTGTTTGACAGGATCTGCCCCTAGTAAAACCATGTTGCCTTGGATTCATCAGGCTGCTTTTCCTCCAGGTAGCTGGTGATCCTGCCTTTTATTAGTTTCTCCATGAGCTTGCCTACCACTGATGTCAAGCTCACGGGCCTGTAACTTCCCACTTCCTCCCTCCCTCCCCCTTATGCAGCGGAACCATATTTGCCTGCCTCCAGTCTTCCAGCACCACCCCAGTCTCTAGGGACTGATTAAAGAGTGCAGTCAGTGGTACTGCCAATATCTCCTTTAGTTTCCTGAACACCCTTGGGTGCACTCCGTCTGGCCCCATTGCCTTGTCTACCTTCATGCAGCCTAGTTCACCCAAAAGTTCCTTCACGAGAAAAGGCCTCTTCTCCACTTCCCCTTCCCCTGCCATTTCTTTTCCTGTAATGCTGCCTTCATCTTCTTCCTCCCTATTGTACACTGAGCAAAAATAGTTGTTAAGCAAGTCTGCTTTCTCTGTCCCCTTGTAGCATCTCCCCCTCATTTGTTTTTAACTGGAGTATTCCGAGCCTAGTCTTCATCTTTTCACTTACATACCAAAAGAAAGTCTTATCCCCCTTTTTGATCCCATCTAGCTATTCACTCCTCTGTCTGTGCCTTTGCCCTCCTTACCTCTACCCTGGCTTCTCTCTGGCTCACCTGGTATTTTCCCCAGTCCACTTCTGCTTGTGTTTTCTTGAACTTCCTGAAGGCTTTCCTTTTTGTCTTTACCTTTTTTGCTACTTTCCTAGTATACCACAGAGGTTTCCTCCTCCTCTTATTTTTGCTTGTTTTCTTGGCACATATGCCAGTGGCTTGTACAATAGCTTCTTTTATCCTCCCCCACATTGCCTCCAACTCTGTCAAATCCTCCACCCCTTCCAAAGCCCTCTCCACTATAGTGTACATTGCGCAGTTTCTACGCACGCTCATGACTTCACCAGTTTTTTTTATATTTTCACTCCAGATTTTCAACAACGCCATTTTTTACACCTTCTCATGAACAGTACACCTGACACTTTTCACATCCTGTTTGAAATGTGTTTTCGAACCTGTGGCATCAAATGGCGCAGTCGCTTTGCAAAATCACCTTTCACCTAATGAACTGATAGTGTCACTGTTCATGCAGTAGGATCATAAAAAGCCCATGTGGAAAACTTGGAGTAAAAATACCAGGAAACACCCAGGATGTTAGGGTTTTCTACCATAACACCCTACCCTGTAGGGACTGACATGTATCAGGGGTGTGACTTTGGATTGTCAACAGTAATGCTCATGCCATTTCACCCCCACCCCACCCTCCAGCCAGTGACAGGCATCAAGGTGCACCTTGGACACTTTACCCCCAGAGTTCACGCCATTCTCCTATACTGCACCCATTTCAGCATATTTCCTTATGGAATGAGGTGAATATAAAGCCCAAACACCCCAAGGCTCACCTTGACACTTGTCCGTGTCTGAAGGGCAGGCTGAGGTGAAATGTCATGACCGTCATGGGTGACAACCCAAAGGCACACCTCAATGCCTGTCCATCTCTGCAGGATGAGGGTGGAGTTGGCATCAGTTCAATACCTGTACTTCAATGCCATTCCTATACCGCATCTGTCTAACTCCTGCACTTCCACTGCTAATGCCGGCAAGCAAACATTCAGCATTGACAAAAGCTTGTTGTTATAGGAATCATGCTAAAGAACTTCCTGGAGATGTTCATAGTCATTTCACTAGAGGTATGACCACATCTGTTGCATGTTTCAAAAATGTGTCTATTGCAGAAATCTGTGCAGCTGCCACCTAGTGTACTGTCCACACCTTCACTAAACACTACAGTTTTGACATTGCCACTTGTAAAAGCACATTAATAATTTGCTTCTGACACTACTGTTGCCTCTTGCAGGTGACGTTGAGCGCAACCCTGGCCCATCACACCCTAACCCACGCCCTAATCTCAAACTCCCAAGGGGCCTCAAGCTTATGCATCTCAACATATGCAGCTTATTGAACAAGCTCACCCTCCTCCAACCAAATGTCCTGTCACTACGTCCAAATATTCTGATCATAACAGAAACATGGTTAAAGCCGCATAATCTCGAGGCTGAATTATCAATCCCTGGCTACACACTAATTCAGCATGACTGCCAGGGTAATAAAAGGGGTGGTGGCATGGCCATGTTCATCTCTGCCCATCTGCAGTTCACCTCTACCCCTATCTCCCTGCCCATGCTGTCAGTCGACTCCTTGCTGATTAAACTTTCACTCCCACACTCACTCCCGGTTTATGTGGCAGGGATCTATTGTGCACCTGACACCCCATGCCTCTCATAATGGACCACCTGAGCACCCTTAAATTGTTAGGTTTGGGGGCTAGCTCTTTATCCTGGGCGACTTCAACTCTAACTGGCTCTCCAGTGCAAGCTCCAAGCTATGGAACCATGTTGCTGCCTTAAATTTGTCCCAACACATATCGGAACCCACAAGTCTGAATCTTAAGTCCAAAAACCATTCCCTACTTGACTGGGCCCTCACCACTCACTCGCACTGGATTTTGGAGTCTGGACTCCTCCCAGACTTGTTAAGCGATCACCAAGTATGGAATGCCTATAAGGCATCAAAAACCCAGGAAGCACTCCAGTTCTACCGCTCACTCCGAAATTCCTGCACTAGGCTCCTACGACAGGCCAAAGCTTGCTATTTCAAGGACACTTTCCAATCTAACCTAAATCCCCCTGCTAAATTCTGGAAGTCAGTCAAATCTCTTCTCACTCCCCTACCCAGCCTCCCACCCTGTCCTAAACATTGATGGCGCCACACATCACAGAATCCAGAGTGAAAGTGGCCTCGGTCTTTTAACACCTTTTCACCAGTTGCGTGACCGCTCTCCTCTCCACTGACCCTCAAACCCACCTATCCTGACTACCACCACTCCCCACACACCCACTGGCTTCGCCTTCTGCATGGTTACCCCCTTAGAAGTACCAAAAGCTCTGCAGGCCCTTAACCCAAACAAAGGCAAATGTCCCTCGGGTCTGGACTCCAAAATGCTCTACCTTTCTGCCCCCGCCATCGCCTCCTCACTGACTGCCCTCTTCAATCTCTCCTTTTTGCTTGCATCGGTCCCCTCTGATTGTAAAAGTGCCACTGTCATCCCCCTCCCAAAGGGGACCCCTCAGCACTGTGTAACTACCGCCCCATATCCCTCCTCCCCATCCTAGTCAAAATTCAAGAATGGCTGGTGCTCGAACAGCTCTCTTGCTTTCTCAATGCCTCCTCCTTTTTCACTCCCTATCAATCGGGATTCAGGAAGACGCATTCCACAATCACCTTCCTCCTCATGCTCACTGACACCGTCCTCATGGGCATGAACCTAGGGCACATCACCTCGGCTATCTTTGTTGACCTTGCCAAGGCATTCGACACAGTCTCTCATGCTCTTCTACTATCCAAACTCACCAAGGTGGGACTTTTGGGTACTTGCACCGACTGGTTCAAATCCTACCTGGAAGGCAGATCCCAATCCATGCGCATCGGTTATCATACCTCCGCCTCCCTCCCTCCCTGTAAACCCGGGGGACCCCCAAGGTTCTGTACTTGGCCCAATCCTGTTCTCCATCTTCCTGAATGACCTGCCCTCTGTATGCCTAAACACATCCATCCATATGTATGCTGACGACACAGCATTGTATGCATCTGGTCGCTCCCCCACAGAAGTGGCCTCCAGACTTCAGGAAGATTTCAATGCTGTCCAGCGCTGGTTTAGAACTAACCAGCTCTTTCTAAATCCAAAAAAAATGATCTCACTTACCTTCAGTACTAGACAGAGGCTCTCCCAGCTCCCCTTGACCCCCTCATATCTTACTGTTGATGGGATGCCATTGGCAAGCTGCACATCTGTCCGATACCTCGAGGTCTGGCTAGTCCAGCACTTTGACTTCACAGATCATATTGACTCCATTCACAAAAAACTACACCCCAAGCTGGGCACCATATATTGTAACAAGGGTTGCTTACCTCTGGCAACTCACAGAGCAATCCTACAGCAAATGATTCTTCCTATTATTGGCTACGGCGACGTAGTTTACAGCGCCGCTCCAAAGTCTACCCTTGCAAGACTTGACCCTCTCTTCCATTCCTTCTGCTGCTTTGCCCTTGACTGTCCTCCTTCAGTGCACCACTGCGATCTTTACAAGCTGCTAGACCTCCCCTCACTACACAGTCGAAGACTTAGCCACTGTGCTAGAACCACGGCCAAATTCTGGTCACGGACCCTCCCCCCACCTTGAGTCTGCCCTTGCAGTTCAACCCCCCTCGGTGTACTCTCTCAGGAATACTGACTCCCGGTCTCTGTATGTCCCACAAATGTCCACAGTCAAAGGAATGGCCAGTTCAGCTACACTAAACACAAATTCCTTGCCTGCTGACATTAGGCACACTGACAACTCTCAGCGGTTAAACCAGCTCCTAAATTCATTCTTCCCCCCCTCCTGTTCATGCAACCTGCGCCTCCAAAATGATATTTATCCCAGCTCCCACCCCTAGCCTTATCCATTACTAGGTACATCTCCACCTGCCTAGCATCCGGCCCTGACTTACGCCGGGTGCATCCTGACCGCTATGTCCGCCTACCTAGGCGTCCGCCGGTGATACCTGCCTTACTCCTAACTTGCCTAACTGCACTCTTGGTCCATGGCTTATTAATAGCTCACACTCTGCTAGCTTATTGCCGTGTTGGTACTGTCTAACTCCTGCTATGTTGCTGTTCCTGCAACCTGTGCCTTTGTGTCAAATGTGCGAATTTGATGTACATGCACTGTGATTGATGAGCTCAAAGGATGCACTTGCCCTCTTCTATTGCCTAACTGCACTGTTGGTCCATGGATTTATTCTTAATATTCCTATTATTGTTCATGCTCACACTCTGTTAGCCTACTGCCTTGTTTGTACTCTCTAACTTCTGCTAAGATGCTGTACCTATGTGCCTGATGTGCTAAGATGATGTATATGAAATGTGATTGTTGTGCTCAATTATTGTACTTGTTTTGACCTAACCCCCTTCCCCCAGGATGCATCTGGAATCGATCGGTACTCTGCTCAGTATGCCTTCCTGGTGAAACTCTTAAATAAATAAACAAATAAATAAATAAACAAATAAATAAATAAAAGGGCTGACTTTGGCCTAGCTGTGCTTCAAGGCCTAATTTCTTAGGCCTGTAGGCTCCAGCCACCCAGACTGTTGTATCGTCAATACTGCTTGGTACTCATTCCATAAGTGTGGCCTGATGAAAGAAATATCCTTGAAGAAGATAGAACAGTTGCATACGTGCCATAACAGCAGATCTTTGAGAGAATCTCTTTCATCCGGCCATGCTGTCTCACTCTCCTTCCCCCTTTAGGATCCTGAGACTCTGATGAGTGCTGTCTCCTTCTCCATGGAGATCTGTCTTCTGTTCTCTGCCTTGCCTGGTTGGCAGAGCCCTAAGTTCTCTCCTGATTCCCTTCAGGGAGGTCCTCTGAGCGCGATCTCCAGTAGGGAACTGAGGAGGGAAGGGACCACCCACATTTATGTAGTGGACGACATCTGACGTCATTGTGAGTGACCCCTAGTGGAGTGCTTGCAAATGTTTTCATGTTCTCGTAGTGCCTGGAGGCTGTAAGTTCCATAGGAGTGGCCTGATGAAAGAGATTCTCTCAAAGATCTGTTATGGTAAGTACGTAACTGTTCTTTTCTCAACAATTGTTCTCATTTTTGGAACAGAAAAGAGCCAGATAAGAAGATCTTAAGGAATATAAACTGTGAATAAATAGGTAGGAGAAGGGAAGCAAGGGACCTAGGAACTTGATTGCTGGTGACATTATATACAACACCATAAAGAGTGAGATTCCAAAGGGATTGAGGGGGGAGCCAGTTGATCCTGGAATAGAGGGAGCAATTATATACAATGCAGTTCATAGCCAGGGTAAAATGACATATATTATAGATCACATCTGATTTGCTTAATATGGCCTTGGCAGCAGATGTGTACACTGATGTACCATATTTGAGTTTGGGGAGAAGAATGCCAACGGGCAACGGCTAGTTGTGCCTTAGGGGTGAGATTATGAATGACATAAAATAATCCAATTCTGGTACTAACAGATTTGCATAAGCCTCATACCTGTACATGGAGGGAGAAGTCGGGATGAGTTCAAGTTCACTCCAAGGTAATTAAATAACAACATGGCAATATTATCTCCACCCAACTGTGCAGAAAATCTTGGGATGCCCTTTTGTTACTATTTGGATATCTGTCTCGGAGGATTCTTCACAGAAAAAGTACTATGTTAGTGAAGATGAAAGGATCAACACCTATATCATTTGTTTTTAGGGCTGTTTTTATTTCCTCCAACTACACCATTTAACATTTCCTGCTTAACCTGGTCGCTAATTTCTCTCGTTTTTCTTATAGGTGTTATTAGTCATAACTGCATCTCTGTAGTTATTTGGCCTCACACCCATATTCCACTTGTTAAGTTCTGCTCTTGCAGTTAGTATCTCCCAGTGTCAATGTGGGTCATCTTCCTCACTCTCAGAGACAACCTTTGAGAGTGAGAGGATGACCCATCCCAACACTGAGACATACTAACTGCAAGAGCAGAACTTTACAAGTGGAACACAGATGTGAGGCCAAGCAAACTCATAAAACAACACAGATGTGGTTATGAATGGTAACACCTAAACGAAAAACAGAATATAAATTATTGAGTAAGTTAAACAGGAACCATTTTTTTTTTGATTAAATGGTGCAGCCATGAAACATCAAATAGTGTAGCTGGAAAGAAAAATGACACTAAAAGCAAATTATGTAGGAGCTGATCCTTTCATCTTCACTATGTAGATTATTTCCCCACTACATGAGATCAGAAGGAGTGATGGACATCTTGATCTGCATGCTGTGTAAAAGAGCTTAGCCTGAGTTTTAGACAATGTTCAGAAGTATTATATGCAGCGACAGCCAGTTCTGAACCACTCAGAGGTCAGAGGAGAGATAACTGTTATTGATATTGGTATTCTTAGAACTTAGGAAGAGGATGAGATCATCTGCATAGAAGAGAGGATGGTACACCATTGGCTCAGACAAAGGTAGTATCATTGTTATGTAATGAAACAAGGAGGGGCCCAAGAACTGATCCTTGCGGAACTCCAGCAGAAGTTTCAGCAGGATCAGAGAAGGAGGATCTGAATTTAACTCTCTGATGCCTGTTACTCAGGTAGTTATTAAATCAAATGAGGGTTTTAGGAGAGATACCAAGGATCTTCCAGTGTCAGTCTTTACCATTCATCACTGGTGGGTAATTTGCCGGAGACAAGCAACCCGCAGGAGATTTTTTTTTCCTAAGGGGGAGGAGCCAGCTCCAACAGCGCCACCTACAATGCTGACGCACAACATGACACTCGTGGGCAGGCCAGTAATGGCCATTGGCTCCTCAGTTCTCCTTTTCCCACCTAGGGGCAGCACCTTGCTCCCGCTGTGCTTTTCCACTGCGTCAATGGCCTAGTCTACTGTGTCTGTGGCCCAGTTAGCATGGCATCACTGCCTTCGGAGCCATTCCTGTCGACACCATTTACCTTATCTTCACCTCGGTTCTGCCATCAATCCACTTGACGCTGTTCCTGAAGCCGAAAAGACATTTCCATTTATTTTTACCGAGCAGCATGGAGTCTATTCTGTATTGTGTTTTCATTTCTCGTTCGGATCATGTCTGGTTCAAGGGACAGAAAGTGCTCTTCCAAGGCAGGCTGGCATCCCATGCATCGGTGTGCCTGCGGTCAATAGTTTTCTACAATGGACTGACATGATGTATGTCTTACCTACCTTGGATCTCAGCACAACATGGACCATTGCGATGCCTGCTTCTCAGTGGTTCTCGAGCACCACGCATTAAAAGTCGTCAGGGCCCCGCCGACTTTTGGGGGGAGGCGCCGCTCTTGCCAGTACAAGCGTAGGTCTCTTCACCCTCCTCTGGGTCCCCTCCCAGATGTATACTGTCCGGTGAGGAAGTGGAGGCCTCCTCCTCCTCTTCTAGCCTTGCTGCAGAGGAGGCTTCTACCGTGGTGCCGGAGGACCAGTCTGGCTCCTACCGGGGCTGGGCCGGGATCACTGCCCTGGCAGTCACCTCCTTAGAGCTGCAAGCTCCCTCGTTGTTGGGACCCATGGTCACTGGGACTGGCACGGGGCATTCCTCAGTGCCACCTGCCTGAGCTTTCTCAGATCCTGGAGCCATTTATGGCTCCAGTGATTGAGACGGCACTGCAAGGAGTACTGGGCCTGTCAGCAGTGCCGTTCGTGGCATTGTAGGTGGGAGAACCTCCGGGATCACCAGACTGGAAGTCTTCTGGATCTCCTCCTCTCTGGAGATGGATGTTCGGGAGACCAACCCGAACTAGCGACCTGACTCCTCGGAGTCGTTGGGGTTCTTTGGGGCCTAGAACCCTTGCACTTTCCCAAGTGCCCCCTCCCATGGCCCTTCTGCCAGTGGTGGCATCAGGGGCATAGAGCAAGACAGCTGTCCTGGGGCTGTGGGAGTGGTGGTCTGGGCATTGGGGGAGGTCTCGGTTGCCATCCCTGGTGCCTTCCTCCTCCCTGATGCTTGGGGCCAGTGCCCACTCCTCTGCAGCCCCCCTCGGGGGGGGCCTGTGGAATCGAGGGGACCCTTGGCACAGGGTTCAAGAAGAGGTCTTCCTCGGAGTCGGTGGGGTTGACAGGGCAGGACAACGGGCTGTGGCCCTCCTCTGCAGCCCATCTGGGCTTGGGGAGGAGCCATAGTGCTGAGCCCAAGTTCTCTTCTTCATCGTCTTCGAGGGAGTCATCACTGGATGTGGCTGGGGACTGCCCTTTTGGACTCATGTGGCCCCAGTCACCTCATAGATATGTTTCCTTTTCAGGGCTCAGTCTGGACTGCTTCAGGCTGGTTGAGCAGCCATCGACAGAGCAGACCTGTGTCTCTCCTCATTGTTTGGGATCTCCTGCTAGGTCTTCTAGCCCTGGCAGAGGTAGGTCACTTGCTGTGACCAGTCTTTCTCCCTTGCCTCTGCATCCAGCCTCTCTTCTTCTAGACCATGTGGGTCCTTCAGGGTCCTTGACCTGGGAGCAGTTTAGATCCCAGGCTCTGGATTTCCCTCACTATGTTAGGGCCATGGATGAGCAGGTCTTCCACCTGTCTCCCCCTCCGCAGCCTGAATCTGAATCATCAGGTTCCTTGGCCTCCTCATCTTCCTACTTCGAGGAAGAGGAGATTTCCATCCACCTGTCCTCTGACGCTGATCAGACACAGTATTAGCGCTTCCTTGCAAGGCTGGTCAGGGACCTGCATAGCTCCTACATTGCCCAGTGCATTACCAAAAGTGCGATGTGAGCCTTTTTAGGTGAGTACAGTGCAGATCAGTTGGTGGTCCCATCCTGGCCTATTCCCTTCCAGGAGGCAACATAGAGTGCCTGGCAGCTTCCAGCTACCCGAGTTCTAGCCCCTTTGGGCTGCCAACGTCGGTACTGCACACCCCAGGAGACTCCAAGTTCCTTGCCACATCCCCCTATGGGACTGTTACATCTGGACACTCCTACTGAGCATAGACACCCAGTCCGCTACTGTCCCCCAGATCTGGACTCTATGGAGTTTGACTGCCTCAGGCGGAGAGTCTTCTCCTAGGCACAGATGCTGCTGTGCATTGCTTCACATCAGGTGCACCAGGCTGCCTATAACAGGCGCCTCTGGTCATTGCTGGGTCAGGTTCTAGCATCACTACCTGATTCTGAGGCAACCAGGCAGGCCACGGCCTTCTCTGCAGTAGGCCTGAAGTTGGCAAGGCACCAGACAAGGGCATCTTATGACACCAATGAGGTCACTTCTAGGCTTACAAGAACTTCGATCTGCATTAGGTGGATGGTGTGGCTTCACCTATCCAGGTTATCACCCTTGGCCCAGCGTAGGATGATTGCCTCCATGTTCCAGGGGCCCGTCTTTTCTCCACAGGGTGAGATGGGAACTGCAGGGGTATCTTCCTTCCCCCAGGGAATGGGGGACCCTGCCTCATCCTGACCAGTCACATGCCTAAGTGGCCTGTTAAAGGGTCTCCTCCTTCTCCCAAGTTTTGCCCCATGGGAGACTGCGGGACAGTAGTCCCTCAGGGAAGTGTTGAACCCCGTTCGGGGTGGGTTCGGTATTCACCCATCAGTGATGAATGGTGAAGACTTACACTGGAAGATATGAAAATTACGTACCTATTGTAATTAGAAGGCGGTATAGTACAGTGGTTTAAGGCTCTGAACTGCAAACCTGGAGACCTGGGTTTGAATCCCACAGCCCCAACTTGCATACAGTGTGATCTTATGCTCACAGGTCGCACCTGTAAACAAGCTTTCAGCTTAGTGTGTCTCTCCTGGTAAAAAGAACATTCTTGATCTTCTACTGTATCTTCATCATTCATCACTGAATCCCACCCACCTTCCTCTCAGAAGGCCTTATTCCCTGAGCTGGTCTCCACCCTTCTGGTTCTCCTCCTTGATTCCTTGGGGGGACTCCTCCCTCTCCACAGCCTCAGAACCCTTTTTCTTCTTTTAGGAGGGATCTTTTGGGAGCAGAACCGGTAGGACTTCGGGAAAATCTTGGGGGGGGCTCCTTACGGCCCCTTCTCTCTGCCCCTCTGCCCTTGGGGGGGACCCCAGGGCTGGTCCATACTCGGTGTGCCAGTCCTTCTGGGGGGCTTCCATGTATTGGAGGCAGAGTGGAGAGGGCCAGCAGGATCCTTCCCCTTTCTTTCTTTCTTTCTTTCTTTCTTTCTTTCTTTCTTTCTTTCTTTCTTTCTTTCTTTCTTTCTTTCTCTTTCTCTCTTTCTCTCTTTCTCTCTCGCTCTTTCTCTCTTTCTCTTTCATCTTATCACTTCTCTACCTCTTAGCTCTCCCTCTTTCTTGGAGGGAGATGCTGACAGGTTGAGACCTCACTTTGCTCCCTTGAACCCTGTGGGCTGAGCTCTGACTGAGTGGGGGTGAGGTCTCCCGTCCAAGGAAAATCCACCTTGGTCTTCCAGGAAGGGGGAGATCAGGGGGACTTCCTGATGGCCCTTCAGCTGAGAGGAATAAATGGGGCAGCTTGCGGCTGAATGCTTCAAAGCTCTCATTTTTTAACACTTGCTGTTCCCTCTTGGGAGTCTTCCTGTCTCCCCTTTTGGACCTTGTTGGGTCTCCTGCCTCCCCCCTTCTCTATTCTCCCCATTCTATCCATTTTTGTATCTTTCTTCTTCTCTCCTTTTCTACCTGTCTGGCTGTCCAGGGACTGGGGCCTTAGGGATCATATTCCCAGATCCTCCTCCTCCTCCGCCTCTGTCTTCTAGCCGGCCTATTCCTTTTTCAGTTTATAACCTTTCCTTTTCCTGTCACTCGGGTTTCATTGTCCCACCCTCATTTTTTCTCTATTCTGTTTTTTCCTCTGTCTCTAATTGGCATGCAGAACTGAGGTGGTGGAGGAGGAGCCAACGGCCATTGCTGGCCAGCCCATGAGTGTCAGGCTGTGTATCGGCCTCTTGAGCAGTGCCATCAGTGCCAGCTCCTCCCCCTTAGAAAACAAAATCTCCCATGTGGTGGTGGTCTCCGGCCAGTCACCCAACAGTGATGAATGGTGAAGATACACTAGAAGATCAATAATTATGTTAGGTATGTAGTTTTCATTTACTGAGCTTAGTACTGAGTAGGGGATGATTGACAAGACTGAAGGCTACAGTAAGATAAAAGAAAACATAAACATAGAACTCTATACATTGATATCCGTGACCCAGGAGGGTAATTGTTTGGTTTCCTTGCAATAAATGGATTTTGGAAGTTGGAGGAAAAAAGTGTGGACACTCTGTTTATAGTGTGCTACTGGTGAGTGCTGTGACTAGTCTTTACCTTGTGATGTTTTCATGTCACTGGGCATCCCTGCTTGCCTTGATGTGGCTCTGTGAACTCAACTATAGAAACATAGAATTTTCCAGCAGATAAGGACCACCTGGCCCACCTAGTCCACCCATTTTCCCTACCTACTGCATATACTGCAGAACCTAGTTAATCTGTGGCTTAACTTCTGTTCCCTATTGCTAAGGTTCCCTTATGTTTATCCCATGCATTCTGAAATTCTCCCACCATTTTCACCCCCACCACCTCCATAGGGAGGTCATTCCTTCCATCCAACACCCTTTCCATGAAGAAATATTTCCTGACATTACTCCATAGTCTACCTCCCTCTAGCCTTATATCATGACCCCTAGTTCCATAGCACCTTCTTTCCTGGAAGATGCTACCCTCCTGTACTTTATTTATAACCTGGAGGTATTTAAAGGTCTCTATCATATCCCCCTCTCCCTTCTCACCTCAAGTGAAGATATAGTGAGGTCCTCTAGTCTTTCCTCATATGACTTTTGGTGCAGCCCTTGCACCATTTTTGTTGCCCTTCTCTGAACTGCCTCTGCTCTATGTCACCTCTGCTCTATGTCATTCCGGAGATGTGGCCTCCAGAACTGAAAACAGTACTCCAGGTGGGGTCTCACCAGTGATCTGTACAGTGGCATCACCACCTCCTTTTTTACAGCTATGGACAGAGCCTGCAGTCATCTTTCTGTAGCTGGAAAACTGGGATACCAGAGCAAAAAGTTTAGGAGTTTTCAGTGTATACTTCCACAACTGCAAATCACTACACCAGTTGAATGAAATACTCCTATCTCTCTGTTGAGCAGACCAGTTCTAATGCTACTTTTTCAGCCTACTTTTAAGTGACCTGACAGCTAACGTCTTGGAGTAAGCACAAAGGCAAGTTACTAACAACACCTCTTTAAAGTAGTTCAACTCTCTGCAACACTGCAATTAGAACCTTTTTTGTGCACACTAGTGTCAAAAAAACCTTGCTATTGAGGGTTATGGCTGTGGGCAGAGCCTGCAGCCTTCTTTCTGTAGTTGGAAAACTGGGATACCGGCGCACACATTTTAGGAGTTTTCAGTGTATCTTTCCACAACTGCAAATCACCACACCAGTTGAATGAAATACTCCCTTCTCTCTGTTGCGTAGACCTGTTTCAACATTATTTTTTCAGTCTACTTTAAGTGACCTGACAGCTAGCATCTTGGAGTAGGCACAAAGGCAAGTTACTTACACCACTTCATTGAAGTAGTTTAACTGTCTGCAATAGTGCAATTAGAAACTTTATTTTTTTGCACATTAGTGTCAAAAAAGTGTTGCCTATAGAGAGAGCGAGAGAGAGAGATAGAGATAATAGCCAGAGATATATCAGGCATTTGTAAATGGAAAACATCAGATGTTTATCTGACCTGTTTTAACACAGGATTTGGTATATTCACTTGCTGGCTTGTTAATTGTATATATTATTGAAATGTGATTTGCTAGTCTTTGGAACCTAAATAAATTACTGTCATAATTACTTTTTTTTATTTAGGCAAGAGGATCATGAAGCAAAGCTGAGCAGCTTTGTCTGCCCAAACTAGAGTGAGATTATATCTTGTTAACTACAAATTACATCCCTTGTAGCACCTGTTAACTTAAAAGCCATTCAACTTGCCTTCAGTGATTTATGATAAGTTTTCCAGTCAGCTTTTTTTTCTAATTTAAAAGGCACATTTAGTGCTGGCCCTCTTCCCATCTCCGCCTCATGTATCACTCTATGTTTACATACCAAGCATGAAATGACAACTGTATGGAGGATGAGGGCCTGCAGCTCTGATTGGCTGAAATCCCTTAAATGATATATTAGTAGTATTTTCTTTTTTATTTATAAGCCCAGTTGAGATGAAACATCTCTTTATTTTTTTCATTTCTCTTTATGCTGCCTAGCCTTCTGGCTAGAACACCCTTCTACCTGCTGCCAGCGTCTCCTCCTGTCCCTTGAGGCTCCCTTTTCTTGATCCACTGTGATACCATGAGACACATGCAACACAGCACTTCATTGCCCCTTGATTTGCTCCATGATGCTGCATCTGACATCAGCAACCTGGCAGGTTCCTGCCCACACTTTCCAACCACCCACACAGGAGGCAAAGCCTTGGAGTGCCTTCAGTGGTCAGGAAAAGGAATCCAAGATGGATGTGGGGGTCAGGCAGGCCTTCATATGACCAGCCACTGCTGATTTTACCCTTTTTTCCCCCTCCCCTAGGAAGCAGTCATAAATCACACAGAGAGCATGTACCCATACAGTAGAGAGTCACGCTGACATCAGTCACATCCCCACCTTCCCTTACTGCAGCTGCTTCAATCATGCTGTAGCCCATCCTTCGGTAGGTGGCAGCCAAGTGGTGGATCCAGCATGCCTCCTCTGCTGAAGAAGAAGAGCTGTCCACCGGATGCTCCAACCTCCTTCTTTCAGCCAGTCCCTGATGACCAGAGTTCATTCCTGAACTTGAGTCACCAACGTCACAAGCAGTAGTGCTACCACTGTGCCAACAGGCTGGAGCAACATTTCTTTTTATAGTGGAAGCCTGCTGTCAACCCATTTTACCTCTGGGTGGAATGATGCACAGGGATGTCACATGACACACATATAACCACAAGAGTAGTGAGTGGCTGTGATGGGATTTAAACCTGGGATCTCCTTATTCACTCTTCAGTGTCCTCTCAAAACAACACTACTAACCAAGCATTTTTCCCATAACAGGAGTCAAACCTCTGCTGTTGAGGTGAAACCAGGAATCCAAACTAGTAGGCAGTAGAATTGTGCATCTAATGAAGCAGAGTTGATTCATTGAATTCCTTCATCACCTAAGGCAAAATTCAGATGCTCAGCGGAGAGAGCCATAATAATAATAAACATGATGAACCATATGTTAAATAATAAAGCAGTAGTTATAGACAGTTATGTGCAGAACCTCTCTGAAGAAAACTGAGCCATCCTGAATGCACGCTGCTTGGTTTTCATGAGACCTGAACTGAATCTTGCCAGGTTAGATCTTAGTGCATTTATTTCTATACCTCCCCCAGCCTCCCAGCTTGAATGCCTGTCATATGACAGGCTTAGGAGGCTGAGGAGAGGTCAGAGGGTGACTCAGGGGAGTATATATAGCCATGTGATGCTGACCTCGATACATGGGTGCTGGAACATGGGGGAAAGTGGGGGTGCTGAAGTTCAAAAAGGCACAGGGGTAAAAAGGTAGTGTTTGCAAGCAAAAGGGCACTTTGAATGCTTATGGGAAAAAGTGGGCAGCTGCAAAACCCCTGCACCCGTAGGTTCCGGCACCTATACCTCTATACCATTCCAACTCAATAAGCAGTGGGGAAAGAGATGAATTTTCTGGTTGCTGCCATTTACCTGTAGCAGCACTCAGCAGGCCAAAAAGGAGAAGAAAGGAGTGAGGAGCTGGGGTCAGACAGGATAGGAGGAAAAAAAAGTTGTGTTTTTTTAACTAAAAAAAAAGGAAACTTTGCAAAATAGCAAAGAAAACACAACGCTGACTAGAGAGGAGACTGTGTATGTTGATTGGGGGGTGGGGGGGCAGAGTCCAAAATGCTTACAGTCTGCAGATTTGCAGAAGACAATTAAAGAGTTTGAGAAAAAATAATGATTACGAAAGCAAATTAAAAACAGTAAAGAAGAATTCAGAAAAAAGAAAAGAAAGACTATGTCACAGAGACTGTGTATTGGGGCACTCACTTTCTAGCATGCAGAACAGAAGAGAATTTGAAGAAGAGCATTTAAAAGAAAAAAAGTGTGGGAAAAGCAAGAGGGAGACAGGGATGACTGCTCGGACTACAGGCTGTGTTGTCAGTGTGCACACAAGTGCACAGCACAAACAGTATTACTGCCTTTTCTTTGCAGTGCACAACAGCAGTGCACAGCTGCAGAAAATAGAACTAGAAAAGTAAAGTTTTTTTTAACAAGAAAATGTCTACAGAAAATAAGAAAAGTCTTTAAACAAGAAAATAGATTGTACCATTTTATAGAACAAGACCTAAGAGGAAAAAAGCTGATGTTTTAAGTTACAACAGATTGTGTGTGTGTGTGTGTGTGTGTGTGTGTGTGTGTGTGCACGCATGTGCGTGCGCGCATGAATGTGTGTGGGGGGGTGAATACTGTTTTGGGAGGAGGGAGAGCCCTTTGGCAGTTGCATTGTAGCCCTGTCTGCAGTATTGCTAGCCATTTCCCACGTATGCAGTCATCTTTGTTTTGTGTAGTCCAATAAAAAAAATTAATTGCAAAAGTAGAAAAAACAAACCACTGTTTAGTAGTAATAAACAGCATGATTAGTGAAATGAGAGGAGAAGGAGTGAACGATGTGACTGTGCGTGAGCTTACTAGAAGTGCCAGTGCTATAATGTGAAGAAGAAGCCAGGAACACAAAAACAGCTCCAGGCCAGAGCAGAGGGCAGCCAGTCAGAGAGAGCCAGTCAGCCAGCTACCACTTCAAGACTGCTACTACCCCTCACCTACTACAATCAGGGGAAAAGCAGGAGTAGTCTACCAGCACTGAGATCAATATGGTTAAGGCACATTTACCAAAAATTACTGCTTAGAAAAAAATGAGAAAGTGACTGTTATGATGAGCAAGTCCCAGACTAGATCTCTAGTTTATTAATAGTCTCCTCTTCAGTCTGATTTTTATGGCTGTGTGGGCCAAGCTTTGCATACATTATGCCATCATCAGATTTGTATAAGAGCACTGTGGAAGTATGTGACCAGGCAGCTGTCTGGTGTGCTGCCACAGTGCTCTGACACAGTTTCCAATGATTCTGTTTATGCGACCCTTCCCCTCCACAGGCCGCATAAACACACCTCCTTCCAGGCACACTACTTTTCCTATCCACAATTGCAAAAGTGACGGACGCCATGTGCAACATGACAGCACTGACTTAAACTACGAATGCACAAGTATCGCATATATGTAGTCATGTCAGCTCCACCATGTTGCACACAGCTGACTTCGGGGCAAGCTGCGCATGCGTGTATATCGTGCATGCGCAGTTCTGTAATTGCTGCAGTATTAGTTACGGCTGACTCCAGTGCGGTGAGAGCGCCACATACTTTTTCAATGCTCTTGCCCCTCGTAATAGCACTCCACAGCGGTATCTGCTCTGACCAGAGTTTGTTCTACTTGTGATCCCTCTTCCTATACACTCCAGCATTCCCCTGGCTCTCCCCACGGCCTTCTCACATTGCTTGGTCACCTTCAGGTCATCAGATATGATTACCCCCAGGTCCCTTTCTTGTTTGGTGGCTGTCAGAACCTCCTGCTCCCCATCAAGTACGCTACCTCTGGATTTCTGTGCCCCAAATGCACAATTTTGCACTTCTTGGCATTAAATCTTATCTGACACTCTCTTGACCACTCCTCAAACTTACATAGGTCCCTTTTCATTCCCCCCCCCTCGGATTGTCAGCCCTGTTGCAGATGTTAGTGTCATCTGCAAAGAGGCATACCTTTCCTTCCAGTCCCTCTGCAGTGTCACTTATTAAGACATTAAACAAGACTGGCCCTAGCACTGATCCTTATGGCACCCTGCTGGCCACCCCCTTTCTCTGGATTGAACTCCATTCACCACCACCCTCTGTGTCCTACCACTCAACCAATTTCTAACCCAGTTTACCATCTTTTGGCCCACTCCCAGACTGACCAACTTGTTTATGAGCCTCTTATGTGGGACAGTGTCAAAGTCCTTGCTGAAATCCAGGTAAGCAACATCCACCCCCCTCCCCGATCTGCATCCCTGGTCACCCAGTCAAAAAAATCTATCAGATTTGTTTGGCATGACCTTCCCACTGTGAATCCATGCTGCCTCAGATTTTGTGCTCTGCTGGATCCAAGATAAATCACAGTTCTTTCCTTTAGCAGTGATTTCAGTAATTTCCCCACCACTGAGGTCAGACTGACTGACCTGTAATTTCCAGCCTCCTCCCAGCTCCCATGTTTGTGGAGAGGGACTACATTCGCCCTTGTCCAGTCCTCTAGAACCACCCTTGTTTAGTAATTGTTGAACAGGGCCATCAGTTGTGCTGCCAGCACCATTCTAAGTTATTTTAATATTCTGGGATATATTCTGTCTGGCTCTATTGTCTTGTCCACCTTTAGCTTTGCGAGTTCCTTTAGGACTCTCTCTCTCCTCCATGAAAGGACTGGTGTCCACCTCCCTTCCATTGGAGCTTCTATCACCTAACTGTGGACCCTCCTCTTCCCCTTCTTCTGTGAATACTGAGCAGAAATATTTGTTCAGGATTGCTGCTTTTTCTTGGTCTACCTCCACACACACCCCTGCTTCACTTTTTATCCTCACAATACCATCCCTGGTCTTTTTCATTTCACTAACATACCTGAAAAAGATCTTGTCACCCTTCTTTATTGCCTTGGCTATATTTTTCTCTGTCTGCCCTTCATGCTCGTGACTGCCTTTCCCACCTCCCTCTGTTTTTCCATATACAATCCCCTGTCTTCCTCCCTTTTTGTTTCCTTGTATATCCTGAATGCTAACCTTTTTGCTTTTACCTTCCCGGCCACCTCCTTTGTGAACCATAGTCTTTTTTTCTTTCTCTTTATTTTGCTTAACTGCTTGTTGCCTCTGCTATGGCTCCTCTAAGATTCTCCCACCAATCCTCTACACCCCCCATCCCCTCCACTGCCAGGGCTTTCTTGAGACACTCCCCCATTGTGTCAAAGTCAGCTCGTCTGAAATCCAGGATCCTTGTTGTCACGTAGTTTGTCTCATCCACTCTTCTCACATTAAACCACAATGTACGGTGATCACTGGACCCCAGGTGGCTACCTACCCTTACATCTGTAACTCTGTCCACATTGGTGTCTACCAGGCCAATGTCGCTCCCTCCCTGGTGGGCTCTACTACTAGCTGTTTGAGGCATGCCCCCTGCAGGGCATCCAGTATGTCTCTACTCCTTGCCTGGCTGCAGCATGGGTGCTCCAGTCAACATCTGGCAAACTGAAGTCCCCCCACTAGCAGTACTTCCCCTTTTGCTGCCATTTTGTGGATGGCTTCCGCTATTGCCCTATCCAGCTCTTCCTCTTGTGCTGGAGGTCTTTAGATCATGTGTGGTTCCAGTTGGATATGGGCAGGGAAAGCATCCTGACTAAGACCAAAATCTTGGATTTCAGGAGGGCGAACTTCAGGAAAATGGGTGAAGTGCTAAGTCATCTGGTAGGCATCAGAGCAGATATGGGGTTGGACCAAAGGTGGTCCATCATTAAGGAAGGAATACTGGTTGCCACAGATGAGTGCATTAGGCTCAGGGGGAAGAACATAAGGGCCAAAGCGCCTAGCTGGTTCAGTTCTGGGGTTGCCCAGGCAGTAAGGGAAAAGAGGCTGGCCTATAGAAAATTCAGGAAGACCCGGGGAGGGGGGAGGGAAAATTACCTAATGTTGGCTAGTGAAGCAAGTAAGGAAGTCTGATGAGCAAAGGCACAGAAGGAGCTGCAGATAACTGAAGGAATTAAAAAGGTGGAGAAGGCTTTCTTTTTGCTATATAAGTGAGAAAAAGGACAAGAAGGAAGGGACTGTTAGGCTTAAGAAAGGGGTGGAGTGGGTGGGGTATAATGAGGGAAAAGCAGAGATACTAAATGAATACTTCTGTTCTGTTTTCTTCAGGGAGAAGGATGGACCAGTGCCTTCAGGAGGGAAAAGAGGAGCAGGGAGGAGGGGAACACTGTTGTAGTGACAGAGAAGAATACAGTGAGGGAGGGGCTGCTGGCATTGAAGGTGGACAAATCACCAGGCCTGGACAGAGTACATCCAAGGGTACTAAAGGAACTGGCTGAGGAGCTGGCAGGACCACTGGCAGACTTATTTAATAGTTCACTAAAGTCACACGTGGTACCCCAGGATTGGAGAACAGCACATGTAGTGCCCCTCCACAAAAGTGATCCCAAGAATGACCCAGGGAATTACAGACCAGTCAGTCTGACCTCCATTGTGGGCAAGTTCACGGAGACCATACTAAGGGAAAGGTTGGTGGACTATCTAGAGGAGCATGGTCTCCAGGATGCGAGGCAGCATGGGTTCTGGGGGGGGGGAGACTGTGTCCAACAAATCTGATTGACTTCTTTGACTGTGTCACTAAGACAGTAGACAGGGGCCAATCAGTAGACATCCTCTGTCTTAATTTCAGCAAGGCCTTTGACTCTGTGCCTCACAAAAGGTTGATCAGGAAGTTGGTGGATCTTGGGATTGGGGAAAAGATGTCCAGATGGATGGAAAACTGGCTGAGAGACAGAACCCAGAGGGTGGTTGTGGGGGGAGAGTTATCTGGCACCAGAGAGGTAACCAGTAGTGTCCCACAGGGCTCTGTACTGGGGCCCGTGTTGTTCAATGTCTTCATCAATGACATTGGGGATGGTATTAAGGGCAAAATGTGCCTATTCGTGGATGATACCAAGCTCTGTGGGAGAGTGGACACAGCTGAAGGGATACAGGACCTACAGGAAGATATGGAAAAGCTGGGGGGGTGGTCCAGGATCTGGCAGCTTGGCTTCAATGCCAAGAAATGCAAAGTTATGCATATTGGAGCCAAGAATCCCAGGACAGAGTACTACCTGGGTGGAGTCCAAGTATCTGCATCAGAGGAGGAGAAGGATCTGGGAGTTATGATCACTAGTGACCTGAAGCACTCCACGCAGTGCAAGAAAGCAACAGCAAAGGCAAACAAGATGCTGTGATGCATATCTAGGGGGATCAGTAGTAGGAGAGAGGAAGTTATGCTGCCCTTGTACAGGTCACTGGAAGGCCGCGTCTAGAGTACGGGGTTCGGTACTGGTGCCCACCTCTCAAAAAGTACCTTAACCTGCTGGAGAAAGTCCAGAGGAGGGCTACAAAGATGATAGCTGTTCAGCAGGGTAAGGCATATGAGGAGAAGTTGAGGGCACTGAACATGTACTCCCTGGAAGACAGAAGGGGGGGGGACATGTTGGGGACCTTCAAGTACTTGAAAAAGATAAATAAGGTTGATAAGGAGAGTCTGTTTAAGCTGAGTGGCAATGATAACACGAGGGGGCACAGTCTTAAGCTGGAGGGTGGGAGGTTTAGGAGGCAGGCCAGGAAGCATTTCTTCACAAAGAGGGTGGTAGACATGGAATGCGCTGCTGAAAGAGGTCATCTCATTGAAGACAGTGGGCAGCTTTAAGGCAGGCTGGGATAGGCATGGGGGAAGGTAAAGATCATGAGTAGGGAGGATGGGAGGAGTGGGGAGGGAGGGCAGGAACATTAGCTCAAGCTGTAGACCCTGCAATATGAGCAGACTTGATAGACCAAATGGTCTTCTTCTGCTGGCTTCTTCATATGTTCCTATGCCAGTGTGAATGGCAGTGCCAGTCCCAGTCTCCAGGGTGACCTACAGTGCCTCTGTCCATCCTGTATTCTCTGGACCTCAGTAGCTTTTATTCCCTCCCTGAGGTAGATAGCCACTCCTCCTCCCTTTTTACCCACCCTGTCTCTCCTGAATACAGTGTATGGCTGCTTCCCAGTCATATTTCCCGTGTTCCTTGTCTCGGTAACAGTGACAATGTACTGATCTGCCTCTGCCATTGATGCCACTAAGTCTGGGATTTTATTTCCCAGGCTGCGTGCATTCATGCACATGGCTGTCCAAGTTTTGCTACCTCCTCTCTTAGCTTCTCCCCTCCTATCCTCAAGCCTCCCCTCTGTACCCCTCCCTGCTTTGTTACTAGCAGGTGTATTACTCTTGTCTTTCCCATGGCTCTTTTGGTGATTTATACTCATTTTGCCTCCCCTGTGAATTCTCTTCCAATTCTAGTATTTATTTTCTATTTGTGGAGGAGTGTCAGTTAAGTTCCTGTCTTTTATGATATCATTGATGGGTTAATTTGCCCCAAACTCTTCCCACCCCAGTTTAAACATCAAATCGAGGTATCAAACATCTGTCCCAGTGCTCTTACCCCTTTCTTGGTCAGGTGTAATCCATTATATTTGAAGAACTTCCTCTCCCAGAAGATTCCCCAAGCACCTACCAAGTGATGCCTGTTTCCTTGACACCAGATCTACAACCAGGCATTAAAATATTATACCTCCTTGCTTCTGACCATGCTTGTGCTACCTCCTTTATGCCACACTGGAAGAACCTCAGAAAAGGCCAGTGAGGTCAGCTGAGTGGCCAGTCGTTCATATAGTTTTACTAGGTACTGTTTGACTTCCTCTACTGACTGATTCACCAGGTCATTTGTTCCAAGTTGTACCAAGATGTTAAAGCCCTTCCCCGCTCTTTCCACTATCCTTAACATCTTGGTACACCTTGGAACGAATGACCTGGTGAATCAGTCGGCAGAGAAAGACAAACAGTACCTAGTAAAACTTGAACAATAACCAGTAAAATCACCCCTTTTCTTAGCAGTAGCAGAATTATTGGTATGTGTAAGCAGAGCAGTGGTGGTGCTATGGCCACTTTGAAAGTCATGCTGGGACAGGGATAGGAGATAATATTGTCTGAGGTAACCTGTCAGCTGTGTGAGAACGATTTCTCAAGCACCGTGTTGAGCACAGGTAATATTGCAATAGGCCTATAATTGCTTATGATCTTGGGATCACCTTTCTTGTACACCAAAATGATGTGGGACAATTTCCAGATGTCTGAGACTGTCCCATACATCAGAGACAGGTCAGTGATGGTGATTGCTGGAGCAGTTTCTGTAGCAGTAAAGCAGAGGAGCATGAGCTCATCCACATCAGAGATGGTTGATTTCAGTTTGGGTATCTGTTTAAGTAGTTTATAGACTTCTGACACCTTAGCTGTTTTGAAGTAGAAAGGGGGGTGCAATGGTAGGATACTGAGAAGTAGTAGTTCCAGTTCTTGTTCATTCTGTGAAGTGTGTGTGTGTGTGTGTGTGTGTGTGTGTGTGTGTGTGTGTGTGTGTGTGTATGTAGGGGGCTCTTACGTGAAGAGAGATAATCAAAGATAAGGTTAAAGACATTTTCAGTGGTGTTTGGATTATTGCAGTTAACACCATTAATGACATCTGCAGTAGAAGATTTGCCATTATCCCTTGGGGATTTCTTTATGCATTTCCGGAAGTGATGTGGGTATCCAGCCGAGAAGTCAAGGAAATTTTTACAGAAAGCACTTTTGTTTGACCAGATTGCCTTTCTACAGTTAACCCAGAGCATCCTTTACTTAACTCGATCAGAAGTAGTCCTGAAGGACTTAAGAGTCCAGCATTTGTCCCTGACTTTTACTATAGTCATGAGGGTGCTATTTATCCACTTTGTCACCGGGCCAAAAACTCTCCTTGTAGTGAGGAGAAAAAAATTTGTTTTGAGGATCGATGAACACTGAGTTAAAATAAGGTGCAGCACTACTGATATCATTGATTGCCCACAGAGGAGATCAGTTGAGGTATAAGAGTTCTGCCCTGAAAGTGACAGGGTCGAGTTTAGAGAAGTCACAAAACTGAATCAGTTGAGGGACTGTGTGAGGTGTAGCTCTCCATACACAGAAAATATGGGACTGGTCGCTAATGGCATCAGGAAGCACAACAGAGCCGAGAACTCCGTCCACTCTTGGAGAGAGAATCCAGTCAATGAATATGACACTACTCCCATTATTAGAGATCTTGTAGTTCAGATATAATTTTGGTGAGATTTAGTTTACTAAGGCATTGTTCGACAGTCTTTGTTTTGCTACTTAGTCAATTTAAATTGAAATCCCTAAGGAGCGTGAATTGTGTTTAGCTATGGGGCCTACAGAGTCAGTAATGGAGGATGGTGCATTGAAGTCACCTGCTGGAGGGTTATATAGACAAAATAGTTGAGGTTATGGCATATTTCCACATATGGGCCAAAACATTTGCGCAGTTGGCAGCAATGACATTAACATGTCTTTTAAAATAAAACATGATGCCCCCACAATCTCACCTAGCACATTTTAGTAGCATTGTTACCCAGGCAGCACACACAGGTTATCTGGTATGCTTGACCTAAGCCATGTCTTTGAGATTCTGAGGGTATTGGATTGGTTATGATTAGCCCAAACTGATAGTTCATCAATGTTTGGGACCAGCACCAGAAAAACACTGGAGAAATGTCACATTCCCAGGAAATACATTTTCCTGCACAATATATCGATCTCTGAAGACAGATTTGACAGCGTGAGATGCCATTTCTCCCGTGTTTATCCATTTAGCATTATGTGAGATGTTGCTTCTGCTGTGCTTCCCACCTTTCTGCAGTGCCCATCAGCCTGGCATTCTGTGGGATCTTGGAAGCCCGCATGCAAGACTTGTTTAATTTGAGGTGTACTGTATCTATAAAAACAATGCCCTTCTTCAGTTTTGCTTATAGGAATCTTTCTGCCATTCACAATTGTTTTCCTTGCTTCAGTAGTGATTTGATATCTGTTTTTTGCATGTCACCATTACTATGCAGAGAGGTACAACTTTATGTGTGTCCAAGACTGTACTATTAATGAATTACAATATAGTCAGTCAAATGTTTGCTCCCTTCATTATCATGAATATGGATGCGTGCGTTTAAACTGAATGAAATTTTTTAAATGTGATCACCTATGATGTCATATTAATATATGTATATATGAGATATCAGTCTTGCTAAAACTCTGCCCCATGACTAGATTCATAGATTCATAGATTTATACGGGCACAGGAGGCCAAGCCCTAGATATGGCCCGTCACTTTTCAGTGAATCCCTTACTTCTTCATTCCCATGTACCTACCTAATGATGTTTTAAACATGTGCATTGTTCTACTTCTAACTATATTTTCTGGTAAGGCATTCCAACTAGTATTAACCTTCTGCCTAAACCATTTCTGTCTCTTAATAGTTTTGCTAACAGCTCCTACTAATGTCAACGAGTGTGACCTTGTGTTCTTAATATTATTGTGTTTAACCAATGCTATAGTTTTGAACAGTTCTTCATTCCTTGTAGCACTAAAGACCAGACACAGGTCTCTTCGTAGCCTTCTATACTGTAAAGAGTATAGGTTCAGCTGTATTAATCTATCATCATAATCCTTATTTTTCATATTTTTAATTCTCCTTGTTACCCTTCTCTGTACTCTTTCCATTAATTGTACACCACTCCTGCTTTGTGGTGCACAGAATGGAGAGCAATACTCCAGCTGTGTTCTCACCAATGATGAAAACAGCGGGAGTATTACTGATTCATTCCTACTCTTTATACATCTAAATATACATGCCATAAGTTTATTACATTTTTTAACAGTTGCCCTGGCATGTACATCAAAAATAAGTGTGTTTGTCACCATCACTCCCAAGTCTTTCTCGCTGCCAGTCACCTACAATATACTGCCTCCCAGTTTATATGCAAACAGTTGGTTTCGGTGTCCCAAATGCATTACCTTAAATTTCTCTACATTAAAGGCTAGTTTGTTTTGCATTGCCCAAGTCTCTATATTTGTCAGTTCCTTCTGCAGCAGTAGGGGTCTACAAAAGTTGTGAATTCCACTTTCGAAAATTTGCAGAAGTTTTTGAACTTTCGCCATCAACGAAAATGGGCTTTTACATGGCGTTTCACCCATTTCCACAGACTAATACATCTAAACTGCATAATTTGTTCCATCTGCAGTTTAGATGTATATTTGAAAATGAAATAATTAACCCCCCCATGTCTAGTGCAGTACCCTTCCCACCAATTGGGGGCCCAGAGTAAAGAAATCTCTTGTGGCTAGTGGTCCCACCCCCAGGTCCCCAACCCACTGATTGCGTGTCTCATGAAAATAAAATCCCACTCCCTGGTATCTAGTGGACCCCCCCTTTGATCCCTCCCCTTAATACAATTAGTTCTCTGACTCCTCCCTCAATCCATTTGTTGCCCTAATTGAAATTATTCCCTGGTGTCTAGTGGCCCCCTCCCTATCCCCATTCCCTGATACCTGAAAAAAAAGAAAAGTAATCTTCATTTATTCCCCCAATCCCTAGTGTCTAGTGGACCCCCCCACCCTGACAGTGAAGACCACCACCACCTAACTCCCCCCATCTCAACCCCCCCCAAGCGGACCACTGGCACAGCCCTCCTCTCTCCTCCATGGCTGGTGGACCACTGAGTTACTGTCAGTATGAATGAGCATGTGCTTGGTTGTACAAGCACACGCTCATTCATTGTAGCTCCCAGTCATCTTTCACAAGTTTTGAGGGGTAGAGGAGGGGAGGGAAGGGGACTGTTCCTGTCACCTCAAGCTGGGTGGGATAGGGGAAAGGGGGGTCCACAGTGCCACTTCCCCCTTCCCACCACCCCCGCTGGTAACTGGAACAGCCCCCTCCGCTCCGACCTCTATGAGATATGCCCCCCGTTTGGAGGCCTGCTGAAGGGTTGAGGTGTTAGGGGCTACTGGTCTTCTCCAAAGCTTCTTGCCAAATAAACTAGCACTGGCTTTTGTGATTTAAAACTACTCCATGAGTGGCGAGCTTTCTTTTCTAATTTGTGAGTCTTTGAGCTGCCAACTCTGCTCGTGCACCGCCATTTCCAGTGTGCACCTAATTTTTCATTTTCTTACACAACAGTAAAGTAGATTATCAGCACACCAGTAGGGCAACATTTTTCCCCAAACAGACCATTCCCTCTCAGAATTATCTGTCTTAATACTAAGACACAGATTCAAAAACACACAGGAGAGAAAGACATGGGAACTGAAGTATAGCAAACAATTTGATTCGAACACTAACAGACTCAGTTGGGACATTGGATTTATGACACACTATGGAAAACTTTAATACTTTAATGCTGTATGGTACTTTTTACAAATGTGTTATTTTTAAGTCTTTCTGGGTCCCCAACCCCCTTTGCACCCTGTATATCTTTGGTCTTTTTGTTCTATGTTCCTGCGAGGATACTTTCCAATTACCATTGCTAGACTTCCATTCAGCCTCTCTTATGAACATCTTAACATTCTGTGATAATAATCCCCTCACAGCTATAGACCTGATCCTCTTCACTGCCCGTCCACCCTTCCTCTTAAGTCCTTCTCACCTATCCTATTATTTTGAAACAATGCATCAGTGTATATAGACCTTACACTCTGTTTATCTCAGGACATTATTATTCTGTGTTCCTGTCAAGATACCTTTCAAATTAACACTTCAAGGTATATACTATTCTGTGTTGCTGTCAAGATACCTTTCAAACTAACACTTCAATGCATCCATTTAACTTCGCTTATGGATATCTCAGCACTTCCTGCTAATCATCCCCTTAGAGCTGTACACCTGTAACAATTCTTTGCCCACCCACCATTCCTGTTAAACTCTTCTCAACTATTATATCGTAATTATTTTTCAAAGAATGCATTACAGTGTATATAAATGCTATTTATTTTGCTCAGTTTGCTATTCACCAGAAGAAAGGACCTGTGAGGCCCTGAAAGCTTGTGTACTATACCATCTTTGTACAAGATATATGTTGGTCCAATAAAAGGTATCAGACCTGCCAGCGAAACAGTAGACATGACATCCTTGGAAGATGATAGAGATCTATGGCAGTGTGATAACCTGAAAAGGGATAAAAAACAAAACAAATAAAAAAACACATCCCTGCTTCTCTTAGGGCTGATGTCTATGAGGCAATGGGTGATCCACGTTCATGTGGAGTGGCCCACACTAGTCTGGCAGCCCTGACACGTTGCTCACTCTTTGTAATACCCTCCCTCTGGCAGTCACATTGACTGAGCATCTTGGGGCAGTGTGGCAGGGAACAGGCATCAAGCAGGGCAGCTGTTCCAGGCATGTGAAGATGAGTGCCCAGAGCAAATTGAAGCACTAGAATGTATGAAGCAGTACCTGTACTAGGTGCCCTAAAATGAGTCCCACCATGTCAAAAGCCAAAGACAGCAGCCATTGGAGATGGCAAGGCAGTCAGAGTTCTTATGGGAATCCTGTTAAGCCATAATGCTGGTATCATAATTCTCTGGAGGAGCACAAATATTGCTGTAGCCAGTAAGGGGAGCACAGTAATGAGAGATTTGCCTAGCAGTGCTTTTAGATGAGTTGTACAGGGGCAGTATAAACTGAAAAACAGCCTGGAAGGAGCAGAAAATCTCTTAGGTTTAAGCCCTGCTAAAGTCAAATTACCTAATCCCTTTCTGGGAAATGCCAAACACTACATATCTGTGGGAGCTTGCAGATCCTCCCCTCTCCAGCCACTGAGTTCACGTTTGATGCATTGAGGGTAGGAAAGATGAACCAGTCCATGTGGTGGGGGGGGGGGGCACAAGTATCCTGACCATGAAAAATTCTCATATACTGCAGGGGCACCTTTATATGTATTGTGGCTATAAAACTGCTTTTACAACTGCTGGACTTGTCTGCTGGTGGAGCTTTCTGTCATCAACGGGGGTGGGGTGTGCTGTTTTAAAACCCGATGCCACTCGCAAGTGTGAGCTTGAATGGGAGCACCACTCCACAGAGAAAATAACACATTTCATCTATTGAAGGTTTGTTTCTGTACCATTTGAAACGGATGTGAAAAATAACTGCATTTTTGATCTGTATTTAGTTTAGCTTTGCACAAATTTAAAATCTGTGAGCCACAGAGTTTTCTGCCCTTAGGGGGTAACAACTTTTATTTTAAAATGTTTTTTATTAGAATTATAATGCTTTTATGTTGTTGTATTTTTTTTCATTGTATATTACTACCAGCCTTAGTGAAGGATATGCCCCCACCTTATGTAAGGTTAGGAAGTCACTGGTCTGTCCAACATTACTGGAACTGTATGACTAAAGGAATTTATCCCCAAGATAGCTTTCATACTGGGGTTGCATCCCTTCCATTGAATCATTTTATGTCTTTTAGTATTGGTCATTACTTCTCAAATGCCAAATGTCAACTGCTCAAACCTCAGACAAAAAGAGAAAGAAATTTTGAATAAAGAATATTACACAGAAGGTTGCTTCTTTTGTTGCTATTTATTTCTGGTTCAGTTCACCCCCACCCAGGTCCCCTTCTTTCTGGGGGTGGGGACCCCAATATTGATCTTTTCAGTGGAAATAGTCTTTCTACATCCACTAATACCATGAAATTTGTCCATTTGAGCATTCAAAGTTTGACATCGAAGTGGTCTCAATTTGTCATTTGGTCTGAGCAGAATATGTTTGATATAATTACAGTGAGACTTGGTTAAACAGCAATATTAGGGATTCAGAAATCTCATTAGCTGGTTTTAACTCTTTTAGGCAAGATAGGGTGGATAAGAGAGGGGGAGGGACCCTGATATATGTTTGTTTATCAAGTCTAGGATTACAAATACCTTTGAGTCTTGGCTCTTTTACAAAGGTTCCACGTCAGAGAAATACAAATTATGGGGAACATCAAGACAGACATTACAACAATGTGGACATTGCAAACAGAGTACAGATTAATACAATTCAAGGGTAGCATTGTAACAAGGCAGCCAGCGGCATTTGTCAGAGAAAATAGACAACGGATAAGGAGTGCCAGAGTCATAGGGAGAGGGGAGAGGGAAGAGGGAGGGAGAGAATGTAGGAAGGGTGGGGAGAGGGTGAAAAGTGCAGCATTGGGTATACCAAGATGTGAGGGTAGAATCCAGTGAGAAGGGGGGGACGACCACTAGACCAGGAAGGGAAGTGGAGAAACAAGGTTAAGTTGGGCAGTCACAGGAGCTGTTGGTAGTGAGATAGTCCCGGAGCCTAGTTTTAAACATACCGATTGTTGGGGCAGAGGAGATGGTTGGACTGAGGCCATTGAACCAGAGTGGCGCTCGATAAGCAAAAGAGCGTTGTCCCTGTGAAATGTGACAGTGGGGGACATTCAGTAGCTGTAGCGTGGATCTCCTAAGGCACCATTTGTTAATTTGGTGTTGTAACAGAGTTGAGACCCCAGAAGGTGCAAGGCCAAGGTAGATTTTTTTTGCCATGGAGCAGGTGAGAAACTTTATATGGTTTGATAGTTGGAGCCAGCCGGTCTGAGTGTACAGGTCACATGTGTGGGTGAGACGGTGAGCACCAGTGATGAGCCGACATGCCTTATTTAAGGCAGTTGAGAGGCGTCTAAGGGTTGTGGTTGTGGCCGAGCCATAAATGATGAGACCATAGTCTATTACAGAGATCACAGCACTCAGGACTGCAACCTTCAAATCTTCTGGCGTGAGGTGTGGTCTGTGTTTGTAGAGGAGACCAAGCTGTGTATTAGAAGCTCTAGCTACATTATCTACATGAAGTCCATAGGAGAGATTAGGGTCAAGTTGTATCCCTAAGTATTTGAAGGACCCCACCTGATCTAGAGTGTTCCCCTGGGTGGTGGAGATAGCCAAGTGGTGTAGCTTGTGTGGGTTATAAGAGTTGCAGAAGAGCATAGATTTGGTTTTCTTGTCATTGAGGACCAGTTTATGATTAAAAAAACATGTCTCTACAGAACTGAAACCAAGTTGAAGGTTGTGTTGGAGAGTTGCAGGATCTTTGTGAGTGGAAAATACAACAGCATCATCGGCATACAGTATGATCTGCTCAGAGCAGTGGTAAGAGAGGGAGTTTAAGAAAAGGCTAAAAAGAAGGGGGCCCAGTATGGATCCCTGTGGGACACCTGAGCGAACAGGCAGGGTGTCAGAAAGAGCATCCTCAATTTTTACTCTCTGCGACCGGTTTTCTAAGTAGTTTTAAACCAGAGAGAAGAGTTAATACAAAGTATCATGCTACATTGCTTGAAGTTCAGGGAGGCTATTCTGGATGTGACCTTGTCACAATTGAAGTATTACTAGATAAAGTTAAACATTTAATCATCAACTCTTTATATGTTCCACCTGGGAACATTGAGCATGGAATGGGATTAGTTTCTAAGGTTAAATCCTCATTACTGTGAATAGAGAGTGGATCTTGCTGGGCGATTTTAATTGGGGTGCTTAATTGAAAACTAACATAAGTGAAACTTTGCTTGATTTGAGATTACAGCAATTGATTACAGAAGTTACTAGGTGCAGTTATAAAACTAGTACTGGAACAATTTTGGACTGGATAGTGGTCACTCACCCTGGTAGGATCACCAATGCGGGGGTCCTCCTGGATGTTCTGAGTGACCACTGTCCAGTCTTCTGTGGTCTGTAAGAGTCAAAGGAAGTCCACCTAAATACATTGGCCCAGATATTCAGAAGGGTTGTGCATGGTGCAACACTGTTGCGCCATGCGCAACTCACTGATGCGCCCTGGCACAATATTCAAACGTGGATTGTGCCTGGCACAAATCCCGATGTGCTGGAGCGCATCAGTAATGTATGCAGCGCTGGTAGGGGGGCCGTTCCCATGCATACTCTGCACATCCTGATATTCAGTCCATCCATACATGCGCAACCCCTACTTGCACTGCACACAGGTGAGCCCCCCAAAAAAGGAACAACGGCTGGCCACCCACAGGTGAGCTGCCGTATTGTAGGGCGCAACACAGCTGCTGCCACCTGTGGGTGGCTACCCGAGCTCCGGCTGCACCTTCGTGGCAGCGCCCCTCCCCGCCCACCAACTGACGCCATTCACATATCTGGATTGTGTAGATGCGGCTGTGGACCAATGGGTACAGCCCTACATATGGTGTCCAGTCGGCGGGTGGCAGAGTGGCAAGTGGGCGGGGCTGCGCCTGCTGCGGCAGGAGGCGGGCGGTGGGGTTCAGTGGGCGGGTGGGGAGGAGGTGCTGCTAGACCACCAGGGTTGGGTTTCTGTGCACTTAATGGTTTACTGATGCCCGCGATCTGGCTGCAAGCGGTCCACTGGCCCACCAGGGATATAGGACTTTACATTTATTTTAACATATGCCCGTGATCGGGCTGTGAGCGGTCCACTGGACCACCAGGGATATAGGACTTTACATTTATTTTAAGATATGCCTGCAATTGGGTTGCAAGCGGTCCACTGGACCATCAGGGATATAGGACTTTACATTTATTTTAACATATGTCCACGATCGGGCTGCGAGCGGTCCACTGGACCACCAGGGATATAGGACCTTACATCTAACACATATGCCCACGATCAGGCTGCGAGCGGTCCACAGGTATACTGGACGGTATTATTTTACTTAAGCCTGCGATAGGGTGTGAAGTGGTCCACTGGACCACAAGGGATACTGGATGGTATTTTATTACTTAAGCCTGTGATCGGGCGTGATGCGGTCCACTGGACCACCAGGGATATTGGACGGTTACTAAATTCTACATATGCCCATGATTAGGCAGTGGGGCACATTTCCGGGATGTGCAGGGGGCATCAGTCCCTGACAGCTGCAGCCTGGCAGGGCGCCAGGCGCAAGTCACCGGGGATCAGCGCATCTGCATGCAAATGGCCCCATTTGTGCCTTGCATGCATTATGGTCCCATTTGCATGTGCACCTTTGAATATCGCAGTTGCGCCTAGCACAATGGAATTTGCGCTAGCACATCCCCCCTGCTTCACTCTGGCCACTTGTGCTGACACAGTGCTACTGCACCATGCGCACTGTGGGTGGCCAGGGTGCACTATTCAGTGATGCTGTGCCATGTTGCAGCTCTTTTGAATATCACCCTGTCAACGCCCCTGTGCAGCCAAGTTGCGCTGTGCCCAGGCTTGCGCACAGCCTGGCGCAGTCTAAATATCCGGGCCACTGAGTTTAGAAATTTAAAGCATCTGTCCTCAGCTGACATTGAGTCAGCTTGTGAATGGATTGAGTGGACTCAGCTTGATTCCATTACTGATCTGGATCAACTATTTGAAACATTTTGAACCCTTTATTTTTCTTTGGTGGGTAAAACTGCACCCTTAAAAAAGATGAGAATTAGGGCAAGTAAACAAGAATGGATAACTAGAGATTCATTAAATATTATGAAGATTAGGGATACAAGCTGGAACATTTTAAGGCAAATAAGGACTCCTCCTCCTCACTTCCCACTTATAAAACATGGATGAACAAATGTAAACCTGAAATTAGGAAAACTAAAGCACAATTTTTCCTATCCAAGCAAAGAAAAGTGGTTGGTAATCCAAAAGAAACTCGGAGGACCCTTAATAAACTTTTGGGTAGGGTTAAAAAAGAAAATACTATTACTTTACAAAAAGGTGCTTAGCAACAAGTGATCCTGGTTCTGTCTCTGAGTTATTTAATAACAACTTTGGGGACCTTGATGGTTTTAGATTACATAATTTAAACCCTAATGTTAATGCTCAATTCAATCAAGGTATTGATTCGCATCCTAAATTCTACCTTAAGAAAGTTTCCCCTGAGGTAGTTAAGGATTACATTCTTAAACATGACCCCCATCCCTATTTAATATGTGATGGAATTGATTATCAGATCACTAAGTTAGGCATTAACTCATTTACTTATCCACTTTCTGTTATTTTTTATTTTTCTCTCTGTTATGGTTTATTTCCCAGTCAATGGAAGTCAGTCGTAATTAGACCAATCCATAAAACTGGTAATCCAGTCCACGTCTCTAATTATTGACCTATATCTCTGTTATCACCACGTTCGAAGATACTTGAAAAAATAGTTCTGGATCAGACTATTAAACATCTTAATAAATACAGTTTGTTAACTGAATGCCAGCATGGTTTTAAGGCAGGACATAATACTGAGACAGCCTTGGTGGGGTTCACCGGCTGCATTCAGGGCACCCTTGATAAAGGGCTCTCTGTTGCAGCCATTTTTGTGGACCTCACCAAGGCCTTTGATCTGATTGAGCATAGTTTACTTTCTGGTATTCTTAGCAACTTATATTTCTCAAATGACGTTATTAAATGGTTTTCCCATTATCTTTTCAATAGGACACATAGGACCCGTATTGAAGATTACATTTCAGACCCCAGATTAATACATTGCGGTGTCCCCAAGGGGTCTATCCTGGGGCCACTCATTTTCTCCCTATATATGAATTCAGCTCCGAGTACTTGTACTACTTGCTCCTTAACATCGTACACTAATGATGCGGTTCTTTATGTGGTTAGTCAAACATCAAGTGATGCTCTCAGAAATGTTCAAACTGATTTTGATTTATTCCAGAATTGGTTAGTATCTAATTCTATGGTGTTAAACTCTACAAAAACCAAAGTTTTGTTATTTTCTAATAAAAAGGAAAATGATGAAGACTTGCTACCTATCTTAAATTTGAAAGGGAATACCTGAGTTGGGTTGAGTTGGTTGACATTTTTAAATATTTAGGGTTGGTACTGGATTCTAATTAATCATTTGAAAATCATTTAAAAAATGTTAGTCAAACAGTTCATCAAAGAGTAGGTTGCCTTTATAGGGTCAAGCCATTTTTGACAGCAGATGCTAAAAAACATTTAGCTCACAGTTTTTTGTTTAGTATTTTAGATTTTGACTTGATAGTTTATTCTGCAATGAGTTGTAACATTTTTGATAAAATTAATGTAACTTATAACTCCATTATAAGATTCATGCTTAGTGTCCCCACTCATACACATTGTTGCTTACTTTGAAAGCAGTCTGACAGTCTATCTCTTCAGAATGGAGTATCTCTGAAAATGGGGATTTTTCTGTTTAAATTGATTTCTGGAATTCTACATGCATCAGCTTGTTTACTGTTTCCAAGATATATCAATATCAAGGGTACTAGAACTCAAAATAGATTTTCATTTAAGCTGCCACTTTTTAAAAATAGTAGCTGGGCTGAGGTCTCTGCAATATAGAGCCTCTCGTTTCTTCAATTCCCTTCCTTCTGAATTTTTGAACTGTAAAACAGTCTGGACTTTTAAAACTAGACTAAAAAGCACCTTCAACTCCAACAGGAATGTACTTGCTGATTGATTTTATTTGTTGATATTACATGTTATTTTAAATCTGTTTGTTGCTGTATTTATAGTATGTGAATTTATGTATTTTTGTATATTTGTTGTCACTTGTTGCCTATGAAAATGGCAGTAATGCTTATCAGGCTTACAAGAATAAAAAATAAAAATGAAATGAAAACATCTAAATGATATAGCTGTGGCCACCATATATAATTAAGGACAACCAAATAACTCCCACTTCAAGAAGGGAATAACTGGCATGTGGAGTGATTATGGCTTTCACCTTGTTGCGTTGAAGTAATAACCATCTAGGGCTATCTAAACAGGCAGGTCATTTCAGCTGCTCATCTCTTGATGAGGCAACCATCAGGAGGGAGGCTTCACGACACTTTGAATTGTTTCCTGCCAGATAGTACCTTCTGTGTAGAGCAGCCACATGGGATAAATGTGCAGCATGGCTGGACAGCCTGCAGATGTCTGAGCAAGCTAGAGAGGAGAGAAGCAGAAAGACTCCCAAGTAGCTGTCTCTCATTTTAACATTTTAAACAGTTTACCCATTTCAGGGAACCACAGAAAATTTTGACAACATGTGAACCGCTTGAGAAAAGCACATCATTAAATGAGATCAATACCTGTACATGACACAGAGCAGGACGGGGGAAATCATTTCACACAGAAAAAAAGGGTCAGAAGGTAATATAGAGAGCTAATAACTTACCTCACCTACTTCTGCTCCTATGCACCAGACCCCATCCCTTACCCTTACTCCCCACAACCTCTGCCCTGTTGTCTAGACTTGCATGGTATAAGGAATTTACTAACTGTTCTGTTCGATGACCTGGACGGGGTGAAAACTTACACTAAATTGTCACTGAATTGCTTGTAACCAGTATGAAGGATGGGTTCGAGAGCTGAGAGGGAGGAAGGGATTCATGGCGATAAACAAAGGAAAAAAACAATGCTTGTTTATTTATTTTTTTTACTTTTTTTATGTTTTTCTGTGTGTGAATTTGGTGCTCATGAAAGGTGCTGGATTGAGAATACTGGAACAATGCTTATCGACAAGACAAAGTTCAAGATGTCCCAAACATATATTCAGCCCTTATTCCCGACAGCAGTGGCAGATGAGTGAACAGTTATTGAGTAGGTCTCTTGGGAGGGCCAGATGAGCTCCCAGTAGGAAGAGGTGTGGTTGCAGCAATCTCTGCCCAGGAGATAAGCAGAGGATCCAGTGGCTGGTGAAGTGCAGTCCATGGTGAAAGTGATAAAAGTCTGTCAGTCTGCTGGAAAATGGTTGGCACAGCACTGTAAACCTGTTGGCTTCAGAGATCATGGGTGACTCTTCAGAAGATGGCCCTGATTCTCTTTTGCAGCTCCTGTTTCTGAGCCTCACTGCTGGTGTCTGCTGCTTCTTCTGTTGCCGAGAGCTTGGTTTACACTGGTCCTTGTGCTTCTTTTTTTGGCTCCAGTGCTGTTACACAGTTTTCCAAGGTTCATCAGGTGGAGTCTGATACTGTTTTTCTGTCATGGGCTGCTGTTCAGAGGCTAAGGAAGGTACAGTAATGTCCATGGGTATAGTGTCTGGGCCTCTTAAGCTGATAGTGCTGGCAGTCTTAGGTGGTAGGGTATCAGAACAGTGAAGGATAATGAATTGTTCAGCCATCTCTGGTGAGTAAAAGTCAAGGTGCACTCCATTCATGCTGATCTGCAGGATGACTGGATATCTTACACTATAGATAGCACTGCTCTGAAGGAGAAACTTACTGTATGCTCTTCCACAAAGGCCCTCTGCTTTTGGGCAACCCCTGATAGAAGTCCTAAAATATTTTGATCATGTGGTCATGCCATGATAAGGGATACTTGAGCAAGTTTTAAAAATTTGCCCTTGCCAGGATAGTGTAGGAAGCATGCCAAGATCAGGCATGGCTGCTGCGTGGTCTTCAGGCTGGGTGCCAGTGAGTGACGTGCTCACTCAATTTCAATATTGGCCGGGCCCTGGACTTTTAAAAGGATTTGCACTACAGCTTCCAGAAATCTTGCACAATCAGGTCCTTGACTGCCTTCGGGGTAGACGACGAAATGCAGATTGTTTCACTGTCCCCCAAGTTTGTAAGTCCTCAGCTTGGTCCCATAATAATTTAAGCATCCGATCTTGCTCTGTCATGCAGCAATATAGATCATCATTGTTTTCCTCTGTCTCATAAGGAACATACTAAGGAAATGTTAGGAGCAAGGAGGCATAAAGCCCATAAGAGCTCCAGATATTACTTGTAATAAGTCACATTTTTATTTGACATTAAAAAGTTGTCTAATCTATTTTTAAATGTGCCTTTATTATTGTTGATAATCAGTTAGGTTGGTATCAAATTCCAGGGGTTAACTACTCTTTGAGAGAAGTAATAGGTTCTCTTTTTAAATTTAACTTTAACTCTTAGTAGCTATAGATGGTGACCTCTTGTTTTAAATATGACTTGTTTAAATTCCAGGCTACAATTTAATGTAAGGGAGTCATCGTTAATGATGTCCCATACAAAGGGGAGAGCTCTTCTCAGCCTGCGTAGCACTAGAGACATTGTTATATTTTGAGGGACGTGCCTCATAGGACAAGATTTTATCTGGGCAGATAGATATTGTGACTTTTCTTTGTAATCTTTCTAGCTTATTAATCTCTTTACGGAGGTAAGGGCCCCATAACTGAGAGCCATAATTAAAATATGGCCTTACATAAGCTCTATAGATTGAGGAAAGAATACCTGGATCTTTAGATCTTAAATTATGTTTAATAGCCCACCATATTTTATTAACTTTACTAGGAATGTTAGAAGTGTGTAATTTGAAATTTAGATCTTGATCTATTATAATACCTAGGTTTTTTTCATTGAATTTACTAATAAAAGATTTATTAAATAGGGAGTATTGATTTCTATGATTATTCTTACCAAAATGAAGAACACATTTAAAGATTTTAAAGACTAAACCCCACTTTTTTGACCAGTCCCCTAGGGAATTGAGATATTTTCTGTAGTAGTTTAACATCTTCAATGCTACTACAGGGATTACTAATAAGGTGGGATTCAGTGCTGGTCACCTATTTTGTCAGCTGGGTAATGTCTGCTACTGTCTTAGAGAATGCAGCTTGTATCTCCTCAGTATCCACTATTATCTGTGCAAACATACAATACTCTCGACTCTCATTAAGCTGTCACTGGAAGCTGAAGGGAGGTTTGACGCCATGATACGATGTAGGGTGGCTCAGCTTGCTCGACCACAGGTCTGAAAAATTTTCAGTGCTTGATTTAATGCCAAGTAGTAACCCATACTAGACAATATTAAGATTTTACTGTTTGCAGAGGTGAGTACTGTAGAGAGGTTACATTTCTTTTCTATACGTCATTTGCTCCCCGTGGCCACCTATGCCTGCCATTGGGTCCCCCTCTTGCCCCAACCCTGTCATCCTATTCCCCCCTCAGATATCGATGAGGAGTGAGATTCAAGAGCATCGGAGGCTGTCAAAATTGGCCTTGGGGAGACATAGAACTTTCTGTTTTTCCTCCTGTCCCACCTGGAACAGGGGCGCATAGACGAGCACATGTACATAGTGGTGTGTGTGCGCTCCCAGAAGTTGCATGCTCCTTCCACCCTCCCAACATTTTTCAGTCCCCAGACCTCCCTTGGTCTGACATTCAGCCTCCACCAGGTGTCAGCCAAGAGCAAGGAAACTAGCCTCCCCAATCCAGGAGATGAGAGCAGACCAGCGGCTGCTACAATCATCTGCCAGCCCTCCCCCCTGGCCGACACCTGGTGGCTCAAACTTGCCTCTGAACATGGGTCACTGGTGCGATGTGATGTGTGGCATCCAGTGCCTCAAACCTCAGCGCCATCGGGCTGGCCCTAAAAGATTACATTTTTAAAGAACAAGGGCAATTGGGTTGGACAGTTCAGGAGGATTAGTTAGTAGGTAAAGGAGAACTCAAAATCAAACAGAAATATTGCTTGATGTCCAAAGTATGCCTCTTTCCTCCTTATTTCAGATTAGAGTCTGTGTTTTTTTTTGGTTTTTTTTTGTCTCCCAACCACGTACACACTATTGCCTACAGGATCCAATGGATGCATTCATAACCCACATTTTGAGCTGAAAAGCACAACCCTTCTTGTAAGTTATTTTATGGAACTGTTGCCAGCATAGGAAGACTCGGTGCTGCTTAAGGAGTTGCAGTTAGTCAGAGTGGGTCTCACCTTTGTCAAGCTGAATTCTCCTGTGGTCTGTCACCTTCTAAGTAGATTGAAGCACTGATGGAGCCAATCGATCTGCCCATGAAAATTCTGTTGGGACAGTTGACCCATTCTACACTGGTCAAAGGCTTGACTGAGCAATCAAAGCTGGATGCCATCTAGATTGATGAACTCCCCAAGGTAGTCAGTGGTTCATCACCGCTCCATAGGACAACAGTAATTCTGCTGCAAAGTCTGCAGCACCAGGACAAAAATTAGGATCACAATTCCTTCAACCAGGGTGCTTCTGGCTAAGCCAATTTTCAACTTATTGGGGCACTAGTCAAACCAATTCCTGTTGGCTGACTGGTCAAGCAGCCAAAACTTGCAGTACCTCGCCCTCTTCTTCATAAAACAGCACCAGTCAAGGTCGTGGACCTCACATCAGTCTCAGTCTCATTGTTGATGTTGAGTCTGCTTTCAGCTGCTGGATGCTGCATAGCAGCAGTGCATCATGGACTATTGTGCAAAACTGCATAGCCACCATCCATCATTACTTCCTCGATTGGTGTCTCTGCCTTGGAAGACTCTTCCTATGCCTGCCTTGCTAGCAGCTCTTCTTTGCAGCATAGTCCTTTATGAGAATTTGACATATCTGGAAATCCACATTTAGGTGCAGTGCCTATTTTTCAATTGAGTACTGATGGATAGCCTTCCAGGTTTCCAGGTACCCATGTGGCATAGCTGGTAGTACAACTGGAACAGTATTCCGGGTGGCCTGGGTTCAAATCCCAGCTGAGGCACTTATTTCTTTCTCTGTTCTGCTTGTTTGGATTCCATATATGTGTACACTGCACCCTCATAAATGAAAATGCCCCTACAATACCCCCCAAGGGATGCAAGGTGGGGAATTGTGAGCCACCCCTCCCCTTTCTGATATCCTTCCTCCTCTGCTAGAGTCCCCATTAGGGCCCAGGGGATTGTGGGACAGGAGCTGTGTCTCTGTTCCTGCCCTGTTGGTAGGTTGTAACCATTTAGCACAGATACACCCTGGAATTGGTGACTATTCCACCAAACACCTTACCGTACCTGTGGGAAAATGCAGACATTGCTTTACAGAAAGGTTGTTTTGCCAGTTTTTCTGGCAGAGAATAGGGAAGGGGGAGGTTCTATCCCAGATTTTTCCTGGAATTCAAGGAAACCAGGGCCCTACACCTATTCTAGACCTTGGAGAGCCTTAACAAGATGTGGTTCAAAACCTTCTGCATGCTGTTCCTGAACTCCCTTCCCTGTCAGAGAGGGATTGACTGTGGGTTGTTTCCCGATAGATAGGATGCCAACTTGCACATAAAAATTTGGAAGTGCCATGGGTAGTTCCTCTTATTTTGTCTAGAGTGGCAACATTACAATTTCTAGTTATTTGCCAA
Organism: Neoceratodus forsteri; assembly: GCA_016271365.2. NCBI lineage: Eukaryota > Metazoa > Chordata > Ceratodontiformes > Ceratodontidae > Neoceratodus > Neoceratodus forsteri. Next base: position 434,830,623 of record CM028135.1, on the reverse strand, counting down.
CCCATAACTGAATGCGTGGTTCCCATTAGGAGCTTCAGCAGCCGAGGTGGAGTACACTTTGCACTACACCAAACAATTGACAGTCTTGATGTTGGGATTACTAGTGTATGTGGGAAAGTCTCATCTGATTCCTTGTCATAGTCTTCAATACACAGAAATGTTCGTAGATACAGTCCAGGTGAAGGCCCCCACCTGTAGATGAGGATTTCACTGTGATTATTGCAAGCACAGTGGTTGTGGGCCTCACAATTACTAGACCATCTGATTGCTGTTTACAATCAAATATGGGAAGTCCTGCTGTGATGGTAGGGCAGGAATTGTCTGCTCGAGAGCTCTCCTTGCAGTCTCAGCCACTCCTTTTAGCAGCATTAGCCACAGATGATCCTCACAACAGATGCTTCCAACACTGGGTTGGTTGGCTGCTCAGGTTCTCTCCAGTCCCTGGGGACCTGGTCATTGGTGGTACAAGGCCTTCACATAAGTATTCTGGACATATTGGCCATTCTGTATGGACTCCAGGCCCTGCCTGCCCTGTCACCCTTTTCTGCAAATCTACCTATTTTGCATGTGTGAACTAGTCATTTCTGATGGGAGTGGAAATTAGAATGGAGGTGCCTGTCAGCAACAGTAACTGGACCTGTCAGGATGAAATGAAGTCAATTCATGCAATCCACAGATAGCATGGCTTCCAGCTCCTTTTACACCATGTAGTCTTATAGTCTTTATTCATGGAATAATCTCTGTATATGGTCTCCTCTTTGCTTCCTCTGCAGTCTCTGGTACTGTAAATAACCTTGCAATTAACTTGCAGCCTATTCAAGACTCTATACAGACATTGAGGTCCCTCAGTTTGGGTCTCAGCCATGGTCTCGACTGATCCTGTCTGTTGCTAGGAAACCTTCCACTGGACTACTCCTTGAAGTGGATGCATTTCATAGTATGGTGCCAGGCAGCATCCTTGCCCCCAATTACCCTGTACAGAAGGGACTGGGATGGTTTGGGGCATCGACAGAAGTCTCAGCTGCTTTGTTTACTACTAGGAAACCTATCTGACACAACTACTCCCTCAAGTGGAAAAGCGTATTAACTGGACACTGCTGGATAGAGCCCTTCACTTGCCCTGTACAGGGGGTGATGGACTCCTGACTCTCTTACAGTCAGGGTTGCAGTACTCCTTGGTGAAGTTCACCTGTTGGACATTTCAGTTTTCCATGCTGATGTGAGGGACAGGACTTGAGGCCTGGGTGGCTGTGGTATGCAGGATCTTCATCAAGGATATCTCCACCATTAGGTCACCCCTTAGGAGCTTAAAGCAGTCAGCATCAGGACCACTCAGAAAATATTTGCTAGGTGGGGGCCACCCATGATGATGTGCAGCATCGACATATATGTAATGTGGGAAGCCCCATCACTCCTCAATTATTTCTTCTGATATTGATCATCCTTGTCACACCTGCTGTAGGAAACATCATGAAAGAAGCCATTGTCATGTGTTATTTTTATTTTGTCTAGTTTATTATCATTGTCTGTGTATGCCACCAAAGTCGAAAGAGCCTTTATTCCCATATTGTAAGTGCTGCTATAAAATTTTCAAGTAAGACACACAAACTGTTTGTATGTGCTGTTTGGGCCTGTCTCACAATGTGAGGACTTGTGATATTTACCAGAGTTTTAACCAGGTTACAAGGTGATGCTATAAGAAGGCTCTCGAGAATTTCCTTGCCTTAAAAGTGTCAAAAGTCATGAGGGCTCAAAATCTGCTTCCCCCTCATTGTTGGCTGACAAACAGTTGTTAAAATCCAAGGCCAAGGAAAGGTCATCATCTCAGGCCTCCTACTGGTCTAGCCAAAAGCACAAACGCAGAGACAAGGGCATGACCTTGATTTGTCTGTTGGAAGCTGAGAACCTTGCTACACTGCAAAGAACAAACTATAACTCCATTTAGGACCTGGAAACCTGGTGAGGTATAATACTTGTTAAGAAGGGGAGCTACGCTTTCTACAAAAAGTTTCATTTTTTTTCCTTATTGGCATTAAGCAGAGAATTGCAGGATTCCATTAAAAGTGTAGTAATTTTATAACCAGAGGGAGTGAGATACAACTGAATTTGCTTGATTGTTGGGGTTGAGACCTAGGATTTGGAAGGATATTTTTGCAACATTTTAAAAGTGTCCTGCTGGCTGAGAAGTTATGTTTTTATCCCTGGTTTCACTGAAAGATTTTGTGTGTTGGAATCAGACATAGCAGACTGCCTACATTGAAAGGCCTGCTTACATCACAGGTGTCACTAGTCAATCAATTGGCTCTGGGTGGGGTTTCATCACTGTGCTGTCTTAGGCATCCTTCACAGTTAGAAGCCAGTCAGACTGACCTTGATTTGTCTGTTGGAAGCTGAGAACTTTGCTACACTGCAAAGAACAAACAATAACTCCATTTAGGACCTGGAAACCTGGTAAGGCATAATACTTGTTAAGAAGGGGAGCTACGCTTTCTACAAAAAATTTCATTTTTTTTCCTTATTGGCATTAAGCAGAGAATTGCAGGATTCCATTAAAAGTGTAGTAATTTTAAAACCAGAGGGAGTGAGATACAACTGAATTTGCTTGATTGTTGGGGTTGAGACCTAGGATTTGGAAGGATATTTTTGCAACATTTTAAAAGTGTCCTGCTGGCTGAGAAGTTATGTTTTTATCCCTGGTTTCAATGAAAGATTTTGTGTATTGGAATCAGACATAGCAGAATGCCTACATTGAAAGGCCTGCTTACATCACAGGTGTCACTAGTCAATCAATTGGCTCTGGGTGGGGTTTCATCACTGTGCTGTCTTAGGCATCCTTCATAGTTAGAAGCCAGTCAGACTGATCTTGATTTGTCTGTTGGAAGCTGAGAACCTTGCTACACTGCAAAGAACAAACTATAACTCCATTTAGGACCTAGAAACCTGGTAAGGCATAATACTTGTCAAGAAGGGGAGCTAAGCTTTGTACAAAAAGTTTCATTTTTTTTCCTTATTGGCATTAAGCAGAGAATTGCAGGAGTCCATTAAAAGTGTAGTAATTTTATAACCAGAGGGAGTGAGATACGACTGAATTTGCTTGATTGTTGGGGTTGAGACCTAGGATTTGGAAGGATATTTTTGCAACATTTTAAAAGTGTCCTGCTGGCTGAGGAGTGAGTTAATTTTTATCCCTGGACTCAGTAGAGTGGCTTGTGCAGGAGCTGTGGTCTAGTAAATTGTGGTGTTAGTTGAATTACTATAAAGGGCAATACTCACCAGGGTGGTGGTGCAGTTGTGTATTATTTGATTGTTTCTAACAGTCACCAGTGGCTGTGGACCCACCCACCCACCCTACCCCACACCCCACCTCCCCAGGTGTGGCATTTATAGCCACAGTTCTGACATCACTTCCTCAACAGGTCTTGGGGCAGAACTGTCATATCCTTAAAACCCAGCACAGTGCAAAAGGGTAGGTACACACAACAATAATAATAATAATATATATATATATATATATATATATATATATATATATATACATATTATATATTATAAGGGAGAGGGACATGTGGGGAGTGGTGCAATGCACTGGCTGTGGGGCAGCAGTTTTCTGGGAGACATTCTGGAAACTGTGTTGCTGTCCTATTTGCAGGCAACTGTCAGCTCTGAGGGAGGAGGTTGCCCACCTCCAGGCTGAACTAGCAAGGACTAAGGAGGCCTCCCCCTTCCAAAGAGCACCACTGCCACAACCACTGCCTCAGAGGTTGCCAGGTATGAAGAGCAGTTGGACCACAGTGGGTTCTGGGAGGGTGCGGGTGGTGGACCAGAGGCGAAGCCCCATAGTTGTACCTCTACACAAATCATATGCCATTCTGGCAGAGGAAGGTTGCTCTATGATGGCACCCTCAGTGGAGACCCAGAAGAATGCTGAGGACATCCACAAGGGAGACCCACAAAAGGGTGGCAAGGGACACCTCAGGGGAAAGAAACAGCTTCAGATACTGGGACTTTATTGTTAGGGGGTAAAACTGGGAAAGGGAGAGAAGAAGGAAGTAAGGTGCCAGCCTGGTGCCAGGGCTTGGAGGGACAGGAAGTGAATCCTCAGGATTGCAGAAGCAGCATCACAGGAGAGGGAGCTAGATATCATAGTCCACCTTGGGACAAATGACCTAGCTAGGCATGGGATCAGTGCAGTGCAGAATGAATTTGTGGAGTTGGGGAGGGACCTCAGATGGGTAGCAAGCATGGTTACCTTCTCAGAGGTGCTACCAGTCCATGGCAGGAGTGAGGCTAGGGTACTGCACACCATGCAGTTTAATGAATGGTTGTAAAACTGGTGCAGAGCACAGGACTTTGGCTTCATTGGGGACTGGGGGGCCACCTGGAGAGATAAAGGTCTATACTGGCATGATGGTCTGCATCTGTCCATGAAGGAACCAAGCTCCTAGGTGATAGGTTTAAATGCTTCCTTGGCAAGCTTTTAAACTAGCCAAGGGGAGGCTGATAAAAGGCAGGAAATTTCAAGCCTCCCCACAAAACATGGCAGGTAGTAAGGTAAACACTGAGGTACAGAGCTCAACACAGGGCAGGACAGGGGTAAATGGAAAATAGACAAGGACAATAAGAGCAGGGATGGGGGAAAAAAGGATAAAGCCAACATTAAATGGAGGGCAATGAGTACCAATGCCCGTAGTCTGGGAAACAAGCTTCCTGAGCTAGTAGCCCTGATGGAAGATGAACAATTGGATATTGTGGCAGTCACGGAAACATGGTACACGAGAACCATGACTGAGATGTCAACATACCAGGGTACACAATCTACAGAAGGGACAGGGAAGGTAAAAGAGGAGGTGGAGTAGCTCTCTACATAAGGGAAGGGATCAAAGCTACAGAACTAAAAAGTAAAGGGGGAGGACAAGAGGCACTCTGGGTCACCTTGGAGACAGGGAATGGCATCACAATCCACACAGGTTGTATACAGACCCCGTCTCAAGGAGGAAATAGACAACAAAATGATAGAGGACATTCTCAAAATGGCTGAAAAAGGGAACTGTTGATGGGGACCTGAATATGCCAGATGTTAACTAGATAACATGTACTGCAGCCACATCCAAGAGCAGGGTAATTCTCGATGCCCTGCAGGGGGCAGGCCTTAGACAGCTAGTGTTGGAACCCACTCGAAGGGAGCAATACTAGACCTGGTACTCTCAAATGGAGAGAGGATCACAAATTTAGAAGTCAGTAGACATCTGGGAACAAGCGACCACTGCACAGTGTGCTTCACAATGAGCACAACCATGGAGATAAGCCATACAAAAACAAGGACACTGGACTTTAGAAGGGCTGACTTTGGCAAAATGGGTGAATACCTGAAAAATGCACTAGCAAATGACCAAAAAGGAGGGGTGGAAGAACAATGGAGAAAAATCAAAACTGCTATCATAGAAGCAACAAGCCTTTGTGTGAAACAAATAAAGAAAACAAAACGGAGTAAAAAACCACTATGGTTCTCAAAAGAGGTGGCATTATCCCACAATGAGTGGCTCAAGGGGATGTATTAATATATACATTAAATCCTTGGTGCCTAGTGGTACCCATCATTCATTGATTGTCATTCTCCAGTACCCTGGTGTCTAGTTTTGTCACCCACCTGCCGATCGCAGTTCCACATTTCCCTGGCATATAATGTCACCCACCACCCGCAGATCACCGTCTCCATTATGAAATTTTAATTTTCATGGTGCCTAGTAGCACTCCCTACCCACCAATTTGCAGCAAAACATTCTTCCTGCTACCATTCAATCCTTCTAGCACTACTGAATAACTGGAATGATGCATTCTGAATCTGAACCAACATTCTTAAACTGCTGGTAAAATAGCTGTTTTACTAAAGATCACCCTCTTAATGAGGAAAACATTCAAAAAGTACACTTTTAGCACTTTTCTTTTTGGGATAATTTGTATAATAGCAATAAGGCACTCACATGAGTTAGATTAACAAACAGTTAATCCCCCCCAGGGGCATTGTGGTACTCGGCTGCACCTCATGCAACATTACGCCCCTTGTGGCTGATTAAAAGACTGTTTATGTAACATCATGCCTTATTGCTTAACTACACCCCTCATGGAATGTTCACTTGTTTTTGCATATCTTTTTTGCTTTTTCTGAAAAATACTTTCCCTTCGCAAGTTATGTAAACCCATGAGGTATTTGTAGGTTTCAGTCATATCCCCTCTCACTGTCCTTTACTCTGTGATATACATATTTAGTTTACTTAGCCTCTCATCACAGTGTTTATGAAGTAGGCCACACACCATTTTGGCTGTATCAATTAACTGCCTTTGCCTTTTTTTTTTGACTAATTACAGGCTGAACTTAGTGTTGAAAGATCACCTAAGTTAAAACCTGATGCTATTCCTTCCATCTTCCCTCATTCAAAGAACAAGATAGCGCATCCCAGGGTATACAGTGAATGCAGAGAAGAAATAATGCAGTCACGTGAGGTACAGTAGATAATAGCATTGAATTGCACCATAGCTATTTAATTAGTTGTAAACTGCATAAGATTAATTATATTTTGCTTATATATAATTCAAGATTGTTGAAGAATATATGTGAGAACATGCCACGAAAAAACAGAATGAAGCTGAGAACACAAATGTTCAGTGTTAAACCTCATTAGCATTTGAGCCCACAGAGGATATCAGTCACACATTAGTAAGTAATATTTCTACATCTCTGACAAAATGCTTAGATTCCAATATAGCTTGTGTTATCTATTGCACATCTGCACACACAAATATGCCTTTAAATGCACATGTCACAGTACTCTTGACCAACTGGACCATGTTACTGTGGCCCACTTACCCCAAACTTGAGACTATCTGTTCTATCACCAAGGAGACAGGGTGTAGCATATTTCAGAATAGGCACATCTATACAACGGAGGAGTTCAGGGAACCTCCCAAGTACCAGTGCAGGCAGGAGTATCAAACCCAATAAGGGAGGCTGGGAAGGGACATTACAGTGGAACAAATTGGGTTCAAGTGTAATAGGTCCAAGAGCATGGGTGGGGGTGGTGGAACACAATCAGAGGAAGGATCTGCAGAGCACCATAGGCAATCAGAGACAAATATCAGAAAATAATCATATGTCGGGGGGTGGCACAGCAGGTATAATGATGGATATGAGATGCAGTTCGACCTACACAAGCTCATTTTCACAACTGTCAGCAGGAAAACAGCTATGGGGCAATATGTCTTAATTGGTTGTACCTGTTATGAAGACTAAAATACTCCTCAGGCTGGTCACAGGAAGGTCAGTGAAAAATGTATTGTTGCATTTTGTGACAAACAGGAGATGAAACAAAAACAGAATGCAGGGATAAATGGCAGGGAAAATCATCTTATCAAAAGACAGCAATTTTTTTTAGAGAGAGAGAGAGCGCTAGAGATTTCAAAAAGACTCTCAGATAAATTACTTTTGTTTTTGTTTTATACTACTGTTAAGAAGAGCCATCCTGTACAAGTAAATGTTTTTATTTCATTGAATTTGATAAATTGGAGCTGTGTGGAGTGAGAAAATGTAAAACTCAACATTTCGGATTCTTTCTTGTGTTCCTCCATGTATTACAAGAAAAGAGAAAGAAAGGGAAGGGGTAGTTAGACTCAAGGATGGGGATTGGATAGTGGAAGAAGACAGAAGGCCACCATTCTAAACATCAAGGAGAACAGTGGCCCAGTGCCTGACAGTGGCATCACAGCACATGTTAGAGGGGTCCCACAAATAGGGATACCAATATTTACCACAGGCAGGGTCAGGGAGGGGCTTGATCATTTAAAACAGGACAAATCTCCTGGACTTGATGGAATACATCCAAAGATACTTAAGGAGTTGGCAGGTGAGTTAGCAGACCCCTTAGTGTACCTGTTTAACCATTCACTTCAGTTGGGAGTTGGGCCAAAGGACTGGAAAAGAGCTGACGTGGTTCCCCTACATAATGGTGGAAGTAGGAATGAAGCTGGTAACTACAGACCGGTCAGCCTCACATCAGTGGTAGGAAAACAAATGGAGGGCCTGATTAAACAAGACATAATAGAATATTTAGGCAAGCATGGCTGTCAGGAAGATAAACAACATGGTTTTGTGGCAGGCAGTTCATGCCAAACAAACCTGATTACATTTTTTGATTGGGTGTCTAGGGAAGTGGATAGGGGACCATCCAGTGGACCTTCTCTATTTTGACTCAGCAAGGCCTTTGATTCTGTGCCACATAACTACCTGCTGAAGAAACTAGAGGATCTGGGCATAGCGAGCTGCATTTTGAAGTGGGTGGGTAACTAGTTGGAGAGCAGGAGGCAAAGAGTGGTAGTCAGTGGGGAGAGGTCAGAAGAGGGAGAGGTGATGAATGAGGTCCCACAGCGGTCGGTCTTAGGACCAGTCCTAATCAATGTGTTCCTCAGCGACATAAGAGTAGGTATCCAGGGCAAGACAGCATTGTTTGTGGATGACACTAAGTTAGGGGGTAGGGTGGACAGTGAAGAAGCAGTTAAGAACTTTCAAAAAAGATCTGAAAAAATTAGAAAAATTGTCTAGTATCTGGCAGCTGAAATTCAATGTCAAGAAGTGCAAAGTGATGCATATAGGCAAAAATAACCCAAGGACAACCTATTGGCTCAACGGAGTCATACTCAATGTCTCACAAGAGGAAAGGGATCTAGGAGTTATCATGTGACACCCTAAAACAAGCCAGCCAATGCAATACAGCATATAGTAGGGCAAACAAAATCCTGGGGTGTATAGGGAGAGGATTTGACAGTAGGCAGATGGAGGTGATGCTACCACCATATTGATCCATGGTAAGACCCCACCTAGAGTACTGTGTACAGTTTTGGAGATCACACCTTAAAAAGGACAAGGACAGGATAGAAACCATTCAGAAAAGGGTGACCAAAATGATACAGGGGCTCCAGGATCTACCATATGAAGGGCGACTGGAGGCATTAAGCATGTACTCACTAGAAACAAGGAGGGAAAGTGGGGATATGATTGAAACCTTCACGTACATGAGGGGATTAAATGCAGTACCCTACTCTGAAATATTTACCAGGGCTGCCAGCTCCAATATAAGGAGGCATGGATGGAAACTGAGGGACGGGAAGTTCAAAAGGGATTGTAGGAAACATTACTTCTCGAAAAGCATTGGAACAGACTACCGGCAGATGTGGTAGGGGCTAGGACCGTATCTGCATTCAAAGGTGGTTGGGATAAAGAACATGCTAAAATTAAATCTGCTAGGAAAAGTATCAGCTAGGCCCTGGGATCTCCTAGGATCTCGGGATCTCATGTGCAGACTTTTTTTTTAATTTAATAAGCTTTATTGCTTTAAAGTTAAACACACAAAAACAGAAGTACAAAGAATATACAGTGACAAACATAAACTAACACCACAATACCCCCCAACCGTCCACCCCCAGCATCAGAGTGTTGCCTACCTAATATAGTGTACCATACCAGCTTAGCCACTACTGCTTGGATTGGCTGGCAATGAATAGAGAGTATGCAGTTTACCCCAGATCTTCCTAAATCTTGCAAGATGATTATGCAGGGTGGCAATCATGCGTTCAATATGAAGATTGAGAAGTAACTCTTGTAGCCATTTGACATAAATGATGTTCTCTGCATCCTGCCAATGGTGCAGTACCAATTTCTTAACTGATAAAGTGATTATAGCCATATGGTACCTGCACTCACGGACATCCACCCCTGCATAATCTCCCACAAGACAAGCCTCTGGGGTAAAGAGCCCATCTAACCCCAGCAGTGGATCAACCTTCTGTTTAATAAGTGACCACAAGGAGGCTACTTGGGGGCAATCCCAGAAAATATAAAAGACGGATCCATCAGCCTGATGGCATCTCACACGTGTAGGGGATGGAGCTCTGCCCATTTTAAAAAGTTTGACCGGAGTTAGGTACATATTGTTAAGGAACTGAAATTGCATGGTCCTCAATCGGTCTTGAGTGACATGTATAACAGCTATTTCATACCTTTTCCCAGTCAAACTCTAACTGTGGGAATTGAGAAGCCCAGTACCCAGACACCATCTACTGAAGGAAATGCTCTGTCATAGAGGTTGACATATATTTTAGACACAGCATGTGGCATTAGGGCTAGTTTAGTAAGAGGTATCAAAAATTCTGCAGCACCTGGAACCTCAAATGAAGTCTCTAAGTTATATATTAGTATATGACAAATTTGAAAAACCTTAAAAATTAGGGCTCCACCCAATTTGTACTTCTGCATTATCTCCCCTGACGTGAGACATTTCCCATCTCTTAAAAGGTTTCCCACCCCAGCTGATGCCAGACATGGAATCCAAGAAGTAGGAATGGGCTTACCTCCTATTTTAAAATTAGAATTACCTAAAAGTGGTTGAGTCAGGTATTGAGTATGCTTATATTTTAGAAAAGAACATAACTGGGAATGAATCCTGATCGAGACCTCAATCGTGGAGTTATGCAGACTGGAAGGCAGATCCCTTGGCCTAATATGCATAAGAGCTCTAGAGGACAAGCCAGTACCCAGCAATTAATTCCCTTTCTATAGTGAGCCGAATAAGCACAAATGATAATGTGCTCAGATCATCTGCTGTGGCTTGCCAATGCAGATACTTACTGGCCTGGCTCACCCAATAGTATAGCCCAAAGTGCGGGAGCCTCAGGCCGCCCCGGTGTTTGGGGGCCACCATTTTATGGTATGCCCATCTCGAAGGCTTGCCCAACCAAATAAAATCAGTGATAGCATCATGCACCTTCCCGATCCAGGTAAGGGGCAGCCAGAGGTTCATCATGTTGAGTGGATAGAAAAGTCTCGGGAGAATGTTCATTTTCACTAAGTCGATACAACCCCAAAGTGACAAAGGTAAAGCTTTCCATCGTGCCATATCCTGTTGTACTACTTGTAGCAATGGGACCAGGATAAGTTGTTGTAATCAAAAATCACTCCTGGCCAGTGTGATACCTAAATATTTAAGAGTTTTAGGAAATCAATTCAACCCAGATTCAAGAATTTCATTTTAGGCATTCTGGAATTCAAAAGGAAAACTGAGGTTTTGTCTAGGTTAACCTTATAATTGGAGAGCAAGCTGTATTCTCTGATTGTCTCCAATGCAGCTGGAATAGAGGTCTGAGGATGTGAGAGGTGTTAAAAATATATCATCAGTATAAGCTGATAATTTCAGTTCATGGACCCCTACCCTGATACCTTAGATTGCTGGGTTTTCCTTAAGTTTAACGAGTAAGGGCTCTAGATAGAGGTTAAACAAGAGCGGCAACAAGGGACAGCCCTGGCTAATGCCCAAATCTAAAGGAAAAAAAAACATTGCAATATATTCATGCTCTAGGATACAGGTAAAGGGCACTAACCCATTGAATGAATTTTGAGGGGAACCCAAACTGATGCAGTGACCAAAACAAAAACTGCCAATCCACTCGGTCAAAAGCTTTGTCTGCATCCAGAGAAACAAGCACCGCAGGATAACCAGCATCCCTGGATATGGAGAGAATGTGTGCCAGTTTATGTAAATGATCTGAAGAGGACCAATCCTCCTTAAAACCAACCTGATTCAGGCCTATCAAGGAGAGTAGCACTAGACTGAGTCTATCCACTAAGAGTTTAGCTAATAATTCAATATCATAATTCAATAGTGAAATCAGCTGATAGCTCATCACGTTTTCAGCCTCCTTCCCAGGTTTATGAAGCATTATTATCAAGGCTTCAAATCACCTTGCAGCCAGAAGCTCCAAGGAGAGGATAAATTGAAACAATTTATGTAACAATGGGACCAATTTATCTGTGAAGACTTTGTAAAACTTGGGGGGAAAACCCATCCGGCCCTGGGGACTTATCCAATGGAAGGGCATGAATTGCCTTCAGTATATTAGCTTCAGTAAATGGCACCAACAGTGCTTCTTTCTGAACTTCGGTCAAAGAGGGGAGTGGTATGGCAGAAAGGTAGTCATCCACCATTTGAATAGAGGGGAGGGCTGACATCTGGGCATAGAGATTTCTATAGTACCCTTCAAATTCTGACACTGTATCCTTCGGAGTGACTTTAAGGGACCCATCCACTGAGGAGCAGATAGTATTTATGAGCCTCGACATCTCTTGTTTTTTAATCCTGATGGCCAATAACCGACTGGCTTTTCCCCCCTGAGCCACATAGGTTGCACGGGTTCTCAGGATAGTGAGCACTGCCATTTTGCACAGCAGCTCACTATACTGGTCCCAGAGCCCAAGAAGTTCCCACCGGGTTTCCTCTCTAGTAGTAGGTGAGAGGTGTGCTTCTAAGTCTCTTATCTTGGCTAGGAGGTATGTCGCTTTTTATTCCATTTACACTTCCTAGTGGTGGCTAAGCATATGAGTTCTCCTCAGATGTAGCACTTCAATGCACCTCAGTCTATGTCAGGCTTGCCCAGTGAATCCAGATAAGTTGAGGTGAATTGGTCAATACTAGTGGACAACTGAGTGACTACCCATTCCTCTTTCAACATCTGGTTGTTGATTTTCCATATGGTTTCCTTTTGCTCGCAGAGAGAAAAGGAAATCCTACACCATACAGAGGAGTGATCTGAGATTACAGCTGGATTCATCCCACAACCCAGCACCCCAACCAGGAGTTTTTGGCTAATAAGGAAATGATCAATACGAAATGAGGTGCCATGTACCGAAGAATGGAACGTGTATTCCCTAGAGTTGGGGTTCAACATTCTTCAGGTATCACAGAGGCTTAGATGGTCTGTCAGGACCCTAAGGGACTGTTGAGCTGGAGCTAAGCCAATTCCTCTCCTGCCTCACTTGTCCATGGCTGGGGTAAATGGGAGGTTCCAGTCCTCCCTTAAAAAAATAGAAAGGGAGAGGAAGGGAGAAAGTATGGAAATTAACTCCATAAAGAAAGAAGGGGTGTCTACATTAGGACCATACAGTAGATACAGCCCAGGAGAATGTTGACTTGATCTAGAGATCCCCTAAGAAAGATGAATCTACCCCCTGGGTCCCAAATCCATTGAGTACATACAAAGGAGACTTTCTGAGAGAGTAGCACAGCCACCCCCTACTCTGTGTGCTATTCCCGGCTGTAAAGACCCGACGATATACTGTCTTCGGAACAAATTGGCTTCCTTATCTAGTAAATGCATTTCCTGCAAATAAGAGATACCTCCTTTGAGATGCTGGAGGTGCCTAAGAATCTGATACCTCTTTGTTTTATTGCAAGCCCCTCGGACATTCCAAGTAATGACAGTCAGAAAACTAAACGTCCTTGCTACTTAATCGTGCATAGTAAATGGGATATGGTACCCCTGAAAGTCCAACCACTAGTGTCAAAAAAACCCTCTGATGCTAATCCCCTCACAGTATCAAACAACTCACCTCTATCCACCCATCCAAAACATCCCTCCTTCCAGACAACCCACAAACCAAACAGTAATAAAAGCAATAGACTGTGACAGAAAGAAACATCAACTGCCCTTTGCCCCCTGCAACATGTGAACATAAAAGCTTTAGACATATCTGTCTGATACAATAAAACCCTTCCCACACTCCCACCAATTTATAGCCTTCATGGCAAATGATAACAAGCTCACCACCCAGTGCCCAATGCCCCCCAGCCAGCCCCTGAAAATAAAGGAATTAAACTATTTCTAAAGGAGTCTGTCCTCCTCTAGTAGATCCCCTTAATTAGTTACATACCCAAATAGGAGGACTCTCTCCTCCACCCACCATTTAACAATTCATAACAGTAAACTTCCTTATATCCCACAGCCTGTTGAACTAATATATAACTATGGGTAAGTACAGGTGAGGGGTAAACTAACTGGCACCATGTATTAGTAGGAATTCAGTTTGCTGCTTATACCAAATCAAGCAGTCCTTGAAACAGTCTCTGAAACATTAACCAAAATAAAAACCCATTCCGGTTCATGAAAAGTTTGTAACTGCTGGTTAACTCTGTTAAGAATGGACCCTACTGTAGATTAACCTCACTCCTCCTTTCAATAGGTAGTTCATATACAAGAAGTACCAGACAAACCAACAGTCCTTGCATGTACCAGGATGAGCGAGTCAACCTAGGATAAGCTAGAAGCCTGATCCCAAAATACATTAACGGTATAATTGCATCTCTCCCATGTTTCTGCCACAGGGAGAGCCACTTATGATGAGATATGGCTCCCAAGATGTGATGCTCATGTCAGTGTCTCCTCGCTGTACTCCAGCAGGAGCCGGGGAGCTGGTACACCAAAATAGCAGTAAACTACTCTTGCAGTTTGTCTTTGTCAGAGTCTTTATGGAGTGCCCCCTGCCCCATGAAGCAAGCACTTGAACTAAGCGTGCACAGTCATAGTTCTTATATGCTGTGTACAGATCCCGAATCACTGTTAATGGGATCTGGGCGGAATGTCTTCACACATTCAGAAAGCGATCAGTATCATGATTGATTGCTACTGGACAAGGATGAGGGTAAATAATATCCAAAAGTCAATCAGAGAGCCTACCGATCTGACGCTCTTCCAAAGAAAGGGTCTGCGGCATACTGATCAAGTCCTAAATAAAGTTCCCAAACAAAGAAAGTCTGAGCCTTTTACCTGACTGGTGCAGCATCACACCTCAAGTTTAGCCGATCAGCAGTCTTTGAATAAGTCTAGTAAGATTTTCCTCAGTTCTGCTGTCGTTACTGCCAGGTCTTCAAAGCTGTGCCAAGCACCCAAAATCTGTACTTGAAGTCGGGCTGGATATCCCATCCTAAATTTGATGCCAGCAGCTATGAACTTGGTGATGATGGGGTGAAAGGATACGCACCTTTGTTGAACTGAAGCTGGAATATCTTGAGTCACCCTTAGCTTCTGTCCATCCCATTGAACCTCTTGCTGCTCCTTGACCTTGTTGAGGAAATGCTGCCATTCAAGAAAGTTTAAAAAATGAAAAATTAGTGGATGAGGTGTAGCACCCACAATCGACATGGGGCATAGGGCCCGGTGTACCCTCCCAATAGCATAATAAAAGTCATATGGGGAAGGGTCCGCTAATTTTATCAGCTTCTGTGTAAATAGAATAGGGTTGGAGCCTTCTTAATTTTCTGGGAGGCCAATGATGACTGCATTATGCCGTCGGCTCTGACCCTCTAAATCTTCTACTTTTGCCTCGAGTCAGGACATCCTCCTCTCTTACCGCCACCAGTTCAGGGTCTGCTCGGTCTACCTTCTTCTCAAGTGATCTGATGTGGCCCTCATTATCCCCTGTTCTCTTTGTGAGATTTTCTAAAGCCACTGCCATAGACTTAAATTCAGAAGTAAGCAACTGGAATTCTTCCCAGAATGGCTGAAATTCAGCTAGAAACTGTTCTACAGTTAGTGGCATTTGTTCCGGCAAAGTAGTGGTTATGCACCCAGTGGAAGAGGCTTGGGCCTTGGTTTTCTTGCTTGCTTTTTCAGGCGTGGGTGGCGGGGTATGTTTTGGCGGCACTGCCTTCTCTTCCACCTCCATAATCTGGATTCCAGTCACAGAAATCTGCTCTGAGTCTCCAACAAACTTCTGAAACTGATAGGTGCCAAAAATATGGTGGATGAAGCCAGAAAAGTGAAGTTATAATTGGGGCTGGCTGGAGCTTGTTGCTGGAGCTGCTAAGCAGTAGGCTGCATCTCGTGACTCCCCCATCTCATGGGCAAACTTGATAGACCTTTGGTCTCCTTCTGCCATCACCTTTCTGTGTATCTATATACTCCTCTTCTTTCCTCCATAGACTTACAACACCTCTCCATTCTTTCTGCATTCATTTATGTACTTGAAAATTGTTTTGGCATATTTCTAAACTGAGTGTTATATATGGGATAACATAAGCTATTTCATCTGCACTGCCCGCTGATCAACAGACCGAAGGTATGCTGCAGAAACTGGACTGTCTAGAACCATCGACTCTGCCTGCTGACAGGCTGCTGCAGTTCTTTAATTCTTTGCTACTGCTGTTTCCTCTCTGGACCTTAAGCTAATGTTATATTCTGATTGTGGTACTTGTTAAGTCTCTCCAAATTGTCTTGTAAATCCTAACTTAAACGCGAACCTAAGCCTGTTTACAGCAATTTTGCACTCTAAGGGTAGTTTGAAGTGCAAGTTCATTTAGGCTGCATGTTTGTAGATTGTAAAATATTACAGCTCTCTTTGTTTTAAGGTCCAGTGGTAAGCTACCCTGGATCAGAAAGTAAGTTTAAAGTGGTACAGTTTTTTCTGTTTAGACCAGATTCCATTTGGGTCACTGTTGTAAGCTTTGCCCTGCAAATAATTCAATTTTCTCTTTCACTTTCTTTCCTTCTGTCTCCTTGCTGCTTCACTTTTTACGCCCACCCTGCCATCCCCCACCTCCAGCCTTTATTAAATACTCTCCCTCCCCCCTCGGCACCACCCCTAGCAATGTTCATCCTCCCCTCTCTCTAATATTGCAACTCCTCTTAAAGATACAGAGTGCAGCTATTAGGGCTAACACTTGTTCTGTCTTGCCTTTTAAAGACATCTTCCTATTTTCACCATCTGCTTGCCTATCAGCATTGTTTAGTTCCTGCTCTGCTATCTACTGTGCAGTTCCATACCTGGGCTTCCTCTCTTGCTACCCTGAGTATTTTTCAAGTTGCCTTGGTACCCCCTGCCCTAGCTAATAACTTCCTATCTTAACCTACATTTTATATCTTAAAATAGATCCACTGTGCCTGATCGTGCTTCCAGTGAGCGGCGCGGCTAATCCTTGCCAGCTGCCCGTACCTCTATCGTCCTGACGAACAGGACACCTTCAAATCCGTTTAAGTGTCCGGGCTAGCACTGTGCGGGTTTGATAAGCAGCCACCTGCTACCACCCTCCTCTAATTGGACTACTGCTCTCTGCTCAGCCACTGTTTGGCGCTGCCTTTTCTCTGTCGGATTATCAGTCTCTGGGCTTTGGCGCCCTCTACTTTGTATTGACTCTTGCTGAACACTACTGCCATCTGTCTAGTCTCCCATTGGTTCCTTATAAAATTCCACCACTAGGGGTGCCGTCTAACATATCTTGAATAGGTCTTCATTTCCTCACTGTAATCTTTACCACAAGTAGAGCCTCCGGCTGGTCTGCTTTCCCAATTAACCTTGTGGGGCTTTACTTTCTGCTTTTCTGATCCACTTCTTCTAAATAATTGCTACGCTAGCAGGAAACACTTCGTTGTTTTTACTCTATCTCTAATTTCGGCCAAGGGTTAAAACGGTGGAACACGGTCACCCTTTGCTGTCTTAATTTTACACACACTATCTCTTTATCCCCTAAGAGCTAATCCTCTATCTCAGTATACCACTAGCCTTCCTACCCAAGTGAAATAGTAACACTATGGTGAAGTATAGTCTGCTGTGGGCACTCTTGTCATTTGTCCTTTTACTCAGCCTGGACACTGCCACATGGGCTCTCCCATGTAACCAAATGGCAAAAGACTCCTCAGAGGCTTACCGCAACTATATTTTCTATAACTTGATTGCAGAGACAAAGCCTGATCTGCAACCTAACCCTATCCTCCTTGTTAGAGGCAGCATCTATTACCCTCTACATGCCAGGAGGAAGCTGCCATGAGATGTGCTTTCACCCTAACCTGCCACTGTGCAAGGCTTTGGTTCTCTAGCCATGATTATTATTCTGCTATCTCGGGACGCTCAACTAAATCCAGGTCCACCTACCTGTTTCTTTTCCCCAAATGAGTTATCTGGCATGTCCAAGAAAGGATTATTAATTGTCCATATCAATATCAGAAGTCTTACCTGTCACCATGCGGAACTCAAGACCTGGGTGAAACTCTACAATCCTGATGTACTCTGTCTCACAGAAACTTGGCTAAAACCCGGAATATCTGATGAAGTATGCTCCTTGCCTAACTACTCTCTGTTTCGGCGGGATAGATCCTCATGCAAGCGTGGAGGTGGAGTTGCCCTATTCTTCAAAAACCACCTCAACATCTCTAATGTCTCAGCATCTGCCTCTCCCGCAGTGTGTGAATTCAAGGCAACTATTGTATTGGGGAAAAGAAGCTTCATATTATCTGTGCCTATAATCCACCTGCTGGGGAATAGTAGGTCTTCAAGAACTCCTTGACATCACCTCCCAGACTGTAAATCATAATGAGGCTGTCATCCTAGGTGATCTTAACCTCAATTAGTTAGGGTCAGCTCAAATATCCTTGCAATCACTCACGCTTAGTTATAATTTTCACCAGTTGATCTCTGAAGCAACTAGAGCCACGTCATCCCATCAAACGGGTACGCTACTAGACTGGGTGATGGTTAACCGTATGGAACATGTGTCAAAAGCAGGAATCCTTGCAGATGCACTAACAGACCACTCACCCACTTTTTGTATCTTATCTATGGTTGCGCCTCCATCTCCTCCATCAAGACTAATCACGTTACAAATCTAGCTCATATTGACCAGGATGCATTTCTCATGATGTCTCCAATATCGACTGGGCAGGTATCTATCAAACAAAGGATGTGGAGGTTGCTCTACAGATATTCATAAATGAATTTCTTACCATTCAATATAAACATGCCCCCAAGACTACTAGGAGGATCAGAGGAAAACAGATGAGGTGGCTGCATAAAGACCTCCTTGCTAATCTGCTGCAGAGGGACAAGCTTTGGATTTGCTACAAACAAACTGGCCTACAGTCAGATCTTATTGTCTATCGTGAACTAAGGAACAGATGTAAGAGACAAGTTAGAGTTGCTATAAGCAAATACTGCAAGGACCTTCTACAAAGCTCAGCCTGCGACCCGAGGAAATTTTGGGCCCATGTCAAAACATTTCTCAGTACCTCGCAGTTGGTCACTCCTGATGAAATGATCATAAATGGGGCACATTGTAATGACCCTATGACCATCTCAAACAGTTTTAACAATCTTTTCTCTGATCTTTCATATTATACCTTGGCCTTACAACCTAGTGGATCGCACTCCAATCTACCTACCACACTACCATCAGACAACCATACTGCCCTATCGTATGATGCTCCTTCAGTGCCACCATTCTATTTCAAGGCTATATCAAGAGCGGAAGTTCTGAAATTACTGAGATCCATATCTGCCAATACCAGCTCTGGTTCTGACTCACTGGAACCTCGTCTTCTTAAGCTGGCTGCTCCACTCATTGCCTCCCATTGCCAGAATCTACACTTTATCCCTTATCCATAGCACTGTGCCAGACCTATGGAAATCTGCAAGAGTAACGCCTGTCTTTAAAAAAGGTGACCCAAAGGACATGGCCAATTACAGACCTATGGCAATTCTCTCTGTCCTTAACAAGATCCTAGAGAAAATAGTTGCATCACAGACCATTGACTACCTTACACGATATAATCTCCTCTCAGACACTCAGCATGGTTTCAGAAAAGGTCATAGCACCACCACGGCTCTTCTTCAACTAACTACTGATATTCTGTCCAACATGGACTCTGGAAAACTCACAGGTGCCATCTTCATTGACCTCACTAAGGCTTTCGACCTTGTTGACCATCCCTGCTTCTCTCACTCTCCATAAATTCCATTTCTCTACCCTGTTGTGGACTGGTTCTGTAGCTACCTGTCAAACAGGTCGCAAGCTGCCAAATTTAACTCCTCCCTGTCAAACACGTCTACTATCAACCTTGAGTCCCCAGGCTCATCTCTAGGCCCTTCTGTTCTCAATTTTATCAACAATGCAGCTGAGGTCCTGGAATCCTGCTCAGCTATTCTCTACGCTGATGACCTGATCATCTACACTAGTTCTTCTAGTATTGCCTGCATAAACACATCACTTACTTCAGACTCCAATAAGGTCTTAGACTGGCTACTAGACCGTAAGCTTGTACTAAATGAAAAGAAAACGAAAGCAATGCTCCTAGGTTCTGCACTGAAGATTAAGACCTGTTCTAGTTTGCTGGAGGTTCTTCACCCAGAAGGATTTCCACTTGAAAATGTTACTTCCTTCAAGTACCTTGGGATCCTCCTGGACCAGTCCTTGGATTTTAATCTTCACATTCAGTCCTCGTGCAAAGCTGTAAACTCGAAACTAGGAGCAGCTTACAAAACGAGCTACATGCTTACACCCTCGGCCAAATTAGCAATTGCCCGAGGTATTCTGCTCCCAACCCTTACCTATGGTGCCTCTATTCTTACCTCTGCCCATAAAACCTCCCTACTAAAATGGGAACTTATAACAATATATGCCGATTTGCCTCTTCGTCACCTCGACTCAAACATCACTGCCTTCTTTATAAGGATCTGAATTGGCTCTCACCCTCTGCCAGTAGACAATACTACCTTGGATCACTAATGGACTCGATCATCCAGGAAAAAAAACCATCCCAGCTGGCGGCGTTGCTGGTCCCTCAACCATCCTCCCATGGCCTGCGTTCAGCTGACAAATCCTTGCTCTATGTTCCGAGATGTTGGATGACTAAAGGCCTTCCAATTCTCTGCTCCCAGGCTATGGAATGCTCTTCCACTCAACCTCCGGCTGTCTCAGTCTCACTTTGGATTTAAAAGTGAATATCGTCGTTATCTATCCTTAGTTGATGCTTGTACATGCTTTGACCCAACCTGAAGCTCCTGAGACTTACCAGTAATGTCACCTGCTCTAATCCAGCTCCAAGACTGTCTCCTCTTTGGCTCCCATATTTTCCTTCTCTTTGTAAATAACTTCTTGACTACTAGCTCTCTTCCTTCTTGAACCTTGTTGCTGACCATCCACTGTTGTTTTGCCAATTACCACCCCTTCCTTCTGTCAGTCTTTCTTGTTATATTTGAACATTCCTCATTTCTCTCTATATAACCTTACTATCTTATTAACCCTTTCACTCCACAGGTCGGGTCCATGGTTTCTGCACTTATTATATATCTTACTGCATTATCTGTATAATGCTTGCCATTATTTTTGTTGTTTCTACCCATTGTATTTTTGTAGCACTGCTGTACTGTTCCTCTATTTGTACTATTGTACCCATGTTGCTGTTGTTCAACTGTTCTCCTTTTGTCGTACTCTCCCGGGTTGTGCCTGAAAATAGTCATTTTATGGCTAGTGCACCTACCCGGTTAACAAAAACTAAATAAATAAAATAAATAATATGGGAGACAATAAGTAAGAGTTGTGGAAACATGGAATATTGTGTTTCTCAAAATTGGTGGAGAAGTAGGGAAATGCTAACAAGTGAATATTCAGAATTTACTAGCAGGCATAGGTGGAGAGTGTTAGGGATGTGATTCCTTGGAATCCGGGGGTGGGGTGAGGGTGGCCTATGGCATCAGCAGGAATCAAACACTGACTAATGTTATAGTAATTCTATAGTTGATAAGCTATGAACCGTTTACTGTATTTACAACATTTTCTTGTTATGTAGAAGAGACTTGTCCTGAGCATGCATGTGAAGCAAGGTATAAAGATGTTGAAACACAGACAGATGATTTGATCACGCATAACACTGGCTGCAATAGCCAGATTATGAGTTTCATTTTAGAGGAACACCATCTAAAATAATGCATGACCACATTTATCCAGTAATTCTATTAATATTGAAAAGATAGAAAGTGATGCTCCAAACATATGAATAACAGACACTGATATTGAGATCAATGAAGAATCCGAGTTGGATCATTCAGAAAAATTTGAATATGATTTTGACTATGTGCCTGAACAATCACAAGAATCAACTTGTACTTCAGAGAATGATGATTGTTCAGTGACTGGAAATGATCCGTTGTTTGTTGAAGATAGGAAATTCATTGTCTATGCTAAAAATATTATTCAACTATGTAAACACTGTATGCAATGTGGCGCTCCAGTTTTAGAGCACAAGTCAATTATGAATGGTACACTGTTAACTGTACATATGTATTGTAATAACAGCCATGACTGTGTGTGGTACTGTCAGCCAGTTCATGACAAGGTAGCAGCTGGAAGTGTTGAAGTACCAGTGTCAATACTTTTAGTGGGAATGCATTCATGAAAGTTGAGATGATGGCAATGCTTCTAAATCTGCAATTCATATCTCAAAGTACCTTTACATGAATTCAGAAAGAATATATTTTTCCAGTAATAAATAGATCATGGATTGGCCATAGGGATATGATTTACCAAGAGTTAAAGGCAGAAAAAAGTATAACTCTGTGTGGTGACACACATTTGGATACTGCACTGTTTTCAGCAAAACATGGAGTGTATGCATTCATGGAACATAAAACCAATAAAATTGTTGAATTTGAGATCATACAAGTGTCTTAGGTCAAAAATTCAGTAAACATGGAGAAAGAAGGTTTTGTCAGGACACAGAACAGAATTTTAGATAATGTTATCGATATTGGGGCAGTTGCTACAGATAGACATATTCAAAGCTCATCATTGATGTCAAAGGAAAACACACCAAAGCAAGAATAAATTAACAGTATGATGTTTGGCTTCTGGACAAATGGATTAAAAAACAACTGATCAAGCAATCCAAGAATAAGGAATGTAGTTCCTTGCAAGTTTGGGTTTCATCTGTTTCAAATAATTTCTTGTGGTGCTGTGGGAATTACAATGGTGATGCTAATCTTTTAAGAGCCATGGTAACATCAATTGTACATCATGTTTGTAACAAACATAGTTGATCTGACAACAAACTGTTCCTTAAATGCGTGCATGGTAAACTAACAAAACAGCAATGCAAGATGAAATAGTGGCTCAAGGAGGGATCTCCAGCCCATGTTGCACTTAGAAAGGTAATTTTTGCACCAAACTTTTTGAAGGATCTGTCAAAAGCAACATGCTTTTGCCATGCAGGTAACCTGGAGGTGTATCATTTACTAGTTTTAAAGTATTGTCCAAAATGAAATCACTACAGCTATAATGCGATGCATGCGTGCCATCAGCCGGCAGCACTTGACCACAACATGAATTTGGGTCGACCAATAGCTGTACATACTGATGGCCAATAACGATATAATGTTGTTTATCCAAAAAAACAAAGATAGTTGGGTTGTGAAACCAGTGAAGGTTCCCCAAAATTATGAATATTTGAGAAGGATGGTAGAAATGTGTATAAACTGCAGGATAGATAAATATAAACCATCACCAGTTCTGCCAAAACAACTGCCCAAGAATACTGCTTGTAAAGGTAAACCATATAAAAAAGATGTGATAAGAGCACATACATCACGATTTAAAATGTGATGGATTTCAAAGTATATGTGTCAGAAGGTGACATGTTTATGCATCATTGTATGGAAGACAAAGTATTTCAGTATAACAGAAATATGCATTTTTATCATTTATAATGAACAGTACATAAAAGTATGTATATATTATAATGGGATATTTATCATATATGACGTAGAAAATGAATATTAAAATTGTTTTTAAATTTGTTAATGTATATTATGATCAATTAGTACACCGTAACCAATATTTATGTGCTATATGTATGTTTCTTGGTAAAACGCATCCAAGCAGAACATCTTAAAGAAAGGTTTAACATTTATCAATAAAACTGTTTTAGATACTATTTTAGAAAGTATTCTTAAAACCATCAATACAATTGCAAAAATAAGTAACAATACAGATGTTTCATGGCACTTCTGGCTATTTAATCAGAATATGAATTTGTTATATACCAACACCCGGTAGGGTTGATGACCCTGTGGAGGGGTTGTGGGATAACAGATGGACCAGACACCAAACTTCAAGTTCAACACACAATCTCTGTGTGATGTTTATTCAGAATATAAGAACTAACCTTCAGAAATGGCATATTCCTTCTTCAGTACATCAGTTTGCAGCAACACACTATATATGTCCTTTCTCTGCACTTAGCATATACTGATACTGGTCTCCGATCTAAACATCTTGAGTGAAAACCCTTCATCTCTATGTGGGCCTCATTTGCTTGGGTAGTGGGGCTCAAAAAGAAAAAAACAAGCTATAGGCAAAGAACTTCAATGCAGAATCACTGAAAAAAGAGTTACCTCAAAGGGCACTGGCAACAAATCAAGTTTCAAAGAAATACAACATCATACATGCTTCCATAATGCAAAGCAAAGCATTCTGACAAATAGTCAAAGTGGCTGGTTGTTTGTGTTCATCTCTGTCAGTAGTTTAGTTTTGTGGATTTTCATGTGTTTCTGCTTGGAGGAACTGGACCATTCTTGGACATGACATCTATGAACATTTCCTGGACTAAGAAACTGCAAAACATCACCAGCAGGTATTAGCATTCTCATTATAAACCAACTTTTTTGGGAAGCCATCAAAAGCAAAAGTAAGGTCAGTAAATCTGTTTCACAAGCTCTGAGCTGTGGAGTGTTGCATTGAATCCACATTTCCATTTGACTTGTTCTTATAGGATGTGTGCTTGTCTTTGAGGTCTATTCACAACCATTTTGGAGAACAAAGGGAAGACACTAACAAAGGATTTTTACATCCTGCTTATGCCCCAAGCCAATGTTCATCACCTTCAGGAATGTAAAACATTCTGGGTCTTTGATCTACAGTAACAACAGTTTACTGGTCCCCAGTAGTTCACCATTTCCTGTGGATTTGATTATTTTTCATGATTTGACTCCTGGTACCTTGGTCAAGATTATTATATTACATACCCCTCAACGTAACTATCTGCATGGTTTAATATTACTACATCAAGAATGCAACCTAGTTCTGCTTTAGAACATGCATGATAACAATACACGTTCTGGTAAAGAGGGGTCTGTTTCCTGAACGCAGCGAGGTACATCATGGCCCGCAGGAAAAATGTTCACTCTTGCGTACTAACCAAATACCTGACATTTCTCCCGGGCCTGCTGCTAAAAATGGTGGGAGATGTCAAGCAAAACCTTGGCCCACATGGAACAAGTATACCAAACCTCATGCCCACTGCACCCGAGTGGGTTAATGCCAAGAGACTGAGGCTAGTACACATGAACATCAAGAGCCTCAGACCCAAAGTGCACAAACTTGAAACCTGGGCTAGCCTCTACTCTCTAGACATAATTGCCACCTCAGTAACCTGGCTAAAGCCCAATATTCTTCCACATGAGGTGGAATTACAAGGATTCAATGTGTTTAGAAAAGGCAGGAAAGGGAAGAAATGAAGAGGATCCCTCCTCTATGTAAAATCCCAACTCAAAGCTACCCAGATGACTACCCCAATCTTGAAAGAGAGGGCTGTGAAGCAGTGTTCACACAACTCCTCCTAGGGGGAACAAAGCCTCTTGTAATTGGATGCGTATTCAACACCCCAATGAAAGCAATGTGAGCCCTGAAAATACTCACAGACACCGTCCTAAACATCCCTGGCAAAGAAAAGATTATACTGGGGGACTTTAACCTTAACTGGTGCACCAAACTAAAGGGTAAAGTAAAAGACAGCCTAGAAGGAGTGAAATTAACCCAACTAATAAGTGAACCTACACGGTTTAACCATAAAACAGGAAACCATACCACCCTTGACTGGGTGCTAGCATCCAATCCTGACAGAGCCAAAATAGTTGGAACATGCACAGACTCCCTCAGTGACCACATGCCAGTCTTCCTGGTGTGGAAAAATAGCCACCCCAAACAACCACCAAGGACTTTCTGGTCCAGAAACTACACTGCATTGCACAAAAGGGCCTTTTTGAAATCCCTGTCAGAAGTGGACTGGGCCCAGACTCTTGACAACCCAACCATAGACGAAGCCCTGGAGGGTTTTACCAAGCACTTCCTATCGGTGGCCAATAAACATGCACCCCTAAAAAAGGTCAAGGGCCAGGATGCCAGATGGCTTAACACAGATCTGAAGGGCATCATGAAAGAAAGGGACAAACTATGGGGCAAATTTAAAGTTACAAATCTGCATCAGGACTGGATTAAATACCAGGAAGCCAGAAACATCTGCCAGAGAGAGCTCAAAAAGCCAAAAAGAATTACTTGCATGCTCTGCAATCCAGAAACCTGTCTGATCCAAGGAAATTCTGGGGTCATATCAACTCGCTCCTAAAAGGCAAAAAAAGGAGGGTGACAGAGGAAATAAAGGTCAACGGGACACCTTTTACCACCCCAAAAGACACAGCAAATGCCTTCAATGACTTCTTCTTGGACCTACAGCAGTACAAAACCAGCAATCCCAACCAAGGCCAGGGAAGCCCAGAGAATCAAGAGAACCCCCCGCAGGGCCCTAAATTCCACCTAAAACTTACATCAGTAGGAGAGGTACTGACCCTGCTCAAGGGCATAAAACTAGAAGGTGTGGCAAACCATGACAACCTCAAACCTAAACTGTTGAAGACTGCAGCCCCCATCATTGCAGTACTGATAACCCAGCTATTCAACAGGTCCCTGATGGAAGGGAGGGTACCTGCCCTATGGAAGGTGGCTTTTGTGACCCCAATTCCCAAAAGCGGGCCACAGGAGGACATGGAAAATTTCAGACCAATCTCCATTCTCTGCACCTTCAGCAAGTTACTTGAGAAAGTGGTCTACAAACAGGTCAATGAGTACCTGGAAATGCACAACCTGCAAACAGACCAACAGCAAGGTTTCAGAAAGAGACACGGCACTAATACGGCACTGGTAAGCTTCATCACTGATGTGCAAGAAGCTCTGGACCAAAACAAACTCCCTGGAGCAGTCTTCATTGATCTAACAAAGGCATTCGACCTAGTCAACCACAAGCTGCTCCTAGGACAACTAGGTGGCCTAGGGTTTGACACACTGGGCCCTAAAATGGCTTTCCAGTTTCCTTCACGGCAGGATGCAAATGGTCCAGTGGAACGATGCTAAATCAGATGAGCATCCAGTGTCAGATGGAGTTCCACAGGGTTCTATCCTACGCCCTCTGTTATTCTCCTTGTTCATCAACAACCTACCCCTACACTGCGGTGGAACAAAGGTCACGCTATATGCGGATGACGCAGTACTGTACAGAACCAGCAAGGACTCGGAATTACTAAACTCAGAGCTGTATCAAGATTTTTCAACACTAGAAGACTGGTTCCAGGCAAACAGACAAGTCCTAAACAGTAAAAAGACCAAAGCCATGCTCTTTGGCCCCAAAAAGCTTGGCCCACATGGGCTAATCTTCTATCGCTCTCTATCTCAAATGGAACAGGGATCGAAGTGGTGGACAGTATCAAGTATTTGGGAATGTTCATTGACCAGGAACTCTCTTTCAGGAAACACATATACTACCTAACAACAATAGTAAACCAAAAATTTGGGCTCCTGTACAGACTAAGCCCCTACCTGACTAAAGAAACCAGGATTGCGATCAGCAACGGGACTATCATTTCTATCCTGTTCGATGGTGCAACAATGCTTCAAGGACTGAGGGCAACGGAACATACATGTCTGAGTACACTGTACCACAGAATCAGCCATTTTGCTGCCGGGGTGCAAAGAATGGAGCACCACTGTGATGTACTACAAGTGTTAAACTGGCCACCCCTTGAAGCGAGACTCGCCTATCCCTCCCTGTGCTTAGCTTTCAAATTGCAGCAACCTGATGCCCCACCGAGCCTGAGAAATCTACTAGCCCCAAAAGCAAGCAGGAGGGAGCTCAGGTTGATTGAATGCAAGCTGCTAGAACCCCCAAGAGCCAGATCAACTATGGGACAATGGTCACCTAGAATAACCCTCCCCAAACTCTGGAACAATCTACCGAGAGAGCTCCAGGACTGCAGCTCTCTTGAGGGTACAAGAAAGGGTTAAAACTACACCTAAGCAGTGGATCTCATTGCAGGTGCTGCAACCCATAAAGACACCTCTGCTAAAGGGGGTTGCCTCATGTAAATACAGACAAAAAGGGAGGAAGGAACAGTAAGGAAGGACATAATATACTGAACTGCACTTACGTCTACTATCTACTCATGAATGTGTGTAACTAACAAGGTTGTTTGTATGTAAACTTGCCTATGTCAACTGTAGTAATATCTATCTCTGCGACACATATACATGATCAATGTATCATTTAGAAAATGGACTTTTTATTTGGAGGCATCTGATTGGCTGGTACCCATTCCACAGGAGTACATTAACTTTCAATAGATGCCCACCAAATAAAAAGTGCCAGGCAAAACCTGCCTTATGCTCAGCCAAGTATCCTTGTGCCCAGCCTGCTTCATCATTGGCTGAAGCACTGGGCACAAAATGTCAAACTGCCGCCATTTTTTTTCAACATCTAGCAAAAGTCACGCCACCACCACCACACACACAGTCATTACTTGGATGACATAGCAGCCAGTAAGCAAGAAAAAAAATCATACTTCTTTTGCCAGCTTTAAACCTATCTCTCAATTTTTCCCCTTCCTAACAAAAGTGACTGCTGCCTCCCACTCACTCAGTTTCAGGTTGTTTTTTTGTAAATAGTGACGGCAGTGCGGTTTGCATTTTATCACCCGCGCGTTCAGTGAACCAATTTAAAGTTGGATCGGTGAAAAGAAATGCTTGTTTAACTTTCCTTACAGCCTTAGAGGTATGCTTGCTTGTGTTAATCACTGATTTCATACACACATTCAGCACCAGCACTGATGTTTTCAGCCCACCAGCTCATCGTCCGAGCCCTGACTTCTACACACATCCAATCAGTATCTCGAATGAATGAATACTTGCGCTTGCTGTATCTCTAACTAAAGATAGTAGCGGTTGCCCCTGACGCTCTCCTATGTCACCAAAATTAAGATAAACCCCGAAAACAACCGATCGCTACTTACTCCGTCATCTTCTTTGCCTGCTCAGTCGCGGAGAACACCCGGTAACTGTTCTGCTGCATTCTGATTAGTAGCGCGGTATGCAGGAACAGGGAATCATTTAAGAGAGAAAATAAATGTACTACATGGTGGAGGAATGGGAAACAACTTTAAAGAAAAAATAGACTGAGACAGAAAACGGGAAACGGGAAGTGTCTGTGTGGGAAACGGGAAGTGTCTGTGTGGAGGGCGGTAACCTTGACAACCAGCTGCAACCATCTACAGAGGCCCTTCTATGACAAACGTCCCTCTGTAAAAAAAACATATTTTAATGCAGGCGGAGGAACTATTTGATTGCAAAATGAATCAAACAGCTAACAATTTTAACATGTAATCATAAAGTTTATTTGATTTCAAGTACATATAATACACTGGCCCATTTTCTAAGCGCAATAATACCCTCCAGGGTGGGCGGTATGGGCAATACCGGACCTTCCAGGGGCTATAAGGCCCTTCGCCTGTGGCGTCGGGCCTCATTACGCCCCAGGGTGGTCCGGTATTGCCCAATACCGCCCACCCTGTCGGGTATTATTGCTTACATACTGTAGTACAATCAAAAGCATTAGTTTTCTTTTCCCCTCTAGGTACATGTAACTAATCCCGGGTCGCCCCTGAAAAAAGGACTGTCAAAGTCTCAGTGGGCCTAACCGGTTACCAAATTTTAAATAAATAAATATATGCAAATCACCACGAAATTTCAATTTACATGCATTTTAAATAGGACAACTAACTTAATTTCTATAAAAGTCACTTAGTACTTTTTACCATTATCAAAAACACCTAGTGCCATGGTATTTTCAACCTTTACAGGTTTCATAAACATAAGGTATATAGATCAAGGTATTTTATGACATAGTGCTATGACATGCAAAAATCCAACAATGATAAACACAATCTGTTTTACATATGTTTGGAGGTCACCACAATAACCTCCCTGTATGAGGACCTGAGAGGGAAAGGACAATTAAAGAGGACACTATTACATAGTCAAGAAAGGGAAGGGGGTGCCCATAGGTGGCCAACCTTATGTACTAGAAATTGTAAAGGATAGAATAGACTAAGAAATAGAAGAACTGGTGCAACAAATTTAAGAAAAGGTTGGTCCTCTAGAGTGACAGGAGCTCCCTGTCACAGACCCACAGTGGAAACCAGATGAAATAAAAAGTTGAAACACAGTAATAGCTATTATCAGTTAGCCCACATATTTGTGCAGTTATGATGCTAATATGGTAATCCATGCTCATCCACATCAATAAAACCAGTATAATTTCCATCTGTTTCTGAATAATTCCTCCTGATTGCCCAAATAGTACATGATGGAATCACCTTACGAATCCTTTTTCCTAGTATGTTCTGCACCCATCTGGGAAACTGACTGTATGCAGCCCACTTCTGAGTCCTATAAATAATAACAGCCACAATGATATACATAGACAATAACAGAAGACTGTGCGTGTGGTGAGGGAAGGGCGGTTAATTCTATTGTTTGACTAATGCAGAGCATTGAATTTTTCTATTCCATGGTAAACAATCACACAATGTATTGAATGTAAAGAAAGACAGATAACTGTCAAGTGAAAAACATCTGTGGAGGGACTAGTTTACATTATTTAACGACCTTTTCTTATATCTGTTTGAGGCTTTGAAAAAGTTTAGAGTTTACATAATTTAATGGTTGCCTACCAGCCAACTTTATTTAAGCAATAATGCATGACAGTGTGTTGGTGGTAATAGGTTTCACCAGCTGTCAGATGGCTGAAGTCATTCAGCCTTGCCTTGTGCCTCATTACGCCCCTGTCCATGGGGAAACCTAGTATCACCAATGCCCTGTCATTCCTTATTGTTGAAATAAAGTATATCATTTGAGAGTTGGACTTCTGTAAACAATAATAACCGACATGGTGAGCACTCTGTGGAAATACACACATTAAGGGGTGTAATAAGGGGATGCTGGATGCAAGAGAATGGCTTTATATCCTATGGAATGTCTGGAACTGACCAATACCACTCACCTTTTTGAAGATTATTGTACTTTGTTAATTTGCTACGTGTCAGATTTTTAGAGGGGACCAAAATAAAAACTAAATTTAAAACCGTGAAAATCTATTTCGGCTTCATCTGTTTGGTAACGTACTCAGCCGGTTGGGGTTGCCCATGGTATTCCTTATGTGGCTGTTACAATTAGAGGCTTGAATATTGCCCCCTTCTAATGTTGTTTTCCTCAGACACAACCCATCTACTGACCAGCGTACTGACCTGATAAGTAATGTCGCTATTCTCACACATATCTTGTGGTCCATTACTAAAATGCTGATTTGAGGATGAGACCATAGATAAATTGTTGTGGTAAGCACACAGTGATAGAGATGTATGAATGGCTGTCGAATTGTAGCAGGACTGTGAGAGGGGCAGATTAAGTATTCATTACTTTTTGGTGAAATTGCACGTTAGCTATATTTGTGTAAGTACAACCACACACACAAAAAAAGTGCTAAGTGAATGTTTTGTGTGTCTACTTTCTAAGCTACATATAACTGGAACAAGCCTAATGTTAAGTGGCTCTTTGAAAACATTGTGACGAATCTCATATAGCTGTAATATGGCACACCATAGCACATCGTGTAGGATGCATACATTACTAAATGAATGATGGTGTGCAATACACTGTTCATCTGCAATGAAAAGAAATGGGTAGTTAAAAGCAGACCACTGGATATCAATGTACATTTGTGTACATTTATGATATGCAAATTTACAACTTGGCAACTATGCACAATTATGCACAACCATTGAGTTCTACCACAGAGGGGTTCTGATTTTCTCTGACCTTGAGACTGAAACTCAACGAGTCACTGGGAATCAGACCCCCCATGGTGACAGAACACACTGGTTATACATTAAGTTGCTCATCCTGTATATATTTTATACTGTATGGTGTTATGTGAAATGCATACTTTTTTTTACACAGAGAAACTAACTCATTCAGTCTCGAGAGGTTGTAGAATGCTGATGAACCACAGAGTGGTATAATCACATGGAATGACCTTTAAACTGTGTTACAACATTATTTTGAAAGGTATGCAATTTTGTACAGAGCAATACTATACCATACACTATAAAAAGATTTTAATTGTGTTCTGTGCTTTTTTTGCTAATGTAGGTTCAAATAGGAATAAATGCTTTATAACAATTTTGTTAGCCGTGTAAGCAGATTGAACGGGCATCCAGAACTGTGACGTGGGTGGTAGAGTTGTCTGATGATCGACCACAACCTCACTACAATACAGCACACCAGACAGAAAAAGGTGGAAAAATAATGGGGGTTAGTTTTCAAACAGGGTTATTTGACCACTTGTCTGTGACATCATTTCACACAGGTGCAGCTGGGAGTGAGTGGTGGGCTAAAGCGAGTGGTGGGTGTAAGCGGAGATGTAGTATCAGCAACTGGCAATAGAGTGTCAAATGGTACATGAGAACAAATGAATTAGGAAAAAAAGATGAACTCAGTTTTACATACAGAGGCGGTTATGTTGGTGCCGAGAAGCTGTTCTGTATTACAAACAATTAAGCAGGCTATGTCAAACTCTCAATTACCAGATGAAAAAAAGATAAGTGAATATAACATTTGACATCTTTATAGTAGCCCAATGATTTTTATCATGCCCTGCCCTTCATCCAGCTGGCCAGCACTTGTTTTCAGACATGCATTATACAATTCTAATGCACGGCTAACAACTAGCAGCATGCAGGATGTACTCTTCCCATTTTTTTAACTTCAGAACAAATGTAACCACTGTGACTGGATATCACCTGTTATCCATGAGGAAGAAGGTTCAGGTCTAGAAAACTGTCATTGAATTATACGTCAGTAGAGGAGATGAAGAGTCCTTAATCAAAATCTGAATATGAAGATGAAAAACCAGAGTCAGATTTCATTATGGGCTACATATCAAGCAGCTGAAGTATGATTGTCTGCACTGTACTTGAGGTTTTCATATAAATCATATGGTGCACACCTTGACTTTGCTTGCTACAGTAGTGAAATGATTGTATTCAAATTAAGATATTATCTGACTCGTGTGTTTGGAATCAGCAGCTGGTATTTCATGACAACACACTGATTCCTGTTCAGTTTCCATAACTTTCACATTTGCCACACAGACACCAGTTGGTGTTTCCTGCTTTCTCTCATTTGAACATCTTTCAAGGCTTTCATTTCCTGATGAAGATGACCTATCTATGCTGTCAGTGTCTGAAACAGGTGAGTTATGTTCAGGTTCATACATGTACAGTCTGATCCCAATTTGTTCTTGAAAAAATGGAACTTTATGATCAATATCTTCTGAGCTGGATAACACTTTAAATACAATAAAAGAAAAACACACTATGTGACCTGTATGCAACAAAAAAGTGCAAGGAGCAGAAATAAATGCACACCTCACCTGATCCCTGACCTGGTACTATTAATACCTATTCCTGGCATCCAGTGGCAGCTCCACCCTCCTGGCCCATCCCAGGAAAAAAAATCCCTGGTTTGCCAATCCCCAACTTGACAGCTTCAATTCCCTTGTCATGTCAGTAGCAAAGAAATCTCACCCCCCCCCGCATCAAAGACCCTTCCTGAACCATGAGCAATAGTACACCAAGCCCATACCAAGTTGGTATCTAGTGACTGCATCCCCACCATCCATAGCACTGGCACCTACCCCCAGTCCCCACTACCCGTCCAAGTTGCCATGGTCCAACTGCGGTGAGCGGAATAGCCACCTCACACCATATCTGCCAACAAGCATCTATCTGTAGTCATGAGCGCAGCTTATCATAGGGCAATGTGCATCACACATACCATATAATTAATATGTGCTTCCTGCCCTAGATAGTCACCGGGTGGCAGAGGTGAAGTGAGGTGTGCTGTGTCATTAGCCATCACTGACCCTCAGAACAGACAGACAGGGGGATTGGGGGGAGGCTATTGGTACTGCAAGTGTGAGAGGGGCCAGTAGTGGTCACCAGCCATGTATGGTCTAGTGGGGGCAATGCTCATGGTCCAAGACAAGGTCTTGATTGGGAAGGGGGGATGGATTTATTTGCTACCACCACACCAAAGTAAGTGCGGCTGTCATGAGAGGAGGGCATTGACAAATTGGTGGTGCTTTCCTGGGATGGGGATCAGATAGGGGAGGTGACATTGACTGGTATCAGACGGAGAGGGGCACCACTTGCCACCATGGAGTACTGTGCTGAGGGAAGGTGTGCAGGTGCACTACTTACGGCAGATGCTAAAGTTTTGTCATATTAAGATGAGAATTAGGTAGGTGTTTTGTTCTCCATGCAAGGGGACTGTGCAAGGTGCCTTAGAGCATAGCAAATAATCTGATTATCAGACTGCACCAGTATTAAGGCCCACCCCTCGATTTTTGTCAATTTGTTTTGCCTACCCCTCCACTTTTTCAAGGGCGGAAAAACTGTTTTCCCATGCAAACTGGGCTTTTGAGTATGAGGCCTCTGTGAATAAACCAGTTGGCACATGCAAAATGGGGTTTTGATTGGGGCAAAAATTTGAATATAGGGCTTTTGATGGTTAAACTCATGCAGGACAAATAAGGTTTCTGATTTTCATGGATATCTCACTGTTTGCTTTCAACACCAGAGGGAATCAGAACCTCTCTGTAGTGTATGGTAGAACGCTGTTGACCATGGAAATCCATGCTCAGAAGAGCGTTATTGGGCTGCACACAGTGAATCATGATGTTGTTGAGCTGCACCGAGTACATCACCAGTGCAGCACAACAAGATCGAACGCATCGGTGCATGTGCGAATTAGGGCCGCAGCAGTGACAGCAGACCAGAAAGCAAGCAGCGCTGGAACAAACCGCACCACAAAGGTACATTTCAGTGCAGGGGAAGGGGTTGAGAAACGGAGCAAAAATATGATTGCCTATACACTATAAAAGATTGTGTATGAGCAATCATACACAAACCAGGCGTTTTTTTGATCTTAAGGTCTCAGGTTTCCATGAAAACCTCTTGATCAAAAAACTGCTTTGTTGTGTATGATTGCTCATACATAAGTCTCTGTTTGTCAGATCTCCATTATAGTGGGTGATGAAATGCTGTTTTGCACATACATCCATTTCTGGAATTTGTTCAGGAACTCAGTAAAATTCCCTGAATGTGGCATTAGGAGGATTCTTGAAGAACCATAGAAAAATGAAAGCAATAATACCCATCGTGATAGGTGGTACTAGGCTATACCGGACAGTCCATGTGTGTAGTGAGGCCCGACGCTGTGGGAGGAGGGTCTCATTGTCATTGGAAGGTCCAGCATTGCTCAAATAACACCCACCTTGCCGAGTGTTACTGTGCTTTAAAATAGTTTGTTATTAAAATAAAATGTGTATTAAACCATAATAATAAAAATAAGATAAAAAAGGAAATCAAAAATGATTAACATAATAGAATTTTCCTGTAAAACATTGCATCCACTGTTGGAATTGGCAGTAGAGGGAGCCACCCACATCAATGGTTCACAAGCTGGAACCAGTCAGACAAAAGAAGATGGGGAGCCAAATGAGCTGATGGAAGAGGGAGGCACTGGATGCTGCAGACCCCGAATTCCGGTCATATGTCTTATAGTGTTCCACTGTAGCATCTGAAGTGTTTGATGGGGAGTTCACACTGCATGACCATCATTATGTCATCAGATATGATTACCCAGATGTCTCTTTCCAGTCTGGAACACATCGACATCGGTCACACTCATTTTTATTCCTAGACACTGGGATTATACAACCCACTGGCCACCAACTATTCATTGGATTGATTTCTGTTAGCCATCACCATTTGTCACTTTTCCCCAACCAGTTTCTATCCCGGTTTGTAACGTTGGACCATTAAGGAGATGCTATATTTGTATTCAAGTTCTCTATCCGAAATATTGTTGAAGGCCTTACTGAGATCTAGGTGGACAACATCCACTGACCCCTCCTTAGATCCAATTCCATAGTCACCCAGTCAAAAAAATTAATCAGATTCATTTGCCATGACCCCCATGTGAATCTGTGGTGACAGAATATTGAAAGACACTTGATTCAAGATATTCTACAATTGTATCCTTCAGTGGTGATTTCATTGCTTACCCCACCACTGAAAACAGGCAGACTGACATGTGATTGTCAACTTCTATCCAATACAACTTATGTGAAGTTGAAATACATTGTCCCCCAACAGTCCTCTGTGGCACCAGATAATCACATGACCTGCCACTCCCCCTCCTTACCCGAACCCAATTCTGACAAACCACACTTACCCTCCCTGAGCCAACATGTCAGGCACACCACGTTAGACAATCATGCAGTGGCTGCATCAGCATAATGATATTTCACATATTCTTAGTTCACTTTCCAGCATGTCACATTACTTATTCAAACTGTTTTGAATTTAATCTTACTTCATCTCCTACATTATTTAACAACAAAAAAATTGTATTAAAGTACTGAATTGCTGATTTCTAAACCAAACTTTCTAGATTACCATTATACAATTAATACATGTCATGATAATACAGAGAGAAATGTCAGCACTAACAGAGAAATATATCTGTTGTATGACTCTCTATGTCTAACTGTCTGTCTGTTTCTCCCTCACTAGGCCATCATAGAAAAGACCAAGCATGGTTAAAACTGAAATGCAGTGCTTGATTTTTTTTGAATGCAAGTAAATCTAATGAAATATGTTAACCGTGTGCACATAACTGTGATTAAAAAAGAAGTTCCCACCTGGCCCAGTGGCACTAAGGGTTGAGGCGCCAGACACCACACTTTGCACCATGCCGGCGACCCAGGTTTGGGAGTGGAATCGGTTCTATGGGGGTCGGTGGGGGAGGAGTAGGATCGAGCATCTGTAGGACTGCTCTCTTCTGGGGAGGGTGGGTGCTGCGTGCTGCAGTTCCAGTGGCTCCCAGTGGAGACTGGGAGCAGTGCAACTTGTGTCAGTGCGTACTTGGGGTAGGGGGTGTTAGCGGACGTCCTGCGCATAGGTGTGGGAGCGCATCTGTCGTGTGCTGGATGTCAGTGCACATCCGCTCCCCTGGGAACTCCAGAACAAGGAAAAAGCCCTGGCACCTGGGAAAGTGATGGTGAGTCCAGTGGATGGCCCCCATGCTCAATGCCGGTTCACTTCCAGTCAGTCTCTTGCTCTCCTCCCTGCTCTGCCCACCCCCACTAGATTGTAGATAGAGCGCCGGTAGGAGTAGGCAGTCCTACCTTGGGGGGCTCAGAGCCAGAGTGTTGGGGGGGACGGCAGTTGTGGAGGAGAGATCCTGGGATCGTGATTCGGTCTGGAAGGACCTCAGGCAGAGCAGGAGCAGGCTGGACCGAATGACCACACCTGAGAGAGTCCTATAGGGCCAGTGTGTGGGAGCATAATGAAAAGTAAAAAAAAAGTTCCCATTAATTTCTGTTGGGGGGGGCAACATCTCCACAAAAAAAATGCATTGCATCAAGTTGGTTGACATAAATTTTGTGTTGTAAATAGACTGAACAGGTGTACAGGTCTGTACACTGCATTTAATTGTACAACTAATTTGTATCTTTTCTAGGTGTATGGCTACTGATTTTCAGTGTCTGTATACAACAGCTTCACTTTTACCAGTCCCAGCAATGTGTGCATCTAAATATGTTTGCACAAGGAGCCATATCAGTGACCTCACTAATTCTGTCAGATTAAATTATTCAGCACTCGTTAACTGTGCTGCTCTGTAACATGCATATTTTTAAACATGCCTGATCTAATTATTACCATATTTATTCTTCTATATTAGAAACACAACCAAAAAAAAAATCACATGCAAATGAACTGCATCAATTTGATAACTGCTTCATCTGATGAATATATAGCTGAGGGGCAAATTCATCCAGCAGTTACATCAGCCAGACACAGTACGTGAATTTCATCGCATACCATATTTCAGATTGTGTGACAGCATGCCTTTTGAAGCTCTGATTGCTGCCCCCTCCCTTAAAAAAACACGGCAGTGGAATTGAATGAGAATATTTAAATTCAATATTTACATGCATAATGTGACATATTTAGTACAATTTCATTAAAATAAAACAAAATGCTGCACTGTACTTCATTTTGAGTTTACAGTGTTCTCTTATTTTCAAAGGCAGACAAACTGATGCATTAGGCAGAGAGAGAGAGAGAGAGAGAGAGAGAGAATGCTCGAGAGAATCATATTTACAGCAGCACTGTCAAATTGTCAGTATTTTTGTCCTATTGATTCAAACATGATAGGAGGGAAAAAAATTATAAAGCAGATAATAGCAACTGAGCATAATAATAATAATAATAATAATAATAAATGTATTTATAAAGCACCTTTCAATTTCCAAGGCACTGAACATATTAAAACAATAACATCAAACATTAAAATCCAGTAGTGTACACAGAAAAACATACAGAATAGCATCAAGTAATGAAATCAAAGTAAATACATATAAAACCACAACACAATCACCAGTTGCAATATAATCAGCCATCCAAAAAGGCCATTTGCCAAAAATAAGTTTTCAGATTACTCTTGAGCTCCTCCACAGAGGTGCACTCCAGTAACCGGCGGGGTAGAGAATTCCAGAGAGTGGGTGCAGCATAAGAAGATGCTCTACAGCCTGAAAATTTAAGACTCACTCTTGGAATCTCCAGCAACCCCTCGTCAGATGAGCAAAGAAATCGGCCGGGGCAGTAGGGCACTAGAAGTTCCTTCAGATAGGCCGGACCCTGATCATGAAGGGCTTTGAAAGTCAGTAAACTGACTTTAAAGGTGATCCGCCACCGTATAGATAGCCAGTGCAGTTCGTGCAGCACTGGGGTAATATGACAGGACCTACTTGTCCCAGTCAAAACCCGGGCTGCTGCATTCTGCACCAGCTGTAGGTGACGGATTTAATCCCCAGAAAGCTCAAAGTATAGGGAGTTGCAGTAGTCCAGATGCGAGGACACAAAGGCGTGGACCAGCATTGGTAGGGTGTCAGACGGAACAAAGTGCTTAACTCTGGCGATATTCCTAAGATGGTAAAAGGAAGTCTTGACAACAGCTGACACTTGTGACTGTAGTGTCAGTCTGTCATCCAAGATAACCCTCAGGTTATGCACCCGTTCAGAGGTCGGAAGTGAAACGCCACCAAGGAAAATTCCAGAGGGCGTACCAACACACAACCCCTCTATCTGACAACCCGGGTCCACCACCAGAACCTCTGTCTTTTCTGAGTTCAACTTCAGCCAACTAGAATCCATCCAATCCTGGATTTCTTCCAGACAGTTATTAAACACTGAGAGAGCTCCATCCTGGTCGGGTGCAAAACACAGGTATAGCTGGGTATCATCTGCATAGCAGTGAAACCTCAGCCCATACCATCTTATAATGTCTCCGAGGGGCAGCATGTACACTGCGAATAACATGGGAGATAGCACAGAACCCTGAGGCACTCCACGCAACAAAGGAGTTGGGCTGGAGGAAAAAAAACCTGACACAACTCTTTGTGATCTCCCAGTGAGGAAAGAGGTGAACCATTGTAAAATGGTTCCCGAGATTCCACAAATCTGCCTCAGGCGTGCCATCAACACCAAGTGATCCACAGTGTCAAAAGCTGATGAGAGATCAAGGAGAACCAGAATGGAACGTCTCTTCTGATTTCTCGCCCTCAGAAAATCATTAAGCACCTGAACCAGAGCAGTCTCAGTGCTATATCTTTTACGAAAACCGGATTGGAAGGATTTGTAGATGTTATGGATGGTTAAATGGTCTTCCAGTTGGACAGCCACTACCTTCTCAGTCACCTTCCCAATAAAGGGAAGGTTAGCGATAGGTCTGTAGTTTGTGAAACAGTCTGGGTCCAAGGTAGCTTTCTTCAAGAGAGGTGTAATCACCGCCTTTTTCAGGGAGCTAGGAAACTCACCTGACTCCAGGGAGCACCAGACTATTTGCACGAGGACTGCACTGATGATATCACTACAACCCAAAATTAGGGAGGTCAGTCCAGGATCCAAACTACAGCTTGTGGGACGCACACTATGGATGATCCTCATAACATCCACGAAATCAGGTCGACTGAAGGAACTCCAAGAAAACTGAGGTATTGTGAACTCACACTGTTCAACAGCATCACCCCTAGAGATTGCTGGATGCAAATCCGCCCTGATGTCGGCCAGCTTAGTTGCAAAGTAACGAGCTAGCTCCTCGCACTCTAATTGTGAAAAGGCTTTTCAAACTTGCAGACAGGCTGGGTTGCAGTCTGTCTATAGTTCGAAACAGCTGAGCCGGTCGATTCCAAGCAACTGCAATCTCCCTGTACAGGAATTCTGCCTTCTTATGGGTGATTGCAGACTGATAGATAGAATAAGGTTCCATAAATCTAAGGTGGTCGGCTTCAAGGGTGGACTTGCACCAGCACTGCTCTAACCTTCGCTCCTGTCTCTGCATCTCCTTCAATGTCCCATCAAACCAAGGGGACTTGGGGCAAAGGGATAGGGGGCACACACAAACAGGAGCAATAAGATCCAGAGCTGTTGTAACAGCTGTATTATAGGCCAACACCAAGGTCTCTGGATTACTGCCCACCAACATGGGGGATGATAGGTCAAGGACCGCTGCAAGGCCTTGGGAGGTAATTTCCCGTAAAGGGCAGTACCCGACCATCTCCACAGGGGAAGGCCTTCTTGGGAAGGGGGGGGTGCAAAAACTGAACCTCACGGTATAGTGGTTTGACCAGGTGACTGGTTCCACCCCTAAGTCGGATGCATCAATCCCCAGGAGAAAGACTAAGTCCAGAGAGTGCCCAGATTTATGGATAGCAGTGGAAACTACCTGTGTAAGGCCCAAAGAAATCATTAATTGGAACAAGTGATTACCAAATTGTGAAAGTTCATCGACCCAGGCATTAAAGTCACCCAGAATCATCAATCTGGGCGACTCAAATGACATATTGACGATGAAGTCTGCTACTTCCTGTAAGAAAATGTTTCCCATCTCCGGGTGGACAGTAGATGAGTATGATTCGAACACCTACACCCGCTACTACTGTGCACTCAAAGGACTCAGTCTCTCCCACTACCACACTCGTGAGGCCCAAATATCAAATACAAGTGGGAGATGGTAAGCAGACAATTGCAGGATTCTAAATTAAAGAATGTGAGTATCACAAGGATATCTCCTAACTGAATGTTACAACTGTGCAAACATGAATGTAGTTTTTTTTTAATTTGTGCCATTTATAGGGGAATGGATGACAGTAAAATACTACAGTGCTGAACATTATCTATTTCATGCATGGAGACATGGATCTGATGGCGCGTGATCATTATCTATCAATCCGATATTGA
Source organism: Neoceratodus forsteri (assembly GCA_016271365.2). Taxonomy (NCBI): domain Eukaryota; kingdom Metazoa; phylum Chordata; order Ceratodontiformes; family Ceratodontidae; genus Neoceratodus; species Neoceratodus forsteri. The sequence continues at coordinate 434,789,456 of CM028135.1, read as the reverse complement.
ATTACAGTCTTGTACAACATACAAAATTTATATGAATTAAAACATAAAAATAAAAACAAAACAGTAGAATACAAGAGAAAAATAGCAACTAATCATTTGAAGTACCTCTGTGGTGACTATTAGACAGACTAAGGTCTAAAACGTAGTGACTCTTGATGCCACAGTTAACAACAAGGGCACCACAGAGTCGGATGTATCGTCATGCACATCAGTACCTGCAAAAGCCATGCACGAGACCAGCAAAATGGAGACCAGACCTAAAAAACACAAATCAGACATCGTTTTCAGTATTTCTTTATTGATTAACCACCACAGTGTGAGGATACACTCCTTTATAGGACAATTTGGACACTTATTTAGCTGAAACATGTAAACAAATCCCTTTAATTAACTATGTATGTAGGTACTTTTTTTCTAGATCAGAATCAGTACGCCTACTTCTTAATAAAGCTTACATTAGGCCGCATGCGGATTATTGCTCATAGCATTGGAGTCCATATTTAAAAAAGGCTATGAATATTATAGAGAGAACCTAAAGGAGATTCGCCAAGTTTATTCCTCGATATAGGAACAAATCTTATGAGTATAGGTTGGGAGACTTGCCTTGAGAAGGATCAGGGGAGATATGCTCCTTTTTTTTAGAATTTTGGATGAACCTATGCTAAAGAGAGAACTAGGTCTAGTTTATAAGTATCTTAAATGTGAATTAAGGGGACATAAATCATAACTAATAGATACTGTACCTAAAACTGACATAGTAAATACTCTTACATACTGAGAGCTGTAAGGCTATGGAATCAGTTACCAGGGGATGTGTTCCAAGCACCTACAGTAACTTGTCTATTTTTAACAAAAAAATGGACAATTACATTCATGAAGGTAGCAGATTACCACCACTGAGTAGTGGGGACAGCATTTATGGGCTTAAGCCTTCTACTGTCCTATGACTGAAGTATAAACCGAAGTATAAAACCAAAGTTAAAAAATACCCCCTTAGGACACCTTTCTTTGCTATACCCCTTACAGATTATGAGATAAAGGGCTTGATTCTCAAAGGGGGCTTTGATCAGTTCAAGCTGTGGCAAACAGCAGCTGGCACTGAAACCCCGTGCTAGGGACCCTGCACCAGTTTCTGGTACAGGAGGGGATCTAGCACCTAAGTCCCACACTTGGCAACCTCTCGATGTGACAAACCCCACGGGCGCAAGGAGGTTGCCATAGGCTCCTGCAGAAAGGCAAGTGGCCTCCCCATCCCCGATCCCCAGGTCAGATAAAGAAAAACCTTTCCCTGGTAGTCTAGTGGCCCCCTTCCCCAGTCCCCAATGCAGTCGTTAAGTATGTGTAAAATCCACTTTCCCGGTAGTCTAGTTGCCCTTCCTCCCCATTTCCTGATGTAACCACTAAGTATGTATAAAAGCCCCTTCCCCAGTAGTCTAGTTGCCCCTCTAGTCCTGATGTGGCTGGCCCAAGTATGTATGAAATCTGCTACCCTGGTAGTCTAGTGGCCCCTCAGATCCCGATGTCACTGATAAGCATGTATAAAATCCCCTTCCCCGGAAGTCTAGTGGCTCCTTCCCCCAATCCCCGATGTCCCTGGAGTAATATGTAAATACATACCCAAACCTGGTGGTGTAGTGGTCCCCACCCCCACATCCCAGCAGGCTTTTCCCACCCACCCACACTGTCTATCCCAAAAAACAGCCATCAACCGGTAGAGCCATCCTTTCACCTCCATAGCCGTCCTTCGACTGAACTGTCACTGAGTGCATACTGTAAAATGTACATATGACGGACACTTTACAGTGTGCATTCAGTGACAATTAAGTCAGCTGTCCGTGGAGATGAGAGGAAGGCTGCACCTGTCGATGGCTGTGCTTCTGGATGGAGGGGGTGCAGGGTGGTGGGCACTATCTGCTGGGGTGGGGGAATGGGGGGCCACTAGACCACCAGGTTTGGGTATGTTTTTACACATTAGTCTGGGAATGTCGGGGATCAGGGAAATAGGCCACTAGACTACTGGGGAAGGTGATTTTATACATACTTAATAGGGACATTGGGGATCAGGGAGGGGGGCCACTAGACTACCAGTGAAGAGGCTTTAAACATAATTAATGGTGACATCAGGGATAGGGAAGGGGGGCCACTATACTACTAGGGAAGGGGCTTTTATACATAATTAACAGTGACATCTGGGATCAGGGAGAGGGGCCACAAGACTACCAGATAAGGGGCTTTTATACATAATTAATGGCAACATCGGGGATCGGGGAGTGGGGGCCACGGCACAATGATGCAAACAGACAACTCTCCCAGAGGTGAGTTTTCTAAGTGCCCTTAGCATAGCCCTGACTGGTCTAAGGGTACTTATAATTTTTCAATCTTGGAGACTTCTGAGAATTCCACATTAGGGGATGTGGCAGCTTTCGTCTGCCACATGCCCCCTAGTGCCAGGTTGCAGCCCATTTTTGGGTGTACGGACAGCGCAAGCCCAATTTGGGGCAGGCAGCATGCAGTTGATGCAGGCTGCCATTGAGAACTGTTCCCAGTGCATTGTTTGGCACAAGGGGCACTTTGCACCATTCATTGTGGCACATGCTCCTTGCGCTGCACTGGGAGATTTGAAAATTTATCCCATCTTGTTAATAGGTGATAGATACAGATACAATTAAAGTCTTTGGGCTTGATTTTCAAAAAGGGCTGCGATCAGTGCAAGCTGTGGTAAACAGCAACTTGTGCCAAAGCCTGGTGCACCAGAGACCCTGCACCAGATCCTGGTACAGGAGGGGTCCTGGCACCTAAGTCCCTACACCTGAAGCAACCTCTCCCATCAGGCAAACACATGGCACATGGGAAGGGTCTGCTGCAGGCTCCTTACTGCAAATGCAAGTGGTCCCACCATCCCCAATTCCTTAGTACAATACATAAAACCCCTTCCCTGGTGGCATAGTGGTCCCCTTCCCTAAACCCTAATGCTGCCCATAATAAAAATAATTCATATTGCCACCTGAACTGTCAATGAGGGCATACTGTAAAGTGTACGCTCTTATTGAGCATGTACACTTTGCAGTACAGGCTCATTGACAGTTCAGTTGGTGGCCAGCCGTGGAATTGTGAGCAGGGCTGTGCTGGTCGCTGGCTCTGAATCAGGATGGTGGGGGGGGAGTGGGGTGGAGGGCACTACTTGCTAGGGTGGGGGCCACTTTACCACCACAGCAGGGGGCAGTCTGAATAATTACTATTAGGGGCAGCATTGGGGATGGGGAGGAGGACCGCTAGTCCACCAGGGAAGGTGGCAATGTGAATTATTTTTATTATGGGCAGCATCGGAGGGCACTATACCACCATGGCTGGGGGAAATCTGAATTATTTATATTGGGGCAGCATCGGCGATTGGGAAGTGGGACTGCTAGTCCACCAGTGAAGGTGGCAGTATGAATTATTTTTATTACAGGCAGCATTGGGGATCGAGGGGGGGGGGCACTATACCACCATGGCTTGGGGCAATCTGAATTATTTATATTATGGGCAACAATGGGAATTGGGGGTGGGCCACTAGATCAGAAGGGTTTTTGTTTATTTACAATCAGGTATTTGGGGACATTGGGGATCGGGGCTGGAAACCGCTAGTCCACAAGTGTAGGTGGCAATATGAATTATGTTTTATTACAGGCAGCATTGGGAATCAGGGAAGGGGGACCACTATACCACCATGGTTGGGGGCAATCTGAATTATTTATATTATGGGAAGGGGTGCTAGATCACCAGGGTTTTTGTTTATTTATAATCAGGTATTCGGGAATATCAGGGTGGGGGGAAAACGGCACAGTGCCGCAAACAGGCAACTTTCCCAGAGGAGACTTTTCTAGGTACCCACTGATCATCCCTGTCTGGTCTAAGGGTACTTATAATTTCTACTTCTGGGAGAAGTCTGAGAATCTAACATTAGGGGATGTGGCAGGTTGTGTCTGCCACATGCCCCCTAGTGCCAGGTTGCAGCCCATTTTTGGATGCAGGGGTGTCGCAACCCCGGTTTGGGGCACTAAGGGTTGATGCAGGCTGCCATTGAGAATTGCTCCCGGTGTATAGTTTGGCTCAAGGCGAACTGTGCACCATTCATTGTGGCGCAAGCCCCTTGCCCTGCACTGGGAACTTCAAGAATCAAGCCCAAAAACTATGACTGTTCTTTTAAAAATGAAGGGATGAGTGTAGTGGGTATTCCACACACTGGCTGAAACAGAGATGCACAGTAGTTGGTTCATTGGAGCTAATAATGGATTCTGAGACCATTTGGACAGTGGGATGGTGCATCAGAGTTAAACTACTGTATACTGAGGCTGGAGTACAACACCTTCCCAACTGTTTCTTTTTGGGTGGGGGGTAGTATTCTACATGGGCCAACTAAAGGTCTGTTGTTAATGTGGCTCAAAATCCCATCTGAATAGTCCCTGTGATTCTGTAATATGTGGGCTGTGCACAGAAATATAGTAGGTCACACCAGCAAAACTTGCAAAAATCCTATTAGGTACAATGTGTGTGAAGAAGATGGGCATTCTTTCCATTCCTGTCCATGGGTATCCCATAATAGTTGAGAAGAGGTGGATCTTGCAGAACAAGATCTTTATGTTAATACACCACACATTTTAGGGCCAGGAAAAGGGAAACCCCTTTCCTCCACGATGCAAACACCGGTCACTTCTGTCCAGCTTTCACGTAGGCAGAAAGAGTTTCCAACTGAAAAACCTAGCACTAGTACTGCACCAGAAGTTCCTGCATGCACCCTTCCCATGGGACTGGCTCCAACTATAGAGGTGTCTTCAACTGAAGTACAAACCGAGATTGACATACCCCCTGAACAAGACCTGTAATCTATGGTTAAGAAACTCCTCAGGAATTGCAAGGTCTGGAAGACTCACGGGAGACAGATATTACTCTGTCCAAACTTATTCCATGCATACCACCCACTACTACTCCAGAAACAATTTTTTTTTGCATGGTGACAAGACAAAGAAAAAAAAAGGTCTGCTAAAATCCAAACAGTCAAGGAAAGACTCCGTGAACTTAAAAATTCATTAGAAGTGCTGGCTTCTAATAGAGACTGAGGCAACATGGGGGAAGCTTCAGATGTTTCTTTAGCCCTATTCTCTATAGACGCAGAAGACCCAGTAACAGATGTGGACTCAGATGCGTTAACTGAAAAGAGTAAATCTACTGGCAGGGTGTGGGGTATGGGGGAGGGAAGAAAAACAAATAATGGCATTAACGTGACAGTTTTTGTTTTCCTACTTAGCACTATGAGCCTTATACGCATACCAGCTTTCCAGATATCCACTTTAAATGTAAATAGTACTTGTAATTTAAAAAAAAAAAAGGTAGTCACATTATCATTTTTAAGAGATTTGAACTCCCCTATCATTTTCTTACAGGACACCAGATTACATATCTAAATGAGGCTGCTGCTATTAAAAGATTATGGCAGAAAGAGCCTCTATTTTGATCCTTGAGGGAAGAATGCTGTTCTGGGCTGTGGATCCTGTTTTCTAATTATGAAATCTCAGTTCAAGGTCTGGTAGATTTAATTCCAGGATGAGTCTTATTGTCAGATATTAAAGGAAACATGCATGGCAGGATGTGAGTTGCACTGAGATAACATCACACTTCAGTTGGTTGGGCACGAGGCCGCAGGCTGAGTGCATCCAACACCAGAGAAGTGAAATTATCTCAGCACTACACACACCCTGTAGTGCATTATTCCTATTATATAATGGCTCCATTGTCAAAAGCAAAAGAAAAGATTAAAAAAATACATTTTGGAATACACTTTCCCTCTGGGTATAAAGTAGTCCCTTTTTCCTAAATCAATTAACTCTTATTTTGCTAATGGGTACAGCAGTATGGCGGCTAATATGCATGGTGACAAGACAAAGAAAAAAAAAGGTCTACTAAAATCCAAACAGTCAAGGAAAGACTCCGTGAACTTAAAAATTCATTAGAAGTGCTGGCTTCTAATAGAGACTGAGGCAACATGGGGGAAGCCTCAGATGTTTCTTTAGCCCTGTTCTCTATAGACGCAGAAGACCCAGTAACAGATGTGGACTCAGATGCGTTAACTGAAAAGAGTAAATCTACTGGCAGGGTGTGGGGTATGGGGAAGGGAAGAAAAACAAATAATGGCATTAACGTGACAGTTTTTGTTTTCCTACTTAGCACTATGAGCCTTATGTGCATACCAGCTTTCCAGATATCCACTTTAAATGTAAATAGTACTTGTAATTTAAAAAAAAAGGTAGTCACATTATCATTTTTAAGAGATTTGAACTCCCCTATCATTTTCTTACAGGACACCAGATTACATTAACTAAATGAGGCTGCTGCTATTAACAGATTATGGCAGAAAGAGCCTCTATTTTGATCCTTGGGGGAAGAATGCTGTTCTGGGCTGTGGATCCTGTTTTCTAACTATAAAATCTCAGTTCAAGGTCTGGTAGATTTAACTCCAGGATGAGTCTTATTGTCAGATATTAAAGGAAACATGCATGACAGGATGTGAGTTGCACTGAGATAACATCACACTTCAATTGGTTGGGCACGAGGCCGCAGGCTGAGTGCATCCAACACCAGAGAAGTGAAATTATCTCAGCACTACACACACCCTGTAGTGCATTATTCCTATTATACAATGGCTCCATTGTCAAAAACAAAAGAAAAGATTAAAAAAATACATTTTGGAATACACTTTCCCTCTGGGTATAAAGTAGTCCCTTTTTCCTAAATCAATTAACTCTTATTTTGCTAATGGGTACAGCAGTATGGCAGCTAATATGCTGATTTACATACAGCACCAAGGAATACCAGGTAGATTATAAAGCTAACTTCAATTTTCCTTAGTAGTAGAGATTCATTTTTGGTAGTGGAGACTGCAGTATAGCACCTCAGCAATATAGAAACGTAGAAGTTGGTGGCAGATAAGGACCGCACGGCCCATCCAGTCTGCCCATTTCTTTTTCTGCCTTATGAATGTGCCATCGGCCTTTGCTCTGTCAATGGCCTATCTAGTCATACTCATCTGTATTGCTCCCTTATGCCTATCCCATGCCTGTTTGAAGCCCTGCTCTGTATTCATATCCACCACTTCCTGAGGTAGGCCGTTCCATGCATCCACCACCCTTTCTGTGAAAAAGAACTTCCTCACATTACCCCTTAATTGGCCTCCTCTAATCTCTTGCTATGTCCTCTTGTCCTGCTATTTTTCTTATATTGAAACATGTTAGACTCTTTTACCTTGTTAATGCCCTTAAGATGTTTGAATGTTTCGATCATATCACCTCTCTCCCTCCCTCCTTTGCTCTAGGGTATACATATTGAGCTCCGTTAATCTGTCCTCATATGTTTTCTGATTCAGTCCCTGCACCATTTTGGTTGCCCTTCTATGGACTGCCTCCATTTGGTTAATGTCCTTGTGCAGGTGTGACCTCCAGTACTCCATGCAGTACTCCAGATGGGGCCTAACCAGTGTCTTGTAAAGAGGGAGTATTACCTCCTTCTTATGACTCATGATACCCCTACTAATACATCCCAACATCCCTCTAGCCTTACCTATTGCTTTAGTGGTCTGCTTGGACAATTTCAGGTCATCTGTGATGATGATGCGCAAGTCTCTTTCTTCCCTTGTGATTGCCAGTAACTCCCCTCTCAACCTATCGGTAGCTTCAGGGTTTCTCTTCCCTATGTACATGATCTTGCACTTCTTTACATTAAACCCAAGTTGCCACTCTTCAGACTATTTTGCCCATTTTTCCAGATCTCTTCTCAATCTGCCCACCCTATCTGAATCATCTACTTTGTTGCAGATCTTGGTGTCATCTGCAAACAGGCAAACCTTGCCCCCCCCAGTCCATCTGCAATGTCACTGATGAAGATATTGAAGAGGACTGGCCCCAGAACTGATCCCTGAGGTTGTTGACAATCCCTCAATTCGAGGATGATCTCTACCATGGTTCACTGATGGATTCTGAGGTGGCTCAGTAATCCAATCCTAGGGCCACAGATTCGTCCACAGAAATTGCAGATGTTTCCATGTTTGAGAGCTGCCCGCTGGCTGGGGTTTTTTATCTTTCCTTCCTACGCTCTCTCTTTTCGGCTTCGAGGGCAAGGCATTTCTCTTCAAAGCAGGCCCTCACTTGATGGAGGTTCTGGCGCCATTGAGATCGGTTGGTGGTCAGCTCCTCCCAGCTCGTGATGTCAGTATCTGTTTTTTTTGAGATATGCCTTCAGTGTGTCTTTGTAGCATTTCCTTTGACCACCATGGGATCTCTGGCTGTGACTGAGCTGGGAGTATAAAATTTGTTTGGGGAGTCGAGAGTCAGGCATCCCTACACAGTGTCCAGTCCAGTGGAATTGTTGTCTGAGGATCATTGCCTCAATGCTGGTGACATTGGTCTCAACAAGAACACTAATGTTACTGCGGTGGTCTTCCCACTTGATGCGGAGGATTTTTTTGGAGACATCATTGGTGGTACCTCTCCAGGCTCTTTAGGTGATGTCAGTAAATCACCCAAGTTTCACATTCATAAAGAAGGGTAGCGATGATAACCGAACTGTATAACTGAATCTTGGTGTTCTTTCGTATGTCACAGTCAGTGAAGACATGCCAAAGCAGTTTCCCAAATGAGGTACTAGTGCAATAGATCCTGTGCTGAATCTCATCGTCGATGTTCACTGTTAAGGAGAGGTGGCTACCGAGGTAAAGGAAGTGCTCAACTGTCTCCAGGGTCTGTTCCTCGATGATGAATTGTGGAGGGCCATTTGCAAGGCCTTGAGCAAGCTGATAGAGCACTTTGGTCTTCTTGATGTTAAGTGAGAGTCCCAGACTTCGGTAAGCTTCTGCAAAGAGATCTAGCACAGACTGGAGGTCGCTCCTGGTGTGTGCAAGGATGGCACAGTCATCAGCGTACTGGAGGCCAATGACGGATGCCTTGAAAACTTTGGTATTTGACCGGGAGACATCCAAGATTAAAGAGGTACCCCACTTGTGACTTGCATCTCTTCTGACTGTATACCGTTTACCACCACTCTCTGTTTTTTGCCCATCAACCAGTTTGCAACCCAGTTGATCAACTTCTGACCCACCCCGAGCCTACCCAGCTTATTAATCAATCTTCAATGTGGAACAATATCGAAAGCTTTGCTGAAGTCAAGGTAGGTGACATCAACTGCACCCCCCCTTGGTCCACCACTCTGGTTACCCAGTCAAAGAAATCTATGAGATGAGTTTGACAAGACCTTCCTGTTGTAAAGCCATGCTGTCTTGGATCCTGTGCTCCTATGGATTCCAGGTGTTGAACTAAAGCCCTTCTCCAGTCTTCTGGGTCCTCTCCTGTGCTCATAGACTCACTAAACAGTTCTGCTAATGTCTCCACTAGTTCTTCCCTTAGCTCCTTTACTACCCTGGGATGTATGCCATCAGGTCCTATTGCCTTGTGTGCTCTGAGCTTAGTGAGCTCTTGTAGGACCCTTTCTTTTGAGAAGGGACTTGTGCACACTTCTCTCCCCTGTGTCCATGGTGCTGAGCTGTGGGCCCTGCCCTACCTTCTCCTTAGTAAATACTGAGCAGAAGTATATATTTAGGATAGATGCTTTTCCTTGGTCCTCCTCCACACACTCCCCCTTATCCCCTTTGATCTTAGCAATACCCCCTCTTGACTTTCTCTTTTCACTAATGTATCTATAGAAAGTCTTGTCCCCTTCTTTTGCTGTTCATGCTAGTGTTTCCTCAGTTTGGGCCTTTGCCTGCCTTACTGCCTTCCCTGCATTCCCTTATATTTCCTGAAGGCCAACCTTTTGGCTCTGACCTTTTTTGCTACTGTTTTTGAGAACCAAAGTGGTTTCCTCCTTCGGTTGCTCTTGCTTTTCTTCCTAACACAATGGGATGTTCGATCAAGTATTGTATTCATAATGCTTGCCCACCTTGCCTGTACCCCCTCACCTGTATTTCTTTTTGCTAGGGCTAGCTTAACTCTGTTGCCATCTTATCAAAGTTAGCTCCTCTGAAGTCCCATATTTGTGACTTGGAATGGGATGATTTAGTTCTAGTGGCCAAATTGAATCATACCATGTGATGGTCACTGGCCCCCAGATGTCCTTCTACCTGGAGATCTGTGATCCTTTCCCTGTTAGTCAGTACTAGATCCGGGATAGCCCTGTCTCTTGTGGGTTGTTGTACCAATTGTTTAAGGCCCTCCCCCTGCAGTGAATCCACTATGTGTCTAATTCTGACAGATGTTCCTGCTGGCATTGACCAATCTGTATCTGGCATGTTGAAGTCTCCCATTATCAGGCCCTCCCCTTTAGCTGTCACGTTTTGTATATCTTCTAACAGTAATGTGTCTATGTCCTCCCCTTGGACTGGAGGCCTGTAAACAACCCCAGTTCTTATGGCTGTCCCATTTCCTGTTTCCAGGGTGACCCACAGTTCTTCTGGCTCCTTGTGTGTATTCTGAATTTCTGTAGCTTTGATATTTTCATTGATGTAAAGGGCCACTCCCCCCCCCCTTTTGCACCTCAGTCTCTTCTGAACAGTACATAGCCAAGTACTAAAGTCTCCCAAGTGTGGTTACTGGTGAACCATGTCTTGTTAATGGCTACTACGTCCAGTTTAGCCTCTGCCATTGTTGCCTGCAGGTCTGGGATCTTATTTTCCAGACTGTGGGCATTTGTGTACATGATTTGCCATTGGCTAGATTTTGGTGCATTAGTTGTGGAGCGGGGTCTGGCTTTTCCCCTGCCTGGTGATGCAAATGAACTACAAACATGCTGAACTCCTGTTTGATCACTAGCTGAGGTGGAGGGGTGTTCTTCCCATGCGATGTATCGGATGATGCAGCCCTCTCTCCATTTGCTAGTTTAAATATTCTGCAAAGACATCAAACTTCTGCCCCAATGCACTGACTCCTTCCTTAGTCAGATGCAGGCCATTGAATTTAAAGAACTTTCACTCCCAAAACTGTTGCCAGTTATTTACAAATTTGTGTCCTTTTTCCTGGCAACAAGCCCTTGAGCCACATGTTTAGCTCCCCTATCTCCCCTTCTCTGACCTTCTGTCCATCTGTACCCCCTCTCCCAGACTGCCAGGATCTCAGAGAAGGAGATGTCAGAAGAAATGGTCTCCACAACTGACTGGCTGGCGAGATCATCAGTCCCTATGTGTATCAGGACGTCAATGTTTTCTCCTGCTTCCTGCATGATTTTAGCAATGTGGTCAGTGTCTTTCATGCTGATGTACCTGTGAGACATCTGGCCATTACCCCCTGCTGGAGGTAGCATCAACTCCCCGAATCATGGAGTCTCCTATGATCAGAAATGTTTTGGATTTCCTCTTTGCCTTTTTTGTTTTGGTCCCTGTTTTGGGTGGGTTTTGTAGTGCTAGCTCCTGTGCTGCAGTGTCCTACTCTGCAGTGTCCTATGCCCCTTTGTTTGAATTCAGAGACAGAGGCAGATACCTGTTTGTAGTTTTTATATGGTTTGTGGAGGTGATACGTTGGTGTGCACTGAGTGATGGAGCACCCTATTTGCCACTCCTATCTACCTGCCAACCTCCTAGACCAACTACCCTCTGTGGTCGAGGTACTTCAGTTGGATGCTGGGGAAATGGTGGGTGGTTCTTGTAATATATTTCCTCCTGAATATGTGATTTAAGGTGTGCAGTCTCTGGCCATGCTGCTCGGAGCTGAGCCCTTAGATCTGTGATGGTCCAGCATGTAGGACAGTATCCTAAATCGTGTATAATTGCTCTTTTGAAAAGTGTTCCACAGTACCTGCAGTTAATAATGTCCATTCTAGTTGAGTTTCCGAGCTTCTAACCTGGTCCAAATAATTAGAAGAAAAATGAAAGTATAGTTTTTTTTTTGTTTGCATTATTTGTTTTGTATAACTTTTTATAACAAGTTAAATTAATTGTACCCCTGTAAGTGAGGTCACTGTATGGTTACCCCTCTGATCCTCCCCTTCCTGCTTTGCTACAGGAAATGTCACAACTGTGCTTCTCTATAAAAGGAGTGTAGCATGGGGTGGTTGGGGATGGGGTTGGGTGGTTGGGCCCCTTCCCCTGCTGAAAAAGAAGAACCATGGATGTAAGGAACAAGGAGGTAAGAGCAGAAACAATCAACCAGCAGCAAATGCAGTCGTTATCCCTCAGTCTGTATCTCATATGTGCTCTTGTAATTAGCCCTGAAAGCTTAGCCTAATGATAGCTAAAACTGTAAAACCTATAAACACCACCTGTAACAATTTCACAGAAGATATACCCTGCAGAAAATACTTTGCTGCAGAGAAAAATAAAGCAGTAAAAAAAGTAACAAAACCTGTAAGCACAACCTGAAGAACAATTTAACAGAAAATATACATTGCAAAACACAATTTGAATCAGAGAAGATTACAGCAGTAATCTGTAAGCACAAAACAGTAACAAACCTGTAGGCACACCCTGTAACAATGCAGCAGAATGTATACCCTGCGACAGCAATTTGAATCAGAGAAGAATAAAGCAGTAAAACATAAGCAAAAAAACTGTAACAAAACCTGTAAGTACAAAAGAAAATAGTAAGACACAGTAAATCTGCCTAGCCAAAAGAAGCCTTAATTTTTTCTTGCTCTGATAATGCTTCTTGCTCTCTCCATACAAGCAAACCTAGAAGAAAAGAGCTCAGGTGACGCTAGGTGCCTTTGCCAGAAAACCTAGTCTTCCACCTCAAAAACACCAGCTAACCTGACCTTTTAACTCTTCCTTCTGTTGGAAGTTACTAAGGCTTTGTCCACTCCAGCCCCCCTCCACCCCAGTTACACTCCTAATTCCCTGAAAGAGCTGTGGAAGGAAAGCAATTAGCTCCTTCACTGTGAGAAGGAGACTGCAACACTTTTGAGCCCAAAACAAAATCCTGTCAGCAAAAAATAAAATAGTAGCAAACAGTAATTTTGCTTAGCCTAATAACAAATAAAACAAGCGTTTGTCAATGCCGAATGTTGCTTGCTAGTATGTGCTATTTAGGTATTTGGAAGTGATAGTTCCATGCCTTCCTCCCAAAACATCCACTATGTCTTTCCATTCAGTATTCACAGAAGAGTGGGAAGGGCAGGGGCCACAACAGTACAGCAGTTGCCAAGGGGGTGAAGAGGTGGACAATAGTCCATTCAAAGGCAAAAGAGTCCTGCAGGAGCTCACTAAATTGAAGGTGGACAAAGCGATAGAACCAGATGACATACTCCCAAGGATATTAAGAGAACTGCGAAGGGAGATAGTAGTACCTCTGGCAGCCATGTCCACTGGGTCATTCAGCATGAGTGAACTTGAGGAGAGCACATGTGGTCCCTCTACAAAAGTCCAGCAGCAGGGAGGAGGTGGGGAACAATAGGCCATTCAGCCTCACCTCAGTAGTGGGGAAGACCATGGAGACATTGCTTAAAGAAAGGATAGTGGGGCATCTAGAAGCCATTGGAGCCCAGGACCATAGACAACATGGATTCACAGTGGGGACATCATGTCAGACAAATCTGGTTGATTTCTTTGAGTGGGTGACAAAGGAAGTGAATCAGGGTGGGGCAGTGGACAATGCTTACCTTGATTTCAGCAAAGCCTTTGACACCATCCCACATAGGAGGCTGATAAACTAGCTGGGTAGGCTGGGCATGGGGGAAAGGGTGGTAAATTGGGTTAAAAATTGGCTAACAGACAGGAGGCAGAGAGTGGTGGTAAATGTGGTGCAGTCTAGGGAGAGGGGGTGACCAGTGGGGTGCTGCAGGGATCGGTGCTGGGGCCAGTCCTGTTCAATGTCTTCATTAGTAACATTGCAGAATGTATGAAGGGAATTTTTTCTCCAAATTTTCAACATAGCCATTTTAAGACCTCTGCTCATGAACAGTGTCACTGTGATTTTCTTAATGTGTCCCATACATTGATTTCACACACCGACTGCGCCATTGTGTGCTACATGGGCAGAAACAAGTTTTGGGCGAGGTGTGAAAAATGACAGCTGTACTGCTCATAAGGAGGTGTGGTAAACTGGCAATGTTGAAAATCTGGAGTGCAAATATTGAAAATTCATGAACTTATGAGCGTGCGTAGGATCAGTGCAACAAATAGTCATAAAACAGTCATTTTTGGGAATTTTTTCACCAAATTTTTAGCATAGTCATTTTAACACTTCTGCTTATGAACAGTGACTGTGATTTTCTTAATCTGTCCCGAACATTGATTTTGCACACCGACTGTGCATTGTGCGCTACATGCGCGGAAACACATTTTGGGCAAGATATGAAAAATGACAGAGGTACTGCTCATAAGGAGGTGTGGTAAACTGGCAATGTTGAAAATCTGGAGTGCAAATATTAAAAATTCGCAAACCTACTAGCGTGCGTAGGAACTGTGCAATGCACGCTCGTAAAGCAGTCATTTTTAGGAATTTTTTCACCAAATGTTCAACATAGCCATTTTAAGACCTCTGCTCATGAACAGTGTCACTGTGATTTTCTTAATGTGTCCCATACATTGATTTTGCACACCGACTGTGCCATTCTGCTCTACATGCGCAGAAACACATTTTGGGTGAGATGTGAAAAATGACAGCTGTACTATTCATAAGGAGGTGTGGTAAAATGGCAATGTTGAAAATCCAGAGTGCAAATATTAAAAATTTGCGAACCTACGAGCGTGTGTAGGAACTGTGCAATGCACACTCATAAAACAATCATTTTTAGGAATTTTTTCATCAAATTTTCAACATAGGCTTTTTGAGAGCCCACCTTATGAACACTGCACTGTCGTTTCATTAATCGGTCCCAAAAGGTGATTTTGCGCAGTGACCGTGAAATCACCCTTTGGGCCTGATTAATGCCATGACAGTGACAGAATTCATGAGGAGGCATCCCAAAAACCCCATGTTGAAAATTTGGTGTCAAAATTCCAAAAACTGCCTGAGATATGCAACAAAGTTGAAAAACCCCTATCTATCCCATTATACAGCTTACCAGCATTTCCTCAGTTTATGGTCGGCTTTGAAGAGTGCAGACGTATTCCCGGTCCACCGAAGATCATCGTGCTGAGGTCCAGAACTGAGTATGGCATGAGGTGGGGTGTGGGGAGGCACGGTGCGCAGTGGATGGGTGCAGGTTGTGGGAGGGGGCCAGGGAGAAGCGCCGAGGGACAGTTTTTGTTATTTACAGGTTTTTTTTAATAAGACTACGAGGGACGTTTGCCACGCTGGGGTGGGCTCCCAGCATGGCAGCTGGAAGGCTGTTGGGGGCTGGAGCTGACGTAGATTGGGCACTTATCATTATGAACATCATTTTGCCACGCTTAGGTGGGCTCCTCAGCATGGCACCTGGATGCTTTGGGGGGTAGTGAGCCAAGGAGGATTGGGCACCCCGTCAGCCGTGACAGTGTGGGGTGAGGTGGAAGGCGATGAGCATGCAGTATAGCATGCTGCATGCGCAGGTGGAGGAGGGAGCTCTGCTCACTGAAGCTGAGCCTCCCTTTCAACTGTACAACCACTGCATTTTCTACTGCTGTCATAGACTGCAGCAGCAGTGATTGGGGAACTGGGGCTGCGCCTGCAAACACACTGACTGCACTGGAAGACGGGTGCCACACCTCCGAAAACTCGGATGATGGCACTATGTTTCTTGCACATGCGTGCAAGCAACATAAAAATGTAAGCAAAAAACAGTAACAAAACCTGTAAGCACAAAAGAAAATAGTAACATACAGTACACCTGCCCAGCCAAAAGAAGCCTTAATATTCTCCTTGCTCTGATAATGTTGCTCAGGTGAAGTGAGGTGTCTTTGCCTCCTCACAGGCTTGATTTGTTTCAAGGAAAATGCTCTTCCTTGATAAATTTGTGGAAATTAGGGAAACTCAAAAAATGTGAAATAGCAGGGGAGAACTGAACCTGTTTATGTACCTGAGTGTTTAAAAAGTTGGATGGTACAAGGATTATTGATTAGGACTAATTTGGGAATATGATTGTACCAATTAGTAGAAAATAATACATTTTATTTTACCATTATTTTCCCTACAGTATGGTATCCAAGATGCAGTTGTAATCTCACAATGAACAGATGGCCGTGTGCCAAAAAAGATGTGGGATGTTGTACGGCTCTGTGCCCATGGAAGATTAAATGTTAAGGGAAATGCTAAGCATAAGCAAGTCTCGGAAAGATACTGTGCTATAGCTGGGTGTACAACTTAAGAAGAGAATATGGAACATTTCTTCCTTACATGCGGCTATATTTTAACATTTTGAATGTTCTTAGCAAATAAATGGAATATGTCTGATTTACGGAATATTAATTATACTACACTTATCTTAGGGAGTAGGTATGCACCCTGGCATATTTGGAATGCATGTACTTTAAATTTAGTGTTTGTATGCATTAAATAGTGGATTTGGCAGTCATGTTGCCAGTTTGTATTGCAGCAATAAGATACTCCATTGTTGGGCCTTACAACACATATAGAAAATGAACTACCATGTGTTAGAAATTTGGAGCAGGAAATTGTGCCTGGTCCACTTTTGTGGTCACAATTTAAGTGTTAATTGTGTGTGGTTCAGAGCTCAGTGCTTGTGCTACATATGGTAGCTGAATAATGTAGGTTGTGCTTAAATACAGAGGCCAGACCAGTAGGTAGGACAATGCTGATAAGGTATTAGTTGTATGAATTGATTAGTGCTTAGGTACTTTAGTATAGATATGAGCAAGTCAGTGATTATAGTACATGTGAACTTGATAGCATGAAAGGTGCTTAGATGCTGGAGCTGATGAGTAACTTGTTATGACTTGATGTTTTGGTCTTTCTCTGTATCCCACCATATGAAGGATGCTTAGTCAAGTAGGATGAGACCCCCAAAAGAAATAATGAGTATCAGTATGATTATCTCTTCCAGCTCCAGAGAGTGTGGCCAGTAGCACTCAGGAGAGGAAATCCCCCTTGGGGAGAAACCTCTGAGGACCCATGGCTACTGATCTGCCCATCCTTCTGGGCATACTAAAGGAGAGTAATCCTAAATTAACGATTTAAGTTGTCAGCTAATCTGAAATCCAAAGTTGTAAATCCAGGTTCAGTGCAAGCAGGAAAGCTGAATGAAAGTACTGATATTTGAGTGTCAGGTGAGGATGGCAACACAGCCTTGTAGTGAACTCCTAGTCCAAATCCTTGTCCAGGGTAGAATCTGATAGGAGATTGGAATCCAGTCGAGCATAATAATTTGAAGCATCAAAAGTTGCCTTAGTGAAGCAATCCAAAAGGCGAGGAAGTCTTTTCCGAGGAGAACCAGTGTCCAAAAGGCTAAGTCTCCAAGCCCAGAGTATGAGGACAGGTAGTTTGTGTTCCACTTGGCAAGCTTTGTAAATGAAGGCCTTGGTAATGAAGCACAGGAGCTAGGCACAAGCTGTGAGACCTGGAGAGGGCGGAGCAGTAGAAACTTCTGGTCCAGAGTAGGTGAAGCAGTAAAGTGAATTGGGAATAGATCTTAGTGTGAATAAGTAGACATAAGTTAGATGGACCTCCAGGCCCAGAGGGACAAAGCAGGTCATAGAATAGGTGAGACAGTCTGTTATGAACCTCTAGGCCCTGTAAGGGCGAAGCATGTAAATATGAGTAGGGAAAGTTCAACGTGGACTTACATAGGTCAGCAGTAGTAGTAGTAGTAAATCAATCTGTATGATGCAGACGTAGCAGCAGGGAGTAGTATTGAATGGATTATGTAAGGTACACAGCAGAGAGAGTGAGGGAACGAAAGTTAGCATGTAAATCAAAGAGCTTCTTGTTAGCTGAGCAATATAACAATGTATGTGTATGGTTAGGAAGCCAGGATGGTACAGCAGCTAGAATTAACTCATGAAAATGGTCTGACAAGTCCTTAATTGACATGCTCTCAATAATCTTGGATAGTGACAGATGAAGGAGAGGACTGCATTGGATGAAGTAGCAAGGTAACGGCATCTAATAAGCCTTGCTGCTATGGAATAGAGTAATGTTGAGGCATAAATCTTGAGATAGAAGGTGTTCTGGATAGGGCTCAGCTAAGTGTCCTGGCAGAAGTGAGGTAATAGTAAATCCATATGAACTGAAGCGGCAAGGCTGAAGCATCCAAAGGAAGTGATGGTGAATGTCCAAACTAATCCAGATGTAAGTCAGTAGTGGAACAAGGAGCACCTGAAATACTAGCAGACACAGTGAGCAGGCAGTACAATATGTGGACCTCCAGGCCCCGATGCTGGGTGAGGCAGGTACGGAGTAGAAGTAGTCAAACCTCCAGGCCCCAATGTTGGACGAGGCAAGTGTAGAGTAATAATAGTGGAACCTTCAGGCCCCCATGAGGGGGCAAAGCTGGTGTAAGTAGGAGCAACACAGGTGAGCAGCTGAATGAGCAATGATGTGCCGAGATCAACATAGCGATGAACAAAACTTGCAAGGTTGAAAGCAGTCCAGAGTTAGAATTTTCAGAGATCAAAGCCTGGGAGCAGTAAGCATGAAGTGATATTTTACGTAAACGAAGAACAAGTCTGTAGATAAGGCTGGACTGGCACATAGGTCGGAAAGTGTCCATAAGGAGAGTAACCCAGAGAAGCACAGAACAAGGCAGCAACAATAGTCAAACTTCAGGTTCTGAATTGAAGGAGTGATGGTCCTTCGGAAACTAAGTCCTGATGATCAAGAATGGCAGAATGCAGAAAGACGAAGGCGGATGAGCTGGCAACATGAACCACAGTTACTAGCCATATGGCACTGAAACAAATTAGCTTTGAGACTTGTCATGATATAGGAAGGCACAAAGACATAGAGCTCGGCTGAGAATTCCTGGCAGGAATTGGGAGTGGTAATAGATCCTGAATGAATTGAAGCATCCCAGTAGGAAGCATCCAAGAGAAGTGAAAGGAAGCCAGGTCCATACGAGGTGTAGAATGTGTGGCTGGACCACACGTAGGTCAGCCGGTGGAAATGAGTAGAGCAGCAGCTAAACCCCACAAAGGTTAGCGAGACCGCAAATTATTGCACTGAAAGCAAAAGCAGGGATGTTTGCCAGGTGAACCCAATGTGGCTGGCGGTATGGCCGGACCCCGTGTAGGCCAGGTGAAAGGAAGTGTGAGTCAAGCTAGATTGCATGTAGGCTAGATGACCAAGGCGCCGCCACAGAGGGTGGCCTGGAACCGCAAGCATCCCAGAGGCAGAAGCTGAGAAGACGAAGCAGGTGAGCAACTGAGTGCTAAGTAGGAAGGCGCTTGGTTGGCTGCTGGTTGTCCTGCCCCAATTACAGTCATAAATTAGCTTTAGGCAAGCTAGCTCCAAGCTGAGCGGCAGCAGCCTGTAGTTTTCTCCAGCATTCAATCTACAATATGTACAATTGTCTGAGTAAGGAATTCCAAGGAAGATTGCCAAGGATTAAGTGCAGAAAACTTAGAACTGGATATGATTTCAGATCATGCTTAATGAGCACCTATGAGCTGGTATGCAAGAAGTGAGGCAGTGCTCATAAGGACTGCTATGTACTGCAGAAAATGATGTGGTATGGTGACTGTGTTGGATTCCTGCTTCATAGCAATGAGAATGCGGTGCATCTACCAGGTGCGCTGAATTCTGAGTCAAGCAGTAAGCAACTGACAAGACAGTTTGATCTGTCTCTATTCATAGAATTAGGTTAACTACACGAAGTCTAGTAAGGTGTGGTAGTTGGTAAGGGGATGACTGGTCTGGCATATACAGCTAGCGTTCCTGTAAATAATAGCTTTTAGAAGTAAATGCTATGTCTCTGAGCTGATACTTCAAGCACTGTACTGGTGATGTAAGATATAGATTTATCGAATATAAATAGATACCGTAGCAGCTGAGTTCCAGATCATTTCCCCGTCCATTAGAGCTGTTCGAACTGGAATGTGTAGATAGTTTATATGGCAGAAGGTTGCTGAACAAGCTAAAGGTCCCGAAGCAGGCGCAAATGCTAGGGTGGAGCAGCTCAGATATCCTCAGTAATAAGTAAACGAAAGTCCCAGCTTGGATGGTGGTGTAGGGCCACATGGAGGTGGAGTGGAGCACTGCAGGAGTAGGCAGACTGAAGGTACGTGATGCAGCGGTAGCATGGCAATGGCTGCTCATAAGAAAAGCGGAGGCGGGAGAAAAGAACAAAGCAGGGAGATGCAGTCAGGAAGGTGAAGGCTCAGTAGCAAAATCCCCAAAAAGAACAAGGTACAGAAAAAGAAAATGCACAGCAACAACAAAGGATCCGGGTGGGGAGGGAGACAAACAAATGGCAACAGAAAAAGAAATGAGTAGAGGGGAGGCACGGGGCAGGAGGGGCACACAACAGAAGAAGAAAGGAAGGAGCGAACAAAGCCACCAGCAAGTGCGACTCTCTCTAAGCAGAGCGGCTGTAGCCTGTTAGTTTAAGTAGGATGTGGGGGAGGAGCTCTTCCCCCACATAACTACAGGCAAGCCTTTCAATTATAAATATTAACCAGGAATGCAGAATTTGAATAGGACATTTATTATCTTGGTTTCTTTGTATATGAAGTTTTTCTTTTTGTATCCTCTTACTGTTTTGTTCTGTTTATTGATTTTTTTTAATTAGTATTTTTTTTTTGTACCCCAATTTTTCACCCATTCCCATCTTGGCGCAAACATGTGGAGGCACTTGCACACTGCGCTACAAGATGCTCTCCCTTCATGTCACCCCCTCCTGCCTACACCGTCACCAGACCTCCACCTGGTGGTGGCGGAACTATGGGGGAGTGACAACCTCACCAGGAGCGGAGAGCTGCCATTAGGCAGCTTGATCTTACTCCCTCCCTCCCCCTCCCTGTGCCAGCTCCTCAATGACCCGAAGTCATTCCCGAACCCGGGTCATAGCACCACCAGGCCGACGTTTTGATTTTTTTCAATAAAGAATTCTACTCTTTTTGAGAAATGCCATGAGATCTTTAACATCCACCTAAACAACCACCAGAACAGGCTAGCTGGACCTCGGCTAAATGTCTCATCTGAAAGGTGGCACCTCAGGAGTGCACCCCCCCAATGCTGCACTATAGTGTCAGTATTGGGATTTAACCCAAGATCCTGGTGTGGGGATGGAACCCACAACCTTCCGATCTTTCAGCCTCAGAGGCAAGTGTGCTACCTGCTGAGCCAGTGGCACTGCACTATTGGACAGCACTATGGTATACACCCCCTACAGAGACAAGTCGACAGCGACCAACGCTACAGCGACAACAGTGTCAGGTCACTGTAGTGTCAGCACTGGACCCTGGCATTGTTTTCTGGGGGTCTTGCACCCCCTCCCCTAATGAGCTCTGATTCAGAGCTGATTAGTTTAATTGGGGGGTGTTGGGGACACAGCCACCTGCTTGGGAGGGTTTGGGGGTGAAGCCCCCTGAAGAAAACATGGGAGACAGTGACCACCCTTATGCTGACTGCAAATGCGGTCGACATAAAGGTTTCGCTGTAACATCGATTGACAGAATTTATGTTTGCTGCCATCATAGATCCCAGCACTTTGATTCCAAACTTCATCCAGTTACTCTAGTTCATAGTTTTAAAACTTGAGAGAGGTTAAATCTCTATATCAAGGCTTGGCTTGTCCTTTTGAAAATTTGAATGGCTCTCAGAACTTTCAACATATGTACTAATTCTGTTATTTCTAGGTTTGGACCTTTCTTCATAAAACTTATTCTCACTTGCTGGGGGCACAGTTCCCCATTTATTTTTGCACCTGCTCAGATGAGCACTTACCTCTGGCTTTTGCCATCACATCTTATTTTCTGTTATAATTGGGTCACTGTGCAGATGTTGCAGAGGTTGCCTCTCAGTTACTATCCCTGCCTTGTGCCTATGGGGGTCAAGTATGGATGGGGGTGTGGCTTGTTAACCTCCTCACATGTGGGGTTGGTTCAGAAGGGGAACAAGGTGAATAGCTCGGTGCTTACACCCAGAGAAGTAAATAGTGTGGCTGATCGCAAGTAGAATATTAATCCCTGTAATGCAGTGCCAGCCCACCTTCTCAATAACTATCAGATACCACACGAAAACCAATCTGTACCAGTACCCACACATTAATTGCAATTTCAAGCACTTTTGTACCAGTTAGGGTAGCTCACTAATAATATGTTTGTACACCACATTTTAGAAACTAATAACAGGACTTTATTACTCAGCAGCACAGGTGCTGTGAAGGGGATAAGGGTTATGCAAAACTAGATTAGCAATGATTTTAGGCAATAGCAAGATTTGTGTGTGACCCCAAGCTGCGTGATCTCAGATGTCCAGGCCTCTCATAAGAGATGGAGTAACAGGACTCTCAGCACCCTTACACAAAACTTCAGACATGGTCTACAGTAGGGCCTCCCACTACTCTCAGCAGCAAATTCCCACAGTATCAAACAATTTTTGCAAAAAGCGAATATTTTTCGTAATGCAGTTTAGTTCTAACTGCTGGGTGCCTAGGTAAATTATACCCTGTTGCAGGTCTGATGACGAGATGCCCAGGATCTTGCTTGGTACACACAAGCTTGTTTTACCCCACCTGACCAACTTTTGGCTATCACATTTTTATGTTGGAACAAACTGTAATCCAATCTAACACAAAATTGTAACCCAACATGTGAAATTCAACAGCAATGGTTTCTGGTTGGCAAGCCAGTACTCACATGTCCTGTACCAAGTTGTAAGCAGCCTCAGACAGTTTTGGATAAGCGATATTACAGCACCTGCAGATGGTGAAAGTAGGCCCAGGCTAGGCCCTATTACTGTGTCATGGCTCTCTTCTCCTCTCAATCAGCATGTGGCAAGGTGGCAAGTTCAAAAAGGCTGAGATTAGGCCGGCCCACCGGCACAGCAGTAGGGCTACCGCTTGCGGTGCCAGCGACCCGGGTTCGGGAATGGACTCAGGCGGCTGGATGACTAGCTGGGGGGAGGAAGATTGAGTGCCCAGGGGCTGCTCTCCTCCTCTGGGCGAGTTGGGATGTGGGTCCCGCTGTGATACCACCACCTGGGTGACCACGGGTGGAGGTACAGCGAGACAGCATATAAGGGAGGGAGAACGTCTACCGGGAGCCGGAGCTTACGTCGCTCCATGGCCCCCCCTTGTGTGCAGACGTCCTGTGGGCTGGGACCAAGAAAGTGGAAAAACCCTGCGCTGGGCTCCTGTAGACGGGACCCAGCTGTCCCGAGGTAACCCTTAACCAGGCTCCATAGATGGGTCTGGTGACGCCTTCCGAAGCATACTTGAGGTGTGAGAGGGGCACCGCCCAGGGGGTCACCCAAGGCAGGATGGGGAAAGGCTAACCAGCAGCTGGAGGGATGTACCTGGGGTAGGACTACGGGAATACACTACCAAGGGATCCCCGAAGAAAGGAATCTAGTACAGCGAAAAGGGGGCATACAGAGAAAGTATAAAAAAAAAAAAAGGCTGAGATTGATGAGTTACCCCAACTCACCCTAGTGGGCTCTCACTCAATCAAGGATACAAGTATCCTGGAGACAAGCTCCTGACCATCTCTTTCCTTGGCACACACTATACAGGGTAGTGCAGCTCATTCTCACCTCTGATTTCCAAAGTCTGTAAATGGCTTCAGCAGATTTGGTCTTACACCGCTTTGCAGGTTTCACTTCACTTAACTTGGATGGAACATCCAAAAAACAGATTCTGCACACACCAGGATCTCTGGCTCTGAGGCCTGACTAGTAGTGCTGTGTGGAATTTTCAAATTCTGTCAGAACGAAATTTCATAGAATGTTTGAAATTCTGCGAAATTCCACCAAATTTTGCCAGAAACTAAATGGTGGAATTCTGCAGCAGAAAAATGCAGAATGAGATTTTTTGCAACATTTCTATGGAATAAAGGATCTCAATATTTTCTGCAGAGATGGTTACGGATGATTTTATGCTGAAAAAATGCTGTTCCGTGGAATATTTTTCACGGATCTTAATATTTTCCACAGAAATAGTTGCAGAATGATTTTCCGCAGAAAAAATGCTGTTCCACAGAATATTTTTCTGCGGATCACAGCAGGCAGAATTCTGCAGAAAAAACAGTGCCATTCCAGCAGAAATTCCACCAGTGGAATGGTCATTCCACGCTAATTTCGCCAGCGGAATTCTGCATTCTGCACAGCACTACCAGTTAAGCCTTCAGCTCTCCTCCTCAATGCATCTCTCCTCTCCAACCACTCAGGAAGGACTGCCTGAACTCCTCGTAGGTGAGGGAAGGGGTCAGCACAGCTCATTCCCATCATAATCTCTTACTTGTTATCAGGCTTGTCACTTGTGATTGGGCTCCTGCAGTGACTGGAAAAAGGTACTAAGCACTCCATTACTGTTCCTCTAAAATGCCTGAGTTTTTACCAGGACCTGTTTCCTTCCAGTTGGTTGTTCCCAGTGGTCAAGCGTCAACAAAGATGGCCATATCCATTTGTTTACATTTGGCACAATGGCTGCTGCTGCTGCTGCTGGCTACACACTTGTTTCTTGGTTGCTCTCAGATACTATAGCTTTTTAACACTCTTAATCCAGCTAAAATACAGTCCAGTTTGCAGTGATGATGCCAGCAGTTTCTCCAGTTCATGTTCCAGTGCACAAGCACCCCTTTCATTGTCAACGTACAACAACAGAACAACAGTGCAAATAACAACTTCTCCTGGCCTCCAGTTGCAGTTCCAGCTGCAGGACGTATTCGTTGCAGGTGGACCCATCTTTAGCCTGTAGGGGCTCAAAAGGTAAACCCCACCTTTGAGGTGGTTACAGTGTCTTTACTCAATGCTGCTTCAGATACAAGGGTTTAAGTTTTCCGGGTGAAGAGTAATTGGGAACAGGAGACCGCGGGTTGACTTACTCAGGAGTCATGAGAGAACTTGATTAAAACTGCTTTTTCAATTTCTTCCTCCCATATACTGTATGGCAGGAATTCACGGGGAAGAACTTTGTTCAATATTTTCGCACTCCAGCAATTCATGGCAAATTTATGAGGCAGGCCAAAACGGGGTGTTGTAGAGGATGTGGCAACATCCCATCAACACACTCACATGTGATCTGGCAGTGTCCAGTTCTGCACCTGTTTTGGGGACAGATCCAGTCGACTCTTGCCCAATTTCTGGATTTACATATACTGCTATCGGTGATTGGTCATCTTTCATATTTTGCCAGGGTCCCTACATAAGGCACCCTACTGGGAGCTTGCTCATGTCAGCTTTTTATCTGCAAATCATGATGGAAATGTGAAAAGAAAAGTGTGACCCCACTGGGACTTGAATCCAGGCCCTTGGCGTGCCGTGTCAGTGCTCTATCTGCAAAGAAAGCCATCACAAAAAAAGTGTTTTTCTCCAGCTCCACCATCCCTTTCAATACAGCAAGATATCATTAAAGATATATATACCTGTATATATATATATATATATATACACACACACACACATATATATATATGAAAGAGAGAGAGAGAGAGCATTCAAAATAATTAGACACAATGGATTCTGTACCATGGGGGAGGGGGGCTCGTCTTGGGGCCTAGGAAGGAAGAGGCAGGATTGAGTTAGGGAGGCTAGAATAATATATAGGGCTCTTTTTCTATTTATTTTAACTAATCTGGTGTATAGATTGGAGAGTAACCAACTTGTGTACTCCTCCATGTGGACAGTTTTTAAAACTCTTATCTGCTCACATCTGTATTACTGTATACACCTATATATTTGGTATTGTATGTTCATTCATCTGCATTGCCCTGTTAGCTGTACTGCATGTCTTCTGTACTGCACATCAGTCAAGCCTCTTTATGAAATCTTTTCAAAAAAATAATAAAAATTAAGTACAAAAAAACTCAAATTGGGCAGACCTCTTAAGTAAGTCATCATTACCTCAGACAGTGGTGGGGTGGGGGGGTGGTGGTGGTGGTG
This sequence comes from Neoceratodus forsteri, assembly GCA_016271365.2. Classification (NCBI taxonomy): domain Eukaryota; kingdom Metazoa; phylum Chordata; order Ceratodontiformes; family Ceratodontidae; genus Neoceratodus; species Neoceratodus forsteri. The sequence continues at coordinate 434,763,531 of CM028135.1, read as the reverse complement.
GTGAACCATCTTCAGTTAGCTGCAACTTCTATTTTTCTGGTGCACATTAGGGCTGTCCCTTCTCAACAATATTAGAACATACGAACATATGAAATTTGCCAGCAGATAAAGGCCTAGAGGTCTATCAAGTCTGCTTAAATGTGCAGCTAGTACCCCTTATTTTGCAGCTGCCCCTCCCTGCCACCCTTCCCTTCCCTTCCCTTCCCTTCCATTGACCCTTCCACTTGCCCTGTCCCATTGCCTTTTGAAGCAGTCCACATATCTTCTGGATACCACTTCTACCAGTAACGCATTCCACCCAGCTACCACCCTCTCTGTAAAAAAGTGTCTCCTCATGTCCCTCCTGAACCTTCCTCCCTCCAGCCTCATATCATGGCCCCGGGTGTCCCTCCCTTCCCTTACTTTGAACAGCCCCTCTGTACCTGTCTTGTTTATTCCTTTTATGTTCTTAAAGGTTTCAATCATGTCCCCCCATCCCTCCTCTCCTCTAGCGAGTTCATGATCAGCTCCCTGAGCCTTCTCTCATATGGCAAGTCCCCCAGCCCCTTGATCATCTTTGGTCACCCTGTGCTGCACCCCCTCCAGTAACTTAATGTCCCTCTTCAGATATGGGTGCCAGTACTGCACGCAGTACTCCAGATGCAGTCTAACTAATGACCTATACAGTGGCAGAATCACCTCCCCCCTCCTCGAGGAGATACCCCTTGCAATGCAACCCAGCATTTTGTTGGCCTTTGCAGCTGCCTTCCTACATTGTGAAGAGCTGTTCATTGACCCTGTAATGAGCACCCCCAGATCCTTCTCCTCCTCCTCTGTCTGGGCTAGCTGCACTCCCCCCAGCTGGTAACTCCTCCTTAAGTTCTTCACCCCAAAACGCAGCACCTTGCACTTTTTGGCATTAAACCCCAGTTGCCCAGTGTCAGACCAGGTTTCAGCTTTTCCAGATCATCCTGCAACCCCTGCCATCCCCCTAGGTCATCCACCACCACTCCCATCTTGGTGTCGTCAGCAAACAAACTGATCTTGCTCTTGATGTCCAATGATATGTCTGCAATGAATATCCCAAACAACACTGGTCCCAACACTGAGCCCTGTGGAACACCACTCGTCACTACCCTTGGGGATGAGAGAGCCCTGCCCACCACCACCCTCTGTTGCCTTCCCTGAAGCCAGTTCCCTACCCATCTCACCAGCTTTGCACCTGCCCCTGTGCCTTCTAACTTACTTCCCAGCCTCTCATGTGGCACCGAGTCAAATGCCTTACTGAAGTCCAGATACAGGACATCTACTGCATGGCCCCTGTCCAATTGCCCAGTCATAGAACTCCACCAGGTTGGTTTGGCAGGATCTACCACATAAGAAGCCATGCTGTCTGCTGTCCTGTAGTCCTTTGGCTTCCAGGAGGGTCACCAGCCTCTCCTTCAGGATAGTCTCCATCAGCTTACCCACGATGGATGTGAGGCTCACTGGTCTGTAGTTACCTGGTTCATCCTTGGGGCCAGTCTTGTGGAGGGGCACCACATAAGTCATCCTCCAATCCTGATGTACACACCCTGAGTGTAGTGAGGCATTAAATAGGTCTGCCAAAGTTCCTGCAGGACCTCTGCCAGCTCCTCCAGTACCCTGGAGTGGATGCCATCTGGGCCTGGCACCTTGTCTATCCTCAGTGCCCTTAAACCCCTCAGAACTCTGCCCTCCATGATTTCCCCATCTGTCACCCCTCCCACCCTGTTTCTGCCATTCCTCCCCTTGGGTATCACCCTCTTCTCCAAGCAGAAGTAATCATTTAGCACTTCTGCCTTATCGCCCCTTGCTTCCACCCAGCCCCCCTCCTTCCTAATCCTTACTATGTGGTCCTTACAGTTCCTTTTCTCCCTCATATACCTAAAGAAGTCCTTCTCACCCTTCTTAATGCCTTGTGCCAGCCTAAGCTCCGTAGATGCCTTGGCTCCCCTTACTGCCCGAGTCACTTCCTTAGATTCCTTCAGGTACTCCTCCCTGTCCTCCCCCCCTCCCTGTTTTCTTGTACCTCCTAAAATCATCTCTTTTCCTCCTTACCTTTTCCATGACCACCTTGATCACCCAGCTCAGTTTCTTAGCCCTAGCCTTCTTTTTTTTATTTTAGTCTTTGGTAACCGGGTAAGGCCAACTAGGCACAAGTGCCTGTTTTCAGGGGCAACCTGGGAGCACTGGGCGGTTAAGTGACTTGCTCAGAGTCACACAATATGCAAGTGGAGGGTGTGAGAATCAAACTCAGGTCTGGTCTGCTGGATGTATCAAGCTCATTCACACCTTGTTCCTCTAACCTCTAGGCTATACTGCCAGCCCAGTTTGCTCTGGGGCTTGCTGCAGGTTCTGGTTGCCTCCGCTATCCCCAACTTTATGAGCTCCCACCTCTGGTTAGTGTCCATGCTAGGTTGAATCTTGGCCAGGTACCTTTTACCACTTCCCCCATCCTCCCAAAGTCAGTCCTCCTGAAGTCTAGCATCCTTGTGCTTGATTCCACTCCTTCCTTGCCCATGTCCAATGTGAGTCATACTGAGTGGTGATCACTCCCTGACAGTGGTTCTTACCCTCTAAGTTCCCTCACAAACTCCTCATTTGCCTGCACAAGGTCAAGGGTATTCCCTAACCTAGTTGGTTCACTGCCCATTTACATCAGGAAGCTGTTCAGTAAGGCATCCAGCAATACCTGCTCCCTTCTATTTCTGGTTGTTGGGGTACTCCAGTCCACTCCTGACATGTTGAAGTCCCCCACAATCACCACACTACCCCTCATGCAGGTCCTTCTGATCTGTACTGCTAGTTCCCTGTCTAACTCCTCTGTCTGAGATGGTGGCCTGTACACCACTCCCATTCTGAGAGTCCTATTCTTGGAATCCTGGAATTGCATCAAAGTGACTCCATGCTACCCCTTCCCTTTCCTCCCCTACACACTTCAGTCCTTCCCTCACATATAGTGCCACCCCCCTCCTTTCCCAATCACCCTATCCCTACAAAATAACCTGTACCCTGGTACAGACAGGTCCCAGTCATTGTATTGGGTGGCCCATGTTTCTGTGATGGCTGCAATGTCCATCTCTCCCTCTGCCATGAGCGCCTGTAGGTCTGCAGTTTTCCTTCCAAGGCTCCTAGCATTAAGGATGACAACCTTCCACCCCTCTCCCCCTCCCATCCTGCTCTCCGTTACTAGCATCGCCGATAGTACTTGCCCTTTGTCGTTTGTCACTGTTATGGGGAGTAAGCTCATGTGACTTCCCAACCTGTGGTCTCTGCATGTCTCTTGTCCACTTGCCACCCCCCGCTCCTAGTTTAAATTCCAACTTCCTCTATGTACTCTGCTATCCTCTGTTTCAACACTTTATTTCCCTCCTCGCTCAAGTGTAGTCTGTCTTTGGCATAGAGACTACTGTCCTCACAGGTCCCTCCCTGCCCACCTCCACCAGCCCATACCCTTTAGCATGACACCAGGGTTCTTAGCCATCCATTAAATTCCTCTATTCTCAGCTTTCTTGTTCTGCTTGCCTTAGGCACTGGGAGTATATCTGAAAATGTTACTGATCTTCCTGCCCCCTCACATAATTGTCCAAGTTACTCAGACCTCATCTGGACTATACCTACCATCTTGTCAGCCAGGATTTAATTCTTGTAGGACTGAAAAAATAAAAACAGATGAGGCTAACCAAATCTATATTTAAAAAAATATAGTATATCATATACTGTATGTGCTAAGGATAAGTCAAATGACATAACATGTCTTATTTTCAGTTGTGTTATGCTTCTATGCAAATGTTATTTATTTATTTATTGAAATCTTGGATGACACCTGTGAGCGAATGCTCGTTGAGAGGTTCCATGTCAGATACATTAATAGAAGAAGACACAATATAATTATAGTACATTATACATACAGAGTACAAAAAAAATTCAACAGTATATGGGTTGCAATGACAAAAAGTTACACAAATTGTGCTAAGGCATAGTACATGGTATGCCAGCGTCCTGTGGAAGAGAGAGAGGCAGACTGTTATGGTGAGGTAGGGAGGAGCATTGGGAACTGGGATAGGAAGGGCAGAGGGAAAGAAAAGAGTGAAAAGGTAGGTGTTGGGAGGCAAGTGCTAGGGCAAAAGGGGGTGGGAGGCAAGTGTTTGGGCAAAGACTTAACTTGGCGGGTCAGGAGTTGGAAGTGCTGAGGCAGACTAATACTGTGGGAGCAGACTAGCTTGGGCGCCTACAGGTACCGTTGCTGGTGAGGGGTATACCTCCCGTACAACAACACCAACAGAGCGAACAACACTCCTGTCATCAAAATCGACACTTTGCCGACAGGTCTCTGTATTGGTGTGCATGACACAGGGGCATGCTGTCTCCCGGTCCTGCACCCCCACCACGAGTTAACTCCAACTGGTGTTAACAATCCTTTAGTTGGGAGGTGTGGGGGGGTGGAGCCTCCCACATAGGAGGTTCGGGGGCGCAAAGCCCCCTGATAGAAAAACAGGACTGGGAGTCTGCAAGAAATCATGCTGACTGTGATTTGTGGTCAACATGATTCCTGTCGCTATAATGCCGGTCGACGTTAGAGATGTCGAACCAGCATGGTAGAGCCCTGGTGAATTGCTGACAGAGTTTGCGCTTAAAGGAACCAAGGGTTGTGGCTCTGGCTATGTCAGGTAGTAGACCATTTGTCCACAGAGGGGCCCAGTGAGCAAAGGATCACTGGGCCATAGTTGTGTGGCACCTGGACACATGGAATACTTGTGTAGTCGAGCTCCTGGATGCCTGGCATGTATAGGTGTGATAGAAGGCTCAGAACTCCTTGAGGAAGTAAGGTTAGTGAGACCTTTTTTGTGAGTAGGCAGATTTGATAAAGTATTCTGTCCTTCAATTGAAGCCAGCTTCATCACGCATAAAGCTCACAGGTGTGGGTGAGTTTTGGGGCATTAGTGAGCAGGTGGCAGGCTTTGTTTAAGGCTGTTGAGAGGCGTTGGAGTGCTGTGTCAGTAGCGGACCCATATATAGCTAGGCCATAGTCAATCAAGATGTTGAGTGAACTGTTAATTGCCAAGTTCAGACCTTCATAGGTCAAGCAATGTCTGTGCCTGATGAGGATACTGATCCTGGTGTTACAGGCTTTGGCCGTGATGTCAATGTGCTGTGTGTAAGACAGGGCAGTGTCCAGTGTGATTCCCAGGTACTTGAAATGAGGGACTAGTTCCAGGGTGTTACCAGAGTCATTCTGAATTGCCAGGGGACAGCCTTTTAGCTTGTTTTGGGCAGTGGTGAAGAGCATGGTCTTGGTCTTTTTATAGTTCATGACCAGTTTTTGCTCTTTGAACCATTTTTCAGCCACAGCGAAGCCACTTTGGAGGTCATATTCCAGAAGTGTGGGGTCAAGGTTGCTAGTAAAGATCACCGCATCATCTGCATAGAGGAGCATGCTGCTATTGCAAGCAGCCGGGAGGTTGTTTAGGAAGACGCTGAAGAGTAACGGACTTAGTATGGATGATCCTTGTGGTACCCCTGATCTGACTGGCTGACTTTCTGAGAGGATGCCTCTGATCTTTACTTGCTATGATCATAGGCTAAGGTAGCTACAAAACCATGCCATGGTTTCTAGGGCTAGCACTATGTCCGAGAGCTGTTCAAGGAGGGAGGGCATGATGAACCCTATCAAATGCCTTTGATAGGTCAACAAAGGCTGCCCCTACAATGTGCCCTTTGTCAAGAGCACTATGTATGAATCTGGTAAATTCCAGGAGAGCCGTGATGGTACTATGGCTGGCTCGGAAACCATGCTGTTCTGGGCATTGATGCTGATATTGATTGAAGTACTCCACCAGCTGGTCAGCCACAGTCCTTTCAAGGGCCTAGGACAGTGGGGGGAGTATAGAGATCGGCCTGTTGTTGTTTTGAAGAGACCAATAACCACCTTTGTGTACAGGGGTGACCGTGGCAGCTTTCCAGATTTGGGGGAATTTGAAGTGGCAGAGGGCTAGATTAATTATCTTTGTCAGTGGACCTTGCACTTTATCTAGTGTTAGTAAAACAAATTTTAGGTCCAGAGAGGGCTTTTTCTAGGTATTTTCTAGCAGCAGCTTCAGAGACCAGTTTGAAACGGAAGAGTGGCCGGTTTGGTCGTGCTTGGGTCTTCTCACTGACCCCTGGAGCAGGGGTATTGAAGAAGTTCATTGGGAGCAGACTACTGAGATCTGAGAAGGCAAGGTTCATAGAGTTAGCGATGAGTAGAGGGTCCAAGGTAGGGATGCTCTCAACATTTAGCATGGCTGGGGCTATTTTAGGGTCCCTCCCAATGATATCATTTAGATTCGCCCAGAACGATTTGCTGCTATTCCAGGTGTTAGTGAGAGCTTCCTTGTAGAATTTGCTTTTTGCCTCATGGACTGCCTTTGTGCACTCATTGCAGTCCTTTTTATACCTTTGGATGTTAGTTGGTGTGCCATGTGCCCATGCTGTTTGGCAGAGTTGGTCTCTTGCGTTTAATTGCGTTTAACAACTAAATAAAAATAAATAAATAAATAAATTGTGCCAGTAGTTCTGGGGTAATCCAGGGATTTATAGGTCCTCTGTTTTTTCTCTCTGTGATGGGAGCATATTTGTCACAGGCCGCATTGAATTTTGAGATAAAGAGATCTAGTGCAGTGTCCACATCCATGGTTCCATACAGGTCTGACCAGTCCTGTTGCTTTATTTCCTACTGTTTATACTCCTCGGCAGAGTGTCCCTACATGATCTTTGGCACGGCCTTCACCCCCAGACCCGGTCGTGCTTACAGGCCACATGAACAAGCTCCCCCAGTGGGCCGGCCATTATCACTCACACATCCACTGGGTACTCGCCCCTCTTGGGTCTCTCTGGGAGCCATCAGCCACAAAGATCGCCCTCTGCATTTTCCCTTTTTCTTCCATTGGAGAGCTGGATGTGCAACAGCGTCCATGCGTGCTGACACCTGCCGCACTCTCCCCCCCTTACTATTGCATGCCACTTGTAGTGCGACTGGCCTCCACCAGTCGCCACTACAGGGCAATGCAAGCCCCATTACCCACCCCAGAGAGAGGAGAACAGTTGTCGGACGCTCATTCCTCCCTCTCCCCTGCCAGCCCCCGGCAGCCCGAGTCCATTCCCAAACCTGGGTCACCGGTGTGGCGTCCAGCGCCTCAACTCTCAGTGCCACCGGGCCAGCCACCAGTCCTGTTGCTTTAGGTCGTCCTTTAGTAGCGGAACATGGCCCTTTAGGAGTAGATGTTTTCTTACGGTTCTGGCAGGGGGTTTGTGGTAGTTGTTGTTCCAGAGGAAACTGACAGGGGAGCGGTCACTCAATGAGTCAAGGAGCACAGTGAGATCTGTGATGTGGGAAGGGTGATTCGAGAGAACCGAGTCCAAAAGTGTGCTGGTGCCTGTCTTGTAATCGGTTTGAGTCGACGTGTCCACCAGTTGGGAGAAGTGGATTGTAGCAAGGGTATCTTTGATGGTGTTAGCAGCAGGTGAGACCCAATTGATATTGAAGTCTCCCAATAGCATTGTTTCAGAGTTTAGGCTCAGCGTGCTGATGTAGTCCAGTAGGTTGTTGATGCCATATGTGGTCTGCTTAGGTGGGATGTATATGGACAGTAGGGTGAGCACTCTGTTTTGTGCTCCTAGCATTAGTTTGATGGCTAGTACCTGGAGGTTATCATTGCTGGGGGGGGGGGTATGACATATCCCTGACGTTTATTTCTGGTGTAAATGACATCCTCCACCTCTTTTCAAGCATCGGTCCTGTCAGTACAGGGTGTAGCTGGGCAGGGACATGGCAGTATCTGGTATTTGGGGGGAAAGCCACATTTCCACAACCGATATGACATCAGGGTGGTGTTGAGAGACCCAGGCCTTTGAGACTGTCCATTTTTGGGAGGAGGCTGCAGATGTTTAGAGATGTGAACACGAGACCTGTAGTTTTATGCTGTCTAGCACTGAGAGTTGTTGGAGGGCCAGGGTTGGGATATGCATTGCCAGACATCAGGAGTAGAAGAAGCAAGAGTAGTCTTAGGAGCTGTTCTGGTATTAGTTTTTTCTGTCGTTGCCTTACCTGTTTGCTGGGTGCCTGCATTTTCATTTTGTGAATATTACCCGAAGGTAGGAGCAGTAGTAGCAGCAAGTGAGTAATGTGATCCAGTAAGAGTTTACATTTTCTTGACCGTTGCCTTTTGCTGGACGCAAGTGCTTTAGTGGTGCTAAAGTGGCCAATGAATCTAGGGATGAGTGGTACCAAGGAGGGATCTTTTGGATAACAGCACTGTAACCAGGTCCTGAGATGCCCATGCTGGGTGTAGCTTTCGGAGGCTAAAGACCGTTGAGAGGGATTCAAGGAGTATATTGCACCCACTTTTGCATGATTTTCTGCCCTTTCTTATTTTTGAAATGCTGTTTTCTACTCAGCACACTTACAGTACTCATGGTTCCACACAGCTGGTAGCCCTGTGCACTGTTAGTAGGCATGGTACAATGCGTTAATAGAGGGGGATGCAGTGGGGTGGGGGTGTGGCACAAAATGAACATTATCATAAACTACAACACAGGTGGTGAACAATACAGGTCACAGCATGACTGCTTAAGTGGTAGGGAGGAAACAGAAGTGAACATTATTAGATTAAATTAGAATGGTTCAATAATGACATAGTAATATAGTAGTTTTCTTACTAACTAATAAAGGGACCTGTTATCTTTAGATGAAAGAGGGGATAAACATAGGATCAGGACACAAATACATTTAGAAATATTCAGACTGGAACCTATTAATATATTAATATATGTAAAAATATATAAAACCTTTTTGACTAAAGAACATCTATAATACTTTGATTCAGGCATTGAATTGAAAAAAGAGTCTAAGACGAACTGATGGAAACCTATGTCTGTGAGACAAGACCAGGCTCCTCCTGTAAACCCTATGCTGCAGGCTGGCAGAACCTGTATAGCGACAGCACCTGGAGCACTTTGCCTTGCCACATAGGGGTCAAACACAGCTATACATGGGGGTCATTGTTATGATCCTGCCCATACTTTGTAGGGAAAATAAATGTGCATGCTCTGATGTCACATGTCAGTTTATGCAGGACCACCAGCCTGAGAGTACAAGAGGAGTGGCTCAACATGTGGTTTACTATTGCATGCCAGAATGTTAAAGACACCAGCACAAAGTAAGTTACTTTTTTCTAAACTTCTTTACTTGAACTAAGAGATTAAAAAAATAACACGCTAGCTAAGATATACTCAAGGCATTTATTGCATTTTAGACACTACCGGTGCTCTAACATTTTCTAATGGATTCTGGAGACAGAAAAGACAAGTTACAGGGTATGCAGTCAGGTATGAGCTGTGTGCAAAGCTAGGCTACAAAGAAAAGGGAATGCTGCCTAATAGTTCTGTTGGTTTGCACCCTGGGTGAGGTGGTGGTAGCTAAAATAATGAAAATACTGTTGCAGTAATTATGGAATATATTTTCCTCACAGGAACAACAAAGTGAGATTGCAATGAAGCAATAATGTGGAGAGAAACTAAATCTAAAAACGCACTTTGAAAAGTGTGATGCCTGCCCAGTGGTGAACAGGGCTGTGGTGCCTTGCACGCCTTACCTTTTCCCATGCAAGTGACCCGGGGTTGGAAACAAACCGGGGTCATCAGGGGTCAGGCAGGAAGGGAGATGATCGAGTGTCCGAGGGACTGCTCTCCCCTCCCAGGGTGAAAAGGCTTGTCAGCCCAGCCTTGGCTGCCCCCCGGTGGAGGCCAGGGGTACAGCAGGTCTGGGAGGCAAAATCTACAGGAAGTATCTGTGGGGAACTTCAGATAGGTGTGCCACTGCCTCCACACAAGAGTCTGAAGCTCTGCAGTAGAGGTGGGGAATGACAAAAGTGGAAAATTGCATGTCAGGGAGCTTCATGAAGCCTGGTCCAGCTGCTTCCATACCCTCGCCGCTACTCTGCGCACGACTGGGTCCACTTCAGACTTGCTGTACTGGGGGAGGACTGCCTTCTCTCCCTGGCCTTGCCATGAGAGGGGAACTCATGGGGCACTCTAAGACGGAGCGTGTGCTGAGGAAGGTGGCGAGCCAATTTGGGGGAGCTGGGGACTGGGTTGATGTACCACTCCTTGGACACAGGAGGGAAAAGACACCTATATGAGAAAGCGATACAGTAAGTGTGATACTGCAATCAAGCAGAGGTACTAAGCAACATTTTACATACAACAGAATCATTAAAAATGCTGCTAAAATGCATATTAATATACATTGTTTTAAACGTACACTAAAAGTGGTTCATTTTTGAATTTTAATTTCTAGAAACAAGTTCCCTAAAGACGCCCTTTCTGGGTGAAACATCAGGGGCAAGGACAACAAAAACAACAAACACTTGACACCACATTGTAAAGGTTGTCTTTGTCACTTTTTCAGAAAAAAGAGGTTGAGCTGCACCACCCCCATTTTGCTAGTTGCAATTTGATTGCCAACAAGGGGTTATATACACTGCCATTAGAGACTTTGGACTAATTGTGAGTGCAGTTGCCTGTGGCACCTTCCATTTGTTTGGACTTAAAATTAACAGTTAATATTACTGGAGTGTGATCCAAAATGAATGTATTGCCATATTCAGTACTTATTTTATAAAGCAGGATAAACTCTGAGATGTAAGGAAAATATTATTCATGAGTAGGTCAGATGGACATTGAAGAAGTATGAACATTTTTTAATATTAGTTATTTTCTCTCCATGTACTGTATATGTGAGCAACAGATCTTCCATAAAATTGCATATTACTTTTGCAGGTGAGCTTATTATGGTATGTCAGGGAGCTTCATGAAGCCTGGTCCAGCTGCTTCCATACCCTCGCCGTCACTCTGCGCATGAAGGAGGCAGTATAGCGTAGTGGTTAAGGGCACTGAACTGCAAATCTGGAAACCTGGGCTTAAATCCTGTCAGCCCCTACATGCACATTATGTGACCCTGAGCAAGTTACTTAACTTCCTTGTGCTCCCAGGTCCTCACCTGGAAACAAGCTCTGGATTAGTGTGCCTTTCCTGGTTAGACAAGTCTCCCTTTCCCTTTCCTTATTCTCTCTTGATTTATATTTGAACAATCTAGCCCAGAGTCTGGGACTACACTGAAATCACCCCTATAATATTTGGAGGTGGGAAAGTGGCTAAATTGAGAAAGAAATCTGTAAAAAAATAATTGGAATCATTTTCATTCAGTGCATACATGTTTGCCTGCACTAGCTACTTCCATTATCACATATCTCCCATACTTGTGCGCAAGTTTTTTACCCATAGTCCCAGCAATAATTTTGACGAAGGTCCCCACTCCCCTAAAATTGCTCCAATAAACTGATGCAAAGCCTCTCCCCGTCCCTTAGACACTGTACATACTGAGAAGTGTGTAGAAAAATTAAAAAAATGTTTTGGAATTTGTGTCATAGCACAGTTGTCGGAGTGTCCACACTGTTCTTCAACACCATGCTAGCCCAGACGAGTTCCCAGGCACGATTGCAGCACCAGTACAAAGCATTGTGGGTACCGCAATGCATGCTGGGATACTCACAATCAGGCATCATTGCAGATCACAGTAAAAAGAACAGCACATGAATTGGGAGTTCATTGGGAGCTCAGGCATATGTGATATGTATTTTTCTTTACTCCCTGCTGGCTATAAAATTATTTTTTTTTCAGGTCAGGTTGCCTTAACCCATTTTGCAGCACTGATCGCGTCCACACTGATGTCAACATGGGTTAAGGTAACCATGTTTGTTTAAAATTGTGCTGAAATCTACCTCCCTAGCAGGGCTTGAGCACAGTTTTAAAACCCAATTGTTACATGGTTTTAACTCTGCTACAATATATACGCATAACCTTTAAACCATTTCAACAAAGTTAAATGGGTTAAAAGCCCTAATGTGTGCTAAAATAATTAAATGCTTTTTCATCAAAATGAGTCTCCGGAAGTACAAGGCAATCCACAATAAATCTGTTTATATGACTGAAGACCCTGGCCATCTTAGTTTGGTCTTTTAACCCTTCACAGTCCAAGAAACAATGTTAAACATGTTAGCCCTCTTCATGCACAATAAATTCAGCAGTTTTTAAGCAAGCATACATTATAACGCAAATGCCAAGTGCTTTAGCCTGTAGTTTAAATTTTTTTAAGATTCAATCTTTTACCCGTTTCACCCAAACTCCAATCCTCCCAGTCCTCACACAATCTCCCCCATTCAAAACCCACCATAGCACCCCTCCCCCCACAGTTAAATTAACAAATATAGCCAAAGTATGACTGTTACTGACACCATGTGTATGTTGAAGGAAGTCTCCCACAGTACACAGTGAAAAAAGAAAAGATGCCTAAAATAATAAATACTGAAGGAGATGCTCTCTCTTCTTTAAGAGTTGGGGTTGGGGGGCAAACTTTGTTGAATACGTAAATTTATAATTAGCTTGATTGTATACAGATGTTATAACCATAGTCAAGCTATAAGTAAGCAATAATAACCCACAACATGCCCTGGGTGACTTGGAAGTGGCTGGGTGCCTTTTAACGCACCTAAGAAATGCATTAATTCTCAGGAAATACATATTATGAAGTTGGTTATTGAGCCTATACAGTGGGAAAAGGTTTAATTTTTTTATAGTTAGGCTGTTACTAGGTAGATTTTGTAAGGCTGATGACAAATCATGCATTTATTGGGATTTAATGAATGGGCAGGTGAAATATTTTGACCAATGATGTTTTTATGCTCCAGAGAATTGTGAAGTCCATTTTATAATGGACAGTGCACGATATGTGTACAAGTTCATGATAGGAGTGTACAGTAGGGTGTGTAGGTTAATCAATTGTCCCTTATAGGCTAACTTGACTATATCCTGGCTTAGCTAAGTAGACCTATTGCAGTAAAAACACATTCAGTTCCTTCATATTAGATGCTATAAGTTTGTACAGTTTATATACACTACTCCTTAGTGAGGTGGGTGGGTGACAAATGAGCATTATTGTTTGCAATGTATACAAAGGTCAATTCTCCACTTTCATCTTGTTGTTGCAAACAGCATATTAGATGTGCAGCACTTTTATTTGTTTATTTAGTGATTCGGAAAAGGCCTTTGAGCACAAGCTCTTTTACAAAGGTTCCACGTCATAGATTGCAAAACAAAGTACAATAGGAGAAAGCAAAGGTACATTACAATGAACAATACAGCTTGGATTCAGAACTTACAGAATAACTCAAAACATAGGTACACGTTAAAATAACAAGAAAAACACTTCATGGGGAGGGGGTAAGCAGCCACAAAGTGCCTTGTCAGTAGTTCAGAGGGACAGGGATAGCTGGCAGTGGGGTGAAGAAAGGAAGTATGAGAGTGAGGTATGTACTGCAGTGGAGGTGAAGGGTGGGGGAAGAAGGGCGATAAGGTATAGGGAGAAATGGGGGGTGAGGGGAGGCTGAGCAGAGAAGACATGCTAGAGTAAATGGTGGGGTGCGAGGAGGCATGATCAGGCTGCTTGCATTAGTGGTGACTGTTAGGGAAACTCACGGGACTGGGAGTTGGGGGAGGGTGTAAGGTGGGGTGCCGAGTGCCAAAGGAGCATGAAGCGAACTGATTGCTGAGGCAAGTCATGAGAAGGGACAGAGGGAGGGGGTACCTGAGGTGTGCCTATTGCTTGCTGGGGGGCAGAGAGAGCAGGTGTGGCTGGACTTAGGGGTAGGTGCACTTAGAGAGTGTTATTAAGTGCTGTTTGAGGCCATTTTTGAATTGGGCCAGACGATTGGTGGCCAAGAAATGCCTGGGGAGTTGATTCACCCACAGGGGGGCCCGGTAGGCAAATGCATGTTGTCCAAGTGAGGTGCAATGGAAGGGGATAGCCAGGGCTCCTCTAGTCCTCCCCCTGGTGACTTGTAATGAGCTGGCCACCTTGATCAAATTGCCTACGCAAGGTGATGTTTTACCCAATAGAGCCTTCTTCCCTAGGATGCTTGTCTGGAATTTGAGCATGTTTCTTAATGACAGCCAATTTGTGCGTTCATACAGAATACAGGTGTGAGTGCACTCAGCATCGTGGGTGGGTCTGCAGGCTTTGTTGAGCACAGTCTGAACCCTCTTGAGCGCTGTATCCATTGCTGCCCCATAGACCACTAGTCCATAGTCAATAGTACATATTATGAAACTGTGGTTTGAAACGCAGAGGGCCCCCAGAGAGAGGCATTGCCTGTGCCTGTACAGGACACCAATTTTGGAATTGACTGTCTTGACCAGAGAGTCAATATGGTGCGCAAACATGAGGGTGTCATCTATTATGACCCCCAGATACTTGAACAAGTGGACTTGTTCCAGCGGTTCACTGCATGAGTTGGAGATGATGAGGGAGTGGTGCTTATTTTTGTTGTGGGGGCTGGATATAAGCATGGCCTTGGTCTTCTTGTAGTTTAGTAGCAACTTATGACTACAGAACCAGTCCTCAAGTTTGGAGAAGGAGTTTTGCAGCTCAGATTGTAGGGCAGCCTGAGATGTGCTGCTGCTCAGGAGCACAGCATCGTCTGCATATAGTATGAGTTTGGTGTTGCAGGCTGTGAGAAGGTCATTTAAGAAGAGGCTGAAGAGAAGGGGCCCCAGCATTGATCCCTGGGGTACCCCTAATGATACTTCTCTTTCGCTGGATACTGTTTGCCAAATTTTGACACATTCATTTCTCCGTATTAGGTAGTCTTTGAACTAGCAAAGGGCATTGTGCGCCACACCCATGTTTTGCAGTTGGGTCAGTAACGGGGTGATTGACTGTATCGAAGGCTTTGGTGAGGTCAATAAAGACAGACCCCACCAGTTTGCCTTCTTCTAGGGCCTTATGTGCATGGTCTGTGTAGTCCAGCAGGGCAGTGGTGGTACTGTGATTTTGTTTGAAGCCATGCTGGTTGGGGCATAGTAGATCATACTTACTGAGGTAGTCAATACGTTGACCCACCACAATCTTTTCCAGTGCCTGGGACAGTGGGGAGAGGATCAAGATTGGTCTGTAGTTGGCTACCAGAGACTTGTCACCTCCTTAATGCACTGGCGTAACTAGGACCTGCTTCCAAACCACTGGGAATTGGGCAAGGGTCAGGGACTTTTTGTACAGCGTGGTAATGGGCACTATAACTAATGTCCAGGGTGAGGGATAGAAGTTTCATGTCTAGCCCATCACTGCACAGTCTGGTCTTACCTAGTACTTTTTTGAACATAGTTAGGGCCTCCTTCATCGTCACCCTTTTAAAGTAGAAAGTCGGGTAAGAACACTTGGTAGATATGTTGTTGGAATGGTTCAAACCAGGCTGAAAATAGACAGGTGGTAGCACTTGGGTAAGATCGGGGAAGGCCTTATTGAAAGCTTCCGCAATAGCTAGAGGGTCTGTAGTGGAGGTGCTACTGATACTGAGCAGCTGAGGGTGCTGCTTGTCCTCCTTTCCAAGGATGCTTTTGATGTTATCCCAGAATCTTTTCCCAATACCCCAAGAATTGCAAAGCTAGGCCTTGTGATAGTTGGCTTTGGCGTGCCGGATTAACTAGGTGCAGTGGTTCCTGGCCGTTCTGTAACACTGGTAATCATGCTTGCTACCTGTGTTTCTGACCTTCTCCCAGAGTATGTCCCTTACTTTCAAGTGGGAGAGGAGCTTTCCATCAATCTAGCCATTTGTCTGCCCCTAAATATTTCTTTTCGTGAGTGGGGCATAGATGTAGCAGATGGAGCTAAAGCCCTTAATGAAGTAACTGAGAGCCTGATCAAGGGTAGGCACCAGGTCAATAGGAGTCCAGTCATGTAGGGCAAGGGCTGATTTGAGGGCTCCAAGTTTACCCTTCCTCAAAACTTCCTCAAGTTTACCCTGCTTTCAATGAGGATGGGTGGGCTTTTGGTAAATTTATTAGACCACAGGAAGGTGATTGGGGAGTGGTCACTTAGCGTGTCTGGGAGAACGCTGATCTCAGAGATCCAGGATGGTGAGCTTGCTATGACCCAGTCAAGGAGGGTACTGTTTTCTGTCTTATAGTTCTGCCTGGTGGGGCAGGTGGTAAGTTGTGTCAGGTTGGAGGTGGCGATCAGATCCCCAAGAGGGGCAGCTTCCTTTCCATCCCAGTTTATGTTAAAGTCCCCGGTAATGACGAGCTCCATCCCATTTTGAAGGATGCTGATAACGTTCATAATTGTGGGAAGGCCTGCTGTGGTTTTCTTGGGGGGTAGGTAGATTGTGACAAGGATGAGAGTTTTGCCATTCTGACTGACCTGTGCCTTTATCACTATTATCTCATGGTCCTCAGCCACCCTGGTTCCAGGGAGGACGGAGAATTGCAGAGAGTCCCTGGCATAGATGAGGCATCCCCCGTTTCTCTTGCCTATTCTATCAATCCTGTATGCTTGGAAGTCTTTGAGGGCAACTTCATTATCTTTAATCCTACTGGTCAACCAGGTCTCCATTAGGCAGAGGATGTCGGGGGTATGGAGGGCCATCCATGTCTGTAGTTGTTCAAATTTTGTGGTTAAACTGCAGATGTTCAGTGAGGCTATTTTTAGGCCTTTAACCTTATGAACACCAGGGGCCATTGAAGTGAGTAGGCCTGGGTTTGAGTGAATGTTGCCAGAGAGGAGCAGGAGCATAAAGATGACCTTTCTGGAAGAAAGGTTTATGCTAAATTCAGCTCGTACCTTCCGCCACCGAGGCTTCAGGTGATTCAGGTGGTTGGACACTGGTTTAATACTAGGGTATAGGTAACTGTTACTACCCCATGCTAGGGTAGGGCATATGGCCACCCGTGTTTGTAGGGTAAGTCCGAGTGAGTCACTGCCCACAGCCAAGTGAGACAGTTTCTGAAGGTGCGTTTGACAGCCATGTACTACCCAGTAGTGGTTCAGAGGGGGGTAGCAGTGGCCCAGCTAGGCATCTGGTGCCTGCTGTACCAAGCCAGGTAGCAAGGAGCAGAAGGAGATAGCACCCCTTGATAGGGGACATGGCAGCTTGATTCAGTCATCAAGCCTGACGCACTGGTGCCAAAGTGAGGCTGTACAGTTAACCACTATACTTGGGGGGTAACGAATAGGCAGTAGAGCTTTAAGAGGCCGTTGGCAGTTTGTAGTTGAAGTGGGTGGAATTAGCAAGCATGGGTGTGACTACTGTGTATTTAATAGAGGCCAGGGTCGGGGCAGGCGGTGTGGGACAAAATTCTGTTTAGCTTAAAATAGCAGGCTCTGGTTCCCAAGAAAAAAGCCATGAGAGAGAATGTGCCAGGGAGAGCAAGGCAGGGAAGCAGGCACAGTACAACTAGCTGTATAGAGTAGGGGCAACTCAGACCCAAGAAGGAGAGAAAGGCAGGTGCATCCTGACTGATGCAGCACCAGACGGAAATTGACCTTAATGCTTCCATTCCTTTGGCTAGTTTAATTGATCCTGAGGTAGAAGTGCTTAGGTTTGCTGTTGTATCTTTGACTAATCGTAACAGGATCTTAGAGTTATCTTGGGCCCCTTGATTTGAAAAATTGTTTTCTGTTTTTTATTAACCAGGAGAGCAAAAAATAATATAATTAGGATTAGGGATCAATATATACAGGGATTTCCTGTTGAGTAAAGTACTGTAAATTAGTTTATACAATGTAGGTGAGAAGAAAACTTTACATGTAAACTATTTATTCCTATGGCCTGAAGACATGAAATGATAAATCATTTATAGTGCACAGTTGAACAGTGTTTAGCATGGAAATCAATGCCTAGAACAGCCTTGCTGTGCTGCAGCAGCGTTGTCATAATGTTGTTGTTCTGCACTAGGTATGTCACTGCTGCAGCACAACACCATAGAATGTCTTCATGTGGCTGCCTTTTCAAACCTCAGCACCCAATGAAGCAGCCACAGCAGTGAGAGAGCTGACCCCAGAAGTGAGCGCTACCTGAAAGAATTGCAATGGTAAAGGAATTAGCGGAGCATGGGGGGATCTAGTTTGTATGTGCTGGACACAGGCTTGCAGTAATGGTTACTCGTACACTATAAAAGATTGTGTATTAGCAATCATACACATACAAGGCTGAGTTTTAATCTCAAGGTTTCCATGGTAAGAAGAGACCACTTGAGCTATGCTCTCAAGGTCTCTTGTTACCATGAAAACAGCCTTGTTGTGTATGGTTCCTCATACAAAAGCCTCTATATTATCATTCTAGGTGGGTCATCACCATTTATCATCGCTTGAGGTTCGTCACAAAGAAGCTCTTAATCAATAGGAGAGCAGTTTGAACAATACCTGATGACATCACAATGACCTTTGCTGTACTCCAGAGAGAGAAGTGAAATCAAACAATAATAGTTTATTCTTCATTAAAAAACTAATCTAAAGGCTTTACAATTTAAAATACATTATATGAATTGGACACACAAGGGCCTCACTCAGAATATGACACTTATCATCATTTGTGAGTGACAGGACTTACATGATCCACACATGGCTCTGCCAGTCCTGACTAGTGGTCCTGACCCCTCACTCTTGATGATAAATGGCATATTCTGAGTCTGACCATTGTATATCCCATATATTAGAGGATGTGATAAAGATACAGTAGGGCTATCATTTTACCACTGAATCACATTGAACTGTCATTTATTAGGGCTGCAGTGGGTGTAGCCCTGCAGACCTCTTGCTATTAGAAAAGGACTCAACACATTCCTTCCTACTGAACACCATGCTGGAGTTGCAACACAGTCACCTCTGCATCTGTGAAGCACTCCGCTCGCTGTCTCCACTGGCAGTTGCACCGTACTTTTTTTTTCTCTGTCAGCAGTCACGGTGGAACATGGCACGCTCTGCCATGTCCAAGATGGCCACCAAACTATATTGCACATGCAGAACTACTAGCACATGTGCAGTAGAGAGCAGTGACCATACTGGACACAGCAGAGTGTGTCATGTTCCGCCGTGACCACCGATTTTGTTTTTTTAAATTATGGATATCCCCTCGACCTGACCCTCCCTCTCAGCACCCACTACCCTACACCCCCCGAAGCATAACAGTGACTCTTGGGTGCCCAGTCACCAGTGTCACGATCGTGTTCCACTGGACCTTTGTTTTTAAATATATATTTTTTCTCCCCCCACTCAACACTCCCTCTCAGCACCAACCACCACCACCCCCCCCAGAAACATAACATTGACACTGGGGGTGCCCAATCCCCCAGTGTCATGATTGGGAATCCTCGGTAGGGTGTTTTGTTTTGCCTGTAAAAAGAAAAACATCCATCAATGTCTTTTGTGGCTGTTCTTTACCCCACACCTAGCCCTCCCACTTAGCACTCACCACTCCGCAACCCCCCCAAGCTCTTATTTACCCATCGGGGGGGTCCAATGCCATAATTCTCTCTGGACTACAGATACATTTCACTCTTCAAAGCTGGACCACAAATTGAAAAAACAGGCATGTGGTTCAATGTATTTCAATGGGGCTTTGAACTTAGTGGCATAACTTGGGCATTTTTGCATAAATTTGGCCCAGATTTTCAACATGTCTTTTTTGGGACCCTGCCTCATGAACAATTGCAGTGACTTTAGGCAAATCTGTCCCAAAAGGTGATTTTTCAGTCCCTGCATGAAATCATCTTTCAGGCAAGAGTTCAAAATTTTCTTCACTCTTGATGTCTCTGAAATCTTCTGGGGCCCATGCATTTATGCACACGGCACCAACCCTTTGGAATTCTCTACTCCATTAGCTCCGGGAGTGCATGATTGTGGAGGGGTTTAAACAGGCATTGAAAACCTTTTTATGGAGTTTCACTTAGGATGGCTCCATGTAATTCTGATCCCCTATCATTTATTTTATCTGTATGTTATTTATTCTATTATTATGTTCATTGTTTTAATATGACTGTTTTTATCTTTTTGTAAAGCGCCTTGATAGCAGAAAGGTGCTTATGTGAAATAAAATTTATTATTATTATTATTGTTCATGAGGAGGGGTCATAAGAAGACTATGTTGAAAATTTGGTGAAAAATATTTAAAAAAATAAAGTTATAAGCCTACATTGTATTTTGCAAATGCAGGCTTGTAACTTTGGTAATTTTCTATATTTTTACCCAAAATTTACAATATAGCCATATCTTAACGGCACCTCATGAGCTTGACAGCTGTCAGTTTTCAACTCCTGCCCAAAATGTGTTTTTGCATCTGCAATGTTGATTTTTCAGTTCTTGTGCAAAATCACTTTTAGGCCAGGAGTTGAACACTTTCACCTTCCATTGCTATTTTGCCACTCTCCACCCCTATTTTAAAGAAGAAAAACAAAACATTACTTGTAGTGTCTTATGATGATTTCATCACAGCTACCATTCCCTCTACAGTTCATTTCCTCTACAGTTTCACCGGCAGTGCTACAAACCTGTTTAAGACATTACATAATTTGTTTGATATAGCATGCCCACCTGATAGGTAACTACTGCAGCTTCAAAAGGTATTAGAGGAGTTTTATATGAAGCCCATAAAGAGCAGCCCCATTTCCCAGATTTTAGTAGTAGTAAATTTATTTACGACACCCTTCCCCCAGAGATTTAGGGTGTCAGTACAATAGACAGAGATAGCAAACATCATAAAATACATACTTAAATAAATAAATAATATATGAATAAATAACAGTCCCTAACAGCACAAATAAATAACAAACAGCTGAATTACGCTATTACTGTATATATGTCTGATGTTCATATTATAAAACATTGGGAATATCATTCCCCATAAGCCTGAGTAATTAAATATGTTTTAAGCCCCCTTTTAATGGCCTCTATTAAGGGGGCCTCCCTCAGGGCCGTCAGGAGCAAATTCCACAAAACTGGACCTGTTACCTCAAAGGACCATTCCCCCAAGGTTTTGAGCCCAGCTGTGGGAACAACCAGGATACTCTTCTTGGTGGCGTGGAAGGGGCACACAGGTGAGTAAGGATGCAAGAGATCATGCAGGTAACCTGGGCCCAGACCACGTAGGGCCTTATATTTATTTACTGGCTCACACCATTTACCAAACAGAAGCAAATATTGTCTGCTGCAACATACATGTAAGTAATGAGCCATGACAGGGTGTGCATTATTGGCATTTAATGCATGACCCAGGGATGTAGTAAGGCACATGGCCAGATGCAGAGTGTCCTTATGCCCCTGGGAAGTGCATTAAAATCCTATGATGCACACCCTGGAGTGGATTATTACATTTATAAAATTGCTTTAAGTAGCTTTTTTGGGTGAGGAAAATGAGATTCAGCACCTGACCATGTGTTTATAGAGATTTAATGCACCATCAGGTGATGTCTCTTGGTCAATTAAATTTCTAGATTTTTTTCTTGCCATTTTATGAATATATGCATCTGAGCAAGGTGTTCCAACTCCAGAATACCGCCCCTCCTGCATCCCATCACCCTCACCCCTTTCATAAAATATCCTGATTCCATCCTTTCTATCCCAGTAAAGATGTAACAAAAAGGAAAGAAAGGATTACATTTGGTTGGGGAAGATAAATACAAGATAAGCACCAGTAGTTAAATGCATTTATCAGCTGGGGCTGCAGAGAAAGGGTTTCTCTAAAGGACCCGATTGTTGCATCTTTTACAGTATTAGTACCATCTATGGAGTTCTCAAGTATGCTGTGTAGAAAGAGAAGGATGTGAACCGGCAGCTAACAACATCGGACAAAAATTGGGTAAAGAAAAAAGAGGAGCGACTAAATAAAGGGAAGTTGAGTCTTTTAATTCACATCTAGGGATCCATGTTGGCTCAGTGCTTTACTATTATTCAATGGCAGCAGAGATTTTTCAGGACACACACAAAGCAGCAACTGACAAGGAATTATTAATCTGATCAGACAGGATAGAAAACCTCTTGATTAGTTTATTGCTTGATTCTTTCAGTTTGATTGTATATGGTAGTGTTGTGCATTCTGGCTGGCATAGGTTCGATCCTGAAGGGCATTGTAAGCATCTACTGGTTTAGTAAATACCTGTGCAGTCCATTTAGGTAGAAATACATTTTTGTGGATGGTAAGAAAGCACATCTCATGCCTTTTATTTGCAGCATGGTTTTAATTTGGTCATCTGCTTTCCTTTGTAGCAGAGTTGCTCTGTTGTAGTCCTGGTATACCTGGATCTTCAATACATGCATCTTCAGACCACTCTCTATCCTTACTTTAAGAAGGGTGATTTCATCTTTATCCTGGAACCTGTTAGGTTTGATGAATACAAATCTTGGAAGTGCTGTCTAAGAGGTTCAAGGTGGCATTTTTATGTTGACTCGCGTGTGTGCGCCAGCCAACATATTGCACTAGTAGCAGATTTGGAGGTGCAGTCACTGTAGGCGAATGCAGGGCACGTATCAGAAGGTGCATCCCTCATTCCCCAATAAGGCAGCTGCAGGTGCTGACACCAGGCATACATTAGGTGGTCACTAGATCTAAGCAAAGGTCTGCTGCAATCATGCAGTGGCACAATGACAAGCCCTCCTGACGTGCCTGGTGACAACACTTGGAGAGTGCCCCAATGCACTTCTTTTGCCAACATGGCGCCCACTCCCCATCAGCAGAATGACCCCCTCTCATTTATAATGTATGCCAAGGGGGTGCCCAATCCCCCTCAGCATCATGCGCCCCCCCAACAGTCTTTCTTTGCCAACGGGGGGCCCAATCCCTGTCGGCTTCAGTCCCCCTTCCCCATTTATTTTGCCGATGGGGGAGACCACTCCCTGCAAGCATAATGTCCCCACCCCTGCTTTTGTTGTGTGCTGAGGGGGGTGTCCAATCCCCCTTGGATCTTGTCCCCCACCCCTTCATTATGTACTGACGGGGGTTCCCAATCCCCCATCGGCTACAGCACCCCCAAAAAAACACTTAGGTGGCACACTGGGAGCCCACCCCGTGTAAGCTAAATCCTGAAAAAGAAAACCATCCCACAATGTTTTTTTTTTCGTTTTAAACCTGTGAAAGAAGAAACGGTCCTCGCAGTCT
This sequence comes from Neoceratodus forsteri, assembly GCA_016271365.2. Classification (NCBI taxonomy): domain Eukaryota; kingdom Metazoa; phylum Chordata; order Ceratodontiformes; family Ceratodontidae; genus Neoceratodus; species Neoceratodus forsteri. The sequence goes on along the minus strand of CM028135.1, from coordinate 434,740,513 downwards.
CCCTACCCTCCCTCCCAGCACCCACCTTCTGTGTGCCCTACCTCCCACACCCCCACACCATACCTACCTCCGGAGCCTGGCGCGATGATCTTCGGTGGACCGGGAACATGTCTGCACTCTTCAAAGCCGACTGAGAACTGAAGAAATGCAGGTAAGCTGTATAATGGCATAAATAGGGTTTTTCCAACTTTGGTGCATATCTCAGCCATTTTTTGAAATTTTGGCACCAAATTCTCAACATTGGGTTATTGGGATCCCTCCTCATGAATTCAGTCACTGTCATGGCATTGCGGTCCCAAAGGTGATTTTCCAGTCACTGCATGGAATCACCTTTTGGGACCGATATAACGACAGTGCCACTGTTCATGGGGGAGTGGGCTCTCAAAGTCTATGTTGCAAATTTGGTGGAAGAAATCTAAAAAATGGCTGTTTTACGAGCGTGCATTGCGCAGTTTCCATGCATGCATGTAACTTCGTGAATTTGTAATATTTTCACTCCATATTTTCAAAATTGCCATTTTCCCATACCTCCTTATGAACAGTACAGCTGTCATTTTACACGTCCTGTCCAAAATGTGTTTTTGCACATCTGGCGCACAATAGCACGGTCGCTGTGCAAAATCAGTTTTCGGGACAGTTTGAGGAAATGACAGTGACACTGTTCATGAGCAGAGGTCCTAAAATACCTTTGTTGAAAATTAGGTGACAAACATCCATAAAATGACTGTTACAAGCTTGCATTGCACAGTTTCCACACACCCTTGTAACTTCGCAAATGTGCAATATTTTCATGCCAGATTTTCTACACTGGCATTTTTTCACACCTCCTTATGGACAGTACATCTGTCATTTTTTACATCCTGCCCAAAATGTGTTTTCGTACCTATGGTGCACAATGGCATGGTCACTGTGGGAAATCAACTTTTGGGACAAATTAACAAAATCACAGTGCCACTGTTCATGAGGGGAGGTCTCAAAATACCTATTTTGAAAATGTGGCTAAAAAACATCCAAAAATAACTGGGCTATGGACGTGTGTTGTGCTGTTTCTATGCATGCTCATGACTTCACCAATTTTTCATATTTTCACTCCAGATTTTTAACGTTGCAATTTTTTCACACCTCCTCATGAACAATACAGTTGACATTTTTCACATCCTGCCCAAAATGTGTTTTCGTCCCTGTGTCACCAAATGGCATAGTCACTGTACAAAACGACCTTTCAGCTAACAAACTGATAGTGCCGCTTTTCATGAGAAGGTGTCACAAAAAGCCTATTTTGAAAATTTGGAGTGAAAATACCAACAAACGCCTATGGCGTTAGGGTTTCCAACTGTAACTCCCCACCCTGTAGAGACTGACAGGCATCAGGGGTGTGACTTGGGATCATTGGCTATAATGCTCATGCCATTCCACCCCCACACTCCCCCACCCCCACCCTATAGCCAGTGAGAGGCATCGAGGTCTGCCTTGGAGTGTTTGGCCCTAAAGTTTACCCCATTCTTCTATACTGCACCCACCTCAGCATATTTCCTTATGGAATGGTGTAAGTATAAGGCCCAGTGACCCCAAAGCACACCACGACACTTGTCAGTGTCTGCAGGGTAGGGTGAGGAAGAATGGCATAAGCATTATAGCTGACGACCCAAAGGCACACCCCAACGCCTGTAAATCTCTGCAGGGTGAGGGTGGCATTGGCTTCAGTTCAGTACTTCACTGCCATTCCTATTATGCGTCCTTAACTCCTGCACTAGCAGTGCCATGCCAGTGAGAAAACATTCAGCATTGACAAATGCTTGTTTTAAAAAGGGGCAGCATGTTGTGCTTGGTCAAGACGAAAGATTTTGTCTTCAGGATATTTCCTGCCCATTGCTTCTATAATCAGTTAAAAAATACAGGATTTTGTTTTGTCCTCCAAGCCTTCTGTATCCATCCTAATTTAAGATTGTCTCTTTTAGTTTGATTCTCTTGATCCTGACCCTTGCTCATCAAAAACTGGAGTTGAGTATTGTGAGCATCTAGTTCTTCAGATGGAAGGGTAATGGTATCTTCAATTGCACTCACCCTTTCTTCTAGTTCACATGTTCTTAAAGAGACTTCATTTTTTTCACTTATGTTTTAGACTGCAGAGTGTAAGGTTTCTATTTGTTTGGGATTTTATCAACCCCTTGTTGGATATTACTTGTCATCTGCTGCATGTCACTGCTTAATTCTTTAATCGGGGTTTAATTGAGTTCCTCCATTTTGCACTTAGCTTTACCTCCAGCAATGTTTGGAGTTTCCAAAGTTTCCAACGCAGAAGGGGGTGACTCTGGTGACTTGGGGAATTGGTGAAAAAAGTAGGAGAAAGAGGAAGAGGGACTGAGGTGCCTGGAGTATCTCTCTGACTTATTAGTTTGCTACAGACACACGCCTCTTTCCTGGTCCTCATTTCTCCATAAAACCGTGATATCTTTGTTTCTGCGTACAGATTTCAACATATCCTTTGTAGTTCACCTTCGAAGGAGTATAGCCAACTTTTCTAGATCAAAATAGTACCCGAATATGCAAAGAAAAGTGTTTGAATCTGATTCATCAGCAGGAGCTCCACACACACACACACACACACACACACACACACATTTCTGACACATATGTTGGTTCTGGTACTTACATTTTATTTATTGGTGTGCTAAAAAGGAAACATTTTAAATGCATAAATTGTTTACATCCAAGTTCTCCAGTAGACTGAGATAATGTTTTCAGGAACTTTTTTTTTGTTATAAAGAATGAAAAGAAGATACATATATAAATATGTTAAATTAATTTTCTGATTTTCAGCAAATAGTTCACAGTTGAAATCTGTAGAACTCAGCTATGTGAAATGCTTCCAACATTTGAATTTTAGGACAGTAATTTTTTATTACTGAAGAGATTTTAATTGAAAACAGGCTTTTAGCCATTTAGACTGTTGCTGTTCTGGCTGCGTTTCCAATCTTGAAATCATAGTCATCTGCTTGTGACATCAGAATAATTTCTATGGACTGCTCAAGGGCTTACTGAAACTGCATTGTACTTCAGTGCTGGTGACCTGAGTTGGGAGGACGTGAGCCAGGGGAGAAAGTATCTGTGCAGCCAGGGCTGGGGAGTGCTGCCCAGCACAGCATAAGCCAACCCAGAGAGGGAGGTGTCCAGGTTCCAGCATAGCAGCATGTCCCTTATGGTGAGCTGAGGAGCCTGCTCCCTTGCAGGGGGTGGCATCAGCCCATAGCATGCTGCTATGACTGAGGCTGTCACATGCACCACTGGATGTCAGGGGAGGTGGAGGGACTTTGAAGAAAGGGAAGAAAATGCACAAAATAGATATATGCCTTTAGTTGTCTACATCATAGTAGCAGGCTGCTTGGTCTCCGTTCTGTTATCTGTATAGATCCTCTCTGGCTTGACAGTGGGGGAAGTGGGTGAAAGGGTGAGGGAGTTGACAGGAGCCTGAGGAAAGGTGGAGGTGACAGCTTAATGGGCAAAACAAAAATACATTTCTATGGCATTATGTTGTGGTGTCACAGCCAAGGATTATGACTTTAATGCATGAAAAGCAGCAGGAGCGGATACAATCTTAAGTGCAAAGAGCCTGATTTCCTCCAAATGTCTTTAGTTAAAAAAATGAAGAATGGAATGCCCTGAAATTCTATTCTTTTTGAATGTTAAGTGATTTGAGTCATACATACTTAATTTCTAAATGTTTTGCAGACAGTGGGAATATTACTAACTCTAAACTAATTGTGCAGTGTAGCCTAGTAGTCAGAGCTACAGCTATGAACCCAGTGACTCAGTACTGACTTACTTACTGTTTGACCTTGAGCAAGTTATTGACCCCTGTGTGCCCCCCCATTTAAACTGTACTGTACTGTACTGTGCTATGCTTGCTTGATGATTAACACAACAGTTCAAGATTTGTAAAGCAGTCTGGTGTACTGTGTGTGTAAGACTATACACAAAACTGAATTCTTTCCTTTACGAAGTACAGTATAAACATTTTCCCTGAGTAGTCAGTAGCTCTTTAGTGGCAAGAAATAACATTATCCTTGCAACATTACTGTGACTCGACTCTTTTTGGCAGACTCCATAGGGTAACAGAATCAATATAACATGCAATGCATTATATAAGTCCATTCTCCTCCTTGCTCCAGCATATCAAAACATACAGATTGTGTGTGTGTGTGTGTGTGTGTGTGTGTGTGTGTGTGTGTGTGTGTGTGTTCGTGTTCACATGCAGAAGTACAGAGACTTAATGAAATCTGTAATTCTTTATTCCAAGTATGAATGGCTGTTTATGTCCCCCGTGGGAATCATTCATGGTAGATTGAGTGCATATCCATAAAAATGGTTTTGTTTGCGGAAAATTATTACAGGATATATCAGAGATTCTGTTCACCACTAGATGGTAACCCTATATTGAGCAGCTGAGGTGCTGAATTCTCCCTGCATATAGAAGCAGTTCACCTCTCTATTAGCACTCTGCTGCTGACCTTGATATTCGTGGATCCAGATGAGGGCCTGCTAAATAATTGCTCCAGGTTCTAAGTAGTGCCTGGAGCAAACCAGTGGTATATTGGAACATGCTGTTGCACTTTGTGATCGCTAAAGGTATGTTTCAATATACCCACCAGGCACTAACTGGACTGTGACTGGAAATCCCAACCCCTGTGCAAGAGATGTTGCAGGAGGTACAGTATGTGGCCAATAGGGTGCTTTCAAGATTGTGATCACAGCTGGGTTGTTAGGGTCCACTAATGGCAATTGCTCCACTGGAGAAAACTACCATATTCACACCTTAATATGCAAATAACTCCATAGCACTACAAGGCGCTATGGGGTCATTTGCATCTCATTAGGGTCTAATTACAGGATAGGAGCAAACAGTGTTTTCAACCCCTATCTCCCAGTGCCTGTCAAAGCTCCCTCACTGATGGTCTAGTGCCCCCTCACCTCCCCCCAACATCTCTGCCAGTCTGAAATATCAATTCCCTAATGTGTAGTGGTCCTCCGGCCCACTAACAACCCCTACTGAAATATTTTCATTAATCCTGGTGTTCAGTGGTCCCACTCCTGACTGTAATATTTAATTATCCCTGATGTCTTGTGGTTCCCCCACCTCTGAACACACCCGATGGTAATATCTGCAATATCCCTAGTGTCCAGTGGTCTGCCCACCCCCCCTCAGCTTTGACTCTCCCCACCTGATCCCGGCACCCCACAGTCAGACCCTCCATGGTGACCACTACAGACCCTCTGCTTACCTCCATGGCTGGCCGCTGACTGACAGTTCCTGATCGTGCACCTACTGTAATCAGCTGTGATTACAGTAGGCATGTGATTGGGAACTGTGAGTTGGCAGCAGCTGTAGAGGTAAGTGAAGTGTCTGCACCAGTCACAATAGAGGGACTCTGTCCTGTGTGTGTGTGTGTGTGTGTGTGTGCCAGGTTTGGAAGGGAGTATTCAAAGCGGAAGAGTGTGAGGGACTGCTGCACACCAGGGATATTGCAAATATTACTGGTGGGGGTGGTCAGGGGTGGAGGGGACCACTAGACACCAAGGATAATGAAAATATTACAGTCAGGGGTGTTCAGGGGTGGGAGGAACCACTGGACACCAGCAATATTTAAAATATGGCTGTTGAGAGTGTTCGGGGGCAGGTGGGACCACAGCCTACCAGGGATATTGCAAATATATTGTTGGGTGTCTTCAGGCAGTGGGAGGGCCGCAGTTAGGGGCACAGGTCGCAAGGACTGTTGTTGGCAGGCTGTAATTAGCTCGGCACTGGCAGCTACTTACCACCTCCCCAAACCTACCAATATGCCGAGGTGCCTGTATGCAAGGCACTATCAACTGCTTTGCATAGTCACACCAACTTATTTTAGGGCCAGTCACTAACAGGCTAGTGACTCACTAACCATGCCATCCAGGATGGCATTTTGTGGTCCCTCCCTGAACTGGGTCTGCAGAGTGATGTTAACCCAGCCACTAACCTGTTCAGTGATTTCTGAACCCATTGGAATATCCTGTCCACTATCTCTTCTTTGCGACCACATACTTTATAAAGGAACAGGAATATATGCCCCTGCCAAGCTCAGCTACAGCTCCTGCTACAGACCTAAGCTCTGCAGCAGCTTATTGTTGGTAACGACTGTGCATTATATGCCAGTCCTGCACATGCATGTGAATCAGTGCATGCTCTTGAATTATTGAATGCTTTATATAATACCTTAGGGCCTATAGCATTAAGTTGCTTTTTAGAAGTTTCTGGTGAAAGTAAGACTTTGCTTTGAGCACATGATTTTCCCCATTAAAATAATTTCTATTTTCATCTAGCCAGATAAATAACAACCAGCTTCCAGTTCCTTTCGCCACTTTCTTTTTAGTTACTGTAGCATGAATTTCAGTTTTTTATGGAGATTTTAAGGCAAAATGAAATTCTGTAGTGAAGAATGAAACACGCTTGTTTTATTTTCTGCATAAACTTAATTTGTTTTTTTTTTTAATGTAGCTTTGAAACATTTAATGTTGCTTGTGATTATGTATGTGGTTGTTTTCAACTTTTATTTGAAGGAAGTTTTCACAAGTGAACAAAATGGTTGGAAGTGATTATTTAGCTCAGAAAAAAATAACGACGTTGCAAGTTAATTATTCCAGTCTATAGAGCGTTTAGAAATTAAACATCATAAGTGATTCCCCATTATGTTAACCTACTGTGTTTACCTTTTCATTTGCAGAAATTTACATTTTATTGTGCCAGTGTTTGTAATTCTTACATTCTTACAATGTTCCTTTTCTGTGATTTGATTTTCAACAGTAGAATGACTGACTTTGAATTCCAGGTCTCATCAACAGAAATTGACCAGATTTAGGCAACATCATGACTGATGTAACAGTTTTCTGTGAAACAGTGTTTTTCCAATGAATGTTCAGTTTGATATCTTTGAACGCTGTTGGCCCCAGTACTGTAGAAGCAGCTTGTAGTAGAATTAAAAGCAATTATTCTGCCAGTGCAGCTGGGTCTCACTGGGTTTGGCTTATGAAACCTGTATGGGATACTTCAGCTTGGTAGAGTCTTTGGTGTTATTTTGACTATCAATTAGTACCAGTGGGTTTCGCTGGTGGTGTTCTACCATATCAGCCACACTGTCAAACCTCTGAAATATAAAAACAAAATACATTACTCATACAATGCTTACCAAAAACTTTTATCATTTATTCTACATGTGTAATAAGTCAGAAAGTCACCAATAAAATTGTGATGCAAAATATACGGGATGGTACAAGGAGACTGTGTGTGTGTGTGTGTGTGTTTGTGTCTGCGTGTGTGTGTGTGTGTGTGGTGGTACAAGGAGACAGACGTGTGTGTGTTTGTGATAATTAGGGACATGCAATTTAGTTGTGGTTACTTCAGATTAGTATGGGACCTGTTTACATAAGATGAAAAGGAACCCAAATCTGAAAATGTAATAAAATGTAACTTCTTTTTTAAAATGTCATATATACTGTTACATACCAAATTACCCTTAGTTTAACAACATCCCAGTCTGAGCAGCTATATTGTCCAATACAATATTAATAGAATACACATACACACACACACACACCTTTAGTTTTTTTAATGTATAATATTGGGACCTTTTTGCAAACTCTGAGTTGCACCTAAATTAGGCTATCCCAGCATGACATCGTTAAATAAAATATAGATGATAAATTATTCTCTTGCAAATGGTAACAGAATAACATGTTATACTGTATGGCTAAGAATACACTTTGAAAATCATAACTAACAGTAGTGATATCAGAACTCCTGTAATTCAGCTTTGACAATAAATAATTACAATGTTGAACTATCAAATAAATACAGAATTAAGTATGGGTCGGGGTGTGTAATGGGATTTTACATGAACCCGAGTTGTGGGATGCTATATAAATCCCGAGGGTGAAGCCTGAGGGGGTTTGTGAAAAGCATCCCACAATGAGGGTGTGTGTAAAATCCAGTTTGACATCCCAATGCATTTTTTATCTTATATAATTGCTGGGTTTCCCTTTTTCGCCTCAGCAATTATATAAAATAAACAGCTCCCAGTGTATCCTACGGTTGGTTGCCTTTTAGTCCGGTGCTGAGATTTTCGTATTTTAAAAGTGTTTTTTTCCCTTTCTGCAGGTCTTTGTGTGTTTCCAGGGTATCTGGGGAGAAAAACGAAAAGAAAAGGACTTACTGCCAAGTTCTTGTGGTGGTTCTGTTTCGGGTGACACGGAAGCGGTGAGCGGTCTCGACTGGTCGCACTGCTGCCTGAGCATGCGCAGAGCAAGGGAAATCGTGCATGTGTTTGCCGTTATAAACACTCCTTAAGAACAGCAAATTATGCCACAGTTTCCCTTTGGGAAAAAGGGAGACGCATTTGTTATAATACTCTTCCAAATGGGCCATTGTTTAATGTTGCAGTATGTCCTTGTCCATGCACCATCTGAATTGCATTGCTACACCTCCCCTCCAGACCCTCTGTGCCTGCCCTGGTATTGGCATTCACCTTTCTCTGGGATAGGGGAAACAGGCAATGGGAAGGCTGTGGCAGATGTGAAGGATTACTCTATCTCATTTGCGGATCACCACCTTGGTGAGCCAAAGGATTCTGGTGTGGCTGTAGGGACCATGTTTGGCTAGATTAACCAACTACTTTATAAAATAAAAGGATAACTAATTACACTGCTGCAGTTCATGTCACTGTTGTGGTGACAATATAAATCATTTGAGAATAGCTGTCATAGTGTATAATGTCACCAGAACCTCTTAATGGAATTACATAAATGATAATCACTGTGTGAATATATAGAACAGCATGATAATACATTTACCTTCTGTTTTGTTTCACTTTGCCACTGAATTCAGCAATTACAGCATTGAGTCACAACATCACCAATACAAGGGAGAAGCTGACTTCAGAGCAATGACATAATCTTGGAACTTTCCTTTCATAAGATTCTGAGATGTTGTTGCTTGAATACTCCAGTGCAAAATCTACCCTCTGAGAAAGAGGTTTTCTGTTCTGTTGGCTCATATGATATTTTTACCTATAACTTGTAGCGATAACACCTCTGTCTCAAAAAACAAACTTATTTCTTTGAAATTGTGCCTATTTTTAATTGGCTTCTGCTGTTTTTATAACTTCAGTCTCCTAAGGCTGGGTGTTAGCCAGTTTGACTAAGTGAAATCATTTTTATGTTTGCTTGCGCGCTGCACAAGAAACATATTGCAGCAGCTTTGTGCCAAAGCAGGTTCTGGAGGTGTGGCGCAGTTGGGGCCAATACAGCGCAGCATTTTGGGTGTGTGTGATGTCCACCAATAATGGGGGACACAGCTGGTGGCATTAGTTTGGAACCTTGCCACCAACTTGTGAAAAAATAGCTGCTGCAATCAGGGGCCGCCTCATCATTGCAGCGTCAGTCAGTCGCTGCAATAAGGGAGTGACCTGTCATTGCAGGGTGGGACCTGGCAGCCCTGATATTGTTTGTGAACATGGCGGTGGCTTGCCACCTGTTCACAAACAATATTAGCCCCCTCCACTGCTGAGGGGGTGCCCTGTCCCCCTGGCAGCATGTCCCCCCCAACACATTTGTTTGCCGATGGGGGCCCCAATCCTCATCAGCTGCAGTGCTCCAGATGTATGTTGCTGACGAGGGAGCCCACTCACCATCGACAGTATGTAACGCCCCAACTTTTCTTGTCTGCTGATGGGGTGTCCAATCCCCATTGGCATAATCCTCCCCTTTGTTGTGTGTGCGACAGGGTGCCCCGTCCCCATTGGCATAATGTACCCCCTTGTTGTGTGCTGGCGGGGGATGCCTAATCCCTGTCTGCTACAGCAGCCTCAAACAAGATTCAGTTGGCACACTGGGAGCCCACCCCAGCATGCCACATTGCCCTGTAAAAAAAACATCCTGCAATGTCCTTTTTTTTACTTGTAATGAAAACAATCCCCGGTGGTCTCACTGGCTCCCCTCACCCGCACCCACCTACTCGCACCTGCCTCCCCACACCCCCCTCACCCCATACTTACCTCCAGAGTCTGGCGCAATGATCTTTGGTGGACTGGGAACACGTCTGCACTCTTCAAAGCCGACCGCAAACTGAGGAAATGCCGATCAGCTGTATAATGTAATAAATAGGGTTTTTTCAACTTTAATGCATATCTCAGGCATTGTTTGGAATTTTTCCACCAAATTTTCAACATGAAGTTTTTGGGACCCCTCCTCATGAATTCTTTCACTGTCATGACGTTAATCGACCCTGAAAGGTGATTTTGCGGTCACTGTGTGGAATCACCTTTCAGGACTGATTAACGACACAACAGTGCCAATGTTCATGAGGTGGGCTCTCAAAAAGCCTATGTTGCAAATTTGGTTGGAAAAATCCAAAAAGGAATAGAAAGCCAAGTGTATGTTGTAATGTTGCACGCCATAACTAATTTGCAATATTTTCACCCCAGATTTTCAACATTGGCATTTTTTCAGACCTCCTTATGAACAGTGCAGCTGTCATTTTTCACACCCTGGATGAAATATGTTTTCGCAATTGCGGCGTGGAATAGCGTGGTCGGTTTGGGAAATCAGTGTTCCACACAGATTAAGAAACTGACAGTGACACTGTTCATGAGCAGAGGTCCTAACTGTGTTACGAACATGCGTTATGCTGTTCCTATGCACACTCGTAAGTTCGCGAATTTTCAATATTTTCACTCTAAGTTTTCAACATTGCCATTTTACCACACCTCCTTATGAGCAGTACAGCTGTCATTTTTCACATTTCACCCAAAATGTGTTTCTGCACATGTACCACACAATGGCGCAGTCAATGTGCGAAATCAATGTTCGGGACACATTAAGAAAATCACAGAGACACTGTTCATGAGCAGAAGTGTTAAAATGGCTATGTTAAAAATTGGGTGAAAAAATTCCCTAAAATTACTGTTTTTCGAGCATGCGTTGCGCTCTTCCTACGCACGCTCGTATGTTCATGAATTTTCACTATTTTCACTCCAGAGTTTCAACATTGCCATTTTACCACACCTCCTTATGAGCAGTATAGCTGTCATTTTTCACATCTCGCTCAAAACATGTTTCCATGCATGTAGCACACAATGGCGCATTCGGTGTGCAAAATCAATGGTCGGGACAGGTTAAGAAAATCACAGTGACACTGGACATGAGCAGAGGTGTTACAATGGCTATGTTAAAAATGTGGTGAAAAAAGTCCATAAAATGACTGTGTTACAAGCGACCATTGCGCAGTGTCCACGCACCCTCGTACATTCATGGATTTCTAATATTTTCAGTCCAGATTTTCACCACTGGAATTTTTCCACACTTCCTTATGAACTGTACAGCTGTCATTTTTCACACCATGGCCGAAATGTGTTTTCACACTTCCAGCGCAGAAATGCGTGGTCACTGTGGGAAATCACTGTTCGGGAGAGATTAGGAAAATCACAGTGACACTGTTCATGAGCAGAGGCTCCAAAATGCCTGTGTTGACAATTAAACATCCCCAAACTAATTGCATTATGGGTGTGTGTTGCCCAGTTTCTACACACGCTTGTGACTTCACCAGTTTTTTTAATATTTTCACTGCAGATTTTCAACATTGCCATTTTTTCACCTCCCCATGAACAGTACAGCTGTCATTTTTCACAACCTGTTCGAAATGTGTTTTCGCACCTGTGGTGCCAAATGGCGTAGTTGCTGTGCAAAATCAGCTTTCAGCTAACAAACTGATATTGCCACTGTTCATAAGGTGGGAGTCACAAAAAACCCATGTTGGTAATTTGGAGGGAAAATGCCAATGAACGCCTGACAAGTTAGGGTTTCTGATCATAACGCCCCACCCTGTAGAGATTGACAGGCGTCAGGGTTGTGACTTGGGATTCTCGCCTGTAATGCTTATTCCATTCCACACCCTGCAGCCAGTGAGAGGCATCAAGGTGTGCCTTGGACTCTTCGGTCCAAAGTTCACCCCATTCTCCTATACAGCACCCACCTCACCGTATTTCCTGATGGAATGGGGTAAGCATAAGGGCCAAAGACCCCAGGGCACACCGTGACACTTGTCGGTGTCTGCAGGGTAGGGTGTGGTGAAATGGCATGGCCGTTATGCCTGACGACCCAAAGGCACATCCCAATGCCTGTCAGTCTCTGCAGGGTGGTGGCGGGGTTGGCTTCAGTTCAATGCTTCAGTGCCATTCCTATTATGCAGCTCTCTAACTCGTACACTACCAATGCCAATGCCAGCAAGCAAATATTCGGCATTGACAAATGCTTGTTAACTGTTCTCTGACAAATGAAGTGTGACTGCATAAGTATAAATTTGTTTTTCTTTTCTGTTCTGCTCTCCTAGCCTGGTTTTTAAAGTAAGGTTGGTTGTTTTTTCACTCAGTGTCCATGTCTCCTTCCTGGTGCATGTGAACTTAAGTTTAATTCCAATACAGATAAGCTGAATAGTTGTAAACTTGTGTCTGTAGTGTGTCTATTGCAAATTGTTTAATCTGCATCTCCTTTTTTGATGTAGTCTCTTTACTGGTGTCTTTGTATCACACAAAGTATGCATGCATTTACATCATTCTAATTTAGGATGTATCCACCATTGGGTGAGATGCCCATTTTAATTAACTCTAGACTCAGGGAGTCCAGTCCTTGGTGGAACTCAATCTCCATGTCATCATACAGTACTGGAGATGAGGCAGTCATGTACAGGTTCCAGGTGGTGGCCCCTCAAGTTCAGGGACAACCTTGCTGCTACAGATGGACAATCTGTGTGTCTTGTACTACTTTAGCAAGCAAGGGGAATGCGCTGCTGTGCTCCCTGTGTCAAAAGCAACGATGGTGTGGAAGTGGGTAGTGAACTATAACATGTACCTTGCTGCTACCTATCTGCCAGGCACAAAAAAATGTGCTGGCAGATGCTGGCAGTCATTCTGTGGCACAGCTTCGTGAATGAGAGCTACAAGGGGATGTGGCAGAACTTCTGTTCAGTTAGTGGGGGCATCCAGAGTTTGACCTTTTCACGTCTCCACACAATGCAAAAGTGCCTTGCTTTTGCTCTCTTACTGCAAGGTCTGGTGTTTTCTGGCAATGTGCATTGTTCCACTGCTGGAAGTGATGATTTCTGTAAGCATTTTCCATAGTCCAGCTCATTCCACGGTCCTGGTCAGTCTCTGAAATCAGCTGGCCACCATGATTCTAGTGCCCCTTCAGTGAGCCAGGTAGATCTGGTTTCTGATGAACCACCAGTCTTCATCAAGGATTTCTTCTCCATTGGTCCACACCCTTGAAACTGTAAGCCTTTAGCATCAGGACCACTCTAAAACCTTTGCTAGTCAGGGACTGCCCACAATGACATGCAAAGTCAGAACCTACATAATAGTGGGTGGCCCCATTACTCCTCAGTTCTTTCTCCCACCATTGACTACCCATTGGACCTGCAGAGAAACAACTAAATTGTTTCTTCATGTTTATTTTTTTTGAACACTTTAACTTATTGACATTGTCCTTTTATGCCAGCATCAAAATATTCTTTGTTTAGGGTTTGTACCTGTAGATACAAGATCTACAAGGACGATGCTCATAGTTTCTGTTTGCTATTTGGACCTCTCCCACAATGTCAGGACCTGCAAGATCTGTCAATGTGATTCAAACAGGCTACTCAGAGATGCCAAAAAAGGCTATAGAAACCTTCGTCCCTTCAAGGCCATGGAAGATCAAGTGAAAGCACTGGGCTCTAAGTTGGCTTCTCACTTTTGCTTGACCACCTCCAGGAAGGGAACTTCTTGGCACTTGGTTATGCTGTCACTGCTGCAGTGATTAAGGACTAAAGACAAAGACAAAGAAAAGTCATTGTCAAAGTCCTCCTGTTCCAGCGATCATTGCAAACATAAAACTAAAGCTCCTGCCTCATGGGTAAGGTCCCCATTGAAGGAGGGTAAGTCCTCATCATCTACTCCAACATCATCGACTACAGCCTCCCCTGACTGTCAGTGAGGCACCAAGGTCAGGGCCTGCCTCTGGCACTGCTGTACCTACTATGGACAGTATTCAGCCCCAGTTGTTTTGGTCTGCATCTTCAATGTTGGTTGTCCAGGGTCCTTTACTGGATGCTGTGTCTCATAGGCTATGCTAGCGTAGTTCTCTGAACTATTTAGAGGCCTATTGAAGTTGCTCCCATTGACAAAAACAGTTATCATGTCAACTGGGCCTCCCTCATTAGCACTATCTTCATTGATGGGATCCAGAAGCACGCCTTTCATTCTTATGTCACACAGCCACTGCCTCTGTTGCCAGCTCTGTGGGTTGCTCCTGTCATAATTCCAGACAACGACTACAATCCTGATCTTCTTAATATGAAGGAGGATTTGGAGGATGATGAAAAGGATAATGATCCCTATCAGGGGGTTTTGCCTTCCAGCTCCACCCTCTCCCCATGCAGTGAGGACTCTGCAGTGTATACTTCCAGGTCCCCTCCTGAAAATCCCTCTTTTCAGGCATTACTCAGACAAATCCAAAATGTCATGGGATATGAAGCTGAGGAGGACTCCAGTATGAAAGATTTAATGGAATTTTGTGAGGTTCCTACTGCATCCTTCATTGTATGTAGTTCCTCCTGTATGCTACATGGCATAGGCTAGTACCTTGCCTTGAGTGCCTAGGAAGGCTGATAAACAGTACCCTGCTCCATCTGTTAAGCCTTATTATGCTTCCCAATCTGAAATATATTCTGTGGTTATCATGACTGCTCATGACCACTCTAGAGCCCCTAGATGCATCAGCACTTTACCTCATGACAAAGAACCAAGATGGCTGGATATTAAGGGCAAAGAACTTATGCCTCTGCATCCTTATGTCTAAGAATTGCTAAATACCAGGCATACATAATTAAATATTAGAACAGCCTGTGGAAGTCTGCTGTCTACCATTCAGGCTCTGCCCGATTGCCCTGACAAGACTGACTTGCTTAAAGCCTTCTTAGTTGGTGTGGATTAAGGAAAATATCTGTTATGCTCTGCATATGATACTTCTAATGCTTCTGCCAGGACTGCTGCCTCAGGCATATTCCTTCAAAGATATTCCTGGCTTATGGTGGTTGGATTTGCTATTGATGTTCAACAGGCTGTGCTGAATGCCCTTTTTGGAGACGCTAGGCTATTTCGGAGTAATTTTGAAAATACTATATGTGGGCTTAAATCCTCCAGAATGACTTTAAGGTCACTCAAATCTCTAATGTCTCAACCAACCAGGGAGCGTGGTAGGGGCTTGTTTCACAGGCTTGCTGCCCATGGTAGCTGTGCCTCCCATCAGCCGCCCCATGTACAAAACCATAGTAATGTTCCCCTGTCAGGCCTCCTGGTACCCATGCAAAAGCACTCAAAGGTATCAGTAAAGGCTGTGCCCCTGCCACCCCATGTACCTCTGACTCCTTTCTTCCTCCCCTTCCACTAGTGCCTCGGGGGTGCAGATAGGGGATGGATTTCCCTTCATCTACAAATATGGAGAAGGATCACAACCAATGAGTGGGTTCTGGAAATAGTGGAAAAGGGACATGCTGTGGAGGTCCTGTTTGCCCCTCCAGTTCATTCTCCTCCTCCTTGTCATTATTCTCTGGGCCACTTGTCCCTTCTGCTAGAGGAGGTTCAGTTGCTTGTACACAAGCAGGCTAGCAAACCTGTTCTGCCCCAAGAAAGAAATAAAGTGTTCTATTTCAGAGACTTCCTGGTTCTCAAATGGACAGGAGATCTTTATCCTCTACTGGCTCTCAGAGACCTAAACCTGTTCATTGAATATACAAAAAGTTTTGAATGGTATCTCTTCAGGTGCTCATCCCATTCTGCAAAAGGGGGAATGACTCTGTGCCCTAGACATGAAGGACACATACCTTCATATCAAAATTTGTAAGTGCCATAGGTAGTACCCCCGCTTCATGCTAGACAGCAGCCATTATCAATTCCAAATCTTGCCCTTTGGTTTATCCTCAGCACAGCAGGTATTTACCAAATGCTTAGAAGTTGTGGCAGCATCCATCCGGAAAGAAAGGCTTTATGTAGTCCCATATCTGGATGAATAGTGTCTGAAAGCCCCATTTAGGGAAGCGATTCTGTACACATTGTTCAGAATGAACAATTGTTTGAGGAACTCTGTGTCATGGTAAACATACTGAAATCCATACTCGTTCCTTGTCAGCACTTCCAATATATTGATGTAGTGCTGGATGCAGTGATGGACAATAGCTTCCTGCCTGCAGGCAAGGGGAAGGCTAATGTTGCCCAGCATACACAGAAGTCATTAAGTGTCTGCATAAAGGATGTTACATCTCCTAGGACTGATGGCTGTTGCCATCATTACGGTTCCCTTAGTCCATTTTCACATGCGCATACTATTTTGAAGTCTTTGGTACAATGGGATCAGCTGACAAATGGCTCATGTCATGTCTCCTTTCCACCTTGCTCTAATATGTTGGATGGACCACCAGAACCTGTTACAGGGCATTCCAGTCTTCTCCTCAACTTCCATGTAGATCCTCACAATGGATGCATTAGGGTTTTGTTGTGATTCTCATCTTGGATCATTTCAGAACCAAGGATCATGGACCAATCTGGATTTGGATCTCCATATCAGTGACCAGGAAATGTGGGATGTTCTAATTGGTCTCCAGGCTTTCCAGAAGCACCTCAGCCTCAGTCCCTTGCTGATTTGAACAGGGAATGTCAGTGTCATACAATACGTAAACAAGCAATGGGGCACTCTCTGTTATTCCCTGTGCATGGAAGCAATGAGAGTGTGGTACTGGGCAATGCCTCATGGTCTTCAGCTGTCAGCCATGTTTCTCCCAGTTGTTCAAAATATTTTGTCAGACAGGCTCAGCATGCCTCAGTCCATAGTACATGAATGGGATCTGCTGACTTCTATGGTAAACATCTTCAAAAGATGGGGTCATGAAGAGTTGGATCTTTTTGCATACCTACACAGTGCAGAACTGGCGAATTTCTGCTTGCTCCAAGGCATGGAGTTTTTTGGTGAGATGCATTGTTCTTCTTCTGGAAACTGAGGTTCCCTTGTGCCTTTCCTCTGATCCCTCTCATTTAAAGAGTTACATAGAAACATACATAGAATTTGATGGCACATAAGGACCACTTGGCCCACCCAGTCTGCCCATTTCCCTACCTAATGGATAAGCTGCAGATCCTAGTTAACCAACAGCCTACTTCCTTCTACCCCCCACTAGAATTGCCTTATGTCTGTCTCATGCATTTTTGATTTCAACCACTGTTTTTGACTCCACAACCTCCTCAGGAAGGTTGTTTCATGCATCCACAACACTCTCTGTGAAAAAATTCTTCCTCACATTGCCTCTGAGTCGTCCCCCTCTATCTTCAAATTGTGCCCCCTTGCTCTTGCACATCTCTTTTTTTGAAAGATGCTACCCTCTAGGACTTTGTTGATTCCCTTGAGGTACTTGTGAGTTTCTAGCATGTCCCCCCTCTCCCTCCTTTCCTCAAGGGTGTACATATTAAGCTCCTTTAGTTTCTCTTCATATTCTTCTGGTGCAGACCCTGCACCATTTTGGTTGTCCTCCTCTGGACAGCCTCCGCCTTGTCTGTGTCTTTGCAGAGATGGTGTCTCCAGAACTGCACGCAGTACTCCAGATGGGGTCTCACCAACTGTCTGTACAGAGGGATAACAACTTCCTATTTCTACTGGTGATGCTTCTCCCTATGCATCCCAGTATCCCCCCAGCTCTCCTTACTTCCTTCTCACATTGCTTGCCCACCTTTAGGTCATCTGATATAACTATCCCCAGGTCCCTTTCCAATTTTGTTGTTGTCAGTATCTCACCCCCCATTGTGTACTCTTCCCCTGGGTTTTTCTTTCCCAGGTGCATTACTTTGCACTTCTTTGCATTGAATCTAAGCTGCCATACATTTGACCATTCCTCCAACTTTGCCAAGTCCCTTCTCATCCTTTCCACCCCACCTTGTGTATCAAATCCTGTTGCATATCTTCATCTCATCTGCAAAGAGACATACTTTTCCTTCCTGTCACTTTGCAATGTCACTTATAAAGACATTAAAAAGGACTGGACCTAGTACTGAACCCTGCAGCACCCCACTAGTAATCCCCCTTTCTTCACTGTGGACTCTGTTTTCTATTATCCTCTGTGTCCTGTTGTCCAGCCAATGTTTTACCCAGGCTATCACCCTGGGACTCACTCCCAGGCTGGCTAATTTGTTTATTAATCTTTTGTGTGGGACTGTGTCAAATGCCTTGCTAAAGTGTAGGTAGGCCATGTCCACAGCCCCTCCGAAGTCTACTACTTTGGTCACCCAGTCAAAGAAATCTATTAGATTCATCTGACATGACCTTCCCGCTGTGAATCCATGCTGCCTTGGGTCCTGTGCCCCACTGGCCTCTAGGTACTCAACATTTCTTTCCTTCAGAAGTGATTCTATCATTTTCCCTACCACTGAGGTCAAACTGAGAGGTCTGTAGTTTCCTGCCTCTGTCTTGCTCCCACTTTGGTGAAGAAGAATCACAACTGTCCTCCTCCAGTCTGCTAAAATTGTAGACAGAGCATGCCACCCTAATACTGATGACTACTTTCTGGCCTCACCATATTTGTTTTCCTTTTCTGAAGCATCTGGTAGTGGAGCCTCCTGTTTAGCTCCCCCTTTATCTGGGCCTGCTGTCACAGGTTCAGGGATCCCTGGTCCATCCAGACCTGAAGGCCCTGCATCTGCATGCCTGGCTCCTGAAGATGTATCATTGCCCATTTTGGGGTTCCCCTCATGTGGCTGATGTCTTATTTGTGGCTAGACAATCTTCTACAAGACACACCTATTCTTTGAAATGGAAGTGTTTGTCCATATGGTGTGCTTCCCAATCAGTGGACCCATTTACATGTCCTATAATGCTGTCCTGGTCTACCTTCAGTCCCTATCTGACTCCTTTCTGCAGTATCCATCCATTATAGGCGCACTTGGCTGCCATTTCAGCTTTCTACGCCTGTATCGATGGACACACAGTGGCACAACTAGAGGTGTCCCATACATTTTTGAAGGGCATTCTGCACAAGCACTCACCAATTTGTCAACAGGCTCCCCCATGGGACCAGAATTTCATATTTGAGAAATTGACACTAGTTCCATTTGAGGCTGCTGCAACCTGTGAGATATGTTTTCTTTCATGGAAAATGCTGTTTTTGGTTGCCATGACTTCTGCTCATAGAATTCAGGGCGTTTTGCTCTCCTGCATGATACTCCTTATTTGATTTTCCAAAAGGACAGGGTGCCTTTGCATACCAGTAGTCATTTTCTACCTAAGCTGGTGTCTGATTTTACACTGAATCAGGCCATACACCTTCCAGTGTATTATCTGGAGTATAGTTACAAAGGTGAGGCATTACTCCACACATTTGATGTACATAAATCACTATGCTTCCATCTTGATTGCTCTAAGGACTGCAGAAAGTCCTCTCATTTTTTTGTTTCATTCTCCTCTGTGAAAGAGGGCTCCCCTGTGTCTAAACAGTACCTGTCCAAATGGCTGGCTAACTATATAGAATTCTTTATGGGAAGTACGGTAAGGAACTTCTTGGTGCTGTTCGTGGCCTCTCTACATGTGGTATGGTCACTTCTGTTGCTTGCTTTCAAAATGTTTCTACAGCTGACATATGTGCTGCTGTCACACGGAGCACTGTGCGTAGTTTCACTAAACGCTACAGTTGAGACATCGTTTCTCACAGACCTGCCAGCTTTGGTCTTGTGGTGTTGCAATGCCTTCTTTCCTGATTGCATATCAGACTTTGCCATCCTTTCTGGGTACCTTGTGTACTGCTTGGGAATGATTCCAAAGGTGTGGCATGATGGAAGAGATATCCTTGCTGAAGACAGAGCAGTTACTCACCACAACAGTAGATTTTTGAGAGAATCTTCTCTTTTGGGTCACAGCGCACACCCACCCTCCTTCCCCCTTTCTGAGCTATAAGCTGGCAGTTTTGTTAACTGCCTTCGGTCCCAAAAAGTTTTTCACCTGTGCTCTGGAATGGAGTGGTGTGCTCAAAGAAGAGTTGCTAGCCCATTAAACAACCACAGACAGTACAAAGTCTGGTGCTGCTCAGTAAGCCACGCCATAGAAAAAATGCACATATTCAATTGTTTTAAATCAAAGTAATGATGTATTCCAAGTTGAAACGCAAAGTTAATTCATCACCTCACACTGCCCCGGTGAATTTTGTGTTCCAACTTGGAATACATCATTATTTTGATTTAAAACTATTGAATCGGTGCATTTTTCTATAGCATGGCTTACTGAGTGGCACCAGACTTTGGGCTGTTTGTTCACTGCTTTGTTTTGAGGTGTGCATAAGCCCTGTATGTATACTATATTTCCAGTCCCATGCCCCTCCTCATGAGCCTGGTACTGGTCTGGTTTCCTGGTTCCCCATGGTAAGAGGACCTCCATGCTTACAGTATTTCTGATGAGGTACTGAGCAGCAATGAGACTGCCTGTGATTATACAGGAGCCATTATTGCACATCATCATCATGGGTGGCTACAAGCCAGCAAAAGTTTCTGAGCGGTTCTGATGCTGGTCACTTATAGCTGAAAAGGAGTGACCCAATGGAGGAGACTCTCTTGAAGATCTACTGTTATGGTGAGTAATTGTTTTTTCCTGCTGCCCCTCATCTGTGGTCTGTTATCTCAGTTTCAGGGCCATTTGTTGCATGCAGGCCTCCCATCCCTGTAGCTGCATGCCAGACTCCTGAGGATATAGAGCTTTCATGGTTTGCATATCTCCTGAGGTTTTGACTGTCTTGCCAGCAGCTCTGAAACCATCCACACCAGGCACACTTATTTCCTAATGTGGAAATGCTTTAACATTTGGTATAATTTTAAATCTCTGGACCCTTTCTCTTACCTTGTGCAGAGTAGTTTTGAGTATCTGCTTTTCCTAGTTGGCCATCTAGGCCTTGCATGCACTCATTTGGGAACAATCTGTGGCTCAGCTGGTGGTCTCCAGCACGCTTTTGAGAGGTATTCTGAATACCAGAGCAAGCATGTCTCAGCATAGGATCTGAACCTAGTTCTGGATTTCCTGACCAGGGTCCTGTTTGAACCTACCAGTTCCTGTGATCTCAAGGTTTTGTCCTGGAAATTTCTGTTTCTGGTGGCAATGATCTTGACAAACTAGGTGTTGAGCATCTGGCTGTGGTTGTTAATTAACTTTATTTGCCCTTTAATCAAGATAGGGTGTCCCTTAAAAGGGGCAGGACATTTGTGCTACTTGGCAGCCATTAGTACAATTCCTGGTAACAGAAATGAAAGACTTAGCTTGAAATTAGCAATATTTAACTGTACCAAAATAAACACTGATGTAAAAAGCTGTGCTTTCTGTTTTTTTTTTATGGATAACATTTTGCAGTGTTCTCTTCATGGAACCAGTTATTTAGAGTTTTTACTATGTCATGGTTTGTATACAGAATGCTGAACATGAGCTATTGTTCTATTAGAAACACAGCTGTGTTATCAGGCAGCTGAAAAGGAACTTTCTGGTACTGTTATGGGATATGCCACAAGTGGCATGGCTGCCTCCTTGGCTTATTGCAGGTCAGTGTCAGAATCCAGAATCTGGTCTTTTACTACCTAGAGTAAGATCCATGCTATCCATACTATGATGGACATGGTTCATGAATGTTCCTGTGTAAGTCAAATAAAATTGAATTAATAATTTTACAAATATATATATATATATCTCTAGTAAAACTGTTAAATTTCTGGGAAGATGCTGTGGGGTAAGAGAGCAACACGTATTGCCTTCCTAGGATAAACTCCAGGTATTTGTGGAGAAGAGAGTGGGATATGAGAAATCACTGTGGTAAGAGGATAGGCTTGGGAGTGACAACTGGTGGAAAGTCAGAAAATGGAAAAAAAAAGAGTTGCGTGTCTGATTTTTTTTCCCTTTCCTCCAGAAAATGAGATTAGTGACACCCCACATTCCTATAGTTTGTGGTAACCGCTTATCTCCCTGGATCATGTATAGCCAAAGTTAAACTTGAATGAGCATGTAGTCATGGTCATTGTGTTGATAAAATAATGCCCTGTTGTACTAATTATTAACCAACTCAATTTTATTATATTTATTTTAAAGGACGCTCCCACATATTTTTTCAGCTAGCTCTTTATTGAGATATTTCATCTGATACAATATTACAATACAATATTTATACTTTAAAACTATGGTTTTAATTTAGTTTTCCTTCTCAACACATATATTTCAAATCATTTACTATTTTGCCCCTGCCAGGGGGAATCAAACCTTATTTTAATTATTTTTCTTATTCAGTTCTCTCCTAGCTCCTCCTAATTGCTTAGATGTCTCTTATGTCCCAATTTATTTTTTTAAAGAGCACCTTTCTCAATACTTTTCACTTGTAAAACCATTAAACAGGGAGCTCCCTCACCTCACTGGGACCTCCTCTAAGCAATTTTTGCTTGTTTTTAATACAGCCCCAAACGGCAAGGAAAGAATCATAATTTTCTCCTGAGAGGCTGACTGCACAATCCCTCTCCACTATCTGACTTTCTGACCCCACTCCCGACACTTGGATGTTATTGTGATGTCATTATAGATCGAGCATGGAGGTGCACTCCATTTACTTTAATGGAGCGTCTTTTTCAAATGTAAGGTACCTATTGATGCCAGGGTTCAACTAACAAGGGCCTTGTTATTTGAACCCTGGCATCAATAGGTGCCAAACTCCAATTTACGGTTGCGAAATTACATTTGAAAAAGTGCTCCATTCAAGTGAATAGAACATGCCCCACACTCAGCCTATAAAGGTATCACAAAAGGTCAGAGTGTGAGGGCAGATTGCAGAGTCAGGAATTGGAGAGGGATCATGCAGCCAGCCCCTTTGGAGCAAATTATGATCCCTTTCCTTCCTTTTGGGGCTGTATTAAAAAAAGGGAAAACAGCCTGGAGGAGCTCCTGATGAGGTAAGGGGAGCTTCCTGTTTAATGTGTTTACACTTGAGAAAGGTGCTGTTTAAGGAAATGAATTACCACTGAGATGATAAATACAACCTATCGTGCCCATTTATTGTCAACAACATCTGTCTGAAGTCTTACAATGCATTTCAGTTTCTCTATAAGATAAATTTCATTCAACATGCCCCACCATTCCTCCTGGTTAGAAAGATTTTTGACCTTCCTCTAGTGATAACACTTCTTTGCTGCAATGGCTGAATTAGAAATTTAATGACTTATTCTATATTTTAGTCACTTAATCTTACTGAAAGTCACCTGGCAAAATATTATTTGGGAAATGGTTTATTTATGTCCCTTTTCTAATGAATAAACATTATTTACAATGTTGGAAGTACAACAACTGACGGTTTTACTTCTAGTTCTAAAATCTCCTTCATGTTTTCATCTTACCCAACACTTCTAATATGTCCACAGTTCAGTACTACATACCCAAATTTGGATGTGTGTCAGTTTTCTGCATGTCAGAATCTCTTGAGCATTTCCAAAATACAGTATATTTTATCATACTTGCTATACCAAAAATGAAAAAAATAAAAATACTAGCAACTTTCCTAGCAACCTGTCCCAGACTCCCTAGTTTGTGGGATGGGGACATTAGTTCAAATCTGTTTATAATGTGGAGGTAATTTATTAAAGTCTCTTTATAGACTAGCTTGGATCAAACAAGTAATCTGTTTGGTCTGACCTGGTCACATGGCTGTAAATTAACTTCATTTTACTGTACAGATCAGATCTTTCTTTCTTTCTTTCTTTTTCTTTCTTTCTTTCTTTCTTTCTTTCTTTCTTTCTTTCTTTCTTTCTTTTTCAAACCATTTTATAAATACAAAGACACTTTCCAGTATGTATGGTAATGCCATAAATTACTGTACCTCCCAGGGGTTGTAGGCACTCTGCTACATCTCATGCCTCATAATCCATCTGGGTTGCGCAGTAATATAGCCATACCACACACCCTGTCATGTTTTTGCTTACTTGCCATATCTGTTGGATACATATCCCTTCCAAATTGAATAACTTGGCAGTCTTACAGAGTCTGGAGATTTGCTGCCTTGTAGATTTTCCTTGTATCCTTTCTAAGTTTCTAAAAAAATATTTGTAGAGTTGTCTTTCTGTCTACTGTTCATTCACTAAGAAACAGCTTCACCAGAGCCCCTTAATAGCTTAACACCCTAATTAATGTACAGTAGGTCATTGTTTACCCCTTATATTTTATATAGAGGGAGGCAGTATAGCACAGTGGGTTAAGGCTCTGAGCTGCAGATCTGGAGACCTGGGTTTGAATCCCACAGCCAGCTAGGTGCATCCTGTGTGATCCTGAGCAAGTCACTTAACTTCCTTGTGCTCCCAGGTCGCATCTGGAAACAAGCTTCAGCTTAGTGTGCTACTCCTGGTTAAATAATGTTCCCTGTACTCTTCTATAATACCATTGTTCTGACATCATTCAAATATTTTAGTATCATAGTTCTAACAGCAGTGAAATAGCATAATACAGTACAATATGTCTGTCATCACCATGATGCCAATTTAGAGTTCTGAAAGAAATTATGTAATGATATTTTAGAAGTTATGAGGTCAGAAAAGCATTTCTTATAACCTTATACAGTCCTGAATGGATTTTTTTATCAGTTATGAATGACTGTTGTCAGTCAAAAAGCTCTAGGAACTAACTGTTTGTGGATACCTTCCAGGACTGCTTCCTAATGCAGCATGTATAAGAGCCGACAAGTGAAGGTGCCATACTAGACTTAATTCTGTCAACCCAGGACAACATGGAGGGGGGTAAGAGTGAAAGATCCTCTTGGATCAAGCAGCCAAAACAGTGTGTTTCAGCAGAACTCTCAACCCAGAGCAGCAGAGCTCATTAGAAAAATGCATATAAAAATAAAAACAATAAGCAGTTTGCAGCAGTGCTGTATGCAATTAATAGCATTTTGTTTCTAATGGCAGAATAGTTGTTGTCTGAGATCTCAGTTGCAGAAAAATTTTACTTGCCCAAATGACAGTTTGGCTCTGGAGAAAGGATCGGATCACAAATATTCTTTCTTCCTTTCTATTTTCCTTTGTCTTGCCTTCTGGTTTTCTTTATGGTGCATCAATGACAGAACAAGTTCTCTGAATTCCTGGCTTGCATAGACCGATATTTGATCATTGCTGATTTATGATCACATCCTTTTGTAGAGGCCACTTTGTCATTTGGGCAAGTAACATTTCTTAGCAATTGAGATGTGGTAGAGCAACCATTCTTGTTATAATAGGGTGTTGCTGTTAGAAACAAAAAGTTACTGGTTACACACAACACAGATGCAAACTCATTTTTGTTTTTACCTTTATTTTTATATGTGTTTTTTAATGCAAGAACATATATTAATGTTTGGTTGATCTTAATGTGTAAGGACAGGGGTATTTTTCTTGACTGGGTCCTGACCATGCTACCGAAATGTATCACATTTTAAGTTATGATAAAGTAATAATGATGTCATCAGTTGGTGACCATATAAGCTTTGCCATTTTCACCACTCTGATAGCCTCCTAAAGAAGCTCTTTAGAATGAAGCACCAGGGCTTGAGTGGCTGACAGCAGTGCCTGGCAATTCTACTTGGGTAGACAAAAGTAAGATATTTCAGATTTGTTGTATACATTTACATGGGACACTGAAATGGCTTTGTTTGTATTGATGCTTTGAAAATGAAAGACAAGAAGGAATACATCTATCAGTACAACTGCACAGGATCCTTCAGGTACCTGTTTTCAGTCAGTCCTTCCCACCCATTGGCAGGTTGAGTGAGTTCCTCTTCTTTTTGTGTTTATTTAAGTTGGACTGGCCCCTTTGAATGCACCATTTTGTGCGTTACTGTCAAGCGAAGTTTCATTTTTTGGTTCAGATATGCAGTAAAGAGAGCTAAAGCAGAGAAAGAGTTTAGAATAGCAGAAAGGGTAAAGCAAAATGACCAGGCAATTTTTAGGTATGGTAGGGAAAGAGAAAACATAAATAAGAATTGAAAGGTTGAAGAAACCTGCCTACAAGACATCGAGTGGTGAGATACCTACTCAACATGCTGGTGACCTAGGTTCACACCCTGAGCCCTGGACGTTGTGAGCAGCAGTCAGCAGGGAGGATGAAAGAGTAGATGCTATCCTCCGGGGGAAGGGACAAGTCCTGTCTATTCACAGAGCAGCTCCAGCTGGATGGCATGAGGTAGTGCATGTGACATGGATGACCACATGTCCAATGCGCTCCTGCCACAGGATGCTATGGACTGTGATAGATGCACCTTGGAAGGCGAATGGGACCACATAAAAGAGGGAAATGGCTGGCTTGGAAGCTCTGAATAATGGCTTCAAGCCTCCATGTCACCAGACCCTGCTTGGCACAATACACACTCCAATCCCAGGTCTCATTGACCTCAAAGTACTTCAGCCATGGAGAGATTGCCCCAGGAATGGATAGACTTGGAACCTGGGACCAGGGGCTCCACTTGGAGTCATATGGTGTGTGTAAGTGGTGACAGTGAGTCTAGCAGGCAGAGGTATGGACCAATGGAAGGACTGGAAGGTGAAGAGCACCAAAGGCCACAGGAAGGAGGTAAAATCAATAACAAACGAGCATTTGTCAATGCCAAATGTTGCTTGCTTATATGTGCTGTTTAGGTATTTGGAAGTGAAAGTACCATGCCTAAGAAGACCACAGAGGACCCTGGGCAGGAAGGCGGGCAACTCTAAAGTCCTGGCAGAGCTCCATTGAGCTCACTCACTCCCCCTCTCTCACTCGCTCATTCTATTTCTTCCGATGCTGCAGGTTGCCCTTTTGTAGTGGGCTCCTGCTTGCATTGGCGCCTTTGGCTGCCCACAAAGAAATCTGCAGTAGTCCTGACAGAGCTCCATTGAGCTCACTCACTCCCCTCTCTCACTCACTCATTCTGTTTCTCCTGGAGCTGCAGGCTGCCCTTCTGTAATGGGCTTCTGCCTGCGTTGGCACCTTTTTCTGCTCACAAAGAAATCTGCAGCAAATCCCACACAACTCTGTTGAGCTCGCTCACTCCCTCTCTCTCACTTGCTCGTTCTGTTTCTCCCAGCACTGCAGGCTGCCCTTTTGTACTGGGTTCCTGCCTGCATTGGTGCATTTTTCTGCCCACAAAGAAGTTCATAGCTGTCCTGACAGAGCTACGTTGAGCTCTCTTGCTCCCCCTCTCTCACTCACTCATTCTGTTTCTCCCAGTGCTGCAGGCTGCCCTTTTGTACTGGGCTGCTGCCTGTGTTGGTGCCTTTATCTGCCCTCAAAGAAATCCGCAGCTGTCCTGACAGAGCTCCACTGAGCTGGCTCACTCCTCCTCTTTCACTTGCTCATTCTGTTTCTCTCGACGTTGCAGGCTGCCCTTTTGTACTGGGCTCCTGCCTGCGCTGGCACCTTTTTCTGCCCACAAAGAAATCCGCAGTAGTCCCAACAGAGCTCCATTGAGCTTGCTCACTCCCCCTACCTCATTTGCTCATCCTGTTTCTCCTGGCACTGCAGGCTGCACTTTTGTACTGGGCCCCTGCCTGCGTTGATGTCTTTTTCTGCCCACAAAGAAATCTGCAGCAGTTCCGACAGTGCTCCGTTGAGCTTGCTCACTCCTCCTCCCTCCCTCGCTCGTTCTGTTTCTCCCAGCACTGCAGGCTGTCCTTTTGTACTGGAGTCCTGCCTGCATTAGTGCCTTTTTCTGCCCACAAAGAAATCCACAACAGTCCCAACAGAGCTCCATTGAGCTCGCTCACTCTCACTCGCTCATTCTGTTTCTCCCGGTGCAGCAGGCTGCTCATTTGTACTGGGCTCCTGCCTGCATTGGCGCCTTTTTCTGCCCACAAAGAAATCCACAGCAGTCCCAACAGAGCTCAGTTGAGCTCGTTCACTCCCCCTCTCTCACTTGCTCAATCTCAATCTATCCCAAACACTGAATTCCCACAGTGACCGCGCTATTCTGCGCCGGAAGTGCAAAAACATATTTTGGCCAGGATGTGAAAAATGTCAGCTGTACTGTTCATAAGGAGGTGTGAAAAAAAAAGCCAGTGTTGAAAATCTGGCGTGAAAATATTACAAATCTGCGAAGTAACAAAGGTGCGTGTCAACTGTGCAATGCACACTTGTAACACAGTCATTTTATAGACTATCATCTCCACATTTTCAAAATAGGCATTTTAGGACCTCTGCTCATGAACAGTGTCACTGTCATTTTCTTAATCTGTCACGAACACTGATTTTCCCACAGCGGCTGCGCTATTCTGCGCCGGAAGTGCAGAAACACATTGTGGCCAGGATGTGAAAAATGACAGCTGTACTGTTCATAAAGAAGTGTGAGAAAATGCCAATGTTGAAAATCTGATGTGAAAATATTGCAGATTTGTGAAGTTATGAGTGTGCGTAGCAACTACGCAACGCACGCTCGTAAAACAGTCATTTTTTGGATTTTTTTCCACCAAATTTACAACATAGGTTTTTTGAGAGCCCAACTCATGAACACTGGCACTGTCATTTCATTAATTGGTCCTGAAAGGTGATTCCACACAGAGACCGCAAAATCACCTTTTGGGACCGAATAACGCCATGACAGTGGCTGAATTCATGAGGAGGGGTCCCAATAACCCCACGTTGAACTTTTGGTGCCAAAATTCCCCAAACTGCCTGAGATATGTACCAAAGTTGAAAAAAACGTATTTATGCCATTATACAGCTTACCGCCATTTCTTCGGTTTGCGGTCAGTTTTGAAGAGTGCAGGCGTGTTCCCGGTCCACGAAGATCATTGCACTGGGCTCCAGAGGTAAATATGGGTGGGTGTGTGTGGGGAGGCAGGGTGCGCAGAGGGTGGGTGTGGGTTGGGGAGCAGGCCCCGAGACTCAATGAGGGACCGTTTTCTGTTTACAGGGTATAAAAAAAAGAAAAACATTGCAGGACGTTTTTCTTTTACGGGACATTTTGCATGCTGGGGTGGGCTCCCAGCATGCCACCTGATGTATTTTGGGAGCTGTAGCCGGCAGGGGATTGGGCACCCTGTTGCACATACTGGGGGAAGAGCCGAGGGATTGGGCACCCCTCAGCACACAGTTCATTGAGGGGCAATATGCTGATGGGTAGTGGGCTCTCCCATTGGCAAATTCAACTTAGAAGGGGGGACTGAAGCTGATGGGGACTGGGCATCCAGTTGGCAAAGAAAGTGGGGGGGCCATGATGCCGAGGGGATTGGGCACCCCCTCGGCATACAGCATAAATTTCGGTGTGGGGACATTATGCTGATGGGAACTGGGCTTCCCTTCAGCAAACTGGGTTGGGGGCATGCAAGGCACTGCCCTGCAATGACGGGTTGCTCCCTCATTGCAGCAGAATGGCTGATGCTACAATGACGAGGCAGCCCCTGATTGTAGTGACTAAAACATTTCAAGGTGGTGGCACACTGGCTGAACTAGTGTCATCAGCAGAGTGCCACCCCATTGGGGAACGTGTGCCAAGCCTCAAAAGGCAGGGGGGGGCCATTGGTCACAACAGTGCCACACCTCCACAACCTGCTTCTGCAGCAAGCATGTTTCTTGCACATGTGCACAAGCAACATAAAAATAATGAGAGGTTGAAAAAAGGGGATATGAGTGGAGGAAGACTACCAAAAAGCAGAAATATTAAATGAATATTTCTGCTTGGCCTTCATTGTTAAGGGAAGACCATTGCTGGAATGTGGAAATAAAGTTGTGAGGGAGACTAAGATGGTGATGATATGATAAAGTGCTCAAGGATCTGAGAGGACTGTAGGTGGCAAAGTCCCTGGGATGTGATGGACTGCACCCCTGGTCACTCAGGGAGATGAGACAGTCTCTGAAAGCACCCTTAGCAGACCTGTCCAACTACTCATTAACGACTAGCATGGTTCCCAAGGATTG
Organism: Neoceratodus forsteri; assembly: GCA_016271365.2. Classification (NCBI taxonomy): domain Eukaryota; kingdom Metazoa; phylum Chordata; order Ceratodontiformes; family Ceratodontidae; genus Neoceratodus; species Neoceratodus forsteri. Next base: position 434,710,507 of record CM028135.1, on the reverse strand, counting down.
GAGGGTGGCTGAAGTTGTGATTCTGCATGAGAGTGGTGATGGTGAGACCTGGGCAACTACAGACTGATCTGTCTGAACTCCATTGTAGGGAAGCTGCTGGAGAATATTATCAAGAGAATATTAACAAGCAGTGGTTGGTAAACTTCCTGGAGAATTATGGTCTCCAGGACAGCAAACAACATGTCCTCATGAAAGGGAGATCCTGCAGAAATGAACCTCATATAATTCTTCAACACAGTGTTTCATCCATTGGACAACAGTCAGGAGGTGGATGTTCTGTTTTACGACTTCAGTGAGGCCTTTGAGTCAGTGCTCCACTGACATCTTGTGAAGATGTTAGGTGATCTGGGAGTGGGGAAAGATGCAACAAGGTGGGTAAATAAGTGGTTAGGGGAAGAACCAAAGGGGTGGTCCTAAACTGAAGGCACTCTGAGGTTAGGAGGGTAACCAGTGGGGTACCTCTGGTGTCAGTCCGGGGGGGGGTTCTTCAATCATTTTATATGTGACATTGGAGAAGGGCTCCAAGGGTAAAATGTGCCTCTTTGCAGATGACTTTAAAGTATGTGGTAGGGTGGAAAGTGAGGAAGGGGATAGGGGCATGGAAGAGGACCTAGAGAAATTGATAAAGTGGTTCAAGAGCTGGTAACTCAGGTTTAATGCCTAAACAGTGCAAGGTCATGCACATGGGGAACAGAACCCAAAGCACAGTATTTTGATGAGGGTGAGGATCAGGTTAGATCACACCTCTGTGGAAAAGGCCCTGGGGATTACCAAAAAATACAGCATCAAGAACACTACCCAATGCAGCAAGGCATGTGGGAAAGCCAGCAGGATATTAGGAGGCATAGGCAGGAATTTTTCTAGCAGAGGGAAGGAAGTGATTCTGCTAATTTCTTGGTCCTTCGCTGAGCTGCACATAGAGTACTGTGCACAATTCTGGAATCCTTACCTAAAAAAGAACAAGGACCTCTTAGAACCAGTCCATGGGGGGCAACAAACTGATGCACAGGCAGCAGGGGATGACTTATGAGAAAAGATTTGCTGACTCGAATAGTACTCCCTGGATGCCAGAAGGGATGGGGGATATGACTGAGACATTCAACTATCTGAAGGAAATAAACAGGGTGACTAGTGAGAAACTGCCTTGGAAAGATTGGTGTACAGGTGAAACTATTTACCTAGGAAGGTGGCTAATGCCAAGATTTTTATGGGTTTCAAAGAGAGGTAGGATAGACACATAGGCATGATGTAAATGGTGTAGAAGGAGAAGTAGAGAGTTTGGTCTGTTAAGTAACAAAGGAGAGCTACAAGTTGGGAGCACTGTACAGACCCTCCCAGTGCTAGACTGGTGAGGACTAAGGTAGGAACTGGGCAGACGTGATGGACCGAGGGCCTTTTTCTGTTTGTAAAATGCTGTTTAAATGTTTTTTTCATCAGTATGTCAGAAATGAGAAGAGAGTGAATACAGTTCTTGATCTGCTGCTCTTTAATGGAGATGACATTGTCAGAGTGGGGTAGTCAGTGGTTAACCTAGACTGTTACAGAATTGCTTTCAAAATTATGGGAGAAACTCCTTCATTAAGAATTAAACCATGATGCTAAACTTCAGAAGAACTGATTTCAATAAGCTAAAGTAGGGGGTTAGGGAAAAAAATGTCTTATGTCCACATAATTGACCAAACTGGCAACATGTGCATTGTGTTTAATTGGAACTTTGTAGTCCAAGGGGCACTGGCCCTGAATCTATTTTACAAAGGGTTACTGCACTAAATCAATTATTCTGTACCCTCTGTGTCATCGTGCATGGCCGCCCTTAGAGTCTGGCTCGGTCAGGGTGATCGGTGAGGAATCCCAGTGGTTGTCAAGAATGCAGATGCACTCAGTCCATCGGAGGCAGTGGATTCACTTTAATGAGCATCACAGAACCTCAGTTTCATGGCACAGAAGACCCTAAAGACTTCAACACTCAACATGTCCCAGCTCCCGCTCTGATCCTGTCCTGCAGGGTTAAAGCCCTCAGTGGCAGGAGGGAGCAACAGTATGGCTATATGGTTCTGTGGAACAAGTTCTAGACAGCCATATAGGAGAGCACCACACTTTTTTTGGGGGGGTGGGTATTACAATTTCTCCCTCATCATTTATTGAGTACGTTAGTATGCAGACAGGATCTTTGTGATTCATATCTCATCCTCTAGTTATCCCCTCCCCATACTGAAGTCAGAATTCACAGTTAGATCATAGCCATTTCTACAGCAACAGATTATGATGTCTCAGCAGATTATAACTCAGTGAGGCGAAGAAGCTGAAGGATGAGATCAAGTCTAGAATCTGAAGACTAAGGGGAGATAAATACAGAACATTAATTAAATGTAAGCTGATCTGTGGCTAAATATTATTCTTTGAAAAGTTTTTCTAGCTACTGCAATGACTATTTAATATTACTGCTACATTTCTTACACAGCAGCTCTATACTTCAGGATGTACTTTCGTTAATAAGATGTTTCAGCTATTACAATTTACTATAGAATACATTTGTTTTTCATTTTCACTGTTCCTGTCCAAAGTTTGCAGCACATCTTGGTAATCTATCTAAAATGACTGTATAAAAAAATTACTTTTCCCATGTTAATGTCACAGTGCCTCTGTTTATGACATCATAATGCTCACCATGATAACAGACTGTGATGTAACAAACAGGCATTCTGTTGGTAGAAGGTGAAAATTAGACATTTTGAAAGAATCTGTGAAATAAGTACTGCATTATCTACAATATTTAGTAGACCAGCAACATGGAAAATGAAAATCAAAATAATACATAACTAAAAAATTATAAAGTTAAAACATAATTGGTGTAAATCAAGTATTTTTAAGCTTCTAATTAGACAATTGCTCTTTAAACCTTTTCTTGTTACCTTCTTTCACCTGCTCACTAATTTGTCTCTGGAGAGCTGTACTGAAGCTGCACATCATTTTATCCTTTAGAATCTTGTTTTTTAAATCTGGGTTCCACAACTTGTACTGTTATATCTCTACTGGCCTTGTAGTAAACTCAGTGTACACCATGGGCTCGATTCAGAGATGAGCCAGAATGGCGCAAGCCCTTGGAGTGCCGAACATTTGGTGAATGGGGCTTGGGGCCATCAATCAGGATTCAGGATCCCATGCACCATTTGCCACGGATTAGACAGCTTTTGGCTGGTCTAACTTTGCGGCAAACAGGGGACCTTTTTACGGGGTTTGCACAAATATTTGGTGCAAGCCAGCGTAAAGTAGCGAAAGTGTCCCAAATGCATGCAACCTTTCTGAATTGGGCTCAAGCTGCAGCAATGTGTTGGGCGCAGCTGTGGGTTTGATTCAGGGATTGATGCAAGTCCCTGCATCAACCTTTCTGAATCGAGCCCCATGTTTCTGATTTCCAATCGGGGTGCAGGACACTTGTCAGGGGACAGTTTTGAAACTCAGTCACATACAGACAGGGAACTAGTGGGACAGATCAGGAGGACCTGCGAGAAGGGTAGTGTGGTGATTGTGGGGGACTTCAAAATGCCAGGAGTGGACTGGAGCACCCCAACAACCAGGAACAGAAGGGAGCAGGTACTGCTGGATGCCTTCCAGGACAGCTTCCTGTTGCAAATGGTCAGTGAACCAACCAGGTTAGGAAATACCCTTGACCTTGTGCTGGCAAATGGGGACTTTGTGAGAGAACTTACAGTGGAGGAACCGCTGTCAGGGAGTGACCACCACTCAGTATGGCTCACATTGGATATGGGCAAGGAAGGAGTGGAATCTGGCACAATAATGCTGGACTTCAGGAGGGCCGACTTTGGGAGGATGGGAGAAGTGGTAAAAAGGGTACCTGGCCAGAATTCAATCTAGTATGGACACTAACCAGAGGTGGGAGCTCATGAAGCTGGGGATAGTGGAGGCAACCAAAACCTGCTGCAAAGCCCAGAGCAAGAAGGCTTAGGCTAAGAAACCAATCTGGTTGAGCAAGGAGGTCATGGAAAGGTAAGGAGGAAAAGAGCTGCCTTTAGGAAGTACAAGAAAGCAGGGAGGGGAGGACAGGGAGGTACTTGACAGAATCGAAGGAGGTGACAAGGGCAGTAAAGGGACCAAGCATCTACAGAACTCAGGCTGGCACAAGGCATTAAGAAGGGAGAAGGACTTCTTTAAGTACATCAGGAGAAAAGAGCTGTAAGGACCACATAGTAAGGATTAGGAAGGAGGGGTTGGGTGGAAGCAGGGTGTGATAAAGGCGGAAGCACTAAATGAGTACTTCTGCTCATTTACTAAGAGAGGAGGGGTGACACCCAAGGTGGGAGAAATGGCAAAGCAGGGTGAGAAGTGGTGACAGATGGAAATCATGGAGAGCAGAGTTTGAGAGGGTTTGAAGGCACTGAGGGGTGGACAAAGCGCCAGGCCCAGATGGCATCCACCCCAGGGTACTGAAGGAGCTGGCAGAGGTCCTTGCAGGACCTTTGGCAGACCTATTTAATGCCTCACTACATTCGGGGTGTGTACCTCAGGACTGGAGGATGGCTCATGTGGTGCCCCTCCACAAGAGTGTCCCCAAGGATGAACCGGGAAACTACAGACCAGTGAGCCTCACATCCATCGTGGGTAAGCTAATGGAGACTATCCTGAAGGAGAGGCTGGTGGCCCTCCTAGAAGACAAAGGACTACAGGACAGCAGACAGCATGGCTTCATACGTGGCAGATCCTGCCAAACCAACCTGGTCGAGTTCTATGACTGGGTAACTAGGCAACTGGACAGGGGCCATGCAGTGGATGTCCTGTATCTGGACTTCAGTAAGGCATTCGACTCAGTGCCACATGGAAGGCTGGGAAGGAAGTTAGTAGGCACGAGGCGGGTGCAAAGCGGTGAGATGGGTAGGAAACTGGCTGCAGGGAGGCAACAGAGGGTGGTGGGTGAGAGCTCTCACACCCTAGGGCAGTGACGAGCGGTGTTCCACAGGGCTCGGTGTTGGGACCAGTGTTGTTTGGGATATTCATTGCAGACATATCATGGGACATCAAGAGCAAGATCAGTCTGCTTGCTGATGATACCAAGGTAGGCGCGGTGGTGGATGACCTAGGGGGATGGCAGGGGTTGCAGGATGATCTGGCAAAGCTTGAAACCTAGTCAGACACCTGGCAACTGGGCTTTAATGCCAAAAAGTGCAAGGTGCTGCATTTTGGGATGAAGAACCCAAGGAGGAGTTACCAGCTAGAGGAAGTGCAGCTAGCCCAGACAGAGGAGGAGAAGGATCTGGGTGTGCTCATTACAGGGTCAATGAACAACTCGGCACAATGTAGGAAGGCAGCTGCAAAGGCCAACAAAATGCTGGGTTGTATTGCAAGGGGTATATCCTCGAGGAGGAAGGAGGTGATTCTGCCACTGTATAGGTCATTAGTTAGACCACACCTGGAGTACTGTGTGCAGTACTGGCGTCCGTATCTGAAGATGGACATTAAGTTACAAGAGGGGGTGCAGCACAGAGTGACAAAGATGATCAAGGGGCTGGGGGACTTATCATACGAGAGGAGGTTGAAGGAGTTGAACATGTACTCACTGGAGGAGAGGAGAGACGGGGTGACATGATTGAAACCTTGAAATACATGAAAGGAATAAACAAGACGGGTACAGAGGGGCTGTTCAAAGTAAGGGAGGGGAGGGCCACCAGGGGCCATGATATGAGACTGGAGCGAGGAAGATTCAGGAGGGAGATGAGGAGACACTTTTTTACAGAGAGGGTGGTGGCTGGGTGGAATGCGTTACCTGCTGAAGTGGTATGCAGTAGAACAGTGGACTGCTTCAAATGAGGATGGGACAGGATAAGGGGAAGGGTGGAAGGGAGGGGCAGCTGCAGAATAGGGGGTGCTAGCTGCACATTCGAGCAGACTTGATAGACCTCTAGGCCTTTATCTGCTGGCAAATTTCATATGTTCGTATGTTCATATACAGAAGTTTATGGCCTTCACCACCACACAATTCTCTAGTGGGACACGGGTGCACTGTGACAACAATCTATGAGCTGAAAAAGGGACATAATCTACTGTACATCGTACTGTTCTAAAATGACCCTCACTATCAATGTGTTAATCAGAAACAAAAATGAGCAAGGATATAATGGATATAAGGTTTTGAAAAATAGCTTCTACAAGAAATACATGCTTGCAGATAAAGGTCTCTTTTAAAGCATTGTGCAGCATACAGTACTTTCATTCTTTAAGCCATTTCCTTTTTATCTTTTTTGTTAGCTACTCTGGCAGCCTGCCATTTTTGTTGTAGTGTTTTCTTAGTTAAAACATGCTTATCCTTCCACACCAGTATTTTTTCTTTAGCATATTCTACTGACCACTTACCTCCTTGGCCTTCATCGGCTTTTCCCTATTTTGTTCTAATACTGTTCATTATTGACATAACAAATCTGTGGTTCTGCTCCGGGTGCAGTAATATTTCTGACCTGTCATTTCTCTGTTTGTCAAATTTTGTTGTTGCCTGTTTATCTCATTGTATGTAAAGTATTCTTCTAGTTTGTAACCCTCCCGGGTCGCACCTGAAAATAGGCACTTGGCTGTCTAGTGTGCCTTACCCAGTTAACAAAAGCAAATAAATAAATAATAAAGATGTAACTTAGAAATAAAATGTACTCACCTCTTCTACTTTTCTCTCTGCCTAGAAATACTGGTTCATGGTGTCAATCTACCGTACAGGAATGTTATACACCCGTTTCTTATAAAATACAACTAGGGTGTATGGTTGCTTGGGGTCTTGACCAGAACTTTTCCTTATGAGAAAGGAGCCATCCTGTTTTAGTAAAGATAAAAAGTGATAGTAGATTAATAGCGGCTTAATTCTTTGTTTTACTGAATCCCATATTTTCTTGTGTATTTTCATTAGATATTATATTGCACAGGAAAATATGAAGTAGTAATATTTTAGTCAATTCTATATGCAGTAAAATGTTTTTACAATTGTGTATTTCACACAGAATCCTGTTTGAACAAAAATTGGTGTAACATTTACAAACAGTTTTAAAGAGAAGCAAAAATATAAACTACTGCAGATCATTAGTTGTACAATATACGTAAAGCTATATCAATACCACTTGATTGTGAATAAGGGTAAATACATTAATAAAATCATAATATAGCAAGACGGATTATTAAAGATGCACTCTGGTGTTTCCAGAATACATCTCTGCTGTGCATACATAAGGACCCTCTCCCAGTGTAAACTGCTTTGGGATTCTGCTGGCTAGCAATCAGTCCAGCACAGAAATACATATAAGTCCTGAGCTCCTCTCTCACCTGTCAAGACCCTTCCTAATCAACCCAAACAACACATACATCCTAAAATCTTTTGGCTCAAAATTCCATCTGCTTTTCCCATCAAAGTACTGCCACTTTCATCACTCCTGTTCATTGTATTATGTATCATGTTTAGAACTGTCTGATCAGTGAACCAACCAGGTTAGGAAATACCCTTGACCTTGAGCTGGCAAATGGGGACTTTGTGAGAGAACTTACAGTGGAGGAACCGCTGTCAGGGAGTGACCACCGCTCAGTATGGCTCACATTGGATATGGGCAAGGAAGGAGTGGAATCTGGCACAATAGTGCTGGACTTCAGGAGGGCCGACTTTGGGAGGATGGGGGAAGTGGTAAAAGGATACCTGGCCAGAATTCAATCTAGTATGGACACTAACCAGAGGTGGGAGCTCATAAATCTGGGGATAGTGGAGGCAACCAAAACCTGCTGCAAAGCCCAGAGCAAGAAGGCTAGGGCTAAGAAACCAATCTGGTTGAGCAAGGAGGTCATGGAAAAGGTAAGGAGGAAAAGAGCTGCCTTTAGGAAGTACAAGAAAACAGGGAGGGGAGGACAGGGAGGTACTTGACAGAATCGAAGGAGGTGACAAGGGCAGTAAGGGGAGCCAAAGCATCTACAGAACTCAGGCTGGCACAAGGCATTAAGAAGGGGAGAAGGACTCTTTAAGTACATTAGGGAGAAAAGGGCTTTAAGGACCACATAGTAAGGATTAGGAAGGAGGGTTGGGTGAGCAGAGGTGCGATAAAGCGGAAGTACTAAATGATTACTTCTGCTCAGTATTTACTAAAGAGGAGGGTGACACCCAAGGTGGGAGAAATGGCAGAAGCAGGGGAAGTGGTGACAGATGGGAAATCATGGAGAGCAGAGTTTGAGAGGGTTTGAAGGCACTGAGGGTGGACAAGGTGCCAGGCCCAGATGGCATCCACCCAGGGTACTGAAGGAGCTGGCAGAGGTCCTTGCAGGACCTTTGGCAGACCTATTTAATGCCTCACTACATTCGGGTGTGTACCCAGGACTGAAGGATGGCTCGTGGTGCCCCTCCACAAGAGTGGCCCAAAGGATGAACCGGGAAACTACAGACCAGTGAGCCTCACATCCATCGTGGGTAAGCTAATGGAGACTATCCTGAAGGAGAAGGCTGGTGGCCCCTCCTAGAGGACAAAGGACTACAGGACAGCAGACAGCATGGCTTCATACGTGGCGGATCCTGCCAAACCAACCTGGTCGAGTTCTATGACTGGGTAACTAGGCAATTGGACAGGGGCCATGCAGTGCATGTCCTGTATTTGGACTTCAGTAAGGCATTCGACTCAGTGCCACATGGAAGGCTGGGAAGGAAGTTAGTAGGCACAGGGGCGGGTGCAAAGCTGGTGAGATGGGTAGGAAACTGGCTGCAGGGAAGGCAACAGAGGGTGGTGGTGGGTGGAGAGCTCTCACACCCTAGGGCGGTGACGAGCGGTGTTCCACAGGGCTCAGTGTTGGGACCAGTGTCGTTTGGGATATTCATTGCAGACATATCATGGGACATCAAGAGCAAGATCAGTCTGTTTGCTGATGATACCAAGGTAGGTGCAGTGGTGGATGACCTAGGGGGATGGCAGGGGTTGCAGGATGATCTGGCAAAGCTTGAAACCTGGTCAGACACCTGGCAACTGGGCTTTAATGCCAAAAAGTGCAAGGTGCTGCATTTTGGGATGAAGAACCCAAGGAGGAGTTACCAGCTAGGGGGAGTGCAGCTAGCCCAGACAGAGGAGGAGAAGGATCTGGGTGTGCTCATTACAGGGTCAATGAACAACTTGGCACAATGTAGGAAGGCAGCTGCAAAGGCCAACAAAATGCTGGGTTGTATTGCAAGGGGTATATCCTCGAGGAGGGAGGAGGTGATTCTGTCACTGTATAGGTCATTAGTTAAACCACACCTGGAGTACTGTGTGCGTACTGGCGTCGTATCTGAAAAGGGACATTAAGTTACTGGAGGGGGTGCAGCGCAGAGTGACAAAGATAATCAAGGGCTGGGGACTTATCATACGAGAGGAGGTTGAAGGAGTTGAACATGTACTCACTGGAGGAGAGGAGAGACAGGGGTGACAAGATTGAAACCTTTAAATACATGAAAGGAATAAACAAGACGGGTACAGAGGGCTGTTCAAAGTAAGGGAGGAGGCCACCAGGGGCCATGATATGAGACTGGAGCGAGGAAGGTTCAGGAGGGAGATGAGAGACACTTTTACAGAGGGTGGTGGCTGGGTGGAATCGTTACCTGCTGAAGTGGTATGCAGTAGAACAGTGGACTGTTTCAAACGAGGATGGGACAGGACATGGGGGAGGGTTAATGAAGGGGAAGGGTGGAAGGGAGGGGCAGCTGCAGAATAGGGGGTGCTAGCTGCACATTCGAACAGACTTGATAGACCTCTAGGCCTTTATCTGCTGACAAATTTCGTATGTTCGTATGTTCGTATTACAGTGTATGAATATGGATGAAGTGCAGTCCAGCTAACCTCGGTACAAAGAAAAAGGCTAAATAAGGGAGGAGCCACTATCAACCATAACTAAAGAGAGCAATATGCACAGATTGGTAAATAAGCAGCCCACTCACCAAATGTATGTATATGATATAAATCTTTTTACTTAAAAAAAAAAAATATATATATATATATATATTGTATATATATATATATATATATATATATATATATATGAATAGGTGATACAGTCTTCTTCATCACTGCTTGTCTGTACCACACCTTGCAACCAATAAGAAAAATATTGATACATATAATTCTTAGTAATTCATTATTCAAAAAACATATAAACATTTAGAACTACTTAAGTAGGTCCACTAATAAATATCACATATCAAATAGATTCATCACCAGCTTGTGTATGCAGCATCTAATAATTAATTAACAAAGAATTACCTCCATTACACTAGAGGTTGCAAGTTGTAGTACAGACAAGCACTATATATATTTTTTGAAATAAAAAAAGATTTATATTATATAAATACATTTGGTGAGTGGGCTTCTTATTTACCAATCTGTGCATATTATAGTGTGTGAGCCAGAGTGGTGGCAGTAGCACTAGCAGTACTTGCATAAGCTGAAGAGGAAAATGTTCCAGTAAAACATTTTCCATTATCTGTCTTGTACTGGATTAGGCTGGCTGCCAGTAGATGAGGAGAGGAGAGGAGATCGGAGAATATACTCATATATTTATTTTATGCTTGGTTGGTGATCAAAGGAGGTGACAGCAGGTGGAAGAGTAACGGGGAATGTGAGCATTGGGAAGAGAGGGTGTTTGCTGATGTGAAGGAGTTTGTGAATTTGCTTACTGATATGACAGGAGATTTTGGAATATGCATATCTGGATGGTGGGGGACTGCTGGAGGGAGTGGATTTTGGAATAGGAAGATCAAGTGAATTATCAAGCCACCAACAAAAATGAGCTTCAGCTCAATGGTTTCATCCTCTTCTTTAATAGTAATAATCATGATGGGAGGGCATCAGCAGGAGGAAAGGTGTTTAGGAAGGTGCTTACTGGGACAGAAGAGTGTCAGCATATGAGAGGGGAGATGAGAATGTGACTACTGTGATCACAGTATGAAATCATATCTGGGATTAGATGTATTGCTTTGTCTGCATGTGAGTGTTGGCATGCATGCCTGTCCAGCAATTAATATCATTCTGTACTGTATCTGTTTAAGAATTATGTGCATGTGTCTGTGTGGGTTTCTCAGTCAAAGGGTGCATGACTACATGTTTGTATATCTATCATACGCATAAGTAACTTGTCAGTAGAATTAATCATATTATATATACTATATATGTGGTACAGACAAGCACTGATGAAGTTGTCTGATCCAAAACATTTGCATTGTTTGACTGTATCACCTATTCATATATATACAATATATATATTTTTTTAAATAAAATATATTATATACATACATTTGGTGAGTGGGCTGCACTGGGAATGATTACTGGGATTCAGTTCTATAACTTATGCCTTTCAGCTCCACAACTTGGCACACTAGCTCCACTCTGAAACACCAATGTTATAGCACCCAGTGGAGTATTAATGTACTTGTAGCTCTCTGTAATAAGCCAGGCACGTACCACTACTGCAATATCCAGGCACGCAGACGGATATCAAACAAGCAAGCCCTCAAATTTCTTCATGCCTCCCTCTTGAGATTTCTCCTACTGCTTCTGCTCCTCTCTGGAAACACTCACCCTAACCCAGGCCCAACTGGATCGACTACCTATCATCAGAACCGGAAGTTGGGGTCACTAACCTTGGTGTCCATCAAAATATGCAGCCTCCTCAGTAAACTTGACACCTTCGAAACCTTGATCCACCATAACAATCCTGACATCCTCTCAGTTGTTGAAACCTGGCTGAATCCAAAGATCCTTAACAGTGCAGTTGCCATTCCTGGCTACACGATTTTTAGGCAGGACAGGGGCTTTAAGAGGGGTGGTGGCTGCGCCATCTACCTGAGAGATACTGTCATGGGACATGTCATCCCACTTCCTAGACCAGGATCACCAACTCAGGTCCTCGCTATCAAAGTTCTCCTTGGTGCCCACAACAAAAACCTCACTATAGTCTCTGTTTACATCCCCCCAAAGGACATGGCTAATGGCTTCAATAATGTCATGGAATGTCTCAAGGGTCTGCACCATAACTCCGAGTCCATTATCCTGGGTGATTTTAACATCAACTGGCTTGCACCAGAGGCCTGCTTCTACAAAGATGCAGTTGCAGCACAACAATTCACACAGCTGGTCCCCTCTCCGACCAGGTGTAACTACAGGACAGGGACTTTCACCCTTATAGACCGGATACTGGCTAACCACCCTGAAAGAATATCAGTGGTGTCTGTACTCCCTGACTCCTTAAGTGACCATTCACTCATTATCTGCACCTGGGCTAATAACTACATAAAGCCCCCACCTAAAATAATACACACCAGGGTACTCAAGAAGGGGCACCTACACCTGCTAAAATCCCACCTAAGTAGAATAGATTGGTCAACTATAGACTCACTCGAGGATATAAACAAAGCTCTTCATCTGTTTATCAGCCATTTCACTGAGGCATGTGATATCCATGCACCGGTAAAAAAAATGAAGGTTAAAGGTAGATCTAACCCATGGATGACACTGAGCTTATCACGCATCTCAAACAAAGGGATCACCTCAGGCACTGTGCTTGAGCCACAGCTGCCCAAGCAGATATTCAAAAAATACAAGCAACAAGAAATCGCTACACCTGTGCTTTAAGGATGGCTAAAAGCAAATACTATAGGGAAGTGCTCTCAAACTCGTGGGGGGGGGGATTCTGGAACAACCTTAAGGACCTCTCTGGCAAATAAATCAAGTCTCCACCCACCATGCACAACATTGATGGTACTCCAACACTTGACCTAGATACCATCACCAATATGTTCATCAATGCTTTCTCCAACCTAAGCAGTGTCCTTCCACCTGATTTCTTCGACGCTTCTACCACTAACCCCCCCCTCTGCTGCTGCATCACAAGCTCACCCAGCTCCGCAGTTCTTCAAAAGGATCCCAATGCACTCTGCCAGAACATATATTTGCAAGACTATCAGTAAAACTGGATATAGTGGTGACTCTCGACTTGAAACTGCTTTTGCTTGTCCTAGATGAGATCATTGAACCCGTGACTAAGATCTTCAACCTCTCCCTAAGGTATGGCCAGTTCCCATCACTCTGGAAAAAGGCTTCCATCACATCTGTGCATAAAGGTGGTGACAAGTCACTGCACACCAATTACAGGCCCATCTCTATCCTCCCCCCACTATCCAAAGCACTTGAACATATAGTCTCTGACCAGCTTGTAGAATTCCTTGAAAAACATAATATTCAGTGCCCTGAGCAGCACGGCTTCCACAAAGGGCATAGTACCACCATGGCTCTGTTGGAATTCACCAGCTACATCCATGATGCCCTGGATCAAGGACTTTGTGGGGGAGCCATTTTCATTGACCTGACAAAGGCCTTTGATACAGTTAATCACTCCCTTCTACTCAGACAACTGACAGCTGTTGGGCTCTCCAAGGATGCAATGCCCTGGTTTGCCAGCTACCTCGGGGAAAGAGTTCAAAGTGTTAACATTTCTGGAGTCTCCTCAGTTGAAAAACCAGTGCTCTCAGGTGTCTCTCATGGATCTATACTGGGCCCTTTACTATTTTCTCTCTCCCTAAACCACCTCCCTGGCATCTGCCAACAGAAGATACTACTCTACGCAGATGATGCGGTCCTCTTTTCTAGCAACTGGGACTTTAAGCTACTTGAGAGTCAACTGCAACATGATTTCAGGCTGTGGAAAAATGGTTTGGCTCCCACAAACTTGTCTTGAATTATAGCAAGACAAAAGTCATGACTTTCTGCAATGCTCATAGTATGTATAAACCTCTACTCCTTACCATCAGTAATCAAGGGGGAACTACACTTGAACAGATTCTTGAGTTCAAATAACTCAGCATCACCCTGGACAGCTCACTCTCCTACCATCAGCATATTGGGATTGTTGCTAAGTCTGCCAACATACGTCTTGGCCTGCTCCACAAGTATAAACACTGTATGACCTCTGAAGCCCTAAGACTGGCCATCCACAGCTCTGTTACCTTCATTGTCGACTATGGGCTAATCATCCATGGATCCGGCCTCCTCCACTGCACTTAGGAGAATATCAGTGACACTTAACAAGGCCTGTAGACTTCTCACGGAGGCTGACCACCTAACGCACACCTGTGACCTTTACGCCAAGACTAGTTGGCTACCTCTCGTTAGCAGAATACAATACCAGATCTGTCTGATAGCCAAAAAAGCTCTTCTTGGACTCATGCCAGCAGGTGTTGTGAGTCTCCTTACTACCAACAGCTGCACCCAGTCAATTTGCAGTTCTCAATACCAGACTTTCCATGTCCCCAGGCGCCGGGCCTCGTTGGGCCAGAGATCCTTCATGCACAGGGATCCTCAGTGGTTCAACATCCTTAACAAAGAGACTCTTGTTGCTGCAATGCTAAGCCACTTTAAAAGGAATCTGCAGCTATTCCTCCCCCTCTACCTCAACTTGAGACTGCCTCCCCTAAGAAATGGTCACCACCCTCTATTTGTGGCTGCCACCCCTAAGAAATGGTATCCACTCTCTACCCTAGCTGTAGCTATAACTGGACACGCAAGCCTCGCTTTCTTGGCACTAGCCTTATCCCTCTCGCCCTTTCACCCCCTCTCGCCCTCCCATCCCCTCTTCTCGGACTCACTGACTCACTGGTATGGCCACTGGCCCCTGTCCCTCTTGCTCTTTTAATCCTTGTCTGACAATGGCACCTATTGGCCGGCTTCTTACTGACTTTTCCTACCAAGTATACTGTTTTCACCATGAATCCTGTTAGAAACTAGCTTGTGGTTGTTCTTCTGCAGCAGATTGACTGAACTATTTCATGTACTTGTTATTCTGTATGTTATGACTGTTACCATGTTTACCATTGTTGTATGTTACCCCCATCTTCTGACGTGGAATTTTTGTAAACGAGCAGTTTCTGCTCAAAGGTAATTGTAATCCTAGAGTTTAATAAATAAATAAAGTAAATGCTATGGTGATTTTAAGATGCCTTTATTATTTTGCTAGGGTAAGTGTACTGTGGAGTTGGCCAGGATGCAATGCAATGCTGCAGCATCCTGCAGAGGAATTTCTGTAGGAAACAAGCAGTTTCAGTGGAAGCTTATCCTTTTGGTTATGCAGCAACTTGAGACACTGCATTGCATCTTGAATGGCTGAAGAGTAAAATTCTCAAAATATATTTATGAAAGACTAATAGCACTACTGGAGCTAAACCATGGTATCCTTTCCTTCCTTCCCCTTCCTCATTCCAAAATGTCTGAACATTATTCATATGAACATCAGAAGTCTTCTCTTTAAACTTGACTAGCTTAGGCTGTGGGTCCTACAATATTGGCCCTACATCCTTGTCATCACTGAATCCTGGCTCACTACCTGACTTGGTAATGGGGAAGTAAGTTGGGATCCCTGAACATAGGATCCACAGACAGGATCCTGGGAAGTGACGGGGTAGTGCAACTGTATATGTGTATGTGTACATATTTCACCTGTGATGATGCCTCCAGGTCTGCTACCCTATCCTCTCACAAATATCTCCTGTGTAGACACTTATACTCTTCTTTCTCTTTCTATTTTCATTGAAGGCATCTATAACTTCCCGAAAGCCAAACCTGACTCATTTATTGATGTTCTATCTGGAGTTTTCTGTCATTTGTAGCTGGTGCAGAACGCAGCAGCAAGGTTGCTGATGGGCCTTCCAAGGTCCTGTCATGTGAACCTGGTCCTACATGACATGCACTGGCTGCCAGTATGATGGAGAATCACCTTCAAGGTGGGCTTGCTCACCTATAAGGCCCCATATGGTCTGGGCCCTGGCTACCTGAGTGACCTTCTTACTTCTGTTCACCCGCTCCTCCACCGAGGGCCTCCTGGAGATTACCAGGGCATGGCTGAAGACCTCAGGAGATTGGTCATTTGAGGTTGCTGGCCTAGCCCTGTGGAACTTGCTGCCAAGATCTTTGAGGGAGGCCCCATTGGTGGAGATGTTTAAGCAGGGTCTAAAGGTACATCTTTTTAGAAAGGCATTTGGAAATTGTCTTTACATTCCTGAATGAGCAGACTGCTAAATTTATTTATTTCGTTTTTGTTGACTGGGAAGGAGGAATAAACAATTTTTTGCCGATATTCAGCCTTGTCCCGGGGTGGGAGGGAGATACAAATGGATGTCAACTGAAATTGAACCAGATTTTAAGCAATTGGTGGTATTTTTAGTGAATGGGGAATATTGGCCAGGACACCGGGGAACTTCCCCTACTCACCAGTGAGGGAACCTTTGTCATCTTGGTCTCTGGCCAAGATGGTGGAACCCATGGATCCTAGAGGTGGAGGTGGAGAAGAGTGTGTGCTGAATGCTGCAGCTTGGGAGTTGGCCTCCTCCCTACTTCAATTTTGCTAGAGGCTTCCTTTGTCAGTATTCCTGCTGCTATGGATGTTACCCATACTGGCCTCTCTGCAGTTTGTCCTGATGCTGAATTTCCATCGGCTTCTAAAGTTTGTCCTCATGGTTCTAGTTGTTGTTCTGTGTCTCCTGTTGGACCGGCGCCTACTGTGCTGAATACAGATCTTTTGAATTATGGAACCTTTTCCTCTCACCGCAATTATTTGCGAGCACTTCTGAAGCAGAGCGCCGTGAATCGCAAACAGGTTTGTTTAGCCTAGTTTCCGTCGCTGTTCCTCAAGATTGCTTTCAGTCTGTGACACCATCCTCTGTTCACTCCTGTGCTCAGTCTGGAACTGGAACGTCAGCAGAACGTCTGCCTCTGGGAAGCTCAGTTTCTCTGCAACCTGCCAAACAGCCGCTTTCTGTCGAGGTAGTGCAACGATTGGGGCTTCCTTTGTGTACAGGTACTGTGTGTTCCGATGGCTCAGTCTTTCCTTCTTTCTTCTTCTTTGTCTGTAGATGGGATGGGATCTGGTACTCCTGCTCAGAATTTTTCTCCTGTTTCACAGACTTCTGTGATTTTGCCTGCTGGCTCACCCTGTGTTTTGAATACCATTATGGATGTATATAATTCTGAAGGTACTCTGCCTGATTATGACAATAACGTTCTGATAACTGGCAGGAATGTGGCTGAAGCCTTAACGGTAGCTGGCTGGGTTAAATCAGCCCCTGATCTACCTTGGGTTTCTCCTCCTCGGCCTGCAGAAGATGTTTCTGGCCCTTTGACCTGTCCTTCCTTCTTGGAACTATCTAACTCCCCAATATTGGTTTCGGCGGCTGCTGTTACACCCCTGGGTTCCCCAAGACCTGTGTCTCTTTCCCCTGCTGTTACTACCCCTGTGTTGGGGCCTCCATCTGGTGTTCTTGATTCAGACCCTGGTCGGTCTGCCCCCCCCCCGAGCCTTTACCTCAAGATGTTCCTGATTCTGGGGTTTCTCGAGGTTCTAGTAGGCCCTCTCAGAAGACCTATGCTGGTCTCTTTCATACACATCCTGAACCTGCTAAGTGCAGGAATGCTGTTCGCCTCAAATATAAAGGGGGTTTGGACTCCTTTCCTGATCACATTCATGTGGGTCGCACCTTACTGAAAGATAGTATGGGCTTTTCGGCTCAGGAAATTTACGCCCTGATTCATACTTCTGGGGATCCTAATTTTGATGTCAGTTTTAAGACTGCTGCTGGCCCGGAACTTTTTTGGGAACATTATCAATCTGTTAAATGCAATCCAGAGTGGTCTTTGTTTTTGGTGATTCCCTTGACCAAACCTGCTTATCGCACAGTTACTGTGTTGTTTAAGAATGAAGAGGTTTCCATTTCTGATATTCTGTTTTGGTTACGATCTAAATATTCTGTGCTTGGCATTCCTGATCCTATCATGGATTCTGAAGATATTTGTACAGGGTGGCTGGCATATCCGGGTACGGCTTCCTATGGAGAAGGGGGTCATTCAACATCTGCCTAGTTGTTTTTATTTGGGGAGAGACCGTGGTTTTCTTTTTTATGCTGGATCTTGTTTCCGGTGCGGACCCCATACCTATTTAAGCAGCGCTTGTGAGAAGATGAAATGTTCATTGTGTGAAGGGATCGGCTATGTGGCTTTGTCCTGTACAACCCCTATAAGCTGTAACTTTTGTGATGAGACTTCTCACACTTTCAAGGATTGCCCTTGGGCTTCACACAATGCTGGGGGTACTGGTTCTGATATGGAAGATGACTCTTCTGTTCTGCGGCATGATGAGGCATCCCACTCATAAGAGGCTTCTCATCGGCCTGATCCCCAGTGTCCATCCCTATCTCCCGATGTTGTGTCTCCTTTAGTGTTACCCCAGGAGCCTGATCCCTTTCATCCTCTGGATCATGTACTACACCCCATTCCTGTGGTTCCTCCTCTGGAGGGAGATGCATTGTCGGTGTCAGCATGGCTCAGTTGGTAGCACATCCACCTCTGGACCAGAAGGTCATGGGTTCTTTCTCGTCCCACACTGGGATGGACCTGCACCAAAAAAATCACTGGCATCCGAGTGCAGTATTGGGGGGTGCTGTACTGCTGGGGTGTGCCATCCTTCAGATGAGACATTAAACCGAGGTCCCTTCTGCCCATCCTGGTGTTGTCCTGGTGGGTGTCCAGGTGGAAGTAATAGAACCCAGGGTACTCTTCGTAAAGAGCCGGGAACATTCCTGGTGTCCTGGCCAACATTCCCCTTCCCATAAACTGGTTCTGTGTGGGTGATGATGTGCGATATGGCCACCACCACACATTCAATCACTTCACTACCGGTCTAGCATTGCTTATAAAGCACTTTGGGATACTGTGTATGAAAAGCACTATATAAATGCTGATTCTTCTTCTTCTTATTGATCCTATCTTTTCTTCACAGGTTTCTGCAATAGCTCCTGATGATTCTGTTTCTGTATTGCCTTCTGTCCCTTCCACATCCCAAACCCCTGACATGCCTCCTCCATTGATGGAGGAATGGGTACAACAAAGATCCAGGAGGATGACACGCAGTGCCTCCCAGAAATTGGGGCAGGGTTTCAGTGACATGGGTGATTCTGGTATTGGCCTTCAGAATAGATTTCTTCCTTGACCAAACGTAAGCAGTGGGGGGAGGAAGAGGGAGATTCTGATTCCTCTTCCAGGATTTCCTCCCAACCTGAAACTAGTACTGATTCTGAACTATCCCTTCAAGATTCTAAAAGGGGGAGGGGGGTGAAGAAGAAAAAAAGATCTAAATGTCTTGCTGGAAAGGTTTCCAAGGCATTGCCCTCTGATATTTTGGATTCTACTAACACCTGATTATGGCTTTACATTTGACTTTGGACTCCCTCAATATTAATAGTATTAAGAACCATAAAAGGAGGCTTATTACTTTTTCTATTCTTGCAGGCAATCACATGGATGTTTGCATGGTAAAAGATACACGCCTGCATACCCTTCAGGAAACCTCTCGGGCTTTTCGAGATTGGTTTTGGGGTCCTTCGTTTGGTCTTTGGGGGAGGAACCTTGTTCTGGGGTTGTTTTTTTTATTTCTAATCCTGATCTCCGAGTCTCTTGTCTCATTGATTTGATTCCTGATAGGGTCTGCATATTAGATATGAGACTTGGAGCTCATGATTTATGATTGATTAATGTCTATAATTATCAAACAAAGTTTCAGCAGGTGGATCTCTTAAAGAAGGTGCAACCTTTTTTGTATACCACTAAGTCTGTGTTTTTAGGGCGTGACTTTAATTGTATTTTGTCCCTTTCAGATAAGACTGGAAGAACGCAGAAGTTATATGCTGTTACTAACTTTCTGAATGCTATGTATAAGCAAGCTCATTTGAAAGATTGTGCTGCTGATGTTCATGGATCCCCTGCTCACACCTTTTCTAGGGGTTTTCTAACTACCCGGATTGATTTTATTTTCGCCTCCCAGTGGATTCCAGTGAGGACTTTTTTGGTCTCTACTGTGGAGACTTCTGATCATAAGTTGCTTAAAATGTTGGTGGACATGCCTTTAAATAAACCTCTCCCCAATCCTGTTTGGAGGATGAATTTGACCTTATTGGAAGAGGAGGAGGCCTGGTGTACTATACAGGAGGAGTTGGAGGCCAGGTTTTCTGTTTTCGAATTGTATAACTCCTTGTTTTGGTGGCAAGACACTAAATGTGACTTGAAGGGCCTTTTTGGCTCCTTAGTAAACATAGAAACATAGAAGTTGATGGCAGATAAGGACTGCAAGGCCCATCCAGTCTGCCCATTTATTTTTCTACCTTATAAATGTGCCATCGGCCTTTGCTGTCAGTGGCCTATCTATTCATAGTCATTTGTATTGCTCCCTTATGCCTATCCCATGCCTGTTTGAAGCCCTGCACTGTATTCATAGCCATCACTTCTTGTGGTAAGCCATTCCATGCATCCACCACCCTTTCTGTGAAAAGAATTTCCTCACATTCCCCCTTAATCGGCCCCCTCTAATCTCATGCTGTGTCCTCTTGTCCTGCTATTTTCTTATATTTAAACATATTGTAGACTCTTTCACCTTGTTAATGCCCTTAAGATGTTTGAATGCCTCGATCATATCACCTCTCCCTCCTCTTTGCTCAAGGGTATACATATTGAGCTCTGTTAATCTGTCTTCATATGCCTTCTGATGCAGTCCCTGCACCATTTTGGTTGCCCTTCTCTGGACTGCCTCAATTTGGTTAATGTCCTTGTGAAGGTGTGGCCTCCAATACTGCATGCAGTACTCCAGATGGGGCCTAACCAGTGTCTTGTAAAGAGGGATTATTACCTCCCTCTTAGGACTTGTGATACCCCTACTAATACACCCTAACACCCCCTAGCCTTACCTACTGCTTTAGAGGTCTGCTTGGATGATTTCAGGTCATCAGTGATGATGATGCCCAAGTCTCTTTCTTCCTTTGTGACTGCTAGCAACTCCCCTCCCAGCCTATAGGTGGCTTCAGGGTTTCTCTTCCCTATGTGCATGATTTTGCACTTCTTTGCATTAAATCCCAGTTGCCATTCTTCTGACCATTGTGCTAGTTTATCCAGATCTCTTCTCATTCTGCCCACCCCATCTGGATCATCTACTCTGTTGCAGATCTTGGTGTCATCTGCAAACAGACAAGCTTACCCTCTAGTCCATCTGCAAGGTCACTAATGAAGATGTTGAAGAGGACTGGCCCCAGAACTGATCCTGAGGTACCCCACTTGTGACTTGCATCTCTTCTGACTGTATACCATTTACCACCACTCTCTGTTTCTGCCCGTCAACCAGTTTGCCACCCAGTTGACCAACTTCTGACCCACCCAGGCCTACCAAGCTTATTTATCAATCTTCTATGTGGAACAGTGTCAAAAGCTTTGCTGAAGTCAAGGTAGGCGACATCAACTGCTCCCTGGTCCACCACTTGGTTACCCAGTCAAAGAAATCTATGCGATTAGTTTGACAGGACCTTCCTTTGTAAACCCATGCTGTCTTGGATCCCAGGTGTTTACTATCCTTTCCTTAAGTGCCTCCATATAATCTTGCCCTACTGAGGTAAGACTGACTGGTCTGTAGTTCCGCCTCCTCCTGCTACCACTCTTGTGGAGCGGGATCACATGAACCCTTCTCCAGTCTTCTGGGACCTCTCCTGTGCTCAGAGACTCACTAAACAGTTCTGCTAATGGCTCTGCTAGTTCCACCTTTAGCTCCTTAAGTACCCTGGGATGTATGCCATCAGGTCCCATTGCCTTATCCACCCTGAGCTTAGCAAGCTCTTGTAGGACCCTTTCTTTTGTGATGGGAGTAGTGCTCATCTCCCTCCCCCCTGTGTCCATGATGCTAAGCTGTGGGCCCTGCCCTACCTTCTCTTCAGTAAATACTGAGCAAAAGTATCTATTTAGGATAGATGCCTTTACATGGTCCTCCTCCTCACATGCTCCCTTTTCTCCATTAAGCTGCCAATACCCCTCTGGACTTTCTCCTTTCACTAATGTAACTATAGAAAGTCTTGTCACCTTCTTTTACTGTTCGTGCTAGTGTTTCCTCAATTTGGGACTTTGCCTGCCTTACTGCCTTCCCTGCTTCCCTTAGGGCAGTTTGGTATGCCTCCCTATCTCCAACCCGCTGTGTTCCCTTATATTTCCTGAAGGCCAGCCTTTTGGCTCTGACCTTTTCTGCTACTGTATTTGAGAACCAAAGTGGTTTCCTTCCTCTTTTGCACTTCCTTTTCTGTCTAACACAATGGGATGTTGCTTCAAGTATTGCATCCTTAATGCTTACCCACTTTGCCTGTACCCCCTCACCTGTGTTTCTTTTTGCCAGGGCTAGCTTAACTCTGTTGGCCATCTTATCAAAGTCAGCTCCTCTGAAGTCCCATATTTTTGCCTTGGAATGGGATGATTTAGATGTAGTAGCCAAACTGAACCATACCATGTGATAGTCACTGGCCCTCAGGTGACCTTCTACCTGGAGATCTGTGATCCCTTCCTTGTTAGTCAGTACTAGATCTAGGATAGCCCTGTCTCTTGTGGGTTGCTGTACTAGTTGTTTGAGGCCTTTCCCTGCAGGAATCCACTATGTGTCTAGTTCTGGCAGATGTTCCTGCTGGTATTGACCAATCTGTATCCAGCATGTTGAAGTCTCCCATTATCAGAACCTCCCTTTAGCTGTCATGTTTTGTATATCTTCTAACAGTAATGTGTCTGTGTCCTCCCCTGGTCTGGGGCCTGTGAACAACCCCAGTTCTTATTGCTGTCCCATTTCCTGTTTCCAGGGTGACCCACAGTTCTTCTGGCTCCTTATGTGTATTCTGAATTTCTGTAGCTTTGATATTTTCATTGACATACAAGGCACTCCTCCCCCTTTTGCACCTCGGTCTCTTCTGAACAATACATAGCCAGGTACTGAAGTCTCCCAATGTGGTTACTGGTAAACCACGTCTCACTAATTGCTACTATGTCCAGTTTAGCCTCTGACATTATTGCCTGCAGATCTGGGATCTTATTTCCCAGGCTGTGAGCATTTGTGTACATGATTTTCCATTGGCCAGATTTTGGTGTGTTAGTTGTTGGGTGAGGTTTGGCATTACCCCTGTGCATCGTATGGGGAGACAAACCTTTTTTCTTACCTCGTGATGCAAATGAACTGCAAACATGCTGAATCCCTGTTTGACCACTAGCTGAGGGGAGGGTGTTCTTCCCATTCGACGTATGGGGTGCTGCACCCCTCTCCCCATTTGCTAGTTTAAATATTCTGCAAAGACGTCAAACTTCTGCCCCAATGCATTGACTCCTCCTTAGTCAGATGCAGTCCATCAAATTTAAAGAACTTTCACTCCCAGAACTGTTGCCAGTTCCTACAAATCTGTGTCCTTTTCCTGGCACCAGCCCTTGAGCCACGTGTTTGGCTCCCTATCTCCCCTTCTTTGACCTTCCGTCCATCTCGCCCTCTCCCAGACTGGCAGGATCTCAGAGAAGGAGATGCCAGATGGAAACAGATGATGGTTGTCACCCAGCCTGGTCAAGGTGTTCATGGTCTCCACAACTGACCCGGCTGGCAAGATCATTAGTCCTATGTGTACTAGGACATCAATGTTTTCTCCTGCTTTGTGAACAATTTTAGCAATGCGGTCAGTGTCTCTCCATGCTGATGTACCTGGGAGACATCTGACCATTACTCCTGGCTGGAGATGGGTATCAACTCCCCGAATCATGGAGTCTCCTATGATCAGAAGTTTTTTGGATTTCCTTTTTGCTTTTTTTGTTTTGGTTCCTGATTTGGGTGAGTTTTGTTGTGCTAGCTCCTGTGCTGCAGTGTCCTGCTGTGCAGTGTCTTCTGCCTCTTTGTTTAATTTCAGAGATAGTGGCAGATACCTGTTTGTAGTGTTTACATGGTTTTTGGAGGTAATATGTTGGAGAGAAGAGAGTGATGGGGCACCCGATTTGCCCCTCCTAACCACCTGCCAACCTCCTGGACCAACTACCCTCTGTGGTCGAGGTTTTCTGTTGGATGCTGGGCAAGTGGCGGGTGGTTCTTATAATGTATTTCCTCTTGAATATGAAATTTGAGATGTGCAATCTCTGCCCATGCTGCCCGGAGCTGAGCCCTAAGATCTCCAAAGGCCCAGCATGTAGGACAGTGTCCTAAATCCTGTAAGACTGTCCTTCTGAAAATTGTTCCACAGTACCTGCAGTTAATGATATCCATTCCAGATAAGTTGCTGGGTTTATAACCTAGTCAGAGTAATTAGAAGGAAAAAATGCAAGTAATGGTTTGATTGTGTTTTGTTTAATTTGTTATAACAAGTTAAATTACTAGTGCCCCTGTAAATGAGCTCACCTTGTGGAGGCCCACTGATCCACCTTCCTGCTCTGCCACAGGAAATGTCACAACTGTGGTACCCTATAAAAGGAGTGTAGTGTGGGTGGTTGGGGATGGGGTGGGTGGCTGGACCTTCCCCTGCCGAAAAGAAGAACCACGGACGAAAAGAACAAGGAGGTAAGAGCAGAAACAGTCAACAACAAATGCAGTAACCCTGAAAGCTTATCCTTATGTTAGATAAAACTGTAAAACCTGTAAAGCACCACCTGTAATAATTTCAGAGAAGATATACGCTGTAAGAAACACTTTGCTACAGAGAAAAATAAAGCAATGAAATGTTAGCAACAAACAGTAGAAATCCCTGTGAGTAAAAAATAAAAACAACACCACACAGTAAATCTGCTTAGCCAAAAGAAGTCTTAATCCTTTTCCCTTGCTCTGGTAAGTTTCTCTACTCTGCCTTTCAAGCAGTCTTAGAAGGAAAGAGCTCAGGTGAAGCTAGGTGCCTTGGCCAGCAAACCAAGTCTTCTACCTCCAAGATATCAACTAACCTGACTTTTAACCCTTCTTTCTGTTGGAAGTTACTGACAGTTTGCCAGCTCCACCCTCCACATACACACTAATCCTTTGGAAGAGCTGTGGGAGGAAAGCAATTAGCTCCTTCAATGTGAGAAGGAGACTGAAACACCTCTGAGACAACAAACAAAAAAAACACAAGAATAAAATAAAACAGTGTCAAACAGTAATTTTGCTTAGCCCAATGATAAAAAAGTCACAAAAATGTAAGCTCCACCTGTAATACAGTAATTTCAGAGAAGATATACCGTGTAAGAAACATTTTGCTACAGAGAAAAATAAAGCAGTAACAGAAGATATACTTTGCAAAAGACAATTTGAATCAGAAGATTACAGCAGTAATCTGTTAGCTCACACCTGTAGGCACACCTTGTAATAATGCAGAAGAAGGTATACCAGCAACAACAATTTGAATCAGAGAAAAATAAAGCAATGAAATGTTAACAACAAACAATAGCAATCCCTGTGAGTAAAAAATAAAAACAACACCACACAGTAAATCTGCTTAGCCAATAGAAGTCTTAATCATTTTCCCTTGCTCTGATAAGTTTCTCTACTCTGCCTTTCAAGCAGTCTTAGAAGGAAAGAGCTCAGGTGAAGCTAGGTGCCTTGGCCAGCAAACCAAGTCTTCTACCTCCAAGATATCAACTAACCTGACTTTTTAACCCTTCTTTCTGTTGGAAATTACTGACAGTTTTTATTTATTTTATTTTAGCTTTTGGTTACCGGGTAAGTACACTAGACAAGTATTATGCCTATTTTCAGGAACGACCCGGGAGAGTACAACATATAACATAGGAATACAGACATTTTTTTTTTTTACAGTAGAGAGTAAGTACAGCGTGACCACATATAGGAAAATAGTAACATAGTCCGGGGTATGGACGGTCATATATACAACTTATAACTATTTAGGTTAAAAGTACCGGGTGAGTAGGACACCAACAGATTCAACAAAAGCCATATACTAATTTACCCATTAGAGACAATATAGAACAGCAAAATGTCCAGGAACCTTGGCATGGGCAGCGTGCCCTAGGTCGAGTACCCTGTTTAAATTGAGTAGAGACAGGTAGCATCTGAGGGAGGTAAGACTTTGAACCGGGAAGAACAACCGTGTTGAGAAGTTCTCTAGGAGGCTTAGGGCAGTTGCACGCTGAGGCAAGTTTCAGAAGCCAGAGGAATTACAGGCAGCACAAATGGGAGGAGGACAAACGGGTATTCACAGGAAGGAGTTCCAGAGTCTGGGCGCATATGCGGTGAAGTCCCTGTCACCCATGAGGGTACGGGTGGAGGGGACCTTGAGCATCCCTGGGGCCTGGGACCTAAAGGCAGTAGATAGTGGTGTCAGTTTGCAGCAGGAGCAGAGCCAGCTCTGGGGGGGGTGCCCGTTCTGGCCACTTTGTCCGTGAGACAACCCACCCCAAAGTCCAGGTACCTAGCTGGGGAGAGCCATCGAAGTTTATCATATAACACTCAGCGGTGGGTGAGACGGGGGACAGCAAGGGCAAAGTGACAGATGTTATTATATGTCGTGTGCCACCGAGTAAGATGAGTCTGGGGAAAGCGAGCGAATAGGTGCAGCCCATAGCTGAGAGAGGGAAGAAGAACACCTTTCGCGAGGGCTAGTCTGGCCGCTGGTGTAAGGTTGAACTTGGCCCTGTAGGCCAGGCCCAGCTTGCAGTTAACTGCCTACAGATGTTTAGGATGTGGCTACCCATGTCGAGTTGGGGTCAAGGGTGACCCCTAGGTATTTGGCAGGAGTTCACTATGGGGAGGGAGGATCCGTCGGGACAGGTAATCTTTAACAAGGCCGACGGGGTTTTGAGTTTGGCTGTTGAGCCAAAGAGCATGGCCTGAGCTTTTTTCAGGTTCAGGACCAGCTTGTTTTCAGTGATCCAGGTTTGGACTTTGTTAAAGTCTTTGGACATGGCCTTGTTGAGAGTAGTGACATCCCGTGCGTGTGCCAGGATCACCAGGTCATCAGCATAGAGGGTGGCACTACAGGTGGAGGTCACCACAGGTAGCTGGTTGATAAAGAGGAAAAGAGGAGAGGGCCCAGTACCGAACCTGAGGGACACCAGAGGACACTGGAAGGGACTCTGAGAGGACTTTATTGAAACTGATCCACTCGCTTCTACCATGCAGGTAGCCCATAAGCCAGTTCATGGCGAGTGGGAGAGACCGAGTGACCGTAGTTTTGAGCCAAGCAACGTGGTGGTCAACAAGATCAAAGGCTTTGGACAGGTCAATAAATATGGCTCGGAGATTTGCCCTGATCCATGGCTGATCTTATTCTGGATGTGACCGAGATCAGAGGCGGTAGTGGTGCTGTGACCCTTGCGAAACCCGTGCTGGGCCGGGGACAGCAACTCCTGGGTCTGGATGTACTCCGAAATCTGTTCGGCCACTACCTTTTCTAGGAGCTTACTGAGGGATGAGAGGATGGCAATCGGGTGATAATTTTCCGGTAGTTTAGGATTGCCTTGTTTCAGTACAGGAACAATCCTGGCCTCTTTCCAGATATTGGGGAAAGTACCGCTTCCAAGGGATAGGTTAAAGATGTGGGCTACTGGGTGGGCAAGGTGTACAGCGCCAAGTTTGAGGAGCTTTGATTCAAGGTTTTCTGGGCCAGGGCTGGAGTGCTGGGAGAGACCAGCCAAGTGCCTCTGGGTGTCCGGTACGGACACTTCCCTGAGGTTAAACGGTAACCGAGGGGGGGTGACCCACCCTCCGAGCCATGGGGGGAAGGGAGGGGGCAAGTTCTTGTGGGACGGGAAGAGTGCAGTGAGGGCAGAGAGATCAGTGAAATGTGAATTTAGGGAGTTGGCAATGGTGTGGGTGTTCGTGCAGGAGACCCCGTTAATAAGCATGTCGGATACCCCTGACTGGGAGGATCCGTTGACAAGAGTTTTATATTCCTCCAGAAACTCCTGGGGTTGCTGGTGGTGCTAAGTGAAGACGGACTTGCAGAAGTCACCTCAGCAGCCCTGATGGCCTTTTCACAAATGTTTCTAAGGTGTCTGTATTTTGGAAAATGGTGGGATCACTGGAACTTTGAAGTGGGCCCAGCACTTCATCTCTCTCCGCATTTGGGCAGGAAATTCCATGCAACCAATGGTAGAGACCCCTCACCCTTCGGGTGACCTTGAGGGCATGCTTATCTTGCAGGGTCCCAAAGATAGTGATGAAGGAGGAGGTTGCCGCTGAGGGTCAGTGGCCCCAAACACCTCGGACCAGTTGGTAGCCGCAGGTCTTCCATGAACTCCCAGGGTTAAACCTAGAGTAGTTCCTGACATGCAGGATTTTGTGTGGAATCTTGGGGGGAGATTTTCATACACAGTAGACCAGTGAGTGGTCTGAGATAGAGTCCAGCAGTGTACCAGCTGAGGAGATCCTATCCGGGCGGTTGGACATGATCCAGTCCAGTAGCGTACCAGAGGATCCGTTCGCTGACCGCCTGGTTGGATCCTGGATGAGTTGAGTCAGAGTAGAGTTAGCAAGTAGGGCCTCATACTGCATCACACTACCTCCAGCCCAGTTGAGGTTGACGTCCCCTAGCTTGCCAGCTCCACCCCCCACATACACACCTAATCCTTTGGAAGAGCTGTGGGAGGAAAGCAATTAGCTCCTTCAATGTGAGAAGGAGACTGAAACACCTCTGAGACAACAAACCTTTTCAACAAACAAAAAAAAACAAGAATAAAATAAAACACAGTGTCAAACAGTAATTTTGCTTAGCCCAATGATAAAAAAGTCACAAAAATGTAAGCTCCACCTGTAATACAGTAATTTCAGAGA
This sequence comes from Neoceratodus forsteri, assembly GCA_016271365.2. Classification (NCBI taxonomy): domain Eukaryota; kingdom Metazoa; phylum Chordata; order Ceratodontiformes; family Ceratodontidae; genus Neoceratodus; species Neoceratodus forsteri. The sequence goes on along the minus strand of CM028135.1, from coordinate 434,681,908 downwards.
AGATATACCCTGTAAGAAACACTTTGCTACAGAGAAAAATAAAGCAGTAACAGAAGATATACCTTGCAAAAGACAATTTGAATCAGAAGATTACAGCAGTAATCTGTTAGCTCACACCTGTAGGCACACCTTATAATGATGCAGAAGAAGGTATACCAGCAACAACAATTTGAATCAGAGAAAAATAAAGCAATGAAATGTTAACAACAAACAATAGCAATCCCTGTGAGTAAAAAATAAAAACAACACCACACAGTAAATCTGCTTAGCCAAAAGAAGTCTTAATCATTTTCCCTTGCTCTGATAAGTTTCTGTACTCTGCCTTTCAAGCAGTCTTAGAAGGAAAGAGCTCAGGTGAAGCTAGGTGCCTTGGCCAGCAAACCAAGTCTTCTACCTCCAAGATATCAACTAACCTGACTTTTTAACCCTTCTTTCTGTTGGAAATTACTGACAGTTTGCCAGCTCCACCCTCCACATACACACCTAATCCTTTGGAAGAGCTGTGGGAGGAAAGCAAATAGCTCCTTCAGTGTGAGAAGGAGACTGAAACACCTCTGAGACAACAAACCTTTTCAACAAACAAAAAAACAAGAATAAAATAAAACACAGTGTCAAACAGTAATTTTGCTTAGCCCAATGATAAAAAGTCACAAAAATGTAAGCTCCACCTGTAATACAGTAATTTCAGAGCAGATATACCCTGTAAGAAACACTTTGCTACAGAGAAAAATAAAGCAGTAACAGAAGATATACTTTGCAAAAGACAATTTGAATCAGAAGATTACAGCAGTAATCTGTTAGCACACACCTGTAGGCACACCTTGTAATAATGCAGAAGAAGGTATACCAGCAACAGCAATTTGAATCAGACAAAAATAAAGCAATGAAATGTTAGCAACAAACAATAGCAATCCCTGTGAGTAAAAAATAAAAACAACACCACACAGTAAATCTGCTTAGCCAAAAGAAGTCTTAATCCTTTTCCCTTGCTCTCATAAGTTTCTCTACTCTGCCTTACAAGCAGTCTTAGAAGGAAAGAGCTCAGGTGAAGCTAGGTGCCTTGGCCAGCAAACCAAGTCTTCTAATACTAAAGCTGCTAATACTAAATACCTCACTTATTTATGCCTTCGGGATCACTTACAATTACTTTTGTCAAGCTCAGTAGAGACTAGACAGGTCCTCACAGATGATATTCAAGCTGTTAAAACTGAAATGTGTAACTATCAATATGATAGGACACATTCATTATTGTTGGAACAGAAGTTTGGGACACAGGGTAAGGCTCAGAATATTAATCCACATGACTGTTGTGCTCTTAGGGTGGATTCTAAGTTCATGTCTTCTGTCCAGGATGTTTCTGGGGCTGTAGTAACTACTGGAGCTGATATACAGGAGGAGTTGCAGGAGTTTGTAGAAAACTCCCTGCATGAAAAGGATTTGCCTCTTCCTGGCATTGTTAACTTTTTGCATCAACTTGATGTCCCTCTGTTATTGTAGGCTGATATTGTGATGTTGACTTCTCCTGTGACCCGTAAGGAAGTTGAGGATGTCATAGGGGGTTTACTGAATGGATCTTCTCCTGGGCCAGATGGTATTCCGGGGGAGTTTTATAAAAAATCTAAGGGTCTGCTTGGCCAGTATTTGGTGTCTGTTTTCAATTATGTGTTATCAGGCCTCGTTCCAGTTCCATCTGCTTTGGTGGATAGCATTTTGATCTTTTTATACAAAAATAAGAGTGATAAGATGGTTCTTCAGAATTGGAGACCTATAAGTCTTATAAATGTTGATTGGAAGATTTTGTGTAAGATACTGTGTAAACGCCTTTCTTGGATTGCTCAGGAAGTTATTTGTTCCAGTCAGGTTCGTGCTATTCCTCATCGTACTTTGGGGATGTGGCAAAGGTTTTGAGGGAAGTTTTTGATGATCCTGGGGTATCAGGTTATTTACTTTCCCTTGACCAGGAAAGGGCTTTTGATGAATTCCCACATGTTTATCTTTTTCAGGTTCTAAAATGGTATGGTGTTCTGGACCTTTTTGTTAACTGGCTTAGGATTCTCTATTGTGTGGCTGCTTCTTGCCCCCTGGTCAATGGAAGACTTGGGAGGTATGTTAAGATTCGGAGGGGGGTTCAGCAGGGGTGCCCGTTGAACTCTCTCTTATATGTTTTTTCTTTGGACCCTTTATTGCGGGTTTTAAATATCGGTATTGGGATCTCATCTATGCATGGTTTATGGAGTATTTCTTTCCCTATTGCACTTGCATATGCAGATGATACCACTATTCTGGTGGCTGATAGAGTATCTGGGGAAAGGGCAGTGATGGTGGTAGATACTTTCTTTGGTATTATTGGTTCTCAAATTAATAAAGCTAAAAGCAAAGCTGTGAGTATCCATGTTTTGGATGATGCAGGTACAACGGTTGGGGGGCATCCCAATTGTTGATGTCCCAATTAAGCTTCTTGGGTTTTTGTTGGGGGCTCCAGATTCAACTTCTCTGAACTGGGAGCTGGCTTTGGCTCTTGCTGAAGATAAAGTGAGTCGATGGAAAAGTTATCCTATGTATAAGAAGAAAAGGGTCTATATGTACAAAACTTTTATTGTGCCTTTATTTCTTCATGTTAGCCAACTTTACCCTTTACCTGTTAAATTAGAGGTTAAGTTGTATAGTATGTCCTTTTAGTTAACTTGGGAAAGCTGTTTAAACCCTATTAAGTGGAATTGCACTTATTGGCCTATTGCTCAAGGGGGCCGTAACATGTTGAATCCTGTGATTTTCTTTTTTACAATGTTTCTTTATAATAATTTTGTGCCCATTTTATTAAGATCACAATCTGTTTGGGTCCCCTTTCTCAAAGACAGGTGCTTTTATTTTTGGCAACGGTGGGTGACTTTAACTTGGAGCAAATTTTCTGGTATTCCCTGAGATATGTCTCCTTATTTGTTGGAAGTCTGCAGAAAACTTAAGGCTTGGCATGTTACCACTACAGATCTTCTGCGTACCACTAGAAAGTTGGAATATCAAAGGATTCTACATGCAGTATGCTTTACAGTTCCTTGCTTTGCTTTGACTGATTCCATAGTACTTTCTGAAGTATTGGGTCTATTGACTGAATCTAGAATCCCTCTTAAAATGTGAGATACTGTGTGGCTTTGCTGTCATTCTCGTTTAAATGTGCAGGGTAATCATTTTCACAAAAGTAATTTGGAGAGGTCTTGTTTGAGGGAGGGATGTGGTTTACTTGTTGAAACTATGTCCCATCTTTTTTTTCAATGTCACTATATTGAGGATATGTGGGGGGTGTTGGACTCTTCTTGGGGCATCCCACAGATGCGGGTTATGACGTATGAGACGTTGGTCTATGGTCAGTATGAACCTGCTGTTTGGCAAGGTTTTTATAAGGGGACATCTCGGGTGATTTTTGAAATTATTAAATGGGTTATTTGGCAAACTAGATGTTAGTTTGTGCTGCAACAAAAACAATTATCTTTATTAGGTTTGCAGCTTAAAATAGAACACGAAATTCAGGTGCTTTATGTTAAAGAACATTCAGCTTTTTCAAATTCTTTACTGCGCACCTGGTGGAGAGGCTGGAATGTTGTTTCTTTTTTGCAGATCTCTGTATGATCCCCTGTCTAGATGAAGGGGTTCTGTATTTCTGATTCCTGTTGTTTTTTGTGTGTTTTTTTTTTTATGTCGGGGGGGTTAATTTCTGTAGCTGTTCTGTTTTATGTTTTGAACTGCTTGTTTTTTGTTATTTTTTTGTACTGTATTTTTTCAGCACTTTTATTGATGGGTTTGGGGGTGTGGTGGGACATGTTTGATTGCAGCATTTATGTGCATGGTTTCTCTATTTTCTGTTTATATGTTTGCTGTTGTGTATTTCTTGTGTTTTTCTTTTGTTTTCCTTTATATTTTTGCTTCTATAAAATTCCCCCTACTCTTTTTGAGAAATTATTGATCAATATAGTTGAATTGTATTTTATCTATTAGTGATTATTTATTTTATTGTTGATATATGTTTTTAAACTTGTATTTTATGTAATTTTGAACTACTGCCTGCCTGTACAGCACCCAGATCCTCCAGGATGGGATGCTAGATAAATAAAGTTTGTTATTATTATTATCCTCACTCTCTTCTTTCTCTCCTCCACTGGTGAACTCCTGCTCCTTGAGGACCTTAATATTTACTGGCTCCCCCCTCTTCTGAATCCTACCCAGAAAATTAAATCCCTCAGTCTCATGCAGTTCATCACTGACCCTTTCCATCTTAACTGCCATTCCTCTAATCACTCCATTATCAACCAGGTTTTTTCCTCTCATCCCATGACATTGTTTCCACTGGCATCTTCTCAGATTCCTTCAATGACCCCCTGAATTGTCTATTATGTCTAAATGATCACACTAAATCTCCCCTTAAGTTCATCTGGGCTTAGTTCCTCAGGTCCCTTGACCTGCCCTCTCTCTTGGATGGTCTTCACAATAAGGACTAGTCCTTTCTTTTTTGTATCCATTGATGGAGATGATATTCTATGCCTACATCAGTCCAAAATCATCATAACCTGGGACAAACATACCTCTCAGGAAGTCTCGTGTTCAGGGGTCCCACCTTCCCTGTATTCTGGCAGAGCTTAATGACCAAATGAAATCTTGAGACTCTGCTTGCATTTTTACAAGTCTTCTTGCTCAGTAGATGACTTAGTTAGATACAAATACCACTGTAACAGCAGCAGAAGGGCCCCAACAGAGGCTAACACAAATGATTTTGCTATTAACCATCAAATGAAAATTAACTCCCCTGCCTTTGGATGGTTATTTACCCCCTCATTGAACCTCCTCCAACCCAGTAATCCATGCCAGTCCACAAAGTGGGAAACTCAGCACCAGTCCTCCAGAGGTAGCCACTGCTTTTAATGACTTCTTCACCTCTTGTGCTCTTCTTCCCCTTTCCTCACTGTTGTATGTCTTCCAATCCTTCAAATGTTTCCTCTGTCCTTCCCTTCCCTTCCCCCTCCACCTCTTGTCACCTCCTTTGCTTTCTCCTGCATCTCCTCACTGGATGCACTTACCACCCTGCTCTCCTTCACTCTCTCTAAAGGTCACAGTTCTGATGGATTAGACCTCAAACTCCTGCACTCCTCATCCCACACTATTTCTGCACCTATTACTGCCAGCTTCAGCCTCTCATTTCATATTGGGATGGTTCATAGTATAAGGAAGCTGCCTTCTACTCCACAAAGGAGGCAAAACCTTTTCCACTCAGAACTAGGGTCCCATCTTGCTTCTGCCTATCCTAGCTAAGCAGCAGGAAAAGCTTATCTTAGCTTAGCTCTCCACTTTTCCTGACTTCTCCTCTGTCCTCTATGCTTTCTAGTCTGACTTTCATACATCCCAAAATACACTTTCCTCCCTTGTTCAACATATTCTTCAACCTACTCAAGGTCTTTGACACTATGACCCACCTCTGGATAATCTAAGAGGGGCAAAACTGTCAGCACATGTGTTCTGCTAGTTCCACGCTTACCTTTCTGACTGGCTTTAGTCAGTTCAGGTTGGTAATGCCTTTTAATCTCATTCCCCATTCATGACCTCCAGTCAATACTGTTTTCCTCCTGCATCCATATGTATGCAGGTGATACTGTACTTTTTACTTTGATAATCTTAATTCTGGAGCTAGAATTGTTGCTTAGGCATTTCTTTCATAATGTCCAAGAATATTGGTAATGCTAATACCAGCTCTCTCAATGCCAAATGATACTGTTTTCATCAGTTTTCACAGTGTTTTTATTTTACAATTGTTTTTCACTCAGAATTGTCCAGACAACATAGGTTCATGAGATGAAAATCTTGCCAGATAAATCTGATCAACTTCTCTGACTGGGTGACCAGGGTTGCAGATAAGGGACAGGTAGGCAATATAGTATACGAAGATTTCAGCAAGGCCTTTGATTCAGTCCCACAAGGACACTGGTCAAGAAGTTAAGGGACTTACGGGTGGAAGAAAAATTGGTGACTTGGGTGAAAAACTGGCTGAGGAGAAGAACATAAACGGCAGTGATTAATTGGGAGTTTTCAGAGGTAAGAAAAGTAACAAGCAGAGTACCTCAGATGTTGGTGCTTGGCCTAATCCTTTTTCAGTGTGTTCATTTGAAACATAAGGGAAGCAGTTAGAGATATATTGCAATCTGTTGGATCTGGGCAAGGTACTATTCCAGATAGGGACACATTCCCATGTGGTATAAATGGATGGCCCCCTAATGGGATCCACATTGAAGTTTTGGCATAAACTTCTAAACCTAAAAATCTTCATGGAATGTACAATATGGCTATCAATTCCAGCATATAATCACTCCCTTATGCCCCAGATGGACCAAAAATATGCCAGAAGGACATGACTAGGGTTAATATACACATTCCATTTTTATGACAATGGAATACTAAAACCATTTGATCAAATATTCCAAGAGTTCCACTTCGGTAAGGTAGATTACTGTCAATATAGATTGCTATCAGTACTTACAGTAACAACATTATCAGATCACAACAGAATGGGCTCTGATGTTGTACAGGCAACATAAAGTCATAGGGTTGTACTTTTGGAGAGAGTTCAGTTGGAAAATCCTTATTAGGTTCTTCAGGACCCCAGAAATTACTGCTATGTTTGTGCCAAGCAGAACCCCTAAATGCTGGAGAGGGTGTGGACAGAACGTGGCCACCCACATGTGATTTTTGGTCTTGCCCAATGTTGACACCATTTTTGACTAACATTGAGCTATACATTAATGCCATAATACAAGACTATGGGAGTTTCACACCCCACACAGCCCTACTCTTACTGTACCTGCAGTATATTAAAATAAAATACACTTACATCTTTTGGGCATTATGTTGACAGCAGCACAAAAAAAAAACAATATCAAGATTATTGTTACAAAAAGTAAGAAGAACCCCATCAATTTCCCACATTGAAAATACTGTATTAGATATTTATGAAATGAAAAAAAATGATGACTCAGTTACAGAACAGCTACCTCCCATGCATGCAAATTGGTATATGTGGGCAAAACATATAATGTCCAGCAGGCAGGACATCACTCCCTGAATGAAGAGGCAGTTGAGGAGACAGTCTGTTGAGGGGCTTCTTGTCAGGGGGAGGGTCCAGGTTTATACTGACTTATTTGTAATACAAGACCCTAATGAGGGCCATATATTGTATGTAGACTAGAACTGCAGAGTGTGGTTTCAACAGGAAACTGTAGATGCTGAGCTCAGTTTTTAAGGAAGATGAATAATAACTACTAAACAAAAGTACCTGCTTAATCAGTTTGCTATTTGTAAATACCTCTGTCACAAAAACCTTATTAATACTGACTTTATTTGAGAATTGTCAATTGCCTGTATCAAAAATTTAATAAAGTTCAAGTTTAAAAAAAGAAACATAGGGAGGGCATTACGGGCAATATTAGCCTCTTCGCAGATGACACCGAGAACTGTACAAGAGTGGGCACTAAGGAAGGAATAAGGTAACTAAGGGACGATAAGGGCATATTGGACAGTAGGTCAAAGATCTGGCAGCTTGGATTCAATGCTGAAAAACTCAGACAAGACACAATGGCTGGGAAGTATGTATTTGTTTGCCTAGTGCACTTACCTGGTCAACAAAAACTAAATAAATTGGGTAAAGGAACCCAAGAATGCAATATGAAATGGGGATCGTAGTGCTGGAAAGCACCATGGAGAAAAAGGACCTAGAGGTCATATCGGAGAGCCTAAAAACAATGCTGCACTGTATCAAAGCTATATGTAAGGCACAAGAGGATGCTGGGACACACAGATAGGGGAATAAGTAGTAGAGGCCTGGAGGTGATCTTCCCATTGTACATGTCATTGGTGCAACCACATCTGGAATACAACACAAAGTACCAGTGTCCACACCTGAGGAAAGACTGTGACTACATGGAGGCAATACAGTGCAGAGAAGCCAAAATGGTCCACAGACTGGTGGGCAAGACATATGAGGAGAGGCTGTAGGACTTGAACATGTATACCCATAAGGAAAGCAGAGACATGATCGAAACACACAAGTACCTGCATGGGGTAAATGCGGTGGTCACCAAGGTACTTTCCTTATTGAGCTCAAATACAGGGACAAGGGGGAACTCACTTAAACTTGCAGAAGGGAGATTCAAGAGTGATGTCTGCAAACACTTTTTTATGGAAAGAGTGGTGGACAAATGGAACAAGCAGGGGCAGTGGTACAGGTCAACTCAGTGCATAGCTTCAATCAGGAATGGGACAGGAATATGAGATTAATTAGAAAAAAGGTGGCAGAAATAAAAGGGGGGGTGGCCACTATGGGTAGTGCAGAGTAATTAGGTAGGGTGGCAGACTGGATGGGCTGATGGGCCATTTTCTGCCATCATAGTCTATGTAGCTATGTAAATAAATTACTTAGCTATATTATTACAAGCATTTGTCAATGCCGAATGTTGCTTGCTTGTATGTGCTTTTTAGGTATTTGGAAGTGATAGTTCCATGCCTTCCTTCCAAGACATCCACTGTGTCTTTCCATTCAGTATTCAGAGAAGAGTGGGAGGGGCAAGGGCTACAGCAGTTGCCAAGGGGGTGAAGAGGTGGACAATAGTCCATTCAAAGGCAAAAAAGAGTCCTGCAGGAGCTCACTAAATTGAAGGTGGACAAAGTGATGGAACCAGATGGCATACGCCCAAGGATATTAACAGAACTGCGAAGGGAGATAGTAGTACCTCTGGCAGCCATGTTCACTGAGTCATTCAACATGAGTGAACTGGAGGAGGGCACATGTGGTCCCTCTACACAAGGCCGGCATCAGGGAGGAGGCAGGGAACAATAGGCCGTTCAGCCTCACCTTAGTAGTGGGGAAGATCATGGAGACATTGCTTAAAGAAAGGATTGTGGGGCATCTAGATGCCTTCGGAGCCCAGGACCATAGACAACATGGATTCACAGTGGGAACATCATGTCAGATAAATCTGGTTGATTTCTTTGACTGGGAGACAAAGAAAGTGAATCAGGGTGGGGCAGTGGACAACATTTACCTTGATTTCAGCAAAGCCTTTGACGCCATCCCATATAGTAGGCTGATAAACTAGCTGGGTAGGCTGGGCATGGGTGAAAGGGTGGTAAACTGGGTTAGAAACTGGCTAACAGACAAGAGGCAGAGAGTGGTGGTAAATGGTGTGCAGTCTAGGGAGAGAGGACGACCAGTGGGGTGCTGCAGGGATCGGTCCTGGGGCCAGTTCTGTTCAATGTCTTCATTAGTAATATTGCAGAACATTTGAAGGGGAATTTTTTCACCAAATTTTCAACATAGCCATTTTAAGATCTTTGCTTATGAACAGTGTCACTGTGATTTTCTTAATCTGTCCCAAACATTGATTGCACATACCGAATGCGCCATACATGCACAGAAACACATTTTGGGCATCATGTGAAAAATGACAGCTGTACTGCTCATAAGGAGGTGTGGTAAAATGGCATTGTTGAAAATCTGGAGTGCAAATATTAAAAATTCGCAAACCTTCGAGCGTACATAGGAACTGCGCAACACACACTCGTAAAACAGTCATTTTTAGGAATTTTTTTCACAACATTTTCAACATAGCCATTTTAAGACCTCTGTTCATGAACAGTGTTACTGTGATTTTCTTAATGTGTCCCATACATTGATTTTGCACACCGACTGCGCCATTGTGCGCTACATGGGCAGAAACACATTTTGGGCGAGATGCAAAAAATGACAGCTGTACTGCTCATAAGGAGGTGTGGTAAAATGGCAATTTTGAAAATCTGGAGTGAAAATATTGAAAATTAGCAAACTCATGAGCATGCGTAGGAACTGCGCAACGCACGCTCGTAAAACAGTCATTTTTAGGAATTTTTTCACAACATTTTCAACATAGCCATTTTAAGACCTCTGCTCATGAACAGTGTCACTGTGATTTTCTTAATGTGTCCCATACATTGATTTCGCACACCGACTGCGCCATTGTGCGCTACATGGGCGGAAACACATTTTGGGCGAGATGCGAAAAATGACAGCTGTACTGCTCAAAAGAAGGTGTGATAAAATGGTAATGTTGAAAATCTGGAGTGAAAATATTGAACATTCGTGAACTTACGAGTGTGCATAGGAACGGCGCAACGCAAGCTCGTAAAACAGTCATTTTAGGAATTTTTCACCAAATTTTCAACATGGACTTTTGAGAGCCCACCTTATGAACACTGGCAGTATCATTTGTTATCGGTCCCGAAGGTGATTTCACGCAGTGACTGCAAAATCACCCTTCAGGCCCGATTAACACCATAGACAGTGCAAAATTCATGAGGAGGAGTCCCCAAACCCCATGTTGAAAATTTGGGCCCAAAATTCCCAAAATGCCTGAGATATGCAGCAAAGTTGAAAAACCCTATCTATCCCATTATACAGCTTACTGGCATTTCTTCAGTTACGGTCGGCTTTGAAGAGTGCAGGCGTGTTCCTGGTCCACAAAAGATCGTCGCGCCGAGCTCCGGGAAGTATGGGGTGATGGGGGGTATGGGGAAGGCAGGGTGCGCAGTGGTGGGTGCGGGTTGTGGAGGGGGCAGGGAGAAGCACCGAGGACAGTTTTTCTATTTACAGGTTTTTTGACTAAGAGCGATGAGGGACGTTTGTGTGGCAGCTGGAAGGCTGTTGGGTGGGCTGGAGCCGATGGGTGATTTGGGCACCCGTCGGCCATAACATCAGTTGCCCGCTGGGTGGGCTCCAGTGTGGCACCTGGATGCTTTGGGGACGGCGATGGAGCCGACGGAGATTGGGCACCCGTCGGCCGTGCAGTGGGGAAGGTGCATGAGCACGCGGTGTGCGTGCATGCGGCGTCTGGAGGAGGAGCTCTGCTCACTGAAGTGGAGCTCTCCCTTTCAACTGTATGCCACTGCATTTTCAACTGCTGTCATAGACAGCTACAGCAGTAATTGGGGAACTGGGGCCGCGCCTGCAAACACACTGACTGCATTGGAAGACGGGTGCCACACCTCTGAAAACTCGGATGATGGCACTATGTTTCTTGCACATGCGTGCAAGCAACATAACAATGCATAACTGAGCACCTTTAATCACGTCCAGAGATTATGATTATTGTAACATTTCACTCTGGGCCATCTGACTGAATTTTTTTAGCATGCCCTCCCCCGGCACATGCAATTTATATCTTGGAACAAACTGATCAGCAAACAGACAATGAGTTCTTGACTAGTAAGTCAGATAAATAAAAGGTGTCATGGTAATCCATTTTTTCCTACAGATAGCAAGACATTTTATGTGACTGACATGGATGTCATAAAGCATTGCACATACAAAATATCTCTATATCCCACATTCCGCGCAGTGCTGGTGCGACTGTTGTATCAAAGTCTTCATAGTTGTTCTGTAGAAGGTATTATTATATTAGCGTAACTTCAGCATTGAATTTCCATGCACTGAAAAATACTCACATGCCAGTCACTGGAGAGAGGATGCCACAGAATGCCAATACTGTGTCACACAAATGTTCAAACCTCAGAAACACTATGCTATCGATTTGCCAAGGCTCAGGGGACTTTTTTTTTTACCTTAATGTTGCATTCCCTTCCTTTTGTGGCAATAAGCTTCAAAACCTAACTGATGCTTTAACATAGATGTTTGCAACAGATTTCCTTACTTTTATAAAAGGAAATGTAACAGATATGCAATACTGTGCATTGGGAATGCTGACCAAATGGCAGGCAGTACCTGGCCTCAATGCCACTCCCTGCCATTACGCCTCCCATTGCCAAGCAGTCACGGTAGCACAATGGTATTCCCTTAGCCCACTCCTGTAACAAACAGTCTTTGGTGATCAGTGGTACTCGCTTTTTCAGCCAGCCCTGAACAATTAATCCTTGCTGTCCAGTGGTAGCCCCCATCCTCACCCAGTCCCAGACATCCGTTCCTAGTGTTTTGTTGTACCCCCTACGCTGTTTATTGTTCGACACAAAGGTCTTTACAATTTAAAAAGTCATACATGAAATAACATACAACATACAAAATAATATAAATACAAAACATTTTTTTAAAAAGCTGTAAATATTTTAAAATTCATATCAATTATACAGGACAAGTGTGCAATTACAATCTTAACAAATTATCTTTGACTACTTTTACATTTCCTAAATATGATGTAGCCAACCTTACTTAGTCATTCCTTATATTACTTTGTTTCTTTTTGATTCTTGCCACATTTACAAAATAAATATCTAGATCTTTGATGGTTATGGGATCTTCCGTGTGCATTAAAATATATGTTAAAGATTGTTGTTCTGTTTCTAGTTATTCTAAGGTATCTGCAGCCCCAGACAAGCATTCCCTCATGTCCAGTCTAACCTCCTCCCTTACCTGGCTTCAGAAATCAATCTTTAGTATCCACTAATGGTACTTCTTTCCTCACCTGCCCCATTCCAAGTATTTCTGATGTCCAGTGGTACACCCTCCAAAATCCTGCCACATTTGAAGAATCCTTGGTATCAAGTGATACCCCATTCTAAACCTGCTCCATTCAAAGATTCCCTGGGTGCCGTGTGTCTCCCCCTCCCACATTCTGCCTCAGTTTGTGTTTTCTACTCCCACATGGTGACACCTGGGGCTCGATTCTAAAAGAGCACTTAGATCATTGCAAGTTGCAGTGATCTAAGGCTGTGGCAAACTCCTGGTGCATTAAGGATCCTACACCCAATTTTATAAAACAGGGGGTCCCTGCGCCAAAGACACAAAAGATTCTGCAGCCACAGGTTTGTGCAAAACATGTGGTGAACCTGCAGTGGTTGACACAGGGATCAACCCCCCTGTCTGGCACAACACCAGAGAGGCAGCAAAGGTGGAGATGGGGTGAATATGCTTGCCAGGAGGGGCTGGGGCAGAAGGAGAATGGGGCGTACCCTAGCAGGCATCAGGGATACATCAGCAATGTAAGGGTGGTGAGGTGGCACCCAACATGGATGCCATGCACAATGGCAGCCAATTGGACTGGGTGGTGGGGGGGGTTGGCAGGGACAGACTGTGACCTGGCCAAGGTTGGAACTGACCTGACACCTGCCCCAGAGGTGCCACAGTCCTCAACTCTGTAGGTGTGAGGCAGCCTGCTGAAATGCAAGGGGGGGAGGGGTCACTGGGAGCCAGGGGACTGTTGGGGTGCCTGGAGAACATTCTCTTCCACCACTAGCAGCCCTCATCCAGAAGCCACTGCTTCCCAGCAACAGGGTTGGGGATTGTGGCATACATGATACATCTTGGGAGTGTTTTTGACCAGTCAGAATGTTCCTTACCCTGTGTGCAAGGCACATTTATTCTGGTGAATGCCTCATGTGCAGGTGCCCAGGGCACTAAAATGTTCAGAGTGAGGTTTGTTTTTAATTTTTAAAGTATTACTGATTGACTTTGATTAATAAAATAATATTACAGCCATTGAAACCAGTCTTATGGTTTTTAAGAGTGGTCTTACTTATATTCTTAATTTTGATTTATTATTTTTCTACTAGGAAACCAGTATCGGAGATAAACTTCACTTTCAAACATGACCTAGTTAACTGAGATACAAAACATAATTGATATATATATATATGTATATATATACACACACATACATATACATGTATGCATATATAGACATACATAAATATATACATGTATACATATATACGTGTGTATATATACTGTATATATATATATAGATACATATGTATACATATACGCACACATATATATAGATATATGCATATATATATATATATATATATATATATATATATATATAAGACAAACAACCTCTGTGCACAAACACTGAGGCAAGGGTTACCCCAAAGGGCATTTGGCTGGGAAGCCAAGTTTCAAGAAAATACAAAATCACACATGCCCCCACAATGCAAAGCATCATGGGCTGCATATGCAAATCACCACAGAATGTTATGCTGGTCCAACTTTAAGCAGAATTGCATGGTGCCGAAAGGCCTCTCACACAGTTTGCAAAGGGTGCTAACAGAACTTCTGTTAGCACCCTTTGCAAACTGTGTGAGAGGCCTTTCGGCACCATGCAATTCTGCTTAAAGTTGGACCAGCATAACATTCTGTGGTGATTTGCATATGCAGCCCATGATGCTTTGCATTGTGAGGCTTATGTTCTGTTTCTATATATATATATATATATATATATATATATATATAGATATATAGATATAGATATAGATAGATATATATTTATAGCAAAAAACTATGTTAATGCGCATTGGGGTTGCTACTGCACAAAGTGCTAACCGCACAAAGCAAATAAATTATTAGAGTAGCAAACACAATACCCACAATGTTTGGAAATGTTCTATTAGGGTTATTATACCTAACTCCTACATACCTTACCATGTAACCTACCCCATGACCCAAGGACAGTATACAGGTACAAGGCCATAGATCAATGGAATGATATCTCATACAGGGTCAGCATTTTAAAACTGGTATATAGCAACCTGAATCCCCCCCATACACTTTTTAAAACATTTGTAAGTTACAACACCTCCTAATTTTGTTGGAAGGGTGTTCCAACTAGTTGGAATTCTATGTGTTAAGGCTTTCAGGCCTTGCTTGGTCATAACTCTGGGCACATTATGCATAGGAGTCTGAGAATAATAAGTAACGTGGTGAAATAAAAACAGAGGGATATTCTGTTAGGTATGGCTCACTTTCTCTCACCTTCAGTTTGCAGTTCCCAAAACCTAAGAACGACTGTGCGAACACTATTACAATCTGGGGGGGGGGGTCTCAGTAGCCATATTTATGTGCATTGTATGAACCCTTAAGTCCACTTTTGGTGAGAGTAGAGAGAAAACATTTTCAACACTTTTATTTTAAATTGCTATTTACAACTACAGAAAGGATTGGTAAGTATGGAAGCAGTTCATATAGCACATAATTAACCTATTAGAGGTGCTGCGTCATCACAAATGAATTTATTTTAGTACCAGCATCTTTTGTCTTGTTCAGATTCAGTTTATTAGATCACTCAAGGATATTACAAACAGTAAACATTCATATAATTTAAGCATTAAAACAATGCTTTTGCTACAAAGAGTGAATTGTATATTAAAAACTTTTTATAAAGAGTATTTGTTTTTAAAAAGACATTTCTGATATTCAACATTTTATAGTAAACAAGTGACGTCTCATTTTGAAATACATAAAATTCATGTTTGCTTCTGATGATCTTTGAGCCTCCTTTCCTTAAGTACATCTTGTAAGTAAAAACCTACTTTAAGTAGGATATCATTATTTGCATTGTAAACTAAAAACAAAATGATATCCTACTTAGAGTACGAGATTATCTGCATTATAAAATACAAAAAACAAAACAATTTCTTCTTTAGTTCTATATTGTTTTTGCAGAATGCCCCCATGCAATTTATTTCTTATACTATCAAACATAGGGCAGATGAGAACTACATGTACATGTGTTTCTGTGTTTTTCTCTGTGTCTATAATTACATGTACAGTTATCTGACTAGTCTAATGCTGACATACTGTTACTGAAGCTTTTCTATAGAATTTTACTTTGAAGTGTACCCATCCTGTAATCAAAGCTCTTAATTTTGGTTCTTTTAAGATTTTTATATACTCTTCAATGTTTTCCTCTTTTCTGAGTTGTGTATATACTGTGCAAAATCTACTTTCATTTGGTTTTGAGAGTGTTTCTTGCTTACCTATGTCCTGGAGTCCGCTTTATTATGATTATATTATAATGTTTACCTATTTTAAATATTGTGTCCTTTTAAAATTTGATCCATGGCATGCTACAGTCTCTATTCTCAAAAATATTACTTTTTGTTATAAGCACTCTTTAGCCAGACTTTACATATTTTGTAACATTAACCAAAAATTACTCCCCAAGTGACTAATGCTGTAATGGACATTTGCCCAAGTTCAAGTGTAGCATAAACATCAGGGCCCAGATATTCAAAAGGCTTGCACAACCCACTGATGTGCCCTTGCACGATATTCAAAAGGAAAAGTCGCCACACAAATCCCGATGCGCAGGAGGCGCATCAGTAATGTAATACACAGGCACAGGTGAGGCGTGCCATGACAACCTGCACAGCCCGATATTCAGCCCAAGATGTGCAGAGTCATGCATGTGCAACCCCTACCTGCGCCTGCACAAAGTTACGCCCCCAAAAAAGGAACAAGTGATGGCCACCCACAGGTGAGCTGCCGCATTGCAAGGTGCAACATGGCATCTGACACCTGTTGGTGGCCACCCGACTTCCTGCCACACCTGGCGGTGCCCCCCATGCCCCATCATGGGCATCACTATAGCCCCCCCAAGTCCAATATCCCTGGTGGTCCAGTGGACTGCACTGAGCCCGATTGCGGGCTTCATGGATGAAACCCCCTCCAAGTCCAATATCCTGGTGGTCCAGTGGACCACACTGAGCCGATCATGGGCATCAGTACCCTTCAGAGACACCTACCACCTGGTGGTCTGAGTGTACCCCCACCCCACCCCCACTGAGCCCCACCACCCGCTCCCCGTCAGCTGGCGGGCGACCTTCCTACCGCCTGCCGCCC
Source organism: Neoceratodus forsteri (assembly GCA_016271365.2). Classification (NCBI taxonomy): domain Eukaryota; kingdom Metazoa; phylum Chordata; order Ceratodontiformes; family Ceratodontidae; genus Neoceratodus; species Neoceratodus forsteri. The sequence continues at coordinate 434,665,272 of CM028135.1, read as the reverse complement.
GCCGCCCGCCGACTGACAGCTCGGTAGGGCTGCCGCCCGATGGTTCACAGCATGAGCCAAAGGGCATACAGCCCATACCTACTACTCAGTCCAGATATGTGAATGAATTCATTCACATATCTGGACTCAGATAGGTATCGGATGCACACCCATTGGCTCATGCTGTGAACCAATGAGTGCAGCCCTACCGAGCTGTCAGTTGGCGGGTGATGGGCAGCAGGCGGGTGGTGCTGCCACCCGCCGGCTGACGGGGCGGAGCGGGCGATGGGGCTCAGTGGGTGGTGTGGGGTGGGGGTACACTAGATCACCAGGATATTGGTCTTGGGGGTTTCTATTCATGAAGCGCACGATTAAGCTCAGTGCGCGTCCACTGACCACCAGGGATATTGGACTTGGGGGTCCTACTAATGATGCCCGCCATCGGCACATAGAGGTCCACTGGACCACCAGGGATATTGGACTTGGGGGTTCTACTAATGATGCCATAATCGGGGCACATAGAGGTCCACTGGACCACCAGGGATATTGGACGTTTTTTACAGTACAGGAATGCCCGCGATCGGGCTGCAGGGGGCGTCGGTCCCCGACGGCTGCTGATGGCGGGGTGCCAGGCGCAAGTTGTTGGGGATCGGCGCACCTGCATGGTAATGGCATGCAAATGGGGCCGTAATGAGATGCAAATGGCTCCATGTGCGCCTTACATATATTATGGCCCCATTTACATGTCCCCTTTTCAATATCACAGGTGCTGTGCATGGCGCAATGGCACTTGCACCAGTGCATCTCCATGTTCTACTCTGGCCACTTGCGCTGGTGCAGTGCCACTGTGCCATGCACAGTGGGGGTGGCCAGGGTGTGATATGCAAAGCTGCTGAGCCATAGCGCAGCTCCGTTGAATATCTCCCAGGCCACACCCCTGTGCAACAAAGTTGAGCTGCGCCCAGGCTTGCGCCACAGCCTGGCGCAGTTTGAATATCCCGGCCCATGGTGTATAAATGGGAAGCCTCAACAGTCTTTTATAAAATTGGTGCATTGGTTTTCCAGATTATTTTTAACTGCATGTCCCCAGAAACATTTTCCATATTAAAACTGTGCAACAGCTTTTGCATTCACTATGCTAATGGCTGCTTCCACTGTTTCCTCCATATGTGGTGTGGGGGGAGGGAGGTGAGCACTACTCCCTTCACAAAAGAAAGGGTCCTACAAGAGCTTGCTAAGCTCAGGGTGGATAAGGCAATGGGACCTGATGGCATACATCCCAGGGTACTCAAGGAGCTAAAGGAGGAACTAGCAGAACCATTAGCAGAATTGTTTAGTGAGTCTCTGAGCACAGGAGAGGTCCCAGAAGACTGGAGAAGGCTTATGTGATCCCGCTCCACAAGAGTGGTAGCAAGGGAGGAGGGGGAACTACAGACCGGTCAGTCTTGCCTCAGTAGTGGGCAAGATTATGGAGCACTCCTTAAGGAAAGGATAGTGCAACACCTGGAATCCATAGGGGCACAGGATCCAAGACAGCATGGGTTTACAAAGGAAGGTCCTGTCAAACTAATCTCATAGATTTCTTTGACTGGGTAACCAGAGTGGTGGACCAAGGGGAGCAGTTGATGTCACCTACCTTGACTTCAGCAAAGCTTTTGACACTGTTCCACATAGAAGATTGATAAATAAGCTGGGTAGGCTCGAGGGTGGGTCAGAAGTTGGTCAACTGGGTGGCAAACTGGTTGTGAGCAGAACTGAAGAGTGGTGGTAAGTATGCAGCCAGAAGAGATTCAAGTCACAAGTGGGGTACCTCAGGGATCAGTCCCAGGGCCAGTCCTCTTCAACATCTTCATTAGTGACCTTGCAGATGGACTAGAGGGTAAGGCTTGTCTGTTTGCAGATGACACCAAGATCTGCAACAGAGTAGATGATCCAGATGGGGTGGGCAGAATGAGAAGAGATCTGGATAAACTAGCAAAATGGTCAGAAGAATGGCAACTGGGATTTAATGCAGAAGTGCAAAATCATGCACATAGAGGAAGAAACCCTGAAGCCACCTATAAGCTGGGAGGAGTTGCTAGCAGTCACAAAGGAAGAAAGAGACTTGGGCATCATCATCACTGATGACCTGAAATCATCAAGCAGACCTCTAAAGCAGTAGGTAAGGCTAGGGGTGTGTTAGGGTGTATTAGTAGGGGTATCACAAGTCCTAAGAGGTAGTAAATCCCTCTTTACAAGACCTGGTTAGGCCCCATCTGGAGTACAGCATGCAGTATGAGAGCCACACCTTCACAAGGACATTAACCAAATTGAGGCAGTCCAGAAGAGGGCAGCAAAATGGTGCAGGGACTGCATCAGAAGACATATGAAGACAGATTAACAGAGCTCAATATGTATACCCTTGAGCAAAGGAGGAGAGAGGTGATATGATTGAGGCATTCAAACATCTTAAGGGCATTAACAAGGTGAAAGAGTGTAACATGTTTAAATATAAGAAAAATAGCAGGACAAGAGGACACAGCATGAGATTAGAGGGGGCCGATTAAGGGGAATGTAGGAAATTCTTTTCACAGAAAAGGTGGTGGATGCATGGAATGACTTACCACAAGAAGTGGTGGCTATGAATACAGTGCAGGGCTTCAAACAGGCATGGGATAGGCATAAGGGAGCAATACAAATGACTATGAATAGATAGGCCACTGACAGAGCAAAGGCTGATGGCACATTTATAAGGTAGAAAAAGAAATGGGCAGACTGGATGGGCCTTGCGGTCCTTATCTGCCATCAACTTCTATGTTTCAATGTAAATCTCAACACAGCGTTATTAGTCTGATACATTTTCTTAAAGATCATGTGCAAAGGTTTTTGCATATTGTTAATAAAGCTTGAATTCAAGTCCCTGTGTCATGATTAGAGTTTCCTGAAAATGTCAGGCTGTTTGGTTTTGTGGTTTTCTTTGTTAACTTGCTTTACAGTGGTTGAAAACAGTGGAGTTATTTCTGTTTCTGTCAGTCAGGCTTGGAGAGTGATGACATCATCTTGGAGTACTATAGCTTGCTGCTTCAGATTCCCAATCAGCAGGCTGTAGAGTTAATAGTTTGCTCACAAGGTTTCTTACAAACTCAATATGTGGTTTGTGTTTCGATAGCTTAGCTTAGCTTAAAATCTACCATCTTCTCATAAAAAGTTGATCATTTGAGTTTCAATGCTGAAATGAAGTAGTGGAAATCTTTCTCTGTGGGAGATCAGCTTGTCTGTATCACAGCTGTCAGTTCTTTCTCATCAAAACTATTTTTTTCTAACTATATAACATTGGGATGTTTAATGACTATAAAACCAAATCTGATTTTTCTTATTCATAGAAATAATTTGTCTTTGATATAGCCTTCATAAATACATTCATGTAAGAAAAATTTTTTCATGTCAGATTGACAAATAGGTGCCTGACACACTCTATTTTTTTTCAAGCACATGTACTGTCTGAACTCAGAAATTTAAGTTCTTTGGTGGTTTTTGTGTGAAAAGACATCATGTATGTATATAAACAGAAACACTTTGTGGCATCCCGATGCACTGTGTCTCTTCCCCACAGTTGAGTCAGCTGCACTCTGCTGCCACTTTTTCTTAAATTTAATATACTTTATTAAGTTTAAGAAATACAACAAACACAATACAACACACATTGCTAACAAACAATACATACTAAGAAAAGTACTACTATAACAATATACTAATCAGAACAACCCCCCCATCCACCGGCCCTCCCACCCCCTCGACAGAGATCAATAACTAATACTGGAAGTCTGCCCTGAAATAAAATTAGCACAAAACAGTTAAATAAGGGATCTACCACATACAGGCAAATTAAAATCACACACATAATAACTGACATAAACTCAGCTGAAGGAAAATTCTGGTTCTACCATAGGGTGACGCTCAAGGGAAAAATTAAAGAGAAAATAAGGTATACAATCTGCCCCATTTCTTATTGGACCCTGCAATATTATTACCCATCTGCAGGCTTCCCAAGCTGCTCCTGTGGCCTTGGCACTCTCCGAGCTGGCCACAGCTAACAGACTGCCCGACTCCGACTGACCCCTGGACAGATTCAGACAGCCCATCTGTGGGCTTCCCAAGCTGCTCCTGTATCACTGGCACTCTCTGAGCCAGCCGCAGCTAACAGACCACATGACTGCCCCCTAGACAGATTAGGACAGCCCATCTGTGGGCTTCCCAAGCTGCTCCTGTGGCCCTGGCACTCTCTGAGCTGGTCGCAGCTAACATACTGCCTGACTGACCCCCGGACAGATTCAGGTATGCACCAGACCTCCGAAACTCATGGTTTTGAATGCCGCTGTTTTGACTGGACGCCCAGTAGAGGAGCCAGGCACTGATTGGCAGTTTCTGCTCCTTGGCTGATTTTCCAATGCCTGGCGCTTCCTGATCTCAGGGAAATCTCTTTCTGAGTTGTGTTCTAGACTGAATTTTTGTAAATGTAATTACTTATGTTATGCATCAATTGGTCTTACTTTACCTGCCAGTTTAGCAAGTCTATTACAAGCCACTAGTCTAGCCTCTCGGTGATACTTGCTGCTGTGTGACTAGTGCTGGACAAACTGTATTGTTTAGTAGCTGATGTTTGACTGCTTAGACCTAGCTACTGAGCAAGATTGCTGCAGTTTTCCATTTCTGCCTCTACTGCCAAACCCTGTCCCCTTCCCCACACTGGTCACTCTGCTAATTATTAATTTCTCTGCCCCACTTGTAATGCTGTCTCTCTAAACAGCTTTATTTCTTCTCTGCCTTACCTACAAATCCTTCCCTTATACCCCTTCCTGCTGCTGCTGCCCTCCTCAGACATTCAGGTGCCAAAGCACAGCACCCCCTCCTCCCATTAACTCCTCTTCTGTCTCTAAATAATTGCCCTGCATTTGCCACCTCTTTACCTTGTGCTTTGTTCTTCCCCATTACCTGCCCCCCACTGAGCTTGCTATTGTACTCTAGCTGTATGTAATCCTCTGCTTTCCCTCCTTGTTCCACAGACAGCCCATCTGCGGGCTTCCCAAGCTGCTCCTGTGGCCCTGGCACTCTCCGAGCCGGCTGCAGCTAACAGACCGCCCGACTGACCCCAGGACAGAGTCAGGTACGCACCAGTCCTCTGAAACTCATGGTTTTGAATGCCGCTGTTTTGACTGGATGCCCAGTGGAGGAGCAAGGCACTGATCGGCAGTTTCTGCTTCTTGGCTGATTTTCCAACACCTGGCGCTTCCTAATCTCAGGGAAATCTCTTTCTGTGCTGTGTTCTGGACTGAATTTTTCACCCACCTCCCACCTCCTCACAGTATTAAATAGACCCTTGCTCCTCCCCTTTCCTCAGCCTAGCAGCTGATTGGTCACTTCACTGCTGCACATTCTTATGGCTATTGACCTCCCTGTCTTCAATACCTGACTTTACTCACTTTCTTACCGCCCATTATTAAAGTAGTCTCACCCACAGGGTCGCACATTTGCTCTCAACTTTTTCTCCAGTCACTCCAGTTAACTCCTCTCAATTACTGCTCTAACCTGCCCTATTGTTAGGGACCTCACCCTAATTCAACTATATACCCTTTTAATACTTACACTTCCACTACCTTTAGTGACATACCCAGTCACAGCCAAACCATTCCAGTAGCTGTCACCTTTGCCTTAGCTGATTTTTCAACTATATCAGTAAATTAGGCAGGTGTCATTGCCCCCCATGCAGTAAAGCAATATTCAGTGACTTTTCAAGGTTTTGCAAAATTGTCCTGTGTTTTGGCTAATTTCACAGCTGGCACACCACTGCTGGCTTAGTTTACCTCCAGCTACCTACTACACCTTTTAACACCCCGCCAACCCGTTGGCCCCCCACCACCAGTTACTAATAATGACCCTGCCTACTGGTGCCGCCTCAGCCTCCTGGCTTGCACTGCTAACCCTAGCCTCCCTCATTCTGCTAGGTCACTCACCACACGTTCACCAACATGATGAGTTGAAACCGCCTCTCATCAGGCCTCTCACCCTAAGCCCCCCTCCCACATCTACCATGGGGCCACCACTCTCACTCCACCGATTGGCTGTACCCATATCCCACCCCGCTAATGTTGTCACATTAAGGCAATGGACTTTACTTTGCCTTGCCTCTCCCGCTCTACAGCAGCTACCCATCCCCACATCCTTGCGATGCTCCTCCCCCTCCCTGATGGCACCAAAACTGGTGCAGAAGTGACTAAAACTAGCATCTATGCATATCTTCCTGCTCCTTCTTCTCCTCTCAGGAGACATCCACCCCAACCCTGGCCCCACCCAACCCCCTCCCCAGGCTACTGCTCCTAAGGATCTTAAAATCGCCTCCCTTGATATATGCAGCCTCCTTAACAAATTTGACTCTTTTCAGGGCTAGGTTGCCCTGAATCATCCTGATATCATCTCAGTAGTAGAAACTTGACTCAATGACCATACCCCAGACTCCGTGGTCTCACTCCCCGGGTTTACTCTATACTACGCCGTATCTCTAAAAAAGGTAGTGGATGTGTGCTATACATCCAGGACTCGTTACAATGTCTTGCACTCCCACCTCCATCCCTTCAGCATGGGGCCTAGGCCCTCACTCTGAAAATCACTATTGCATCTAACAGAGACCCCCCTGTTCCTCTCTTCTATATACATTCCTCCCCAGAATCAGAAGAGTGATTTCCACTCTGTCCTCACCTACCTACAGTCTCTCCCTGACAAGGCAGAAATCATTGCCCTTGGGGACTTTAATATAAATTGGTTAGCTGACACATCAGCACCCTTTGGGGATGCGGCAGCTTCTCAAAACCTGTCCCAACTTGTGACCACTGCCACTAGACTGAACCAGAGGTCTGGCACTGCCACTCTCATTGATCTGGTGCTGACCAATGCACCCCATAAAGCTACCCAGGTCAGGGTTTACCTGATGCCCTGAGTGATCACTCCTCAGTGCTTTGTCACTGGTCGTATATTGCAAGAACCCCCCACCAAAAAAAACTGTCCTCCAACACCGTCTCAAACCTGACAAACTTTGGGCCCTAAACAATACCTCTCAACCAGTGACTGGTCCCCCATTACAACTGCTTTGGACATTGACACCACTCTTGACCACTTCATTAACACCTTCAGTTCTGCCTGTGACCGGTATGCACCCCTAAGCAAATAGGTCGTCAGAGTGGTTGGCACACCTTGGATGTCACAAGCCCTATTAGACTAAATGCGTGATCATGACAATCTATGGCATATTGCCCTGGAAACTGGTAAACCCTCTGATAGACAGCGCTATCAAGAGGCATGTAATAAATGTACTTGGAATATTCGGAAGGCCAAAGCTGAGTACTGCCGAGCCTCATTCACTGCCACATGGGGCTCGGGGCGCAAGTTCTGGGACTCTCTCAAAGAGCTCAGTGGTAAAGCCTCCTCTGCACCTCCCTCCTAACTCTGGGCAAATGGATCTATCACCACAAACCCTGCTCTGATTGCAAATACATTTAATACATCTTTCTCCAACCGTAGTGGTGTTCTCCCCCACAATTTTTTCTCCCCACCCCCAGCACCCCCACTTCTCCCTGCCCCCATGTTCTGCTTTAAAACAATATTGCAGTGTGAAGCTGTCCCCTTCTCCTCAAGGCCCTCAGCAACTCACGATTCAGCAGTGACACACTAGATCTTAAGTTGCTTAGGCTCACCTTTAATGAAGTTCTTCTCCCACTCACCATGCACCTGAACCGTCCCCTATTGCTGGGCCAGTTCCCCTCTAAATGGAAATCAGCTATCATTACACAGATCCTTAAGAGTGGTGACCACACTCAGCCTGGGAACTACCACTCCATCTTAATCCTGTCCCCCCTCTCCAAAGTCCTGGAGAAAATTGTGGCCACCCAGCTTACGGACTACCTCTCCAAATACAGCCTTCTGTGTCCTGAGCAGCATGGCTTCCAGCATAACCACAGTACTACCACAGCTCTCCTGGAGTTCACTAATGTCCTCCACACATCTCTGGACACAGGCCACATTGTTGGTGCCATTTTTATAGACCTTTCCAAGGCATTTGATATGGTGTACCACACACTACTACTGGATTCCATCACACAAATTGGCCTGTCCTCGGAGACCACAGGCTGGTTTGCCAGCTATATGTCAGAGAGAACTCAGACAGTCAGACTTGCCCAAATCCAGACCACCCCCCTCCAAGTCAGGTCGGGAGTCCCTTAGGGCTCTATTCTTGGCCCCCTACTTTTCTCCCTGTTCCTCAACTCCCTACCAAAGGATTGCTCTGGGAAACTACTCCTGTATGCAGACGATGTCATTCTGTATAGCTCCTACACTGATCCCACTGCTCTCTGTAATGCACTCCAAAAATCTTTTACAGAAGCAGAATCCTGGTTCGTTCGGCATAGGCTAGTTCTAAACTACAAATAAATGAAGTTTATGGTGTTGTCCACTCCCAAAGCAGGAACAGTGGGCTACCCCTGTGCATACTGAACTCCCTCAATGACCCCCTTGAGCAGGTTACCTCTTTCAAGTACCTGGGTATCACCCTAGACTCAGGGCTCACCTACCATGACCACATCCGAAAACTAAGCACCGCTGTTAATGTGCGTATTGGTTTACCGCACCGGTACAAGCACTGCCTCCCACCTGAAGCCCTCCACCTAGCTGTCTCAGCTTTAGTACTGTCACTCATAGATTACGGTATCATAATCTATGGGGCAGCTGACAACACACACCTAAACAAAATCCGGCTGGCTCTTAATAAGGCCTATAGACTAGCCTCCGGTTGCGCCAGACGCACACACATCTGCTCACTGTGTGCCTCCACCAACTGGCTTAACTTCAATGGGAGGCTCAAATATCAGACATGTCTCTTTGCTAAAAAATAACAGCAGATCTACTCCCACCTGCCCTTACCCCCTACTCCAGGCGCCCTTGTCCTCCCACCACACCCGTCAATCTACAACAACCCACTTCTGGGTACCCATCTGCAAGACCTCCTCAGATCAAAGAACATTTAGGCACCAGGCCCCTAGCTGGCTTAACTCCCTGCCTAACTCCCTCTTCTCAGAACCCAGACTTGGCCGGTTCAAGTCCCAACTATGTGACCTAATCTCTCAAGGCTCAGCCAGTGACTGTCCTTGATTTTTTGCTCTACCCATGTCCCCCCTCGTATTTGGACCTCACCCTGGTCCTGCCACCCCAGGGCATGCTTATACCTGGACAATGGACACCCCCAGCCCAGCCTAGACTACTAAATAACAACCAGGGCATGGCTGGTGCCACCATCCTGCAGTGTATGTACCCTGTTAACTGATTACTGACTTTACTCTGTAACTGTTTTTGCAACTTTCTGTAACCACTTTTGCTAATATACAAGCTTCTTTGTAACTATTGTGTCTCATTTGTTGCCATTGTATCTGATGCCTCTGTATATAATGATGTCGAACCTTTGTAAAGGAGTCTTTGACTCAAAGGTATGTTATCCGATATCTTCAATAAATAAATAAAATAAATAAATAAACAAGACTAGGTATCATCCTCACTCTGCAGCCACCTATCCCCTGTTCCACAAGCCGCATGCCTTCTGCTCCACATTTGAGGCTGCTGCGCCCTGCTGCCCACTGTCTTCTCTCACAGAGTCAGGGATTGTGCACCCTGCTGCCTCCATCCCCTGCCTAAAGAATCAGGGATGCTGCAGCGAACTGTACCCTGCCCAAACAGTTGGGGTTGCTGCACCCTGCTGCCCCCCCCCACACAGTCAGGGATGCTGCACCTGTTGCCTCCTGTTCCTGTCTCCGCAGTCAGGGCTGCCATGCTCTGCTAAGCCTTAGGTACTCTGCCTCAAGAGCTGGGGCTGCTGCACCATGCTGCCCTAGACCACTTGATGTGGGACTTGTGCTGCACCCTGCTAAACACTTCCATTGCCCTAAATGGGCAGGGCTGCTGCACCATGCACACCCTGTCTCACAGTCAGGGCTGCTGCACCCTGATGCCCCCCATGTCCTGACCCACAATCAAGGCTTCTGCACCATGCTGTCCTCTGTCCCCTGTCACCACAGCCAGATCTGCTGCACCTTGCTTCTGTCTACACAGTTGGGGTTGCTGTGGCCTACTGTGTCCTAGAGTCCCATGCCTCCCCAGTTAGGGCTGATGCACCATGCTACCACTTGCCACAAGACTCAGGGCATTTTCTGCACCCTGTTGTGTGCCTCCACAGTTAAGGCAGTTGCATTCTGCTGCCCTCCCACCACCTGAGTCAGATTCTTTGCTACACCCTGGTGCCCACATCCCTTGTCACAAACAAGCATGGCTGTTGTACCCTGTCCCACAGTTTGGGCTGCTGTTCCCCAATGACATTCCATCTCCTGGTAAAACAGTCAGGGCTGCTGCACTCTGCTGCCCTCTTTCCCTACCCCCACAGTCATGGCCATGGCACCCTGTTGCCCCCTGTTCCTGTAGGAGAGAGTAGCATAGTGCAGTTACCCTAACTGTGGAGGCAAGGGGCTCCGTGGTGAAGCAGGACACTGTGGTGGCAGGGAATAGAGGATAGCATGGTGCAGAAGCCTTGAATGTGGGGCAGGACCCAGGTGGGCATCAGGGTACAGCAGCCCTGACTGTGGCACAGGGTGCACATGGTTCAGCAGCCCAGCCCATTTGGGGCAATGGAAATGTGTAGCAGGGTTCAGCAGCCCCAACTTTGGGGGCAGGGGGCATGGGACTCTAGGGTGTAGCACAGCATAGTAGCTCTGACTGTTGAGACAGGAACAGGGAATATCGGTACAGAAGTCCAAAATGAGGAACAGTGTGCAGCAGCCATGCCTGTTTGAGACAAGGAATGTGGTGGGCAGAATGTAGCAAAGGATCAGACTCTGGTAATGGGAGCAGGTGGGTGCAACTGCCTCAACTGTGGAGGCATGAAGCAGTGTGCAGCAAATGCCTTGACTCTTTTGGCAAATGGTAGCATGGTGCAGCAGCCCATACTGCAGAAGCATGGGGCTCTAGTGCACAGCAGGCCACAGCAACCCCAACTGTGTAGACAGCAGCAGGGTGCAGCAGCCCTGGCAGTGGTGACAGGGGACGGAGGACAGGGTAGAGCAGCCCTGACTGTGAGATGGGATGTGCATGGTGCATCAGCCCTGTCCATTTGGGGCAATGGAAGTGGGTAGCAGGGATAAGCAAAAGCTCCACCTCAGATGACCTAGGGTAGCATGGTGCAGCAGTCCCAACTGTGGAGGCAGGGGGAACTGGGACTCGAGGCTTAGCAGATAACAGCAGCCCTGACTGTGGAGACAGGAACAGATGCAACAGGTACAGTGTCCCTGACTGTGGGGGTGGGGGACAGAGGGACGCAGGGTGCAGCAATCCCAACAGTTTGGGCAGAGGGCAGCAGCCCTGATTCCTTAGGCAGGGGATGGAGGCAGCAGGGTGCACAATCCCTGACTGTGTGGGAGAAGACAGTGGGCAGCAGGGTGCAGCAGCCTCAACTGTGGAGCAGAAGGCAGGTGGCTTAAGGGGCAGGGGACACATGGCAGTAGAGTTCAGCTGCCTCAACTGTGGGGAAGAGACATGGTCCATCAGGAAGACATATAGTGTTTCTCTTTATACACATACATGATGTATTTTCATACTGAAACCACCAAAGAACTGAAATTTGTGAGTTCAGACAGTACATGTGCTTGAAATAGTAGAGTGTGACAGGCACAAGTTTGTCAATCTGACATGAAAAACATTTTCTTACATGAATATATTTATGAAGGCTACATCAAGGACAAACTATTTCTATGAATGAACAAAATTTAGATTTATGCTATTATCATTAAACAACCCTGTTATATAGTTAGAAAAAATTAGAGTTTTGATAAGAAGGAACTCAGAGCTGTGATACACACAAGCTAATCCCTCACATAGAAAGATTTCCACTAGTTCAGTTCAGCATTGGAACTCAAATGATCAACTTTTATAAGAAGAGAATAATATATTTTAAGCTAATCTATCTAAACACAAACCACAGACTGAGTTTGTAAGAAACCTGGAGAGCAAACCATTAACTTTACATCCTGCTGTGACTGGGAATCTGAAGCAGCAAACTACAGTACTCCAAGATGATGTAATCACTCTCCAGACCTGTCCGAGAGAGACAGAAATAACTCCACTGTTTTCAGCCACTGTACAGCAAGTTAGCAAATGCTGATTTAAAGAAAACCACAAACCCAAACAGCATAAAATTCAGGAAACACTAATCATGACACAGGGACTTGAATTCAAGTTTCCTTAACAATATGCAAAAACCTTTGCACATGATCTTTAAGTAGATCTTTTTTTTTGGCTGTTCCAGGTGAAACTTTGGTTAAACAATAGTCCCAGGTATACATAATGATTCACCACGTCTAGTTTCATGCCTTCTACCACCGCTCTTTCCCTTTTGTCAGTCTTTCCTTTTTTCACTTTCAATATTTTACTTTTGCTTTGGATTATAACCAGGCCTGCTTCCCTGCATCTTTTTGCAAATAGGTCTAGTTGGTCCTGTAGACTTTTTACGTTCGCTTGCGCGCATGCGCAAGGAACGTTTTGGGAGAGTAGCACACTTGGAGGTGTGCCTCTCCCATCCAATGCACTGCTCCCTTGAGCAGGCGTGGCGGTTCTGCACCAATGGGTCCAGGAGCTCAGTATGACAGCGGTGTTCCTCTGCTTCAAAGGAAAACACTGCTGCCATACTGAGCGCTGCCGCCTTCCTCTCCTTGCGTCACGCACTCCCCACCGTGCGCATCACGCCGCCCCCCCAAAGCTTTCCTGCCACGCTGGGAGCCCACCCTGGTGTGGCAAACATTGTTGTTTGCCGACGGTGCCAATCCCCGTCGGCTCCACGGCCCCCAGCCATCCTGCTGCCATGCAGGGCCCCACCCCAGCATAGCAAACCTTTGTTGTTTGCCGAGGGTGCCCAAATCCCGTCAGCTCCTCAACCCCCACATCTTGTGCCCACGCTGGGAGCCCACCCCAGGCGTGGCAAACATCCACGTCGTCTTTTTAAACCTGTAAAATAAAAGCGGTCCCATGGCGTCTCCCAGCCCCCCCCCACAACCCACCCACCACTGTGCACCCAGCCTCTGCACCCCCACCCCATACCTACCTCGGACTCTGGCGTGGCGATCTTGGTGGACCGGGAACACGTCTGCACTCTTCAAAGCCGACCGCGAACTGAGGAAATGCCAGTAAGCTGTATAATGGGCTACATAGGGGGGTTTCAACTTTATTGCATATCTCAGGCATTTTTTAGCATTTTTGCCCAAATTTTCAACATGGGGTTTTTGGGACGCCTTCTCATGAATGATGTCACTGTCATGGCGTTATTCGGGCCCAAAGGGTGTTTTCGCAGGCACTGCGCAGTCACTGTGTGAAATCACCCTTGACGTGAGATAACACCATGACGAGTGACATCATTCATAGAGAGTCTAAACTCCATGTGAAAATTAAAATCAAAAATGACTGTTTCTGGCGATGCATTGCGCGGTTCCTATGCAGGCTCATAAGTTCGTCAATTTTCAATATTTTCACTCCAGATTTTCAACATTGCCATTTTATCATACCTTCTTATGAGCTGTACAGCTGTCATTTCATCTCACCCAAAACATGTTTCCACCCATGGCACAATGGGCACAGTTGGTTGTGCGAAATCAATGTATGGAACACATTAAGAAAATCACAGTGACACTGTTCATGAGCAGAGGTCTTAAAATGGCTATGTTGAAAATTTGGTGAAAAAGTCCCTAAAAATGACTGTTTTACGAGCGTGTGTTGCACAGTTCCTACACACGCTTGTCGTTTGTGAATTTTCAATATTTGCACTCCAGATTTTCAACATTGCCATTTTACCACACCTCCTCATGAGCAGTACAGCTGTCGTTTTTCACATCCTGTCCAAAATGTGTTTCTGCCCATGTAGCGCACAATGGCGCAGTCGGTGTGCGAACTCAATATATGGGACACATTAAGAAAATCACAGTGACACTGATCATGAGCAGAGGTCTTAAAATCACTGTGCTGAAAATTTGGTGAAAATATTCCTAAAAATGACTGTTTTATGAGTCTGCGTTGCTCAGTTCCTACGCACGCTCGTAAGTTTGCGAATTTTCAATATTTTCACTCCAGATTTTCAACATTGCCATTTTACCACACCTCCTTATGAGCACTGCAGCTGTCATTTTTCACATCTTGCCCAAAACGTGTTTCCGCCATATGGCGCTATGGCACAGTTGGTGTCAGCGAACTCAGTGTATGGGACACATTAAGAAAATCACAGTGTCACTGTTCATGAGCAGAGATCTTAAAATGGCTATGTTGAAAATTTGGCGAAAAAATTCCTACAAATAAACTGTTTTACAAAGCGTGCATTGTGCGGTTCCTCACTTGCCTTTCGTAAGTTTCACCAATTTCAATATTTTCCTCCAGTTTTCCAACATTGCCATTTTACCACACCTCCCATGAGCAGTACAGCTGTCATTTTTCACATCCTGCCCAAAACACCTTTCCCCCATGTAGTGCACAATGGCACAGTCGGTAGCAAAATCAATGTATGGGACACAGTAAGAAAATCACAGTGACACTGTTCATTAGCTAGAGGTTTTAAAATGGCAATGTTGAAATTTGGTGAAAAATTCCTAAAATGACTGTTTCTGACGTGCATTCGCGGTTCCATGCGCTGCGTAGGTTTGCCAGTTTTCAATATTTGCACTCCAGATGTTCAACATTGGCATTTTACCACACTTCCTTATGAACAGTACAGCTGTCATTTTTCACATCCTGCCCAAAACGTGTTTCCGCCTATGTAGCGCACAATGGGGATAACAAAAAGGTCATGCTGACAATTTATTGTGCAAATACCAGCAATTGCACAGGGCATTAGGGTAAAGCACCATACATGCCAAACACCACTGCAAATACCTGCAAATGAACGTTCGGCATTGACAAATGCTTGTTTTTAGTGGGAGACAAGAGTGCCAGGTCATCAGTGTGTGCCAGAAATGGGCAGAGTCTCTGACCTATTTTCATGTAACCAAACTTTATGTTGTCTAGACTATTGATTTTGTTGTTAATATAAATATTAAATAACACTTGGCCTAAGACACACCACTACTTACCTTGTTGGATTTGTTTAAAGCATCCTCTGCTGTTTTGCGGGCACAGGTGCTTGCATACCATACTTTGTTGTAAACACCAGAATCCTAAGATAAGAAAAGCAAAGCTGTTTTTAGTCACAGTATACAAAATGTCAGCTTAAACATTTAAAACTTATTTCAGCACTATAAGTAAAATGACCTGTGAAAAGACGGAGAGCAAAACGTATTTTATGGAAATGTAAAGCTCACGTGGTTTGTAAAAATCTGTGGCTGAAAATGTTGCTGTTGCCACAGCAGACTGTCTCACTGCTGTACTGAATATGTAGTAAATGGTGTGTCAAACGCACCCTTTGTCATTTTAAACTGCATCTTAATCTGTAGTCTTTTGAGTGTGCTTAATGTTGCCACCAAAATCCATATTCCATGTTCAGCAATATATTTGCTTGAGCTGAGTAGACCTATGGATATTTCAACTTGAGAGCACTGTAGGTCAGTTTAAGAACCGTTTTTTTTTTTCATTTCATTTATTTAAAATGGTTATACCAGGTAAACAAACAGAGATAAGCAGAATATCACATTTACACATGCAACCTGAAGAAGGGGAAAGAGATGGAAACAAAGTTAGAGGAGCAATAATAGTAGTACAAAACACTTGTTTGTATAAAAAGAGAACAATCAAAATGATTAACAATCATAGTAATGAAGTACATATACAAGTTATGTACAAAGATCAGTTGTCAGAATAGGAATTCTAAATGTATAAAAGGCCCGAACAACATTACATTAAATTATGTGTGCCCAATGTAGTATGGACCTTTTTTAGGCCGGAGGAGGGGATAGCCTAATGTAATTATCAGTCAGTTGCTGTAAACAGGATAAATGCTGGCTGAATTATTGTTTGGCAGAGACTGGGCATCACTGGATGTGGGCATTCAAAGCTGCAGCTCTGAATCTGTCATCTGTTGCCCTGAATGACATGTGACACACACTTATTTGTTTTTCTTTTGTGGCATGGTACATTATGCATACATCACCAGTCAGGATTCAAGCACAGCTTGAGGAAGTCAAGCCTGTTGCCCCGCCTCCCCCCCAACTCTGATGATCAGCTGTAGAGCTGTTTACCTTCAGGATCTCTCTCACTGACGCGGGGAGAGGGAGAGAGGGAGAAAAGAGAGCGAGAGGGAGGGAGAGAGGGAGGAGAGGAGGAGGGGGAGAGAGAGAGATATTACTAGAGGCAGCCAGGGGTGAGCAGAAGTCAGATGTCTTTAAAGCACAGTGCTTGTTTTAGGTATAAGAAGAAATGCATACCACTAAGGATTCCATCTTCTCCATGGTAGGTAAGGTGTGTGTGTGTGTGTGTATTGGGGAGTGGGGATTGTTGATTACATGTTGAGGTGTATTGCAGAGCAGGCAGTGGGAATTCTGTTGTGTTACAGGCTGAACAGTGTCATGAGTGTACTGTATGCTTGTCTTTATTCCCTTAAAATTTGACAGATAAATGTTTAAAATTGGGTATGTGCAGTGCTGAGGTGAAAAACTGTATATGACTCTGCAATGGCTGGATATTGGATGTTCCTAGACTAGTACTGCACTCTAGTTCAAAAGCTGTCTAATGTGCAATTCTATGAATAATAACTTTTCTTCCTTTATAAGTATACTGCAACTATTTTCCCTTTCCCAGCTCTGGGTGCCAAATTTAAATTTTGTGTAACAGAAGTGGCTGCTTTTATACAGCCTACTTCTGCAACCCAATCATTGTCTCCACCCTCTCTTTCTCTCATGTGTTCCTAAGTGCCGTTCTGTGTGTGTGTGTGTGTGTGTGTGTGTGTGTGTGTGTTCTGTGTGAAACAGGAGTTGTCATAGTACATAGAGCAGCAGCAGGCAGTAGAAATATCTTTGAAATACACAGAAACAAAAGCCAAAGTTAAAATCCCATGTCCTGAAGATATTTCTGGCTTTCAAATTTCTCCAGAGACACAGAGGGCAGGCAGATGGAGGAGGAGGAGGAGGGAAAGTGCAGAAAGGGACAGGCAGCTGAAGAGCAGGGGGAGTCAAATCAATGCTGACTGCTGAAGCAATTTAGAAAATCACCAAGACAGAGTGCCATCACAAAGGTTAAGAAAAGACCCCCCTCAAACCACTTAAAATGCACCAAAAGGCATCTAAAACCCCAACATTTTTGCAGGAATTGGGGGCCTCCACATTCCCAGTCTATTTATTGAACATTTTTATTGTACTGGGTAGTGCAGGGGCTCAAGCCAATAATCTATTCAGATCCTAGAAATACCCTGATGGATTAGGAGGGGAGACCAAAAGAGTCACAAGTTCTTTTAGCTATGTTTGCTACTGCTTAATTGCAAATTGTAGTCCATATAAAGATAAAGGCATTAAAAATTTGAACTGGTCACTCATTTGGGACTGGTGAATGCCAATTGGGCCTGGTTACCCTGGACTCTGGGGTATCTTAGGGATCTGTCCTGTCTTACATTTGTGATGCACTTGGTTCCACTAGGAGAGATAATAAGATAATTACTCCGCTATATCTGTCTTTTGCTCTGGATCATGGTCTTCCCATGCAAAGGTTACACTGGTGCTAGGAGGAACTCAGGCTCTGGATGGCCTCCAGTTGGCTGGTTCTGATTCCAGATGAGACAGAAGTACTTTTAGTGGGCTTGGAATAAGTGGGTTTTGGCTCCAAAAGAGCGGATTTTCTCTGCACTTCCTGGGAAGGGGTCACACTGGAGGCTATGAGGGAGGGTCACAGCCCGGGATTGGTTCTTGATGAGTGCCTATCACTTGACTCTCAGGTGTAGGCATGAGTTAAGAGCTGTTTTTACGGTCTCAGGCATATTTCCAGAAAGTTCTTCTTATTCAAGCCTGCTGACCAGAGGACACTGGTACAAACCTTTGTCTCATCCATGTTGGATTACTGCAATGTGCTTTACACAGGCTTATCCTGCAGTTAACTGCACTACCTGCGGCTGGTCCAGAATGCTGCAGCCAGGCTTCTGACTACCACTTGGAAGTCAGATCACACCTCCTTGGACTTGTTGGGCTGGCTGCGGGTTAGCTGGTAACTTGACCACAAGGTTCTTTTGTTGACATACAAAAACCTTAACATGCTGGGACCCATTTACCTCTGCAAACTCTTGGCCCCTCTTAGCCCTAGAAAGACCGTAACTGCAGGTAGGGCCTACTTAGGATCCCTGTCTCTCATCTGAAGTCAACGGGAAATATGGCCTTTTTAGTGGTGGCCACCGCTGAGTGGAATACTCTGCCATGAAGGTCGGTCTGCTCTCTCAGTTGGCTCTTTTAAATCTAGGCTGCAGAAACACATGTAGTGGAAAGCATTCCTTGTCCTTGACTAGCTGAAATGATGGTCATCTGTTATTTGAATATGTCCGTTTTTATATTTTGTGTATTCTTTGTTTGATTGACTGTTATTTATTGACTGACTGTTATCTGCATTTGTTTGCTGATTTTGCACTTAAATCTTCTGCCAGACCATGCCGAGCACCTCTAAAGACATATTTTAAATAAAGACTACCTACTACTGCTACTTAAAATTTGACTATTACTACTGCAGTACTACTACTATTACTACTATTACTACTGCAGTACTATTACAGTACTACTGCAGTACTGCTATTACTACTACAGCACATCTACTTCTACCCTAGTTTGACCCTGAATGTATTCTTTATCAATCTAGATTGGATTTGGGGGTAGATTATGATAATCAGAATGATGGCAGTGAGTTAAAATCACATAACACGCATCCAGTGTGTGGTGTTATATCCCTTAAACATCTGAACTTTGAAGGGATTACAAAAAGTATGTCTATTCTGGAATGGAATAGAGGAAACCCTTTTTAAGTCAACAAGCTTTTTTGACTATTGTTTGGTAAAGTGGCAGCAGCAGCAGTAGTCATGTGGGCTGCTAATAGTTCCTAAAAATCCTATGCCCTTAATTGACCAGAGGAATCAAACTACTGCAGGTTGCAACCTACAGAAGCTTGTTCAAGGCAGGCTGATAACAGTTCTACAACTGATTATATAGTGTATGGTGGAATGTTGTTCCAGCTCCATTTTCATCCTAGCTCAAATGCTGTTGTACCACAGTTCAAAGGCCATAGAACACTGTTCAGTCCTTCTGTGGTACAACAGCATTCTTCTAGTTCCAAGAATACGTTTCATCACAATTTGAAAGTTAAAATTGCCGTGAGTATTCCAGATCATAACAGCCATTAAAGAGCAAGCATGGCAGTGGCATTTTTATTCAAAACTCAGCCTTGATCGTGAGCAGTTTGTACTTGACAATGAATGTCAGCGGACTTTAAAAAAATGGAAAATGACACAAGACTCCTGACATCACTTTTACATGACATGGAAGAACATAGACCTATCCATGAAATAGTCATCCAGGAGCTAGATCCCCTAACAGTGGACTTCATTTTCAGAATAAAACATATTGATGGTTTGGGGTATGAACCAAGCACCCTGCAAGGTTTCCTAGGCAGCACAGGCAGGCACCTAATCAAGCATGCTTATGGACACTATATTTTCCATGGGAACACCACCACGTTTCAAGAGACACTGAAAATATTAAAGGCAAAGACTAAGTTTTTGAAGAAACAAGGCAAAGGCAATAAACTCAACCAGGCAGAGACACTAACAGACAAGGGACACTGATCCATTGTATACCACAGGTGCAATCGGGCTACATAACCCAACAGAACTACTCAGCATGATGTTTTTCAATATAGGTTTAGACTTCACTTTAAAAACTAGTGAGCACTACTGCTTGAAGTGGGGAGACCCTGAACTTTGTCAAGATTCTGCTGGTCAGTGCTTTATTTCATATATAGAAAGGCAGACTAAAACATGGATGAGTGAAAACCCCTGTGATGTACATCCAGTCAAGCCGAGAATGTACGAAAGCACAGAGAATCCATCCAGGGATCCAATAACATCTTACTTAAAGTATGAACCCCAGCATCCACAAAAAATGAAAACCCCTGATTCACCCTTTTATCTGGCACCAAACCTAAACTACATGCCAGGTAAACCAGGATCCCTATGGTTTGGTTCGATGACAGTAGGTGAAAATAAACTGCGTTCCCTAATGAAGGACATGAAAGTTAGTGCTGGGTTACCCAATCATAAAAAATAACAAACCATTCCACCCAGAAAACCTGCATTCAGAGATTGATTAACAGCAACATTCCCCCTACAGAGGTAATGCAAGTCCCTGGGCATAGAAACCTTGCTTCAATAAATAATTATTTAACACTGTCTGAGGGGAAAACAATGCAGAAACTCCTTAATTTTTTTCTGGGAACTCAGCTATTGCAAGCTGCTCAAAAAGCACCAGTGCCCAAGAAAGCACTAGCATGGCCCACCAATAAAACCCAATACACTCTCCCATAGTTCAGCAGATGCCGACCACCCACCAAACAAAACTGTATGGAGAATCACAAAGACTAACCTTGTTCTGTGGCAATTGTACTTTTCAGCAAGCAGTCAAAATAACCATAATAAACAATCCTGAGCATTCAAAAAGATGGTGGATTCATGTATTGGACTCCTCCTCAGACAGCCATAAACAAGATGGGCTGGTCACGTAATCAAGATGTCAATGTCAAAACAGATGAACAATGCACAAGGGTCAAGTACACACCGAGGACAACAATCGTGCTGGAGGGGGGTGGATGCCGATAACCTTTGACTGTTGAATAAACTGTAAAAGTCATCATCACCAGGTAACTGATTTTTTTTTTCTTTTTTCTCTTTCTTTTTCCCAAACACACAAGCAGAAAGAAGTCAAGCACCAGACCAACTCAGCAGACACATGATCTTCTTAACTACTTACAAATTTTACTGTTCATGTTGTTAAATAGAAACATAGAAACAAAAATTGCCGGCAGATAAGGACCGCCAAGCCCATCTAGTCTGCCTCTAAGCCTTATGCTTGATTAACTCCTCTGTTGTTTGTTGTTGGTTGGGGTGAGAGAAGCAGAGATGTGCCAGTTCACAGTGTTGTTTGCTTGGTTCGGGGCACTGGAGAGAACCAGAAATGAAAATGTTCACAGTGTGTTTTGTTGTTTCTTTTGACATGTTGTGAGAGGCATCAATAAATTTCAGGAATTGATAATCTCTCCACATTTCTGTCTCTGAATTGTATTTGGTGGTCACCACACACTATAAAAAATACTAGATGTGCAATTATGCACACCCAGTGAGTTCTGTCACCTCAGGGTTCTGATTTCCTGAGACTTCTTGAGCTTCACTCTCCAGGTCTTAGGGAATCGGAGCCCCTCTGAACTCACTGATTGAGCACGATTGCTGATGTAGCATTCTTTTATGTTCATACTGGATCAGCAGTGTCAAAATGACATTTAGTTATCCCTGTTACTGCTAGTTACAACAGCATATACAGGGCAGCCTGTAAATGGTTCAACAAATTATGTTAAACAGTGGACCAGAAGAGTCAAAAACCTTTTAGCTATGTTTACTAGTATGCTGCTTGAAAATTGTTGCAGTGTACAGTACAGAGAGAAAATACATAAAAACTCTACTAAAAAGACAAAGAACCTCAGCACAAAAGCACTGAGTCAAGGGTTACCCAAAAAGGGGATTGGCAAAAGAGTCAAGTTTTCAAGAAATACAAAATCACCATGCATTCCTGCTTAAAGCAGAACCAGCCCACATTTTCATGGTGATTTACATATATATATTCCATGATGCTCTGCATTATGGGGGGTTTGTGTGATTTTGTAAAAACATTGCATGCAGCCCCGGGTCATCAGGACCCATTCAGTATTTGTGTAATTTGTTTGTTCCTCGAGAAATGTAGACATTTTCAGGCAGAAAAATAGTCTTGATTCTCAAAGGGCCCTTAGAATGAAACAAGCAATGGTGAAAGGCAGCTTGTGTCAATGCTTGGTGTGTCAGGGACCCTATGCCCAATCCTCTATTAGGTAGGGGTCCCAATTCCCAGTGGCAAAGTCTTGCTGCTTGTGGCAACTGTGGCCATGCGCCAAAGAGACGGCGCATCTGAGGGGTTTGCCGCAAGCTGTAGAGATGTCGGGCGGCACCCCTGGGAGGTTAGCAATAGTCAGTAGGCTACTGCAAACAAGCTGAACAGATGTCTAGCACACAGATATGATAACCATAACTCGTGAAGAGACCTAACAGTATGCACAGATGACTTAAATACGCAGATGTGTACCAAAACTACTTTAGGTAAATATATATATATATATATATATATATGTATATATGTGTATATATATATATATATATATATATGTATATATCTCTATATTTAGTATGGTACACTTTTACACTGTCCAATCATCTGTACATACTGTCAGGTGTCTCATGAGGCATGGTTCTGAGATGGGTAGACACAGACCTCACTGTAAATGAGATGTTACTTCAGAGATGGGCTATTCTGGTACTGTACCTTCCACTGTGACAGTACACAAATATATTCACTACCTTCCCAGATAGGGCTCCAGGGATGGTGCATGGACCGTTAGACCAAGCGGGTGTTTGATTTTGGTAGCACCATCCACATTACAGAATTCCATAAAGGGGGATGTGGTGGACTCGCCCTGGTGCAAGGCTCTGTGTGCCATGCTGCACCTCTTTTTGTGCCACAAGGATGGTGCATGACCCCATTGGTGCATGCAGCCTTCTGTTACCGCAGTCTGCATTTGAGAATTATTCATGGTGCAGTTCCTGTGGCAAGCTGCTCTTTGTGTCATTATATCTGACTCAAGCTCCTTGTGTCATACTGGAAGCTTTGAGAATCAGGCCCTAGGTGTCCATAGTGTCTGCACTTCTTCACCTACAACCATTGTGGTGTGCTGCTGCGTGGCTTAGTATGAGCATTCAGATGCAACTCTGACCCACTTTTAATGTTTTCCCCCTCCCCACTCCCCAACCCCACAGTCACTGTGCCCCTGTACCTTTCCCATCCCACCTTAAATTCCTGGATGGACTTGGACCTTATCAGCTCATTTTGCAGTCCGTTCAATTTGTCCACCACCCCCTCTGTGAAGTAGTATTTCTTTAAGTACCCCATCAACTTGTACTAGTGACTCCTGGTAAATGACCCATCATTATGCCAGAACAGTGTTGTCCAGCTGGACAATCCAGCCAAGGGGGCCCCTGGTGATGTCCTAGCTAGTAAAATATGAAGCTGTTGGGGTGCAGTGGGATTTCTCAGTCAAGTCTGTGATTTGTCAACGCTTTGTTGTTTGTGTTATTTTCACTTTTGCGCTTTAAAAAAAAAATATGTTTGAAGTTCTGTACTTCCTGGCAATCTCATTATTATTCTGCAGTGATTGTGCCCTCTATACTTTCTTGCTTTAGTTAATCTAAGTTTGCCACATTGAGAGGAGCACCCCCCAGTGGCACTGAGCACACCTAACTTTTCTTGTATGTATGTTGAGCTTAAAGAGCTGGTGACGCATTCAGGAGAAGTTTAACAAAACCTAACATTTAGACACAGTCTAGCTTGTATTTCCCATTAGTGCAGTACTCTTCCCCTCACTATTTATTACTGAGGTCATCTGTATGAAAACAAGATATTTGCTCCTGAAGAGTTTGCCTATTCCTGCTGCTCTCTCCCCACAGTACCTGAAGTCATATAGCACTGCTTGTGACGTCACTGTTACTACCATGACAAAAGATTGTGATGTCACAACAGAGGATTGTGACTTGAAGTAGGGAGTAAGCTACAGAGGTAGATGAACTCTAAGGGATACAGATAATATATTCATGCAAATTTCCTTAGTAATAAATAATGGGGAGTAGAAATATATAAAATATAAGTGGAATAGAGGCATAAGTGTACCTAATTATTATGTTTTCTTTGAGGTGTCAGTAGCTCTTTAACCCTAGCCTCTTCCCTGTGGTCTTTCTCCCTCCCCCCTCAGTGAAGGGCTGAACATTTTCCATCTCAACGCTTGAAGCATACAGTGGTTCCTAAGTTTGCTTAACTTAGACTATGGGTCTTGCAGTACCAAGTTACCACTGAGTCCTGTCTATCTGCCTGGCTCAGTGATGTAGATGCTGTGATCCCAGGATATACAGTCCATAAACAGAATCATGAGAAACACGGGGTGGTGTGACTGTAAACGCTAACCACAAAACTAACTATGATGTCATACTCTATTCCTGTACCCCTGCTTCCCACGAGCTTCTTCTATGTAAGCTATTTTCCCCTTCTCTCTCCTTATATACATTTGTGGTGAATTTATTATGAAAGACCGACTTTCATGATACTGAGTGTCAGGATCTCGAGACTGCCTGAAACTCGGAATCCCGACACTTGGAAATTGCCCATGGCAGAGAGGTTTTCCATGTTTCTGTGGGGGCTTCCCACTTATTATGACAAACTCTCCTGTTGGAAATTACCGAGTGTTAGGATTCTGAATTTTGGGCAGTCAGTCTTGGGATCCAGGCACTCAGTACTGTGAAAGTAGACCTTTTGTAATACTCCCATTTATGGCATATACATCTGCTCCTGGGCGAAGCACAATTCCCTCTCCAACTTATTCTACTCTGTCTCCACCTCTTATGAACTCCTGGTTCTTGGAGACCTTAATGTATATTGGTCCCGTCCCACTTCCTCTAACATGCATGCAGAAAATTAAATCCCTTAATCTCACTCAGTTAATGACTGTACCCGCCTGGCTTAATCCTCACATCATTTCCTCATTGACTGGATACTCTATTCTCACCTCCCCCAACTCTATTCCAGAAGTTGATACTCTGTCTTTGATGCCTGCATTGAAATGGTCCACTGCAGCTGCAAAATCTGCTAGCTTAAAGCACCCTCATGCACAGCTGGTGTAGATCATTCAGGTCACTTGGCATGTGCCTCCTCTTGGATAATCATCACTAAACTGACTGATCTGCCCTTTTAACATTCTCTTATACTGATAAAGCTCTTTCACTATCCAAACAAATTATGCCCTTGGGTCATACCTTCTCGATCACTGCAGATCTCACCACACAGTTCAAAGCCCCTGACTCTGCTTGCCACTTCAGTAATTCCTCTGGCTCCCTTGAGCACTTACTGAGGTTCTGTATAAACAACTCCACAATGCCAACACAAAGACTACTAAGGAAGTCAAAGCAAATTACTTCATGGCTAACTTCAGAACAACCTAAACTTCCCAGTCAAGTTTTGTAAGGTTATCGATTCCATTTTTGAACTATTCCCTCATCTGCTGTCCCATTCTTAAAACTGCAAGCTCTTCGATCAAAATCCCATCTAGGGTCACTGTTGCCTTTATGAAGTTTTCACCTCCTGTGCATTCTCTCCCCTCCTCCCTCTACTTCCCTTCCCTTACCTACTCTCCCCTTCCTCTCTCTCCCTCCCTCCTTCTCTTCCCCCCATTGCTTCTGCTGCCACCTTGTTCACTCTATGCTCTTTCAACCCCTCCAAGGGTCGGAGCCCAGACTAGTTGGCACCTAAGTTCTTGTATCTCTCTGCTGCTGCCATTGCTGCATCTGTTGCAATTGTTTTGAATCTTTCCTTTCATCTTAAAGGGATGGCCCATGGCCAAATCCTCGCAACATATTTATCAGCTTAGCCAAGACCACTGATACTGTGGCTTGTCCCATTCTTCTCAGTATGCAGGTGGGGCCTGAACTCTGACCTAGCAGTTGGCTTGTTCTGCTCCTACCTCTCTGATCACCATCATTCAGTCCTAGTCAGTGACACCTGATCTCACCCTCTCCATCTGATGTGTGTTCCATGAGGGCTCTATTCTGGGTCCTAGTCTTTTCTCCATAGTTCTTGACTAATATTCCCACTACGTCCTTGCAGATTTGCATGTACTCAGAAGGTGCTATAGTTTTTGTCATGTACGGCTTGGTCCCTGAGTTGGAATTGCCACTGCAGTGGAATTTCAGCAATGTCCTATGATGGTTATGCTCAAACCAGTTCACTCATAATGCTAAAAAAATCGTTGGCTTTTGGTATTAAGCAGAGGCTTACTAGGCTTCCCACTACTCCAGTCACCATGACTATTGATGGTAACTCCCTCCCCCAAAGAAGTCCCCCACTTCATTTCATTTTCATTTCATGTTTTATTTTCCACCAGGAAGTGGTCTGGGCATAGCCCTTTTTCAGCCACACCTGACATATAAAACATCACTTACAAGGAATATCATCAAACAATACACTTAATACAATTAAGTACATTTACACAAATTTGCAGTATGCAAGTGTTTGTGCAACATATGTTTAAAGTGCAAAATGCTATTTGCATTGCATGCCAAGCTTCCATATTCATTCAGCAGAGTAGGTGCATACCATGTGAAAGCCTTCTTGCTCATTTAGAGTTTGAAGGCAGGGATCTGATATGGTGTTAGACCACTAGTCCTGGTACTCTTCTCACTTACCTTCTGAATCAAGGAGTTAAATAAAACCTGTGGTTCTGCTAAACTAGCAACTCTGTATACAAAAGTAGCTACAAGACTCTTTAACCACCTAGCTGGAGACAGCACACCCAGTTTAATGTATTTTAGTGGGGCCCTTAGTGCAAGTCTGCGTATATTGTTATATAAAGTTTTATATTTCGACTCAAAGATACCATTACATTGATAAAAAATAATGTTCCCGTACTCAAGAATGGGCATGAGAACTTGCTTGGATATAATTACTCTGGCCTGATTAGTCAGGGAGTTCACATTTCTATACAGAAATCCCAGTTTTTGGTTTAGTTTCTTGCCCAGTCTGTCCATGTGGGGTATTATGCTCAAGCAGGGGTCTAAGTGTATGCCCAAATATTTGAATATAGTTACTGTTAAAAAAAACAATCCATTCTGACCCATAATTTGAAGCTGACCCTGTTTCAGCAACTTTTGTTGAGTTGCGAATAACGTTTGTTTTTCTCTCATTTATAAGCATTCAATTTTCTTTTATCCAGTTTAATAAAGCACTATACTTATTTTTCAGGAATATTTGTACTTATTTGCTGTTTGGTCCAGAATACCATACAACTATATCATCCACATACAAAATGCTGTTTTCTGTAGTAAACAAAGAAGGCATATTATGCATAAAGACTGAAAATAACAATGAGCCTAGCACTGACCCTTGAGGGACCCCTTCTTAAATATTATCCACATGTGACAGACAACCGTTAACTTTAACCCTTTGTTTATGGCCAGACAGATAACTCCTAAATCAGTCTAACTGGGGCCCCATGACTCCCATTGTCCCCAGTTTTTCTAGCAAGAGTCCGTGATCCACTGTGTCAAAGGCGCTGGCCAGGTCCTCAAAGACTGCACCCGTAGTCTTCCCTTTTTCAGAGGCCACGAGAACAGCGTCCACAAACCTGGCCAGTGCTGTCGAGGTGGACTGACCCCTACGAAAGCCATGTTGCTGATCCCCAAGTAGGTTACACCATTCCAAGTGGACCAGCAATTGGCAAAGAACACACTTCTCCAAGAGCTTGCTTACTGTTGCTAATAATGATATAGTCCCACAATTTGAAATTACTAATTTATCCCCCCCCCCTTAAAAACTGGTATGACACCAACCTCTTTCCAGGTTTTTGGGACAATTCCATTTGCCAGTGAATATTTAAACAGCATTGTCATTGGGCCCTTAACATAATTTGCTGATATCCTTAATAGTTGAGTGGGTACTTCATCCAGTCCACAATTTCCTCCTCCCCTCCAGACTGCAATAGTTTTAAAACCTCATTTTCATCTACTCTGTCAAAGACAAAGGGGAGCACCTCTTTTACATTTGTTGCCATTTTCTGGTTAACTGGGCCTACTTCTGCCTGCTGTGTCCAACTTACTTGCACTTGTTTTTGAGATAAAACATTTATTAACATGGTCGGCTATGGCCTCACTATTGTGAATTAATTCTGCCCCCACTTTTATACCTTGGATACTCCTATCTTCCTTGGGATTGTAAAACTGTCTGCAGGACTGCCAGAACTTCTTAGGATCTTTTATGTTCTTTAACTGCATCTGTTGATAATAACTCGATAGCCTCAATTATCTCCTTTTTTACTTTATTTCTCATTATTTTGTATTGTAATAATGTCTCCCATTTCTATTCTTTAACTACTGTCTCCTTGTTTTCTCCCGATGTTTCATTTGGTCCCTCAATTTCTTATCTAACCAAAGGGAGATCTTCCCTTTCACCCTCCATTTTGTAACAGGAGTGTGTTTTCCAAATAACTTGCCAAATTGCAGTTAAACTGTTCCACCTTTAAATTCAAGTCTTCAGAATTCATAACTTTCTCCAAGTCTGTTTGCTCCAATATCTTCTTGTAAGCCTCTTCATCTAGCCTATTTATACAACTTTTATTTATACATCTAGAGGCCAAGGTTTGCTTTTTCATTTTGCATAGACAAAATACTGGACAGTGATCCAATATAGAATCGGACAGCATTCTTGTTTTTAAGATATTTCTTGGCCTATTTGTTATTAACCAATCTATAATAACTGGTTATAGTTGTTTACCATAGGGAAACCAGGTTATAATTCTGCTGTTATAACCAGCCGGTTATAATGACATTCACGTGCCCGGTTTCCCTTGTACTGGGCATGCACCAGCTCCAGCTCTTCCCTTCCTCTGTACGTCTGCCACTTCCCACTCTGTCCAAAACTTGGCTTTGGCATGTACCACAAAATAACCCTCATTTTTACAGTTGCAAACAATGCGGTTTAAAAAAACAAACTTACTCTACTCTTGCGAAGTACCACCATAACAGTGAACAGTTGAACTTCCGCTGCTGTGCCATTCAAACACCATGAAGTCTTGCTTATATTAGGACCTTTGCAGTATGCCCCTGGCTTTTGACTGCCCCGGAGATGAAATAGTTAACTCCAGAGAAATCTGGAGTTCCACAGCGCGAGGGCGCTTATTAAACTCTATCTGGGTTGTTTGAACCCAAACTGTCAGATTCTTTACTCCGCTTTCACGAACAGGCGCTCGGAGACCAGCTCCTTCATTTTGGTTCATTTGCGGTTTAAAGTATTTTTATCGGTTCATTTAACGAGAAAGTGTTTAAAATTACCGCGGTTTTCCGTTTAAAGCTCTATCTGGTAACCGTAAGTAAAATAATTTTAGTCTGTGTGGAAACTCATTATCGGTTCGCTCTGAACCCGATCAGTTCTTTAAAAATTGTTTTCTTTGCATTTAGAGTGAAGTACCGGTTCTTATCGGTCCTAAAAACCTGCAATTAAAAGTGTTTTTCAAATACCCGTGACACGGTTAGGGACCGATAAGGGTGTCTTGTCCTGCAAGGCCTGAAACAAAGGACAAGTTTAGTTAGGCTGGCATTATGTCTGAGAAACCCAAAAGAAAACCGGCCACTGGGTTTCAACACTGTGATGTCTGTGGGAAGCCTTTGCCAAGGCTGACCCACACACCACTTGTGTCTATTGTCTGGGGCTGACCACCTCCTGTCAGACTGCCAGATATGTAAGAATTTCCTGCAGCCACCCTGGAAAGAGATTGGGCAGGCTCAGGGGACGAGAGGCCAAAAGTCCACTGGACCGGATGGCCAGCCCGGTCCAGCTACAGCTGGACCGAGAGATGCCTCTGACCAGGGCCATACTTCCTCGGGCAAAAGAAAGGCTGGTCCTGAGGAACCAGTCAAAGCAAAAAGGACAAAGAAATCAGCTAGTGTGGAGTCCAGTTTTGTCTCTCTTTCTGCTGTAGAAATAGCTAAAGCCATACAGATTGTCCAGTCTTTGTCTCAGGGACTTGTTGAACCCTCTCTGGTTGGAAAAAGGGGGTCTCGTTCAGGTCCAGTGGTTCAGGATTATGATGTTGGGGATTTTTATGAACCACAGGAGGGGGAGGAAGATTTTGATGATTGTAATTGTGATTGGGAAGGTCTGGAAGTGCCAATAGAACTGGACATTTCTCCAGACATACCCTTTGAGTCTCCCCTTTATTGTCTGAGTCCCCATCTCATTTCAGATTTTATAAGAAAGTAGCAGAAACTCTCCAGCTCCCTAGAAGAGGCTGTGGATGAGCAAGAGGAGCCTGACTATGTGGAAATGATGGATATTCCAGAGGCTAGAAGGTTGTCTATTCCTTTACATAAGTCATTTGGAGACAAACCACTAAGATTTAAAAATCCTTTTCTGTCCCTCCTGTAGATAAAAATGGACAGAAGGTATTCGTTGTCAGGCCCTAATACAGACTTCCTTACTGAACAGTGTAGCCATGTAGGTGTGGTGCAAGCTGCAGCCTGTGACAAAGCTAATATTCCCTAGCTTCACATCCTCCTGATAAGGATTCCAGGAAGATTGATGCCATGGCGAAAAAACAGTATGTGGCAGCTTCTTTGGGACTCAGGCAGGTTAATTATATGGCTTATGTGGCTAGATATCAGAAATCTAGATGGGACACTATATTGCAGTTGGCCAAGCAGGCCCATGGCCAGCTGGCTAGTGAGTTGGAACAGGTGGCTGCTGATGGCATTGAAGCCTCTAAAGTTCAATTTCATGCTGCTGTTGATGTTAATGATGTTTCCTCTAGGGTCATGGCCACTTCTGTAGCTCTCCGTAGGTTGGCATGGCTCAGATGCACTAATCTGTCCCAAGATACCCAGTCAAGGCTATAGATTTTCCTGTTATAGGAAATTCTCTGTTTGGAGAACAAACAGAAAATTACATGAAAAAGATGGATGAATACAGAACTACTTACAAAAGTGCCCAAGCTAAGAAGGCATGCCACTCAACATAGGCATGCCCCAGGAGTAAGGGCAGGCCTTACAATAGGCCTTTTACCAATTCAGGCTTCTTCTGCTTGCACAGAGGATTTTTCAGAGGCAGAGGCAGAGGGGCACAGGCAGGCCCTCTCCCCAACCTAAGCTGCTCTCCAAGCAGGCACCCTGCAGGGGTGTCTGGGGCCGACTCTCCTGTACCGGTGGGGGCAGACTGGCTTATTTCTGCCAGAACTGGTTGTCCCTAACCTCGGACAAATGGGTTCTGGAGGTGGTAAGCCAAGGCTTGGTTCTCAGTTTCAAACAGTTTCCCAAGATGAGAGCCAGGCACTTTCCCCCCTCAAGTCTTTTAGAAACCCTCGCACTAGAAGCGGAGGTTTCCACTCTTTTGGACTGCAAAGCAGTGGAAAGGGTCCCCCCTTGCCACCAGAGCAAGGGTCTTTATTCAAGGTACTTCCTGACCCCAAAAAAGACAGGAGACTGGCGGCCCATCTTGGATTTAAGATTTCTGAACAAGCATCTTGTAAAGCCAAAGTTCAAAATGCTGACTTTAGCAATGATTTTGCCATCCTTGAGGCCAGGGGACTGGCTAGCTTCCCTGGACCTCAAGGATGCCTACTTCCATATTCTAATCAGGACCTCTCACCGAAAGTACCTCAGGTTCGAACTGCCCTCGGGCCACTACCAGTTCAGGGCGATGCCCTTCGGACTCACTTCTGCTCCAAGAGTTTTCACAAAATGTCTAGCTGTAGTAGTGGCCCACTTAAGAAGACAAGGGATAGCTGTGTTTCCCTACTTGGATGACTGGCTTATTGTGGGTCAGTCATCAGAGCAGGTAAAATCCCACTTGCAAATCACCCAGGAACTCCTCACCTTTCTGGGGTTCCTGCTGAATGTTCCAAAGTCAGTTCTCGAACCAGTTCAGGTACTAACTTTTATAGGTGCAGAGCTGAACACAAAGTTAGCCAGGGCATTCCTCCCCTCCGAAAGAGTGGACAAACTCATTGCCCTGGCATCTTCTTTCTCCGTGCAGGTCTCTCGACCAGCAAGGCACTTTCTGCAACTCCTGGGGCACATGGCTGCCTCTACAGCTGTTGTGCCAGGGGCAAGATTTCAGATGAGGGACATTCAGTTCCACTTGAGGTCCTATTGGTCTCAAAGGAGGGACCCCCTTACCAAATTGGTCCCAGTGACCAAGACTCTGATCCTAGCTCTCCAGTGGTGGCTGGATCAGAGCAACCTGTCCTCAGGGGTCCCATTCCTTCCTGTCTCTCACTCCCTCATCCTCACCACGGATGCGTCCCTGTTGGGTTGGGGGGCTCACCTGGGCGACCTTTCAACTCAGGGAGTTTGGTCCCCTCAGGAATCTCTGCTTCACATCAATCTGCTGGAGCTCAGAGCTGTCTTCCTAGCTCTCCAGGTTTTTCAGAAACTGTCCAGAACAAAGTTGTTCAAGTCAGGACAGACAATACCACAACAATGTGGTACATCAACAAGCAAGGGGCACTCGCTCTTCAGCCCTATGCCCGAAGCAATGAAGTTGTGGTCTCTGGCCTATTCCTGAACACCTCTCTGATGCGGTTCACCTCCCAGGGAAGGACAATGTCCTAGCGGGCGCCCTCAGCAGGATTTCTCAGGGCCATCACAGATGGGCTCTGAACCCTCAAGTGCTGGGGTCAATCTTTGCCAGCTGGGGAACTCCTCAGATAGATCTTTTGCAGCCCCAGACAACCACAAACTTCCCTGTTTTGCTGCAGGCCCCAGTTCTGGGGTCAGTTCCCTGGATGCCTTTCAGCTGGATTGGGAGGAAAGTTCCTCTATGCTTTCCCTCCGTTCCTCTACTCTTCAGGGTTTTAGTAAAAATCAGAACTCAGCCTTGCAGGGTGATTCTGATTGCTCCAGACTGGGCCAGGCAGCCTTGGTACCCTCTTCTTCTGTCCCTATCATTCCACCCTCCCCTGACCTTGCCCAGGGCTCACGACCTGCTGACCTGTGCACAGGGGAGAGTGTGATATCCGGATCTCAACTCCCTCCACCTCAAGGCTTGGTTCTTGAGGAGTTAGAGTTTGCTCATTTACACCTTTCTCAAGGTGTCGTGGATATTTTGAAGGCCTCCAGAAAGCCTTCCACTAGAGCCACTTATAATTCTAAATGGAAGAGATTCTCATTTTGGTGTTCTGAGAGGCAAATCACCCCAGAATCAGCTGACCTGCCTATTTTGTTGGACTACCTGGTCCA
Source organism: Neoceratodus forsteri (assembly GCA_016271365.2). Taxonomy (NCBI): domain Eukaryota; kingdom Metazoa; phylum Chordata; order Ceratodontiformes; family Ceratodontidae; genus Neoceratodus; species Neoceratodus forsteri. The sequence continues at coordinate 434,632,181 of CM028135.1, read as the reverse complement.
CTTAAATTCCTTAGGCCTCAAACCAGCTACCTTAAAGGTTCATTTGGCAGCTGTTTCAGTTTTATTTCTGCAGGAAAACCAGTTTCTCTTTCTTCTCACCCTGTGTTTGCCAAATTTTTCAAGGGTTACTTCATACTAATCCTCCTTTGGAGACCAACCCCTGCATGGGACTTGAATATTTGCATTGCCCAGCTAATGCAACCTCCCTTGAGCCTCTGGATTCGGCAGATCTCAAGTTCTTAACTTGGAAAACTGTTTTCTAGTGGCTATCACTTCTGCTAGCGTATAAGTGAATTGCAAGCCTTGTCAGTGGAAGAGGATTTCATTTCTTTCCACAGAGATAAAGTGATCCTCAGGACTAACAGAAAGTTTTACCTAAGGTGGTTTCAGATTTTCATCTTAACCAATCCATCTCTCTTCCAGTATTTTTTACTGAGCACTCCTCTTCTGGTGAGAGAAGCTTGCACAGTTTGGACGTAAAAGAGCCCTTAGCTATTATTTGGATCGTACCAAGGGTCACAGGTTGAATCCTCCAGCTCTTCCTTACCTATGGAGATGTGGGTAAGGGAGGCCTGCTACTAGGAGGTCGATTGCTAGGTGGATTGTCTCTTGTATCCAGTTCTGTTATCAATAACTGGGCAGAGCCGCCCTCAGGTCTGAGGGCTCATTCCACCAGGGGTACAGCTGCATCTCTAGCAGCTGCTGAGAATATTCCCATTTTGGAAATCTGTCAAGCTGCTACCTGGAAGACAGTCCACACTTTCACTAAGCATTATTCCCTGGACGTCCAGTCCAGGAGAGATGCTCGCTTTGGCACAGCTGTCCTGCAGAGCCTATTTCTAAGTAGGTTCTGACCCTCCTCCATGGGGGTACTGCTGTGTACTCTGCAAAGGTCTAATATAAGCAAGACTTCATGGTGTTTGAAGAAAAAATTACTCACCTTAGTAATTGCTTTCTTCTCATGGAGTCTTGCTATAATAGGGACAACCCTCCCTCCTACCCCTCTCAGAATCCCTACTTGGGTATGGGGTTGGCAAATTAGTGCAATCACTGTGTCATGCCTGTTTAGCTTCTAGTTCCCCCACTTCTTTTCTTTCTTGGGTTGGAACTAGATAGTTTCTGTTTTTGTTAATTGGTAGCTAGGCCCTCTCTGGACTTGAGTCTTTGGGCAGAGGGGCCTTGTAGTAAGATTGTCAAGGGTTATCCTAACAATAATACGTGATACTGTTTTTCTTTATTGGTGTTGTGTTCTTGTGGTTCTACTGTTAGTAGGTAGCCAATGGCTAGTGTAAAGCTTTTCCACACAGACTTGCTATGTTAGTTTAGCCTCGTAAAGAACCTGACAGTTTGGGTTCAAACAACCCAGATAGAGCTTTCAATAAACGCCCTCGTGCTATGGAACTCCAGATTTCTCTGGAGTTAACTATTTCATCTCCGGGGCAGTCAAAAGCCAGGGGCATACTGCAAAGGTCCTAATATAGCAAGACTCCATGAGAAGAAAAGCAATTACTAAGGTGAGTAATTTTTTCTTCACTGCCGTCTCGCTCCTCAATAGTCTATAGGACTCAGTGCCTGACTCCGCGGTAAGTTCTTTTTAAAAAAATAAATAAATAAAAGGGCACAAAGCTGTATTATCCATCAAACATGTTAAAACAAAAAAAGGAGTGAAATAAATGATTTTCAGCAGGACCCCAGATGCCACAGACCAAGCTCAAATCCCAATGGTCTGCAGTTCAGCTCCAATCACAGATGCATTTATTTTGTGTAATTGCTGTGGCAAAAAAACTATCCCCAGCAATTATACAAAATAAAAGATGGTTAGGTGTGTAAAACTCAGATTTTACACGCTCCCTTGGGGTGGAATGCCTTAACAAACCTCTCGAGCTTCACTCGAGGGGTTTATGTGGCATTCCACCCCTCGGGGGGGGGTGTAAAATGCTCGTTATAACCACCCACCTAAACATTATTCTCTATATTATATGGTTGCTTGTTTTGTAATCATAGTGGGTGGGAACCTCTATCATTTGTACAAAATGGGTGGCTTCCATACTGGCCTTTAATTTCCCAGCTGCCCTCTCTCACTTCCAATCTTCATGTATATCACCTGTCATGATATGTTCCTTTCTATTCCTGTGTATACTTGTCTATAAGTCAAAAACTGAGTAATTGGCCAGAGTATACTTAGGGGGACAATAAAAACAAGTAAGGTAGAGATGTTTACAACCGGTTGTTCCCAGCTTAATCTGAATAGATATGTAATCAATACTGTCAATTGGGCCTTTTTCCTCTTCCTCTGCCAGTATTCTGTCCTCAATATAAAACATTGATCCTCTACATTTTTTCTCCCCTTAAATCTTGTCTTAAAATATAGTATACATTTATTTGTATTAGATTTGATGGAACAGATTGCTTCAGCCAAGTTTCACATATCCCCACAACATCGTAATTCCCAACCTCCACCCATACTCTTAGCTCTTCCATGTGTGCCTGTACACTCCTAATATTTTGAAAAGCTATTTTCAGACCCTTTTCCCCTGTTGGCCCACTATTTTCCACATAACAGATAGGGCCAGGATTAATTTCTACATCCCCAGCAAGGATCAATAAGATTAACAAGAAGAAGTTGATAAATTTACTTCTTTTTACCCTGAGGATCACTCATGCTCTTAGGCCTAAATTCAGCTTCCCCTTGTGTACTAATTGCCAGGAGATGTAGGTAACATCAGTTAGAGTGCTTCTTTGTTGTACTTGTATCAAACCATCCTTATATTAATAGCCACCTGGGCAAAATTCCCACCCTCCCACTTCTGGATTAGTATACTACCCCATACTCCATTTACCCTTCCCTATTCCCTTCCCCTCCTCCAACCTATTTCCCAAGCAGTCTACACATACTAGTGTTAAGTATAGTCCCATAAGCAAAACACATTTGAAATAGTGTTGATACATAGTTAAAACATTCCTTATAGTGATTTTAAAATAATATTTAAAACTTTTCCTTTAATACAGCCCCTAAGAGACCAAATCAGAATCTACTTCAATCAGTTTTTTCCCTCAGAGTCCACTCACTCATTAGTGCAATCGCTCATGCTTATGAGTGGTGCAAGCTTATGTAGTGACAGCCCAACCCTCTCAAGCCCATTACCGGCTGCTGGCTCCACCGAGTCCCCACACACCGGACCAGTCCCAGGCTGAGGAAAAGTTCCTGACCTCAGGCAGCTAGCCAGTGATGATTGCAGGTGCAGGTAAACAGTGCTGGAAACGGTTCAATTGGCAGGAAGGTAGCATTTGAACATAGTTCATATGGCGTTTGTTTGCCCTGGTGCTCAGCTGTTCTATGGGTTGGCTCACGTACCTTCATGTGTGGCTCACTCAAACTTTGATTTCTCTACCCACATTCATGCTTTGAATAACAAGCTCCAACCCAAATCTGGTGCACTGTATCACAGCAAGCCTTGCTTTCCATTCCTGGTTCACCACAAGATCATTTTCAAGATGATTCTGCCACTTTTTGACTGCATGTATGTGGTCTGCACAGCTGCCCATAAATCCACCTCACCTGGCTAGACCCCTCTTTCATTCATTCATTCTGTTATTTTGTCCTCAGCGGCCCCACTCACATTTACCACTGCTGACTTTACCTTAACCTCTCTCTAGCCTCTCTTAAGGCTAGATGTCTCACTAACTAGACCTGCTTCTTTGCTATATTCTGACTCTCTTCCCTTCCTGCAACCTCTCTTTACTTTTCACCCCCTCTTTCCCCATATCGTATTTCCCCTGTTCATCCAAAGCCTGCTGTTTCTCTAACCCCCACTATATACAGTAACTCCTGCTGGGCAATCTTCTTTTTCCTCCCACCTCTTCATCTTGAATATTTCCCAGTCTGGCCCTCCTTCTCTGTTCTCTCTCCATCATCTTCATGGATCATTTTGCCCTGTCCTGTGCCTGCAGGTATATACTATATTTACCCTATTCATATTTCCATTTCCGCCTTCTTCTTGAGCTAGTGCAGCTCCCATCTCCCCCCCCAGTCAGTTGCTTCCCATCCCTCCTCCCCCTCCTTTTTCCTCCCCTTGCTCTTTCATTCTTTCTTTCTTTTTTTTTTACTTTCTTTATCTTCCTCTCTCTGGCCCCATAGGGCTCTCTCTCTCCAGCATGGACATGGGGACCAGCCAATCTCCACTCACCTGAAATCCCTCAGATCAAGTCTCCATCCCGGGATTCTCCCCAACCTCACCCTGACTCACTGACCCCCCCAGCTCTGAGCACCCCCCCGAGGTGGGACTGCTAACTCCTACCGGCACTGTATGTAGAATCTAGTGGGCGATCGGGGCAAGGAGGAGAGCCAGAGGCTGGCTGGGCTGATTCATCATTGAGCATGGGTGCCAACCACAGGTCTTGCCGTCACCTTCCTGGCTGCTAGGACTTTTGCCTTTTTCTGGTCCCAGAGGTGTGGACATGCAAGGATGTCAGCACACGGCAGGCGCACTCCCGTACCTGCCCACAGATGTCCGCCGACACCACTGTACCCCTTGTCATGATCACACTAGCTGCAATGCTCCCAGTCTCCACAGGGAGCTGCTAGATCTGCAGGGTTCACAACCCTCCCACCCCAGGAGAGGAGAGTGGTCCATTGGACACTCAATTCTCTCCTCCCCAGCTGACCCCCGGTGACCTGAGTGTGCTCCCGAATACTGGTCACCGGCGAGTTGTGAGGTAATGCTAGTGTCTCAACCCTCAGCGCCACTGGGCTGGCTCCCCTGGCTCTTCCTTTGGGGTTTTCACAGAGGTGTTACTATTTTACTGCAGTAAGTTAGCTTGGTGATATTGTCAAATCTGTAGCTGTAGGCTCCCCACATGCCAATAATTTGCACTAATTTTGTTTTTGTAGTACTACTGTCTATGCAATTCATGTTTGGCTATTGATTTTTTTTATTTTTCCCCTTTGTAAACCCCAGGTTACATCTGGAAATGAACTCTGAGTCACTCAAGGTGCCTTTCTTTGATAACAATTGTAAATAAATGAATAAATAAATAATGATTCTGCAATACTAGAAGTTGGACCACTACTTTGCATTTCACTCCATCTACAACCTCTTAGCATTAGTGCATTGTGGTAGTAGGAAATGGTCTATGGTCACTGGATCAGAAATGAAGATAGAAAGTATGCTGAGGAGGTGTCTGTTCTCAGTAGGCAACAGCAAACATGTATAAAGAAAAAAGAACACTGTGTAAATTGGTCACCCATTTTAACATTTCATTTTCTCATTTCATTCGGATCAGTATTCCCAGGAAAAGTCATCATATGCCAGATGCCCACCGTTGAAGCTGTGAACTCCAATGAACTGACAAGAATGAAGTATTGTATATACATTTTTTTCCGATGGATTCATAGCATACAGCAAATAAAAACAAAAAAGAAACTCACTGTCACCCTCCTGATGAAGTAGCATTACAGGCTACAAAATGTTAGTAGGCTTCTGATATAAGGTGACTGTATCAGTGAATAGTGATCTGACCGACATCAACAAATAAAATATTGAAATGGGTGAGTTTATCCATTGTTCTTTGCTCATTACTTCATGCTGGCCCATATACACCCAATACAGTTCCATTCACCATCTGATAAAGGTGGTTGAATAATATTGAGTGACAGCATAATCACATCATCACATGACTTCATTGGTCCTGACTACTCTGACCCTCTTCCATTATTTTATCCTCTGATCAGCAACAATTGAAGCAGTCTCCACAAGTCCTACTACTGTATGAGCCCATCTCCCTGGTTCCTGTCATGGAGTTGAAGATGTGGTTTGCTTCTTCCCTTCTTTGCAGGTGCAAATGATTACAATGAAACTTTATTTGGGAGGGAAGCATTCAGCTGAGTGGTCTGGGTGGGGGAGTTTGCTTTCATAAAACAAGTGCTATAAAGAAACAATGAGAGTGGGGGTGGGGGAAGAGCTAGTAACGCTTTGCTATTTTATAATACTATTAATCTGATGTTAGAGTAATAGTATTATCAATTTCTGACATCATAATGGCGTTACACATTTTTTGAATGCCACTGACTTATGAGAAAAAAAGTCCCTTTATATGTCACATTTATTTATCATTGCACTATGCCTAGATGGTTTGGGATTTTGATCTGAAATTTTCAGGGCAAAAATGGCTTGCCCTACAGATATGCCTTTCGCTGGTTTGGTGAAAAAATATAAATCCGTTCCAAAGTTATTACATTTTAAAATGTTGGATTCTGAGCATCCTCCGTCAGCCTAAAAAACGTAACATTTATTATTCATGAACGCCTAGAGTCACCTCATAGTTCATGAATAACAATGAGCTGATTTGTGTACTTTTGTACACTTGAGGGAACTAGAAACATTTTAGAACTGCAAGCTACCCTTCCATGGGAAGCTTGTTCTGTTCAAAATCATTGTTTACAACAATTTCTTTTTGCTTTCACTTGTTCACATTGCAGGAAGAACTGTTCCTTATGTGTCCTACGCTTTCAAAAATATCAGTGTATGCCTAGCTCATGAATAATCATGAGCTTATTTGCATACCCTTTCCTCAAAATAGAGGGAATTAGAAAAATTGGCTAGATATTTCCGTACTCACTACAGAAATAGGAGATAACTTCTCTCAGTAAAGAAATCATATCACCTATATACTATATGCACAATGCCTCATTTTGAAAATGAACATCTGAGATCTTATTTTGTTGTAACCACTACAAAAAAAGGAGACTGCTCCTCCCAGTAAGGGAAATAGAGGACAAATTCATATTGTACACTTAATGCCTTGTAATGCGCATCTATATATTACGTATTATACTGTAGTCACCACTACTAAATACTGACTGCATCTATCAGTAAGAAAACAAATTTAATTAAACTTTATAATCTACCAAGAGTTCCTCATTACTATTTGTGAATCAGCTCATTAGTTTGGTTGCACACTTGCCTCTGAGGCCATAAGATAAGAAGATTGTGGGTTTAATCCCGACATCCAAGCACCTTGGAGTAAAATCTCAATACTGACACTGTAGTGCATCGGGGAAGGGGGGGATGCTGCACTTCTGAGGTGCTGTCTTTTGGATGAGATGTTAAACCGAGGTCCCATCTGTCTGTTCAAGTGGATGTTAAAGACCCCATGGCACTTCTTGAAAAGAGTAGGGTAGTTTCCCCAGTGTTCTGGCCAGATTTCACCCATTAGCAAAAATACCACCAACAGCTTAATCTGGTTCAATTTCAGTTGGTTACCATCTGTATCTCCCCCCATCTTCCGGGACAAGGCTGAAAATAGGCAGAATTGCCAAGTACTCCTTTCCCAGTCAACAGAAACTAACTAAACATACTGCTGTAACCACTACCAAAATAAGAGTTAGTTGATTCAACAAAAGGGACTACTTTATGTCCAAATGTAATTACAATAATAAATTATAATGTTTTTGAATGCAGTTTTATAATTTTTTTTTTATGTTACAGCTTTAACAGTTTTTCTACTTGTAATATGGCTGCAAGTGAATTTTTGACCCAGGGGAGGATTGGGCAGGTCTTGCTGTTCGCTCCCCCTGCAACGGACACTTGTACAAGCAGAGCACCTCGGGGCTGAGGCGCCAGTTAACTTCACTGAGCCGGGCGGACCTTCCCTGACGAGTTCACTGCGGGATTTTTAGCAGCAGCACTCGGGGCTTCCTTGGACTGTTGGGCAGCATTGTTGGAGACTTGATAAAAAATAACAGAATTGTGGCTTGAAATTCACTGAAGATTCAGGGGTCTGACCTTTTTCTTTTTCTGGTGCCAAGTTTAAAAAAGGCACCCGCACCTCATTGGTACCCCCAGCCATGACGATCGGGCAGCCTGGCAAAAAAGGCTGTGACCAAGCACCAGTGGTCAGACTCCTCCAGACGGCTGCAAGCAAATTTTCGACCAGGGGGAGAATTGGGCGGCACTTGCTACTCTCTCCCTCTGCAACGGACACATTTCTACAAGAAGAGCACCTCGGGGTTGAAGCGCTGGCTAACTTCACTGAGCTGGGTGGGCCTCCCCCGATGAATTCACTGTGGGATTTTTGGGCAGCAGCACTTGGGGCTTCCTTGGACTGTTAGGCAGCATTGTTGGGGACTTGATAAACATTTCCACCCACCCACCCCATTCCCTCCTCCGTCCCCTCTTCCCATTAAATGCTTGCTAACCATGCCCACCTACTGCCTGGAACTAATCTGGTTTGGCAATTGCCTGTAACAGCCCTATCTGTCTTCACCATTGGCTACAAACTAGCTTACTACTGTGTACCTCTCCTCGATACATTGGGCATGAAACAATTACAGACTGGCTAGTCATTACTTTGCATTGATCTCTTACAGTCTTCCATGCAATAAGGTGCAGGCTAGAACTGCTAGGGAGTAGGAAATACAGGAATCTGAATGTACAATGTAATAACACCTGTATGTCAATCTAATCTTTGATGCTTACGGCCTGTTTGGATCCCCAGCTGCTTGATGGTACATACCTAGTAGCTGCTTGTCAATTCTGCCTTATCTGTATACTCCTACAGGAGATACAGAGTAAAGAAGTGTCAGGTAGACTACAGTAGTTCTAGCTATCACACTTAGGTGATTCCAAGATAAGCAAACCTAGGTATCCTTAAGGTTACCCCACCTAACTAAAGGTCTCCTTACCCATAATCATGACTCTAAAACAGGGTATACCTTGCCATTATCTGCCCAACAGAGGACTACTCCTGGCCATCATATACATCCTATCCCTCCTCTGGGTGGACGGGCTCACCTGTACAGGTGACCCAGACTCTGAAGGATCCCAGAAGCCTGATACCCTTCCATACTCTTATTACTTATTCCCCATCCCAGAGTAGACTCCAGTCCCTCTTGATAGCCCATAAATTTACCAAGAAAGGCATTTGGTATGCCACCATCTTCCAAAAGGACTCTCAGAAGAGACCTAATCCCAATCCCCAACCCCACGTCACTTTGCTTCCTCACCACCCTCCTGCTCCTGACTGAAGATATACAACTTAACCCAGGTCCTCCCCCGACAACCTCTTGTTATCCTCACTGCAGGACCCTTACTGGGTGTCCTTGAAGAGTAAGCAGTTTGCGCACATGAACATTTGTAGCCTGCGGCCCAAGATGCAAGAAGTGCAAGCATAGTTGGACCTGTACCAACCAGACGTGCTGGTTGTTTCAGAGACATGGCTCAAACCACACATACTCTCACACGAGGTTGATGCCCTCGGGTATCACTCCTACCGAAAAGACAGGACCAACAAAAGAGGGGAAGGGGTCCTAATCTATGTAAAAGATACCCTGAACTCAGTACAGGTCAACATACAGTATAATGCCTGCACTGACAGCGAAACAATTTTTGTTCGCATCACCCTTGGGTACTGCAAGCATCTCACAGTTGGCTGCATCTACAACCCCCCTAAAAATTCTCTCTAATCCTTGGAGGCGGTCTTAAAGGACATAGCCAAGGAGGTCTCCATGGAACTCCTCATCCTAGGAGACTTCAACTTGAACTGGGCCCAGGATGCAAACCTGTCTCTAAAAGGACTGCTCCAAGAAGCAAACCTCATTCAGGTCATCTCCGTACTGACAAGACTGAACCACAAAACTGGTAATCACGCCACCCTTGACTGGGCTATGGTGACCAACCCTGCAACATACTGACTGCTGGTACTATGGCTGATGCACTGAGCGACCACTCCCTCATATTCTGCATTTGGAAGAATAAGGCACCCAGGGTTCCACTGCTAATCCTGTCCACACAGGATTACACCCATTTCTCACCTGAACTATTCACCAACCACCTCAGCAGACTAGATTGGAGTCCAGTCAAACTCCCCCCAATTCTGGATGAGGCGGCTGCCTTCTTCCAGAGATCAGTCATCATGGCAGCTAACCTCTTCACACCTATGAAAAAGCTCCATGCTATGGGCAGCTGCTACAAATGGATAACCCCTCCATTAAAGGCCCTGATGATTAAACGTGACAAGGCTTGGAAAAAGTTCAAGCACTCCTCCCTACCTGCTGACCTCGTGAATTACAAAACCCCCAGGAACAAGTGTAAACTGGCTATAAAAACTTACCAAAAGGGAGTATGTCACGCATCTCCAGAAAAAAAATCTAGGGAACCCTAGACTTTTCTGGGCTCACATTAATGAGCTGTTAAAAGGGAAAGGCAGGTCCGAACCTGGTCCCATCGAAGTCAACGGACAACTTCAAACTGCCACTTCACTCAACCACCACTTCACCAACCTTGATGCGTACAAGGCTGGCCTACCACCCCCCAACACTTACCCCAATACATGGGCACTTCCTAACCTAGGACACCCATCCTTTCACTTTAGGCTGGTCAAGCCAAAAGAGGTTCTTCCACTACTTAAGACCCTAAAAACCTCAGGCTCGGGGGGTCCAGACAGAATTCACACCAGGCTGCTGAAGGACGGTGCCACTGCCCTGGCCAGACCCCTGTCTTGGCTCATCAACTGCTCCTTGATGGAGGGTGCAGTCCCTGAACAGTGGAAGCAGGCCCATGTGGTCCCCATCCACAAGGGAGACCACCGGGAGTCCATTGGCAATTATAGGCCAATCTCCCTCCTCTGCATCTTATCGAAACTACAGGAAAGGTTGATCTATGGACAACTCCGAGACTACTTGGAGGTCCACCAACTTCTGTCACCCTCTAAGCATGGCTTCAGGACCAGGCATGGGACTGATACTACCCTGACCAAATTCTTAACGGAAGTACTCCGAGACCTGGACAAGGGATCCCCTACTGGAGTGGTCTTCATAGACCTTTCCAAGACCTTCGACCTGGTCAATCACAACCTGCTCCTAGCCAAGCTAGGCAACATAGGCCTCGATTGCCATGCTCTAAGGTGGTTTGAAAGCTACCTAACTGGTCGCACACAGAGGGTAAAATGGAAGGATGCCATATCTGATTCACTTCCACTAAAAGAGGGGGTGCCTCAAGGATCGATACTCAGCCCCCTCCTCTTCTCCCTGTTCACTAAAGATCTAAATGACCACTGTGACGGGAGCACTGTCATCCAGTATGTGGACGATGCTGTCATCTATCTATCCACTGCCAACATGGCAGACCTCAGTCCCTTACTCCAAGATGACCTACACTCCCTTGAAAACTGGCTCATTGAGAACAGAATGGTCCTTAACATGAACAAAACCAAGGCCATGTTGTTTGGTCCCAGATCCCTTGGTCAGGACAGAAAACAATTCCTACATCTCACCTTCATGGCTGGCACCTGCATAGAAGTAGTGCCCTCCCTAAAATACCTCAACCTCACCTTGGACTAGGGTCTCACCCTTAAAAGCCATGTGGACCAAGTTACCAAAACTATACATGGGAAACTAGGCACCCTCTACCGATTAAAAGACCAGCTGGTACTGGAAGCCAGGGTTGCTATCACCACCAGCGTCCTCCTCCCGACACTCACATACGCCACCCTAGTCATATATGGGCTAGCGAAGACCGAGAAGAACAGACTCCAAATGTTGTACAACAAGGTGGAGCACTTTGCCTCCCTGGTAAACCCCAAGAATCACCACTGCGACACCCAATCCATACTCAACTGGCCCTCACTGGACACTCGCCTCCAGTACCCTTTGCTATGCCAAGCCTACAAGTTAATCAGCCTGGCTCCTCTCCCTAGTCTCTCTCTGGACTCATTGCTTTAAAGTCCAATCCCCGGCCCCACTGCATTGCAACACAAACTCTCCTACAAGTCCCCAGAGTAAGAACCAAGGCGAGCGGCAAGTCATTCACCCACACTGCTCCCACCCTGTGGAACACACTCCCTCCCGGTGTGCAGAAAGCCACTTTCAATCAAAAGTTTCCACTCTAGGCTCAAGGCCCACATGGTGATAGCCAGTACCTGCCACTGCATCAACTCCTGAGACCACCCCTCAGATTTTAGGTTTCCCTGGACCTCTCCTGACTCTGGTTGGTCCAGTACCATTTATCAACTTTGCAGCTCTCCCTATTTACTTTTCATGTATTATGACTGCATGTTGCTGGTAAAACATGTAATTCATGCTCACCGTTTCACTATGCTGAACCATATTGTATCTTGCCTGTAATACATGTAAATCATGCTCACTATTTGACTTTCTGTTCCATGTAAATCCCGGGTCGCCCCTGAAAAAGGGACCTCTGGGGCCCAGTGGGCTTACCCGGTCACCAAAATTTAATAAATAAAATAAATAAATAATAATTTATAGTGGAACTCATGTGCAATTTGGTGACTGCCCTTCAGATGGCAGGAGGGATCAGTTCTAGCCAGTGTAAGTGTATAATTTATAATAGAACTCATATAATTCAGTGACTGCCCTACAGATGGCAGCAGTGAGCACTAAATTTTGCACTGTATTTTATTTGCAACCGTTCAATGGATTAGCATGAAATTGTGCATGCATAGTCTTGTTTGGTTAGTTCTCTTGATGTAGCAAGTTTTGTTTTGGTTGAATGTTCAGATTCTGAAATGCGGATAGCGAAAAAATGTAAAAAAAAAAAAAAATCACTATGGTTTGCTGTTTTTTTTGTCATTGCCTTGCACCCAGATGATGTGGATTTTGGTCTGAAATTTTCATGGTAGAAAGGGCTTGGCCCACAGATGCACTTTTCACTGGTTTTAATCTGTTGCAAAGTTAATCTGGTTCAATGTCAGTTGTCATTCATCTGTATCCCCTTCCCCTGAGACAAGGATGAAAATAGGCAGAATTGTCTAGTCCTCCTTTCCTGGTCAACAAAAACTAAATAAATAAATAAATAAAAATCGTTAGGTGTTTATAAATCTCACAACGGCAGACCACCTGTCTTCCATTATTACTTAAACGAAACTCATGTTTAATTCAATGACTGACATACAGATGGCAGGAGGATCAGTTTTAGCTGTGTAAGTGTATAATCTATAATGGAACTAGTGTAATTTAGTGACTGCCTTACAGATGGCAGGAGGGGTCAGTTCTACTTGGGTAAAGGTATAATTTATAATGGAACTCATGTGTAATTTAGCGACTGCCGTACAGATGGATGGAGGGATCAGTGCTAACCAGGGTAAGTGTATAATTTGTAATAGAACTCATGTCTTTCAGTGACTGCCCTACAGATGGCAACAGTGAACATTAAATTTTGCAACTGTTCAATGGATTTGCACAAAATTATGCATGCACGCTCTCATTGGGTAGATCTCTTGATGTGCCAAGTTTGTTCTGGTTGGATGTGCTGATTCCAAGATGCAGATAGTGAAAAAACACAAAAAAATCATTGTTTTCTGCTTTTGTCATCGCCTTGTACCCAGACGGTTTGGAATTTTGGTCTGAAATTTTCAGGGTAGAAAGGGCTTGGCCAACTGATGTGCCTTTCGCTGGTTTGGTGAAAAATATTAATCCATTCCAAAGTTATTATTAGGCATGTGTTAATCTCACAACACACCACCTGTTGTGCAATATTGCTTAAATGTAACTCATGTGTAATTCAGTGACTGCCCTACAGATGGCAGGACGGATCAGTTCTAGCTGGGTAAGTGTATAATTTATTTATTTTTTTGCTACTTCTTTCTTTCCCTGGCCCTGGTCAGCCTCTCAACTGGCTGCCATCCCCAGCTTCCATTCCTTTCAGGCCCTCACCCTTGTAGCCCCCATGGCTTACCCCCCGTGGCAGGGCACGGGGAGCCCCCTACTCACCCGCCCATCCAGGATATGGCTCAGGGTGTTACCTCTGGGAACAGAGTGTCAGGGTGCAGCCATCGAGCCACCACAACCAGCCACCAGGGTCTTTTTCCATTTTCTCCCCTGCGGGAGCCAGCGTGCAATGATGCCGGTGATGGGCACATGCACGCTTCTGCATGCATCACTGCCAGACATCTGCCATGCTCCCGCCCCATGTAATGTTGGTAGCACTGCACAGAGCCCGCACCTCTGCCAGGAGTCAGATGTGCACCACCCACAGGACACCCCCCCTCCCCACCTCCCCAGAGATGGAAAGCAGTCCATTGGATGCTCAATCCAACTCTTTCCCTGCCGACCCCCGGCAACCCATGCTCATTCCTGAACATGGGTCACTGGAGTGGCACGAGGTGTAAGTGTATAATTTATAATGGAACTCGTGTAATTTAGCAATGGCCCTACAGATGGCAGGAGGGATCAGTTCTAGCTAGGTAAATGTATAATTTATAATGGAGCTCATGTGTAATTTAGCAACTGCCTTACAGATGGCAGGAGGGCTCAGTTCTAGTTAGGGTAAGTGTATAATTTATAATGAAACTCATGTAAGTCAGTGACTGCCCTACAGATGGCAGTAGTAGCATTAACTTTTGCACTTTAATATCTTTGCAACTGTTCAACAGATTTGCACAAAACGTTGCATGCACAGTCTTGTGGGGTAGATCTCATGGTGTGCCAAGTTCTGTTATGGTCAGATGCAGAGATTCCAAGATGCAGATAGCAACAAAACACTAAAAAATTGCTGTTTTTTTGTCATCACCTTGTGCCCAGATGGTTTGGAGTTTAGGTCTGAAATTTTCATGGTAGAAAGGGCTTGGTCCCACAGAGGTGTCTTTCACTGGTTTGGTGAAAAAATATGAATCCGTTCCAAAGTTATTACATTTTAAAGTTTTGGGTTCTGAGACTGCTCAGTAAGCACTTCAAAATAGCTATATAAATATGTGGCTTGGACACCGAGGCCCAGATTTTCAAAGGGTTGTGCATGGCGCAACAGTGTTGTGCCATTGCCAACCACTGATGCGCTTCGGCACGGATATCTGTAAGGAAAGTGCGCCAAGACAAATCCCGATGCGCCGGAGCACATCAGTAATGTACGAGGCACAGGTGGGGTATGCCCATGCATAACCTGCACAGCCTGATATTCAGCCGGGATGTGCAGAGCCATGCATGCCAAACTCTACTGCGCCTTCACAAAGTTAAGCCAAAAAGGAACAAATGATGGCCACCCACAGGTGAGCTGCCACATTTCAGGGCACAACACAGCAGCTGCCACCTGTGGGTGTCCACCCGAGTTCCTGCCACACCTGGCGGCACCCCCAATGCCCCATCGTGGGCATCTGTGTACATAACCCCCCCTCCAATATCCCTGGTGGTCCAGTGGACTGAGTGCTGCCCGATCACGGGCATCTGGCTAAATAAAACACCCCCCTATCCTATATCCATGGTGGTCCAGTGGACCGCTATGTGCCTGATCGTGGGCATCGGTATAATAACCCCCCCGTCCAATATCCCTGGTGGTCCAGTGGACCAATCACTGCCCGATTGCGGGCATCTGTAAAACAAATAAAATGACCTATTACCCTGGTGGTCTAGTGTATCCCCCTCCCACCCACCCACTGGGCCCGCCCCCTCCCTACCCGGTCAGCCAGCCAGGCGGCAGCACCCCACCGCATACGCCCCTACGCGCACGCCGACTGACAGCTCGGCAGGGCTGCACACCCATTGGTTCACAGCAGGCCAATGGGTGTAGCTCATGTATGCACGACATTATCTCCAGATATGTGAATGATTCATTCACATATCTGGACCGTGTAGTATGGTATGGTTGCTATCGCCATTGGCTCACTACCGCCAGAACCACCGGGCATGCAGCCCTGCTGAGCTGTCAGTCGCGCGGCGGGGCAGCAGGTGGGGTGCCGCCGCCCGCCAGCTGACCGGGAAGGAGGGGCGTGGGGCTCAGTGGGCGGGTGGGGAAATGACTATGCTGAAAATGGGCGCCAAAAGAATGAAAAGTAGCAAAGATATGCAAATAAGTAGAATAAATTCAATGGATGCACGTGACGCGGGCATTTTTTAGAAATTTTGTCACTAAATTTTCAACATGGCCTTTTGAGGACTGCACCTCGTGAACAGTGGCACTGTCATTTTATTAATCAGCTCTGAAAGATGATTTCACACAGTATACGTGCCACACTGTGCCACAGTAGCAAAATCATGTTTTAGACAAGATGTGAAAAATGACAGCTGTACTGTTCATGAGGTGGTGTGTAAAAATGGCAATGTTGAAACTTTGTAGTGAAAATATGAAAAATTGAAGTTACAAGCGTCCATAGAAACATTTCAACGAACGCGCGTAACTCGGGCATTTTTTGGTATTTTTGCACCAAATTTTCAACATGGGCTTTTTAGGATCCCACTTCATGAACACTGGCACTGTCATTTTGTTATTCAGTCCTGAAAGGTAATTCTGCACAGTGACCACAAAATCACCTTTCAGGACTGAGTAACGAAACAACTGTGTCAGTGTTCATGAGGTGGGGTTCCAAAAAGCCCATGTTGGAAATTTGGTTTAAAAATCTAAAAAATGGCTGAGATATCAACATAAGTTCAAAACACCATTGACAGCCACTATACAGAACTTACTTTGATTCTTCAGTTTGTGGTTCAGCTCTGAAGAGTGCAGACGTGTCCTGGTCAACAGAAGATGGCAGCCGACAGTCTCTGTTGGTAAGTATGAGGCAAGGAGGAGATGTGGGGAGGTGGGTTGCTCAGTGGGAGGGTTGGGATGGGAGGATGGAGACGGGGGAAATGATGAGGGAATGTTTTCTTTTTTCCAGGTTTAAAACCAAAAAGATATTGGGGGACTGTTTTCTTTTTTTTACAGGGAAAAACATATACTGGACCACTCAGGGTGGGTGCCCCAGTGTCCGACTGTACTAGAGACTGTAAAATATAACTGGGGACAACACAGGGCTTGGGCACCTCAATGCTGGAAACATAAATGGGGAATTTAAAATAAATATCTTGGTATACTGGGAGTGGGCTCCCTAGTGTACCACACTGACTAGGTGGTGGGGAGGGTGGACGTCTACTGGCAACACTGGGATTGGGCACTCCCAGTGTCAGCAGAAGCATTTAAAAAAAAAGTATTTTGGGACACTGGGAATGGGCTACCCAGTGTCCCACAGTGGCAAGTGGTGGTGGTGGGGAGGTATTTCTACTGCTGATGTGGGCATTGGGCATCCAGATTTTGCAGAAACATTTTTATTAAATAAAACATGCCCCAGCCCTCTTAGAGGCAATAAAAGGAGAAAAACTCCTTTTATTAACAGGGGCCGAGGAACATGATTCTGACCTTATTTAGGCCAAAAGGTGGCCTGGAAAGTTTTGGGGGTTTTCTACTGGTGCCAATGGGCTTTTCCATTAAGGTAGTGTCACAAATTGTGGCAATGTTCGTGAAATCGTGCCGCAGTTTGTGTTATTTTCATGCAACAGTGCTGTTAGTTGCGCAAAAATTGCCACAATTTGCAGCAGTTTCGCAAAAGAAGTGCAGTGAACTGCAGCACTGCCAATGGCTGGAACGCCGAAAACATATTTCTGGCCAGTATTTAAGAAAAATAATGTCAGGATCATGTTCCTTGGGCCCTGATTAGTTAAACATAACTGTTGGTGTTGACCAAGGGGCTGCATTTTTTGAATTACAGCATTTTTTCTCCATCGCTAACTGAAAACAAGATGGCGGCCACACGACAGTACTGGAACCCATTTGCGATAGGTGTTGCGCTAAAGCACATTTATTTTTTTCCAGGGGTTGTAATGGGAACCTTTAAACTGTAATAACTTTTGAACAGATTAGTAATTTTTCACCAAACCTTCAAAAGGCACATCAGTGACCCAGACTCCACATTCCCTGACAATTTCAGACCAGACCCCCAAACCATTTGGGCCACTGCCCCGAGCAAAGAATTTGCAAAAAACTTGTATTTTTCACATTTTTTGGTGCTCTGCAGCTTTGCAACTCTGCAATTGCACATCAGACCAGAACGAAACTTGCCAGATCCAGAGATCTTTGTTACCAGACCACGCATGCAAAATTGCAGGCAAATCAGTCAAATGGTTTCAAAGTTATTAAGGTCCAAACTTTTGGGTTTAACATAGAAGTGGCTGGGCAACCCTAACTATAGTGGCACTACTGTGCCACAATAATATATATATATATCTTCCATCTACAGATGTCCTTGCCACTCTAACCTCCAAAACTGTAACAAAGACGCAGGATCAGTTAGCAGGAATAAGGCTGGCAAACTGCATAAAGGTTTATGCAACTTCCTCCAAAACAGAGCTTAGAATTGAGGGGGATTTACTTTTATTTTGTATACACTTTTTCCAAATGACCTAACTTTTGCAGCTTTACAGAATAATTCTGTTAAGTTTAGCATGATGTACTCTGTGTAGCTCACTGCACATTAGTGCGACAGCTGCAAAAATGAAGCGGCAGTACACCAATTAAGGATTAGCCAATGCCAAATTTGTAATTGGTGAACATGCTGAAATTTGTCATTCTGGTTTTTGGACACTGGTGAAGCAGGTCTGAAGGAACTCAGTTTCCCTTCAGTACTTCAACATCACGACACAGCACTTTTTAGAAAGCGCACACACAGAACATGTCCAAGTTGTTGGCAAGCTACAGTATATGACCTGTAGCAGCTAATCAGTGATGCAGAAGACTGAGAACTTCTTGTGCTCTGCTGCTCTCAGTGTCATTTCCAGCTTTAATCTCACAAGGGATGGACCTAGCTACTGAAGGAGCTCCTTTTTTTGCAAAAAAAGAGTGACTTTCAATAAGAAAACTTTAAAAATCATCAGAGAATTATGTGTTTTTATTCCAGTTAGCTGATTAATTACTGTACATTAAACTGTAGTTTCAGATAGGTAGGATGATGGAATAGTGCTGGAGAAGAGAGGGTATCGTGTGAGCCTCCAATTCTACAGGGGCAGCCATAGGCCCTGCAGCAGGTGCATGGCAGACTGCTGGTGATGTAGAGGGCACATATATCCATATGTCTTTTTATTTAATTTTCCCCAAGCAGGATGAGTAGAGCGGAATTAATTTATCAGACACAGGATGGTGCAAAGGGTATTTTGAAGATTTTGACAAATATTATTTTACTGACTGCTGTTGGTGCAGCAGAGCACAGAAATCCAGTGTTTTATTTTTTCCTACATATGAGGCTGCCAACCAGTGAGTGAAATGTTAAGTAGACTGCTGTGTGAGACACAATGGGCTCAATTCTCAAGGCCCCCAGTGCAAAACAAGTTGCTTGCACCACAAAGAATGGTGCAAAGTGCCCCTTGTGTCAAACAATGCACCAAGGGTGATTCTCAGTGGCAGCCTGCGTCAACTGCAGACTGCCTGCCCCAAACAGGGCTTGCATCACTTGTGCACCCAAACATGGACTGGAACATGGGGCAAAGGGGTACCCTTGCCAGTCTGGAACCCCTCTTTCATTCCTTTTGTTGTTTTGCCTTGGACTGTCTCCCTTGTACTTACCACTGCTCTCTTTGTTCCTCCCTGTCCCTCCCCTCCCTTGATGCAAGGTGCCTCACCCACTGTGCTTCCTTTTTATACAACTTCTGGCTTGGCTTCCTCCCCCCCCCTTTCCTTTCCTTTCCTCTCTCCTCTCCCCCCATACCTCTTACCCTTTCCATAATACTGCCTCCCATTCCTTTTTGCCCCTCCCCCAGGAAATATTCTGCTGGCTAAGCTACCTCATCATATTGATTCCCAAGCTATGATCTTCTTTGTCCATCCAATCTGCCTCTTCCACCCTCTCCCTTAAATCTTTTTTCATGAACTCACCACTCCTTCCTGCAACTGCCCATGCCTCTTGTTCACAGCATCTGCCTTCCACCACCTGTTTATGACTGGCCCTAGCCCTGTTGCTCTTGGTGTCTGCCCTGGCTAGGGTTATTCTATACCCAGTTCAAGGACAATTTTATCTACTTTTAGGCCCCAACCTTAAGCTCCTTGTTGTTCTATACTCTCCCGCACAGTACATTAGCTTGCACATCTGTAATGATTATTCTTTTATTTATTTATTTATTTATGTCATTTTTGTTGACCAGGAAAGGCAGGCTAGACAATTCTGCCTATTGTTATCCTTGTTCCAGAGGAAGGGATGAGATACAAATGGAAACCAACTGAAACTGAACCAGATTATAGTGTTGGTGTTTTTTAGTGGGTTCCACTAAGTCGGTTCGACATCAAGGATGTTGAATGACTCCACAGCTACAACAAATTACAGATGGCCACCATGTCGCCAACAATCGTGCTGACAGACCACTATTGTAGCAATGCACCAGGGCACATCCTGGTTGTTTAGCCCCCCACACTCCCCACCGCAGGGGGCTTTGCCCCCCCCCGCACCCCCCTGAAAATTAATATAATCACCTCCTGGTCAGAGGTATATGGGGGAAAGCAAAAAACCCTTGGTGCAGCAAGACAGCTAGCACTGCAAAATCCCGATCGATGAAATGAATGTCGATTGGGTTGCTGCGCCAACATTGCCATCACTGTATGGATTTTGCTGCGGTGACAGAACACCTTTTTAGTTAATGGGGGACTTTGGCCAATTCTACTACTCTTTTCAAGAAGTGCCAGGGGATCTTGTAACATTTACCTGAACAACCACCAGAACAGGCAGACATGATCTCAGTTTAACAGCTCAGCTGAAAAATGGTACTTCAGTACTGCAGCACCCCCTCAGGCTGCATGACAATGTCAGTTCTGGGATTTTATCCCAAGTTCCTGGTGTGGGGCTAGAACCAACAACCATCTGATCTACTGGCACAAAGGCAAGTGTGCAACTTGTTGAGCCACTGATACTGACACAACCATCTGGATCTTCCAGCCTCAGTGGGGGTTTGCAACCTGCTGAGTCATTGATACTTTTATTTATTAATTTTTTTATTAGAATTTTGGTAACTGGGTGAGCCCGCTGAGACCATGCAGTCCCTTTTTCAGGGGTGACCCAGAAGACAAAACAAAACAGCACATTACAGAGTAAGACAACACAATATAACATATCAAATACAAAATTTACAGAGCTATATACTGTACATTTGTACAAAAGTTTATGTAGTAGATTCAACTGGGATATATTCAGCATACTATGGACCAATAGTGGATTAGCATGTATGTAAAAGAGTGAGACATAGCATGCTAGGAGAAATGCACCTGAGACAGTTAAATAGATAGTAACTAGGGTACAGAGTTGACAGGGATTAGCAAAAGCAAATGCAGATGGAGGTTTGAGCAGGTGTGCAGCTAGCAATTTTTTAAATAGTGATATGGGCGTGAGAAAAGATGAGGCCGGAAGCACATTCCAGGCCATGGTGGCAGAGTAGGCAAATGATCACCTACCAATGATACAGTGCAGTTTAAGGGTTCCTAGAATGTTTACAGTGGAGGACCCGAGAGAACACACTCCTTTTCCATAGACAATTTCCTTTAGACATGGTGGGTTGAAAATATTCTCGTGCTTATAAACAAAGCATAACATGAGGTACTGTAGCCTTGCATCATAATCTGGCCAAAGCAGGGTAGTCAGGATGTTGCAGTGGTGTTTCCTAACATTGGCCCCTAAGGCAAAATGCCCAATTCTATGATAAAGTTGTCAGAGCCTGGCAACCGATGAAGGTAGTAGGCGCCATAGTAGAGTATAGGAAGGAGTGACGTGGAAGCAATTTTCCGGCAGGAGGTGGCAGATGAAAGGGGGTGGAGACAGTATAACAGACCTAATTTCTGGTTGATAGTTTTAGGTAGCGAGGAGATGTGGGACTCAAAGGAGGAGGTGGAGTCAAGGTTCAGTCCTAAGTCAATCAATCAATCAATCAATCAATCAATCTGCATTTTACCAGGCAGAACACCATTGAGTAGAACTCATTTGCAAGGTGGACCTGGACAAAGTAAGATACAATAACAGTGCAAAATACAAAGCATGGAGCAACGCAAAAGGATACAAAAGGAATTTAGGACAAAAACAAAAAAAGAAAAAAAAATCAATACTTTGTACACGCAAGAATGAGGACAACATTAGTTCAGGATAAATACAGCAGATATTCACAGCAATTATTTACAATATATACATAGTTATACAGTGTAATCTATGTCATTGATCAGTGTGACAGGGGACCAACACAGCAACAGGACTCAAAAGGGAGGAGGAGAAGGAGGAGTAAACAAAGGTTACAGGGCTGAGCAAAAAGAAGGGGGAGGAGAGAGAAGGGGTACGAGACAGGCAATGACAAGTGTTGGTAAGTATTTAAAGATTTGGACTACTTCTATGGAATCCTCTGATAGTGAACACATATTGAGAGGGTTTTGTGAGCATATTTTAGTGGTTTTAGGGAAGGGATTATAGAATAGCATGGCTTTGGGTTTTTTTGGTATTAAGAATGAGATTGTTATCTGAGAACCAAGATTCGAGTGAGCTGAAATCTGAATTAAGGTTTTGATTAAGCCAGTCCATGTTATTGGAGTAGCAGAATAGAACGGCATCATCTGAGTATAGTTGCACAGATGCATCACTGCAGAAATTGGAAAGATTGTTGATAAAGAGTGAGAAGAGTGACAGAGCAAGGATTGATCCCTGGAGTATACCATGGGTTATGGGCCTGATAGATGATAATGATCTGGACCATGTCACCCTTTGAGAACTCAAATACTGCTCCTGTAACTAAGCCTTTGTCACTTGCATTGAGAATGTATGCCAACAGTTTTACAAGGGCTGAAGTTGTACTATAGTTCTTTCTAAAGCCTTGCTGGCAGTCAATGAGCAGGTGATGAGTCTCCAAATAGGACTGTAATTGGTTATAAAGTATTCTCTCTTGGATTTTAATGAGGGCCAAAAAATTGAAATAGGTATGTAGTTTTCAACTGCGTGGAATCCACCCTTATGGAGAGGGAATACCACAGCAACTTTCCATTTGCTTGGAACAGAACCCGAATGGAATGAACTGTTCATTATATCTCTGACTGATGCCGGCCCGGTGGTGCTGAGGGCTGAGGCACAGCATGCCTTACTTCATGCCGGTGACTTGGGTTCAGGAATGACCTCAGGTCATTGGGGAGCTGGCGGGGGGAGAGGGAGGGAGGGAGTGGGATTGAGTGGCCAAAAGGTGACTCTCCCTTCCCGGGGTGTTGTCCACCCCCCCACGTAGTTCCACTCCCATCAGGCGGAGGTCCGATGGGAAGTGTGGCAGAAGGGAGCAGCGTTGATTGCCAGGGCTGGGGCGGAGAGGGCTGAGCTGGTACCTGGTGTGAGTGTGCGCTTCTACATACATGCATGCGTGTGTCTGCCAGTGTCCTGGGTCCAGGGAGCAAAAAAGGGTAAAACTGCAAAAATTACTAATAAAAAAAAAAAAAAAGACCCCTAATTGGTGCAGCAAGTGCTGGAGCCCTTATTTTAAGGAACTTGGGCTAAATGGTGTCATGGCCAGGGGAACTCTCTTCTTTGAGATTTAATAACAGCCTGAGTTATAACTTTTACACCTTATTTTGTTTGAATTAATTTTATTGCTGCTATTGTTTATGTATTTTTCTATGCACCATATTGCATTTGTCAACCATACCCCAACCTCCCAGGGAGTCTGGAAATGAGCTCTTATCAGCTCAACATGTCTTTCCTGTTAAAACTTGTGAAATAAATATATAAATAACTAAATACATAAATAAATGAATAAACATATCATAGTATATTGTGTTCTTATATACTGTATCATATCTGCTGCCCTGTCTGTCTTGTCCAATGCTGTCAGATAGGTCATTTCACAGTGGCTGTAACAAAATAAATCATCTTGCAGCTGCCACCCAATTCCTCAGGAAGTACCCCCTCCGCCTACACCACCACCACCACCCCCAGTCCACTGCACTTAAGACAGTAAACAGATCTTCTACAGTAATGGGGTGTTTTACAGATGACACCACAAACCCACTGAAAACATGTTGCTATTAGTGTCATAAAAAGATTGTTTAGTGTTAGTTAAGTCTACTTAGACTTTGGGAATCAGTGTTCCTGCTGATGATTTAAAAATGTGAGCCTGGTATCCTAACAACCATGTTCACTCTCAACTCCGACTCAGGTCAGACAGACCAGCAGCAGGGACATTTGGGTTAGGTTAGGTATGGGAAGTGGTTGAATAAGATGATTCACTCAGTAATCCAGTCTCCATGGGTGACAGCAGCCTGAGCCACCTGATACATTCCTTGGTAGTGGACCAGCGCTGTGTCGCAGAGGGTCCAACAACCAAAAGGCAGAGCCAAGCTTAGTGTACGCATTCCAAATGGTGCTGAATTTGTTGTAAAAAAACAAAGTACACTGCCTGAGTCAATACATGCCCAAACTAAATAGCCAAGCTGTCCTCCTACTTTGTCAAGTACTGGCATTTCCAGAGATAGCGCATCTCTAGTCTTGCTTCCAAAACCAACACATCCCTGTTCATCGTTCATCATCTTCTTCTTCTTTCTTTCATGAATCATGTTTTCTCAGCATAGAAATAAAGTAAAATTTAAGAACAATAATTAGTAATAATAATTACAATAAAATTGTAGCCAGCCCAGTGGTGAAGAGGGCTGAGGCACGCTGCACCTTATTTTTTCCCACGCTGGTGACCTGGGTTCAGGGATGAGCTCTGGTCACCAGGGAGTCAGCCAGATGGGAGAGGATTGAGCACCTGTAGAACAGCTTTCTTCTCTCAGGGAGGAGTGGCTTGCCATCTTGGCCCTTGGTTGCCCCCAGATGGAAGCCTAGGAGTGGTGATGGCAGCCTCAAGTGACACGAAGGGAGGCACTGTGTTTCCATAAGACTTGTGCACCTCCACATACATGCCTATGTGCTGCCATGGCCTGGGACTTTGAGGGAAAAGTGGAAAAATGGATGGCACTGGAGAAATGAAGACCTTCCTGTCTGCCTGTGCTCCGCACTATGGGTCAGTCAGTGGCTCATCTGGATCAGTGTCTCCGGGGGGGGGGATGGTCCTCCCCTTCCCGGCCACAACACAGGGATAAATCTGTGGGAGATTATGGATCTGGCAGTCTGGTGTCATGAGTGCCAAGTGAGAGGAGGAGGGGACAGGGATGAGAGCCTGTCCACACCAGCCAGCAAGGAAGAAACAGCATTATGGAAAAAAAAATTGTAGAAGTCAGCTGGTTCTTAAAACAACACATCCTTCTTCATTATCCTTCTCCTTCTCCCTGCATCGTGAATCATGTTTTTCTCACAGTGGTGTATGGATGACACAACCTTCTTCCATACACGCTGCACAGCAGAAGGTACAGTAGGACAGATATTCATCACTGTAGGAGATGGTGACACCACTGGTTCATCAGAGTCATAGCAGCAGCAGCAGAAGCATCAGGGTGCTATACTTACTAAAGAAGTGGCAGAGATGTTTCTGGCACAACTTATGGAATGGTTTTATAGATATTAGAATTGACACCCAATTTGGCATGGCAACATACTGAATCACAGATATAGATCTATGTTAATTATCCTTGGATGCGCAGCCTATATCAAGATGAAATGTGCATACACTTGTGGTGCAGCAGCAAACACAGCATAAAGAAACCAGCAAAAATGCATATTCACAACATTATGGTTGTAATACTCCTCCACGTCTACAAACTTTTAAGTCATAGTTAGATGCTGAGAAGCCTGCGTTCTTAGCTTTTCTCAAATTCAACTTACCAAGGATCAACTTTAACTATTCATTCAATTATTCACATGTTGAACAAGTAAAATCTACTGCTGTTTCAATTCCTTCTGTACATGTAATGGTGGCAAGTCTCCCTGGCCTCCTCTCACTGGCACCACATTCTGGCTCACCACTCAAAGCAGTATCAGCACAACTCCTTCTCCCGATGATACCTACAACAACCTTCACATTGTAATCCCAACAAGCTCAATATGATCAGGTGTGCCACTGAGAACACAGAGCACACAGAGTCAGTATCAGGTAAAGAAGACCTGTTAGAGGCAATGTAGTGCCCTCATTATTTTTGTCTTTTGTTTTTGATTTTATTTATTTATTTTTGGTGAATGAGTCATTTTTTCTTGGGAAATGGTATTATTATACAGTTTGCAGTCAATGGGTCAAGACTCCAGAGAGAATATAGAAATTGGCAATGGTAATCAGTGACTATAGGGTGCACATACACCTTGAGGTCAGCAACGAATAGCAATTATTACTGTAGCTCACACTGGGCTATGGTGGTTTTAATGGGTTTTGTACACCGTCAAAACACCACAAACAGTAACCCACAGTAGAACATGCCAGCCACAAGTAAACTAAAGTAATTGACCTTAAGTCATTTTTACCCACTATTTGTAGTCTGTTTTACTCCATGCCAATTACTGCATTGGGACCTTGGGAGCTGAAGTGGTTTGACTGAATTCGGCAAGCCAGACCAAATTTATGAACCCCAACTTGAATCCAAACTGAAGTTGCCAATGGCCCACTTCTCTCACCCTTAACACCAGTCTATGAGTGAAGAGCAAGTGTACTGTGTGATTGGTGATGTCTCCTGTGTTGATTGGCAGACTATGATAGGTGTTTCCTGGTGTTTCAGATTGGAACCACTGGTTTATGAAGGTTAAACCAATTTGAACTGGGTTCAGTCCCCAATGTATGTTTCTATGTGAAACTAATCAAACATCTGAAGTTCAGGGGCTTGATTTTCAGAGGGTGACACAGGGCTTTCACATATACTTATTTCCCCCCTCCCTCCCTGTAGCACCACTCGGCCATAATACTGTAATGCACCATCCCTCCTTCCCCGTAGCTGCAATCACTAAATATGAATGAACTATAGATACCTGGTAGTCTAGTAGTACCCCCACTCCTCCCGATGCTCCAATCCCTGTAATAAAACATATACCTATTTCCCTGGTAGTCTAGTGGTTCCCCCACCACTCCTGATGCTCTAATCCCCATAATTAGATATATATCTATTTCCCTGGTAGTCTAGTGGTACCCCCCCACCCGTATCCTTGATCAGTAGTACAATCACCGTACATATCACCCTGGTGGTCCAGTGGCACCCCTGACCCACACAGGACCCCCATCATTGGTGGGCAGCTGCACACCCACCTGCATACCACCATGGCTGCCCGCCGAGTGACAGCTTATAGTAGCAGCTGTAAACCCATTGGACCACACAGTGGACCAATGGGCTTGCAGTGCATACTGTACTACTCATCCACAAGGTAAAGAGAAAGCTGGCAATGGGCCTTGTTATTTCCCAGTCTCTATCAGCACATAAATGTACCCCTTGCTTGGGTCTCAGCCAGTGGTGGTGTCTGGGTAACTCTGAAAGGAACTGATCAAAAAGCAAGAAATAATTCCAATAGCTCTGTGTGTATGGAGGAACTTTTCTGTAAGTATTTCTCAATATGCAACTGAAGTAAGTTTGTTATACACAAAACAGTTATTTTTTGTGATGCTGAAAGAATAACATGCCCAGCATTGTTAAAAGGCTATAGTTTGTGGCTCCAGAGCAAGACAAATCACGTGAGCATGTGTGATGAAATATAGAATTTGGGCAGGCCAAGTGGTGTGGAGGGTTAAGGTGTTGAATGCCATGCCAGTGGTCTGTGTTCGGGAACAAGCACGGGTTGCTGGGACTCATTGAGGTGGGAGAGGATTGAGCATCCCAGGGACTGTTCCCCTCTCCCAGGGAGGGGTGGCCAGTCATCTTAGCCGTTGACTGCTGCTGGGTGGAGGCCCAGTAGCAGGGCAGGCAATGATACACACGATGGGTGGGGCTGCAGTGGTGTGACACAGCAGCAGGGGTCTGGAAGAAAATGGAACTGGAGCTCTGAGTGTAGAATGAAGCCCTGCACACCTCTTTGGACCTGCAGTACCACTCAAACGCCTAAAGCCATCTGGATTGTGTACTGTGGAGGGAGGATGGCTCTCATTCTCTAGCCCTGCCATGGGGGGTAATCTGTGGGGGACTCCCTCCAAGGTGGTCCGTGAGAGGTGTATGTAGGCCACAGGGAGGTGGGGACAGGAGATGAAAGAGCTAGCCCGAGAAGTAAAAAGCTGTATATAAAAAATATAAAAGTTTTCTAATCTTACTTGTTCAGCACTGGATGAACTGGTTCTCTGTGGTAAGGTGTCTGAAGGACGACTACGAACCTCTGGAGGCTCTACAGAAATCAGAAATGGAGAATTACTGAAAGTACTACAGAGATGTGCATGGACAGACATTTGTACAATTAGCCAGATATAAAATATTACTGTTAAGCATTCTAGGACTTAATAGTCTTCTTTTTTTTTTTTTTTGTAAATATAAATTTTGTTAAATGTTTTTCCATGTCTGCATTATCCATCATTGTACATAATAAAGACAGTATGCTCATACAATATGTGTGGTTTTAAATCATCTGTACAGGTACACTTTTCTGGAGAGAAATAATTGGTGGTAGTTAGTGTTCCTTCCACCCCATAAGTTACAGCATGGAGGGAGAGGGGGATCAGTAGCAGCTGGCTGTACCAATGCAACCTCCAACCCAGAACAGTATGGGATGCTAAAGTTTTTCAGTGCGACTCTTTATTGAAGCAGAGGGGAGACCCGTGAGGGTCTGGGTTACCCTGTCCTTGGGGGGGGGGTGCGGGGAGGAGTTATAGGGGCAGGCCATATCCATATGGTGGAATGATTAGATAGTTTGTATCTTTCCTGAGGTGAAGGTGAGTATTCTATTCAACCATATGGGAAGGTGAGGTGCATAGTTGTGGGACCTTACAGAACAAATTCCTGGTCTTTGCTGATCATGCGTAGAAGCCGTCCATTCCATTGTGACAAGCAGAGCTCAGCTTCGTCATTCAGAGAGTGTCTGCTTTTCTCCATTCTGCAAATCTGGTTAACTGTGGAGCACCAAGCTGAGATTGGGGTATTAGCCAGGCTCTTCTAATAGTTTTTTTTTTGCTGCCGTAAGCAGATACCCATGAGGTAACATAGAAATAAAGAAACATACAATTTTTGATGGCAGATAAGGACCACTTGGCCCACCGAGTCTACCTATTTTCCCTACATACTGTTACACCGCAGACTCTACTTGATCTCCGGCTTGACCCCCCCCTTTCCTTGCCACTAAGGTTCCATTATGCCTACCCCATGAATTCTTGAATCCTGTTATCATTTTGGCCCGCACCACCTATGCTTGGAGACTGTTCCAGGCAACCATCACTCTTTCTGTGAAGAAGTACTTCCTCACATCTCCCTGGTCTACCCCTCTCCAGCTTCATAGCATGTCCCCCTGTCCTAGAACATCTTTTTTTCTGAAAAATACTTCCCTCTTGAACCTTTTTTATACCCATGAGGTATTTGAAAGTCTATCATATCCCCCCTCTCCCTCCTTTCCTCCAGGGTGTACATATTGAGGTCCTTTAGTCTCTCCTCATAATGCTTTTGATGCAGACCCTGCATCATTTTAGTTGCCCTCCTCTTGACCACCTCTACTCTACATCTCCAAAAAGACATAGACCAAGTAGAGGTGGTCCGGAGGAGGGCAACTAAAATGATGCAGGGTCTGCATCAACAGCCCTATGAGGAGAGACCACAACAACAAGGTATGGTGAGTTTGGGTCCTGTAGGCCTCGTGGGAGCTGAAATAGGAGGAACAGTTCTCCCATCAGAGATATTGACCTTCCAAATAGCTCTTCCAACTCAAAAACACAGGGAATGGGTAGCTTGCAACTTGAATGCGTGCACTTACACTGGAGTGCAAAATACAAATGGTACACAACTGACTCCGCTCACTGTAGTTTTGGTCAGCACCACTATAAACTTTCACAGAGGAGAAAAAAAAACAGAAAAATCTTATCAGCAGAAGGCTTTATTGTTCTATGCATGTAAACCAATAATTATGTAAAAAAGCAGTGTTCCAAGGCTCATCACACGGGAGGCATTTACAGGATTTAGTTAAGGAGGCAGGGCACACAAACCTGGAGATTGCAGCTTAAGGTCTGCGAGGCACAACGTGCTGAATTACTACACTGCAAAGTATGCTTAAACAGCTCACACAGCTCAAATATGTTAACAGACTTCATCAGCTTAAAACCGAAAATAACAAAAGCAAAAGACCCCCACACACTTGATCATTCTGGCCCATGCCTCAACAGTCATGCCTAATGAGCTCTTCCAGTTGTTCTCGCAGTGTCTGGAAGAAGGGGCGTAGGACAGGGCAAGCCCACATGATGTGGTTGTAGTGGGCCTGTGTTCCACCACAGTATCTCCAGCAGGAGGCATCTCAGAATGCTAGGTAGTGCGCCGTGATGGCCGGAGTTTGGAAGAATCTTTTCAAATGCCTCCAGGAGTATTTTCCACACTGGTGACCCTAGTGGTTATTTGGCATTCCCTGTGCCAGTCCACTGTAAATATTGGTGTACCTAACACCTCCTACCAATGCAGGAATATGTCCCGTGTGGTGTCTCTGGTGGATTCAACTATAGCCTTCCAGAGATGGGAGATAATATGCTCGGTCATCCCAGTTCTCATAAGGGAGATTTAGAAGCAGATAGTTGCTGGGTGTGCCTCAGGGTTGCATGTTCCCAATGGGAAGGAGGTATAGTAGTGCTTTAGCTGTAGAAATCTGTAGATGTCTTCTTGCCTGAGGCTAAATTCTTTCTGGGCCTCTGCAAAGGATTTTAGTGTGGCTCCAGACATGAATTGATAAAGATATTGTAGTAAATGGTGTTTCCAGTTCCAGAAGGCTTGGTCCGTAAGTGCTCGGTGAAAATGCTCCAAGAATGCAATGGGCATAAAAGAGAGAGGGGAAAGGGACTAAATACAATGATTTGTGGCTAGAGATCTAGGTCAACACCTCATACCTGAGCCATGGATTCAAGTTGGCTGCCATTTTGGGATGTGGGTCAGTGTAGGACTTATTAATCTTTAAAAGTAAAATATACAATACAAAGCGAGGTAAGCACATCTAACCTCCCCCACCCAAAGAGCACCAGTGCCACAACCACTGCCTCAGACATTGCCAAGTATGAAGAGCAGTTGGACCACAGTGGGATCTTGGAGGGTGCAGGTGGTGGAACAGAGACAAAGACCCCTAGTCGTACCTCTACACAAATCATATGCCAGTCTGGCAGAGCAAGGTTCCTCTATGATGGCACCCTGAATGGAGACCAAGAAGAATGCTGAGGACATCCACAAGGGAGACCCACAAAAGGGTGGCAAGGGACACCACAGGGGAAGGAAACAGCTTCTGATAGGGGACTCAATTGTTAGGGGGGTAGAACTGGGGAAGGGAGAGGAGAGGGAAGTAAGGTGCCTGCCTGGTGCCATGGCTTGGAGAGACAAGAAGTGAATCCTCATGATTGCAGAAGCAGCATCACAGGAGAGGGAACTAGATATAATTGTCCACCTTGGGACAAATGACCTAGCTAGGCATGGATTCAGTGCAGTGCAGGATGAATTTGTGGAGTTGGGGAGGAGCCTCAGACAGGTAGCAAGCATGGTTACCTTCTCAGAGGTGCTGCCAGTTCATGGCAGGGGTAAGGCTAGGGTACTGCATGCCATACAGTTTAATGAATGGTTGCAAAACTGGTGCAGAGCACAGGGCTTTGGCTTCATTGGGGACTGGGGATGCACCTGGAGAGTTGAAGGTCTGTACTGGCGCGATGGTCTGCATCTGTCCACGAAGGGAACCAAGCTCATAAGTAACAGGTTTAAATGCTTCCTTGGCAAGCTTTTAAACTAGCCAAGGCGGGAGGTGCTAATAAGAGGCAGGACATTTCAAACCTCCCCCCACAAAACATGGCAGGTAGTAAGGTAAACACTGAGGTACAGAGCTCAGCAGAGGGCAGGACAGGGGTAAATGGGAAAAATAGACAAGGGCAATAAGAACAGGGATGGGGGAAAAAAGGATAAAGAGGAGGCGGAGTAGCTCTGTACATAAGGGAAGGGATCAAAGCTACAGAACTAAAAAGTAAAGGGGGTGGACAAGAGGCACTCTGGGTCACCCTGGAGACAGGGAATGGCATCACAGTCCGCACAGGGGTTGTATACAGACCCCCGTCTCAAGGGGAGGAAACAGACAATAAAATGATAGAGGACATTCTCAAAATGGCTGAAAAAGGGGAGATACTGTTGATGGGGGACCTGAATATGCCAAATGTTAACTGGATGACATGTACTGCAGCCGCATCCAAGAGCAGGGTCATTCTTGATGCCTGCAGAGCAGGCCTTAGACAGCTAGTGTTGGAACCCACTCGGGAGGAGCAATACTAGACTTGGTACTCTCAAATGGAGAAGGATCACAAATTTAGAAGTCAGTAGACATCTGGGAACAAGTGACCACTGCACAGTGTGCTTCACAATAAGCACAACCATGGAGACAAGCCATACAAAGACAAGGATACTGGACTTTAGAAGGGCTGACTTTGGCAAAATGGGTGAATACCTGAGGAATGCACTACCAAATGGCCAAAAAGGAGGGTTGGAAGAACAATGGAGAAAAATCAAAACTGCTATCATATAGGCAACAAGCCTTTGTGTGGGACAAATAAAGAAAACAAAGCAGAGTAAAAAACCACTATGGTTCTCAAAAGAGGTGGCAGGGAAGGTTAAGGAGAAAAAGGCTGCATTCAAAAAGTACAAGGAATCACAGAAGGAGCACGACAGGGAACTGTATCAATTAAAACAGAAAGAAGTGGGGAAGGCAGTCAGAATAGCAAAGGCCCAAACCGAGGAGAAAATAGCCAATTCAGTTAAGAAGGGGAATAAAACCTTTTATAGGTACATTAGGGAGCATAGAAAGGTTAAGGGAGGAATACCAAAGATTAATAAACGAGAGGGGAGATGGGCAGAGGGAGACAGTAAAAAGGCAGAGATACTGAATGAATACTTTTGCTCAGTATTCACAAAAGAAGATGAGGAGGAGTTACCTAAACCAGACAATAGAAGCACTCTGGGTAGGGGGGTTGACACCAGTCCATTTACAGAAGAAAGAGTCCTGAAAGAACTCCTAAAACTCAAGGTGGACAAAGCAGTTTGGCCTGACGGGATTCACCCCAGAATCCTAAAAGAACTAAGGGAGAATCTAGAGACACCACTGACCACACTTTTTAACAAATCATGGGAGGATGGGGTGGTACCTGAGGACTGGAGGAGGGCAGATATTCCCCTTCACAAAAGTGGGAGCAAGGCAGAAGCAGGAAACTACAGACCTGTAAGTTTGACCTCAGTGGTAGGAAAATAATGGAATCACTTCTGAAAGAAAGAATTGTTGAGTACCTAGAGGCCAGCGGGGCACAGGACCCAAAGCAGCATGGATTTACAGCAGGAAGGTCATATCAGATGAATCTAATTGATTTCTTTGACTGGGTGACCAAAGTAATACACCAGGGAGGGGCTGTGGATATGGCCTACCTAGACTTTAGCAAGTCATTTGACACAGTCCTGCACAAAAGACTAATAATCAAGTTAGCCAGCCTGGGAGTGGGTTCCAGGGTGGTAGCCTGGGTAGCAAACTAGCTGCACAACAGGACACAGAAGGTAATAGTGAATGGAACATATTCTGAAGAAAGGGGGGTTACTAGTGGAGTACCTCAGGGCTCAGTACTGAGTCCAGTCCTCTTTAACATCTTTATAGGTGACATTGCAGAG
This sequence comes from Neoceratodus forsteri, assembly GCA_016271365.2. Classification (NCBI taxonomy): domain Eukaryota; kingdom Metazoa; phylum Chordata; order Ceratodontiformes; family Ceratodontidae; genus Neoceratodus; species Neoceratodus forsteri. Next base: position 434,598,735 of record CM028135.1, on the reverse strand, counting down.
GGTCTGGAGGGAAAGGTATGCCTCTTTGCAGATGACACAAAGATCTGTAACAGAGTTGATACACAAGGTGGGGTAGAAAGGATGAGAAAGGACTTGTCAAGGTTGCAGGAATGGTCAGAGATATGGCAACTTAGATACAATGCAAAGAAATGCAAAGGAGTGCACCTGGGAAGCAAAAACCCAGGAGAAGAGTACACAATAGCAGGGGAGGTACTAACAACAACAAAAATGGAAAGGGACTTTGAGGTAGTCATATCAAATGACAGGTGGGTAGCAATGTGAGAAGTCAGTAAGGAGAGCCCGGGGGATACTGGGATGCATAGGAAGGGGCTTCACGCGTAGAAAAAGGGAAGTGGTTATCCCTCTGTACAGACAGTTGGCGAGACCCCATCTGGAATACTGTGTGCAGTTTTGGAGACCCCATCTACGCAAGGACATAGACAGGATGGAAGCAGTCCAGAGGAGGGCAACTAGAGTGGTGCAGGGTCTGCATCAGAAACCATATGAAGAGAGACTGAGAGAGCTTAATATGTATACCCTTGATGAAAGGAGGGACGGGGAGGGGACATGATATAAACTTTCAAGTACCTCAAGGGAATCAACAAAGTCCAGGAGGGTAGCATCTTTCAGAAAAAGAGATGTGTAAGAACAAGGGGGCACAATTTAAAGATAGAGGGGGGATGGCTCAGGGGTAATGTGAGGAAATGTTTTTTCACGGAGAGAGTGGTGGATGCATGGAACCACCTTCCTGGGGAGGCTGTTGGGTTTAAAACAGTGGGGGAATTCAAACATGCATGGGACAGACATAAGGCAATTGTAGTGGGGGGTTGCAGGAAGTAGGCTGTTGGTTAACTAGAATCTGCAGCTTATCCTATAGGAAGGGAAACGGGCAGACTGGGTGGGCCAAGTGGTCCTTATCTGCCGTCAAAGTCTATGTTTCTATGTTTCTTATGATTTTGCTTTTCCTGAAGGTGCGATTTTGGCAGATAATAAACTTATCTGGGTCTATGACAGGGGTTGACCCAGGTATTTTTCAATATTTCCTCTAATTCAGTTTAGAAGTGAACTGAACAAGCACTGAATAAATAAATAAAATTAAGGCTTGTTTTTCTGTTATGCCTTTCATACTAAATGTACATTAAAGCATTTTACTAAAGCAACATGTTAGATACTGCACTTGAAATCCACATTAATTCTTCAATGGTTGTATTCCATCCCTTTTAAAGATGAGGAATGTTACACAGGACACCAGAAGAAATGCTTACTCTTACAGAACGTGCCAACTGATCTCTTACTTCCACCTTGACAACCACTAGAGTTGGTAGAGGGCAGGGGTGTGCAGGTCAGCTTTTTGAGTTCTGATGGGTTGTGCCAGGTCAGGCAAATCAGCATCAGAATCAGAACCAGGACCAGTAATTTAATATAATAGTAAAAAGAAACAATACAATCAAGTAAAAAAAAAAAGTGAGGTATGTGACAGAAACAACTCAGGATCTACTTCACTCAAAAAGCTGGAGTGAACAAGTTGCTTCACTTTCTACCCCTTCTGTGCTGCTGTAATCCTATCAATCTATTTTGAGTCTCCTAAAATGGGGTTCTTAGTGCCTGGAGACCTGGGTTTAAATTCCACCACTGATATTTTGATGGAGGGGTTTTAATACCCCCCTTCCCCCCGATTTCAATGCTTTCCTGCCCCGGCATGAGAGCTCCTATTCATTTTTTTTTTTTTGGGGATATCTTGTATTGACCCCCAGTACTGCTTTTCTCTGTGAGCTTAACACCTAGCTTAAAAACTGGTGTCACGATAAGGGTCATGGTTACATCGGGAACTGGCAGAACTTCTGGGAAAGGGAGTTCTTTAACTTTGATGGCCTGCACCTCACAAAGGAGAGGACAAGCACTCTCGGTCAAAAATTCAACGTCTTTGTCAGTCGTTTAAACTAGTAGGAGGTGAAGGGGCACCAGCAACTGTCATGTAATATAGACCACCTGATGCCCCTCCCCAGTCATCACAACCACCACATGTGACAAAGGTTGGGGAATTCCACAAAGATGTTCCAAACGCACTAGAAAAGGAAAGTGCACTAAGGACACAAAATGTAAACAGAGTAATCGTGCAGCAAGTAGGACTAACCAGCGATGGAAGGCAATGTGCATTAATGCTCGTAGCCTTCCAAACAAAATCCCAGGCCTCACAAATATGATGGCTGAGACCCACCTTGATTGGGTCACTATCATGGAGACTTAGTTCACAGAGAACAGAGAACCACACCTGGGATGTTGCTATCCCTGGATACAGTCTCTTCAGGAGAGATAGCAAGGGAAAGAAAAGTGGGGGGTGGCTATGTATAGTATATTAGACATGAGATCAATGCAACTGAAATCCAGGGACTGCACAGTGATGCCAAGGCCCTATGGATCACTCTGGGAGCTGGTAATGGGACTCTATCTAGGTAGGAGTTATCTGCAGACCCCCTACCCAGGAGATTGAGAAAGATAAAGATCTCTTGGAAAACATACTGAGGATGGACGACAAAGGCAAACTACTAAGGGGAAGGGGGAAGGGGGAAGGGAACATTGTTTAACCAGGAGTAGCACACTAAGCTGAAGTTTGTTTCCAGATGTGATCTGGGAGCACAGGGAAGTTAAGTGACTTGCTCAAGATCACACAGTATGCACCTAGGCAGCTATGGGATTCAAACCCAGGTCTCCAGATCTGCAGCTCAGAGCTTTAATCCACTGTGCTATACTGCCTCCACTGGTTGGGGACTTCCATCTACCAGATGTAGACTGGTCCACCTTCACTGCCTCCTCAGAGAGGAGTAGCGGATTCCTCATCACACTATGGAGGGACAGGACTTAATCAATTGATAGTCACCCACTAGGGAATCTGCTATTCTGGACCTAGTACTCACAAGCAGTGCCAGGGTGTCAGACATGCAGTGCCCATAGGTTAGTCTGGCCCTTGATTAACAACACAGAGAACCCTTATCACACCAAACTTAGGGTGCTCGTTTTCAGAAAAGCAGGTTTCCCAAGAATGAGGGAAAGCATTAAAGAACTGCTGGTAACTGATGCCACAGGGAATATGGAAGACACCTGGGTAAACCTGAAAATTGCTATAACTACAGTCACAGCACAATGCGCTAAACAAATAAACAAATCCAGAAAATCAAAGAACCTACTCTGGTTTTCCAAAAAGGTGTCGACTATAATTAGAGATAAGAAAAAAGCTTATAGAAAGTACAATGAGGCCAAATCCGAGAAGGATAGAGAAGAATACAGGATTAAACTCAAGGAAGCAGGAAAAGCAATTAGGGTAGCCAAGGCCCAGATGAAGGAAAGAATAGCACAGGGAGTGAAGAGGAGAGCAAAACATTCTTTCATTATATATGGGAAAAAAGAGTAAGGGAGGAATAATCAGGTTAGCAACTAAAGACCGACAACTGGTAGAGAATGACAAAGACAAGGCAGAAGTACTCAACAAATTCTTCTGCTCGGTCTTCACCCATGAAGACAATGGTAACAGTAATGGTCCAGCACTAGCCAAGTCACATCTCCACAATAAGGGAGTAGACACCAGCCCCTTTCCAAAAGAAAGGGTCCTTGAAGAGCTGTCTAAATTAAAGGTGGACAAGGTAATGGGGATGGATGGAATACACCCAAGAGTTCTGAAGGAACTGTGGGAGGAACTTGTAGCCCCACTAGCTGAACTATTTAACAAGTCACTGGAAGATGGCATAGTGCCACAAGACTGGAGAAGGGCCACCGTTGTGCCGTTGTACAAGAATGGTAGTAGGGAGGTAGCAGGGAATTACTGCCCAATCAGCCTGACCTCAGTGGTGGGTAAAGTAATGGAGACTTTGCTTAAAGAAAGGGTAGTGGAGTACCAGAAAGAAAATGGGAAACTTGACCCGAAGCAGCATGGTTTCATGGCAGGATGCTCATGCCAAACAGATATGATAGAATTCTTCGACTGGGTTACAAGAGCAGTGGATCTGGACTAACATTGCACCTGCCATTGCAGATAGTGCCAGAATTAGGGCCATTCAGAAGGCTGTCTCAACAAAGCACAAATGAGGAATCCCCTGCCAGGTTAGGCAGCAGCAGAGTAGCTCTGAAATCTGTGGGATGCCCTCCCCCTAATAAAAATACAGTCAGGAGGACAGGGTTAGGGGGACTGGCAGCTCCCTATCCTGGTTAGGGGTATGGCACCTACACATCCCTGCCTACTTCCTGGGGAGGGAGCACTGGAACCCCAATACCACCCTCCCAGATTTCTTTAAACTGAGGCAGTTTGGTCTTGTGATGAGAGCACAGGCTTGGGAAACAGGGTTCTCAGGTTCATATCTGTCCAGCAAGAGCCAGTTACTCCATGAACCCAAGACAAGTCAATTAACCCCTCAGTGATTCAATCCCCAGTCCCCTAATCCCCACCCAGCAGTAGAAATGGATAAAATTAAGACCCCACTAAACTGAAAACAAAATGTTATTTCTCAGCTATAGTGTCCTGGGTAAATAAAATGTAAAACAAACCCTTTCTCCTTCCCCTTTGTAAATCAACATATATCACCCAACCCCACCCCCATTTGCCCTGTACCCTTACCTTTATAACATCCTTATACTCCCATTCTGTCCTTGACTGGGGGATCTTCTTCTCTTCAGTAAAAGAGTCTGACGGGCCTGGTGGTGTATATTAAAGGGTCCAGTCTTCAATGGCACAGCTGTGTGTGTGTGTGTGTGTGTGTCCCATTTTCCAAAGCCCCATTCCATAACTGGCCCTCTGATACCCAGTTACAGGAAGGAGCAGTTTAATGTGATCCATGCAGTCCTTACCTTCAATCCTGAACCTCTCCCCCCATTTAAACAAAATGTAATGCATGATCTTGGGGGGGGGGCACAGTATTACCCTATTATAGTTTGCAAACTCTGCAGTGTCTTACAAAATGGTTTTCAATACGTAACACTCAGTGGAGGCTGTGGGCCTGATTCTCAAAGGGTTACGCCTGGTGTAAATTGAGTTGCGTCACAAAAAATGGTGCAAGTAGCCATTTACGCGAGGAGCTGCGATATTTGGTATTCTGCAAAGCAGCCTGCGACATGTTGCAGGCTGCTTGTGGCAAAGTGGACATATGCAACCAGTTACATCATAAACCCTCTGCGACATGGTGCTAGGGGGTTGACAGCAGCAGTTGCGCCCTATTCTGGAAGGGCAGCAACAAAGTCCCCGAGGGCACCATTCTCCAACAACCCCCGGGGGAAAATCATCAATGTAAGTTGCACCAGCATATAGCTGGCGTAACTGTATGTATACCCCAGAGGCTGCCTGCATGTGCAAGCCCACCCATCCCCCCGATGGTATGCCACCCTTCCCCCAACACTGCCCTGACCCCAAAACACAAAAGCCCACAGGGCTAATTCTGTCCCCACATGCCTCAACCCAGAAACAACAAGGTAATGCCCGTGGGCTATCCATACCCCCAATACTAAAAGCCCCTCAGGGCTGTAGCATGCCCTGACCTCCAGTACTTGTAAAATAGCCCCACAGGGCTGGAACATGCCCCAACCTCCAGTACTTGTAAAACAGTCCTGCAGGGCTACTCATGGCCCCCCAAGCCCCGATCCCTACATGCATTATTTAAAGCCCCTCAGGGCAACTCACAGCCCCCCCCAAGCCTCGATCCCCAATGCCAGCTGCCCGCAAATGGCACATCCTGTAGAAACAGACATAGAAATAAATATACAAAACCCTAACCCGTAATCCCTGGTAGTCTAGTGTCCCCCACACCCCCACCAGCAGTGCCAGATCACCCTGCACCCCCCCCACTCAGCCGGTGACTGGCACAGCCCACCTGTCACCATTACGGCCAGATGCCAACTGAGTTCTGTCTGAGCACATACTGTATATAGTACACGCTCAGTGAATTAACTGTCTCAGATGGAGCACAGTTGACGGCTGGCTGTGGTGGTGAGAGGTGGGCTGTGCCAGCTGCCGCTGGGTAAGGGTGGGAGGTGCGAAGTGGTCTGGCAGTGCTGGGTGGGGTTGGGGTGAGGCCACTAGATACCAAGGATTATGGGTTAGGGTTTTGTATATTTATTTCTACCTATTTTTACAGGATGTGCCATTTGTGGCTGCTGACACTGGGGCTGGGGTGGGGTGTGAGTAGCCCTGCAGGGCTATACATAACGCAATTTGGGGATTAGGACTTTGGGGGGGCACTTGTGCCCTACACGTCCAGGTTTGTGGCTTGTGACAAGCCCTTCAGAGACACCCTTCATTTGGTGTACATATGGGTTTGTCGCAAGTCAAAGGACTTAGCCGCAGGGACCCTGCCCCTTATAGAATCGGGCACAGGGTCCATATCGTGACTGCACTCCTCGCATGTTGCAACTCGCGTAGTGGTGCTTCTAGAATTGAGCCCTTTGACTTTATGTTTTCTTGCACTCATATATCAAAGGCATCACGTACTGCCACTGCAGTCACCACCTCAGTGCTCCTGAATGGGCTGGGAATCACCCAATCGCTACCTTGACTGAATCAGACGTGTGCACCCACACAGGTCTGCTTTAGGACTCAAAACATTGTTTAACTGGAGTATGTCATGTAAATAAGGGTATTTGTGAAAGATTACCTATTGGACTACCTCCATCTTCTAGTCCCCTTCAGTTCCACAAGCTGCTCCACCCAATGCCCCAGTCTGAGGAGGAGCAGCAGGATAAGAACCATGAGGATTACTGGGCAGGGTGAAGAACACATAGGAAGACATTAGGCAATCAGTCAGGAGTCAGTGATGCTGTCTGTGGTTGGGATTTGTATAACAGCTTCCGATCTCAAAGGATGTTCTTCTGCATATCCTACCCCCTCCACCAAAGGCAGCATCACTTAATTGGACAGACTGCCTCATGCCTGTCTGTCTGTGTGTTGTTCTTCATACCCAGCCATCCTCAATGCTCTTATCCTGCTGCTCATAGTGGGTCATTTGGGGATCAGCTTGTGGACATGCCGGGGCTTGGAGGATGGAGGTACACATATAGCTATGCTCCACAAGAGCATGATCTAAGTCCTATTTTAAATGGGGAAGGAGGAAGTAGGGCATTAGTATTTGCACTGTTTAAAAATGCAAAAACAATATCAGGTCCAAACTGGGTCAGATTGACTGCATCCTGATTCTGGCTTGACGGATTGGATTGGCCAATACCCAGGCAATCCAAATCTCTGACCTGGCCTGCTGCACACCTCTAGTAGAGGGTACCTTGATTTAACATCAGTATGGCACCCCAACACAGTAAGAGATTTTAACCCTTGACTTTTTTGCCCGCATGAGAGAGTATTGGTACTGAGTCACACCTACACTGATGCAACTGCTTGTTTTGATACAAGTAAATCACACTGTATATGTTAACTTTTGTTTTAGAAATAAATTTTACTTACTGGATAGTTTTGTAGGTAGTGTATCGAGATTGGGAGGCCTGGAATGAATCAGACATAAACAATTCCACATTAACATTTTAAACTGAAAGTTACAATAAATCATAGCTATTTTTTATCAATCACTGTAATGTAAAAAAAAAAAAAAAAAATTTTACTTTGGGGCCATAGGTGGTACTGGTGGAAGCTGGAACTCTTGTCCCACATTTGATCCTCTGCGCCGATCTGGAATAACAGATTTATCTGTATTAAACACTAAAAATGTTTGAGCATTTATACAGATGATTCTACTGGCATTGATGAAGTTTCACTTTGGCATTTGTCCAAAATGCTGCTGAAGTGGACTATTACTGCATGTGTAACCCCCATATTGGTTTTATCTACTTTTTATTATGCCTTTGTTAACAAAAGTATGACCTGCTAAACACTCACACACCCCAGTGTACCTTACCTATTATAGCTATGTCTGGTAAGGACCTGAACGGGGGGGGAGGGGGAGGGTGATACTGTGAACAAATATGATGCCTTCTATGACTGATGAACAATTCACTCAGTGTTTTTCCAGACATGTGAGGGATGTGAGATTGGAGTGGGGAAGTATGTGCTCCTGAACTGTGTTTGTTCATGTTATTGCATTCATATGGAACTTCGTTGCAAGAGAATGTCTGGAATGTTGTATCCTTTTGCCTATGAACCCCTGTTCAATCAGCATTAAGGAGGCTCCCCTACACAAGAGTTTGGGAATACCAGTTTTGAGGCTGTTTGCCATTTGTTCTAGTTTGAGACTGGACAGAGGAGGGACTGTCATAACTGCAACTGCCAGTGTTCCTTATATCTGGTGGCCTAAAAGTGTACACTTACTGTTTTATATCTAGATGGAGAAAAGAGCTGCTGAAAAGACAACCGATTGGAGGCAGTGTCTCAGGAGCGGGCACAGAGAAGCCATACTTTCTTTTGAGAGTTACAGCTGACCACAAGACTTTCTTTTCAGGATATTGCCTGGTACTAGTTGGAAAAGAACCTCAGAGGAATAATTGGAGTTGAACTGCAGTTGTGCATTTGCTGCTGTTGACAGGAGCTGCAAGGGACTATACCAACTAGTGCCATAGCCTAGCATAGGTATGCACACAACTGCAGAGGAGTTGCAAAGAGTAGCCGTAGAAACAGGTAGGTCAGAACCAATGTGAGACATTCGAGAGTAGAGAAGTTAATGAAAGTTTCTTGGCAGAGATCATAGCAAATGCTCAGAGAAGTGTCACCAAACCATGAGTAAGAATCAGGCTTTTGGGGCCTGCTACTGTAGAAACTTGATAGCTAGTTTATGGAAAGGGATGTCAGAGCTCCAGGATGGATTAAGACACTGGGAATCCCCCAGATGGAGGATCTTTCATTGAGTGTTGTGGTGTTTCTATAATTGCCCTTGTCAGATTACAGATATGGGCCCCAATGTTGTTAACACAAATGACAGCTTGAGCTCCATCAACATTAGTCCAGACCCATCCTCACGTGGTAAGACACCCACCCTTTGGCCTTTGGGGGGGTTAACACAGGTGCACCTACATTGAGGTATTGGGAAGAAGCAGAGATGAGAGGTGAGGTTTGATTGTAGAGTAAAAATTCCAAGGGACAACTTTAGAAGCCACTCCACCACTCAAGACCAGCTGTGCAAAACCAGCTGAATAAATCTAATAAATCAACTAACTGCAGCACCTGCTTCCATAGCTTGCTACCATGCCTCTATGTGCACTGGTTTGAGACTGATGAAAGTAGTCACATAACATTTTTAGCAGGCATGGGTGGGTGGGTAGTAAAATACCTTACTCTAAACACTACCTGTGGGTACCTCCACAGTACCCTAAATTACTCTAAAAATACCCTAATGCAAAACAGGTAGTTGGTTAGGGTCGGGTAGTTACTACCCTAATCATTCTACTACCCTATAACCCTACCCTGACTATAACCCAAACCCTAACCCTAAAAATGTGAAAGACTTTGCTTTTTGATTGCCTAAACAGAGAAAACTACTCAAAAGGATCTGTCTTGTGTCAGGTAAGATAGGTTCTGTTGCTCTGATGAAGCCTGCTACTTTTCCAAAATACAGGCTTTAGCATTATGGCTGTATAAGACATTCTTCTGCAGGGCCACTGTGATATGCCCCAACTTTTGACTATTAATGTGACATTGCCAGCCAGATTGTCTGCAATAGTTAGTGAAACAGCTGTTTAACGTTTAAATAAGTAATTTATCTGTTGGGCCATTGGGTGAGAAAGGCAATTACAAGTGGTGCAGCTGCTCTGAGTGAACCTGCTGCTGTTTCCAAAAATTTATACCCATGGTTGGCATTGCTGAGGCAGGTACAAGAGGCACAGCTGCTCTTAGTGAGCCTGCTGCTGTTTTCAAAAATTATACCCATGGTGAGCATTGATGAGACAGATAGAAGAAGTGCAGCTGCTGTGAGTGAGCCTGCTGCTGTTTCCAAAAATTATGCCCATGGTGGACATTGCTGAGGTAGGTATGAGAGGTGCATCTTCTCTGATTGAGCCTGCTGTTGTTTCCAAAAATTATACCCATGGCGGGCATTGATGAGGTGGATGTGAGAGATGCAGCTGCTGTGAGTGAGCCTACTGCTGTTTGAAAAAAGTATACCCATGACAGGCATTGCTGAGGTAGGTACAAGAGGTGTAGCTGCTTTGATTGAGTCTGCTGCTGTTTCCAAAAATGATACTCATGGCAGGCATTGCTGAGGTAGATGCAAGAGATGCAGCTACTCTGAATGAGCCTGCTGCTGTTTCCAAAAGCTATACCCATGGCGGGCATTGATGAGGTAGGTACAAGAGGCGCAGCTGCTCTGAGTGAGGCTGCTGCTGATTCCAAATATGATACCCATGGTGGGCATCAAAAATAATAAACCAATGACTGACAAAACTAAGTGTAGTATGGCACATGTGGTTGGCATGGTGGCAGTGGTAATGGCATATTTTGTCAGTAGTACATGTCTAAGGAGAATGACAGTACAACTGAGGTATGGTGATGCCAATGAAAGAAACTGCAGTAACAACTATAAGCTCTGTAAGTTATTAGCAACAGTCCTTCCAGAATTTGTGTAGTGCTCATATAGAGCAGGACTGGAACAGTATGTGACATGTGGAACACATCTGACAAGAAAATGTGAAAAAAAATAAGTGAATTCAAATTTAAATAATGGTACCAACACTGACAGAAAAATGAAAAACATGCTTGTTTATCCATGAAATGTCTGTGATCATGGCAGGATTTATTTGAGGGACAGTTGCAACCGCTGAGAGAGAGAGATGTGTCAGCAATTTTAAGTTACCAAATTTGGCAGTGCCCATTCCACACAGGATTTTCTATTTGTTTCATACACAACCTAGTCATCATATGCAGTATCACTGTTTGCAGGCTGTTGTTCATGTTTAGGGTCAGAATCACATAATTTCATGTTTGTGACAACTGTGAAATTGTTAGCATTCATTCTGAGATATGTAAGCCATTCCACATTTATAGGAATTAGCTGTGTTCCTTTGTCAGTAACTATTCCTCCAGCTGCACTAAATATGTGCTCTGAATAAATGCTTGAAGGTGGACAACTGCTACGTTATTGCAAGATTTGCTAGATCTGGCCATGTTGTTCTCTTTTGTTTCCAACAGGGTAATGGATCTTCCTCAAGACCAATCACATTATGGTCTGCAAAATACTCCTGGATCATTGTGCTGTGTGACATGGTTACCAGTCTGGAAGATGAACCAGCTGCACTTTCTTTGCAGGATACTAGTCCATGTTGTTGCAGGCAACTCAGAATTGATTTGCCTTTCTGACCCTGAGCATAGGATGCCCAAGAAGTAGCTGTAGATGTCCTTTCCTTCACTGATAACGCTGGTGATTGTGAAGAATTTATAGATGGACTATTGTCTGTGCCAGAGGTGCACTCTGATGGTTCAGCAGAGTTTGGCTGGTGTACATCAGTCTATGGTGTTGGTAGGGCAATGTCACATTTGTTAGCAGATCTCTACAGTACTCAGTGTCTTCCCCTGCAGGAAGAATGGCTTCAGTGTTCCCCTTAAAGCAGGGATCTAGCAATGTAGCCAACACATAGGTGTCATTCTTAAACATGGCATCTGTTCTCTGATCATTCGACAGTCTGAGGCTCAAGTCATCTGCCAGCATAGCAGTGGTGGTGTCTTCTTTTGACTGAAAGTCTTTCTTTATGTTGTCAAGAAAATTTAAAGAAATCTTATTTGAGGAAGAATTTGACTCAGAGTTGCACTGTCCAGACTGACATCATATGTGGCAGCCTCAAATGGCTACAATAAGGTGAGCATGGAGTCAAGTAGACTCCAATTGCTGGAACTGAGCATGATGTCTACTTTACCTATTTGTTTCTGCATGGTGTAGTCATGTACAGCTTTTTTCTGTTCAAGAAGCCTTTCTAACATGTAAAATGTTGAATTCCAGCGGGTTGGAACTTCCTGTTTTAATGTATGCCATGGTACGTTGTTTGACCTCTGCAGCCTCTTCCGGATTGCTTGTGCAGAAATTAAAACAACAGACTTTACATATACAACAAATAAAATATCCATTTAAAAACACTGTCAATAAATGCATAGATAATTCCATAAAATCTGATCAAAGACTCCATCAGGCTAGGCTAGGTCTGGAAATGCTAGGTTGAATAAATATGTTTTCAGGGCTTTCTTAAAGCTCTGGACAGTCAGGCTGTCATGTACCCGGCGAGCTAGAGAATTTTACAGGGTGGGGCTGCAAAGGCATGGGCCCCAGATGTTTTCAATCATACTTTGGGAATCTTCAGCAATCCCTCGTCAGTGGAATGAAGTGGGCGAGGAGGGCAGTAAGGGCAAAGGAGATCTTACAAGTAATGAGGCCCCTGTTTGTGCAGGGCTTTATTGGTCAGTAAACTGACCTTGAAGGTGATTTGATATGGAAGGATCTGTGAATTGGAGGCAAGCAAAGAATCATATCAGGCGCTTCCTAAATGTAATGAGGAGATGGGTGGGTTGGGGGCTGATCGACCCGGTCTATTGTCGCTGAATTCAGAGAAGGCCTTCGACCAAGTCAATTTGCCCTTCATGTTTGCAACAGTAGAGAAATATGGCCTAGGTTCTCGGATCCTATCCTGGGTGGAAGCTCTGCATGCCTCCTATGAGGTGCAGGTGCTAACTAATGGATACCTCTCTGTCCCTTTCCAACTCGCTAGTGAGACACATCAGGGGTTCACACTCCTCACTGCTATATGTACTGACCATTGAACCCCTGGTGGTGGCAGTCCATCTGGACCCAGCCATAGTGGGCCTTCATGTAGAGAATGACCACCACAAAACATCACTTTTTGCAGACAATGTCCTGCTTTATTTGTCAGACTGCAAGTGGCGATCCTAGCCTTGAGGAATATTTTCAAGATCTATGGTCCATTATCTGGCGCAAAATGCTAGTGGCTTCAGCTGGGGTGGGAGGAGCCTTCCCACTGCAGGTAGGGGGAACAATCATCACACCGACTGCTACACTAAAATAAACAACCAAAAAAGCTCTCCACCATCTGGAAGCTAAACTATGACCCAATACTCCACCACATGAAACAAGACTGTTTGATTTATTTATTTTAAACATGTAGGCCCACTGAGACTTAGTTGTCCATTTTTTGGGGCATCCCAGAAATAATTAAATTTAACAAGCAGGCAGAACAGTACATTGTCAAGAATACATCGTCAGATCAAGTTAGACATGATACAGTCAAAATACAAAAGGTGTGAGACTATACATTTGGCCAGGCATGGAATTCAACATATGACATAGAGTCAAACTTCTTGCTACTGGGTATCCCCAGAAACTGTTGGGTGGTTTAAAAGCTACTTTGCACACAGAACACAACAAGTAAAAATAAATGATACCCTCTCCAACAGTAGGCAGGTGACCACTGGCATTCAGCAAGGTTCTATTCTGGGTTCTCTCCTATTCAGCCTGTTCATCAACTCCCTCCCAAGGGTCTGCCTTGAAAAAATCCTGCTCTACACATGTGATGCAGTCATTTTCTCCAGTAGTCTGCATCCATACTTGCTAGAAACTAAGCTTCAAGAAAGCTTCTCCTTAATGGAGGAGTGGTTTAATTATAACAAACTCCATCTGAGCTACAAAAAAACAAAAGTAATGCTATTTGCAAACCCTCAAAGCAATTATAAATCCAGGCAGCTGGCTCTTCTAAACAACAAACATGAACCACTTGACCAGGTTAGCACCTTTAAGTACCTAGGCATCACACATGATAGCTCCCTCTCCTATACCCGTCATATAGATCATGTTGTAAAGATAGTCAACACCAGAATTGGACTGCTTTATAGACACCGGCACACTGAAGCCTTGTCTCTAGCAGTCAAAAGCTCAATACTTTTTCTGTTATAGATTACGGGCAGTTGTGTATTGTACTGCTACTGATACTGATCTTATAAGGGTCAGAACAGCCCTAAACAAATAATGTAGGCTGGTCCTAGGTGTGCACAGGCTCATGTACACTTGTGACCTATATGCCCAGACCAAGTGGCTAAACCTCTAGGGGAGGATTAAGTACCTGACCTGCCTCTTTGGGGAAAAAAACATCTTTGGTTTAACACCGCCAGCCTTTAAAAACCTCCTTAAACCTGCAACTAACTTGCACCAGACAAGAGATAAAACAAGAAATGCCCTACATATCCCCTTTCATCACACTGCCCTAGCCCAGCAGTCCTTTGCCTATGAGGCACCACTATGGCTTAATGAAATCCCTTCTGACATAGTAAACATGCCAAAGCTCGGAACCTTTAAGAAATTACTCCTCCAACACCTGACTGCACTAGGTACCTGTGACTGCATATCCTAATCCCTACACCCCCTCCTTCCCATTCCCAAATCCCTTAGCTCACTTGACACCCCTCCTTCCCCTCTCACCCTCACTTTCTCCAACACACACCTTCTCCTGTCCCCTTACTCTAACCCCTTCTACTACTGCCCCTCCCTCACCCCTCTCCCAATACTAAATCCCCACTATTTGACCACACCCTCACCCTTTCCCTACCCCATCCACTCCATTGTCCCCCTTATAACCTCATGACAAAGACAACCTCTGTCTGCTCTCAGTTCCTCATCTCCTCACTCAGTTAACCTTCTTCTAATGTCTCGTGTCTCACACTGCCTGTTTTATCTAGTCTCACTATAATTGTCTTTTGTACATAATCTTGTGTTTTTATTTGACTTGTTCCACAGTTTTTGCTTCCTGTTTATAAAAATGTCTGTATTTCAATTGTAATGTGTACCTTTCCATGATGTGGAACCTTTGTAAATGAACTCCTAGCTCAAAGGTGTTATTCCAAGATGATTAATAAATAAAAAATAAAAAAATAAATAAAATGCTCTAAATGCCTCTCCTATTTTTTTTCCAGCATGGAGATGTGCTGCCCATCCCATCTCTGTATTTGAGCTATGACCTTTTCTACCTCTTTTTTCTTCAGTTGCTAGGCCAGCCACCTGTACCCCTTGTCCCCCTCAAAACAGACAATGGCACAGCACAGAAGCATGTTTCTCTCAATCCTGTGGCCAGCTAGTTGAATTTACCCTTTGTCAGCCTCAAATTATGCAGCATCTCTGTGAAGGCAATCCGCATGTATTCTTTTTCTAGTGTGCTGACCTTCTCAGATAGCTCTTCTTCTTTCTTGGATTCCTCCTTGTTCGGGGGAGATAAAGGAGATGTAAACACCCCTCACAAAGGCTCTTAAGGGCTCCCAGAGGGTTGCCTTAGTGGTGTCCCCTTTTCTGCTGTGGGTTAGAAATTCAGCTATCTCTTCAGCCATTTTGGTTTGAAATATGGGGTCTATCAGTGGTCAAGGGTCTAATCGCCACTGTTGGGGGTGATGTGCACATCCAACCCTCTTCAGAGTGACAAGCAGAGGGACATGATCTGAATACAGTATTGGTTCACAATGTACCTCAACTACCTGCAAAAGGAGTCCAGCCAAGACCAACATTATATCTAAGCCGGTATATGCAGCGTGGGCATGTGAATAAAAGGAACATTCTCTAGTCTCTGGGTGCAAGAATCTCCACACTTTGTTTAAGGCTCTATTCGAGACCAACTGGTGCAGGGCCTGGGATCCCCTCTCTGATGCACTGGGGGGGAGCATTTGGTCCCATGTTGTGTTAAAATTAAATCCCTGCAGATCTGCCATTCGTTTGAGAACTGTAGCCTGGAGTCAAGGTCTAAGTCAAATGGCTACTCCTGTATTTTTCGTGATGACACAGGCCACCCTCAGCTAGCCACTCAAAGCCTTCCCCAGTTTGTTCACCTCTTCATAGGAACATAGGAATAATCAGACAAGAGGAGGCATATTAGCCCATCTAACTTGTCTGCCTTATATCAACATGAGTAACCAATTGTGCTCATTTCTAGGAGACATTTGTCTAGTCTTAACTTAAAACTATTAACAGTTTTACATTCCACCACTTCTGTGGGTAAGCCATTCCATATTCTCACCACTCTCTGTGAGAACCATGCTCTCCTTTCAGTTTTAAATTGCCTATCCTTCAATTGTAATTTATGATTTCTTGTTTAATTTTTTACTGTCTAAAAAGTCAATATTCAGATCTGATCTCAAATCACTGTTAGTAATGGATTTAAAAACTAATATCACGTCACTCCTTAGTGTCCGTGTCTCCACATGCAGAGGCTTTATTCATCTAATCTTTGCTCATACCCCAGTCTGTTCATTCCTTTTATTATCTTTGTAGTTTTCCTCTGTGCCCTTTCTAACTTGTGTACGTTTGCATTGTTTGATGGATTCCATAATAGCCCACAGTACTCCAGATGCGGATGAACAAGTGATCTATACAGTGTCAAGACCACCTCTCTCTCTTCCTACGTTAGATTCTTTCTTATACAACCCAATATTCTATTACTCTTTGAGACAACTTCATCATTGTGTTTGGAAAGTTTTCTTCCCCCATCATGTGCATTTCCTGTGGCAATATTATATCATCTTTAAGTTTTTTAATTTGTGTCCATACCTTTCTTCATTTAATGACATTCCCATTCCAGCTTAGTAAGTGTAGCTCTCATGTCATATTGGGTTGTTCCTACATGATAGCTGTCATCCAAACCAGTGTCAATGACCCTCCCCTGACCACCTCTGACTGACTGCCCTGCTCGTTGTGCAGGTTGCATTTCTTTTTCTTTTTCAACTGAATAAAAAGTAAAAGCAAAAACCAACTTCAACGATGGGCCTCAACCACTTCCCCAGCCCTCCCCCTTCCCAGACAATGCAGTCGCATGTTGGCATTCAGCATGGACACACAAATAGGACAGTATGCAGCTCATACCCTGAAATCTCCCATGAGCAACAGGCTCAAACCATAAACATTTTGTCACCAAACCCCACAGACCCAGTAGACCTCCCTCTGTCTGCTCTACTATCAAATAGATTTAACAAATCTCAGACAAATACAGTGGACCCAGTCAAGGGTCACACGGGCCTCAGAGCAACAGGCTCAAGTCCCCCTTCCCCGTCCCCCACTTTCTTGCATTAAACCAGAAAATACAGTGGCAGTGAAAGAGTTTCAGTAATAACCTCCTTCTCCAGTTACAACATATGTCCCAACACAGTAACAGAGCAGCAGGCTCAGAAATCTCTCTCCCCTCATGGAACCCGTAGCAGGTCACAATCTCCAAATATTTCATCATGGAAGGAGCCAAGAAGTACTAAGCTCTGCTGAAACCAGGCTCCACTGTGATTGAACATATTCATTTGTATCCTGCTATTTTAGATTGTCATACAGTGCACCTTTCCCCCACAGGAGAAACAAGAGTGCAGATTGAAGGGGAAAGAAAGCCCGTCTTCCCCTAGACTACAACCTCCCACCTCTGACTAATTGTGTCAGGTGAGGCATATCCCTTAATAAAGTCTATCAGATTAGTTCCAAAGACACTCAGAAAACCAATTTTCAGCACTGATTCCTCCTGCAAAGTGAGGGGGCTTTCCTCAGAAACAATCCTGGTGAAGTGCAGGGATAATCAGAAGGGGGGGGGGCTGTTTCAAAGTTGGTCTGACCCAATGTTAGTTATAGAGCTTTGGAGTAGCAGTTTGCCCAAGAGGTGGCATAGGAGCAGAGCTTCTTACCTGCTATGGGAGCTAACTCTGCTACCTGCTACTGAATAGGTGCCGAAGCTGTCCTACCACCCTCCACCTCCCTGCTTGATTCAGTTAACTTATGTACCATTTAGTCATTTGCAGTTTTAGCATGCTGCTTTTTCTGGTTACTGCATGCATTACTTATCACTAGCTCATTTAGCTTTAGCAAATGGCCCAGATCCTATGAAATGGCCCCCTCTGTCCATTTAGCTTTAGCAAATGGCCTTCACCTTAAGAAATGGCCCAGATCCTTAAGAAATGGCCCCTTTTTTCCCCGATCCCCTGCTGTCACACTCGTAGAAATGTGGTAGATCATCTATTCGTGCAGGACGGCCAGTGTGTCTCTGCCCCAATCTTCCTGATGTCTCTGCATCTTTTCTTTTAATGAATATGGAAGCTTGCTTTGAATCTATACAGACATTCAGTGGGTGGCCAATTAATCTGATTATTAGTTTTGAAGGTTAGACATATAGAAACTGACAGTTATTGCCATGCAGTTTGCACCTGACCCCCAGTAAAAGCATGGTGTTTCGACTGTAATCACCTGCTGTACTCTGGAAAAAATTACTAACTGTGCCCACTTTAGTGACCCCTTTTTTCCTCACAGCCTATAGTACCAACTGCCTACCTGGATATTTTAGGAATTTGATTAGGAAAGGGTGTGGTCTCTCTGTAGGACCTGGGCACTTTTGGACCTTTTGGGTGCATGGCCATCTGGATCTCCAATGTGTCAGTCTTTGGTTTTTAAAGTATGATTGGTGCATCAAGTCAGAATCAAATTTTTTTCTCTCCCTTAAGTTAACATGCAGTACAGAGACAGTAGTCCCTTTAACACAGATTTATTCAAACAGACCAATAACATTCAGATTAACTTTTTTTTTACCCAGTAGTCACAGTTACTGAAAATTCCAAAGCAGCCTAGTGATATTTCCATACAGTTAGGCCACCACAGTTCTTGCTCACTTTATAGGCAATATTAACAAACAGTCACGTGACTAGATTCTTCCAGTTACTGTACAGGAATTCCCTTACCCATTTTATATAGTAAATGTCAATTATATCCAGCATCTATACATGGGCAATGACATGAGTACATGTTCTACTGGCAGAGGAAACATTAAACAGTATACTGTTTTTTTAGCTTATTCCTGTCTGTCTTGAACAGTGCCTTGAGGTTTTTAGCTTCCACCCAAACAGATAAATGGGGCCATGGTTTTCACAACTTATCTGATTGATCTTAGCACTGTATTCTAATGCTAGCATTGAGCATGAGATCACATGTTTCTGTTTGAACTGAGCCCACAAATTTCTGCCCAGGGTTGAAACTGCCACCAACTTAGTCACTTATATTATGATGTCATCATACAGTATAAACTCCATCAAATAGATTTTTTTAAACTGAGTGTCATACCTTCACTACTAGAGAAACTGTCTGCAGGTTGTACATTTGGCTTCGGCTGTTTGAATAAAACAAAAACAATGCATTATACTTTTTATGAATGGCAAACAAGGAACTATAGTTCCCCTACTATCACCTTTAATAAAACAATAAATGTAGATGATCATAAATGCAGCTTATTATTTGTAACATTTTCAGCTTAAATAAGTACACATTTTATAACCCCCAAAATGTATTCGTATAGTATAATTTAGGTATAGATTATGTGGCACCCTTTCAGAGATAAAGTCTGTCTACTACATTGTGGTAAGGAGATGCACTCTGGAAAGTACTAAACAGTGTTCAGTGATGTAATTCCCATAGGGCATGTGGGGGGGGGGGATGTGCCCTCTCAAATTTTACCAGAAGTCAGCATTGTTTTCAAAGTTAAATAAAATCATGGTGCTGCAGTGATTGTCCTGGAGCACCTGACATGGCCTCCTCTGCTGACTTGCCCAACCCCTTAAGAACTCGACCCCATTGTCAGCTATCACAATTTTTGCCCACTGGTGCTGCTGCCAATACAATTGACTGTTCAGTCTAGGCTGCAGTTCACCCACTGAACATCTGTGTGTCATTGTGACCAGAGACCAGCCTGTCCATTCACCCCTGCTCCTCCACCTGTGCAGTGTCCATTCACCCCTGCTCCTCCACCTGTGCACTGTCCATTCACCCCTGCTCCTCCACCTGTGCACTGTCCATTCACCCCTGCTCCTCCACCTGTGCACTGTCCATTCACCCCTGCTCCTCCACCTGTCACTGTCCATTCACCCCTGCTCCTCTACCTAAGCACTGTCCATTCACCCCTGCTCCTCCACCTGTGCACTGTCCATTCACCCCTGCTCCTCCAACTGTGCACTGTCCATTCACCCCTGCTCCTCCACCTGTGCACTGTCCATTCACCCCTGCTCCTCTACCTAAGCACTGTCCATTCACCCCTGCTCCTCCACCTGCGCACTGTCCATTCACTCCTGCTCCTCCACCTGTGCACTGTCCATTCAGCCCTGCTCCTCCACCTGTGCACAGTCCATTCACCTCTGCTCCTTCACCTGTGCACTGTCCATTCACCCCTGCTCCTCCACCTGTGCACTGTCCATTCACCCCTACTCCTCTACCTAAGCACTGTCCATTCACTCCTGCTCCTCCACCTGTGCACTGTCCATTCACCCCTGCTCCTCTACCTAAGCACTGTCCATTCACTCCTGCTCCTCCACCTGTGCACTGTCCATCACCCCTGCTCCTCCACCTGTGCACTGTCCATTCACCCCTGCTCCTCTACCTAAGCACTGTCCATTCACTCCTGCTCCTCCACCTGTGCACTGTCCATTCACTCCTGCTCCTCCACCTGTGCACTGTCCATTCACCCCTGCTCCTCCACCTGTGCACTGTCCATTCACACCTGCTCCTCCACCTGTGCACTGTCCATTCACCCCTGCTCCTCCACCTGTGCACTGTCCATTCACCCCTGCTTCTCCACCTGTGCACTGTCCATTCACCCCTGCTCCTCCACCTGTGCAGTGACCATTCACCCCTGCTCCTCCACCTGTGCACTGTCCGTTCACCCCTGCTCCTCCACCTGTGCAGTGACCTGCCTAATTTGCTGAGAACTGTGTGCATGTGCATGGTGGGCCAACCCAGGACAATGATGGATGTTGTGTTGGCGGGTGCTCCATTTTAACTCTATTTGCCAGTAGGAGGAGGCCCACCAAGTCATGTCTGAGGGGACAGGTCAGGCTGGTTGAGTGCAACCATTGAGACTGAACAGCAGCACAGAGGAACACAGACATGGATAGTGGAGGTCAGCATCAGCACTGGGCAGTTCAGCTAATGGGGAATGGTGTGCGACCAGTTCCACATAGTTTTTAGGACACAGAAACACTTTTTTGGGTCATGACTGCTGCCATCTTGTTTTTTTGTTGTTTTTTTTAACTAAAAACATGTAATTTACATACAAATTATTAACTTTGATAAAAACAAATATTGAACCTCTGAACTTAGAGAAACAGGATCTGTTTAACTAGATTCTGGTATTTGTTTTTCCAAATTTGGCCCAGAAATACATTTTCTTGGCACCCTGAAATCCTGGGTGCCCAGCTTAGCAGGACAAGATGTTTTTGATGTGTTGAGCCAATAATTTCCCTGTTGCACACAAACTGGTGTGATTGGAATTTTTGACTTGCACCCAAAACCACTGAAACTTATATGGTTCCTCCCTTCGCAGTTCAGCCAGCCTTCCTTCATCCTTAGTAATTCTGCTTTTAGTTTTTATTAACTACTATCCCTTCCCTTCCCAGCTCAGCCAGCCCTCCCTCATCCTTCACATTTATAATTTCAGGACTTTTAAGTGAACTGGACTGTCCACCCCTGTTACTGCTTAATTTCCCCCTTCCCCTCCTGATCACTCAACCTCTCCCAATACATTGGTGGTGGCCCCAGGATGCCCACCCCTGCTGCCATCAAAGACTATTTAGACATTGGGGTGCTCAGTTTCCACTGCTAGCTCCAGTCCCCCTGTAATAAAACTGTCCTTCATTGATCTTTATCTTCATTTAACCTGAAAAGAAGAAAACTGTCCCTTGTCGATCCTGACTATTGCCCACCCAATACATAGGTGGCGGCACTTGGGTGCCTATCTCCACTACTGCTGAAGACTGTTCTGATGCTGGGGTGCCCAATCCCCAGAGTCGGTTGTGGTCTGCCTCTGAAAAATAAGAAACTTCCCTTGTTGATCTTCTTTTTTTTTTAAATCTTAACCTGAAAAAAAGTAATTGGTCCTTTGCCAGTCGGAGCCCCCCCATAGAAACATAGACTTTGACAGCAGATAAGGACTGCTTGTCCTACCTAGTCAGCCCATTTCCCCTACATAGAGGATAAGCTGCAGATCCTATTTAACCAACAGCCTATTTTCTCCTACCACCCAACAAAAATTGCCTTATGACTGTCCCATGCATTCTTGAATTCTCCCACAGTTTTAGACCCCACAACCTCCTCAGGAAGGCTGTTCCATGTGTCCACCAACCTCTCTGTGAAAAAATACTTCCTCACATTGCCCCGAGCCGTCCCCCCTCTATCTTCAAATTGTGTCCCCTTGTTCTTGCACATCTCTTTTTCTGAAAGATGCTACCCTCTTGGATGTTGTTGATTCCACTGATGTACTTAAACATTTCTATCATGTCCCCCCCTCCCTCCTTTCCTCAAGGGTATTCATATTAAGCTCTTTTAGCCTCTCCTCATATGGCTTCTCTTGCAGACCCTGCACCATTTTAGTTGCCCTCCTCTGAACTGCCTCTATTCTGTCTATGTTCTTGCGGAGATGGGGTCTCCAGAACTGGACGCAGTACTCCAGATGGGGTCTCACCAACTGTCTGTACAGGGGGGTAACAACTTCCTATTTTCTGCTGGTGATGCCTCTCCCTATACATCCCAGTATCCCCCCAGCCCTCCCTACTACCTTCTCACATTGCTTGCCAACTTTAAGGTAATCTGATATGATTACCCAAAGGTCCCTTTCCATTTTTGTTGTTGTTACTACCTCCCCCCCTTGTGTAATCTTCCCTTGGGTTTTTATTTCCCAGGTGTATTATTTTGCACTTCTTTGCATTGAATCCAAGCTGCCATACTTCTGACCATTCCGTCAAACTTGTCAAGCCCTTTCTCATCCTTTTCATGCCTCCTTGTGTATCAGCCCTATTGCAGATCTTTGTGTCATCTGCAAAGAGGCATACTTTTTCTTCCAGTCCCTCTGCAATGTCACTTATAAAGACATTAAAAAGGACTGGACCCAGTACTGAACCCTGCGGTACCCCACTCTTTCTTCAGAGTGGACTCTGTTTACAATTACCTTCTGTCCTGTTGTCCTGCCAATGTTTTACCCAGGCTACCACCCTGGGACCCACTCCCAGGCTGGTTAATTTGACTATAAATCTTTTGTGTGGGACTGTGTCAAACGCCTTGCTAAAGTGTAGGTAGGCCATGTCCACAGCCCCTCCCTGGTCTACTACTTTGGTCACACAGTCAAAGAAATCAATTAGATTCATCTGACATGACCCTCCCGCTGTGGACCCATGCTGCCTTGGGTCCTGTACCAACTGGCCTCATGGTACTCAACAATTTTTTCCTTCAGAAGTGATTCCATCACTTTCCCTACCACAGAGGTCAAACTGACAGGTCTGTAGTATTCTACCTCTGTCTTGGTCAGACTTTTGTGAAGGGGAATCACATCTGCCTTCCTCTAGTCCTCAGGTACCACACCCTCCTCCCATGATTTGTTAAAAAGGGTAGTCAGTGGTGTCACTAGTTCTCTGCTTAATTCTTTTAGAATTCTGGGGTGAATTCCATCTGACCCCATTGCTTTGTCCACCTTCAGTTTTAGGAGTTCTTTCAGAACCCTTTCTTTTGTGAAAGGACTGGGATCAACTCCCCTAACCAGAGTGCTTCTGTTAATTGGATTAGGCACCTCCCCCACCTCCACCTTTGTGAATACTGAACAGAAGTATTCATTCAGTATCCCCGCTTTTTTACTGTCCCTCTCTGCTTACCCACCATCCATTCTATTCAGCCCCACTATCCCTCCCTTTGCCTTTCTATGCTCCCTGATATCCCTATAAAAGGTTTTATCCCTCTTCTTAACTGAGTTGGCTATCTTTTCCTCAGTTTGTGCCTTTGCTATTCTGACTACCCTCCCTGCTTCCTTCTGCCTTAACTGGTACAGTTCTCTGTCCTGCTTCTTCTGTATTTCCTTATACTTCCTAAATGCTATCTTTTTCTCCCTAAACTTCATCGCCACCTCGTTTGAGAACCATAGTGGCTTTTTCTTTCATTTTGATTTGTTTATTTGCTTCAGACAAAGGCTTGTTGCCACTGTGATGGCAGTTTTGATGTTTCCCCATTGTTGCTCCACCCCTCCTTCTAGTCTGCTTGCTAGTGCTTTTCTAAGGCACTCTCCCATCTTGCCAAAGTCAGCCCTCCTGAAGTCCAGAACCCTCGCTTTTGTATGGCTTGACTCTGTAGCTGAGTTCATCATGAACCACACTGTTTGGTGGTCACTTGTTCCCAAATGGCTACCCACTTCTAGATCTGAGATCCTCTCACTGTCCCCATTTGACAGTACGAGGTCTAAGATTGTTCCCTCATGAGTAGGTTCCAGAACTAGCTGTCTGAAGCATGCCACCTGAAGGGCATCAAGAATGGACCTGCTTTTGGATGTGGCTGCAGCAAAGGTGCTCCAGTTAACATCTAGCATATTAAGGTCCCCCATCAACAGTATCTCCTCTTTCTCTGCCATCCTAAGTATTCCTTCTCTCATATTCTTGTCCATTTCCTCCCACTGACATGGGGGTCTGTATACAACCCCTGTGCAGATTGTGGTGCCATTTCCAATCTCTAAGGTGACCCACAGTGCCTCCTCTCCTCCCTGTTTACTCTTTTGTTCAGTTGCTTTTGTCCCTTCCCTTACATAGAGAGCTACTCTGCCCCTCTTCTCTCCTCCCCTCCCTGTCTCTCCTATAGGTTGTGTACCAGGGTTCTCTGAGTACCATGTTTCTCTGACTGCTACGATATCCAGGCATCCCTCTTCCATCAAGGCCACCAGTTCAGGGAGCTTGTTGCCCAGACTATGGGCGTTGGTACTCATTACCCTCCATTTCTTGATGGCCTTACCCCTCTTTGCCCCATCCCTATCCTTATTATGTTTGTCACTTTCTCCATTTACCCCTGTGCTTCTCCCTATTGGCATCTCTATGTTGGTGTCTACCTCACTTAGTACCCTGATTCCATGATTTTTTTTTGGGGGGGGTAGGATTTCCCTGCACCTCTCCAGTGCCTCCCCCCTTGGCTAGTTCAAATGCTTGCCAATGAAGCATTTAAACCTATCACCTAGGATCCTGGTTTCCCTCCTGGACAGATGCAGACCATCATGCCAGTATAGGCCTGCATCCCTCCAGGTGGACCCCCAGTCCCCAGTGAAGCCAAATCCCTGAGCTTTGCACCAGTTTTTCAACCACTGATTGAATCCCATGGTGTGGAGCACCCTAGCCTCACCCATGCCATAGACAGGTAGCACTTCCGAGAAGGTTACCGTGCATGCTATTTGTCTAAGGCCCCTCCCCATCTCCACAAATGCTTCTTGCACTGCTCTGATCCCTTTCTTAGCCAGGTAATGTGTCCCTAGGTGGACAAGGACATCCATCTCTCTCCCCTCTGCAGCTGCTCCTGCGATCCTGAGGATTTGCTCCCTGTCCCTCCAAGCCATGGCGCCAGGCAGGCACCTTACCCCCCTCTCCGCTTCCTCCCCCAGTTCTACCTTTCTAACAATGGAGTCCCCCACCAGGAGTTGTTTCTTTTCCCTGTGGGGTCCCATGCCACCCTCCTGTGGGTCTCCTTTGTGGTGGTTATCAGCATCTTCCTTGGTCTCCACTGTGGGTGCCTCCATAGAGGAACCACACTTTTCCAGAACAGCATAGAAATTGTGGAGAGGTACAACTGGAGGGATGCGCCTCTGTCCCATCACCCTCACCCTCCATGAGCCCACTGTGGTCCAACCACTCCTCTTTCTTGGCAACATCTGAGGCAACGGCAGTGGCCCTGGTGGTCCCTGGGTAGGAGAGGAGGTCCCACAAATCCTGGCCAACTCAGTCTGGAGATGAGCAACCTCCTCCCTCAGCCCAGAGAGGTGCCTGCAGATGGGACAACACCGCATCCTCCAGAATGTCTCCCGGAAGACTGCTGCTTCACAGCCACTGCACTGCACCACTCCTATCATGTCTTATTTCTGACCCCCTAACTGTTGTTTGGGATACATACTCTTTCCTCTGTTTGTTTATTTCTTTTTTTTTGACCCCCCACTACACACACCCTCCCTCACCTAAACACAGTCCCGTTGCATAGATCCACTCTCCAGTCAGAAAGACCTGCTCCTGCTGGAACCACGACTGATATGAGAAAATAAAGTAAGCCCGATTCATGTATTATAATGCATTTTGAATGTTTACTCATAACTTTGTCCTTTTTAAATATTTTACACCAAATTTTTAACATGACCTTTTTGGGATCCCTCCTCATGAACAAAGTAGGAGAAAATTTTCAGATCCTACCCAATGGGTGATTCCGCACTCACTTTATGACATCACCTTTCTGGCAGGATTTGAACATTTTCACTTACTGGGCTCATGAGGTGGGTCCTAAGAAGCCTATGTTGAACATTTGGTGGAAAAACATGGTCAAATTACCCAGCTATGAATGAACACTGAAATATTTCAGTTTTCACTTATAACTTTGCTGATATTCAATATTTTTCTGCCAAACTTTCAGTATGGTCTTTCTGAGATCCCATCTAATGAACAAGGCAGGTGAAAGTTTTCAAATCCAGGCCAAAAGGTGATGTCACAGTCGCTCTGCAAAATCATGTTTCTGGCAGGATTTGAAAAAAATTCACCTTCCGAGTCCATGAGATGGGGTCATAAGAAGATTATATTCAAAATTTGGGGTCAAAATTAAAAAAAAAACAACAGAGTTATGAATACATTTATATTTTTCCATGCTCACTCATAACTTTGGTAATTATCAATATTTTGACTCCAGATTTTCAACATAGCCATTATTTCACACCACCTCGTAAGCATGACTGGTGTCATTTTTCAAATCCTGAACAAAGTGTGTTTTTGCACTTGTGGTGCAAAATGATATTTTGGCCACTATTCTATAAATGCAAAGTCATGTTTATAAGGGGGAGTCATAAAATGAATGTCTCAAAAATTTGGGTTGAAGTTAAAAAAAAATAATTAAGAAACGTTCTGTGTAGTACCAGCCTTTACCCAGCAGATAGTGCTTTGTGATCTCGTGCCAGTGAGCTAAATTTGGGAGTGAGCTGTGTGAGCCAGCTGCATGGTCTGAGACAGGAGAGACGGTGTTGTTGTGTGGTACTACCCACCAGCCTGGGAAGAAAAACTGCAGGGTTGCCCACAGAGGTCCAGGTATCATATAGTGAAGAGAAATCTTCTCTTGGCATAGGACCCTGCACTTCTGTGCATGTGGGTGCCACAGAGCCATGGGCTTCAGCTGACAGATGGACTCTTTGCCCTCTGCATCTCTGTCTGTGGCCACATAGGATTGCAGGGCCCAGAGGACCCTACACTTCCGCAGCCCACCAGACAGCCCCAGAAATTCTTGATATCTGTTGCCACATGGAAATGCAGGGACTACAGGGCTCTGCACTTCCATAGGCAGACAGACTCATTCCTTGACCCTGTGCATCTGCATCAGTTCACAAAAGGACCTGTGTAAATGAGGATATGGTTCCACTGCCTCAAAAAAGAAAGGACATTCTTTGCAAAAATCTATGTCAGTGCAACAGTTAGGGTTCAACTTAACACTACAAAAGTACTTAAATGTGGTATTAGGGTCTCAACCCTAGCTCCCCAGCTCCTCAAGCAGGTAAATAACAAGATCACACAAGCAACCATAGACAGCCATCATCAGGTAAGACAAACAATGTAAACCAGTTTCCAGATAACACGTATTCAGTAGCACTGATGTGTTACCTTGTATGTTATTTGATGAGGCTGTCTGTGGTTGCATGTGAGGTCTTGTCCTTTTGCTGCCGGGGTGGAGGTGGGGAGTTAGAGTTGAAAACCCTAACGCTCCATTTCACTACTGTTGAAGGGTCAAAGGAGCAGAGCTGTTGTGCACAGCTTAAAACCTGTTTGCCCTACCGAAAGCAGCAAACCTGTGGGGCACAGCCCTAGATCTGTAGCTTGAATTGCACAGGGCCTTGCAGGGCATGCACCTGTCTGGCATGCAGCTAGACTTATCACTTACTTCATGTAGGACTGTTCAGGCCCTACATGAAGCAGCAGTCTTATAAGGCATGGCCCCATACCTGTAGCTGAACGTAACAGACCCATGGGAAACAGCCTTGATCATGTACCTTGGCTTTGAGTCACGAGAGTAGAGAATGGGTGATTGGGTGGATGTCAGGGTTGAAAACCCCAGCGCCCCATTTTCTTCCTTTTTTTATGTTTGCTTGCGCGCATGCACAAGAAACATGATGTGACAGCTTAGGAGAGAAGTGGGTTGTGAAGGCGCGGCACTGTTACAGCCAAGGGAGGCACTGCATTAGGGGGCTTGGCAATGGTGGACCAATGGAGGCACAGTGTGCCAATGACACTGGTCTCCAAAAGTGCACCAAGTTGTAACGTTTTCACCGCAGCAATCAGGGGTCACCTCGTCATTGCAGCATCAGTCATTGTGCTGCAATGAGGTAGCGACCCGTCACTGCAGGACGGAACGTTAGCTAGCCTAATACTGTTTGTGAACATGGCAGGCGGCTTGCCGCCACATCCACAAACAATATTATGCTGCCCCCATGCAGAGGGGGTGTCCAATCCCCCTCAGCAGCAAAGTGTCCCCTTAGACGGTCTTTGTTTGCCGACGGAGGCCCCAATCCCACCGGCTTCAGTGCACAAATCTCCACCCACTGTTGTTGTCTGCCAACGTGGGAACCCACTCCCCATCGGCATGATGAAACCCCCACCTGCTTTTGTTGTCTGCCGACGGGGTGTCCAATCCCCGTCAGCATGATGTCCTCTCCCCATTTTCTTGTGTGCTGACGGGGGTGCCCAATCCCTGTCGGCATGATGTACCCCCCCAGTTCTTGTTCCGACATGGGGTGCCCAATCCCTCATCAGCTACAGCTCCCCCCAAAAGACTCTGTTAGCACGTTGGGAGCCCACCCCAGTGTGTCAAATGCCCCTGTGAAATGGAAAACAGTCTTGCGTTGTCTGATTTTGTTTTTTCCCTGCAAACAGAAACTGGTCCCTTGTGGTCTCCAAGCCGCCCCCCTGCAATCCATGCCCACCCACTGTGCACCCTGCCTCCCAACCCCCCAATCCCATACTTACCTCCGGAGTCCGGCGCAACGATCTGCGGTGGACCAGGAACATGTCTGCACTCTTCAAAGCCAACCGCAAACTGAGTAAATGCTGGTAAACTATATGATGGAATAAATAGTTTTTTTTTTCAACTTTAATGCATATGTCAGGCATTTTTTGGAATTTTGGCACCAAATTTTCAACATGGGATTTTTGGGACCCCTCCTCATGAATTTTGTCACTGTAATTTCATTAATCGGGCCCGAGGGGTGATTTCACGGTCACTGCATGAAATCACCTTTTGGGACCAATTAACAAAATGACAGTGCAAGTGTTCATAAGGTGGGATCTCAAAAAGCCTATGTTGCAAATTTGGTGAAAAAAGTCTTAAAAATGACTGTTTTACAAGCGTGTGTTGTGCAGTTCCTATGCACGCTTGTAAGTGCACAAATTTTTAATAGTTGCACTCCAGATTTTAAACAATGCCATTTTACCACACCTTCTTATGAGCAGTACAGCTTTAATTTTGCACATCTCGCCCAAAATGTGTTTCTGGGCATATAGTGCACAATGGCGCAGTAGGTGTGCGAAATCAATGTTTGGGACAGATTACAAAAATCACAGTGACACTGTTCATTAGCAGAAGTCCTAAAATGTCTATGTTGAAAATTTGGTGAGAAAAGTCCATAAAATAACTGTGTTACGAGCGTGCGTTGCGCAGTTTCTACGCACGCTCGCACCTTCGCACATTTGCAATATTTTCACTCCAGATTGTCAACACTGCCATTTGTCTGCACCACCTTATGAGCAGTACAGCTGTCATTTTTCACATCCCTGCCCAAATGTGTTTTTGCACTTGGGGTGCAGACTAGCATGGTCATTGTGGGAAATCCATGTTTGGGACACATTAGAAAAATCACACTGACAGTGTTCATTAGCAGAGGTCCTAAAGTGGCTATATTATAAATTTGGTGACAAAAGTCCATAAAATGACTGTGTTACGAGCATGCATTGTGCAGTTTCCATGCATGCTCGTAACTTCGCACATTTGCAATATTTTCACGCCATATTTTCAACATTGCCATTTGTCCACACCTCCTTATGACCATACAGCTGTCATTTTTCACATCCTGGCCGAAATGTGTTTTCGCACTTCCAGCACAGAATAGTACAGTCGCTGTGGGAAATCACTGTTTGGGACACATTACAAAAATCACAATGACACTGTTCATTAGCAGAGGTCCTAAAATGACAATGTTGAAAATTTGGCAATGAAAGTCCATAAAATGACTGTGTTACAAGCATGTGTTGCACAGTTTCCACGCACGCTTACAACTTTGCACATTTGTAATATTTTCACTCCAGATTTTCAATATTGCCATTTTTCCTTATAAACAGTACAGCTGTCATTTTTCACATCCTGGTTGAAATGTGTTTTTGCAGTTCCGGCGTACACTACTGTGGTTGCTGTGGGAAATCAGTGTTCAGGACACAGTAACAAAATCACAGTGACACTGTTCATGAACACAGGTCGTTCAATGCCTATGGTGAAAATCTGGTGATGAAACTCCATAAAATGACTGTGTTACGTGCATGCGTTGCGTGGTTTCCATGTATGCTTGGAAGTGCAAGCATTTTTAATATTCCCACTACACATTTTTAACATTGCCATCTCTTCATACCTCCCTATGGATGGTACAGCTGTCATTCTTCACATCCTGCCTGATCTGTGTTTTCGTACATGTGGTGCAGAATGGCACTGTCACTGTTGGAAGTCAAGTTTTCGGACACATTGACAAAATCCCACTGTCACTGTTCATGAGAAGAGGTCCCAAATGCTTTCATGAGGTGGGGTCACAAAAAGGCCATGTTCAAAATCTGTACTGTGAATACCAACAAACGCCCAAGGCATTACGGTTTCTAACCATAATGTCCTACCCTGCACAAACAGACAGGCATCGGGTGTGCCTTTGGATTGCCGACTGTACTGCTCATGCCATCCCACCCATCACCCCCCAGCCACTAACAGGCATCGAGGTGTACCTTGGACTCTTCGTCCTAAGACTTCACCCCATTCTGCTATGCTGCACCCATTTCAACGTATGTCCTTTTGGAGTGGGGTGACTGCAAAGCCAAACACCCTAAGGTACAGCTCAACACGTGTCAGCATCTGCAGAATAAGGTGAGGTGACATGGCTTGACCGTCATGGGTGATGACCCACAAACTTACCCCACATCCTGTCCGTCTCTACAGGATGGAGGTGCAGTTCATGTGAAGTTTAGTACTTCACTGCCATTTCTATTCTGCATCTGTCTAACTCCTGCATTTCTAATGCTAATACCAGCAAGCAAACATTCGGCATTGACAAATGCTTGTTGTGGCTTTGTAGCTGTAACATATGCAATAACATAATTTTTGCAATAAATTTCATTAGTTTTTTAAGAATGTATCATGCCAGACATATAACTTGCTATGTGCAGGGCCTGAAGATTGGTCTTAACTTTCCTCCTGCAAGCAGGAGATGAGTCATAAGCTTTTAAATATGTTGTTTATTACTCTGATTGTACCACAGACTGCATGCTTTGGTGTTCTTCAGTCATGTCCGTGACTTTTTTTCATATTTTAGGCCTTTAAACATTTTGTTTAGGACAGATGTTTTACAATGGTTTTTACAATTTGTCAAGTAACTCATGAACAAAAAATTATGGTTTTGTGGCCGGCCTGGTGGCGCTGAGGGTTGAGGAGCTGGACGCCACACCTCGCGCCACGCCGCTGACCCGGGTTCGGGAACGGACTTGGGCCATCGGGGGTTGGCAGGGGGGAAGGAGAATTGAGCGTCCCAACGGATGCTGTCTTTCTTCGGGGAGGGACCAGGGGTGTTTAACACACCCGACGCTCAAGAGAGCCGGTGGAGGCACTGACTCTCGGGGCAACGGCGGCTTCCTTGGGCAAAGGGAGCCGGGGAGGGGAGGATCATCAGCACTTGGCAGGCATGCGTGAACACGCCCGCCGAGCCGGCGTCCTCGGGGTGGGGGTGAGAGGGGAGGGACAGAAAACCGGAAAACAACCCTCGGCACTCCGGATGACGGCAGCTCTGGCCACCCAGACGGCACATCACGGGCAGACCCCGCTGTGTAAGGTGCTAAGGAGGCAGGTAGGAGCACCTGAGAAACAGACACTCTAGGGGCAGACTCAGTGGGGGAGACTGGAGGGCATTGAGCCAGCCCGAAGGAGAGGAGTGCAGGGGGCGTTCAGGAGGGGATAAAAAGAATAAAAAAAAAAAAATTATGGTTTTGTATTATTCATTCATGCTCTAAGCTATATTATTTTGGCTGTGTGTTACCAATCACATGCATTATATTTCATGCATGGCCTAACTTCAATAAAGTCCATCCTGACATATTTTGGAGACAATCACACATTTTTGTTTGCTCATTAAAATAAATACTGCAATTTTTCTTGAAATATCAGCTCAGACATCTCATTAGACTGTCTTTTGACAAACCGCACAACTATTAACCTTCAGATGTAAGTATTTTTTATGTTTTCAGATTTAAACATTGTTGTTCATGTTGAAATTTAACTCTAAAAAAGTTGCGTATTTCAGCGATTTTTTTAAGTGGTCTACACATGCGCAAACATTAAAACTTTCATAAATTAAAAATGAACTAAAACTTTTTTTAAACCCCATAGGCAATTTCCTGGCTTAAACTCTAATGAACCAATAAGTGTCAGAATTTATTTTTGCCTAGTTTTTTTGTTATGCATGATCAAAACAAAGGAAAGGGAAATTTTGCCTAAATTCAGAAACTAATGATTTTTAAATAGCAGAACCAGTTTTCATCAATTTGTCATAACATTACTCTCAAGGACCAAGACTGTGCACACCACTGTTTCACAGCTAAGATGGGCCAAGCTATATTTATGTTTTCAACTCCTCAATTAAAAAAAAATGTGCAGCGGGGATATGGGTGCCGAACGGTAAACTGCACATCCAATAAAAAAAAAACCGTGGCATACACCAGAGCAAGTTTTTGACACTTATCTATAGTGTATTTGCCATTTTCTTTTCTTGCTCTGGTGTGTGCAACAGTTCTTTTGTTGGTTGTTATATATTTATGTTTAGTTATTTAAGGAGCGGCACAATCACCCGAGACTCATTTCCAGGTGCAGCCTGGTGGAAAAGGGAATGGGAGAAACACAATTAAAAACAAAATACAGCTGGTCTGGTGATGTGGTTACAATGACGATGACATAAAGAGCATAAGTTAAGTGCAGTACAGACAAAATGGCAAAACATTGCATATGGAGGACAAATAAATTAGCATACAAAATCTTTTGTGCAAGTTGGGCAAACAGGCTGAAAAACTATAATGGGGATGCTGGAACTATGATGTTATGGAGGAGGGAGAGGTATGGGGTGGTCAAAAACCAGGCAAGGTAAGGAAGGGTTCAAGAAGAGGAATGGCAGGAGTTGGAGTGGGGGGAAGAGATTTAGCTAGCATCTAATGGAGGGAGGGAGGAGGGAGGGAGAGAAACAGATGGAGGAGGGAGGAAGAGAGACAGATGGAGGAGGGTGGCTGGTTCCAGAGGGAGAGGAGGCAGTAGGAGAAAGCAGATTTCCTGGCTGAGGAGTGTGGGTAGGGAAGAGAGAAGGTGCACAGATCCCATAAGCACATGGAGTAGGAGGAGGAGGGGAGGAGGAAGAGGAGATGGGATAGGTATGACAGGAGTGACCCAAATCAGTATTTAGAGATGAGAGAAGCACATTGGGACTGGTGTTTGTGAACCCCTCAATTTTTGACACAAACACTAACTCAACCTTGACTCAAGTGTAGAAACAGCTATAGTAACATACAATACATAGAAACATGCCATTTGCTGGCAGATAAGGACTGCTTGGCCAACCTATTCTGCCCATTTTTCCCTGCCTATGGTATCAAGGCAAATCCTACTTGATCTTCGGCCCATTCTCCCAGCACCCTTTTCCTTAAGATTTCCTTATGCTTATCCCATGCATTCTTGAACCCCACCACCTCTGCTGGAAATGCAAAAATATCTATAAACCATGTTTTTTATATTTTATTTAATTGCGAAGGTGAGACACATGGTTTTAAAATTATGAACTGCCCTCTTTCACTGGTTAATGCCCTCCCTCATACCATACCATATAAGTACAGTGGATCCAGATGGTTTTATGTTGTTGGTCATCATTCATTATATCTGCACTTGTTTTGATACAGTGTTTAGAATGTTGTTACTAGATAGCATCTTGAGCTGTTCGTTATATAAAGTGCTTAATAACTAAATGTTACTTTCAAAAATGCGTCAGTAATACGCTGACATATACTCATTTTGAATATAGCATGAACAGAAAAAGAGTATCTTCAGAGCAGCAGAGTTCTAAAAACTGTTGTGGGTGCCATCACTGGTGTAGATCAAACTCATTATGAAACTACTAATAAAAACAGTTTTAAAATGGAGAAATGTAACAATACTCAAATGAAGCCTCTGTTAATGCCAGGAACACTTTCATGCCAACAACATTATGCAATGTTTTCTGAATTATTAGCATTGCTGTTCGTATATAAAATAGAAATTTGATTTTTTGACAAGAAAACCCCAAACAATATTACATTGTGGGTTTTCTTTAATATTTGTTACAAAATAGGGTTCCAAGAAAAAAAAAAGAAAGAAGTGCACCTCACAACACTGGTGGCAGGTGGTAAATGTATGTGCCCCATTTGTGAATATTTTAAAGACATGTGAGTCAAAACAGGAAAAAAATAATAAAATATAGAAGATAATTCTAATTATCTAGGAATCATATTCTGGTTTTAGTTAAAAAGCTTATAATGGGCCTGAAGTGGGATGACAGCATCCATAAGGGTCACTTTAGGAACCAGAAAAGGATGGTCCTTACAAGTAGACAAATAGGCAATCATTATATAGCAATGCTTATTATTCATGTATGCTGGGGTCTTTAAGTCTTTTCTGCATATAGGCAGTCTCCATAACACAGCAAGCTTCATGGCAAACAATGTCATTTCAAGCTCATTCATTTAAACAGTATATAGTAGTTTCAATGTGCTTGTCATACCAGTCATATCCAGCAAGGGGCAGACATTGTCAGGACATTCTATGTTTACAGACTTCAGCTTTTCACATGTTACATACAAGATATATCTTTGGCTTTCATATGCCTCTGAGGTTTTATATATATTGTGAGTTCATCTGATTGCTACCTCAAAGTGATGCCAATGTGGAATATGTTTTGAATTTAAGGAAAACTAAACAGAAAGAATGAGCAATTCATAGAACAGAACATTTCTTGGTAGATCATTATTATGTTTGCTTGCACACATGTGCAAGAAATATTTTGTCACAGCTTAGGAGAGAAGCGAGGTTTTGGAGGTGGGGCACTGTGGGGGCCAATGCCCCCAGTGTCTTTTGAGGCTTGGCCCACTTTCCCCAATGTGGTGGCACGCTGCTGCTGACACTAGTTCAGCTAGCGTGCCACCACCTTGAAAGGAGTCCACCGCTGCAATGAGGGAGTGACCCGTCATTGCAGGGCAGTCCCTTGCCTGGTGTCAAATTTCTTTTAACATGGCGGTGGGCGGCGACTCTCGACGCCCACCTCAGAGTCCCAATGAAAGCCGACTTGGGGGTTTCAAATCTCCCTATCAGCAAATCCCCATCCCCAGTTTATTTGCCGGCAGGGTAGCTCAATCCCAGTCAGCATGATGTACCTACCTCCCTCCCCATTTGTCATGTGCTGAGGGGGTGCCCAATCCCCTTTGGCACATGCGCTCCCACTCCCCCCCAAAATGTATGGCCGACGGGGGTGCCAAAAGTGTCCCGCAATGTCTTTGTTTAATTTTAACTACTGTAAAAGAAGAAAACGGTCCCTCGTTGAGCTCCATGCCCCTTCCCCCAACCCGCGACCACCTACTGCGTGCTCTACCTCCCCACACCCCTCTCACCCCATACTTACCTCCAGAGCCCAGCGTGACAATCTTCGGTGGACC
The DNA here is from genome assembly GCA_016271365.2 of Neoceratodus forsteri. NCBI lineage: Eukaryota > Metazoa > Chordata > Ceratodontiformes > Ceratodontidae > Neoceratodus > Neoceratodus forsteri. Next base: position 434,562,788 of record CM028135.1, on the reverse strand, counting down.
GGGAACATGTCTGCACTCTTCAAAGCCAACCACGAACTGAAGAAATGCCAGTAAGCTGTATAATTGCATAAACTTTTTTTTCAACTTTGGTGCATATCGCAGCCATTTTTTTAAATTTTGTCACCAAATTTTCAACATGGAGTTCTTGGGACCCCACCTCATGAATTCAGTCACTGTCATCTCATTATTCAGTCGCGAAAGGTGATTTTGCGGTTACTGCGTGGATTCACCTTTCCGGACTGATTAACAAAACAACAGCATCACTGTTCATGAGGTGGGCTCTCAAAAAGTCTATGTTGCAAATCTGGTGAAAAAATTCCAAAAAATGACTGCGTTATGAGCATGTGTTGCACAGTTGCTGCACATGCTTGTAACTTCGTGAATTTGTAATATTTTCACTCCAGGTTTTCCACATTGGCATTTTTCTACACCTCCTTATGAACAGTACAGCTGTCATTTTTCACATCCTGGCCAAAATGTGTTTTTGCACTCCTGGCACAGAATAGCACGATCGTGGGAAATCAGTGTTTGGGACAGAGTAAGAAAATCACAGTGACACTGTTCATGAGCAGAGGTCCTAAAATGCCTATGTTGGAAATTTGGTGACAAAAGTCCATAAAATGACTGTGTTACAAGCATGTGTTGTGTAGTTTCCATGCACCTTCGTAACTTCGCAAATTTGTAATATTTCCCTTCCAGATTTTCAACATTGGCAGTTTGCCACACCTCCTTATGAACCGTACATCTGTCATTTTTCATAACCTGCCTGAAATATGCATTTGCACATCTGTTGTACAATGGCGCGGTCGCTGTGGGAAATTAATGTTTCGGACAGATTAAGAAAATCCTAGTGACAGTGTTCATGCGCAGAGGTCACAAAATGCCTGTGTTGAAAATTTGGTGAAATAATTCCACTAAATGACTGCAGTACAAGCATGTGTTGTGTAGTTTCCATGTACGCTTAGAACTTCTAACATTTTTAATATTTTCACTACAGATTTTCAACATTGCCATCTCTTCACACCTCCCTATGAATGGAACAGCTATCATTCTTCACATCCTGCCTGATCTGTGTCTTCGCACATCTGGTGCAGAATGGCATGGTTGCTATGGGAACTCGAAGTTCGGGACACATTAACAAAATCACAGTGCCACTGTTCATGAGAAGAGGTCCCAAATGTTTTCATGAGGTGGGGGTCACAAAAAGGCCATGTTGAAAATTTGTGCTGCAAATACCAACACACGCCATGGGCATTAGGGTTTCTAACCATAACATCCCACCCCATACAGAATGAAGGCATCAGAGGTGTAACTTTGGATCACTGGCTGTAATGCTCATGCCATTCCACCCCCACCCTGAAGCCAGTGACAGGAATCGAGGTGTGCCTTGCACTCTTCAGCCCCAGACTTCACCCCATTCTCCTGTACTACACCCATTTCAGCGTATGTCCTTATGAAATGGGGTGACTGTGAAGCCGAACACCCCAAGGTACACCTCAACACTTGTTGGTGTCTGCAGGCTAGGGTGAGGTGAAATGCTGTGAGCATTATGGGCAATGACCCACAGGCACACCCCAATGCTTGTCCATCTCTGCAGGGTGGAGGTGGGATTGGCGTGAGTTCAATGCTTCACAGCCACTCCTATTCTGCATCTGTCTAACTCCTGCATGTCCAGTGCTAATATCAGCAAGCAAACATTCGGCGTTGACAAATGCTTGTTTTTATTCAGAGACAGCAACAATATACATACTGTAGTACCATTGCTATTTATTTCAGAATGAAGATTCAGAATACTGTAGGCATGGAACTATAACTGTTTTAAGTTAGCTTCTGAAGGGTATACATTTTGCATAAAATATTTTTCTGTTACACGCCAACAACCAACAGATGTACATATCTATACTGAAACTAACAGACTGGCCACAGGAACAAGACCGTGCATCATAGTTTTGTAAAATACCAGAAACAATTATCTGCTTCATGCTCTGGGCACCTAACATAGCAAACCAATTGCCTGCTTAATTACCATGCTTTGTAGAATTCAGCCCAAGGGACAGGGTACTCTTAGAATGAGTTTGGGGGTTTCTGCATGCATGACAGTAGAAGGTAGTATTCATTATCTGAGAGTGCCTTTTGATATCTTCTTGTTTGACCAACAGGCGAGGTAGGCAGGAAGGGAATACTGTGTACAGTGATTTGACAATAAAAATATCATGACATGATTTGCGGTTGTTTAGCAATTAAATGTCAAAGTTTATTTTCTGGTATTTATTAACTGCAGTGTTCCTTTCTCATAACAGTGTCATTAGTGAGAATGAGCCCTCCTGACTACTTAAAGAAGTGTGCATAGGAAACACCCAGTGTAGTTCCAGTTGCAACAGGTTCTCAGCATAGGACAACGCTGTCTGATCAGCATGTTGTAGTGCCACCCCCACTGAAGCAGGGTTGTGGTGTGCCACCCACTTGCTGGGTTGTTTCTGTTGAGAGCAGCTGTGGTGGTGCTCACAGACAAAGCTCCCCCTCTAACCCCCCCCCCACCAAAAGTCCCATACCTTTGACTGTTGGGAAGTCAGGTGCCATCCTATGGTCTTGGTTGAATATATTGTGGGGGCTCTTTTAAATTGCCCTTGAAAATACCATAGGGGAATTCTGATGCTCCTAAGCATGAGCTGATCCCTTCCTACTTACCCTGGCAAGGGAGATCAAAGTACTGCCAACACCGTCTCCATCAGTAAAGGTGCTTCAGCTACACTGTGCTGTTTCCTAGGCATCCCTGCAAACTTTCAGGGACTGAAAATAGTGAGTGTATTGACACTTGGCAGGGTTACCTATGAGGCAGTGCAATGCAGGAAGAGCAATCTTGTTGCTGGACACAGCAGTTTTGGGACCCTCTAGGCAACCATTCAAAAGTTTACTCCCAACATTTTCATTTAGATACAGGACGCTGAGGGACCCAGGGTGCCCAGTGAAGGCCCTTATGCACTCAGATTGGATCTTCCCATTAGAACAGGCAGCAATGTGGTAATTCACAATTATAAAGGTATGGTGATTGAGTATAGGGTGTTGGAGCTTTATTTTAGAAGTTTGTTTTGTTTATTTTTATGTTGATTGCGCGCATGCGCAAGAGACATGTTGCGGCAGCTTTCTCCACAAGCAGGTTGTGGAGGCACGGCACTGTTGTGGCCAATGCCCCCACAGCCTGCAAAGGCTTGGCCCACTTCCCCCAATGCCGTGGCAAGCTGCTGCTGCTGACACTAGTTCAGCCAGCGTGCCACGACCTTCTAAAAAAATAGCCGCTGCAATCAGGGGCCGCCTCGTCATTGCAGCGTCAGCCATCCGCTGCAATGAGGGAGCGAACCGTCATTGCAGGGTGGGATGTAGGTCCCTTGTATTGTTTGCGAACATGGCGTCGGGTTGCATATGTTCCTAAAATAACTCTCTTCAAACCATGTTTAGTTGCGGTAGGGCCCCAATCCCGTCGGCCTCTGTGTCGATGTTTCTGTTGCCAACGGGTGAGCCCACTCCCGTCAGCATTCTGTAACACCACCCCCCGCTTTTATTCCTGCCGACGGGGTGCCCAGTCCCCATCGGCATAATGATTACCCCCTTCCCCCTTTGTGTACCGACGGGGGTGCCCAATCCCCTGTCAGCTAATGCTGCTCCCCAAAGTAAAGCCGTTGGTGGCAAGCTGGGAGCCAACCCCAGCGTGCCATATGCCCCTGTAAAGGCAAAACTGGTCCCACAAGGTCTTTTGTTGCTTTTTTTCCCCTGCAAGAAAGGAAACGGTCCCTCGTAGTCTCCCAGCCCCCCACCCGCAACCCGCACCCACCCACTCGCACCCTGCCTCCCCACCCCATACTTACCTCCAGAGCTTGGCCGGATCTTTGGTGGACCGAGAACATGTCTGCACTCTTCAAAGCCGACTGCGAACTGAGGAAATGCCGCTAAGCTGTATAATGTAATAAATAGGGTTTTCCCAACTTTAGTGCATATCTCGGCCATTTTTTGTACTTTTTCCACCAAATTTTCAACATGGGGTTTTTGGGACCCCTCCTCATGAATTCTTGAACTGTCATGGCATTGATGGGCCCTGAAAGGTGATTTCACAGTCACTGCGCAGAATCACCTTTCGGGGCCGATTAATGAAATGACAGTGCCAGTGTTCATGAGGTGGGCTCTCAAAAAGCCTATGTTGCAAATTTGGTGGAAAAAAAACCCAAAAATGACTGTTTTCTGGCGTCGCGTTGGGCAGTTACTATGCCGCGCTCATAACCCAGCGAATTTGCAATATTTTCATGCCAGATTTTCAACATTGGCATTTTGTCACACTTCCTTGTGAACAGTACAGCTGTCATTGTTCACATCCTGGTGGAAATGTGTTTTTGCACTTCCAGCGCAAAATAGCGCGGTTGCTGTGGGAAATCAATGTTCAGGACAGATTAAGAAAATGACTGTGACACTGTTCATGAGTAGAGGTCCTGAAATGGCCATGTTAAAAATTTGGTAACGATACTCCATAACATGACTGTGTTACGAGCGTGTGTTGTGCAGTTTGCACCTACTGGTCTGCTCAATTATAATATTTTCTCCCAGATTTTCAACATTGCCATTTCCCACACCTACTTATGAATAGTGCAGCTGTCATTTTCCCATCCTGGCCAAAATGTGTTTTCGCACTTCTGGCGCAGAATAGAGCAGTTGCTGTGGGAAATCACTGTTCAGGACAGATTAATAAAATGACAGTGATACTGTTCATAAGCAGAGGTCCTAAAATGCCTATGTTGAAAATTTGGTGATGATAGCCCATCAAATGACTGTGTTACAAGTGTGCGTTGCACACTTTCCACACACCTTTGTAACTTCGCAGATTTGTAATACTGTCATGCCAGATTTTCAACAGTGACTTTTTTTTACACCTCCTGATGAGCAGTACAGCTGTCATTTTCCACATCCTGGCTGAAATGTGGTTTCACACTTGCAGCACAGAATAACACTGTCGCTGTGGGAAATCAGTGTTCGGGACAGATTACGAAAATAACAGTGGCACTGTTCATGAGCAGAGGTCCTAAAATCCCTATATTGAAAATTTGGTGACGAAACTCCGTAACATGACTGTGTTATAAGTGTGCGTTGAACTGTTTCCATGCACCCTTGTAACTTCACAAATTTGTAATATTTTCACGCCACATTTTCAACAGTGGCATTCTTTCACTCCTCCTTATGAACATTACAGCTGTCATGTTTCACATCCTGGCTAAAATATGTTTTTGCACTCCTGACAGAGAGTAGCACGGTCGCTGTGGGACACCAGTGTTTGGGACAGATTAAGATCGAACGAGTGAGAGGGGGAGTGACCGAGCTCAACTAAGCTCTGTCGGGACTGCTCTGGATTTGTGGGCAGAAAAAGGCCCCAGAGCAAGAGGCCAGTACAAAAGGGCAGCCTGCAGCACTGGAAGAAACAGAACGAGAGAGAGGAGTGAGGGATGGGGAGTGAGGGAACTCACTGGATCGCTGTCAGGACTGCTGCGGATTTCTTTGTGGGCAGAAAAAGGCATCAATGCAGGCAGGGGCCCAGTGCAAAAGGCCAGCATGCAGCGGTGGGAGAAACAGTACAAGCGAGTGAGACGGGGGACTGAGTGAGCGCAACGGAGCTCTATCAGGACTGCTGCGGATTTCTTTGTTCTCAGAAAAAGGCGCCAATGCAGGCAGGAGCCCCATACAAAAGGGCCGCTTGCAGCACCAGGACGAACAGAATGAGCACGTGAGAGAGGGAGACTGAGCGACGTCAACGGACCTCTGTCAGTACAGCTGCGGATGTCTTTGTGGACAGACAAAGGTGCCAACGCAGCCAAGAGCCCTGTATACAAGCGCAGCCTGCAGCACCAAGAGAAACAGAATGAGTGAGTGACAGAGCAGTAGTGAGCAAGCTCAATGGAGCTCTATTTTGACTGCTGTGGATTTCTTTGTGGGCAGAAAATGAGGCAAAGCAGGCAGGAGCCCAGTACAAAAAGGCCAGCTTGCAGCGTGGGCAGAAATGGAATGAGAGAGTGAGTGAGGGGGAGTGAGCGAGCTCAATAGAGCTGTGTCGGGACTGTTTGCGATTTCTTTCTGGCCAGAACAAACCACCAATGCAGGCAGAAGCCCAGTACAAAACCACAACCTGCAGCGGCAGGAGACACAGAATGAGCGAATGAGGGAGGGGGAGTGAGTGAGCTCAACGGAGCTCTGTTGGGACTGCTGCAGATTTGTTTGTGGGCAGAAAAAGGCAGCAATGCACGCAGGGGCCCAGTATAAAATGGCAGCCTGCACTAGTGGGAAAACCAGAATGAGCGACTGAGAGAGGGGGAGTGAGTAAGCTCAATGGAGCTGTATTGTAACTGCTGCAAATTTCTTTGTGGGCAGAAAAAGGCGGCAACACAGGCAGGAGCCTAATACAAAAGGGCAGCCTGCAACGCGGGCAGAAACGGAATGAGCTAGTGAGAGAAGGGGAGTGAGCGAACTCAATGGAGCTTTGTCTGGACTGATGCAGATTTCTTTGTGGGCAGACAAAGATGCCAACAGAGGCAGGAGTCAGTACAAAAGGGAAGCCTGCAGCGCCAGGAGAAACAGAATAAGTGAGTGACACAGGGGGAGTGAGCGCCCTCAACGGAGCTCTGTCGGGACAGCTGTGGATTTCTTTGTGGGCAGAAAAGGGTGCCAACGCAGGCAGGAGCCCAGTACAAAAAGGTCAGCCTGCAGTGTCGGGAGAAACACAATGAGCGAGTGAGACAGGGGGACTGAGCGAGCTCAATGGAGCTCTACCGTGACTGCTGCGGATTTCTTTGTTGGCAGAAAAAGGCGGCAACACAGGCAGGAGCCCAGTACAAAAGGCCAGCCTGCAGCGGCGGCAGAAACGGAATGAGTGAGTGAGAGAGGGGAGTCAGCAGGCTCAACAGACCTGTGTCAGGACTGCTGCAGATTTCTTTGTGGGCAGAAAAAGCCACCAACAGAGGGAGGAGCCCAGTACAAAAGGGCAGCCTGCAGCGCCAGGAGAAACAGAATGAGCAAGTGTGAGAGGGAGAGTGAGCCACCTCAATGCAGCTCTGACAGGACAGCTGCAGATTTCTTCGTGAGCAGAACAAGGTGCCACACAAGCAGGAGCCCAGTACAAAAGAGCAGCCTGCAGCACCGGAAGACACAGACTGAGTGAGTGACAGAGGGCCAGTGAGCGTGCTCAACAGACCAACGCAATCAACATTCAGCATTGACAAATGCTTGTTGCATTTTGCAGTAATGGGGAGGTATATTTGAATTTCAGATCCATGTTCAAAACTCGGCCATGGGTTGGAAACTCAGAGTTTAGCCTGGTTTGACTTGTTTGCCCAGTTTGAACCAGGCTGAACTTTAGTTTGCATTTTCTCAAGAAATTGATTCTGTTCAAAAGAGGTAAAACATCTGAAGTTTGAGATGTTTGAATCTTTTCTCAAACTAAACTTGCAGCTCTACTTGCAGTGTCCCTGTGGAATGAAGGTGGGATCTGCAGACCCCAGTGTCCCTCCTACTTGGTTGGTGGCTTTGAACTTTCCTGCCAGGCACTGGTTGTAGTATTCCAGACAGTCGGTGGTATGCAGCATCCTCACTCAGCAGGATCTTGGCATGCTGCCTGGTCAGCATCTTGTAGCAGCCCCACAGGGCACATTTCTGGTGCACTATCTGTGGTATGTCATCTGGACAATGACTTGCAGTGTCCCTGCCAAGAAAAGTTGTGGTGCAGGGCCTCAAAAGAGGTACCACTACCACACCCCAGTCCCACTATTACACCCCAGTCCCACTATCACACCCCAGCACAAGCTGATTGGGTTTAGCCAACTCTTGTTGCTTTAATTTTTACAGTTAATGGGTATTATGCACCATTGGATAGGTATTACGTGCTGGAGGTGTGTTACCCACCCGTGGAGCTCAACACCTGCAGACAGATGTGCACCTGCAGCATTCATGACCGTTGGCCTCCTGTCAGTGGCCCCATCCCCCGGCACACAGGACTCTGCAGTGTGGCCAGGGTCAGGGTCATGGGCCTGGCTAGGAATCCAATCAGATGCCTGGACCAGGTACTGCACTGGATCCCTTATGTGGTGGGGCACGCGTTGACAGCCACCCCGCAGATGTCTGATGGCCGGTGGCTATGGGGGTGAGAGGTGGGTATGCCACCGGCTCATCTACAATGGGGCACCGAAGTGGTGCATCTGGAGAAGGGGGGGAACTGTACCCCTCCATATGCCCCGAGGGGCTGGTGTCGGGTGGGACGGTGGTGCAGTTGGGGAGGGGGGCACCATTCATGAGCCAATACCCCTGTGCCCCTGGGTCACTGTGAGGGGAGTGCCTCATAGGGGCCACACAGCTGTGTGCTGGGCCAGGCAGTGCCTGGTGGACATGGGGGGGCAAGGCTGCTGTGGTCCCGAGGATGGGTGGCCATTCCACTGATGGGTGCGGGGGGGGCACTTATCAGGCTTATGGCAGGGTTCTCCTTGGCATAGCCTGCACACCCATCTGCACCCCCATGGCCAGCACTACACGGGGTTGTGCTTGCCACTTAGTGCTGGCATGCCCCCAGCTCACCCCCAGCACAGTGCGGACCATGGACCTGGTGGATCGGGCGCATAGTCCTGCGGACATCCCCCTTCATGCATCCCATGCAGGGGGGTGCGTAGGGTGCAGAGTGGCTATGCACCCCAGATATGCGCATAGCCACTCTGCTTTTTTGTGCATAGGGCCCAATGAGCTTATACAAGTTTTGCTACTAGGCTAATTTCTCAAATTATCAACAGTTATATTCCATTGTACTTTGGGAGTACGGTTTTAACAAAAAAAATATTCTATTTTCATCATATTTGAAAAACAAATTGCAGGTTTAAGATGCACCGCATCATACATTCTTGGATTATGAACAAAAATATGCATACAGATACCCAAATACAGCTACTTTAAAACACTATTTGAATAAAAGCAGTCATTTCACAGGCAAAATGCACAGCTTGTTTTTAAAGCTTCAAGCATTTATACAACAGGTATAGCCGAAGTAACTGCACAACAGATTCTTACCCTTCATTGCTTCCCATCTTTTATACCAATCCCTACTTTGGCTTCATCAGCTAGGGATTCCTAGTATAAAGCCAGCAAGAGACTTTAATTGCTAATAATAATGGTAGTTAATAAATAATAATGTCTATAATAAAACCATTGTTGTGGGTTCAGTTTTACAATCCCATATTGCCAGATTGGTATGATTTTGTCATGTTGCTGTGTCCAGCTTTAGTTATCATTGACAATTGATGTAAGCAACAATGTAAGGCAGGGCATGCAGTTATTTTGTAAAATCCACATGCTCTTGGGTTGTGAGGTGAGTGCCGTCAACTATCAGGGATGTTCCATTATTACACAACAACCACATACCCCAAACCATGCTATTGTACTTTAAAAGTTGTTTAAAAAGTGGCTATGATCTAAAATGAATTAAAGTAGAAAAGAGTTTGGAAAGGTAAATTGAAATGAATTGAAATCTGCTTCCACGGTAATTTGGAAGAGAAAAAATTGTCACAATATTGGTAACTGGGGTTGTGAGTAGCTGAAAATGTCCAAATGTAAAGGAAACATCTGTGGCACTTAAGTTTAAGAAGAATCTTATGAGCTACCTAATTTGCATTTCACAGCCAACCTGTCAGCACAATGGTAGTGCTACTGCTCCCGGTGCCGGTGACCTGGGTTTGAGAACCAGCCGGTGTTATCGGAGGGTAGCTGGGGGAGGATGGTGGGGCATCCCAGCAGACACTCGCCTTCTAGGAGGAGGGAAGCCTCCTGGAGTATATTGCTGTACCACCACCTGGGTGACCAAAGGTGGTGGTGCAGGATGGAGCCAGTGTTAAAGGAGAGGAATGTCATTGCTTTGATGCATCATGTATCAGATGGAATCTCCATGACATCTGCAGGCTGGAGAGAAGAGCCGAAACACCTTGACTGTGCAATATGCTGTCCGCTACCTGCCACAGGTCCCTCACTGCTGACCGGTCCCTCACTGCTGCACTGAACCTCAACCTGTGTCTGGAGGATTAGGGGTGGCCTCCAGCAGTCCCATCCCATGGCTTATCCATGGGGGAACAAAGGAGCACACGGTAACTGCCGGAGATAGCAGGTGATGGGGCCGGGCAGAGCGCAGACCAATGTGGGCTAGTCGAGAAATGGGGCAAAAAAGTACTATAAATTTAAAAAAAGTGCATTTACAATGAATCCAAGTATTTTTAATCAGTGGCTAACTTGTTTAACACTGTTGGACATAGAAGGTTAGCGGGCGATGGGTGTGTGCGTAGATTGTTCCTTAACTGATTCACCCATCTCAGTTTCCAATATGTGTGCTTATAAGAACTGCAAGACTGTTTCCCCCCAAAACCATTTTGTTCCACCTTTGTTCATTTACCTATGTTTCCCCACTTTTACATCTCCTTCCATATAGTATTGTCATTTTATTGTTCTTTTGTCTTTCCTCACTTTCAATAAATGGAATCTTTACCATGGAATAAGAATGTTCACTAACTTTTAACCCACCTGGGATGGGAAGTCATTATTCTACCCCCCCCCAACACACACATACACACAACAAAAGGCCTTGTATGGAACCAAGCCCTCAATTAGTGTCGCAGGTAAGAAGCAGATATTTCTCTGGTAAGCAAGTAAATGGGGAGATCATGCTCCACAAAGGAACACAGACATGAAAAACTGCAAGTAGCACTTCATTTTTTAAAAGTATGAATCTGGATGAAAGAACAATATTTGGTAGCTTCTTTTTTTATAATAATGGAGTTTATTATCAGGGCATAGTTGACGGTTTCTAGTAAGTAAAGATGGCAGTCATGTTTGTGACGGCAATCAGGGATAAGTGAAATGGCTCGTGAGGTTCCCTGCTATTCTTTCAGCTTGTAAAACAATAGCCTGTATAGTTTTAGGCTAAATAACCACATAGGTCTGGATAGCCATTAACAAGTCAGTTATTTTTTGCCTTAGTCATTTTATAGCACAGTTTAAAAAAGCCTTTTGAGTACAAGTAATTAGTAATCATCTTTCATTGTTTTCAATCCGTTTTAAAATGTAATGGGTTATAGAATAGCAATATAAGAAACTGTTCAATGCAACTCTTTATTGAACATGTGATGTATTAATACTTACTGCTTTGGGTGGAGGCATATTCTTTCTAATAAATTAAGAAATTAAAAACTGTTAGTCATAAGTAATTCAATAGTGATGCAGAAAATAATGTCCCATTTTAAAAATAGTTGCCATTGTAAGAGGTTGTTAAACTTAAAATATTAAGCAATCACTGTGCAGATAACTTGCATTGCTTCCTTCTACACCTCTTTTTTTCCTTCTGCAATATTTTATTTTCTTTTGTGACATTTCATACAACTCTAATCCCTCACTACTACTCACAGACTTTCGGTTAGGTGGTGGCCCACTCAAGAGTGACACCACGACAGTGAAACCTAAAAACAGACCATTATAGTGACAGTCGCTGTAATGGTCTGTTTTACCAACATGGCTTCTCCCGGTGTTCTGCCCCCTCCTTGGAACAACTCTGACCTGGAGTTGTTTATATTGAAATGACGGGTGTGCGGGCGGTAGAGCCCCCCCATATTGGGGGTGCAGGGGGCATAGCCCTCCACAAAAAACATTCTCTTTTGTGATTACAAAATACTGGTGTGGGTATTGTGCCATGGCTGCGCAGGAGGTCAGCAAAGTTCCTGTTGACCACAAGTGGTGCTTACCGGTGCATGTAGTCAGGAAATCGTTACTTGTTTTTTTTAAAAGTGGTGACAACAATTTGCATGAGAAAGATTTTAGTTGATACATTCAGTTCTTTTACAAAAGAATATATTTTTGATGAAAATAAGGTAAGCCCTCTTATAAAATCTTAAATGCTTCTTCTGACTGCATCTCCTAGCATATTGTTCACCTAGATGACATGCCTAAACTGTAGTTGAGAGCATTTGCCATTCACGGTACACTGAACCTATTATTGAAAAATGAATAATTATACTGTAAACCTGTTGGTTCTCATGGGACAGAAGATTATTTTATTAAAGGAAACATAAGCATTTTTTTATTTAGAAATATAATTGAAAATTTGGGCATGTACTGAATCTGTTTAATATTCCCAGTGTTAAATTTCATGTGACAGTTTTGAATAGTCCTATTTTTTTTCTTATTTATGGTCCCTTGTTAATGCTACCTTTATCTCATGCAATATTCCTTTATTTAATTATCTGGTTCAGACTCTGGTGACATTAATTGAGCAAGAGTTCCTCATGGAAAGCGTCACTCTAGGCTTCTGCTCAACTGATGTCACTGGTTCTGGAACTCAAAAGTGATTTAAAAAAATGAACATTGGACAGGAAGAGGGCAAACTTAACAAGGGATGCTCAAGGAAGAAATAAGATTTGACTCAAACTGAACACATGAAACAATATGCTGGGGTAATCACAGACTTTAAATATACTCAGATTTCTAAAATATATAAAAAAAACAAGGGTTATGTTCCCTTTAAAAAAGTTGCATATATATAGATATATATATCTATATATATAGATATATATATATATACATACAGTATACTGTACTGGCAAAGCGACTGGCACTTTTTAAAATTTGCCTCCTGCATATGAATGAGGCCACGCTTAACTGTATATGGAAGCCTGTATTTATTAACCCTTCTCATTTTCAATGGTAGTCATTTTAAGACCATAATAATTACATGCTCATTTCAAATCTTTCTGCTTTTGCAAAGGTATCAGAATCATTGATCAACATACAGATGAAACAGTCAAGTCCAAGAATATTTGATGTGTCAATCAGTCCAGCTTCAGAACAGAAAATGAAAGGCCACTGCCTGTGTCAAAGCAGTTGATATTTATTAGACCTCTGATAAAAAAGTACTCGTTTCTTTAGGTATTGATTCATCCAAAGCTTTCAGTACTGTTAACCATGAATTGTTATGGCAGAGGCATTTCATATCCTAAGTAGAGATGTGCAAAGTTTACAAAACTTCAAGTTGCGAGTATTTTGCAGTTGCCTGACTTTGCATAGATCTTACTTTGAGGAAAGCTCTTGCAGCAGGTCACACCGGTAGGACTAAGCCACCAGGCATGAGGACCACATGGAAAACTTCTAGCTAGCAGTCTACCACGGGGGACCGCCTATTGCCGACGTCAGTCAGCTGATGTCAGCCTAGCCTATATAGGTGGGCAGTCCCCCACACTTCCCTCAGTTCTTTTCCCACCATTGACCCTTGCACGTTAGACCTTAACAGATGCTGCAGCTACAGTTGACCACCATTTCCTGTGCTTACCACATTTTTTTATTTTTCATTTTCTTCCGTGTAAAACATCTAATTTTTGGTGTTCCTTTAGGCAAGTTTATGTCTTCTCCACCAGCCTCATCTTCCGACTACTCCTCAAAATGTGCCTGCAGCACACAGATCCCTGAAAAGGACAGCCACTCTATGTGTCTTATCTGCTTAGGCCCCAACCATGACACCGAAGCCAGCCAGTTTTGCAGGAAATTCAACCAGACCACTCTGAGACATTGTTTGAAAACTCTAGAGAGCCAGCTTTTCAAGCAGAAGTTGGTTGTGATGGAGAAGGAGCTGCAGGCCAGGAGCTCTTTGGCCTCGCCAGCACAGTCCTCTGGGTCCTCTTCATCTTCTCACCAGGAGAAATCCAGGAAGCACAGCACCGGGATAAGCACCGGGACAAGGCTTGGTCAGCTTCCTGGTTGAAGTCACCCCACAAACCGTCGGCTGCAACGGAGTCATCCCCCTGCAGGGGGTTGGTTCCTCCAGCCCCGCCAGCCCTCTCTTCCTCTGGGCTCTCGGTGGCTCCTCCACCTGCCCTAATTGCCATTTTGGGTGGTGGCTCTTTAGGGCAGGGGACTTCGTCTCCTGCTCCCCAGCCCCTGACACTCAGGCCCATATCTTCCATGGGCTCTCAGCCAGGTGGCTTGGCCGGTGTTAGTTCCTCGGGCATTGGCTCCACAACCGTCACCCCCCCACCCATGGCATTGCCTTCGTCAGCTCCCACTACAGCAACCGACGTCAGTCCTGCCAGACAACGCCCACAGCAGGCTGCCGCCATGTCCTCCTCTCCAATGTCGCCTCTGCCTTTGATTCAGGGGTCCCCACCCCTCAGGCACCAACTTCTCCAGCTGGGCCAGTGCTGGTGGATCCTTCCCCTGGGTGCTCCAAGCCATCGCCTGCTGGGCTGCCCCAACCCCAGCCTACTGGCCCAACTCCATCATCACTTCTGCAGCAGCCCATGCCACAGGCGATGCCTGATGGGTCAACACTGGATCCGCAACTGGCACTGGGCAGACCTACGCCTGAGTACCCTTCGATGGCTCTCCAGCCATCATACCCTTCTCTAGCACCCTCTTATCCATTCCTACATACAATATACTGCCCCAGTGGATTATAATGCCATTTTGTTCAGCATGGTGGTTCTTCATGCAAAGGCAGACTCCCCACCCCTCAAGGGCTGCCTCCGGCATCTCCCCTCTGCCCTCCCCAGGACCCCCAGCTCCACAACCCAGACTGGACTGGTCTGATTGAACCCAGCACATTAGAGTCCTCAGGGGCTCATCCTGACGTCAGTTCAGGTTCTTGAAGGGACAAATGCGGGCCCCTAGTGTCAGTCCTGGATTCTTCAGGTCATCCTCCTCACCTGGTGAGTCTTCGGACAGGGATGACCAGGCTGAGGAGGTACCCAATTCCCCCTGATGATCCATCCTTCATGGTTGTCATGCACCACATTCAGTCCATTATGGGCTACGAGACGGAGGAGCAGGACCCAGAGACATGCCGTTTGGCCATCTATCTGCGGCATCAAGATGCCATCCCCATGGTGGTGCCCCCTTTGATCGACTAGTATGAGGATGTCACTAGGGTGACCAGGAATCATCCTTCTACCACCCCTCCTCTGCCCAAGAAGGCTGACCACCTTTACCATGCCCCGGCTGGCAAGCCCTTTTTGGGGAGTCACCCTAAAGTGGATTCAGTGGTAATTAATGTCAATCAATCACTCAATCAATCAAGTCTTTATTTAACCAGGTGTTCATCGTTGAGCAGAAGCTCATTTGCAAGATGGACCTGGGTGGAGCATGAACAATTGTATATACAGGTCAACACAGGTATTTACAAGGCAATACAGATAATACTCTTTACAGAGAGGAAGAAAAAGAAGTTCATATGTACATAGAATTATACAGATATTGTACAGATTACACGGTATTTACATACATAGAAGTGTCTATAGGAAGATAAAGCAGGTTATCTAAGGTTGCAGGAGGAAGTATGTGAAGAAAAAACTAAAAATAAAAATATACACCAGGTAGAGGTGAAGGTAGGGGAGAGAAGTAGGGGAGAAAGGCTAGGAGGGCACGGTGCACAGAAAGGAGTTGGTAAAGCTGGATGTAGAGAAGGTGGATGGAGAAAAGGGTATGTGTGGGCCCGGATTGAATGCTATAAAGTACGGGCATGGTAGGATGTCACAACCCAGGGTAGTGAGCTCCTATCCGAGGTTGGGAAAGGAAGAATAAGGGGATGGATGGGCCTAGTGTTGATAAGACAGGGGGATAAGAGAGAGAACAATTAGGCTGGTGAGGAGCAAGCTGGGGGGGTCAGTACTTAAAATTGGGTCTAGGCGTGGCTATATACCAGTACTGCGTCTGAGTGGGTGAAGCAGTTACATACTTCTCTGATTGTACGGAAATAAAGCATCTTGAAAGCATTTATACCGATTACAGTGCTTAATTTGAGGGTTTTTTGTAGATCGTTCCATAAGGTAGGTAGCACGAAGCTTATGACTGCCCTGCCGAAGCGGGATTTTGCTTTGGGTACTTTAAGTGTAATAGCTGAGTAACTTCTTAACGCGTATTTCCCAATTATACTCAGGGGAAGACAGCAGGAGATATAATAAGGCAGCTTATTAGAGATGGCGCTATAGGTCCAGAGAGCAGCGTTTCTGTGGCGTCTGAACTTTAGTGATGTCCATCCCACTGCCGCATATAGGGTGCAGTGATGTGTGTCGAAGGGGAGTCCCGTTATAAACCTCAGTGCTTGATGGTAGAGTGTGTCCAGTTTAGCCATGTAAGAGTTGGGGCATTGGCTGTAGAGAAAGTCAGCGTAATCAACCAATGATAGGAAAATGGATTGGACCAGTTGTTTCTTGGCATCTCTGGTGAGAAATTGGCTGATTCTAAAAACAGTCCAAGCCTTTGCGAAGTCGTTTAGCAAGTCCTCGATATGTTCAGTGAAGGAGAGTCTTTGGTCTATCCAAACTCCCAGATACTTGAATTTTGTAACAAATTCTAGTTTTCACCTAGAACTGTGGTAATTTGGGAACTGTCCCACTGGACACAGGGTTAGCTGTATGGATAAAGAGAGAGGACCATCGCTTTAGTTTTTTGGCATTAAGGAGTAGCTTTTTTTGGAGGAGTTGGCTTTGCAAAAGGTTGAATTCTGACTGTAGGTCATTGCAGGCAGCTTCAGGTGTTGGGCAACTCACGTAGAGAACTGTATAATCTGCAAACAGATGGATGTTGGCTTCTTTTATACAGTAGTCGATGTTATTAATGTTGATTGCAAAAAGTAAGGGCCCTAATATAGAACCTTGAGGTACCCCTCTTTGCAGAGTTTTTAAGGGGGACAGGCCTCCTTCGGCTTTAACTTGTTGAAGGCACCCTGTAAGATAGTCAGTGAACCAATGCAGAGGGAGGGGTCCACACCTATGGTTTGAAGGAGGAGAGGAGCAGACTATGGTCGAGCGGTGTCGAAAGCCTTGCTTAGATCAAGGAAAACAGCACAAATAAAGTTTTTGCACTCAAGATTACGCTGCCAGTCGTTAGTAACTTTGGCGAGGGCTGAGATAGTGCTATGTTTAGCTCTGAATCCAGACTGCATAGGATTTAGCAGTTCCCTAGACTCAAGGTGAGTCCTCAGCTGTGCATTTACAATTTTCTCTAGGAGCTTGGACAGGACCGGAAGGAGGGAAATTGGCCTGTAGTTATTGAGATCGCCACGGTCACCTGATTTGAACAGTGGTATGACATGTGCTGTCTTCCATATAGGTGGTAAGGTGCCCTGAGACAGGGATAAGTTAAAAGGTGGGTGACAGGTATCGCTAGTCGTGGTAGGCAATTTTAGGAAGTAAGGGTCAAGGTCATTGGCCCCAGCACTTTTTCTGTCCCAACTGAAGCAAGAGGTCCTCTACCTCTTTCAGTGTGGCAGGTTGAAGTGAGAAAGGCGCGAAGCTATCGGATTTCAGGCAGTTGGCTGGCAGTCTGGGGCTGAAGTATGTTTGCAGGAGTTATCAAATGCCATTCCTGCAGTAGCAAAGTGGTTATTGAATCGTCAAGTATATCCATCTTTTGGGTTATAGTCAAGTTGCCAGAGGTAATCTTGGTCGGAGTAGATTTCCTGGGAGTGGCCTAGCAGATCACTGATTGTGTTCCAGAGCTTGATTGGGCTCTTTGTGGCAGAAGTCGAGTTCGGATTTGAAGAAGGTGGTCTTGATTCTCTGATTGTTTTGGTACATAAATTTGTAGTCTCCTGAACTAGTTCCAATCCTCTGCAGTGTTCAGTCTACGTGCTTTTTCCAGAGCTTATCTCTTTCTAGAAGCAAGGACTTGATCTGAGGGTGAACCATTTACAGGTTTTGGTCCTAGTTCGAACTTTAATAAGGAGACATACTTATTAAGGGCCCTTGATAGAATGTTGTGGAAGATATTGTAAGCTGACGTGTCGTTTGGCCAGGTAGAAATCTTGCCACTCAGGCGAGTACTTAAGCTCGTTTAGGTAGGCATGTTCATTGAAGTTGCACCTGGATCTCTTCATAGAGAACTTGCTGATGGGTGCTGGGTTGTTGGTGGATCTTACTCCCGCAATAAAACAATGGTCGCTGGTATCTGAGAAGAAGACATCAGCGTGGGAGAAGAGATGAGGTTTGCTCACTATTAGCACATCCAAAAGTGTACTTTTACTGGGGTTCTTCATGTTTGGGCATGTTGGTTCAGTAATAAGTTACGTCAGCCCATTTCATCACAGAAGGATGCAAGGGGCAGCTGTGTGAAGAGCCAGTCAAAGTTGAGGTCTCCTAAAATAATAGTTTGTGGCAGCCCCTGTCCCAACTTGTCACTTAGATATGACACAAGCTGTAGGCCAGCAGACGGTGGTCTGTAGCATCCTATTATGCAGAGTGCAGTAGTCTGTGTAATTTCCACTTTGAGAATTAGGCATTCGAATTCGCTGGTGACAGATGCCGAGGATAAGCAGGAGGCAGAAAATTTGTCTTTAACGTAGATAGCTACCCCTCCTCCTTTGGCATGCCTATCAGCTCTGAACAAGGCATAGTTGGGTATGTTTACTACTCTATCAGCGGTGCTGGGTCTAAGCCAAGTTTTGGAAATCACAAGTATGTCAGGAGAGGTATGATTTACCCAGGTTTGTATTAAGGTTATCTTTTTAAGGAGGCTACATACGTTAATATGCAATGTGGTGCATGAATCTACTAAGAGGTCCAAACACCTTAATACCCTTCCCTGGATCAGGAGTCCAGGCAGCTGGATCCCCTTGGCAAATGTGTTTTTGCCTCTACTACTCCAGGCCATAAATTATCTGGCCCACATGGTCCAATATCAGAACGTTCTTTGGGACCAAGCCAGGGACCTGGTGTAGATCTTACCAGAGGACCCAACTAAAATGCAGCTCGCCCAACTTATGAAATTGGACTTGGACATGGGCAGTCATGTCCTTTGGGCAGCTTATGATGCTATGGATGTCTCCGAGCATGGGGCAGCTGCTGGGGTTTATCTCTGGTGCCATTCTTGACTCTGGGTATCTGGCCTTGCCTCGGACGTTCAAGCCAACATTTTGGATGCCCACTTTCGAGGGTCAGTCCTTTTCTTTTGGGGGGGATGTTCAGGACATCATTTCTACCCTACAGGAGTCGGGTGGACCCTCAAGTCGGTCCATTCGCTCTATCACACCCAACCTAGGGTGGGCCAATGTCAGCCCTTTTGTCAGTCCTTCAGCAAGCAGTCTCAGAACCAGCCTGCCAAGGGTCAGCACAAGCGTAAGGCCACAGTGGCCCCTGCTGCTGCCACCCCCAGAGTCACCAGGGCTCCCGTGGCCCCCCTGCCTGTGCCCACCCCTACTTCTGACTCCTTAGCTGACTCCCCATCCCAGCCAAGCATCCAAGGGAGGCAGTTAGGGGTCATTTCTCTCTCCTCCTAGAGGGGTGGAAGGGTGTGACCATGGACAACTGGGTGATCCAGATCATAGAACACGGTCACACTCTGGAGTTCCTGGAGTGGCCTCCTGAACCCCCCCTTCACTCCACATATCCCCCGCACACCTGACTCTGGTTTGGGAGGAAATTCAGGCTCTTCTTCTAATAAGAGTCATAGAGCCCATCCCTCAGGCTCAATGGAGAAGGGGTTTTTATTCCCACTGTTCCTTGTTCCCCAAAAGACCGGGGATCTTCGGCCCATCCTGGACCTGAGCCATCTGAAACTGTACATCAAGTACAAGTGCTTCCGGGTGGTCACCCTCCAGGGGCTGTTATGCCTTTTGCACCAGGGGACTGTCTCTGCTCTCTGGATATGCAGGATGCTTACCTGCACATCCAGATCTTTCCTGACCACCATCACTTCCTCCGCTTCCATTTTTCAGGGAGCCCATTTTGAATTCTGAGCCCTCCCTTTTGGCCTTTACTCAGCCCCGCAGGTATTTACAAAATGCCTGGTAGTGGTGGCAGCTGCATTGTGGAGACAGGGCTTCTATGTGTTCCCTTACCTGGATGACTGACTACTAGCAGCCCCCTCCAGGGACCGCTTAGTTCAGACCCTGGAATACACCTTCCATTTCTTCAAGGCCCTGGGGATCACTATAAATCTGTCAAAGTCCTACCTCTCCCCTTGCCAGCACCTTCAATACATAGTGGCGGTCCTGGACACCAGCCAGGGTAAGCCTTTTTTGCCTGAGGACAAGGTGGCATGACTGATGGAGCAAGCCCATCTGGTTTCCTCCAGCAAGCAGGTCCCCACCAAGGTTTTCCTGTGCCTTTTGGGCCACATGGCAGTGGCAATTGCCTTGGTTCCCACTGGCCCACCTGCATATGCGGGTTCCTCAGTGGACCTTGAGGGTCCAGTGGGACCAAGGCACAGATGACCTGGACCATTTGGTCCTGGTCTCTGACCTGATCTGGTGGGTTCTGTCATGGTGGCTGAATCTGGAAACCTCTTTCGGGGCATCTTTTTTCAGCTCTTGACCCCCGGCAGATTCTCATGACAGATGCTTCCAGCCTGGGATGGGGTGCTCATCTGGCTGAGCATCAGACCTGGAGTACCTGAACAGATGTAGAGCAAGGTCTTCATATCAATGTCCTGAGATGCAGATGGTTCTTTACACCCTGCAGGCCTTTTAAACTCATCTCCTCCCCGGTCCGCTGCTGGTGCAGATGGTCAACATGCATGTGGTGTATTATATCAACAAACAGGGGGGACCCATTCATATCTCCTGTGTCAGGAGGTGAAGAGATTCTGGTCTTGGGCCATGGAGCACGGTCTGGAGCTCTTGGATGTACATGTGCCAGACGTTAAAAACTTATTGGCCGACAGACTCAGCTGCTCTAGGTCACGGGCTCATGAGTGGAAGCTTCTAACTTCCATGGTTGAAGATCTCTTCAACAGGCCATCCAGAGTTGGACCTCTTTGCGTCTCCACTCAGTGCAATACTGCCATTTTTTTGCTTGCTTGTTCCCAGGCCTGGAGTTTTCTGGCAAGATGCATTGTCCCTCTCCTGGAAAGGGAGGTTTCTGTGCACCTTTCCTCCCTTCCTGCTCCTGCAGAGGGTTCTGCTCAAGCTCCTGTTGGAAGGGGTGAAGATGATCCTCATAGCCCCATTCTGGCCATGCCAGATTTGGTTCCCCTTGCTGCAACAGCTGGCAGTGGAACCTCCGGTGCCCTTGCCCCTGTGCACAGGTTTGCTCTCCCAGGACCAGGGCACCCTGGTCCATCAGGACCTAAAGTCCCTGCATCTTCATGCATGGCTCCTGCACACCTAGCTATTGCCTGCTTCAGGGTATCCTCTAGAGTTGAAAATGTTCTGGTGGTGGCCAGGAAACCATCCACAATGGCCACTTACGCTATGAAATGGAAATGCTTTTCCATTTAGGCTGCTGTTCACCATTTGGATCCTTTCATCTGCAGGGTGAATCAGGTGTTGGAGTACCTCCTTTTCCTTTTGGATTCAGGCTTGGGGCACTCCTCACTTTAGGTGCAACTTTCTTCCATCTCTGTGTACCATGCACCTATTGAGGGCAAAGCTGTCACCCAGCTTGAAGTGTCCCACACATTCCTGCAGGGCATTTTGCATCCTAAACCTCCCATTTGGGACCTGGTCTCTCCATGGGACACCAATTTTATGTTGGAGAAACTCACTTTATCTCCCTGTGACCCAGCTGCAGATTGTGAGCTGCGCTTTCTCACGTGTACAGCGTCCTTTTTAGTTGCTGTTACTTCTGCTCAAAGGATTTCCGAGCTTCAGGTTCTTATGTGTAAAGAGCCTTATTTGGTTTTTTCACAAAAACAGGGTGACTTTGCGTGCTAATCCTAAGTTTCTGCCCAAGGTAGTGTCAGAGTTTACTTTGAATCAATCCATCCACCTTCCAGTTTATTTTCCTGAGTATTCCAATCAGGAGGAGTCCTTGCTCCATGCTTTGGATGTACATAGGATTTTGTGGTACTACACAAACTGCACAAAGCCTTTTAGAAAATCTGAGCAGTTCTTTGTTTTATTCGCCCCCCAGAGAGAGGGCGCTCCTATTTCCAGTGTTTGTCTACGTGGTTAGTGAATTGCATTGTTTATTGCAACTGCAAGTGTAACAAACCCCTTCCAAGGGTAGTTAAAGGCCATTCCACTAGGGGCATGGCTGCCTCCATGGCTTCCTTCAGAAATATGTCTGCTGCGAACATCTGTGCAGCTGCCATCTGGAGTTGTGTCCACACCTTCACCAAGCATTAAAGTCTGAACATCGCTTCTAGGCGCAGGGCCAGTTTCAACCTGGCAGTTCTTTAGAGCCTTCTTTCATAAGCTCTTGGCTGCTGATATGTCCTCCTCCCAGTGGTGTTATCCTGGTGACACTTAGTACTGCTTGGGACTCAGTCCTACCAGTGTGGCCTGCTGCAAGAGCCTTCTTCAAAGTTAGATAGTACAGTTACGTAAGAACTTACCATAACAGTAGATCTTTGAAAGAAGCTCTTGCAGCAGGCCCTGCTTTCCCTCCTCCCCACTGCTCTTTTCCTTCGCACTACTTCTGCCTTTTCTTTGGCTCTCGGGAAACCTCCTTGGTTCTTCTTTAGCTGCTCGTATCAGGTCTCCAGTAGGAGAGCTGAGGGAGGTGTGGGGAATGCCCACCTATATAGTCTAGGCTGATGTCAGTGGACTGACATTGGCGATGGGCAGTCCCCTGTGGTACACCGCTAGCTAGACATTTTCTGTGTGGTCCTGGCACCTGGCACCTGGCAGCTTAGTCCTACTGGTGTGGTTTGCTGCAAGAGCTTCTCTTGAAAATCTACTGTTATGCTAAGTTCTTATGTAGCTGTACTTTCTGCACCTAGTAAAGTGCCTACATGACCCAGAGAAGTGTGTACGTAGTGGTACTTCATCAACAAAAGTCTCAGTGAAGTGCCACTATGCATAGTATTCACCAGGTGAAGTCGCACTTCTTTGGTAAAAACTATACAAAGTGCTTCTTTGTTAAAAAATCAAAACAAAAAAAAACAATTTTAAATGTAGAAGCCAATCCCCAACCACTGTGAGCTACAGTGTTCCCACACCATCCAGTCCATTTACTGATGCAAACCCACACCCCTTCATACTGTAGTACCCTCCTCCTTCCTTTCACCCCTCCTGTGTCACAGAAGTTTTATAGTATTTAATGTGTTCTTCCTTCTACCTACACCATGTCAGTAAATCACTGCACAACTCACTCCCCCATTGCCCTCACAGTATGCCTGTCCTTGAAGTCCACAAATAGTGTGATGACTCGCACCCCACTCACCTTCTAGCACCCAACTTCTCTCCTCAGTCCAACCCCCTAAGTAGCCAAAAGTATGCATAAATAAGTCAGTTACAGGTAGAAAAATGGTCTTGCGCAGGAGCGAGCATGCTCACTCTTTACTGTTCTGCTGCTGAATGAATAAATGAATGAATGAAGATGTCTTCTATAGTAACAGTTGACTGACTGACTGACTGACTGACTGACTGACTGACTGATTGACTGAAAGAGGCCATGCAGTGTTACTGTGGTTAAGGACATCATCATTCACTCATTCGGAAGCTGGACATTGAAGAGTGAACATGATCACTCCAGCGTAGGACCGTTTTAATTTTTACAGGTGTAACTGATATATTTATGTGTCATTTTGGCTATGAATGACTTGGTGGGGTAGGAGAGCAGTTGGATCCTGGAGGATGTGAAGGGCGGGATTATCACACTATTTTTGGATTTTGGGAGCAGCGATGGGTAAAGGGAAATGGGTGGTGGGGGTGTTTTATTGATATTGCGTGGGAAGGGGAAGGGATATAGTAATATTCTGGAAGTTCACTGAAACAGGAGGGTAGAACGAAAATGGGTTTCAGAGATTGGGGGTGGCGGCACGGAGTCAATACCCTGCACAGCAGAATGTCGTGGAATATAATCGCGTTGCACAATTTAATGAAATCTTTTTTTTTATGTGGGGGGGCTCTCCCCCACGCCCCCTGTTAGGGGGGGCTGCGCTCCCTGGACCCCCCACTTAGGATTCTAACTCTGGGGGGGTCCAACACAGAGAGCGCACAGGTGCGGGGTTCACGCATAATGCCGTACGCTATTAAGTGTACAACATTATGACCCGGTACATGGGGGGGTTGGGGGTATGTATCAGAAAATAGTCTCGGTGGTGGGGGAGGCGCCATAGCTCACAGTTGGTGGGTGGTGGTTTCTATGTTTAACAATAATTTTTTTAGTACAAAATACTTTGCTGCATGAAGTTTGTGGTGATGTTGGAAACTTCACCCCACTATACATATTGAGAATTTGCTGATTTTGCACCAACTTTGCTGGAAAACCTTTAATTTGCAATGTCTGCAGTCCTAAGGTTTTTGGACAGTTTCCAGGCTACTTGGGTGATTATACACAGAAGGGAGAATGGATATTCCAATATTTCCAAGTGTTTTTCCAATTTTCAACTGAATTTTCATCAATAGAAGCACCTCAGATAGAGTTGGTGTCTTTCATAATGTATTCTGCATCTTTTGTTGCAAATGGATTCATCAATTGAATAGTCAGCAGGTAGATTTTGATGGATATAGATGTAGGCAGATCATGCAGTTATATTGATGTATGACCCCTTTGAAAAGCTGACAGCATGTCAAAGTTGTTGGGATTTCATCTCCATGTTGTCTGTTGAGAAAGGTAGGCCACACCGCTGTATGCTCTAGCCTGTTTTTGTTTTCTTTTAAACATTAACAGTGTTGGTTCTGATATTGAAAACTGTAATATGCATTACTACTCTAATAAGACACCCTTTGCATTTTAGTAAGGGAGAGAGAAGTAAGTAAGTGGCTACAAAGACAGGAAGAGGGGTTGCAGGCAGAATGAGAGTAATGTGTGGAGAGTTACGTGCACCAAACCAAGGAGCCTTGGAAGTACATTTCCAGACCTGGAGGCCATTATGGGGGAGGCAGACCTGGATCTTGTGGCCAGTACTGAGTCATAGTACACAGGGAGCCACAATTGGGACATGGCCATTCCAGGCTACACTCAGTTCAGGAAGGATGGGGAGAGGAGGAAGGGTGGAGGAGTTATGCTGTATGTCAGTGAGGGTATCAGAGTGATGGAACCATAAGGCAACCTAGGGGTAAAGGATAGGTTAGAGGTGCTGTGGGTCACCCTGGAGACAGGAGCCAGAGCCACTATTCCCACTGGGGTGACATACAGACCTCCAACATGGGGGAATAATTGGATAAAGCACTGGGGGAAGCCATCAGCTCGTGGGCAGAAAAAGGGTAGGTGCTGCTGTTGGGGACTTCAATCTACTAGATGTAGATTGGCTTCTCTCAGCTGTGGCTCGGGCTAAAAGCAGGGCCATCCTAGACTCCCTGCAGGGGGTGTTTCTCAGGCAACTAGTCAAAGAGCCCACTCAAGATGGGCCAATACTGGACCTGGTGCTCACAATTAGGGACAGTATTGTGGACGTCAAGGTGGGATGCCACCTGGGCACCAGCAATCACCGTATAGTGTGGTTCAACTTATGGATGGTGGCAGACAAAAATCACAAAGGACAAGAGCCCTGGATTAAAGGAGGGCAGATTAAAAAAAGGGTGAACACCTCAGAGACAACCTAGTATGTGGGGGATTGCCAGGGTGGGGTGGAGGAACAAATTAAGGGATGGCATAGTGAAGGCAACAAACCTCTGAGTGAAAGAAGTGAGCCCAAACAGGAGGAAAAAGAGACCAACGGTTCTCAAAGGAAGTGTCTGTGAAGGTAAGGGCTAAAAGGTGGCAGTCAGGAGGTACAAAGAGCTACAGAGGGAAGGTGATAGGGAGATGAACCAGGAAAAGCAAGGGAGAAGCAGGGAATGTGGTTGGGGCACAAAGGCACAAACAGAAGGAAGGATAGCCAAAGGAGTAACTAATGGGGCAAGGTCATTTTTAGATACATAAGTGAAAAGAGGAAGACAAGGGGAAGGTTTAAGAGGTTAAGAGGTGCAGGGGGAGACTGGGCAGAGGAGTATCAGGAAAAAGCAAATATCCTAAACAGATAATTCTGCTCAGTCTTCACAGTGGGGGAGAGACGGGGATGGACCACATAGAAGCAGCAGGAACAAAGTGAGGGGGAGGTAGAAACAAGTCCATTCACAGAAGAAAGAGTCCTGAGAGGACTTGTGAATCTTAAAGTGGATATGGCTATGGGGCTGTATAGGGTGCATCCAAGGGTGCTAAGAGAGCTTAGGGAGGTACTGACTGCACCTCTAACAGCCCTGTTCAACAACTCGCTGGAAACAGGAGTGGTTCCCTAGGACAGGAGGAGGGCAGATGTAGTCCTGCTTCATAAAAGTGGCAGCAGGGTGGAGGATGGCAACTATAGGCCGGTCAGTGTAACGTAAGTGGCGGGGAAGTTAATGAAGACACTTTTAAAAGAAAAGCTAATGGAGTATCTTAATCCAGTGGGTTACAAGACCCGAGGCAGCATGGATTCATTTGGGGGGCATGTCAGATGAACCTGATTGATTTCTTTGACTGGGTGACCACAGAAATAAATCAGGGTGGGGCAGTGGTCACGGCCTACTTAGGCTTTAGCAAGGCCTTCAACATCATACCACATAGGAGGCTTATAAGGAAACTGAGAGTTTGGGGTGGGAGCCAAGGTGGTAAACTGGGTATGGAACTGGATGATGGATAGGCAACAGAGGGTGATGTTAAACAGCACTTACTCTAGTGAGGTAAGAGTCATATTCTTCCATCCATCTGTTTCGCTGCACCTACCATGTTAATCCTTCTTCTCCTCCTCCTCTTACATTTTGACCCCCCCGCATGCATTGCCCCACCACTCTCTCCCCTCAATTCCCCCCTCCCGATCATTGTATCCTCTCGCTACACATTAAACCTTTTAACCCCCCACAGCCCTTTGTCCAGCTCTATCCTAACGACCCTCTATCCTTCCTCTCTTTTCCTCTGTCCCTCCACTGTCCCTGGTATCTTTCCATCTGTGCACCCACCATTACAACTAAACGTTGCAGATCTAAAAGACACAAGTTGCTACCTCTTGTCTCTATTTTTACCAGAATCCTCATTCTCCTCCTATTCCTCTCAGGTACCATCCATCCTAACCCCGGCCCAGGAAATCCCATCACCCTCACCCCTCAGCCCCTCCTTAATAAGGAAAGAAACATCAGCATAGTCCACCTAAACATTCAGAGTCTCCCAGCCAAACCCAACACCTTTCAAGCCTGGGCTGCCCTCTATGACTTTGATGTCATTGCCCTCTCCGAAACCTGGCTCTCCCATAAAATCTCCGATGGGGAGATCAAGCTCAGCGGCTACACCGCTGTCAGAAAGGACAGACAGACTAAAAAAGGGGGCGGCTGCATGTTCTTTATATCTAACAAATTCTCTTTCACTGAACACAACCCCAGCTCTGAGTTTTCCCTACTTGAAACCCTCTCAATCTACCTCCTCCTCCTTGGCCCCAATAAAACCATCACCCTCACCACCACCTATATCCCCCCAGGAACCCCGCACTCTGAGTTTGAGTCTTTACTAGCCCTTAAACACTCCCTCCCACTGAATAGAGAGTGGATCCTCCTCGGTGATTTTAACATAAACTGGGACTCCAGCCATGCCGACACTGCCAAATCCTGTGTCGTGAATCTAGGTCTCCACCAGCTTATCTCCTCACCTACTAGATCCAACTATAAAACTGGGACTCACACACTTATAGACTGGATCGTCGCCTCTCACTACTCCCGCATCACCAACTCCAGTGTTTTGCCTGACTGTATCAGCGATCACTGTGCCATTTTCTGACTATGACCAGCCTGTCTACCCAAAATCCCTCCTAAATTCATTTTCTACAGGAGACTAACTGATCAGAAAATCGAGTGGATAACCCACGATCTCAGTCTAGTGGACTGGTCCTTCACAGAGGGGCCAGGCGACTGTGACTACCCTAGATAAATTCTCCAGGAACCTTGGCAGTGTCTATGACAGGCATGCTCACTTAAAAAGGGGTCAAATTAATGAATGGATCTCACCTAATATCATCAAACTCATGAGATCCAGGGACAAAGCCTGGGCCTGCTACCAAAAGCACAGGGACCCAGCCTAGCTTTCCTCTATAGGTTGCTGTGAAACAAGTGCAAATCAGCTGTAAGAAGAGCAAAAATCAACTTCCTGCATGACAAACAACTCAGTGAATCCTCTAACCCCATCAGCTTTGGGGGACCCTTAACTCGCTACTAGGCAAGATCAAAAATTCAGATCCCATCACGCTGCACCATGGTGCCAACCAGACTAATGACCCGACCGAAGTAGCTAACATTTTCAACAACTTTTTCGGCAGCCTCGAAAAATACAAACCTACCCCTTCCTCTCCTATTCCCACCCCCATCACCCCCACCCCAACCCTGAAGGCAGGACTTTCTTCGACTTCTGCTTCAAAGCCCTAAAACCTGCTGACACCAAAAAGCTCATCCATGGGAATAACCCCAAACCCAGTAAAGGTGGCGACAGTACAGATTATAAAATTCTTAAACTCTCCATTAATGCCTTGGCAGTCCCCATCACCAATCTACTGAACCACTCCCTCTGTTCTGGCTTCTTCCCCACCATCTGGAAAACCGCCACCCTCAGACCCTTATTCAAGTCCGGGTCTAGAAATGAGGTGGGCAACTGCCGTTCTATTTCCCTCCTTGCCCCTCTCTCAAAAATTATAGAGAAGGCTGTGCACACTCAACTCGCCAACTACCTGGAATCCAACAACCTACTCTCTAGTGCCCAGCATGGGTTCAGATCTGGACACAGCACCGAAACAGCCCTGGTCCGGTTCACCAGTAAAATCCTTAAAGCTAATAACAAAAGCAAGTACACTGGCTCTGTTTTTATTGACCTTACCAAGGCCTTCGACCTTGTGGACCACACCCTCCTCCTTAACACCCTAAAAGGCTTACATCTTTCTGATGACGTAATAAAATGAGTCGGTAGCTACCTCTCTGGGAGATCCCACAAGACCGCAATAGTAGGCCACTTCTCAGAATGTCTAATTAAATATGGTGTCCCCCAGAGATCGATCCTGGGCCCCCTTCTTTTCTCACTCTTCATAAATAACCTTCCCTCGATATGCCATTCCACTCAAATTGTACTTTATGCTGATGACGTGGCCCTTTTCTGCAGCAACAAAAACCCCATCATGTTGTTCCACAATCTGCAGTCTGATTTCATGAAGCTTCACTCCTGGTTCTCTGGTAACGGCCTTGTCCTCAACTCCAAAAAGACCAAGCTCATGATCTTCTTGGGACCCAGGAAAGCCCCAGCCCCTGGTTTTAAACTCCTTGACAATTCCGGCAACCTCACTGAATAGGTGTCAGAATTCAAATACCTAGGTCTCCACCTTGACCCCTACCTCTCATACAATCTCCACATCGGTAACCTCATAAAGAAGGTGCAGGTCAGACTTAGTCTGCTCTACAGGATTAAAAAGTTCCTCATCCCTGCATCCAGACTTCGTGTCACTAGCTCTCTACTCCTGCCTCTTATTAACTACAGATCTATTGTCTTGTCACCCCCTACCTCATCCCTCCTTTTCTCCAAACTTAGAGTCACATACAACAGCATAGCACGTTTCATCACTGATCTCCCCTGGAAAACACACCACTGCTCACTTTATTCCTCCCTCGAGTGGCCCACTCTAGAAGGGAGATTACATCTTAAGATGGTCTCCTTCCTACATAAGATATACCTCAATATCCCCCCCCCCCAGCATTATCTCCTATTCCCTCACAGCACCTGGACATTTGACTAGGGTGCCTCAAGTCTGGTTTTTGATACCCCTTTCTACAGGACCAAGCATGCCTATTACCTTCAAAGGAACAAAGCTTTACAACAATCTGCCCCCCCTGAAATCCAGGCTTGTGGGTCCCTTTATTCTTTCAATTCCTCCCTAAAGGAGCACATCCTCCTATCATCCACCTGCAGCTGCACTGATAGGCCTCCTCCATAGCCCTCTCTGTAAATCCCAGCATCTCTCTCTCCCCCGCATCACCGCACTTTTCTTCTCCCCATCGAGTGCCCTGAAACTTCCTGCCCTATACAATACCTGAAAACATTTCTGTTTATCAGTCTGCACTCTGGTCGACTCTTGTACAATTTTACCCATGTAATATGCTAGTTTTATTTTGCACTTGTTAGTTCCTTGTACTTCTATACACCTGTATATATAATGTATTTACTTCATTGTATGTCATAGGTAGTTCATTGTATGTCCTATGTATTCCATTGGCCTATGTATTTGTTCATCTGTTTTATTTCCTACACTGGATGTTTGTGAAAATGGGCATTTTTGCTCACATACCTTCCAGTATACAAATAAAATTGATTGATTGATTGAAGAGTGACCAGAGGAGTTCCTCAGGACTCAGTACGGGGACCAGTCCTCTTCCGTGTCTTTATAACTGACGTCTCAGAGGAGCTGAAAGTGAAGGTATGCCTCTTTGCAGATGACACTAAAATCTACACTAAGGTAGGGTTCCATGTCTTAATAGTGATCACTATTATGGCGAATGTATATCGCCGAAAAGCAAATTGGTGATATACACTTGTTGGTGACCAACATCCGGAAAAACAAAAAGTGTTTTTGCGAGCGGGGGTGGGGGGGTGTGTGGCTCCCTGCACTCCCCTGATTTTAGATTCTCAATTCCAGGGGATACATGTCGGGGAGGGGGCACAGTCCAAATAAAAAAAAAATTAAGTCCTGCAGCCACAGGCAGTGGCAAAATTTCTACCCTCCTGGTCCCCAGCCCCCAACCCAGTACTTTCTAAGCCAGAGATAGCCACCCACACTACCACACCACATGGTTAGCTTGGCAGCTGCAGGCACATCAGACCCCTAAAACCCTTTCCCTGTCCCTCCCCTTCTGATCACCTGTCCCTAAGTTTTCTTTCATGTCGGGTCACTACCCTTACAGGGTAGCCCATGGGGATAGTGCTGAATATGAGTCGCCATTTTGATGGTTGCCCATATTCAGTCCCTATCCTTACTGGATACCATAGGGTAGATACTCCAGAGGGGATGGAGAGAATAAGTAGAGACCTGAGAAAATTTGAGGAGTGGTCAAGGGCATGGCAGCCAGGTTTTAATGCGAAGAAGTGCAAAATCCTACACCTAAGGCACAGAAACCCAGAGGTGGTGTATAAAATGAAGGAGCAAGTATTGACAGTTACAAAACAAGAAAGGGACCTTGGGGTAATCTTACCTGATGACCTCAAGGTGGTGAGGCAGTGTGACAATGCAGTAGGCAGGCCCAGTGGGAGGCTGGGGAGCACAGGGTGGGAATCACCAGTAGAAGGAGAGAGGTGCTGTTACCACTGTATTGATCATTGGTGAAAGACCTCACCAGGAATACTGTGTCCCTTTCTGGAGACAACATCTCAGAAAGGACATTGATTGACAGGATAAAGGCTGTCCAGAGGAGGGTGACTAAAATGGTGCAAGGGCAGCATCATAAGTCCTATGAAGAGAGACTGAGGGATCTCAGTATGAACACCCTGTAAGAGAGGAAGGAAAGGGGGGATATGATAGAGACCTGTAAGTGCCTCATGGGGTGAATAAGGTGCAGGATGGGAGTATTTTTCAGGAGAACAAGGGGGCATGCAAAGAAGCTAGAAGAGGGGAAATTTAGGAGGGGTATGAGAAGTATTTCTTCATTGAAAGAGCGGTGGATGCCTGGAACAATCTTCAAGCGGAGGTTGTGGGGGTGAAAATAGGAAGGGTTTGAAGCATGCGTGGGAGAGGCACAAAGGAATCTTGGTAGGAAAGTGTGTGTGTGTGTGTGGGGGGATAGCCAGAGATCAGATTCGATCTGCGGTGACAGTATAGGCTGGGACAAAATAAGCAGGCTGGGTGAGGCAGGCAGTCCTTGACTGCTGACAAGTTCTATATTTATACTTTCTGGAACTGTACCTCCTATAGTATTGGTACCAAAACCTTTCAAAGTGCCTTTAATTAAAAGAAAGAGAAACTGGTAATTTTGAATTACAACTGAGCAGAAGCTTGTGAGTTTAAATTAGGATTGAAATGTAAGTCAAACCAAATATATTTTTCTACCAGCAGTATCTTTGTTTTCTCTATTTTTCCCAAATGTTCCCCCCGGATGGTGATGGCATGGATATTGTTAAAGTGTACAAGCATATGCAGTTTTACTCCAAATTGGACTTCAGTATACACATTGAAAAAATGAGTACGAAAGGAATTTGTGTATAGAAACCGGATCCTTGTACTCTGGACTTCATTAGCTGCTCGTCTACATGTGCTGTCATTGTATCCTCCTTGTGGCATCATAATCATTTCATGGCAACCAAATGTGATTCACAAAGGATTGTGATATACAGTGCAGACAGACAGTAGGATATGATGACGTCTGGAGGACAAGGATCCTATTTTCAAGCAGCTGCCCTTAGGATAAAGAAAAAGAGGAAAATAAATGCAGAAAACATGAAAAATAGAAGCAGAATTGTGTGTAGTATATTAGGTTTTCAAAGTTCTTCCCGAGTTGTCACAGGCATTTAGATCATGTTAACTGAAGCAAGAAAAAATTGATTTATAATGTGTGATGGAACATTTTTTACATATAGAATAATGTATAGACAGCCAAGTGTGACAAGTATTTTTTTACTCACCTGCAGTGTGTAATGCCACATAAATCAAGAGAGCAAAGCCCAAGTGGTTTATGTTGGCATCCCACACCAAGGTCATGTAAGAAACACAAATTTACTGCTGCCCTTGATTGACAATGTCAATAAATGGTTCTACTATATGACAAAATAACAGCACGTAGATTGCTGCTTGTGAGCATGACTGAGGGCAATGTCTGTTGCATGTGTGTGGTGTCACACTTGTGTATAATGGAGAATGACACACCAGCTGATTTCAGTGTGTAATCAAGGCTAACCAGTATTTAGATTAGTTTTAATTATTTATTGCTAAACAATGATTTCTTGGTGTTTTGTCTCACAAACAAAAGACTCTAAGAAGCTTCTCACCAAAGCCATACTGCTATGATAGTATGCATTCTCTAGTGTCCATTCATGTCCTGGTACCGATGCAAGAGCCTCAAGAAAAAGGGATTAACTTTGCCCAAAAGATAATTAATAGCCATGAAACCAGATTGGATATAGGCAGATCTTGTTCATGTATGCAGTTGCAGTACTTGTGCCTTGCATCAGTGAGGCAAGGGGTTAAAAATACTGCTACACACATGGCTAAGTCAAGAAAAATCATGTGATATTTTCTCCAGTAATGTACTTCATTAGAAACATTTTGGAATGGTGTTAAAAAATATTTCGTGTATAACTTACCGTGCCCGTGCCTGTGGTAATGGTACAGGAGCTGCTGATGGCGGGGAAAACTTGGAGTCTTCAGAACTAGTATTGCTAATGTCTTAACCACAGAAAAAATGAAAATAATTATAAATGTAATGGAACAGAGCAATCACAAAAAATCAGACTTCCATATCGTACACTGTCTTTAATTAACTACAGGTATAATAAATCAAAATAGACTCATTGTGGTTTACGACCATCAAGAGACTAAGTCTCCAAGGCAGAGCTAATTAAAATGATTACTGACTGCTGGTAAAGGACCAGTACATAATTCACAAATACATGCCCCTGAGGGAATACTTAAAAGCCAGCAACTAATAATCTTCTCTTTAATTCAGAGTCCAAGTGGTGTAATGCAGTGGGACCAAATGCAGTTTATCTCTCAATGTTTGTTTACTTGAAAGGATTCATTTGAATTAATGAAGTGAATAATTATACATGTGTTAAGGTCTGGGCTTTGGCCCTCCAAGGGAACCTATAGTGTCTGATCAGATGGTCTATTAGGCCATAAAACACTTTTTTATGAGATTGCTGCAGGTTTCTGGAGACTTAAATTAGGTTGTGCTTCAAGAATTACAGTATAGTAAATGATTAATTATTGGCACTTAAAATGTAAACATTACACCTAACACTATTATTGGCACTTCATTCATGTCATATTAAATCTAGCATAACTTCATGGCTGACAGAGAAAAAAACTAGTACTTACTGTCATCATGGTCACACACTTCATATTCATCGTAGCTTTTTGATTCCTAAAAATAAAATTTGATTTTAGATATACAATTTAATTTACAAAATGATTTCCAAGGTTTAATATCATTTTATAGGTAAAAGATGATCTGCAGGCTGCATAAATCAACATAAAACTGTAATGAGAATATCACACCTTGCACACAACTCCTTTTTTTTAAAAAAAAGTGTTTATGCTCCATCTCCCACCCAGTCATGTGGATCTCCCTTCTTCTGATCCCTTGATCCTCCAACCCCAGATTTGTTGTCCGGCCATCCTGTATGGCATACCTCCTCCATGCACAGATTCACAAAGAGAAGGTCGTGTCAAACACGTCTGATAGATTTCTTTGACTGGATGACCAGGGAAATAGATCAGGGAAGGGCATTGGACGTGGCCTCTCCAGACTTTAGCAAGGCCTTTGACACACCATGTTCCATTTGCAGCAATAGTTGTCAGCTGGAGTTCCTGGTATGGTTTGTACTTGGGTTGTTTCTTCTTTTTAACTTTTTAACACTTCCATTTTCTTATTTCTTTCACTTTATTTTGCACATTGGGCCTGATTCCAAAAGGGGTTAGAATGACGCAAGGGACCTGCATTAAAAGAGTTTGACACAAGGGGTGATTTGCGTCACAACTTGTGTCACACCATGATTTTGTAAGGTAGCCTGCATCTGCTGCAGACACAGCAGCACCAAAGTCCCCTGGCACCAGGGTTGTGTCCAATAACCCAGTGTGCCAGGTCGCAATGGAGCTTGTGCCACGACAGGGCTGCCACACCCCCTTTTGTTGTATTTTCAAAGCTCTGCCATGGACGCAGCAGGGGACACCACTTAGACCAGACAGGAGGTGGTCTAAGTGGTTGCACCATTGGGACTTGATTAGGTTGTGAACAGTGGTTTCTAGTACGAGCAGGGGAGGAGCCCAGGGGGTTATCAGGGCACAGTTGTCTGGTAGCTGTAGAGGCATGGCACCCAGCAGGGTGGCACCACAGTGACAGTTTCAAAAGCATGCCCGTTATTTATTAAACAAGTTCCCTGGTAGTGTAGCACCCTCCTCATTCCTGACTCTTACTTATCAGCCCTGGTGATATAGTGGATCAACCTCTCCCCCACAATCACTGATCACCCCCAAGAACAATGCAGGCAGTAGCCCTGTGGTATGGAACCCCCCGCATTCTCTGATCTCCTGAGAAAAAAAAGAAAACACTGGTCCCCTTCCTCCCCACCCCAACAGGCAGTGGTCATGTACCAACTCCCCATCTCTGACCGCTCCTGCAACAGGCCATCCCTCTGTATAACATTACAGAGCAGCCACAGAATGCATTATGCAAGTAGTGTACACTGTTATACAGTATGCGCATAATGCATTCTGTGGCTGATGGTGGTGGTGTGCTGAGGGATATGCCAGTCACAGAAGTGGGTCAGGGATGGGGGGGAGTGGGGTGGGTGACCACTGCCCGTCAGGGTGGGGAAGGAGGGGGCCACTAGACCACCAGGTACTGCAATGGCATGTCTGTGCAGGCATGGAAGGTACATGGGGGGAACGGACTGGGACCTGGCTTCTTTTTCAAATGCAGACACGAGGATCGGGGTTCATTGTGAGTTGGGGGGCCACTATACTACAACTGCTTTGTGGCTATTTTGGGGATTGTCGGGGTGGCAATAGCTTGCCAATGTAGGCATGGTACAATGGTGGCACACAGGTGCCCCGGCAATACTGGGACAGTGCCCTATGGGGGCAACACGCCTGGTGCCACTGCCTCTTCTGTGTCTGGGTTCTGGGCTTGCTGCTTCTTGGGGCACCTAGGCTGGCCCCTATGCACATGTCCACAGATACATCTGCAGACTTGCTCCAGGCCCCCCAACTGTGCCCATCTTTGAGCTGCAGGCTGAATTTTGGGGCTATTCTAGAAAGTTTGATGCAAATTGCCAACCTTCTGGAATAGCAACTTTTATGTTTGCCTCAACTGCATCAGACACAGCCCCATTCTTTGTCACAAGTTGCGTCTGATGCAGGTGGCTTCTAGAATTGAGCCCATTGTTTCAGTGCACCATTTGCCTAGTTGCACTTTAAGAGGTCTTGGCAGGAATCACCCACATCCTATGCAAATGCAGATTTTTGTTAGTATATATGACTGGCTGTGTGTGTGTGTGTGTGTGTGTGTGTGTGTGTCTGTCTGTCTGTCTGGGGGGGTCCAGTCAGCTCTGAGGAAAGCTCTGCTGAAATGTAAGCTGTGCTATGCATGCTCATGTCCTGCATGCACTTTGTTCTGTAGGCTGCTGGTCATACAACTGCTCTGATGCACAATTGCGCCACATTTATTTTCCTTTTTCAGTTCTGTCTGTCACCTCTCATTTTATTTAGCTTCTGTTGCACTTGCAATCAGCTTTGTTTGACACAAATAACTTTCTACATTAAGACAGAACTGTTATTTGAGTGTCTGTTGCTTTGAGTTAATGCTACTGTTTGGTGTGGGACCTTGACTTCACATGTGTTCAAATTTTCTCAGCTTTTCTTACAGTAAGCACTAGATTGGAGTCTGACTCTCAGGACTTTAAGCCCCTCAATTTCTTTTTTCTGTGCTAGTATCTTTGCAGTTACTCAGAGGACCCCATTTTGGAGGTTGCTTCCAACCTGTTATACCCAGCAAACTGACGTTGCCATATCTGCAAGTGTTTTCCATATTGCGACTGGAAGAACTAATGTAGGCCTGCTTGCTTTTCTAGAGAAAGAAGGGGTGAGGATAGTATTTGACTAGCTGGCCATTGAGGAGATGTTTGCTCCCACCTCAAGTGCATACAATAACCAGATGGCACTTTATTGGATAATTTAAAGAAAAAAGCAGTTTGTTTCCACATGCATGGATTGTCGATATCACAGTAGGGATTTGCAGATTCAGAAACCACCAGCCTATGACCAGGATGATAAAATCTTAAGGACTGAATGGCAGCTAATACTTAATAAAGCATCTAATGATCTCATTGTCACTGAGGAAAAAGCATAGAGAGATTAGGATACTACGAAGGTGAAAATCTGTAAAATGGAAAAAGATTAAAAATAATGTAGTGCTCAAAGAATCAGAGCAACTACTTCTCAGATAGCCTTGAATATCAATAAGTTTTAGGAGGAACTGAAACAGTATAACTTGAAAAAGCATGAGTGAGAGGATAAAGAGTATGCAGTGGGGAAAGTGTACTACTGGAAATGGAAGTCCAGAAGAGAACCATTTCGATACAAAGACCAACAGCAAAAGTGAGAGTGATGCCAATACAG
Source organism: Neoceratodus forsteri (assembly GCA_016271365.2). NCBI lineage: Eukaryota > Metazoa > Chordata > Ceratodontiformes > Ceratodontidae > Neoceratodus > Neoceratodus forsteri. The sequence goes on along the minus strand of CM028135.1, from coordinate 434,525,567 downwards.
TTATAAATCAAGAGAGTTTTTAGCACATTGGGGAAGGCAGCAACCATTGTCCCCCCATCAATGGCAGCAACTACTATACTCGCAACCACATGGTGGGGCAGAACAAGGAGGGGACATGGCAAAAGAATAAGGAAGAGGATTCAGGCAGCCCTTATCCCCCCCCAGGAGATAGAACAGAAGAAACAAGTGACAGTTATAAACTTAACAGACAAGACATTAACTAATGATCAGACTTCAGTATTACAAAAAGGGCTCTCCTTCATGCCTACAGTGAAACTGAATCCGTTCCAACTTCAGGCAGATCTGTTTAAATTTTATTGGCAACTGCGCTTAAAAAGTTTTTTTGCATGCCCACAACACCATAGCCTTCAGCTCAATAATCAACAGATGACTCATAAGCAAGTATAACAGAATTCTAGCCAGAATTTTGCTAACACTGCTGTAGAGGTAAACAGTACATAGAATATAAGGACAAGTAATAACAAACTATATTCTGATTTGGCACATTTGAAGAAAAAATCTATGTTCTGTCGACCAATTGCACAGAATGAAGCAGTTAATACATTTGCAGTGTTGGCAGATAAAGACGTAGATGTTATTTTGAAACATAGGTGTGACTACAACCTTTCAGACAATTGAAATGCGAAAGAACAAACTGTGCATAAAGAAACTATTGGATGACCCTACCCTTGTTATCAGATCAATGGATGGGGGGAGGGGCAGCAGATGTGGTGTGGGGACATTTGAATATGAGAAAATGACCAACCAACTCAGTAAAACTGAATTCTATAACAAACTCGAGAGGAACCCTACAGATGATGTGAAAAAGCAGCTACATGGTTTCTGGAAGAAGCTGTGTCTAATGGCTGGTTGAGTCAACAAGAATCTGAATATCTTAAAGTAGATCACCCAATTAAACCTGTGATATACTTGCTGCCAAAACTACACAAACATGCCACTGACCCATGAGGATAGCCCATAGTGGAGAGTATCGACTCGAGAATGGAGCCATTTTTTCAGTTCACTGACTGCTTCCTCTGCCTCCTAGTTAACGTGCTACTGTCTTTGTTAGCTGATGTGAGAGACACAGCCTTGTTTTTTTACTGGAAATCGTATTTTGCATTGTAAACATTAATGTGTACCCTCTGTATTCTTGTACTCACCCTTCATGTTTGTGTCCTTTTGTAACCTGTTTCTTACTGGAAATCATATTTTGCATTTTAAGTCTTGATTTGTACCATCTGTGTTCTTCTACCCACCCTATTATGATGCAGAACCTTTGTAAAAGAGCCTCTGATTCAAAAGTATTTGTAATCCCTAGCTGTCAATAAATAAAAATAAATATGATAAAGAATGTTAACATTAATTGGGATAGTGTACTGGCATTGATATACATTGAAAGTCCTTACATGAATATTCCCCATCAGGGTGGTCTGAATGTGAGTGAATATTACATCTCACCTGCCAGCAAGCTGCCTCACCTGGGTGCCCTTGACCAGGTGGACAGCTTCCAATGCCAAGTGGCAGTGGCTGGAAAAGCCAGCCAGTCATACTCCTTTCTCTGCCCGCCCACAAGCTCCCTTGCCTGGGTGCCCTTGATCAGCTCGACAGCTTCTCACACTGAGCAGTAGTGGCTGGAAAAGTCAGCCAGCCACGATCCTTTATTTGCCTGCCCGCAAGCTTCCTCGCCTGGGTGCCCATGACCAGGTGGACAGCTTCCAACGCTGAGCGACAGCAGCTGGAAAAGCCAGCCAGCCACAATGCTTTCTATGCCCACCTGCAAGCTCCCTCGCCTGGGTGCCCTTGACAGGGCGGACAGCTTCTGATGTCAAGCGGCAGCGGCTGGAAAAGCCAGCCAGCTGCAGTCCTTTCTCTGCCCACCCGCAAGCTCCCTCACCTGGGTAAAACTTCCACTTCTCACTGGGACACTCATTTGGGGCTCTGATTGGCTGCTGAATGCATGAACTGCTCTATCATTGACTGCTGCCTTTTACAACTATTGTTGGGATTGATTCTCACCTTTCCCAGCTTATAGCCCAGCTTTCTCCCTCGCTGTGCTTCTCTACCACTGCTTTTTACTTATTATTATTTGTTACTTTTGTATTTTACTTGGGACTTACAATGAAATGTTTAATGAAAATGCTTGAAATGTGTTAGAGGATTGAGTATATGTTTAGTTGATGTACTCTTTGTGCCTTTCACCCTTCCCTCTCTCTTTAACTTCTGCTTTTTCTTTTTTTTACACCTAAACTAGCCTTGCCTCTGTCTCTCTATGTTTGGCTGTTAGCTGAAACTTTCTGCGGTGCCAGACCAAAACTAGCTAAGGTGTCTGCTGCCTTCTTTCCCCCTAGCCCCCTTGCCTCATCCCTTCAGACCTTGTCTCACCCTATTGTCGTTTCTGTTCTTCTCCTCCCCACCCCCGATTGAACTCCTGGGCTATGCCTCGGCTAATCCCTTTAACCTAATTCCCTGCTCTAGTCTATCTCCTCAGGTGCCCTTGATCAGGCTGACAGCTTCCCACGCCAAGCAGCAGCAGCTGGAAAAGCCAGCTGGATGCACTCCTTTCTCTGCCCTCCTGCAAGCTCCCTCGCCTGGGTAAGACTTCCATTTCTCACTGGGACACTCATTTGGAGCTCTGGTTGACTGCTGAATGCATGAAGTGCTGTATCATTGGCTGTTGCTTTTGTGGCTATTGTTGGGATTGGTTTCACCTTTCCTGGCTTTCTCCCTCACTGCTTCTCTACCACTACTTTTATCTACTATTATTTGTTCCTCCCACCTTCCCCAACCCCGGCCTCTATTAAATGCTCTTGGTGTGGAGCATACTCCTCCCCCTATTTGTCCACTGGCTACAGCTCAGGCTGTCTTTCATTCAAAGGAACCCTTCTATTCCATTAACCCATTCATTGGTAACAATTCGGGCTGTCATTTGTTAAAAGGAACCCCCTTTTTCTAACTGCCCTGCATAGCTAGCTCCTTTGGTTACTAACAAACACACCTATATTTAGGCTATTTTCCAGCAAATGTTACAAGCTGAGTGTAGTACAATGGTAGCCTTGGAAGTTGCCCTTTTCTTCAGCTATTTTTTTATTAATATTTAATACTACCAATGAAGAAGCAAATGTTTCTTTGCACCAACTATTCCAGTCAGTGCTTATCCAAAATAGGACATTAGCTTATTCAAAGGGCACTGCCCCCTGCACGTATATTGTGCGCTTATATCAGCCCATGCCTACCGACTACATAAAAATGCCTCTTGTCCTGCCAGTAAAAGCATTATTATATTTTCTTTCTTGCACCAATCATTTCATTGTCCCCAGTATATCCTCCAAAAAAGATATACATACTAAGCGGCATAAAATGTGCATACTAAAAATTATCATGAGTTGCCATTGGAAACTACTAGTCATTCTCCTACTTTGCTCAGGAAATGCTGAGCTGAACCTTGGACCACCTGTTGTTCTAGATGCCCTTTCTGAACTTTCACGCATTGGTGCCTATCCACAAATGGGGCTGGGGTATGTGGAATCTGCGCATACCCTGCCGGCATAGCTGCACACCTGTGGACAAGTGTGCACCGGCAACATTCACGTCTGCTGGCCACCTGTCTGTGGCCCCGCCCCCTGGTGTGCAGGACTCCGCAAGGTGGCCCGGGGCAGAGTCGCAGGACTGGGTGCCTGAACCTGGTCCCGCACTGGATCTGTTGCGTGGTGTGGAAATCTGACAGCCGGCGGCTTGGTAGGTGAAGGAGGGCAATGCCACCAGACCTCTGATAGCACCGACCGGTACAGTGGGACAGATGGGGGGGTAACAGCTGGTGGACCATTGGGGGGATACCTGGAGCTGCCTCTGTGTATGGGTGGCTGGGTGCTGCATCAGTGTGCCGGTGCCCCTATGTGCGTTGGGAGGATGGCACCTGGTGGCATTGTACAGCTGCACACCACTGTGCTGGGGTGGGTGGAAAGCACTGGCAGCCCTCTACAGTGGCCCCAGTGGGTGTGCAGGCTATGTGCACTGTAGCCTGGTGGGTCCTGGGGTGTGCACGGGGCATATAGGGGGTTTATGGCAGGGTCCTCCCTGGTGTACCCTGAGCCCCCTATGCACCCCTGTGGCCAGAACTATGCATCGTCGTGCATAGCGTGTAGTGCCAGCCTCCCCTCATCGCATTGCTCTACGTGCAGCCAGAGGATCGGGCATGTCTGTGCTGCACCCCCCCATTGTGCATCCTGTATGGGGGGGCACAAGGATGCAGAATGCTTACGCACCCCAGATGCACGCCGTGTAGCCACTCCACCCCTACATGTATAGGAGCCATTAAGGGCATCAGCTTTCTCCACCTGAATGTCTGCAGCTTACTTAAGAAGCTTGACATGATTCAAACATGGGCACTGCATGTGTTGCCAGACATTTTTATGATTTTGGAGACCTGGCTTACTAACTCAACACCTGGCAAATCCATTAATATCCCTGGATATAGTGTCTTCAGGTGTGACAGATCTACTAGGGGTGGGGGGTAGCAATCTATATAAAGAGCAAATTCGAAGTTACAGTTATTGATTGTACTTCTATCCCAAAGAATTTGAATGCCTTGCCTTAAAATTGACTATATCATTTGAATTGGCCTTCTTAGTAACTGTATGTTATAGACTGCCCTCTGCTGGGTTTGGCATTTTACCCCACCTTCTTCAACTACTAGAAAAGGCAAGTTCTGAATGCATAATAATGGGTGACTTCAATCTTAACTGAAAGGATGAGTGTTCCCAAAAACTTAAGGAATTATGAGACTCGCATGGGTTAGTACAGATTAACCTGAGATCACCCATCCTAACAAGAAAAACCTGGATCATAGCTTTGTTCTTGATCTTATGCTTGTTAACAAGCCTCATAATGTCACCCACTTGGGGGGTCTTTCACAGTGACTTAAGTGACCATTGTGCTATGGCCGGCACTAGGTGCTCCTCTCACCTTACATCATCTTCTATCTTCAGCTAAAAAGATGCTTGAAGAACTTTTGCCAAACTGCCTTTTTGGCTTACCTTGGCAATCTTAAGTGGCAGGAGTTCTATCTGGCCCCTTCTGTCTCAGAGGCTTTCACCATTTTTCATGACCTTTTAATTGGTTTGATAGACAGGCATGCCCTCTTGAGGAAGATTAAGACTAGGGGAAGGTCACTTAAATGATTTTCTCCCACTTTAAAGAAAGCTCTTAGGGACAAAGACGTATTATGGAAAAGGGCTAGGAAGACAAAGCTGGAATCTGCCTGGCTTGCTTTTCGGGTAGCAAGGAATGCTTGCACTAAGTTAGCGAAGACAGAAGAAGCTTGCTACTTCCAAACAGCCCTCGAAGATAACAAAAATAATTCTGCCAGGTTCTGGAACATTCTCAGAGAGGCTGAGGGACATCAGACCACTTCTCCCCTGCCTGCAAAGATAGCATCTGGAGACACTACATATACAGATAGGGCCGGCATTCTGGATCAACTTAACAGTCATTTTGCTTGGCAGGCCTTGGATTTGATGCCGCTCCTGTCAGTAAGCTAAGTCCACTTGGTGGTATGAGAGATCATACAGGCTCCAGCAATGAGTGCAGGCTGCGATCTTCATCCTTCAGTTTTTGCCCAGTTACTTTTAAGCAAGTGGAGGACTTCCTGCTGTCTCTGGATGCTAAAAAGAGTGCAGGCACAGACTTTCTAGAGCCGTTCTTCCTAAAAATAGATTGGTATCATCTGACTGCCCCCATCACCTATTTATTCAACTCCTCCCTGGAACAAGGTGAGATACTGTGGCTCTGGAAAATTGTGCACATAATTTCCTTTTTCAAGTCTGGTGATCCTAGCGATCTGAATAATTACCGGCCAAACTCTCTACTTCCTACTCTTTCAAAGCTTCTAGAAAAATTGTGAACTCCCAGCTTAGAGAGTACCTCGAATCTGAAAACCTTTTAAACCAAGTCCAATCAGGGTTCAGACCCAAGCACAGCATGGTATCTGCCCTTGCCAAAGTGTCAATGGATTGGCAAAAAGCCTCGGATGCAAAACAACATGTGTATGTGCTTTTCCTAGACTATAGCAAGGCCTTTGATACTGGAGGATAGCCTTTTGCTGGATGCCTTGAATAACCTTGGTATAGATAGCAATGCCATTGGGTGGTTCAAATGCTATCTTACTAATAGAATGCAACAAATTAAAGCACTAGGGGACCTGTCTCCACTAAAAGTCCTACCTCGTGGTGTTTTGCAAGGTTCCATACTGGGACCTATACTCTTTGCAGTTTACATCAACAACACTGACATGCTCATACGTTCTGCTAACATACACTTACTTGCAGATGATACGGTCCTTTACACCTCTAATTTGCCACTGGAATTAGCATATAAGGACCTACAGCAAGACTTTGTTATCCTCCAGCACAGCCTATTAAAACTTGAGCTTCTTCTTAATGCCAAAAAGACTAAAGCTATGATCATTTCACCAAATACCTCCCCTGCCCAAGGTTCTCCAAATTATATCTGGATTTATACTTTACTCAGAGAATCAGTGGAAATTGTGGATAAATTCAAATATCTCGGGTTCTGGCTGGACAACAGGCTCAACTTTATGGCCCATCTGAATGAACTGGCTAAAAAATTAAGACAACGCCTAAGCGTTTTCTTCCGCATTTTAAGCATCTTCTTACCCTTGAAACCAAGAAAAGATTAGTCCAACCTTTCTTCCGCTGCTTGACTATGCCGACATACTTTACAGTCATTGTCCTAACTTGGCTCTAAGTAAACTTGACACCTTATATCATCGCACTTTGAGATTTATCCTGAACTCACCTCAACACACCCACCACTGCCTTCTCTATGAGGCACTGGCTGGTCTGCCCTTGCCACAAGGAGGCATAAAAATGCTCTGCTCTGGTTTTTCAGGGCACTAACTGATAAACTGCCAGCCTACATCTCTAGTCTATTTGAGCATTCAAAGGGGTTATACGGCCTGAGACGGTTCACCCTAATCAACTTTATTGTACCTAGGATAAAGATGTGGCATGATCAGCCACAATTAACTACTCCTTCCCTTCCCTCTGGAACGATATGCAAAGAATGCTAAAGTTAACCACTATTCCAGGACCCTGTACCTTCAAAGGTCTGATAGCGGGTTACCTGAGGGAATCTTGCAACTGTCACAGGTGACTTCACGCTGATCGCTTGTTGCTTCTGGCTCTACCACCATTAACCCTTGCCTATGATATTGCAGCACCTTCCTCTAACTGTAAAACTTTTTTTTCTTGTTTCTTCTCCTTTTATCTTTCCTTCTTTCTTTCCTTCTTCTACTTTATAATTGTCTTAAATAATCCCTAATATTCACTCTGTTTCCTATTACCTTCCTTTGACCTCATTTGTAAGGCGTTGTCTAATCATTTTGGAATGGGGCTATTGTTTATTTTTTACCCTAGGGTGAACACCAGAGGTCATGTGGATTTATTCATTTTTGCTGCACTGCATTTGGCCTGTTCTTGACTTATTTTTTATTATACCCACTGTCAGTCTGTTGATGTACAATTATTGTTATGCCGTTGTGTATATAGGACTAATTGTTATGCTGTTGTGTATTACCTTTTTTTTCTATTATGTACTAGTTCTTTCTAGGACCACTTTGGAAAATGAGCTTGCTCAATGGTGACATGCCTGGTTAAATAACGTTTTGATTGATTGATTGAACTCACAATAATTGACATCTGCTGGTGACCTACAGAGATGCTGGTATGAATGGCTGACTTGGTACTTTAGTCCAACTATTTCATGTATAAGGATGAGTTTTATGTGCAGCCCAAGGGGATGGCAGGGGGACTACCTTTGCCCAAGCCTTGCTAATGTATATGTTGGCAAGTGGCAGGAAGACCATATTTTTAATAATAAACACTTTAAAAAGAATGCTGTATAATGGCGTTGATATATTGATGATAGACTGATTACTTGGCAAGGTAGTCAAAATGACTTATTGTATACGTTAACCAAATAAACCCAAATGTGAAATTCAGCTGTGTTAGTTGTCTGCAGGAAACAGAATTCCTCAACCTTTAAAATCTACAAAAATGGCCAGTCACTGGAGACAACCCTATAGAGGAAACCTATGGAATGCAATAGTATCCTGCACTTTGATAACTGTCACCAGTGCAGCCTGGTGCAAAACATCTCAGGTGGTCAGATGCTATGAACAAGAAGCAGATGTAGCATGGAGCAAGAGTTTGAAACTAAATCCAAGGAAATGGCAAGAAGTTTTGTACATAGAGGTTACACACCAGAAGTAGTAATGGAAGCTTATTCAAGAGTAGCTGAGATCAAAAGATCTAGTCTGTTGATTCCAAAACAAAAAAATGTGGACAAACAGCAACTAACTTTTGTATCTACATTCTGTCTGGAAATGAATTGAGTATAAATACTGACCAGTGGTCCAGGTTGATACTTCTTTCAGGAAACTGGAGTACTGCAAACCATGCATAAGCTACGATCAAAGCAATAATATGAGGAATGGTTTACTACACAGTCTGCACTGCAACCCGATTCCAAACCGTACTTAGCTACCAGGAACTCCAGTTGGCAACTATCATTGTGGACATTGTGTCCACTGTAGGAGCACCAGAGATGTTAAGACATTTAGGCATCCTAGATGTGGCAAAGAATTTAAAATCAATGCATTCATAAATTGCTCAACTACTGGAGTTATCTATTTGTTAATTTCCCCTGTGACATAGTCACTTAGTATCAATGCTCTCCTTAGAAACCTTGCTGCAACTAACTGAACATCCACCCTCTCCGCTCCTGACACTGCTGAGTCCCTTTCCTTCTTCCAATATACATTTTTCTTCATCTGGTACAAAACACCCTTCTCAGAAAGTCCAGGGTTAAATTTTCCCACCACCCCTGAATTACTCTTGAATTCATTGATAAGCGTAAGTCCATTGAGCATGCATGGGCCCATACAAATTATCCCACTCCTTATCTGACCATTTCTCCTACAGGACACTTAGAAATTCTTCTATGGAGTCTGTCCATGCTGCAATCCCTCTGTTTTAAGGCAAACCCCACGAATAACCTTAACATGACCTTAAGATAACCTGAAGGTTGGTAAACAATGTGAAAAGGTGGCACAAAAGGCAAGCGGCATCTTGGGTTACATAGGGAGAGGCATAACCAGTAGAAAAAGTGAGGTGATTATGCCACTGTACAGGTCCCTGCTGAGGCCTCACCTGGAGTCCTGTGCCCAATTCTGGAGGCCTCACCTTAGGAAAGACATAGAAAGACTAGACACTACACAAAGAAGGGCAACAAAGATGGTGCAAGGTCTGCATCATGAGCCATATGATGCAAGGCTAAAACAGCTCAACATGTACTCACTAGAACAAAGAAGAAATAGGGGGGACACGATAAAGATGTTTAAATACCTGTAGGGTATCAACAGGGTACAGGCACAGGATCTCCTTCAGGTAAACAACTGCACCCGGACCAGAGGTCAAAGGCATGCACCTAAAGGGGGCAAGTTCAGGAGCAACACAAAAAAGTTATTCTTTTCAGAAAGAGTGGTGGAGCCTTGAAATGGCCTCCTCCCATAGATGTTGGGGTCAACCACGGTCAGAGAATTCAAGCTGGCATGGGACAGACAGTGTGCAAAACCACAGTAGCCTGATTTGGGGGGGGTAGTATACATGGGCAGACTAGATGGTCCACATGGACGACACATTCTATGTTTCTATGTAACACCCCAGACAAATTTTGGAAGGTGGTTCCCTCCCTTTTTGACCCCCCCCACCCAGTCCACTCTCCAACTCCTCATGGTTAATGGTTCATCTGTCTCTGATCTTCCCTTCATAGCTGCTCACTTCAGTGAGTTTTTTACTACTTTTGCTCTTCCTTTTTCCCACCTCCTAGCTCCTGTCTACTTCCCCCTGCTCTGCCGTTCTCTTTGCCCCACCCCTCCCGGCTTTTTCTCCCCCCTCCGTTACCGAGCTGTTTGCTCTCTTAACCTAAATGTAGCCCTGATGGGTTGGATTCTAAACTTCTCCATCTCTCAGCTCTGGTTTTCGTTATCACCTCCCTTCTTACTCACCTCCTCAATCTCTCTTTCTCCCTCTGTGCTGTGCCCCAGTTATGGAAGATTTCCAAAATACTCACTCTTCATAAAGGGGTGACTCCTCCTCCCCTGGCAACCTCTGTCCTATTTCCCTCCTTCCTTCTCTTGCAAAGCTACAAGAGAAACTTGTCTACTCTAGTCTTGCTGACTTCCTCTACTCATCCAACTTCCTCTCCCCTTTCCAGTCTGTTTTTTGGAAGAACTGCTCCACTGTCTCTTCCATGCTGCATGTCACTGACTTCATCCTCACTGGGATCAATAAGAGACACATCATGACAGCCCTTTTCATCGACTTGGACAAATCCTTTAAATTGGTGCGCATCCACTCCTCCTGGACAAGCTGATCTCTTCTGGCCTCTCAGCTCCCACTGCTGAATAGTTCCATTCCTACATCATGGGCCATCATAGTCAGTACAGGTAGGATGTGTCCTATTACATTCCCTATCCATCCAGGCTGGGGTCCCCCAGGGCTCTATCCTGGGTTCTATCCTCTCTCCCTTTTCCTGAATAACCTCCCCTCTGCTTGTGCTAACTGCATTTTCACATGTGTGCAGATGACACAATTATATTCATCTCTGGCCCTTTGACCATAACGGTAGAAAACTTGCTCTGGCAAGAATTCTGTAACGTCTTGCGCTGGTTCCACTCCAACCAGCTGTTGGTCAGCACTAGAAAAATAGTGTCCATGACCATTAGCACAGCCAGAAATTGGCCAGGCTCTCCCCCTCCCCGTCTTCTCCACTCTGAATGGCTCTCCCTTCAAAGTGGTTTCTTCCTTCAAGTATCTAGCTGTGTGGCTTGACATCTCTGTTCACATTGATTCCATCCACTCCAAGCTCTGACCCAAACTCAGTGCCTTGTATCATAATAAAGACTGCTTGTCCCCTCAGGTCTGCTGGGACCTCAATACTTAAATGGTGCTTTCAGTTTTGGACTATGTGTAAGTGATCTGCGGCACTGCCCCTCCTCTTCCCTTGCAAGAGTGGACACCCTCTTGTCACTTTGCTATCAACTCCACCCCTTCTTACTCACCACTGCTCCCTATACGCCTCCTCCCTATCCATCTTACCCCTCCCCTCACATTAACAGTCCCACTGCACCCCCTTCATCTCTAAGTTCTGGTTTGGGTCCCTGCCGTCTTACTTGTCCTCACTCCTTTCTCCCATTCCCCCTGCCTCATACTCCCTCCTCTCCAGGGATCTTCACACTTTCGCTATTCCCGACCCTCACTTCTCTGCTAGCAGTCAGCCTTCTCCTATCGCCTTACCTCCCTCTGGAACCTGCTGCCCTCCTCTCTCTTCCCCTCCCCTATCTCCTTTAGGCACCAACTCGAACTCCTTCTCACCTCAACCTGCTCCTGTCATCCCCCTCTCTGATTCTTCCCCTGCTGGAGACCCTACCGTCCCTATTGTTGGACCTTCTACTGGGTTCTACCTCAGCCTGTATCAAGCACCTGCCTTCCCTAGATCTGTACAGCCATTTAGCAGAGGCTGGTTGTACACCAAGTCAGGACAAAGTTACAGGGGTAGAGGCAGTAGCAGATGTCTGTAGGACATGCATAAGAGCATGCACACCCACTAACATCATTGCATGTCTATGTCTCCAGGAGCAACCACACAAGGCAAACCCTATGCAGCAGCAGCAGCATGAAGCCTGTGCTTGCCCAGCCGAATGACACCACAACCTAAGACTTGGATGGACCAAAGGTGGAGCTCCGTCTCTCCTTAGGGAGCCCTGCTGTAGGGGGTAGGCTATGGGGCCTCTGTACTGGGCAGCTGTTGGGGAATGGTGGGTTGATGACTGTGGGAGACTGATATAAGGTATATCCCCACCTAGGTACATAACGATAAACAGTTACAAAATTTTTATGAAAATCAGAGCAGAACAGGGTCAAAATTAGCAACTTTTAGAGTTTTCAAAGATGCGGTGAAGCCCAGATAACTATACAGTGCAACCCACTCAACTGTAAAACAACATTTAATTTACATTTCTTTTTCAAAAATATGCTTTCTGTTGTCTGGATTCTCTCTGCATATGGAGTACAAAAAATTGTAAAAGCAGCCTGCCTGTTTCCCTTGCAATTTCAACCAACCTCATTTCTTTTCTATCAATCCTACTCCATTGATTGGAAATGTGTGTGTATGTGCCGGGGGGTGGTGTGTCAAAGTGCATTGGCTGACCCCTCAGTGATTAAAGTGAGGGGTTTGCTGACCCCCTGACCCCCTGACTCCTTCGCCTATGCTTACTCATCCATATTTACGACATCTGTATTAATTTAACATGATTTTTTAACTGTTCCATTTTCCTATTTATTGCACTTATTTTGCACATTGTTTCAATGCACTGTTTGCACTTTAGGGATCTCAGCAGTGACTTCTCATGATCTATGCATATGCAGATTTTCGTCAGTATATATGGCTGGTTTGGGAGGGTACAATCAGCTTCGAGGAAGGCATTGCCAAAACATGAGCTGTGCCTGCTCAGGTCCTGCATGCACCTTGTTCTGTTGGTCACCAGTCATACAGCTGTTCTTTTTTTTTTTTTCCCATATAAGTTTTTATCCTCCACGGTGGGCTGCTGCTTATGTCAGCCAGCCTTTGCCAGGCTCCGGGGTTGTTTTGGGATCTTACTATGCTGTGCATGTCCCAACAGATTCCCAAAGCTGGCCCGGAGGCTTCATCCTGCCACGACCTGCATAATTTTCCTCTTTTTCTCCCCATTGCCCGAGGCCCCAGAACATGGTAGCACATGCGTGTGGAGGCACACATGCGCACCACAGCTCTGGTGATGGCTCCTTCCTCTCTACCCCGGCCTAACACCAGGGCTCCTCGACATGGCGCTGCCTCCCAGCCTCCACCGGGAGGCAGCCAAGCAGTGAGGAAGCCCTCTTCAACCCTCCTGAGGAGGAGAGCTGCCCACCGGCAGCTTGATCAGCTTCTCTCCCTCCCCCCATGGCCAACTCCCAGTACCCTGAGCTTTGAGTCCAAACCCGGGTTGCCGGTGCTGTGTGAGGTGTGGCGTCCGGTGCCTCAACTCTCAGCACTACTGGACTAGCCATACAGCAGTTCTGATGCACATTTCTATTTCGATCCAGTCAGCTGCCTCTCATTTTATTTGTCTTCTGTTGCCCCATGTACTGTAAGTAGCTTTTCGTTTAACATCACAAATAACTTTCTACATGAACGTAGGACTGTTATTTGAATGTCTATTGCTCTGCATTAGGGCTACTGATTATTGTGAGTGAGTAGAAAGAAGTAAGTGCTTTTGGGTCAGTGTTTTGAAGCTGTTCCCTAAATTTCTTTAACTTTTAATAGCCAATGTGGGGTAATTAGCTGGTAGAATATTGCAGTATCTTCTGCATTGAGTGATTAGGTATGACCTGTGAAACAGGTGCCTGATTGTGGACAGAGTTGCAGCAGGCTGAGAAGAGGCAGAAGAGTTAAGCCCCAAGTCTGCAAGCATCCCAATGCATGACCATCCAGAAGTGTAAGGGCCACAGAGTAGGAATGCAACAACGGCATCTGCAGTTTTTGTTTTGTGAACTTTCTTTATGCCCCCTCCTCTCTGGTCCCATAGGTATCTCTCCAGCTAGGGCTCTGGGACCGGCATGTTATCCCTCTCAGCCTAAGACCCACACCGGCTGTACCTCTGTCCTGGGATACTTCTGCAGCCATCACCCAGCTAAGCCAACCCTCTGGCTCTGAACTGTTGAGGTGGGGCCACCAACTCCTCTGGTGCTCTAGCTGAGAATCTAGTGGGCTGCTGGAGTGAGGAGAGGAGCTGGAGGTCGGACATGATGGATCCAGCCATAAGCGTGGGATGCCATACACGGGCCCTGCCTTCGCCTACCCAGGTGCCAGGGCTATTTTTCTAGTTCTAGTTCCTCAGAGGGGCGGACATGCACTGTCATCTAGCATGCAATGAGAGTGCTCCCACACCTGCCAGCAGAACATCCACTACAACCTCAACCCTGCAATGGTGCTCTCACAAGTCTTGATCCCTTAGTCTCCACTGGGAGTTGCTAGATGTCAGGAGACACAACCCACCCACCACCAGAAGAGGAGAGCAGTCCTCCAGATGCTAAATCCTCTACTGCCCCTCCCGACCCCCGAACTCGTTGTCAAACCCAGGTTGCCAGCATGGCGTGAGGTGTCTGGGACACATCCAGTGCCTCAATCCTCAGTGCCACCAGGCTCGCATAGCATCTGCAGGTTGCCCGCAGTGCCACAGAAACTCTGCTCAAGGTAACACAGGCTCATGTATAGGACACAAGAGCCACATGGAAGGGTGCTAGTGCCTGAGGACAGTTGTGGAGAAGCAGTGGGGAGCATAGTGAAGGGCCAAAGCAACAGGGGGTCATGTGCATAGGTGAAAGAGAGAAAAGCAAATAAAAAAAAGAAAGACAAAAGGGGGATAAGGTAGGAACTGAAGATGCGGTAAAACAGTAGGGGGAGTAAAAATAAGGATTCCATGTGTTTATAAACAATCCTAGAAAAATCCCATTTGGGCTACCATGATGAAAGGGTCAGGGAGGAAAGGGGAGTACTGGACAGGGGGACTTGCAGTCAAGGGATAACAGACAGTATTAGGAAGTAGAAAAGGAGAATGTGGGGAACATAGGGAGGACAGGGTAGAAGGGTGGGAGGTGGTCTAATAAGCTGCAGCACCTGTGGTGCAGTCTTCTCTGGAGGCTGGGCACAGCATGCAGCAGGCTTGTGCCACTCACTGAGAAGCTGGCTGCAGTGAAGGCAAAACTTAATCTTCTCTAAAGCAGATCCAAGGGCAGCCATTACTCTTTACCCCATCAGACATCTATTATTCAGACTGGAGAGAAAACTGTAGTGGGAAGGGGGAATGGGAAGGAGGGTCCAGATGCAGTGGCAGCAATGAACAGAACTGCACCCCTGTATGATTCAGTCACTCCATCTCCCCAGTGTGGAAGTCAGAGCCTGTAGCACCCAGGACACCAGGTCTGTCAAGAAGAATTCACTTGAAATAAGACTGGAATTTAAGGGAAAAGAGGATTCAGGAAGGTACTTGTGATAGGGGACTCTATTGTATGGGGAGAGAAGGTGTATCGGGGTCAGGGAAGCAGAGTGATAGAGTGGTAATGTGCCCACAGGGAGCCTCAATTGGGAGGGATGCAGGCAGGGCAAAGAGGATAGTCAGGGGAGTGGGCAGAAGAGTGGGAAGGCGGTGTGACAGTGATGTCATTGTCCACCTGGGGACCCGTGATCTGACTTGCAGACCCCTAAGGGAGGTTACAGATAGTGGGAGGCTCAAGCAGGCAGCAATATCAGTGTCCTTTCCTGAGGTCATGCCAGTTTGGGACAGGGAGAGAGGAGAAGTTTGCTGATCTATTTCTCTTCAATGCATGGCTGAAGGAGTGGGGCAGGGAGGAGGGATAGGGTACCTGGTGGAGTGGGACCATTGCTGGAGTTATAGCTGTTTAATTAGGATGGCTTTCACACCTCTGAAGAGGGCAAAGGGAGGCTAGGGTGCAAGTTTACAGAGCACATTGCAGGTCCTTTAAACTATTGGGGGGGGGAATCAGACATGGATAAGTGTACTTAATTGAGAGCATTCTAGATGAGCTCTCCCCAGTACTACAGAACAAGGAATTGGAGACAGACTTTTTTTATTTATTTATTTTTAACAAGGGGAGAGACACACTAAGCTGAAACTTGTTTACAGGTGTGAACTGAGAGCACAAAGAAGTTAAGTGACTTGCTCAGGATCACACAGTATGCAAGTGGGGGCTGTGGGATTCAAACCCAGGTCTCCAGGTTGCAGTTCAGAGCCTTAAACCACTGCATCATACTGCGTCCTTGAAGGGAGGAGAAATAGAGGAAAGCTGGGAAAAGTTAGAGTGATGTTATGCAGTAACCAGACAGGAGGTGGTAGAAAGGAGAGAGGGGCAAGGAAGGATAGGTGGTCAGGGGAAAAAGAGAATGGGTTGGATCCAGTGTGCTGGGGGAACAGGTGACCTGGAAGGCTATCAGCATGAACACCAGGAGCTTTTGAAATATGATCAGTGATCTGCAGGCAGTGTTAAGTGAAGCAAGTCTGGACCTGATGGTGATAATGAAAACATGGACTACCCAGTACCATGACTGGGACATGACCATGCTGAGGTATACTATGTACAGGAAGGATAGAAAGGAAAAGAGAGAGTAAAGGATAGCATTGTATATATGGGACAGTATAAATGCTTCAGAGATTAAGGATATTGGACAGAGTGAGCACACAGAATCAACATGGAGGCAGGTAATAACAGGAGGAGAAGAAATATCAGAAATGGGGTGTTTTATAAATGACATCTCAAAAGGAGGAAAGGATGAGGAATTGGGGGACGAGATCAAAAGGACAGCAGGGCTTGGGAAGGTGCTCTACTAGAGGACTTCAACATGTCGGATGTAGACTGGGGGATCCCAGTAGAAGCACGTGCAAGAAGCCAACAACTGGTAAAAGTCTTTCAGGACACCCCAAATATGATGCCTCGTACGGTACCGCAAAAAAAGACTGTTTATCTCTGCAGGTCTGCTGGGAGCTTGTTACCAAAATGGTGTTCATTCTTCGACTATATGGACATGGTCTATGGCACCACCGCTCCACTTCCCTTGCCAGACTGGACACCTTGTATAACTAATTTGGCTCTTTGCTACCAACTCCCCAACCCCCACCCCTGTACATACCACTGCACCCTCTAATGCTCCCTATCCACCTTCCCCTTACCCTTACCCTCTCATCAACAGCACCACTGTGCCTTCTTCATATCCAAATACTGGTTTGGGTCTCTTCCCTCATACCTTTCCTCACTCCCTGCTCCCTTCCCCTCACCTCATGCTCCCTCCACTCCAGGAATCATTGCACTTTCTCCATTCTTCATCCTCACCTCTCTGCTGGGCAATCAGTCTCTCCTATTTTGCATTTGTATTTGAGTTCATTATTGTACACTGACTACACTTTATTTTTTACTGAGAAATGCAACTGTGTAGTGTCTTATTACATCTCTTGTCCCCTTTCCCCCAGGTTGCACCTGGAAACAAGCCTTGGCGCAGTGCGCCTCTCCTGGTTACCGATTTTTAAATAAATAAATTCCTATCACAGAGAGTACAGAAGCATATTAGGCAGGCAGCCATCCTAGGCATAATAGTTACCAACAGGGACAGTGTTGGGAGTTGATTGTGCTCGACTCACTGGGAACCCGTGACTATCAGACATTTTGGTTCAGCCTCATACATGAGGCATAGAGAAATTAGTCCCAGACTAAAATTTTTGAAGAATGAGGGAGATGTTGCAAGGGCAACTGAGGGGATAAGAGCACTAGAGGGGGTGAAAGATTAATGGGAATGGACAAAAAATGGAATAACAGAGGTAGCACATCTCTGTGTAAGGATAATCAGCATGAGAAATAGTGGTAAAAGCAATTATGGTTCACAAGAGAAGTAGGTGAGGACATGAGGGATAAGATGAGGGCATTTAAAAATACAGAACAAGCCATGCAGGAGGGGAAGAGGGTGGAATTTCACGGCAAGAGAGTGGTCACTAAGTGAGACAGGTAGGACATTAATATCCTTGATTTTATGAGGGCGGTTCGACAGAATTACATCTAGGAGGGTGCTAGAGCCACTTAACCAGTTGAATCTAGTAGGCAAGGTAACTAACTGGGTCATATGTAGGGCAGCAAAGGAGTCCCTGGTATGTGAGGCAGTGGTACCAAGCCAGTTGACATTAAGGTCACCTAGGATGAGTTGCTCAGCTTTGTGTGGCAATGTGGTGAGGTAATCAATGAGGGAGTGGACAGCTGGGCCCAGGTCCCTCGGGGGTATGTATGAGACTGTGAGGAAAAGTGGGCCCCTGGTTGGGTCAGGGGTAACTTTTAGGGTGAGGGCTTGGACACCAAAACTGAGCTTGGGGGCAGGCAGCACATGGCTTAAAAGGGTGTTACGCATATAGACTGCACACCCGCCACCACGTTTACCTATTCAGTCTTCCCTGAACAGAGTGTAGCCAGGAAGGGAGATAACAGAGTCGGGAGTTGTTTCGAAGAGCCAGGCCTCCGCTAGTGCTATAATATCAGGTGTTGTACAACCCAGCACTGGAGTGCGGCAGATTTTTTTAGGAGGCTGCAAATATTCATACATGCAATGCGGAGGCCAGTTCCGTCGGGGGTGTGTGGGATGGCTAGTTGGCAACGGACCGGGGTTGGGGTGTATGTTCCTGGAGAGCAGAAGAAGTAGAGCAATTAATCTGATTAGTGGACTGTGGTGGCTAGGACCCTTAGCCAGGTACCAATGCAAGGTTCTAATTGTGGTGGTGCAGGGGATGGGTAGGGGGTGGAGGGTAGGTATGGCTAGGAAGGGTGGGCCCAGGATGTTCCAGAGGGGGAAGAGGGTGGGGGTACTGGTTGGTGGTGGGTGCCATGGGGTAATAGGAGTGTCCAGGGTGGGGGGGGTTTGGCCGCCATGGAGTGGTTGAGGGGAGTGGGGCTCAGGATGGAAGGCAGAGGTGCAGGACGGGGCATGGGCTGAGCCAGAAGGGTAACCATGAGCAGACTAAGTGTGAGAGCCATGGTGCCCATTGTTATTTTCTTATGGGGATAATAAGGGCAGTAGCTGACCTTCAGTGAGGGTGACTGCTGCTGTGGTGTAGTGGTAGTGCTGCTGCCTTTGGTGTCAAAGGTACCAGGTTTGAAACCCGGGGGGAGGTTGTGGGGCCTTAGTAGAGAGGTTGCTGGGACTGGCAAGTGGGCTTTGAGAGGCTGGAAAAAGGTGCTTGGGGGGTGAAATAGTGACTCCTAGTGGTTGCACTGGGTACTTAATAAGGTGGGGGGATGAGAAGGGGTGGTGGAGAGGTAGAAGATGAGGGGAGCAGAGTAGGGTGAGGTGGGGTGGTGGAGAGAGGAGCAGCGAGGTACTAGGCAGAAGTCTGGGCAGTGGAGTAGCTGCATGGTCAAGAGTGTCTGAGCAGTAGATACAAGGGAGATATAGGGAGATCGGCAAACAGGGAGAGGGAGCTCCCTCAGGTGGTTGAGGAATATAAGTTGCAAATGGGAAAGTGGGGACTTAGTTCCACATGGGAACAGGAAGTCACATGACAGGATAAGGAAATAAATTGAGGGTCAGGGGCAGTTGATGCGCACAGCGCGTTGATGGGCTAACGCCCCACACAAAGAAGCCAGCAGGGAGGACAGCCTTACCTATTAAGGCTTTCTTCTGTGTCCCTTGCTCCTAGTGGAGTGCTGTGTGCTCTGGAGATGCTGGGGGGGGGAATCCTGAGGCCTATAAGGAAGGGGGGAGAACAAGGGGGACATTAGTATGTAGCGGGAGGGTTTACCAGCACCAAAACCCCTACTGTGCATGCGCCAAGTGTTGTGCTGTCTATCAGGACAGAGTTCCTAGTGTGCATTCGCGAGGTCTGGCCAGCAAGATGGTGATAGAATGCCAGAAGGCTCCCTGAGTCATGTAAAACTTAGCTAAGCAATCACAAATAATCACAGTATCAGGCACTTAAGGTACAATTTACATCCCCACCCAGGCTAGAACAGCTAAGAAAAACAGAGTAACTGTAGAAATAACAGTAGAGGCAGCGAGTATAATACCGAGCTAGACTATCTCAGAAATACGCTACAATGTCTGTCCTGCCATGGCTGGTGGGCGTTCTTTGTGGAAGGGGCATGCAGCAGCTATGGGAGGGTCCCTGCTCATGTAGCCTGTGCCCCGCTCACCCATCACTCTATGCCTTACTGAATGGCAAGGATTGTGAGCTCACCCCTGGCTACTTCTTCAGTCTGTCCACATGTGTAGCTGCCCAGACAGACAGGGATCCAGTGCGGATATTCTGTCCAATGTGAGAACCTGCACTCAAAACACCAAAACATTCAGTGAAAAGTGATATTTCACAGTGAAACAGTTCAAGCTCCCACTCACAAAGAAGTGCCTAAGTGCTTTGGGGTAACAATGCCTCCTGATGAAGGGTTGTTGCGAAGTGCTGAGCACTTCTTGTGATGAGCACAATTCATTCACTGTGAAATGTAATTTCTGCATTTCTATAACTTTGTAAGTACTACAGAGTTTATTTACTAAACACCCTTTTCACTGACTTTTTTGGTGTCTTGAGTGCTGGATCTCATATTGTTCCGGTTTCTATTTTTCCAGCACCGGCTCTTTATTGTGCGCACTGCCTTTTGTGGTTGCATATTACGGATATTCTATTCTCCCAACCCACTGATCTCCACACCCATCATCCCAACTCCCCTCTCACCAGCTCCCACACCCCTCACTTACCTATCTGATCCAACACTAAACTTCTCTGACAACCACTGAATGTCATGCTGCTCTGGAGACCTGATGCAAAGTGACTAAAAACAAGGTAAGTTTGGTTTATGAATTTTTATTGTGTTTTGAGTTTTTACTTGTAACTTTGTCATTGTTTAACATTTTTGCCCCAAATGTTCAATATAGCCTTTTACCACCTCATGAACAAGGGAGGTATGATTTTTCAAATCCCCTGTGAAACTGGTTTTTGCGGTCACTCCACGAAATTACCTTTCGGATGGGATATAAAAATGTCATGTCTTGATCATGAGTTGGGGGTCATAAAAAGTCTGCATTGTAAATGTGGGGTCAAATATTGAAAAACAACAAAGTTATGAAGAAACATTGAATTTTATTTCATAACTATGGGATTCTTCCAGATTTTGGCTCCAAATTTTCAACATAGCTCTCTTGCTACCCCACCTCCTGAACATGACAGGTGTCATTTTACAAATCCCCTCTGAAACATGCTTTTCCAGTTGCTCTGCCAAATCACTTTTTGGATGGAATTTAAAAAAATTTCATCTGTCTTGATCATAAGATGGGGTCCTAAAAAGACTATCTTGATAATTTGTGGTCAAAATTTGTAAAAACAACAAAGAAAAAACAACGTTATGAAGAACTCTGACAAAGTCATTCTGCTGAAACGTTACCTGTGGTGGGTGTGCCCCTTGCAGGTGTGCATGCCTGCCTTTTCTTGCCAAAACAGGCTTATTTCAGTCACCATGAAATGGGATTGTTAAACAATTGAACTCTGAAGTTGGAAACCATGCCTTATCTGTATCATCATGTGTATGGGACTGGCACAGAATAAAAAGACACCAATGAAAACTTGTCTCCCAAATTATTTGTCAGCGTGCAGGGTGAGTGCTGATAGACTGTTAACCCTACAGACTGTCTCCTTCTCCATTGTTTGAATCCTGCTATCTATGTACCATGCAACCAGCTAAGACGGACATCGAGTCTGCCTGAGCACCGATCTAATGTTTTTGACTGTGCCCCTCTGAAACATGTTTTAGTAATCACTTTGCAAAATCAACTTTTGGATAGGAATTAAATAATTCTACCTGTCTTGATCCTAACATGGGGTCAAAAAAGACTATGTAGAACATTTGTGGTTAAAATGTCAAAAACAAAAAAGTTATGAAGAAATTGTAAAGTTATGAAGATGTTCTTTTATTTGGTTCACTACTTTTTCAGCTCTAAGGCTTCTCTACTCAAAGAGTTAGCACAGCACAAACCAGCTTAGTGCCATGCTACTCATGCATAGCACCATCTGACAGGGAGGGGGCCCTATTTAAAGGCATATACCATCATGAGGGCAATGCAATTAGGGTGCCACAATTAGAGCAATGGGAAAACATCATGAGTGACAGGCGTGTGCCGGATTTCACAGTGCCCTGCACTCATGACCGTTTTCACCACTGACACTGTTCTCCTCTGGTCCACTCATGCTCAAACCCAGAGGAGGTTATATTTAGCGTCTTAGGAGCCCCCCGTAAAAAACAACTGTTCTACCCTACTCTCCCTTGTTGCCCTACTTGGGTTGCAGCAGAAGGTATGGGCCTGGTAGTTGCGGGTGACATGTTTCTGACACCCTAATTTACGGAGATCAGATTCATGTCACTGCGACATGGGTGAACCTTTCAAAGGACCCTGGTGCACTGCACTGACAAAGTAATGTGACCAGAGAATATACCACTTTGCCCATGCACATGAGGTTTCTTTCATGCATACTGGGTGGAGCAGTATATTCAGTGGTTTTGGCAGCACTAAACAGTCTCCACTGCAGCACTGTTTATATGCTGCTGAAGCTCTGCTCTTATCCCCATGCACTGTCGATCCTGCCCACTCCCCTCCCAAGTCACCATCTTGTAGCTGTCTTACATATTTTTGGTGGTTTAATGGTCCTTTCACCCCTCAATAACCCATCCTGTAGCTGTCTTGAATATTCCAGGTGGTCTAGTGGCCTTCCCCGATCACCCATCCTGTAGCTGTTTGGAATATTCCTGGTAGTCTAGTGGTCCAAAAAGGTATGTCCAGATCTTCCCTGAGCCAAAAAGAAAGTACTTATCAGGTAGTAGTCTGCTCCTGTGGATGCCCAATGTGTTGCTATAAACACGGGAGAGACTACTCGCCCACTGTATAGTGCATGAATATAAATTTATTGTCATACACAGAGAGTAGAATCACCCAACTCCACCAATTTTGGAGGGAGCGAAATGACCCCTTTCTCAGGGTAAGCGTACTGTGTCTGTATTCTCAGCATGACAACCATGCTTCTTTTTGGCTTTATCTGTTTATATTAGTTGTGGTAAATCTCTTTTCATTCTCAGTTTAAAGTTTCTAAGGTTCCTGACTCCTCTATCCATTTAGAGTCAGCTTAGAGATCCCCCTTGTAAGGGCATCTAACCCCCTCCTAAGCTGCCTGCTCAAGACCCACTTCTCCTTTACACATCCCCCCCCTTCACCCTAATCACCTAGGTTGAACTATGACAATAGTGATGGCAACCGTTATAGACATCCACTCACCACCTCAGCCAACTGCACAGATAATCCGTGTGTTATCACAAGTACTGTGGTAACAGCAGTTTCTACAGCACTCACTCACTCACTCACTCACTCACTCACTCACTCAGTCAATGTCAGAAGGCTTTCTGTGGTACTCACAATTGCTCACTGACAGTCAGAAGGCTTTCTGTGGTACTTACAATTACTCACTGACAGTCAGAAGGCTTTCTATGGTACTCACGATCACTCACTGACAGTCAGAAGGCTTTCTGCAGTAC
The DNA here is from genome assembly GCA_016271365.2 of Neoceratodus forsteri. Taxonomy (NCBI): domain Eukaryota; kingdom Metazoa; phylum Chordata; order Ceratodontiformes; family Ceratodontidae; genus Neoceratodus; species Neoceratodus forsteri. Next base: position 434,502,348 of record CM028135.1, on the reverse strand, counting down.
TCGTGATTGCTCACTGACAGTCAAAAGGCTTTCTGTGGTACTCACGATCACTCACTGACAGCCAGATGGCAGTTGGCTTAGGTGATGAACAGGGGGCTGTGCAGGATGCCATTACTATTGCCAGACTTCTGCTTAGGTGTCTAGGGTGAGTGGGGGTGCGGGGATGAGGGCTCTGAGCAGGTGGGCAAGGAAAGGGTTGGATGCCCTTACAGGTTGGGGGGAGCACTAGACCACCAGGAATACTTAAGACAGTCACAAGATAGGTGATTGGAGGGTGGGTGGCTCACTAGACTACCAGGAATATTCAAGATTGCTTCAGGATGGGCTGTGGGGGGATGGGACGTATACTATTGTGTCTGTAATGTGCAAGTAAATGGCCCATAGCACCTTGCAATCCTAAAGGGTTCCTTAGCATGATAGGGCTGAATAAGGTCCACAGGAGCCCTTGCACTACCCTTTTTGGGCCACACTATCTCCATTTAACTCATGTGGGCCGTATATCATCTGGGGCTGTCACTATGCACTGCACCAACACAGACCCTTATTCACTGTGCTCCATTTGAAATGCACTAATTGCCTGAATATTGTCCACAAACTGGCCATGCACTAATAGCCGCACAGCAGTCCTGTCAGCGCAGGGCACACAGCCGGCTCTAAATATGGGAGCCATACCCCTTATTCTGGTGGAACCCAAAGTCCACAATACTGTAGCTACTGGGAGGTAAGAAAGGTGTGCCCACAACCTCAAGGCACTGTTGTTTTAACTTGTAACAGCATGCAAGTAAAGATGTTCAACATTGACAAGTATGTGTTTAAGTGCCAAGGCTGAGGTTTGAGAAACAGGATGCTGTCTGCTAAACCTGACTGTCCTCTATAATGATGTATGTGTTAAGTATAGTTAACTGTAATTTCCAAGCCTTCTGGAGATTAATTGCTATGGGGCAGGGAACTTTCAATTTAATACTGAGTTTCACTTCCCAGCCTCATAGTGGTGTGGCCTACTGTGGCTCTGTGCATGACCATATAGCCCCAGGTACACAGTAAGTAGGGAGCCTATCGAATACAGTCTTGCTTCCTATGTCTCCTGACCTCATGCTATGATACAGTAGGTCAGGAAAATCATTATGTTTTAAATAGACAATCAGTTCAGGAGTATTGTTTTCATATGTCCTGCACTGGTGAGTACCAAATCCTTCAATGCTTTTTCAAAGTTGTTATTATCTCTTACAAATTTCTAAATCACCAAAACTTAAATACTGCCATTTTTGTTCTATTTTTTTATCAACTCTTTATTCTCCTTCTCCTTTTTCTGGCTAGACTATTTCTCAGAGCTCACCCCATAAATCACCTTGGCTACTCCCGTACGTACTGTGTCCTTATCCCCCTAAGGCAGGCTGGTAGGGAACAAGCTTAACCTACTCTCATAGGATTCAGATGGGCACTGCTGGGGTCACCAGTGTAGAGCATGTTAGGGGTCAGTGATCATCCTGCAACCTGTTTTTTTTTCTAATTTCTGTGTCCCCTCTGGAGGAGCAGGCATGCGATGCCATCTATGGCAACACTGCACATGCTCCTGTCAGCTCCTCCAACCCCCTATTTTGCAGTCTCAAGTGTCCTGCCCCCAGCTCCCACTAGGCACCAGGCTTGTACTAAGCATCAAAATCCTCTCTCCCTCCCTGGAGGAGGAGAGTAGTCTGACAGATGCTCGATCCTTCTCTCCTCAGCCGAACCTCGGATGCCTTGTGCTCACTGGCAGGCTGGCTCTAGTCATTTTTATTGTTAAGAAATTGATGGAAATGAGCCAGGGTTCTACATATTGGTTAGCAGCCCAAATTATTTGACTATAAAATGCCCTTAAACAACATTTCAAAATCCACATGCTGCCTTTGTTGAATTAAAGTCAGCTTTTAGTTCACAAATAGAGGGATGGTGTGGAAAAAACTGTTTAGACTGGTGCAGAATCCAGTTTAGTTTATCAGTTTACATTATTAAATGCCTTCTGTTGGACAAAAGGAACTATTAGATTATTTAATTCTTTCAGAGGACAAGGGAAGGTAGATGAGGGGCTCCAACCTCAATGGGCTTACCCAGTCCGGTGCTTCTCAGGCAGAGAAAAATGACAAGAAAACCAAAAGGGAATGGCTTATCTCCAATCCTGCAGCATGTGACCTAGGTGATTCTTTCCGAGGAGTTAGTATCATAACTGTATTTGCATTATAGTTCTGCCCTCTCAATGAAATTACATTGTATTTAATATTGTATTTACATTACCTTAATTCCCTTACAATACAAAAAAATTAGGTTTTACTAGCATGCCATTCATGGGTAAAACTTACTAAAAATACACCAATCAATAAATTGATCAGTAATATTCATATTAATGAAAGGCCTGTACCAGTAATGTTCATATTAATGAAAGGCCTGTACCTGTAATGTTCATATTAATGAAAGGCCTGTACCAGTAATGTTCATATCAAGGAAAGGCCTGTACCAGTAATGTTCACATTAAAGAAAGGCCTGTACCTGTAATATTCACATTAAGGAAAGGCCTGTACCAGTAATGTTTATATTAATGAAAGGCCTGTACCAGTAATGTTCATATTAATGAAAGGCCTGTACCAGAAATGTTCATATTAATGAAAGCCCTGTACCTGTAATGTTCATATCAAAGGCCTGAACCTGTAATGTTCATAATAATGAAAAGCCTGTACCAGTAATGTTCATATTAATGAAAAGCCTCTACCTGTAATGTTCATATTAATGAAAGGCCTGTACCTGTAATGTTCATATTAAACAAAGGCCTGTACCAGTAATGTTCATATTAATGAAAGGCCTGTACCAGTAATGTTCATATCATTGATAGGCCTGTACCTGTAATGTTCATATTAATGAAAGGCCTGTACCTGTAATGTTCATATTAATGAAAAGCCTGTACCAGTAATGTTCATATTAATGAAAGGCCTGTACCAGTAATGTTCATATTAACGAAAAGCCTCTACCTGTAATGCTCATATTAATGAAAGGCCTGTACCAGTAATGTTCATATTAAACAAAGGCCTGTACCAGTAATGTTCATATTAATGAAAGGCCTGTACCAGTAATGTTCATATCATTGAAAGGCCTGTACCTGTAATGTTCATACTAATGAAAAGCCTCTACCTGTAACGTTCATATTAATGAAAGGCCTGTACCTGTAATGTTCATATTAATGAAAGGCCTTTACCTGTAATGTTCATATTAATGAAAAGCCTGTACCAGTAATGTTCATATTAATGAAAGGCCTGTACCTGTAATGTTCATATTAATGAAAAGCTGTACCAGTAATGTTCATATTAATGAAAGGCCTGTACCAGTAATGCTCATATTAGACAAAGGCCTGTACCAGTAATGTTCATATCATTGAAAGGCATGTACCTGTAATGTTCATATTAATGAAAGGCCTGAATGAGTAATGTTCATATTAATGAAAGGCCTGTACCAGTAATGTTCATATTAATGAAAGGCCTCTACCCGTAATGTTCAAATTAATGAAAGGTCTGTACCTGTAATGTTCGTATCAATGAAAGACCTGTACCTGTAATGTTCATATTAATGGAAGGCCTGAATGAGTAATGTTCATATTAATGAAAGGCCTATACCTGTAATGTTCATATTAATGAAAGGCCTGTACTTGTAATGTTCGTATCAATGAAAGGCCTGTACCTGTATTGTTCATGTTAATGGAAGGCCTGAATGAGTAATGTTCATATTAATGAAAGGCCTGTACCAGTAATGTTCATATTAATGAAAGGCCTGTACCAGTAATGTTCAAATTAATGAAAGGCCTGTACCAGTAATGTTCATATTAATGAAAGGCCTCTACCCGTAATGTTCAAATTAATGAAAGGCCTGTACCTGTAATGTTCGTATCAATGAAAGGCCTGTACCTGTAATGTTCATATTAATGAAAGGCCTGTACCTGTAATGTTCATAATAATGAAAGGCCTATACCTGTAATGTTCATATTAATGAAAGGCCTGTACCTGTAATGTTCATATTAATGAAAGGCCTGTACCTGTAATGTTCATATTAATGAAAAGCCTGTACCTGTAATGTTCATATTAATGAAAGGCCTGTACCTGTAATGTTCAAATTAATGAAAGGCCTCTGCCTGTAATGTTCACATTAATGAAAGGCCTGTACCTGTAATGTTCATATTAATGAAAGGGCTGTACCTGTAATGTTCATATTAATGAAAGGGCTGTACCTGTAATGTTCATATTAATGAAAGGGCTGTACCTGTAATGTTCATAATAATGAAAGCCTGTACCAGAAATGTTCATATTAATGAAAGCCCTGTACCTGTAATGTTCATATTAATGAAAGGCCTGTACCTGTAATGTTCATATTAATGAAAGGCCTGTACCTGTAATGTTCATATTAATGAAAGCCTGTACCAGTAATGTTCATATTAATGAAAGCCCTGTACCTGTAATGTTCGTATCAATGAAAGGCCTGTACCTGTGATGTTTATATTAATGAAAGACCTGAATGAGTAATGTTCATATTAATGAAAGGTCTATACCTGTAATGTTCAAATTAATGAAAGGCCTCTACCTGTAATGTTCACATTAACGAAAGGCCTGTACCTGTAATGTTCATATTAATGAAAGGGCTGTACCTGTAATGTTCATATTAATGAAAGGCCTGTACCTGTAATGTTCACATTAATGAAAGCCTGTACCTGTAATGTTCACATTAATGAAAGGCCTGTACCTGTAATGTTCATATTAATGAAAGGCCTGTACCTGTAATGTTCATATTAATGAAAGGCCTGTACCAGTAATGTTCATATTAATGAAAGCCTGTACCTGTAATGTTCATATTAATGAAAGCCTGTACCTGTAATGTTCATATTAATGAAAGGCCTGTACCTGTAATGTTCATAATAATGAAAGCCTGTACCTGTAATGTTAATATTAATGAAAGGCCTGTACCTGTAATGTTCATATTAATGAAAGGCCTGTACCTGTAATGTTCACATTAATGAAAGGCCTGTACCTGTAATGTTCATATTAATGAAAGGCCTGTACCTGTAATGTTCACATTAATGAAAGGCCTGTACCTGTAATATTCCAATAATGAAAGGCCTGTACCAGTAATGTTCATATTAATGAAAGGCCTGTACCAGTAATGTTCATATTAATGAAAGGCCTGTACCAGTAATGTTCATATTAATGAAAGGCCTGTACCTGTAATGTTCATATTAATGAAAGGCCTGTACCTGTAATGTTCATATTAATGAAAAGCCTGTACCAGTAATGTTCATATTAATGAAAGGCCTGTACCTGTAATGTTCATATATTAATGAAAAGCCTGTACCTGTAATGTTCATATTAATGAAAGGCCTGTACCTGTAATGTTCATATTAATGAAAAGCCTGTACCTGTAATGTTCATATTAATGAAAGGCCTGTACCTGTAATGTTCATAATAATGAAAGCCTGTACCAGTAATGTTCATATTAATGAAAGGCCTGTACCTGTAATGTTCATAATAATGAAAGCCTGTACCTGTAATGTTCATATTAATGAAAGGCCTGTACCGTAATGTTCACATTAATGAAAGGCCTGTACCTGTAATGTTCACATTAATGAAAGCCTGTACTATAATGTTCATATTAATGAAAGGCCTGTACCTGTAATGTTCATATTAATGAAAGGCCTGTACCTGTAATGTTCATATTAATGAAAGGCCTGTACCAGTAATGTTCATATTAATGAAAGGCCTGTACCAGTAATGTTCATATTAATGAAAGGCCTGTACCAGTAATGTTCATATTAATGAAAGGCCTGTACCAGTAATGTTCATATTAATGAAAGGCCTGTACCTGTAATGTTCACATTAATGAAAGGCCTGTACCTGTAATGTTCACATTAATGAAAGGGCAGTACCTGTAATGTTCACATTAATGAAAGGCCTGTACCTGTAATATTCACATTAAGGAAAGGCCTGTACCAGTAATGTTTATATTAATGAAAGGCCTGTACCAGTAATATTCATATTAATGAAAGGCCTGTACCAGTAATGTTCATATTAATGAAAGGCCTGTACCTGTAATGTTCATATTAATGAAAGGCCTGTACCTGTAATGTTCATATTAATGAAAGCCTGTACCTGTAATGTTCATATTAATGAAAGGCCTCTACCTGTAATGTTCATATAAATGAAAGGCCTGTACCAGTAATGTTCATATTAATGAAAGGCCTGTACCAGTAATGTTCATATTAATGAAAGCCTGTACCTGTAATGTTCATATTAATGAAAGGCCTGTACCTGTAATGTTCATATTAATGAAAAGCCTGTACCAGTAATGTTCATATTAATGAAAGGCCTGTACCTGTAATGTTCATATTAATGAAAGCCTGTACCTGTAATGTTCATATTAATGAAAGGCCTGTACCTGTAATGTTCATATTAATGAAAGGCCTGTACCAGTAATGTTCATATTAATGAAAGGCCTGTACCAGTAATGTCATATCAATGAAAGGCCTGTACCTGTAATGTTCATATTAATGAAAGGCCTGTACCTGTAATGTTCATATTAATGAAAAGCCTGTACCAGTAATGTTCATATTAATGAAAGGCCTGTACCTGTAATGTTCATATTAATGAAAGGCCTTTACCTGTAATGTTCATATTAATGAAAAGCCTGTACCAGTAATGTTCTATATTAATGAAAGGCCTGTACCTGTAATGTTCATATTAATGAAAGGCCTGTACCAGTAATGTTCATATTAATGAAAGGCCTGTACCTGTAATGTTCATATATGAAAAGGCCTGTACCAGTAATGTTCATATCATTGAAAGGCATGTACCTGTAATGTTCATATTAATGAAAGGCCTGATAGTAATGTTCATATTAATGAAAGGCCTGTACCAGTAATATTCATATTAATGAAAGGCCTCTACCTGTAATGTTCAAATTAATGAAAGGTCTGTACCTGTAATGTTCATATCAATGAAAGACCTGTACCTGTAATGTTCATATTAATGGAAGGCCTGAATGAGTAATGTTCATATTAATGAAAGGCCTATACCTGTAATGTTCATATTAATGAAAGGCCTGTACCTTTAATGTTCGTATCAATGAAAGGCCTGTTCCTGTAATGTTCATATTAATGGAAGGCCTGAATGAGTAATGTTCATATTAATGAAAGGCCTGTACCAGTAATGTTCATATTAATGAAAGGCCTGTACCAGTAATGTTCAAATTAATGAAAGGCCTGTACCAGTAATGTTCATATTAATGAAAGGCCTCTACCGTAATGTTCAAATTAATGAAAGGCCTGTACCTGTAATGTTCATATTAATGAAAGGCCTGTACCTGTAATGTTCATATTAATGAAGGCCTGTACCTGTAATGTTCATAATAATGAAAGGCCTATACCTGTAATGTTCATATTAATGAAAGGCCTGTACCTGTAATGTTCATATTAATGAAAGGCCTGTACCTGTAATGTTCATATTAATGAAAAGCCTGTACCTGTAATGTTCATATTAATGAAAGGCCTGTACCTGTAATGTTCAAATTAATGAAAGGCCTCGTACCTGTAATGTTCACATTAATGAAAGGCCTGTACCTGTAATGTTCATATTAATGAAAGGGCTGTACCTGTAATGTTCATATTAATGAAAGGCTGTACCTGTAATGTTCATATTAATGAAAGGCCTGTACCTGTAATGTTCATATAATGAAAGCCTGTACCAAATGTTCATATAATGAAAGCCCTGTACCTGTAATGTTCATATTAATGAAAGCCTGTACCTGTAATGTTCATATTAATGAAAGGCCTGTACCTGTAATGTTCATATTAATGAAAGGCCTGTACCAGTAATGTTCATATTAATGAAAGGCCTGTACCTGTAATGTTCATAATTAATGAAAGGCCTGTACCTGTAATGTTCATATTAATGAAAGGCCTGTACCTGTAATGTTCATAATAATGAAGCCTGTACCTGTAATGTTCATATTAATGAGAGGCCTGTACCTGTAATGTTCATAATAATGAAAGCCTGTACCTGTAATGTTCATATTAATGAAAGCCTGTACCTGTAATGTTCATATTAATGAAAGGCCTGTACCTGTAATGTTCATAATAATGAAAGCCTGTACCTGTAATGTTCATATTAATGAAAGGCCTGTACCAGTAATGTTCACATTAATGAAAGGCCTGTACCTGTAATGTTCACATTAATGAAAGGCCTGTACCTGTAATGTTCATATTAATGAAAGGGCAGTACCTGTAATGTTCACTATTAATGAAAGGCCTGTACCTGTAATATTCATATTAAGGAAAGGCCTGTACCAGTAATGTTTATATTAATGAAAGGCCTGTACCAGTAATGTTCATATTAATGAAAGGCCTGTACCAGAAATGTTCATATTAATGAAAGCCCTGTACCTGTAATGTTCATATAAGAAGGCCTGAACCTGTAATGTTCATAATAATGAAAGCATGTACCAGTAATGTTCATATTAATGAAAAGCCTCTACCTGTAATGTTCATATTAATGAAAGGCCTGTACCTGTAATGTTCATATTAAACAAAGGCCTGTACCAGTAATGTTCATATTAATGAAAGGCCTGTACCAGTAATGTTCATATCATTGATAGGCCTGTACCTGTAATGTTCATATTAATGAAAGGGCTGTACCTGTAATGTTCATATTAATGAAAGGGCTGTACCTGTAATGTTCATAATAATGAAAGCCTGTACCAGAAATGTTCATATTAATGAAAGGCCTACCTGTAATGTTCATATAATGAAAGCCTGTACCTGTAATGTTCATATTAATGAGAAGCCTGTACCTGTAATGTTCATAATAATGAAAGCCTGTACCGTAATGTTCATATTAATGAAAGGCCTGTACCTGTAATGTTCATATTAATGAAAGGCCTATACCTGTAATGTTCATATTAATGAAATGCCTGTACCTGTAATGTTCATATTAATGAAAAGCCTGTACCTGTAATGTTCATATTAATGAAAGGCCTGTACCAGTAATGTTCATATTAATGAAAGGCCTGTACCATAATGTTCATATTAATGAAAGGCCTGTACCTGTAATGTTCACATTAATGAAAGGGCAGTACCTGTAATGTTCACATTAATGAAAGGCCTGTACCTGTAATATTCACATTAAGGAAAGGCCTGTACCAGTAATGTTTATATTAATGAAAGGCCTGTACCAGTAATATTCATATTAATGAAAGGCCTGTACCAGTAATGTTCATATTAATGAAAGGCCTGTACCTGTAATGTTCATATTAATGAAAGGCCTGTACCAGTAATGTTCATATCAAGGAAAGGCCTGTACCAGTAATGTTCACATTAAAGAAAGGCCTGTACCTGTAATATTCACATTAAGGAAAGGCCTGTACCAGTAATGTTTATATTAATGAAAGGCCTGTACCAGTAATGTTCATATTAATGAAAGGCCTGTACCAGAAATGTTCATATTAATGAAAGCCCTGTACCTGTAATGTTCATATCAAAGGCCTGAACCTGTAATGTTCATAATAATGAAAAGCCTGTACCAGTAATGTTCATATTAATGAAAAGCCTCTACCTGTAATGTTCATATTAATGAAAGGCCTGTACCTGTAATGTTCATATTAAACAAAGGCCTGTACCAGTAATGTTCATATTAATGAAAGGCCTGTACCAGTAATGTTCATATCATTGATAGGCCTGTACCTGTAATGTTCATATTAATGAAAGGCCTGTACCTGTAATGTTCATATTAATGAAAGGCCTGTACCTGTAATGTTCATATTAATGAAAGGCCTGTACCAGTAATGTTCATATTAACGAAAAGCCCTCTACCTGTAATGCTCATATTAATGAAAGGCCTGTACCAGTAATGTTCATATTAAACAAAGGCCTGTACCAGTAATGTTCATATTAATGAAAGGCCTGTACCAGTAATGTTCATATCATTGAAAGGCCTGTACCTGTAATGTTCATACTAATGAAAAGCCTCTACCTGTAACGTTCATATTAATGAAAGGCCTGTACCTGTAATGTTCATATTAATGAAAGGCCTTTACCTGTAATGTTCATATTAATGAAAAGCCTGTACCAGTAATGTTCTATTAATGAAAGGCCTGTACCTGTAATGTTCATATTAATGAAAAGCTGTACCAGTAATGTTCATATTAATGAAAGGCCTGTACCAGTAATGCTCATATTAGACAAAGGCCTGTACCAGTAATGTTCATATCATTGAAAGGCATGTACCTGTAATGTTCATATTAATGAAAGGCCTGAATGAGTAATGTTCATATTAATGAAAGGCCTGTACCAGTAATGTTCATATTAATGAAAGGCCTCTACCCGTAATGTTCAAATTAATGAAAGGTCTGTACCTGTAATGTTCAGATCAATGAAAGACCTGTACCTGTAATGTTCATATTAATGGAAGGCCTGAATGAGTAATGTTCATATTAATGAAAGGCCTATACCTGTAATGTTCATATTAATGAAAGGCCTGTACTTGTAATGTTCGTATCAATGAAAGGCCTGTACCTGTATTGTTCATGTTAATGGAAGGCCTGAATGAGTAATGTTCATATTAATGAAAGGCCTGTACCAGTAATGTTCATATTAATGAAAGGCCTGTACCAGTAATGTTCAAATTAATGAAAGGCCTGTACCAGTAATGTTCATATTAATGAAAGGCCTGTACCTGTAATGTTCATATTAATGAAAGGCCTGTACCTGTAATGTTCATATTAATGAAAGGCCTGTACCTGTAATGTTCATATTAATGAAAGGCCTGTACCTGTAATGTTCATAATAATGAAAGGCCTATACCTGTAATGTTCATATTAATGAAAGGCCTGTACCTGTAATGTTCATATTAATGAAAGGCCTGTACCTGTAATGTTCATATTAATGAAAAGCCTGTACCTGTAATGTTCATATTAATGAAAGGCCTGTACCTGTAATGTTCAAATTAATGAAAGGCCTCTACCTGTAATGTTCACATTAATGAAAGCCTTCCTGTAATGTTCATATTAATGAAAGGGCTGTACCTGTAATGTTCATATTAACGAAAGGGCTGTACCTGTAATGTTCATATTAATGAAAGGGCTGTACCTGTAATGTTCATAATAATGAAAGCCTGTACCAGAAATGTTCATATTAATGAAAGCCCTGTACCTGTAATGTTCATAATAATGAAAGCCTGTACCTGTAATGTTCATATTAATGAAAGGCCTGTACCTGTAATGTTCATATTAATGAAAGAACTGAATGAGTAATGTTCATATTAATGAAAGGCCTATACCTGTAATGTTCAAATTAATGAAAGGCCTCTGCCTGTAATGTTCACATTAACGAAAGGCCTGTACCTGTAATGTTCATATTAATGAAAGGGCTGTACCTGTAATGTTCATATTAATGAAAGGGCTGTACCTGTAAAGTTCATAATAATGAAAGCCTGTACCAGAAATGTTCATATTAATGAAAGCCCTGTACCTGTAATGTTCGTATCAATGAAAGGCCTGTACCTGTGATGTTTATATTAATGAAAGACCTGAATGAGTAATGTTCATATTAATGAAAGGTCTATACCTGTAATGTTCAAATTAATGAAAGGCCTCTGCCTGTAATGTTCACATTAACGAAAGGCCTGTACCTGTAATGTTCATATTAATGAAAGGGCTGTACCTGTAATGTTCATATTAATGAAAGGGCTGTACCTGTAATGTTCATAATAATGAAAGCCTGTACCAGAAATGTTCATATTAATGAAAGCCCTGTACCTGTAATGTTCATAATAATGAAAGCCTGTACCTGTAATGTTCATATTAATGAGAGGCCTGTACCTGTAATGTTCATAATAATGAAAGCCTGTACCTGTAATGTTCATATTAATGAAAGCCTGTACCTGTAATGTTCATATTAATGAAAGGCCTATACCTGTAATGTTCATAATAATGAAAGCCTGTACCTGTAATGTTCATATTATTGAAAGGCCTGTACCAGTAATGTTCACATTAATGAAAGGCCTGTACCTGTAATGTTCACATTAATGAAAGGCCTGTACCTGTAATGTTCACATTAATGAAAGGGCAGTACCTGTAATGTTCACATTAATGAAAGGCCTGTACCTGTAATATTCACATTAAGGAAAGGCCTGTACCAGTAATGTTTATATTAACGAAAGGCCTGTACCAGTAATGTTCATATTAATGAAAGGCCTGTACCAGAAATGTTCATATTAATGAAAGCCCTGTACCTGTAATGTTCATATAAAAGGCCTGAACCTGTAATGTTCATAATAATGAAAAGCATGTACCAGTAATGTTCATATTAATGAAAAGCCTCTACCTGTAATGTTCATATTAATGAAAGGCCTGTACCTGTAATGTTCATATTAAACAAAGGCCTGTACCAGTAATGTTCATATTAATGAAAGGCCTGTACCAGTAATGTTCATATCATTGATAGGCCTGTACCTGTAATGTTCATATTAATGAAAGGGCTGTACCTGTAATGTTCATATTAATGAAAGGGCTGTACCTGTAATGTTCATAATAATGAAAGCCTGTACCAGAAATGTTCATATTAATGAAAGCCCTGTACCTGTAATGTTCATAATAATGAAAGCCTGTACCTGTAATGTTCATATTAATGAGAGGCCTGTACCTGTAATGTTCATAATAATGAAAGCCTGTACCCGTAATGTTCATATTAATGAAAGGCCTGTACCTGTAATGTTCATAATAATGAAAGCCTGTACCTGTAATGTTCATATTAATGAAAGGCCTGTACCTGTAATGTTCATAATAATGAAAGCCTGTACCTGTAATGTTCATATTATTGAAAGGCCTGTACCAGTAATGTTCACATTAATGAAAGGCCTGTACCTGTAATGTTCACATTAATGAAAGGCCTGTACCTGTAATGTTCACATTAATGAAAGGGCAGTACCTGTAATGTTCACATTAATGAAAGGCCTGTACCTGTAATATTCACATTAAGGAAAGGCCTGTACCAGTAATGTTTATATTAATGAAAGGCCTGTACCAGTAATGTTCATATTAATGAAAGGCCTGTACCAGAAATGTTCATATTAATGAAAGCCCTGTACCTGTAATGTTCATATCAATGGCCTGAACCTGTAATGTTCATAATAATGAAAAGCATGTACCAGCAATGTTCATATTAATGAAAAGCCTCTACCTGTAATGTTCATATTAATGAAAGGCCTGTACCTGTAATGTTCATATTAAACAAAGGCCTGTACCAGTAATGTTCATATTAATGAAAGGCCTGTACCAGTAATGTTCATATATTGAAGGCCTGTACCTGTAATGTTCATATTAATGAAAGGCCTGTACCTGTAATGTTCATATTAATGAAAAGCCTGTACCAGTAATGTTCATATTAATGAAAGGCCTGTACCAGTAATGTTCATATTAATGAAAGCCTCTACCTGTAACGTTCATACTAATGAAAGGCCTGTACCAGTAATGTTCATATTAGACAAAGGCCTGTACCAGTAATGTTCATATTAATGAAAGGCCTGTACCAGTAATGTTCATATCATTGAAAGGCCTGTACCTGTAATGTTCATACTAATGAAAAGCCTCTACCTGTAATGTTCATTTTAATGAAAGGCCTGTACCTGTAATGTTCATATTAATGAAAGGCCTGTACCTGTAATGTTCATATTAATGAAAAGCCTGTACCAGTAATGTTCATATTAATGAAAGGCCTGTACCTGTAATGTTCATATTAATGAAAAGCCTGTACCAGTAATGTTCATATTAATGAAAGGCCTGTACCAGTAATGTTCATATTAATGAAAAGCCTCTACCTGTAATGTTCATATTAATGAAAAGCCTGTACCAGTAATGTTCATATTAATGAAAGGCCTGTACCAGTAATGTTCATATTAATGAAAAGCCTCTACCTGTAACGTTCATACTAATGAAAGGCCTGTACCAGTAATGTTCATATTAGACAAAGGCCTGTACCAGTAATGTTCATATCATTGAAAGGCCTGTACCTGTAATGTTCATATTAATGAAAGGCCTGAATGAGTAATGTTCATATTAATGAAAGGCCTGTACCAGTAATGTTCATATTAATGAAAGGCCTCTACCCGTAATGTTCAAATTAATGAAAGGCCTGTACCTGTAATGTTCGTATCAATGAAAGGCCTGTACCTGCAATGTTCATATTAATGGAAGGCCTGAATGAGTAATGTTCATATTAATGAAAGGCCTATACCTGTAATGTTCATATTAATGAAAGGCCTGTACCTTTAATGTTCGTATCAATGAAAGGCCTGTTCCTGTAATGTTCATATTAATGGAAGGCCTGAATGAGTAATGTTCATATTAATGAAAGGCCTGTACCAGTAATGTTCATATTAATGAAAGGCCTGTACCAGTAATGTTCAAATTAATGAAAGGCCTGTACCAGTAATGTTCATATTAATGAAAGGCCTCTACCTGTAATGTTCAAATTAATGAAAGGCCTGTACCTGTAATGTTCATATCAATGAAAGGCCTGTACCTGTAATGTTCATATTAATGAAAGGCCTGTACCTGTAATGTTCATATTAATGAAAGGCCTATACCTGTAATGTTCATATTAATGAAATGCCTGTACCTGTAATGTTCATATTAATGAAAAGCCTGTACCTGTAATGTTCATATTAATGAAAGGCCTGTACCTGTAATGTTCAAATTAATGAAAGGCCTCTGCCTGTAATGTTCACATTAATGAAAGGCCTGTACCTGTAATGTTCATATTAATGAAAGGGCTGTACATGTAATGTTCATATTAACGAAAGGTCTGTACATGTAATGTTCATATTAATGAAAGGGCTGTACCTGTAATGTTCATAATAATGAAAGCCTGTACCAGAAATGTTCATATTAATGAAAGCCCTGTACCTGTAATGTTCATAATAATGAAAGCCTGTACCTGTAATGTTCAAATTAATGAAAGGCCTGTACCTGTAATGTTCATATTAATGAAAGACCTGAATGAGTAATGTTCATATTAATGAAAGGCCTGTACCAGTAATGTTCATATCTAATGAAAGGCCTGTACCTGTAATGTTATACTAATGAAAAGCCTCTACTTGTAACGTTCATTTTAATGAAAGGCCTGTACCTGTAATGTTCATATTAATGAAAGGCGTGTACCTGTAATGTTCATATTAATGAAAAGCCTGTACCAGTAATGTTCATATTAATGAAAGGCCTGTACCTGTAATGTTCATATTAATGAAAAGCCTGTACCAGTAATGTTCATATTAATGAAAGGTCTGTACCAGTAATGTTCATATTAATGAAAAGCCTCTACCTGTAATGTTCATATTAATGAAAAGCCTGTACCAGTAATGTTCATATTAATGAAAGGCCTGTACCAGTAATGTTCATATTAATGAAAGGCCTCTACCCGTAATGATCAAATTAATGAAAGGCCTGTACCTGTAATGTTCGTATCAATGAAAGGCCTGTACCTGCAATGTTCATATTAATGGAAGGCCTGCATGAGTAATGTTCATATTAATGAAAGGCCTATTACCTGTAATGTTCATATTAATGAAAGGCCTGTACCTTTAATGTTCATATCAATGAAAGGCCTGTTCCTGTAATGTTCATATTAATGGAAAGGCCTGAATGAGTAATGTTCATATTAATGAAAGGCCTGTACCAGTAATGTTCATATTAATGAAAGGCCTGTACCAGTAATGTTCAAATTAATGAAAGGCCTGTACCTGTAATGTTCAAATTAATGAAAGGCCTGTACCTGTAATGTTCATAATAATGAAAGGCCTCTACCCGTAATGTTCAAATTAATGAAAGGCTGTACCTGTAATGTTCATATCAATGAAAGGCCTGTACCTGTAATGTTCATATTAATGAAAGGCCTGTACCTGTAATGTTCATATTAATGAAAGGCCTGTACCTGTAATGTTCATATTAATGAAAAGCCTGTACCTGTAATGTTCATATTAATGAAAGGCCTGTACCTGTAATGTTCAAATTAATGAAAGGCCTCTGCCTGTAATGTTCACATTAATGAAAGGCCTGTACCTGTAATGTTCATATTAATGAAAGGGCTGTACATGTAATGTTCATATTAACGAAAGGTCTGTACATGTAATGTTCATATTAATGAAAGGGCTGTACCTGTAATGTTCATAATAATGAAAGCCTGTACCAGAAATGTTCATATTAATGAAAGCCCTGTACCTGTAATGTTCATAATAATGAAAGCCTGTACCTGTAATGTTCATATTAATGAAAGGCCTGTACCTGTAATGTTCATATTAATGAAAGACCTGAATGAGTAATGTTCATATTAATGAAAGGCCTATACCTGTAATGTTCAAATTAATGAATGGCCTCTGCCTGTAATGTTCATAATAATGAAAGCCTGTACCTGTAATGTTCATATTATTGAAAGGCCTGTACCAGTAATGTTCACATTAATGAAAGGCCTGTACCTGTAATGTTCACATTAATGAAAGGCCTGTACCTGTAATGTTCACATTAATGAAAGGGCAGTACCTTTAATGTTCACATTAATGAAAGGCCTGTACCTGTAATGTTCATATTAATGAAAGGCCTGTACCTGTAATGTTCATAATAATGAAAGCCTGTACCTGTAATGTTCATATTATTGAAAGGCCTGTACCAGTAATGTTCACATTAATGAAAGGCCTGTACCTGTAATGTTCACATTAATGAAAGGCCTGTACCTGTAATGTTCACATTAATGAAAGGGCAGTACCTTTAATGTTCACATTAATGAAAGGCCTGTACCTGTAATGTTCATATTAATGAAAGGCCTGTACCTGTAATGTTCATAATAATGAAATCCTGTAGCTGTAATGTTCATATTATTGAAAGGCCTGTACCAGTAATGTTCACATTAATGAAAGGCCTGTACCTGTAATGTTCACATTAATGAAAGGCCTGTACCTGTAATGTTCACATTAAAGAAAGGCCTGTACCTGTAATATTCACATTAAGGAAAGGCCTGTACCAGTAATGTTTATATTAATGAAAGGCCTGTACCAGTAATGTTCATATTAATGAAAGGCCTGTACCAGAAATGTTCATATTAATGAAAGCCCTGTACCTGTAATGTTCATATCAAAGGCCTGAACCTGTAATGTTCATAATAATGAAAAGCCTGTACCAGTAATGTTCATATTAATGAAAAGCCTCTACCTGTAATGTTCATATTAATGAAAGGCCTGTACCTGTAATGTTCATATTAAACAAAGGCCTGTACCAGTAATGTTCATATTAATGAAAGGCCTGTACCAGTAATGTTCATATCATTGATAGGCCTGTACCTGTAATGTTCATATTAATGAAAGGCCTGTACCTGTAATGTTCATATTAATGAAAAGCCTGTACCAGTAATGTTCATATTAATGAAAGGCCTGTACCAGTAATGTTCATATTAATGAAAAGCCTCTACCTGTAATGTTCATATTAATGAAAGGCCTGTACCAGTAATGTTCATATTAAACAAAGGCCTGTACCAGTAATGTTCATATTAATGAAAGGCCTGTACCAGTAAAGTTCATATCATTGAAAGGCCTGTACCTGTAATGTTCATACTAATGAAAGCCTCTACCTATAACGTTCATATTAATGAAAGGCCTGTACCTGTAATGTTCATATTAATGAAAGGCCTGTACCTGTAATGTTCATATTAATGAAAAGCCTGTACCAGTAATGTTCATATTAATGAAAGGCCTGTACCTGTAATGTTCATATTAATGAAAAGCTACCAGTGTTCATATTAATCAAAGGCCTGTACCAGTAATGTTCATATTAGACAAAGGCCTGTACCAGTAATGTTCATATCATTGAAAGGCCTGTACCTGTAATGTTCATATTAATGAAAGGCCTGAATGAGTAATGTTCATATTAATGAAAGGCCTGTACCAGTAATGTTCATATTAATGAAAGGCCTCTACCTGTAATGTTCAAATTAATGAAAGGCCTGTACCTGTAATGTTCAGTATCAATGAAAGAGCCTATACCTGTAATGTTCATATTAATGGAAGGCCTGAATGAGTAATGTTCATATTAATGAAAGGCCTGTACCTGTAATGTTCATATTAATGAAAGGCCTGTACCTGTAATGTTCATATCAATGAAAGGCCTGTACCTGCAATGTTCATATTAATGGAAGGCCTGAATGAGTAATGTTCATATTAATGAAAGGCCTGTACCAGTAATGTTCATATTAATGAAAGGCCTGTACCAGTAATGTTCATATTAATGAAAGGCCTGTACCAGTAATGTTCATATTAATGAAAGGCCTCTACCTGTAATGTTCATATTAATGAAAGGCCTGTACCTGTAATGTTCATATTAATGAAAGGCCTGTACCTGTAATGTTCATATTAATGAAAGGCCTGTACCTGTAATGTTCATAATAATGAAAGGCCTATACCTGTAATGTTCATATTAATGAAAAGCCTGTACCTGTAATGTTCATATTAATGAAAGGCCTGTACCTGTAATGTTCATATTAATGAAAAGCCTGTACCTGTAATGTTCATATTAATGAAAGGCCTGTACCTGTAATGTTCATATTAATGAAAGGCCTCTACCTGTAATGTTCATATTAATGAAAGGCCTGTACCTGTAATGTTCATATTAATGAAAGGCCTGTACCTGTAATGTTCATATTAATGAAGGCCTGTACCTGTAATGTTCATATTAATGAAAGGCCTGTACCTGTAATGTTCATAATTAATGAAAGGCCTGTACCAGTAATGTTCATATTAATGAAAGGCCTGTACCTGTAATGTTCATAATAATGAAAGGCTGTACCTGTAATGTTCATATTAATGAAAGGCCTGTACCTGTAATGTTCATATTAATGAAAGGCCTGAATGAGTAATGTTCATATTAATGAAAGGCCTGTACCAGTAATGTTCATATTAATGAAAGGCCTCTACCCGTAATGTTCAAATTAATGAAAGGCCTGTACCTGTAATGTTCGTATCAATGAAAGGCCTGTACCTGCAATGTTCATATTAATGGAAGGCCTGAATGAGTAATGTTCATATTAATGAAAGGCCTATACCTGTAATGTTCATATTAATGAAAGGCCTGTACCTGTAATGTTCAGTATCAATGAAAGGCCTGTACCTGCAATGTTCATATTAATGGAAGGCCTGAATGAGTAATGTTCATATTAATGAAAGGCCTGTACCAGTAATGTTCATATTAATGAAAGGCCTGTACCAGTAATGTTCAAATTAATGAAAGGCCTGTACCAGTAATGTTCATATTAATGAAAGGCCTGTACCTGTAATGTTCATATTAATGAAAGGCCTGTACCTGTAATGTTCATATCAATGAAAGGCCTGTACCTGTAATGTTCATATTAATGAAAGGCCTGTACCTGTAATGTTCATATTAATGAAAGGCCTATACCTGTAATGTTCATATTAATGAAAGCCTGTACCAGTAATGTTCATATTAATGAAAGGCCTGTACCTGTAATGTTCAAATTAATGAAAGCCTCTGCCTGTAATGTTCACATTAATGAAGCCTGTACCTGTAATGTTCATATTAATGAAAGGCTGTACCTGTAATGTTCATATTAATGAAAGGCCTGTACCTGTAATGTTCATATAATGAAAGCCTGTACCAGTAATGTTCATATTAATGAAAGCCCTGTACCTGTAATGTTCATATCAATGAAAGGCCTGTACCTGTAATGTTCATATTAATGAAAGACCTGAATGAGTAATGTTCATATTAATGAAAGGCCTGTACCTGTAATGTTCAAATTAATGAAAGGCCTCTACCTGTAATGTTCACATAATGAAAGCCTGTACCTGTAATGTTCATATTAATGAAAGGCCTGTACCTGTAATGTTCATATTAATGAAAGGCCTGTACCTGTAATGTTCATAATAATGAAAGCCTGTACCAGTAATGTTCATATTAATGAAAGGCCTGTACCTGTAATGTTCATAATAATGAAAGGCCTGTACCTGTAATGTTCATATTAATGAAAGGCCTGTACCTGTAATGTTCATATTAATGAAAGGCCTGTACCTGTAATGTTCATATTAATGAAAGCCTGTACCAGTAATGTTCTATTAATGAAAGGCCTGTACCTGTAATGTTCAAATTAATGAAAGGCCTCTGCCTGTAATGTTCACATTAATGAAAGCCTGTACCTGTAATGTTCATATTAATGAAAGGCCTGTACCTGTAATGTTCATATTAATGAAAGGCCTGTACCTGTAATGTTCATATTAATGAAAGGCCTGTACCTGTAATGTTCATAATTAATGAAAGCCTGTACCAGTAATGTTCATATTAATGAAAGCCCTGTACCTGTAATGTTCATAATTAATGAAAGGCCTGTACCTGTAATGTTCATATTAATGAAAGGCCTGTACCTGTAATGTTCATATTAATGAAAGACCTGAATGCAGTAATGTTCATATTAATGAAAGGCCTATACCTGTAATGTTCAAATTAATGAAAGGCCTGTACCTGTAATGTTCATATTAATGAAAGGCCTGTACCTGTAATGTTCATATTAATGAAAGGCCTGTACCTGTAATGTTCATATTAATGAAAGGCCTGTACCTGTAATGTTCATATTAATGAAAGCCTGTACCAGAAATGTTCATATTAATGAAAGCCCTGTACCTATGTAATGTTCATATTAATGAAAGGCCTGTACCTGTAATGTTCATATTAATGAAAGGCCTGATGCAGTAATGTTCATATTAATGAAAGGCCTGTACCTGTAATGTTCAAATTAATGAAGAACCTGTACCTGTAATGTTCATATTAATGAAAGGCCTGTACCTGTAATGTTCAATTAATGAAAGGGCTGTACCTGTAATGTTCATATTAATGAAAGGCCTGTACCTGTAATGTTCATATTAATGAAAGGCCTGTACCAGTAATGTTCATATTAATGAAAGGCCTGTACCAGTAATGTTCATATTAATGAAAGGCCTTACCTGTAATGTTCATATTAATGAAAGGCCTGTACCTGTAATGTTCATATTAATGAAAGGCCTGTACCTGTAATGTTCATAATAATGAAAGCCTGTACCAGTAATGTTCATATTAATGAAAGCCTGTACCTGTAATGTTCATAATAATGAAAGCCTGTACCTGTAATGTTCATATTAATGAAAGGCCTGTACCTGTAATGTTCATAATTAATGAAAGCCTGTACCAGTAATGTTCATATTAATGAAAGGCCTGTACCAGTAATGTTCATAATAATGAAAGCCTGTACCTGTAATGTTCATATAATGAAAGGCCTGTACCTGTAATGTTCATATTAATGAAAGGCCTGTACCAGTAATGTTCATATTAATGAAAGGCCTGTACCTGTAATGTTCATATTAATGAAAGGCCTGTACCTGTAATGTTCATATTAATGAAAGGCCTGTACCTGTAATGTTCATATTAATGAAAGGCCTGTACCTGTAATGTTCATATTAATGAAAGGCCTGTACCTGTAATGTTCACTATTAATGAAAGGCCTGTACCATGTAATGTTCATATTAATGAAAGGCCTGTACCTGTAATGTTCATATTAATGAAAGGCCTGTACCAGTAATGTTCATATTAATGAAAGGCCTGTACCTGTAATGTTCATATTAATGAAAGGCCTGTACCTGTAATGTTCATATTAATGAAAAGCCTGTACCAGTAATGTTCATATTAATGAAAAGCCTCTACCTGTAATGTTCATATTAATGAAAGGCCTGTACCTGTAATGTTCATATTAAACAAAGGCCTGTACCAGTAATGTTCATATTAATGAAAGGCCTGTACCAGTAATGTTCATATCAATGAAAGGCCTGTACCTGTAATGTTCATATTAATGAAAGGCCTGTACCTGTAATGTTCATATTAATGAAAGGCCTGTACCTGTAATGTTCATATTAATGAAAGGCCTGTACCTGTAATGTTCATATTAAAAACCTGTACTGTAATATTCATATTAATGAAAAGCCTGTACCTGTAATGTTCATATTAATGAAAGGCCTGTACCTGTAATGTTCATATTAATGAAAGGCCTCTACCTGTAATGTTCACATTAATGAAAGGCCTGTACCTGTAATGTTCATATTAATGAAAGGCTGTACCTGTAATGTTCATATTAACGAAAGGTCTGTACACTGTAATGTTCATATTAATGAAAGGCCTGTACCTGTAATGTTCATAATAATGAAAGCCTGTACCAGAAATGTTCATATTAATGAAAGCCCTGTACCTGTAATGTTCATAATAATGAAAGCCTGTACCTGTAATGTTCAATATTAATGAAAGGCCTGTACCTGTAATGTTCATATTAATGAAAGACCTGAATGAGTAATGTTCATATTAATGAAAGGCCTGTACCAGTAATGTTCATATTAATGAAAGGCCTGTACCTGTAATGTTCATATTAATGAAAAGCCTCTACTTAGTAATGTTCATATTAATGAAAGGCCTGTACCTGTAATGTTCATATTAATGAAAGGCCTGTACCTGTAATGTTCATATTAATGAAAGCCTGTACCTGTAATGTTCATATTAATGAAAGGCCTGTACCTGTAATGTTCATATTAATGAAAGCCTGTACCAGTAATGTTCATATTAATGAAAAGCCTCTACCTGTAATGTTTCATATTAATGAAAAGCCTGTACCAGTAATGTTCATATTAATGAAAGGCCTGTACCAGTAATGTTCATATTAATGAAAGGCCTCTACCCGTAATGATTCAAATTAATGAAAGGCCTGTACCTGTAATGTTCGTATCAATGAAAGGCCTGTACCTGCAATGTTCATATTAATGAAGGCCTGAATGAGTAATGTTCATATTAATGAAAGGCCTATACCTGTAATGTTCATATTAATGAAAGGCCTGTACCTTTAATGTTCATATCAATGAAAGGCCTGTACCTGTAATGTTCATATTAATGGAAGGCCTGATCAGTAATGTTCATATTAATGAAAGGCCTGTACCAGTAATGTTCATATTAATGAAAGGCCTGTACCAGTAATGTTCAAATTAATGAAAGGCCTGTACCAGTAATGTTCAAATTAATGAAAGGCCTGTACCAGTAATGTTCATATTAATGAAAGGCCTCTACCCGTAATGTTCAAATTAATGAAAGGCCTGTACCTGTAATGTTCATATCAATGAAAGGCCTGTACCTGTAATGTTCATATTAATGAAAGGCCTGTACCTGTAATGTTCATATTAATGAAAGGCCTGTACCTGTAATGTTCATATTAATGAAAAGCCTGTACCTGTAATGTTCATATTAATGAAAGGCCTGTACCTGTAATGTTCAAATTAATGAAAGGCCTCTGCCTGTAATGTTCACATTAATGAAAGGCCTGTACCTGTAATGTTCATATTAATGAAAGGCCTGTACATGTAATGTTCATATTAATGAAAGGTCTGTACCTGTAATGTTCATATTAATGAAAGGCCTGTACCTGTAATGTTCATAATAATGAAAGCCTGTACCAGAAATGTTCATATTAATGAAAGCCCTGTACCTGTAATGTTCATAATAATGAAAGCCTGTACCTGTAATGTTCATATTAATGAAAGGCCTGTACCTGTAATGTTCATATTAATGAAAGACCTGAATGAGTAATGTTCATATTAATGAAAGGCCTATACCTGTAATGTTCAAATTAATGAATAGCCTCTGCCTGTAATGTTCATAATAATGAAAGCCTGTACCTGTAATGTTCATATTATTGAAAGGCCTGTACCAGTAATGTTCATATTAATGAAAGGCCTGTACCTGTAATGTTCACATTAATGAAAAGGCCTGTACCTGTAATGTTCACATTAATGAAAGGCTAGTACCTGTAATGTTCATATTAATGAAAGGCCTGTACCTGTAATGTTCATATTAATGAAAGGCCTGTACCTGTAATGTTCATAATAATGAAAGCCTGTAGCTGTAATGTTCATATTATTGAAAGGCCTGTACCAGTAATGTTCACATTAATGAAAGGCCTGTACCTGTAATGTTCACATTAATGAAAGGCCTGTACCTGTAATGTTCACATTAATGAAAGGGCAGTACCTGTAATGTTCACATTAATGAAAGGCCTGTACCTGTAATGTTCATATTAATGAAGGCCTGTACCTGTAATGTTCATAATAATGAAAGGCCTGTACCTGTAATGTTCATATTATTAAAAGGCCTGTACCAGTAATGTTCACATTAATGAAAAGGCCTGTACCTGTAATGTTCATATTAAAGAAAGGCCTGTACCTGTAATGTTCATATTAATGAAAGGCCTGTACCAGTAATGTTTATATTAATGAAGGCCTGTACCAGTAATGTTCATATTAATGAAAGGCCTGTACCAGTAATGTTCATATTAATGAAAGCCCTGTACCTGTAATATTCATATCAAAGGCCTGAACCTGTAATGTTCATAATAATGAAAAGCCTGTACCAGTAATGTTCATATTAATGAAAGCCTCTACCTGTAATGTTCATATTAATGAAAGGCCTGTACCTGTAATGTTCATATTAAACAAAGGCCTGTACCAGTAATGTTCATATTAATGAAAGGCCTGTACCAGTAATGTTCATATCATTGATAGGCCTGTACCTGTTAATGTTCATATTAATGAAAGGCCTGTACCTGTAATGTTCATATTAATGAAAAGCCTGTACCAGTAATGTTCATATTAATGAAAGGCCTGTACCAGTAATGTTCATATTAATGAAAAGCCTCTACCTGTAATGTTCATATTAATGAAAGGGCCTGTACCAGTAATGTTCATATTAAACAAAGGCCTGTACCAGTAATGTTCATATTAATGAAAGGCCTGTACCAGTAATGTTCATATCATTGAAAGGCCTGTACCTGTAATGTTCATACTAATGAAAAGCCTCTACCTAATGTTCATATTAATGAAAGGCCTGTACCTGTAATGTTCATATTAATGAAAGCCTGTACTGTAATATTCATATTAATGAAAAGCCTGTACCAGTAATGTTCATATTAATGAAAGGCCTGTACCTGTAATGTTCATATTAATGAAAGGCCTGTACCAGTAATGTTCATATTAATGAAAGGCCTGTACCAGTAATGCTCATATTAATAAAGGCCTGTACCAGTAATGTTCATATCAATGAAAGGCCTGTACCTGTAATGTTCATATTAATGAAAGCCTGAATCAGTAATGTTCATATTAATGAAAGGCCTGTACCAGTAATGTTCATATAATGAAAGGCCTCTACCGTAATGTTCAAATTAATGAAAGGTCTGTACCTGTAATGTTATATCAATGAAAGACCTGTACCTGTAATGTTCATATTAATGGAAGGCCTGAATCAGTAATGTTCATATTAATGAAGGCCTATACCTGTAATGTTCATATTAATGAAAGGCCTGTACCTGTAATGTTCATATAATGAAAGGCCTGTACCTGTAATGTTCATGTTAATGAAGGCCTGAATGAGTAATGTTCATATTAATGAAAGGCCTGTACCAGTAATGTTCATATTAATGAAAGGCCTGTACCAGTAATGTTCATATTAATGAAAGGCCTGTACCTGTAATGTTCATATTAATGAAAGGCCTGTACCTGTAATGTTCATATTAATGAAAGGCCTGTACCTGTAATGTTCATATTAATGAAAGGCCTGTACCTGTAATGTTCATATTAATGAAAGGCCTGTACCTGTAATGTTCATATTAATGAAAGGCCTGTACCTGTAATGTTCATATTAATGAAGCCTGTACCTGTAATGTTCATATTAATGAAAGGCCTGTACCTGTAATGTTCATATTAATGAAAGGCCTGTACCTGTAATGTTCATATTAATGAAAGGCCTGTACCTGTAATGTTCATAATAATGAAAGCCTGTACCAGTAATGTTCATATTAATGAAAGGCCTGTACCTGTAATGTTCATAATAATGAAAGCCTGTACCTGTAATGTTCATATTAATGAAAGGCCTGTACCTGTAATGTTCATATTAATGAAAGACCTGAACCAGTAATGTTCATATTAATGAAAGGCCTGTACCTGTAATGTTCAAATTAATGAAAGGCCTCTACCTGTAATGTTCACATTAATGA
The DNA here is from genome assembly GCA_016271365.2 of Neoceratodus forsteri. Lineage (NCBI taxonomy): Eukaryota > Metazoa > Chordata > Ceratodontiformes > Ceratodontidae > Neoceratodus > Neoceratodus forsteri. The sequence continues at coordinate 434,476,196 of CM028135.1, read as the reverse complement.
AAGGCCTGTACCTGTAATGTTCATATTAATGAAAGGCCTGTACCTGTAATGTTCATATTAATGAAAGGCCTGTACCTGTAATGTTCATAATTAATGAAAGCCTGTACCAGAAATGTTCATATTAATGAAAGCCTGTACCTGTAATGTTCATATTAATGAAAGCCTGTACCTGTAATGTTTATATTAATGAAAGACCTGAATGAGTAATGTTCATATTAATGAAAGGCCTATACCTGTAATGTTCAAATTAATGAAAGGCCTCGCCTGTAATGTTCACATTAATGAAAGGCCTGTACCTGTAATGTTCATATTAATGAAAGGCCTGTACCTGTAATGTTCATATTAATGAAAGGCCTGTACCTGTAATGTTCATAATTAATGAAAGCCTGTACCATGTCATATTAATGAAAGGCCTGTCATAATGTTCATATTAATGAAAGGCCTGTACCTGTAATGTTCATATTAAAAGGCCTGTACCTGTAATGTTCATATTAATGAAAGGCCTGTACCAGTAATGTTCATATTAATGAAAGGCCTGTACCTGTAATGTTCATATTAATGAAAGGCCTGTACCTGTAATGTTCATATTAATGAAAGGCCTTACCTGTAATGTTCACATTAATGAAAGGCCTGTACCTGTAATGTTCATATAATGAAAGGCTGTACAGTAATGTTCATATTAATGAAAGGCCTGTACCTGTAATGTTCATATTAATGAAAGGCCTGTACCTGTAATGTTCATATTAATGAAAGGCCTGTACCAGTAATGTTCATATTAATGAAAGGCCTGTACCTGTAATGTTCATAATAATGAAAGCCTGTACCTGTAATGTTCATATTAATGAAAGGCCTGTACCTGTAATGTTCATATTAATGAAAGCCTGAATCAGTAATGTTCATATTAATGAAAGGCCTGTACCTGTAATGTTCAAATTAATGAAAGCCTCTACCTGAAATGTTCATATTAATGAAAGCCTGTACCTGTAATGTTCATATTAATAAGGCTGTACCTGTAATGTTCATATTAATGAAAGGCCTGTACCTGTAAAGTTCATATTAATGAAAGGCCTGTACCAGTAATGTTCATATTAATGAAAGGCCTGTACCAGTAATGTTCATATTAATGAAAGGCCTGTACCTGTAATGTTCATATTAATGAAAGACCTGAATCAGTAATGTTCATATTAATGAAAGGCCTGTACCTGTAATGTTCATATTAATGAAAGGCCTGTACCTGTAATGTTCATATTAATGAAAGGCCTGTACCTGTAATGTTCATATTAATGAAAGGCCTGTACCTAGTAATGTTCATATTAATGAAAGGCCTGTACCTGTAATGTTCATATTAATGAAAGACTGTACCTATAATGTTCATAATAATGAAAGGCCTGTACCTGTAATGTTCATAATAATGAAAGGCCTGTACCAGTAATGTTCATATTAATGAAAGGCCTGTACCTGTAATGTTCATAATAATGAAAGGCCTGTACCTGTAATGTTCATATTAATGAAAGGCCTGTACCTGTAATGTTCATATTAATGAAAGCCTGTACCTGTAATGTTCATATTAATGAAAGGCCTGTACCTGTAATGTTCATATTAATGAAAGGCCTGTACCTGTAATGTTCATATTAATGAAAGGCCTGTACCAGTAATGTTCATATTAATGAAAGGCCTGTACCTGTAATATTCATATTAATGAAAGGCCTGTACTGTAATGTTCATATTAATGAAAGGGCCTGTACCTGTAATGTTCATATTAATGAAAGGCCTGTACCTGTAATATTCATATTAATGAAAGGCCTGTACCAGTAATGTTCATATTAATGAAAGGCCTGTACCAGTAATGTTCATATTAATGAAAGGCCTGCTACCAGTAATGTTCATATTAATGAAAGGCCTGTACCTGTAATGTTCATATTAATGAGCCTGTACCTGTAATGTTCATATTAATGAAAAGCCTGTACCAGTAATGTTCATATTAATGAAAAGCCTGTACCTGTAATGTTCATATTAATGAAAGGCCTGTACCTGTAATGTTCATATTAAAGAAAGGCCTACCAGTAATGTTCATATTAATGAAAGGCCTGTACCAGTAATGTTCATATTAATGAAAGGCCTGTACCTGTAATGTTCATATTAATGAAGGCCTGTACCTGTAATGTTCATATTAATGAAAGGGCTGTACCTGTAATGTTCATAATAATGAAAGCCTGTACCAGAAATGTTCGTATTAATGAAAGCCCTGTACCTGTAATGTTCATAATAATGAAAGCCTGTACCTGTAATGTTCATATTAATGAAAGGCCTGTACCTGTAATGTTCATATAATGAAAGCCTGTACCGTAATGTTCATATTAATGAAAGGCCTGTACCTGTAATGTTCATATAATGAAAGGCCTGTACCAGTAATGTTCATATTAATGAAAGGCCTGTACCTGTAATGTTCATAATAATGAAAGGCCTGTACCTGTAATGTTCATATTAATGAAAGGCCTGTACCTGTAATGTTCATATTAATGAAAGGCCTGTACCTGTAATGTTCATATTAATGAAAGGCCTGTACCTGTAATGTTCATATTAATGAAAGGCCTGTACCTGTAATGTTCACATTAATGAAAGGCCTGTACCTGTAATATTCACATTAATGAAAGGCCTGTACCTGTAATGTTTATATTAATGAAAGGCCTGTACCAGTAATGTTCATATTAATGAAAGGCCTGTACCTGTAATGTTCATATTAATGAAAGGCCTGTACCTGTAATGTTCATATCAAAAGGCCTGTACCTGTAATGTTCATATTAATGAAAGGCCTGTACCAGTAATGTTCATATTAATGAAAGCCTCTACCTGTAATGTTCATATTAATGAAAGGCCTGTACCTGTAATGTTCATATTAATGAAAGGCCTGTACCAGTAATGTTCATATTAATGAAAGGCCTGTACCTGTAATGTTCATATTATTGAAAGGCCTGTACCTGTAATATTCATATTAATGAAAGGCCTGTACCTATAATGTTCATATTAATGAAAGGCCTGTACCTGTAATGTTCATATTAATGAAAGGCCTGTACCTGTAATGTTCATATTAATGAAAGGCCTGTACCTGTAATGTTCATATTAATGAAAAGCCTGTACCTGTAATGTTCATATTAATGAAAGGCCTGTACCTGTAATGTTCATATTAATGAAAGGCCTGTACCTAGTAATGTTCATATTAATGAAAGGCCTGTACCTGTAATGTTCATATTAATGAAAGGCCTGTACCTGTAATGTTCATATTAATGAAAGGCCTGTACCTGTAATGTTCATATTAATGAAAGGCCTGTACCTGTAATGTTCATATTAATGAAAGCCTGTACCAGTAATGTTCATATTAATGAAAGCCTGTACCTGTAATGTTCATAATAATGAAAGCCTGTACCTGTAATGTTCATATTAATGAAAGCCTGTACCTGTAATGTTCATATTAATGAAAGCCTGAATGAGTAATGTTCATATTAATGAAAGGCCTGTACCAGTAATGTTCATATATTGAAAGGCCTGTACCTGTAATGTTCATACTAATGAAAGCCTGTACCTATAATGTTCATATTAATGAAAGGCCTGTACCTGTAATGTTCATATTAATGAAAGGCCTGTACCTGTAATGTTCATATTAATGAAAAGCCTGTACCAGTAATGTTCATATTAATGAAAGGCCTGTACCTGTAATGTTCATATTAATGAAAGGCCTGTACCAGTAATGTTCATATTAATGAAAGGCCTGTACCAGTAATGTTCATATTAATGAAAAGCCTGTACCTGTAATGTTCATATTAATGAAAGCCTGTACCAGTAATGTTCATATTAATGAAAGGCCTGTACCAGTAATGTTCATATTAATGAAAGGCCTCTACCTGTAATGTTCAAATTAATGAAAGGCCTGTACCTGTAATGTTCTATTAATGAAAGGCCTGTACCTGTAATGTTCATATTAATGGAAGGCCTGCATGAGTAATATTCATATTAATGAAAGGCCTATACCTGTAATGTTCATATTAATGAAAGGCCTGTACCTGTAATGTTCATATTAATGAAAGGCCTGTTACCTGTAATGTTCATATTAATGAAAGGCCTGTACCAGTAATGTTCATATTAATGAAAGGCCTGTACCAGTAATGTTCATATTAATGAAAGGCCTGTACCAGTAATGTTCAAATTAATGAAAGGCCTGTACCAGTAATGTTCAAATTAATGAAAGGCCTGTACCAGTAATGTTCATATTAATGAAAGGCCTGTACCTGTAATGTTCAAATTAATGAAAGGCCTGTACCTGTAATGTTCATATTAATGAAAGGCCTGTACCTGTAATGTTCATATTAATGAAAGGCCTGTACCTGTAATGTTCATATTAATGAAAGGCCTGTACCTGTAATGTTCATATTAATGAAAAGCCTGTACCTGTAATGTTCATATTAATGAAAGGCCTGTACCTGTAATGTTCAAATTAATGAAAGGCCTCTACCTGTAATGTTCACATTAATGAAAGGCCTGTACCTGTAATGTTCATATTAATGAAAGGCCTGTACCTGTAATGTTCATATTAATGAAAGGCCTGTACCTGTAATGTTCATATTAATGAAAGGGCTGTACCTGTAATGTTCATAATAATGAAAGCCTGTACCGAAATGTTCATATTAATGAAAGCCTGTACTAGTAATGTTCATAATAATGAAAGCCTGTACCTGTAATGTTCATATTAATGAAGGCCTGTACCTGTAATGTTCATATTAATGAAAGACCTGAATGAGTAATGTTCATATTAATGAAAGGCCTATACCTGTAATGTTCATATTAATGAAAGGCCTCTACCTGTAATGTTCATAATAATGAAAGGCCTGTACCTGTAATGTTCATATTATTGAAAGGCCTGTACCAGTAATGTTCACATTAATGAAAGGCCTGTACCTGTAATGTTCACATTAATGAAAGGCCTGTACCTGTAATGTTCACATTAATGAAAGGCCTGTACCTGTAATGTTCACATTAATGAAAGGCCTGTACCTGTAATGTTCATATTAATGAAAGGCCTGTACCTGTAATGTTCATAATTAATGAAAGCCTGTACCTGTAATGTTCATATTAATGAAAGGCCTGTACCAGTAATGTTCATATTAATGAAAGGCCTGTACCTGTAATGTTCATATTAATGAAAGGCCTGTACCTGTAATGTTCATATTAATGAAAGGCCTGTACCTGTAATGTTCATATTAATGAAAGGCCTGTACCTGTAATGTTCATATTAATGAAAGGCCTGTACCTGTAATGTTCATAATAATGAAAGGCCTGTACCTGTAATGTTCATATTAATGAAAAGCCTGTACCAGTAATGTTCATATTAATGAAGGCCTGTACCTGTAATGTTCATATTAATGAAAGGCCTGTACCTGTAATGTTCATATTAATGAAAGGCCTGTACCAGTAATGTTCATATTAATGAAAGGCCTGTACCTGTAATGTTCATATTAATGAAAGGCCTGTACCAGAATGTTCATATTAATGAAAGCCTGTACCTGTAATGTCATATTAATGAAAGGCCTGTACCTGTAATGTTCATAATAATGAAAAGCCTGTACCAGTAATGTTCATATTAATGAAAGCCTCTACCTGTAATGTTCATATTAATGAAAGGCCTGTACCTGTAATGTTCATATTAATGAAAGGCCTGTACCTGTAATGTTCATATTAATGAAAGGCCTGTACCAGTAATGTTCATATTAATGAAAGGCCTGTACCTGTAATGTTCATATTAATGAAAGGCCTGTACCTGTAATGTTCATATTAATGAAAAGCCTGTACCAGTAATGTTCATATTAATGAAAGGCCTGTACCAGTAATGTTCATATTAATGAAAAGCCTCTACCTGTAATGTTCATATTAATGAAAGGCCTGTACCAGTAATGTTCATATTAATGAAAGGCCTGTACCAGTAATGTTCATATTAATGAAAGGCCTGTACCAGTAATGTTCATATCAATGAAAGGCCTGTACCTGTAATGTTCATATTAATGAAAAGCCTCTACCTATAATGTTCATATTAATGAAAGGCCTGTACCTGTAATGTTCATATTAATGAAAGGCCTTTACCTGTAATGTTCATATTAATGAAAGGCCTGTACCAGTAATGTTCATATTAATGAAAGGCCTGTACCTGTAATGTTCATATTAATGAAAAGCCTGTACCAGTAATGTTCATTAATGAAAGGCCTGTACCAGTAATGTCATATTAATGAAAGGCCTGTACCAGTAATGTTCATATCATTGAAAGGCCTGTACCTGTAATGTTCATATTAATGAAAGGCCTGAATGAGTAATGTTCATATTAATGAAAGGCCTGTACCTGTAATGTTCATATTAATGAAAGGCCTCTACCTGTAATGTTCAAATTAATGAAAGGCTGTACCTGTAATGTTCATATCAATGAAAGACCTGTACCTGTAATGTTCATATTAATGGAAGGCCTGAATGAGTAATGTTCATATTAATGAAAGGCCTATACCTGTAATGTTCATATTAATGAAAGGCCTGTACCTGTAATGTTCATATCAATGAAAGGCCTGTACCTGTAATAGTTCATATTAATGAAAGGCCTGTACCAGTAATGTTCATATTAATGAAAGGCCTGTACCAGTAATGTTCATATTAATGAAAGGCCTGTACCTGTAATGTTCATATTAATGAAAGGCCTGTACCAGTAATGTTCATATTAATGAAAGGCCTCTACCTGTAATGTTCATATTAATGAAAGGCCTGTACCTGTAATGTTCATATTAATGAAAGGCCTGTACCTGTAATGTTCATATTAATGAAAGGCCTGTACCTGTAATGTTCATAATTAATGAAAGGCCTGTACCTGTAATGTTCATATTAATGAAAGGCCTGTACCTGTAATGTTCATATTAATGAAAGGCCTGTACCTGTAATGTTCATATTAATGAAAGGCCTGTACCTGTAATGTTCATATTAATGAAAGGCCTGTACCTGTAATGTTCAAATTAATGAAAGGCCTGTACCTGTAATGTTCATATTAATGAAAGGCCTGTACTGTAATGTTCATATTAATGAAAGGGCTGTACCTGTAATGTTCATATTAATGAAAGGCCTGTACCTGTAATGTTCATATTAATGAAAGGCCTGTACCTGTAATGTTCATAATAATGAAAGCCTGTACCAGTAATGTTCATATTAATGAAAGCCTGTACCTGTAATGTTCATAATAATGAAAGGCCTGTACCTGTAATGTTCATATTAATGAAAGGCCTGTACCTGTAATGTTCATATTAATGAAAGACCTGTATCCAGTAATGTTCATATTAATGAAAGGCCTATACCTGTAATGTTCAAATTAATGAAAGGCCTCTGCCTGTAATGTTCACATTAACGAAAGGCCTGTACCTGTAATGTTCATATTAATGAAAGGGCTGTACCTGTAATGTTCATATTAATGAAAGGGCTGTACCTGTAAAGTTCATAATAATGAAAGCCTGTACCAGAAATGTTCATATTAATGAAAGCCCTGTACCTGTAATGTTCGTATCAATGAAAGGCCTGTACCTGTGATGTTTATATTAATGAAAGACCTGAATATGTAATGTTCATATTAATGAAAGGCCTATACCTGTAATGTTCAAATTAATGAAAGGCCTGTACCTGTAATGTTCATATTAATGAAAGGCCTGTACCTGTAATGTTCATATTAATGAAAGGCCTGTACCTGTAATGTTCATATTAATGAAAGGCTGTTACTGTAATGTTCATAATAATGAAAGGCCTGTACCAGTAATGTTCATATTAATGAAAGCCTGTACCTGTAATGTTCATATTAATGAAAGGCCTGTACCTGTAATGTTCATATTAATGAAAGGCCTGTACCTGTAATGTTCATATTAATGAAAGGCCTGTACCTGTAATGTTCATATTAATGAAAGGCCTGTACCTGTAATGTTCATATTAATGAAAGGCCTGTACCTGTAATGTTCATATTAATGAAAGGCCTGTACCTGTAATGTTCAATTAATGAAAGGCCTCTACCTGTAATAGTTCACTATTAATGAAAGGCCTGTACCTGTAATGTTCATATTAATGAAAGGCTGTACCTGTAATGTTCATATTAATGAAAGGGCTGTACCTGTAATGTTCATATTAATGAAAGGCTGTACCTGTAATGTTCATAATAATGAAAGCCTGTACCAGAAATGTTCATATTAATGAAAGCCCTGTACCTGTAATGTTCATAATAATGAAAGCCTGTACCTGTAATGTTCATATTAATGAAAGGCCTGTACCTGTAATGTTCATATTAATGAAAGACCTGAATGCAGTAATGTTCATATTAATGAAAGGCCTTACCTGTAATGTTCATATTAATGAAAGGCCTCTGCCTGTAATGTTCACATTAATGAAAGGCCTGTACCTGTAATGTTCATATTAATGAAAGGCTGTACCTGTAATGTTCATATTAATGAAAGGCTGTACCTGTAAATTCATAATAATGAAAGCCTGTACCAGTAATGTTCATATTAATGAAAGCCCTGTACCTGTAATGTTCATATTAATGAAAGCCTGTACCTGTATGTTTATATTAATGAAAGACCTGAATGCAGTAATGTTCATATTAATGAAAGGCCTATACCTGTAATGTTCATATTAATGAAAGGCCTGTACCTGTAATGTTCATATTAATGAAAGGCCTGTACCTGTAATGTTCATATTAATGAAAGGGCTGTACCTGTAATGTTCATATTAATGAAAGGGCTGTACCTGTAATGTTCATAATAATGAAAGCCTGTACCAGAAATGTTCATATTAATGAAAGCCCTGTACCTGTAATGTTCATAATAATGAAAACCTGTACCTGTAATGTTCATATTAATGAGAGGCCTGTACCTGTAATGTTCATAATAATGAAAGCCTGTACCTGTAATGTTCATATTAATGAAAGGCCTGAACCTGTAATGTTCATAATAATGAAAGCCTGTACCTGTAATGTTCATATTAATGAAAGGCCTATACCTGTAATGTTCATAATAATGAAAGCCTGTACCTGTAATGTTCATATTATTGAAAGGCCTGTACCAGTAATGTTCACATTAATGAAAGGCCTGTACCTGTAATGTTCACATTAATGAAAGGCCTGTACCTGTAATGTTCACATTAATGAAAGGGCAGTACCTGTAATGTTCACATTAATGAAAGGCCTGTACCTGTAATATTCACATTAAGGAAAGGCCTGTACCAGTAATGTTTATATTAACGAAAGGCCTGTACCAGTAATGTTCATATTAATGAAAGGCCTGTACCAGTAATGTTCATATTAATGAAAGCCCTGTACCTGTAATGTTCATATAAAAGGCCTGAACCTGTAATGTTCATATAATGAAAAGCATGTACCAGTAATGTTCATATTAATGAAAAGCCTGTACCTGTAATGTTCATATTAATGAAAGGCCTGTACCTGTAATGTTCATATTAAACAAAGGCCTGTACCAGTAATGTTCATATTAATGAAAGGCCTGTACCAGTAATGTTCATATATAATGATAGGCCTGTACCTGTAATGTTCATATTAATGAAAGGCCTGTACCTGTAATGTTCATATTAATGAAAGGGCTGTACCTGTAATGTCATAATAATGAAAGCCTGTACCAGAAATGTTATTAATAAAGCCCTTTACCTGTAATGTTCATAATAATGAAAGCCTGTACCTGTAATGTTCATATTAATGAGAGGCCTGTACCTGTAATGTTCATAATAAGAAAGCCTGTACCCGTAATGTTCATATTAATGAAAGGCCTGTACCAGTAATGTTCATAATAATGAAAGCCTGTACCTGTAATGTTCATATTAATGAAAGGCCTGTACCTGTAATGTTCATAATAATGAAAGCCTGTACCTGTAATGTTCATATTAATGAAAGGCCTGTACCAGTAATGTTCATATTAATGAAAGGCCTGTACCTGTAATGTTCATATTAATGAAAGGCCTGTACCTGTAATGTTCATATTAATGAAAGGCAGTACCTGTAATGTTCATATTAATGAAAGGCCTGTACCTGTAATGTTCACATTAATGAAAGGCCTGTACCAGTAATGTTTATATTAATGAAAGGCCTGTACCAGTAATGTTCATATTAATGAAAGGCTTTACCAGAAATGTTCATATTAATGAAAGCCCTGTACCTGTAATGTTCATATCAATGAAGCCTGAACCTGTAATGTTCATAATAATGAAAAGCATGTACCAGTAATGTTCATATTAATGAAAAGCCTCTACCTGTAATGTTCATATTAATGAAAGGCCTGTACCTGTAATGTTCATATTAATGAAAGGCCTGTACCAGTAATGTTCATATTAATGAAAGGCCTGTACCAGTAATGTTCATATCATTGATAGGCCTGTACCTGTAATGTTCATATTAATGAAAGGCCTGTACCTGTAATGTTCATATTAATGAAAAGCCTGTACCAGTAATGTTCATATTAATGAAAGGCCTGTACCAGTAATGTTCATATTAATGAAAGCCTCTACCTGTAATGTTCATATTAATGAAAGGCCTGTACCAGTAATGTTCATATTAAACAAAGGCCTGTACCAGTAATGTTCATATTAATGAAAGCCTGTACCAGTAATGTTCATATTAATGAAAGGCCTGTACCTGTAATGTTCATATAATGAAAACCTCTACCTGTAATGTTCATATTAATGAAAGGCCTGTACCTGTAATGTTCATATTAATGAAAGGCCTGTACCTGTAATGTTCATATTAATGAAAGCCTGTACCAGTAATGTTCATATTAATGAAAGGCCTGTACCTGTAATGTTCATATTAATGAAAAGCCTGTACCAGTAATGTTCATATTAATGAAAGCCTGTCAATGTTCATATTAATGAAAAGCCTCTACCTGTAATGTTCATATTAATGAAAAGCCTGTACCAGTAATGTTCATATTAATGAAAGCCTCTACCTGTAATGTTCATATTAATGAAAGGCCTGTACCTGTAATGTTCAATTAAAGAAAGGCCTGTACCAGTATATTCATATTAATGAAAGGCCTGTACCATGTAATGTTCATATTATTGAAAGGCCTGTACCTGTAATGTTCATATTAATGAAAGGCCTGTACCTGTAATGTTCATATTAATGAAAAGCCTGTACCAGTAATGTTCATATTAATGAAAGGCCTGTACCAGTAATGTTCATATTAATGAAAAGCCTCTACCTGTAATGTTCATATTAATGAAAGGCCTGTACCAGTAATGTTCATATTAATGAAAGGCCTGTACCAGTAATGTTCATATTAATGAAAGGCCTGTACCAGTAAAGTTCATATCATTGAAAGCCTGTACCTGTAATGTTCATACTAATGAAAGCCTCTACCTGTAATGTTCATTTTAATGAAAGGCCTGTACCTGTAATGTTCATATATGAAAGGCCTGTACCTGTAATGTTCATTAATGAAAGGCCTGTACCAGTAATGTTCATATTAATGAAAGGCCTGTACCTGTAATGTTCATATTAATGAAAAGCCTGTACCAGTAATGTTCATATTAATGAAAGGCCTGTACCAGTAATGTTCATATTAATGAAAGCCTCTACCTGTAATGTTCATATTAATGAAAAGCCTGTACCAGTAATGTTCATATTAATGAAAGGCCTGTACCAGTAATGTTCATATTAATGAAAGCCTCTACCTGTAATGTTCATATTAATGAAAGGCCTGTACCAGTAATGTTCATATTAACAAAGGCCTGTACCAGTAATGTTCATATTAATGAAAGGCCTGTACCTGTAATGTTCATATTAATGAAAGGCCTGTACCTGTAATGTTCATATTAATGAAAAGCCTGTACCAGTAATGTTCATATTAATGAAAGGCCTGTACCTGTAATGTTCATATTAATGAAAGCCTGTACCAGTAATGTTCATATTAATGAAAGGCCTGTACCAGTAATGTTCATATTAATGAAAAGCCTCTACCTGTAATGTTCATATTAATGAAAAGCCTGTACCAGTAATGTTCATATTAATGAAAAGCCTCTACCTGTAATGTTCATATTAATGAAAGGCCTGTACCTGTAATGTTCATATTAAACAAAGGCCTGTACCAGTAATGTTCATATTAATGAAAGGCCTGTACCAGTAATGTTCATATCATTGATAGGCCTGTACCTGTAATGTTCATATTAATGAAAGGCCTGTACCTGTAATGTTCATATTAATGAAAGGCCTGTACCAGTAATGTTCATATTAATGAAAGGCCTGTACCAGTAATGTTCATATTAATGAAAAGCCTCTACCTGTAATGTTCATATTAATGAAAGGCCTGTACCAGTAATGTTCATATTAAACAAAGGCCTGTACCAGTAATGTTCATATTAATGAAAGGCCTGTACCAGTAATGTTCATATCATTGAAAGGCCTGTACCTGTAATGTTCATACTAATGAAAAACCTCTACCTGTAATGTTCATTTTAATGAAAGGCCTGTACCTGTAATGTTCATATTAATGAAAGGCCTGTACCTGTAATGTTCATATTAATGAAAAGCCTGTACCAGTAATGTTCATATTAATGAAAGGCCTGTACCTGTAATGTTCATATTAATGAAAAGCCTGTACCAGTAATGTTCATATTAATGAAAGGCCTGTACCAGTAATGTTCATATTAATGAAAGCCTGTACCTGTAATGTTCATATTAATGAAAAGCCTGTACCAGTAATGTTCATATTAATGAAAGGCCTGTACCAGTAATGTTCATATTAATGAAAGCCTCTACCTGTAATGTTCATACTAATGAAAGGCCTGTACCAGTAATGTTCATATTAACAAAAGGCCTGTACCAGTAATGTTCATATCATTGAAAGGCCTGTACCTGTAATGTTCATATTAATGAAAGGCCTGATGATAATATTCATATTAATGAAAGGCCTGTACCAGTAATGTTCATATTAATGAAAGGCCTGTACCTGTAATGTTCAATTAATGAAAGGCCTGTACCTGTAATGTTCATATAAGAAGCCTGTACCTGTAATGTTCATATTAATGAAGGCCTGAATCCAGTAATGTTCATATTAATGAAAGGCCTGTACCAGTAATGTTCATATTAATGAAAGGCCTGTACCAGTAATGTTCATATTAATGAAAGGCCTGTACCTGTAATGTTCATATTAATGAAAGGCCTGTACCTGTAATGTTCATATTAATGAAAGGCCTGTACCTGTAATGTTCATATTAATGAAAGGCCTGTACCTGTAATGTTCATATTAATGAAAGGCCTATACTAGTAATGTTCATATTAATGAAAGGCCTGTACCTGTAATGTTCATATTAATGAAAAGCCTGTACCTGTAATGTTCATATTAATGAAAGGCCTGTACCTGTAATGTTCAATTAATGAAAGGCCTCTACCTGTAATGTTCACATTAATGAAAGGCCTGTACCTGTAATGTTCATATTAATGAAAGGGCTGTACATGTAATGTTCATATTAATGAAAGGCCTGTACATGTAATGTTCATATTAATGAAAGGGCTGTACCTGTAATGTTCATATTAATGAAAGCCTGTACCAGAAATGTTCATATTAATGAAAGCCCTGTACCTGTAATGTTCATAATAATGAAAGCCTGTACCTGTAATGTTCAAATTAATGAAAGGCCTGTACCTGTAATGTTCATATTAATGAAAGACCTGAATGAGTAATGTTCATATTAATGAAAGGCCTGTACCAGTAATGTTCATATCATTGAAAGGCCTGTACCTGTAATGTTCATACTAATGAAAAGCCTCTACCTGTAACGTTCATTTTAATGAAAGGCCTGTACCTGTAATGTTCATATTAATGAAAGGCCTGTACCTGTAATGTTCATATTAATGAAAAGCCTGTACCAGTAATGTTCATATTAATGAAAGGCCTGTACCTGTAATGTTCATATTAATGAAAAGCCTGTACCAGTAATGTTCATATTAATGAAAGGCCTGTACCAGTAATGTTCATATTAATGAAAAGCCTCTACCTGTAATGTTCATATTAATGAAAAGCCTGTACCAGTAATGTTCATATTAATGAAAGGCCTGTACCAGTAATGTTCATATTAATGAAAGGCCTCTACCCGTAATGATCAAATTAATGAAAGGCCTGTACCTGTAATTTTCGTATCAATGAAAGGCCTGTACCTGCAATGTTCATATTAATGGAAGGCCTGAATGAGTAATGTTCATATTAATGAAAGGCCTATACCTGTAATGTTCATATTAATGAAAGGCCTGTACCTTTAATGTTCGTATCAATGAAAGGCCTGTTCCTGTAATGTTCATATTAATGGAAGGCCTGAATGAGTAATGTTCATATTAATGAAAGGCCTGTACCAGTAATGTTCATATTAATGAAAGGCCTGTACCAGTAATGTTCAAATTAATGAAAGGCCTGTACCAGTAATGTTCAAATTAATGAAAGGCCTGTACCAGTAATGTTCATATTAATGAAAGGCCTCTACCCGTAATGTTCAAATTAATGAAAGGCCTGTACCTGTAATGTTCATATCAATGAAAGGCCTGTACCTGTAATGTTCATATTAATGAAAGGCCTGTACCTGTAATGTTCATATTAATGAAAGGCCTGTACCTGTAATGTTCATATTAATGAAAAGCCTGTACCTGTAATGTTCATATTAATGAAAGGCCTGTACCTGTAATGTTCAAATTAATGAAAGGCCTCTGCCTGTAATGTTCACATTAATGAAAGGCCTGTACCTGTAATGTTCATATTAATGAAAGGGCTGTACATGTAATGTTCATATTATGAAAGTCTGTACATGTAATGTTCATATTAATGAAAGGGCTGTACCTGTAATGTTCATAATAATGAAAGCCTGTACCAGAAATGTTCATATTAATGAAAGCCCTGTACCTGTAATGTTCATAATAATGAAAGCCTGTACCTGTAATGTTCATATTAATGAAAGGCCTGTACCTGTAATGTTCATATTAATGAAAGACCTGAATGAGTAATGTTCATATTAATGAAAGGCCTATACCTGTAATGTTCAAATTAATGAATGGCCTCTGCCTGTAATGTTCATAATAATGAAAGCCTGTACCTGTAATGTTCATATTATTGAAAGGCCTGTACCAGTAATGTTCACATTAATGAAAGGCCTGTACCTGTAATGTTCACATTAATGAAAGGCCTGTACCAGTAATGTTCACATTAATGAAAGGCTGTACCTGTAATGTTCACATTAATGAAAGGCCTGTACCTGTAATGTTCATATTAATGAAAGGCCTGTACCTGTAATGTTCATAATAATGAAAGCCTGTAGCTGTAATGTTCATATTATTGAAAGGCCTGTACCAGTAATGTTCACATTAATGAAAGGCCTGTACCTGTAATGTTCACATTAATGAAAGGCCTGTACCTGTAATGTTCACATTAATGAAAGGGCAGTACCTTTAATGTTCACATCAATGAAAGGCCTGTACCTGTAATGTTCATATTAATGAAAGGGCTGTACATGTAATGTTCATATTAACGAAAGGTCTGTACATGTAATGTTCATATTAATGAAAGGGCTGTACCTGTAATGTTCATAATAATGAAAGCCTGTACCAGAAATGTTCATATTAATGAAAGCCCTGTACCTGTAATGTTCATAATAATGAAAGCCTGTACCTGTAATGTTCAAATTAATGAAAGGCCTGTACCTGTAATGTTCATATTAATGAAAGACCTGAATGAGTAATGTTCATATTAATGAAAGGCCTGTACCAGTAATGTTCATATCATTGAAAGGCCTGTACCTGTAATGTTCATACTAATGAAAAGCCTGTACCTGTAATGTTCATATTAATGAAAAGCCTGTACCTGTAATGTTCATATTAATGAAAGGCCTGTACCTGTAATGTTCATATTAATGAAAGCCTGTACCAGTAATGTTCATATTAATGAAAGGCCTGTACCTGTAATGTTCATATTAATGAAAGGCCTGTACCAGTAATGTTCATATCATTGAAAGGCCTGTACCTGTAATGTTCATATTAATGAAAAAGCCTCTACCTGTAATGTTCATATTAATGAAAGGCCTGTACCTTAATGTTCATATTAATGAAAGCCTGTACCGTAATGTTCATATTAATGAAAAGCCTGTACCAGTAATGTTCATATTAATGAAAGCCTGTACCTGTAATGTTCATATTAATGAAAAGCCTGTACCAGTAATGTTCATATTAATGAAAGGCCTGTACCAGTAATGTTCATATTAATGAAAAGCCTGTACCTGTAATGTTCATATTAATGAAAGCCTGTACCAGTAATGTTCATATTAATGAAAGGCCTGTACCAGTAATGTTCATATTAATGAAAAGCCTCTACCTGTAACGTTTCATATTAATGAAAGGCCTGTACCAGTAATGTTCATATTAGACAAAGGCCTGTACCAGTAATGTTCATATCATTGAAAGGCCTGTACCTGTAATGTTCATATTAATGAAAGGCCTGAATGAGTAATGTTCATATTAATGAAAGGCCTGTACCAGTAATGTTCATATTAATGAAAGGCCTCTACCCGTAATGTTCAAATTAATGAAAGGCCTGTACCTGTAATGTTCGTATCAATGAAAGGCCTGTACCTGCAATGTTCATATTAATGGAAGGCCTGAATGAGTAATGTTCATATTAATGAAAGGCCTGTACCAGTAATGTTCATATTAATGAAAGGCCTGTACCAGTAATGTTCATATTAATGAAAGGCCTGTACCTGTAATGTTCATATCAATGAAAGGCCTGTACCTGTAATGTTCATATTAATGAAAGGCCTGTACCTGTAATGTTCATATTAATGAAAGGCCTGTACCTGTAATGTTCATATTAATGAAAGGCCTGTACCTGTAATGTTCATATTAATGAAAGGCCTGTACCTGTAATGTTCATATTAATGAAAGGCCTGTACCTGTAATGTTATATTAATGAAAGGCCTGTACCTGTAATGTCTCATATTAATGAAAGGCCTGTACCTGTAATGTTCATATTAATGAAAGGCCTGTACCTGTAATGTTCATATTAATGAAAGGCCTGTACATGTAATGTTCATATTAATGAAAGGCTGTACATGTAATGTTCATATTAATGAAAGGCCTGTACCTGTAATGTTCATATTAATGAAAGCCTGTACCAGTAATGTTCATATTAATGAAAGCCCTGTACCTGTAATGTTCATAATAATGAAAGCCTGTACCTGTAATGTTCATATTAATGAAAGGCCTGTACCTGTAATGTTCATATTAATGAAAGACCTGTATCAGTAATGTTCATATTAATGAAAGGCCTGTACCAGTAATGTTCATATCATTGAAAGGCCTGTACCTGTAATGTTCATATTAATGAAAGCCTCTACCTGTAATGTTCATATTAATGAAAGGCCTGTACCTGTAATGTTCATATTAATGAAAGGCCTGTACCTGTAATGTTCATATTAATGAAAAGCCTGTACCAGTAATGTTCATATTAATGAAAGGCCTGTACCTGTAATGTTCATATTAATGAAAGCCTGTACCAGTAATGTTCATATTAATGAAAGGCCTGTACCAGTAATGTTCATATTAATGAAAGCCTCTACCTGTAATGTTCATATTAATGAAAAGGCCTGTACCAGTAATGTTCATATTAATGAAAGGCCTGTACCAGTAATGTTCATATTAATGAAAGGCCTCTACCGTAATGATCAAATTAATGAAAGGCCTGTACCTGTAATGTTCGTGATCAATGAAAGGCCTGTACCTGCAATGTTCATATTAATGGAAGGCCTGTATCAGTAATGTTCATATTAATGAAAGGCCTATACCTGTAATGTTCATATTAATGAAAGGCCTGTACCTTTAATGTTCGTATCAATGAAAGGCCTGTTCCTGTAATGTTCATATTAATGGAAGGCCTGAATGAGTAATGTTCATATTAATGAAAGGCCTGTACCAGTAATGTTCATATTAATGAAAGGCCTGTACCAGTAATGTTCAAATTAATGAAAGGCCTGTACCAGTAATGTTCAAATTAATGAAAGGCCTGTACCAGTAATGTTCATATTAATGAAAGGCCTCTACCGTAATGTTCAATTAATGAAAGGCCTGTACCTGTAATGTTCATATCAATGAAAGGCCTGTACCTGTAATGTTCATATTAATGAAAGGCCTGTACCTGTAATGTTCATATTAATGAAAGGCCTGTACCTGTAATGTTCATATTAATGAAAAGCCTGTACCTGTAATGTTCATATTAATGAAAGGCCTGTACCTGTAATGTTCAAATTAATGAAAGGCCTCTGCCTGTAATGTTCACATTAATGAAAGGCCTGTACCTGTAATGTTCATATTAATGAAAGGGCTGTACATGTAATGTTCATATTAACGAAAGGTCTGTTCATGTAATGTTCATATTAATGAAAGGGCTGTACCTGTAATGTTCATAATAATGAAAGCCTGTACCAGAAATGTTCATATTAATGAAAGCCCTGTACCTGTAATGTTCATAATAATGAAAGCCTGTACCTGTAATGTTCATATTAATGAAAGGCCTGTACCTGTAATGTTCATATTAATGAAAGACCTGAATGAGTAATGTTCATATTAATGAAAGGCCTATACCTGTAATGTTCAAATTAATGAAAGGCTCTGTACCTGTAATGTTCATAATAATGAAAGCCTGTACCTGTAATGTTCATATTATTGAAAGGCCTGTACCAGTAATGTTCATATTAATGAAAGGCCTGTACCTGTAATGTTCATATTAATGAAAGGCCTGTACCTGTAATGTTCATATTAATGAAAGCCTGTACCTGTAATGTTCATATTAATGAAAGGCCTGTACCTGTAATGTTCATATTAATGAAAGCCTGTACCTGTAATGTTCATAATAATGAAAGCCTGTACCTGTAATGTTCATATTAATGAAAGGCCTGTACCAGTAATGTTCACATTAATGAAAGGCCTGTACCTGTAATGTTCATATTAATGAAAGGCCTGTACCTGTAATGTTCATATTAATGAAAGGGCTGTACCTTTAATGTTCACATTAATGAAAGGCCTGTACCTGTAATGTTCATATTAATGAAAGGCCTGTACCTGTAATATTCATATTAATGAAAGGCCTGTACATGTAATGTTCATATTAATGAAAGGGCTGTACCTGTAATGTTCATAATAATGAAAGCCTGTACCAGATAATGTTCATATTAATGAAAGCCCTGTACCTGTAATGTTAATAATAATGAAAGCCTGTACCTGTAATGTTCAAATTAATGAAAGGCCTGTACCTGTAATGTTCATATTAATGAAAGACCTGAATGAGTAATGTTCATATTAATGAAAGGCCTGTACCAGTAATGTTCATATCATTGAAAGGCCTGTACCTGTAATGTTCATACTAATGAAAAGCCTCTACCTGTAACGTTCATTTTAATGAAAGGCCTGTACCTGTAATGTTCATATTAATGAAAGGCCTGTACCTGTAATGTTCATATTAATGAAAAGCCTGTACCAGTAATGTTCATATTAATGAAAGGCCTGTACCTGTAATGTTCATATTAATGAAAAGCCTGTACCAGTAATGTTCATATTAATGAAAGGCCTGTACCAGTAATGTTCATATTAATGAAAGCCTCTACCTGTAATGTTCATATTAATGAAAAGCCTGTACCAGTAATGTTCATATTAATGAAAGGCCTGTACCAGTAATGTTCATATTATGAAAGGCCTCTACCTGTAATGATCAATATTAATGAAAGGCCTGTACCTGTAATTTTCATATAATGAAAGGCCTGTACCTGTAATGTTCATATTAATGGAAGGCCTGAATGAGTAATGTTCATATTAATGAAAGGCCTATACCTGTAATGTTCATATTAATGAAAGGCCTGTACCTTTAATGTTCATATTAATGAAAGGCCTGTTCCTGTAATGTTCATATTAATGAAGGCCTGAATGAGTAATGTTCATATTAATGAAAGGCCTGTACCAGTAATGTTCATATTAATGAAGGCCTGTACCAGTAATGTTCAAATTAATGAAAGGCCTGTACCAGTAATGTTCAAATTAATGAAAGGCCTGTACCAGTAATGTTCATATTAATGAAAGCCTCTACCTGTAATGTTCAATTAATGAAAGGCCTGTACCTGTAATGTTCATATCAATGAAAGGCCTGTACCTGTAATGTTCATATTAATGAAAGGCCTGTACCTGTAATGTTCATATTAATGAAAGGCCTGTACCTGTAATGTTCATATTAATGAAAAGCCTGTATCAGTAATGTTCATATTAATGAAAGGCCTGTACCTGTAATGTTCAAATTAATGAAAGGCCTCTGCCTGTAATGTTCACATTAATGAAAGGCCTGTACCTGTAATGTTCATATTAATGAAAGGGCTGTACATGTAATATTCATATTAATGAAAGGTCTGTTCATGTAATGTTCATATTAATGAAAGGGCTGTACCTGTAATGTTCATAATAATGAAAGCCTGTACCAGAAATGTTCATATTAATGAAAGCCCTGTACCTGTAATGTTCATAATAATGAAAGCCTGTACCTGTAATGTTCATATTAATGAAAGGCCTTTACCTGTAATGTTCATATTAATGAATGACCTGAATGAGTAATGTTCATATTAATGAAAGGCCTATACCTGTAATGTTCAAATTAATGAATGGCCTCTGCCTGTAATGTTCATAATAATGAAAGCCTGTACCTGTAATGTTCATATTATTGAAAGGCCTGTACCAGTAATGTTCACATTAATGAAAGGCCTGTACCTGTAATGTTCACATTAATGAAAGGCCTGTACCTGTAATGTTCACATTAATGAAAGGGCAGTACCTTTAATGTTCACATTAATGAAAGGCCTGTACCTGTAATGTTCATATTAATGAAAGGCCTGTACCTGTAATGTTCATAATAATGAAAGCCTGTAGCTGTAATGTTCATATTATTGAAAGGCCTGTACCAGTAATGTTCACATTAATGAAAGGCCTGTACCTGTAATGTTCACATTAATGAAAGGCCTGTACCTGTAATGTTCACATTAATGAAAGGGCAGTACCTTTAATGTTCACATCAATGAAAGGCCTGTACCTGTAATGTTCATATTAATGAAAGGCCTGTACCTGTAATGTTCATAATAATGAAATCCTGTAGCTGTAATGTTCATATTATTGAAAGGCCTGTACCAGTAATGTTCACATTAATGAAAGGCCTGTACCTGTAATGTTCACATTAATGAAAGGCCTGTACCTGTAATGTTCACATTAATGAAAGGGCAGTACCTGTAATGTTCACATTAATGAAAGGCCTGTACCTGTAATGTTCATAATAATGAAAGACCTGTACCAGTAATATTCATATCAAGGAAAGGCCTGTACAAGTAATGTACTTATTAATGAAAGGCCTGTACCTGTAATGTTCATATTAATGAAAGGCCTGTACCAGTAATGTTCATATTAGAGAAAGGCCTTTACCAGTAATGTTCATATCAAGGAAAGGCCTGTACCAGTAATGTTCATGTCAATGAAAGGCCTATACCTGTAATGTTCATATTAATGAAAGGTCTGTACCAGTAATATTCATATCAATTAAAATCCTGTACCAATCTACTTCAGGATAATTATCACCATATTCCCAAACCTCCTGCATGCTGATCAAGTCATTATTTATCTTTAAATAACAGTGGGCCTCCAAAGGCTCTATAATAGTTTTGGAATATAATAAAAAATAAGTTAAAATTGAAATCAAAAGTTATCTCAGCCAAACAGAAACTGTAAAAACAGTGGACTGCTGTACAGTTTCTGAAAGTGTGGAATGCACCACAAAACACATATATACCATAATTGTTTGCAAATCTCTGACAAAAAATGGTGTATTACATCCAAGTTATTTACCTATGTGCACTCATGTTTGCCAGTGGTGTTAGTAGAATTACCAAAGGAAGCTGTTGACTCGGTGCACAGGTTTATCAAATTAATGCAGGTTTACTCATAACTGGATGCAAGTTTGTTACAAACGGCAGCTCAAAATAACCAACATTTTCATGTGACTTTAGACAAGGCGAACACATTTATTTTCACAGTGCCCAAACCACACATCTCTGAATGCGTTACACAGATAGCAGATGTCTTAAAACAATTCCTCACATTAAATATACAGGGTGGGATACTGAAACTGTGCCAGGCAGGGACGCAAGCCTGGGCACAGTGCAACTGGGCTGAACCAGGGCATGGACCAGGCAATATTCAACAGTGCTGCGCCATGGCTCAGCACCATTGAATATGGCACTGAGGGCACACGCACTGTGTATGGCGTAGTGGCGCTGCGCCAGTGCAAGTGGCAGAAGGGGAGAATGAGGCTGTGCCAGCGCAAGTGCGGGTGGCACAGCAACTGCGATATTCAGCCATGGGCATGCAAATGAGGCCATTATGCATGCAAGGCATAAATGGGGCAATTTACATGTCATTATGGCCCTATTTGCATGCAGTGTGCTGATTCCCGGTGACTTGCGCCTGGCACCCTGCCAGGCTGCAGCCATCAGGTACCGATGTCCTGCAGCCCCATGGCGGGCTCCGTTCCTGTTCGCCCGAGCGTGGGCATGTGTATAATCAATCCCTGGCGGTCCAGTGGACCGATCCCCCTCGCCTGATAACAGGCGTAAGTTTTTTAAATCCTACCCCTTTTCTGTTTGTACTGCCATTATTCCTGTGCTTGCCCTTTCTCCATGCAAGTATGTACCACTTCTGATTAAACTGCTATTACTCTGTTGCTTGCTCTTACTGTCATACTAGTATGCGCCATTGTAACCAAACTGGCTTCTCTGTATAATTGTCTTTATCACATGTGCTTGCTATCTATGTAACCCATATCCTGGAACCTATAATGCTTGTATTTGTATTTGTCATTTTCATTATCACATGTGCCTGCAAACTATGTAACCTATATCCTGTAACCGAGAATGCTTGTTTTTGTATTTGTCCGCTATGTGACGAGGTACCTTTGGAAATGAGCCTCTGGCTCAAAGGTTGTAAACCGATGTGCAAATAAATAAATAAAAATAAATTAATAAATAAATAACTCCCTGGTGGTCCAGTGGACTGATCTCCATTGCCCGTACACGGGCATGTGTACAATTAATCCCTGGTGGTCCAGTGGACCGCTATCCATTGCCCGATTGTGGGCAGTAGTGAAATCCATCCCTGGTGGTCCAGTGGTAACCCTCCTCCCCACCTGCCCACCGAGGCCCCCTGCCACCTTGCATCCCCCCGTCAGCGGCGGGCGGCAGCACCCTGTCCGCAGGCCGCCTGGCCACCCGCCGACTGACAGCATACAGTAGGGCTGTATGCCTATTGGTCCACAGCATGGGCCAATGGGCATGCAGATCATACTGTACTACACAAGCCCGAACTGTGAATGAACGCTCATACACAATCGTGACTGTGCAGTACAGTATGGTTACTGCACACCCATTGGCCCACGAGTGGCCCAATAGGCATGCAGCCCTACCGTATGCTGTCAGTTGGCGGTCCGCCGGTGGCTTGTGGGTAGGGTGCCGCCACCTGCCGCTGATGGGGGTGCAGGGTAACGGGGCCTCAGTGGTGGGTGGGGAGGGGTTACCACTGGACTACCAGGGATGGATTTCACTACTACCCATGATCGGGCATTGGATAGCAGTCCACTGGACCACCAGGGATTAATTGTACACATGCCTGCATTCAGATGAGGGGGATCGGTCCACTGGACCACCAGGGTGTTATAACCTATGCCCGTGATTGGACGAGGGGGGGCGTGACACCCCCTGGGCAGGGGGCATGTGGCCTGTGTCCTGGGTGGTGGGTTGGCCACTCACAGCCAGCGGCTGCCATGTTGCACCTGCAATATATCAGCTCACCTGTGGGTGGTCAGGACTTGTTCCTGGATTCACTGGGCACATCTTTGCACCCCCTTGAGTGATGCAAGGTGGGGTTGTGCCAGCATATGTGCCGCACATCCCAGGCTGAATATCGGGATGTGCCGCATATGCATCGGCATGCCACCCACACTTGTGCTGTATACATTACTGTTGAACCCCAGCACATCGGGAGTTGTGCTTCGCAACATGTCTCTTTGATTGTTGTGCTGGGATGCATTGGTGGTTGCGTAAGGCGGAACCCTGTTGCACCATTTGCAACCCTTTTGAATATCCCACCCCCAGTGATTTTTAAACTGAGACATACAGGTAAATATAATTTGCTTACAGAATAAGGCAATTATTTAACTATGGTTCAAGTATTTTTGAAGCTATTTTTCTAAACAGAATACAAATTTTATGAAGATCACATATTGAAAACATTTATTTTTTAAATACAAAAAAATTCAACTTACTGGTTTTGGAAAAATGGGTGTTTTGGAGCCCGGGAATATAACTCTGAAAAATAAATGTAATATTTTAAAGCTATTGTTTCCCTTTAGTGTATAACCTAGATAAATGTACTATTTACAGATCTGAAGAATGCGATGCAACGGTAGAAATCTATCATGCCACTTTAAGGTACGGTGACACATTTGCCCTTTGTTGATTCATTGGTTTCTCTTCTAGCAAAGTAAAATATACACAACATAATTGTAGATATTCTTTAGCTGTGAAGAAGCCATATAGTAATTAGTACATTCTGAAAAGGCAGCAGAGGAAACCCATCTTGAAGACTAAGACTGGAACTTAACTAAAGGGGCTTTGGATCTCATTATGGAGAGGTAACTGAGAATGAATCAGTTTCAAACATTTCCATATATTAGCACAAATGGGCAATATCAAATATAAGATTCTTAGTGCAAGTAACACATTTAACTGGGCTTGGCTGTTTTAGATAAAGGAGTTACAGATGCCACTGGAAAAAATTGAATATTATATTCAGACACACTTTAATTTTTTATATCCTACATTTTACTTTCACATATTCCCTTTTTAAGGACATTTGCATGAAACAGAATCAATCTCCAGAACTCCACTTTTGTTAATTATTTTCCATATGAAGTCATAATCCTACTGTAAATGACCTTACAATCTGTTGCTGTGGAAATTATTATGCCGTCACAGAGGAGTATGATTTCAGATAGAGAGTAGGTAGTAGAAGCAAACTGATCCTGGGGACAAGAATTTTATTTGGAAGCAATTGCCCTAGTGATAGAAAAAAAAGTAGAAGAGAAAACTGAAATAAAAGCATAATTGTGTCTAAACATTGTTTTTCTTCAGGCTTATATGTTGCTCTTTAAGATCCAAATGACAGTGGTCCTTATTTCAGAAGGTACAGTCCTCTTGACAGATGGCATGTTCCCTTTTGCTGTATCATGTGTGATGGCACTCAGTAGCAGATTACAGTACCATGTTCCAGGTAATGGTGCTTGCTGCTTGTTGCCAATTCCAGTTTTGAGGTTTCCCAGTAGATGTCTCTCACGGGTTGCACAGAGCCTGCTCTAGCAGTGCACATGCACTTTCTTTATATATCTGTTTGTGTAGTGACGCAAACTACACTTCTCAATTATTATTCATGGTTACATAGAGCATAGCCTCTTCTGTAGTGTACTGTGTGTCACTGCCCAGAAAGATATCATGACGTGAAAAGAAATTACTAAAAGTACTAAACTATTTTTCATTACTGTCCTTTGTATTACTGTATAGTATATGGTTGTGGCTAATTTACATTTAATTACAATTCCTATAGTTCATGGTAAAAAATAGGCTGCAGCCACACCTAATGCCATTCCTGGCCCCTGTGTACTGCACATGAGTGCTTTCAGTTACACCACTGGTGTGGCCTTTGAGAGCACTGGTTTATTTTTTTGGAGGATGGTGTGCACTGGTTGTCTTGTCTTTTTTAGTAAGTATAGCACTCTTTATATCCCAAATTCAATACTTTGCTATGGCAGGTTGTATGTCTGCCACCTCTGACTCATCAGTATTGTTTAATGCTCCGTCCATAGCCTTGCATCTGTGAAACACTTATTTTTCCCTATTTTGATTATGTTTCTCAGGTGGGAAACAGGAGGAGCATGTGCAACCTACAGAAAATTCCTTGTGACTGGATTCCTAACAAAGACCATGCAGTTGCCTTTCATTTTGAGGGGAATAGCTCCCACCCTTGTTTGTGTTGCTGGAGAAGGGGATAGCTATGAAGACTGCTAAAAGCACCACTGGACAGTTGTGTCCAACTATGTAAGTTCATAATGCACCATATTGTTCAGTACAACAAATACTTTATGCATGTACTGTCATTTACTTGCTTCTCTGTGTGTATCTCACAGATTCACAATAACAATTCTCATGTCCTAGACCTGAGGCTGGAAGAGGGAAGTTTGTCATTAAAGAGGGTTACAGTGCTCCTTGTTGCTGAGGAAGTTCCTGTATCTTGTTATTCATTGTTTATTTTATTCAGCTTCTTTTTTCCAGTAGTAATTTTCATGCACATTTTAAAGGTAATCCCATATTTATATACATCCATCACTTTCTAGCAGTTTGCGGCTTGTGTTACTGTGTGCCCATCCATGTGCAGATACTGTACAGTCAAAATAGAGACTACACAAAAAGTGAAGAATATGGTTCATTAAAAACATAACTGCAGTTTTTAATCATATATACATGCACGTCATAGTGTTTGAAGTCTCTGCACACAATGACTTTGACTTTTCAAAGATGATGTATTGATCCCTACTGTAAGGGTAGAAATCAGTTCAGTGATAGGTCCAGGAGGGGGTGAAACCTATTGTCTATGAAAACAGGCCTACACAAGCTCACAGTCAACAGTGCCTAGTATGTACAGTACACTGAGGGTGACATTGTTTTGCTGTCCCTTTAAGGGCTGGACACAGCATAGCAATGGACCCCATGCCTGATGGGACCCCTAGCATGATGGGCCCCCTGCACACTAGGGTTATGTCCACATACAGTTGCCCATTTAGTAGCCTGTGTCTGCTGCAAGTCTCCATTCATCTAGAGAGCACAGATGCACATAAACCAGCTTGTGCTTTAAGTGACTTAGCTGCTGACCATGCAGACAGACGTGCGCAAGTACAGTAGGAGCATGCGCACTTACAGTGCATGATCTCACCCTCACAAGATGTCAGTCCATGTGCCATTGCCTTCAAGATAAATTCAGCTCAACACATGCACAGTAAAGATTTTAGGAAGCACCACCTACTGGAAAATGGGTGTAGAAAGCAAAAGAAAACAAAAAAACAAAAAGAAAAGCCCAGGGTTTAAATGATGGGACACTGATAGCAAACTGCATGGCACAGATACACAACTACCATTTAGAAATAAGATGGAAAGGGACATGCTGTGTGTCAGAATTGTGGGTATGAATATTAAGCCCTCATTATATTTTTGGCTCCAATAGAATCCTGATGAGAGGGTTAGCTAGACATTTAACTGTGCATGGGTTGAACTTGTTTATCTCAAACGCAGCTGTGTGCCCTTGCATTGAAGTTGTGTGATGATGAAATCATGTGCTGTGGGGCCTGATGCTTCTACTGTATTTGTGCTCTTCAGTGAGACTGCTCAGCCATTTTAGGCACAACATAATACGTAGTGGAATGATGAGGAGGCATCATGGTTATAAGTGCTTTCTTGCACATTTTATGGGTGCAAAAACTGTGACTTAAATGTGAGTGGTCCACGCACCCCAAGAATGGAAAGCAATACACTCTTATGGCCGTAGGAGTGCTCCATAGGGTACCTAATATTATATATTAAACTAAATGATTTGTAATATATTTATTTTACAGAATTAAGTTAAAAATATATATTTTTAATTCTCTATTGCACTATTCTGTAAATGGAACATTTCACTTCTTCATGTATTATACAGTATGTCAGGCACCCTTACTATTATAAAAGAGCCTCATGTCCATGGCAGTCATTCGCAGTGACTAAGTAATAGGTGTTGATAATTTATAATGAAGCAGTAACACATAGCAGGATGTGTACTATCGGATACTGACATGTATTTAGGGTGCACTATGAGGCATGAAGCATTGTTGTGTGCCTTTAACCACCCAAGAAGTATGGTTATCGCACAGCAGTGCACACTCTAGAGTGTATTATTATTATGATTATAAAATGGATCTAGGATTGTTTGGTGAGGATAAATACACAAAAATAAAATAATCTGATATATTTTTAGGATTTATTAAAAAAAAGATGCATGGACCCCCATGAAGTAGTCCTAATATGTCTCAGCATTTGCATGCCATCCCATCCCAATGTCAAATATTATTTCAAGTGAAACGTATTCTTTTAAATTAGCTTTTGACCTGTCCGTTTCCCCACCCTTATTTACCCGAGTTTTCCCACCCTTTCCTCCTCTTCTTTATTATTTCCTTTCTTTCCACCACATTCAGTAGATTGAATGTTTACCATGGGACAAAAAAAATCAACATGTTGCTCAGTTTCTCTGCCAGAGAATTACCACACACCCACTACCACACACACACTACAAAAACCTCATATGTTGCCAGGGCTAAATTCCATATGTGGCAAGTTAAGGAACTGAGATTTTCCTGATAGGCAGGTAACGATAAATGACACATTTCATTGGTCATGGTCAGCACAGAATCAACAACTTAAGCTGTGAATATTACTTCATTAAAGATGTATGTAAGGAGGGGAGTCTGGTAGGAAATAACTTTTTGTTTTTATTATTTAAGGGAGATTTTTATGGCCAGTTGAAGTTTTTAGTGAGTAAAGGTTGTATCTCTCAACCTATTATTACCTAAATGTGTGACTAGATGTGTGACAAGAGGACAAAATGTGTGACACATCATCAAACATGACATTGCAAGCTCAGAATACTGTGGAAATTAGTGCACTGATGTTAATAATGTTTACTCACAACCTAGCATCTTATATTATTATATATTTCTGCTTAAATGTCTCAGTGGTCAGTGTGGAATGTCACCTTCTCTATGTGGGACAGAGGGTTTCTGAAGGATAAAATGAGTGACGTACCTTGTAATGTGTGACAGTTGACAGGTATGGTAAAGGTGGTGGCCATTTTTGGGGTAGCAGTCAGGGATGAGTGAGGTTACCAAAGAGCATTTATTTTATTGTGAAGAGGCTGCTGGATCTTTACCCCATGCAGTTGTGCTGAGATATCAGTATGGCCAAAACTGGCCCTTGGCCAATCAGATGTCATCATTTCTAAGACCCATTTAATACTACAGTATGATAACAACACTCCAGAGTGTTGCCCATTATAACACTAAAGAAAAATAAACCTTCAAATTCTCATACTGTATACCAGGGGCTGGTATGTGGGGGAGCATTAGCATGAGCCCATATCTGAACTGCAAAGTTGAAATCCTTACACCACTGGCCTCAATGTACTGTAGTCTCAAAATGCTCAAGGAACACTATAGTTAAAAACATTACCTGGACAAATGACTAATGGGGAGTCCAATTACACAACATAATAAGGAATGGCGTTCCCCATAATTTTAGTGCATAGCCTGGTATGTAACCAAAACATCTTTTCCTTTAGGTCCAGATCTATGGAAGGATCCCTTATCTCAAGAGTCTAAACCTGTGCTGGTCAAACAACCTTTTCTCAGCTGAGACCTTAGACCTCAAAAAAACTCCCCTTGACTATGGAGACTGATTCAAACTTTTTTTTTAAATTATTTTATTTATTTGATAACATGATAGGCACACTGGACCAAGGGTTTGTTTACAGTATAGCCTGGAACATACATGCTGAGCAATGTAAAGCACATACATAAAGTATGTAATTTGCAGGAATTATAATGAAGGTGAGATCACATGATGTCTGCAGCACAGTAGCAGCTCATCTTTGGAGCTTCTCTATCCCCAATCATCCACCTGCAATAAAACTCTTTTCTGACTAAGGTTGTACTCCAAAGTTGCTTGGGACCTTCCTAAACTCTTGCTGCAGTGAATTATTCATCTCTCCTGCATTGTAATTGGTGAATACCACCGCAATGGTGATGGATTCAAGATTGGCCTCACTAAGACATACACCCCCGGCTACTCTGGAGAAGGCTGCAAAGAATCCAAAGCTCAAGCTACCTCGCAAACTAAAGCTTCTACTTCTCCAATAGCTCTGATTCTCTTAACTGAAGATATATTTCTTCAGGAATTAGCACCATTCAAGGAATCACTCTCGGAGATCACCTCTGAGCTTAAATCACTTTGGGCCGATCTGTGGGACCTAGGCCGTAGGGTGGGGGATACTGAAGTCTGCACCTCCTCCTTAGGAAGTTGGAAAGATCATGTGGAGCCAGAGATCACTATACTCCACCAGCAGATACAAAGGCTTCAGCTCAAGACAGAACACCTAGAGGGATGCTCCCATCATAATAATATTTTAATATTCAGGCTCCTGGAGGGAGAAGAGGGTGCTACCACAATCACTTTTCTGCAGAAATTATTGGCTAAGATCGCGGGCCTCTCTCCACACAATCCAGCCTATCAGCTAGAGTGGGCACATTGTTCACTATGGCCCGAGCCAGCGGAATCTGACCCCCCAAGACCCATTATTGCCCGGTTTCTCAATTATCTTGAAAGACAACATGTCCTTGCTAAATCTAAGGAGTGGCAAGTTATTCTCTGGGAGGGGAAAAAGATATGAATTACCCAAGACCTAGCATAAGAGGTCAGACAAAAGAGATCTATCTTCCATCCAGTCATGACCAAGCTGATAGCCGCAGGCTTTAAATTCAAAATGACCTACTCAGCCCAGCTATAGGCCTTAATCGTGGGCTCCTGGCTTTCATTTGATACTCCTGCCGAGGCTACTAAAGAACTGGCTACTTGCCTACTGGATCTCTTCAAAGATACATGAATGGTCTCTTGAAACTGTTTATGGCTCCTATGGACTGAAGTTAATGATTGCATCAGTGCACTTACTAGTTTCTGTGGTCTCATACTAGTGGCTCCTCATGGTCATTGTTCTGTATCTCCATCTAGCTCTTCTGGACTCTTTTTATTGGTGTGGGTAACCTCCAAATAAAAGTGTCTGCTTGAACCTGGAATGGAGTCATGAATGCATCCCTCCTCATATGCTGCCTAGTTTAATTCCTATTGGAACCCTCCTCTTTGGTGATGGTTTCCTTGGGGGGGAGGCGTTTTCCCTAGGGACTGGTTCCAACTGTGTTTTGGTTCCTACCAGACACAGTTGGAATCCCCCAATTAAGTACCGAAATGCGAGGGTCCATATCTCTACTTTGAAGGGCGTATCCATTTCAAAATTTTTTTTTATAACTAGAGTTGCCTTTTGCCATATCTCCTTTTCTACCTTAATTCTATTGGGTGTCCTGGCCATGCCAACCAGGTGTTTAATTCCCCCCCCCGGACACTCAGAGGTTCTCCAAGTTCCCACCTTAAATCATAGTTGTTTTGAGTGGTCCGGTTTCTAGCCTCCTCCCTCTTGTTTCTTATTTATTTTGAGGTGGCTGGACCTGCATACCCCTGCAAGAGCACCAAGCTGGCATTGCTAATGTAGACATTTATTTATTTGTTTTTTTACTACTTCTGTTTTTTTATGCTGCACTTGTTTTATGGCTATCCTTGTGGGCTCCAGGCAGCTTGATGGGTGGAGTGGGTGGAAGGGGGGGGGCTCTGAACGTGATCCCTGTGGTGTGCTGTACTTCCTTATGTTCTGGGGCAAAGGGGGTGGGCCCTGATTATCATTGGTTATTTACTTTTGTTCTGGTATTATTTTCTGTTTTTTCCACTAGTCCTCAGTTATGGGTTGGAGTTACATTTGGTTTATCCTAGTAATGTTTTCCTTAAGTCCTCCTTACCCCAGCTAAATATACACTGATCTGTTTATGTTGGCGCTTTCTTAAAAATGAGATACTCCAGGGCCTTGGGATATTGGACTTCCTCTCAGTTTTATATTAATAATTTCAAATCTAAGCTTCGGGGGGGGGGACCTCTGTACATAGTTCTATTGGGGTGGGGAGTGGGAGGGAGGTCTTAGCATTAAGCGAAGGGCATAGGGGAACAGAGGGAGGTTGGGATGCTGGCTCTGTCATACTGTCTTCTGTTATATTCTGTTTTTTATAGAGGTAAGGAGGTTGGGCCAGGGGAGAGGGATTTTCCACTTTGAAGTGTACTTAATTCTCTGGTTAATAAGGGGGGTTGGTGGAGGAAACCCAATGTAGGGAGAGGCTTTTCTCTTTGTTACTACCCTCCTTCCCACACCTTTTAGTTAAACGGTTTAGTGGGGAAGATCCTGCCACTACCCAGTTACATCTTTATAGTTGCTTTAACTTAGTGGATAATAGTAGGCTCAGTGGAATTTGGTTTCAAGGTTCTATTTTTCAAATATACATGTTAAACTTATTAAACTCCAGTTCATCTGTTCCCAGTTAGTTCCATATTTTTATATTAGGATACTATGTCAGTTAATTGTCACAGTTATAAGAGGGGTAGGGAGGTTGGGAGAGGTGGGAAGGGATAGTTTTATTATTAGTAAGTCTAAAGTTGTATGGTTTTACACTCTTTTTGTACTGTACTGTTACAACAGTTCTCCATTTGGTTGTTACATTGGGGGAGCTGGGGGTTGGTGGGTTTCAAGGAGTGTGCCTTTACTTGTTTATTTATAATACTACTCTGTTGGTTTATGAGGACTATGGCTAGCAACACCTTAAAATTTGAGTCCTGGAAAGTTCGGGGGCTCAGGGACTTGTCCAAAAAATATCAGATACTAAAACATCTCTCTATATTGCATGCCCAAATTGGTTTCCTACAGGAAACACATCTTCTCACTTATGAAGCGGTCAGACTAATAGACAAGGGTTCAGTCAAATCTTCATTTCTGGTGATTCAACCTCCTGTAGAGGGGTAGTTATTCTGATTGGGCACTCCGTCCCCTTTCAAGTTAACCATACTGTCCTAGACCCCAAATGTCACTATGTTTTTGCAGTTGGTATCCTTGACCGCCAGGAAATAGTTTCTGGGTAGTATTTATGCTCCTGTGGGAGGTGACCCAATTTTCTTTATGGAGTTAGCAGATAAGCTCTTGCCCTTCCTTAATCTCCCCTTTATACTGGGTGGGGATTGGAATATTCCCCCTACTCAAATCTCAATTGGTCCTTTTCTCCTTTTAAGCCTCCATCTGTGGCTCAATTAGCTCTGAATGAGTTTATGAAATTACTAGGGCTCTGTTATCCATGGAGAGTCCTCAATCCTCTGTCCAGTACCTACTCCTTCTACTCCATGGTTCATCACACGTCCTCCAGAATTGACTATCTTCATCTTAGCTTTACCTTACTCCATAGTCTGTGTAATGCTGGTCTTGAGCCCATTGTACTCTCCGATCATGCTGTAACAAGGCTACTCCTCACCCCTTGCTCCAACCAGCAATGTGAAACTTCTTGGAAGCTTAATACCCAACTTCTCAAGGAGGACCATTTGGTTACCAAGGTTTTGAATCTTATTCTATCCTTTCTTGCCACCAACCAGAATACCGTTAACAGACAAGACTATAAGTGATGTGCCCTGAAATGCTATCTATGGGGTGAATTCATCAGGTTGGCTTCCACTCAGAAGCGCCGTAGGGAAGCGGAGACCTTATCTATCCTCGCACAAATCCGCACATTAGAACAATCTCTCTCTTCCAGTAATTCCCCAGAGTCTTTGAATAAATTATTGACCCTCATGGATAAATATACTACCCTTCTCCAGGAGAAGGCAGAGTATGCTATTCTTAAAACAAGATCTAAATTCATTGAGCAAGGTGAAAAGGCGGGCAGGTTGCTCGCCCTCTGCCTATGACAGCTCGAATCCTCCAGGATCATCCCCTCAATTACTGTTCTGGATGGCTCTATAAAATCTTCTCCTAGGGATGTGACTGAGGTTTTTGAAAATTTCTATTCCACGTTATATGGTAAACATTCTTCCCCTCCGCCAACCTCAGAGATGTCATACTACTTGGATTTGGTTCTCTTACCCCGCCTCATGGATTTTCACTGCGTTATTCTTTCTGCTCCCCTTTCTATTGTGGAAGTGGAAGCTGCTATAAACAGCCTTACGTTAGACAAAGCTTCTGGACCAGATGGATTTCCTTCCAGTTTCTATAAAACCTTTATCAAAGACCTATCCCCCATACTACTTTGTTTATACCAATATGTGTTTTCAGCCAACGAATTGGACTCCTCACTTCTCGAGTCCACTATAATCCTTCTACTCAAACCCAATAACCACCCCCCTTAGCCCCTCAAGCTACTGCCCAATTTCCCTACTGAATTGCGATATCAAAATCCTAGTGAAAAGTCTAGCCACCCATATCAGATCAGTATGGTCTGGTCTCCTCAGTCCAGAATAGGTCAGGTTTGTTCCTGGGAGATCTTCAGCTGATCATTTACGTGAGATAAGTCAACTGCACCAGGTAGTCCAGGATTCCACCCTTTCGATGGCCTTAATCTCTCTTGATGCAGAGAAGGCCTTTGATAGTGTGGACTGGTCCTTTCTATGGCTCACTCTTCAAAAAAATGGGATTCTCTGATTCTTTTCTTCAGTGGCTTCAAATGATTTACTCTTCCCCATCAGCTGAAATTCACTGTAATGGGGTATTTTCCCTCACCTTCCCTTTATATTCTGGCACCCATCAGGGCTGTCCCTTATCATCCTTTCTTTTTAATTTATATCTGGAACCACTCATTAGAAGGCTTAAGTCCTCTCCCAGTATTAAGGGCATTCCCATAGAGGGGTTGACCCCCTCAATCTTGGTATATGCTGATGATATTCTCCTCCATTTGTCTGACCTGGTTCACTCCCTCACTGAGGCCTTAAGGGTGATAGAAAAATTTAGCCGATATTCTAACTACAAACTTAACCTTAGTAAAACCAAAATGTATCCTCTTAATCTTTTTACCAATAATCTTGATTTTGCTCCCTTTGGGATTAGGTGGTCCCCCCGTTCTCTCAAATATCTGGGTATTTACCTTACTTCTGACCCATCTCAGCTACTGAAAATGAACCTTGAAGATCTCTTAGTAGTGGTTCAGCAAGATTTAGGAAGATGGAGGGATCTCCCTATCTCACTATGGGGCAGGATTAACATAATTAAATGAATATTCTCCCCAGGTTTTTATACCCCTTAAGCATGCTAAATGTCGTGCTTTCCCTATCCTTCTTCAAATGCATTCATTCACTGATTACCTCCTTCATCTGGTGGGATAAAGCTCCTAGGCACTCCTATCTTAAATTGGGGCTTCCCAAACATCTGGGTGGTCTCTGACTTCCCAACTTCCAGCTCTGCTTCTGGGCCAGCCATCTCTATGAATGTGGGAAATGGTTTTCTTACCCCCATTCTACTCCCAATTCAGAATATGTACTAATCTGGTTACAGATAGAAACCCGTCTTTTCACCCTTAACAGTCTCTCATCTTCCCCTCTTCTCCAATTGGTGTATCTCTCAAAGTGCTCTAACAGATTTGCTCATATTTGAAAATTCTTTTAGCTAAAGATTATACACAACCCATCTTTTCTAATCCAAACATTAGGATTGGTGAATGCCCCCTACCCCTGGGTTGGCTTCCCCTTCCACAAGATGTTACTGTGGCTGATTGCTGTTCTCATTCTTCCCTTTTAACATCCCCAGAACTACTGGGAAAATTCAAGCTGCGCCCAATCCATATTTTTTAAAATGTATCAGCTTTGTCACTTGCTCTTACAACAATTTGATGACACCCCATCACCCTCTGGTCTCAGTGACCTAGCACGCAGATTCTGGAGTGGGCCTGTAAACACCATGGCACTTCCAAATTATACCTATGGTTGCTCACTGCTCATCCTTCCCTTTCATTAGAAGGCTCCAAGGTGTGGGATGCCTTGCTTCCTGAGACCAATATTAATTGACCCACCTTGTGGAAGGATCTATACACTTATCTTTCTCAAGGCCGGCTTAGACTCTTTCAGTATCATATTCTAAATAATATGTACTACACGCCGGTGAAACTCGCTAAAATGGGTCGTCTCCCTTCCCCCACCTGTACAAGATGTGGTAAGGTGGACGGAACCCTTTTGCACATCTTCTGGACCTGTGAGAAGGTATGTTCCTTATGGGAACAAATTGAAAATCAAAGTGATCCATTATTGGGTTTGACTGGACTCTACCCTTGAAATTTGTGTCCTTGGCAACTTCTCACAAATCCCGGTTAAGGAGAGAAGATATCATATGGCCCTCATTTCCCTGGTGGTCAAGAAGTCAACTCTCAGACATTGGTTGGACCAATCATTCATCTCACATACTGAATGGCTACAGGAACTATCCTTCTCTGTTCGAGTTCAGCATATGATTGCCAGTCTTCGTCACCGTCTCCCCCAGTTCAGCAAGAAATGGGTTAAACTCCATGCTCTTCTCACCTCTCACCATTTCACCTGACCTCTTGAAAATTCCCTGATCCCCCTTTTCCAAAGTTCAACAATTTTCTACGAGTCAATGGCTATGTTAAAACTCACCTACTGTTAAGCTTTTAGACACACTCCTGGGGGGGTGGGGGGTTGAGGGGGGATAAGTTTATTGAACTTGTTTTTTCCGGATTTCACCTTGACTGTTCATATGATCATTGCCTGTGTAAGGTTTTTGTGGTTTGTTTTTTGTAAAAATCAATAAAACTGATTAAATAAAAAAAAAGGAATTATAATGAAGTTCTCTCAATAAGCAAAGGCGATTGTGTAGCTCTTTAGCACAATGGAAGATGATGAGGCTCTGGGGCAGGGAGATACAATGAGCCTCAGCCAGAAGAACCCATCTCCCCTTTAAATTTGAATGAACTCTTTAGTCATGTATGCTACCTCTCTTTAGGAGGTTCGCGGGGGGGTGCAGACAGTTCCCTTCTGGGAGTAGTATTGTCCAGCAGAAAATGATATAAACAAACTTTGGAATGCTGGGAAAGCAGTAGCAATGCAGTCTGGAGCAAAGGGGGCCAGAAGGAGATCAGTTAGCTCAGAGAAAAGAAGCCAAGCTCTGTCTGAACCCTGAATCTACTACAACAAAGGATGACCTTTTCAATTGCTTAGTCATCTGCTGGAAAAGTCTAACTGTGTAAGAAGGAACATGTCCAAAATCTTTAGAAGACAATTTTGAATTTGGTTTAGTTTAGTCTTTTTTGTTGTTTGTATACCTAGCATTTACTATGTTATTAGTTGTACTTTTTCAAATGTGTAATGGCCATCCCCATACCTCATTTGTATATCTTGTACATTATGTAGATCTATGTCCATAGGTTTTGAAAGGTAGAGGTAATTATCCACTCTCTGTTCCATATGAGCATGTTAACATGTTTAAGTGGAGCTGCTTCAAGTACAGAAGCAGGGTCAGGAGAACCTGAACTGAAAAGGGGTTCCTACATCCAAACAATGTACTGTGTGGACAAGTGTATAATGGGATGAGAAGGGAAATAGCTCAGTGTGAGTTTGCAACAGATTGGTGGCAGCAATAGCATAGTGTCCCAGCTTGCTGGTAACAGCTGAGAAGAGTGCATCACATACTGTTGGCAAGTGGTGAGATTATAAATCATACTGATATTATGCATGCTAGTAGGTCACAAAGGAACAGAGTGGTACTCAAAATATCTGTGCCATCATAGAGCAAGAGAGAGAGCAAGAAACAGAGAGTGAGAGACGGTGGGGGGATGGCCAGAGCCAAGAGACCACAATCAAAAAGAGAGAGAATGAGACAGATACCAAATCCAGGGCTGGGCAACCACATCAGATCAAGATAAAGATGAAAAGCTCTGTATTGTCCTGATAAACGTAAAGGTGGAGGCAGAGTTGCAAAAGGCAAACATGAAAGTATAGCTATAATGAGCAAAGATGAAGGCAAAAAATGTGAGAGAAACAGCACCAGCAGCAAAATCATGAGATTTAGTTGCAAGGAGAGCAAGTGCAACAACATCTGAGATAAAAGAGAGAGAATATGAACATGATATAGATAGAGGGAAAGAGAGAGAAGGAGACAGAGAGAGAGAGAGAGAGAGAGACTTGAGCATAAGAGAGAAACAGGGAGATGGAATGAATGTGACAGAAGGCATTGCCAGCAAATGTAGGTACTGGCATGAGAGGGCCACTCCGGAACCCAAGGTTAATTCACAAATGTTTCCTCTTTACTGAATGGGGATGACCTCAACATTTTTTTGAGATCTTTTGAAAGGCTATATGGGAACTTTAAATTGGAAAGGGCTTCTTGAGCAACTTTCCCCATGCCATTCATTACTCACTGACAAAGTCTTAGAGACATTCACCAGAATGGATGACACGGATTACACAAACTGTTCCAAAGTGAAAAATATTTTACTGAAATGTTTGGAATGGACTCCCAAAGCATACAGACACATTTATGGGGCTAAGAAAGGTACTACTGAAATGTTATACTTTATTGTGTAAGCAATGTGCAATGTGTCAAAACGGTGGCTTAAAGGTACCAAAACAGTTACTAGTGGTGGGCAAAAGCTGTGAATTCCACTTTAGTGGAACTTTGACAGAAATTCACAACTTTCACTGAATTTTATGAACTGAATCAGAAATCTTCCAAAAGTGTTAGGTGAATTTTTGCCCTGTTCCGTGGAGTTTTCTTGCTGAACTGTGGAATAAAGCACATGAACTGCAGAACTAATACGTTAATCTTCAATTCATGTGATCATTCCTCAGTTCAGTGATCAGTTCTGTGCCATCCCCATAGAAGAAAAAATAAACTTACTTGGCATCCAGTGGCACCATCCACCCTCTGATCGGCTCACCACCTATTTTTGTTTCCCTGGTGTCTAGTGGCACCCCACCCACTGTTTGCTTACCTTGCCATTTAAATCCTGCTGGCTCATAACCCATTTAAGTCCCTGGTGTCTAGTGCCCCCACACACACACACTAAGCCCACTCTGGGTTGGGTACACCAACCTGCTGCCCCCCACTTCTGTATTGTAGTAATTGGTGGTCACTGGATTGGTGCTCAGGGGAGCCCAGACAGTGACCAGCACAGTCCTCCTCTCATCACCTTGATCCGCCACCGTATGTAATGACAGGGAGCATGTGACTGGTGCTGGCACAGCCCTTCTATCACACCTCAGCCAGCCACCGTAAGTAATGACAAGGAGCATGAGTCACTCCCTGTCATTACATACAGTGGCTGGCAGAGGTGGTGAAAGGAGAGCTGTGCCCATTGTCAGTCTTGCACTCCCAGTCATTACATACTGCGGTCAGCTGAGGTGGTGAGAGGAGGGCTGTGCCAGTTGCCATATGGGCTCCCAGCAGCACCAACCCAGTGACCACCAATTACTATGGTACAGAAGTTTGGGATGGCAGATTGGTGTACCCAACCAGGC
Source organism: Neoceratodus forsteri (assembly GCA_016271365.2). Classification (NCBI taxonomy): domain Eukaryota; kingdom Metazoa; phylum Chordata; order Ceratodontiformes; family Ceratodontidae; genus Neoceratodus; species Neoceratodus forsteri. Next base: position 434,436,812 of record CM028135.1, on the reverse strand, counting down.
TATACATCCAGTGTAAACACAACAGGGGAGTGAGAGAGCAGCTGATTCTTATGAAACACCGATGGGACAGCCTAAAGTAAACCACTCCAAACTCAAACCCCAGGTGAAAAACAGCTGCTTCCTAAAACTACCTGTCTGTTTGAGCACAGATATTATGTGTGTGAAATACTGGGACATTTATCGTATAATTGCCCAAAGATTGGGGGGAAGGGAGAAAGAGAGTGAGAGTGAAACAGTTAAAGAGAAAGAGTGCACATGCATTCCTTATTGCACTGCCCATATTCACCCAGTATCTGTTAATAGTAAAATCACACAAGGATTGGAAGATACAGGTGCTCCCATTTCAGTGGTTAAGCAGAATCTTATAAGCATTTGTCAATGCCAAACGTTCGCTTGCAGGTATTTGTAGTGGTGTTTGACATGTATGCAGGAACCCCCTTAGTTGTATCCATGTCCCTTCAGCACCCAAGTCCCAATAGAGTACCTCTCTGCAACCCCTCTTGCATCTCATTTACATTTCAGCCTCATACATCTTAACTGTCTGCCTTCGAAATATGAGATACTGATGGTCAGAATGGGGGACAATATGAGACACATCATCAAACAGTGAGGTAGAGTCTGGGAACACTGGGGAAACACATGACTTTATTACTGCAAAGTTTAATTTTCGTCAATAGGAAACAATTGCTGAAATTAACTGTTAAGTTATAAATAAAAAACAGTGACATTTGTGTGCGTTTTTTGTTTGTTTCAATGTTTAGAGTTCACATTTATTTTTATGCTCATTATGTTAAGCACCATCGGCTTGCCCCTGTGTGTTTTTGTATCGGGAGTCAGCGTGTGGCAAGTTTTGAAATGCCCACGTCACAGACTCCCAATACAGCAGTTTCTTGCAGCATCCACTTCAACTGTACTCGTCAATCGCTGTAACAGTGGCACTTGTAACAAGCATTTGTCAATGCCGAGTGTTTGCTTGCTGGTATTACCATTGGAAGTGCATGAGTTAGACAGATGCAGAATAGGAATGGCAGTGAAGTACTGAAGTGATGGCAACCCCACCCCAACCCTGCAGAGATGGACAGGCATTGGGGTGTGCCTTTGGATCGTCGACCATAATGCTCATGGCATTTCACCTCACCCTATCCTGCAGATAAGTGTTGAGATGTGCATTGGGGTGTTCGGTTTTACAGTCACCCCATTCCATAAGGAGATACACTGTAATGGGTGCAATATAGGAGAATGGGGTGAACTCGGGGGGGGTGAAGATTCCAAGGCACAGCTCTGTGCCTGTCACTGGCTGCAGGGTGGGGGTAGGGGTGGAATGGCATGAGCATTACAGCCAGCAATCCAAAGGTACACCCCTGATGCCTGTCAGTCTGTACAGGGTGGGATGTTATGGTTAAAAACCCTAACGCCCAGGGCGTTTGCTGGTATTTGAACTACATATTTTCAGCATGGCCTTTTTGTGACCCCCTCACCTCAAAAAAGCATTTTGAATCTCTACTCATGAACAGTGGCACTGTGATTTTGTTAATCTGTCCTGAACGTTGATTTCCCACAGCAACCACACCATTCTGTGCCACATGTGTGAAAACACAGTTCGGACAGGGTGTGAAAAATTACAGCTGTACCATTCATAGGGAGGTGTGAAGAGATGGCAATGCTGAAAATGTGGAGTGAAAATATTAAAAATTCTCTGACTTTGGAGCGTACGTGGGAACTGCGCAACGCATGCTCATAACATAGTAATTTCATGGACTTCTTTCATCAAATTTTCAACACAGGCATTTTAGGACCTCTGCTCATGAACAGTGTCACTGTCATTTTCTTAATCTGTCCTGAACACTGATTTCCCACAGTGACCGCACTATTCTGTGCCGGAAGTGCGAAAACACATTTCGGCCAGGATGTGAAAAATGACAGCTGTACTGTTCATAAGGAGGTGTGAAAAAATGCCAATGTTGACAATCTAGAGTGAAAATATTACAAATTTTCGAAGTTACGAGTGTGCATGAAAACTGTGCAACGCATGCTCGTAAGACAGTCATTTCTTGGAATTTTTCCACCAAATGTGCAATATAGGCTTTTTGAGAGCCCACCTCATGAACAGTGACACTGTTGTTTTGTTAATCGGTCCTGAAAGGTGATTCCGTGAAGTGACAGCGAAATCACTTTTCAGGACGGAATAATGACATGACAGTGACTGAATTCATGAGATGGGGTGCCAAGAACCTGATGTTAAAAATTTGGTGTCAAAATTTGCAGGAATGGCCGAGATATTCACTTAAGTTGAAAAAAAAAAACATTTATGCCATTATACAGCTTACTGGCATTTCTTCAGTTTGGGGTCGGCTTTGAAGAGTGCAGATGTGTTCCTGGTCCACCGAAGATTGTGGCATTGGGCTTCAGAGGTAAGTATGTGGAGGGGGGTCAGGTATGTGGGGTGCGCAGAAGGTGGATGCTGGTTGGGGAAGGAGGCACCAGAGACAGTGAGAGACCATTTTCTGATTTTACAGGGGAACCCCCCCCCAAAAAAAGACAATGTGGGAGGCTTTTGGCACACTGGGGTGGACTCCCAGTGTGCCACCTAGGTGTCTGTTGGTAGGGGGGGCTGGAGCTGACAGGGATTGGGTACCCCCGTCAGCCACACAGTGTGCTGGGGAGTGCATGAGCATGCAGCTGGGATGGGCTCCCAGCTTGCCACCTGGGTATTTGTTGGATGGGAGCTGGAGCCGATGGGGGATTGGGCATTCCTGTCGGCCACACAGTGTGTTTGGGGGGGTCTTCATGAGTCGAGGGGGATTGGGCACCCCCCTTGGCACACAACAGGAAGGGAAATAACAAGGGACCCTGGAGGACAGCAGCAGAGGGAGGTAGTAGTAGGGATTTCAAGCAGCGAGGGAAAATGCTGACATCAATATGCTAAACATACACACATTACCACTGCCAATTGCAGTGGTGGTTTTCTTTCAAGTGAGGACCGCTGCAGCTGGACTGTTGTTATAGACAGCTCAGCATCTATTGGTGCGGTAGGGTCGTGTCTGCCACACTGAGCACTGCATTGGTTAGGAGGGTCACACACCTCCAAAAAGTCATACTGTGACAAGACGTTCCTTGAGCATGTGCGCAAGCAAATGCAATAAATGAGGAACACATTCTGCTACGTCAGTTTTCCAGAATTCAATGAGTCATAGACCCTGTAATATCAGTGCTGATGGCAGGGGTCTTCTTAGTTACGGGGTTCAGAAGGTGGGGTGATAACTGCTCATTACTTTGATGTAATTATGGGGGATGACTTCAACAGCAGCAGCAGTGTTGTGTTGCTACCCAGAGTCAGGTGAGGAGACTGACAGTATCAGGCACTGTTGGGAGTAAAGGGGTTAGCCAGCACTGTTCACTAAAACCCTTCCTCTGCTCCTGACAGAGAGACATGCTACTGAGGAGCAAGAGGGAGTGCAGTATAGCTAGATGCACTTTCTTAGCAGCAGCAGAAGTAGCTAGCATGGCTGATTAACTAGCTACGAGCAGCAGTTCACTTTCACAACTATGAGCAGTGGAAAGCTCAGTTGTGAGCAAGTTTCCCACTGAGAGAGAATATATTTTAGGGAGGCTTAAATAAAATTAGTTTAACAGGGCTCAGCAGACTAACCCATCCCTACTTCAGCAGAGAGACCTACTGTAGCAGCCAGGGATGGCAATGATTATGAGAGAAGATAAAAAGGTGTTATACTGGAAATCTGGGTTATTTAACAGAGAGCGGGTGCTCAAAGGAGGGTCCGAGGAAGGGGTATACTGGTAGTTAGCGGTATCTTGGTATTACATAGAAACAGAATCTGATGGCAGATAAGGGCAGCTTGGCTTACCCAGTCTGCACATTTTTTCCTACGTACATGCTCACCGCAGACCCTACTTGATCTACAGCTTTTTCTCCTTCCCCCTTCCTTTCCCTTGTGTCTTTTCCATGCATTTTTGAACCTCACCACTGTTTTCACCACCACCACTTCCGCTGGAAGGGTGTTACAGTAATCCACCACTCTTTTTGTGAAGCAGTACTTCCTCACACGTCTCCTGAATCTACCCCTTCCAGCTTCATAGCATGTCCTCTTGTTCATGAGCACCTATTTTTTTTAAAGATTTCCTTCTTGTCTTTATTTACCACCATGAGATATTTAAAAGTCTCTATAATATCCCTCCTCTCTTCTAGAGTGTACATACTAGGTCCTTTAGTCACTACTCATAGTGCTTTTGATGCAGACCCTGCACCATTTAGTTGCCCTCCTCTGAACCACTTTTATTCTGTTTATGTCCTTCTGAAGATGTGGTCTTCAGAACTGGACACAGTACTCAAGGTGGGGTTTTACCAGCGATCTATACAGGGGCAACACCACCTCCCTCTTTCTGCTGTTGATACCCCTTCCCATGTACCCCAGCATCTCACTAGCCCTCTTGACTGTCTTGTTGTACTGCCTGACCACCTTTGGGTCATCTGATATGATTACCCCAAGTCTTTTTCCTGCTTCGTTGCTGTCAATACCACTCCCTCATTTTGTGCTCCATGCCTAGGTTTCTGTGTCCCAAGTGCATTATTTTGCACTTTTTTGCATTAAAACCCAGCTGACATACCCTTAACCACTTCTTCAGTTTTCTTAGGCCTCTGCTCATCCTTTCTGACCCCCCACCCAGAGTATCCACCCTGTTGCCGTTGTTGGTGTCATTCTCAATGAGGCAGACCTTCCCTTCCAGCTCCTCTGCAATGTCACCTATAAAGACATTAAAGAAGACCAGTTCCAGCACTGATCCCTGTTTTACCCCACTGGTCATCCTCCCTTCCTCAGGGCGAACTTCATTTACCATTTACCACCACCCTCTGTCACCTATCCTCTAACCAATTTCTTACCCAGTTTACCACCTTTTTACCCACACCTAAGCTGCCCAGTTTGCTCACTAGTCTCCTATACGGAAAGGTGTCAAAAGCCTTACTGAAATCTAGGTAGGTCGCATCCACTGCTCCTCCCTGATCGAAGTCCTTGGTCAGATCACTGACATGACATTCCTTTCTTGGTACACCTGGAGTCTGCCAAACCCAAAGCAGATTATGAATAGTTTTTAAGGGACGAGTATTTTTAAATATGTGGCAGACTACTGATGGAATTATCCACAGTGTGAAAGGGTAAGGAAGGTTGGAAACAAGACTAAAGTGGCATTAGGTCCCTTACCTATAACTAAGGAATCATTTCAGAAAGTAACCATGGCCCTTGTGGGGCTGCTAAGCACCTTTTGTCACACAGGAAAGAGGTAGATACTGGCAGTTATGGAGTCAGATTAATTTACTGGTATATTTAGCTGAGTGAGATTTTCCCCCTGGAGATTTTGTCTGGCCAGGGGATGAATTTTTTGTGGCCCTTAATGACAATTTTGTGGGAGAAGTGTGGGAAGCAACAGTTAGGGACCTCCTGAATACCACCCAGAAACAAATGGTCTGGTGAAATGGTTTAAAGGAAGCCTAAAACAATGCTCAGCTAATAGCATTTACAGATCAACATGAAAGGGACTGGGACAAGTATCTACTCCACCTCCTATCTGCTTGCAGGAATGTCCCATAGGAGTTGATAGGGTTCTGGCCAGAAGGTAATGGGACCCCTGGATCAGATATAAGATGAGTGGAGGGTGAACATGCTTCCTAAGTGAAGGCTGTTTTGGAGTATGTCCTGAACTTCATGTCAACAGCTCAATGAGTTCATGGGGGTCAAGTAAACTTGGGCCACTTAGTTGCTGCACAACTACAACATAAAATCTTGTACAACAATGAGGTGAGAACCAAGCAGGACACCTTTGGACAGCTACGATGGTGTTCATCCCTGTCTGACAAAATAAATTGTGGCGCATCCATGCTCAGAGGTCAGAAAAGTGAATCTGGTAAATATAAGTCATTGAACTACCCAGTAGGGAGTTTAAGTATAATCAGCGTGTATATCAGGTTTACATGATAGAATTTTACCATGACAGGGAAAGAATGGTCCTTTTCATACATAGCCACACTGAAGTGGAGAACAAGATGTATCCACTGGGAGATCTACTTGCTGAACTTCACGGAGGATTCTTGGTGGAAGCCATCAATCACCCTCTGAGTGGCTAACACCTGAAAAGGCAGCTGACATGACTAAGATGCTGCAACTATTCAGAGACATGTTCACATGGAGAACAGTGTACACCACTGTGGTCAAACACCATGTGAACTCTAGGACACAGTTTCAACTAAGGCAGCCAACCCATAGGGTCCCTGAGGAGATGAAATAGGCTATAGAAGAAAATATTTACTCTTCAGGTCATTCATAAAACTAGCAGTCCATCTGTGAGTGTGTGTGTGTGTGTATTTTATACAGTACATGCAACTTATTTTATTATCCACTCTGTATATATGTGTATAAGATGATAGTCAGCAGGGTAAGGCATATGTGGAGAGATTGAGGGCACTGAACATGTACTCCCTGGAAGACAGGAGAGGGAGAGAGAGAGAGAGAGAACATGATTGGGACCTTCAAGTACTTGAAAGGGATAAATAAGGTTGATAAGGAGAGTCACTTTAAGCTGAGTGGCAACCATAACACAAGGAGGCACAGTCTTAAGCTGGAGGGTGGGAGGTTTAAGAGGAAGGGCAGGAAACATTTCTTCACAGAGAGGGTGGTGGACACATGGAATGCGCTGCCAGAAGAGGTAATCTCATTGAAGACAGTGGGCAGCTTTAAGAGAGGCTGGGACAGACATAGTGGGAGGGTAAGGGTCATGGGTAGGGAGGATGGGAGGAGTAGGGAGGGACAGCATGAACATTAGCTCAAGCTATGGACCCTGCAGTACGAGCAGACTTGATATACCAAATGGCCTTCTTCTGCTGGCATCTTTGTATGTTCATATGTCCAGGCTTGGAGAGCATGTTAGTAAATCAAAGTGAGGCTATTTCAAGTACGAAAGCAGGGTTGGAGTGACTGAAGTGAACAAGGGTTTCTACGTCAAAGCCTTATACTGTGTGGACAAGTGCAAAAAATGAGACTGGAAGGGAACAGTCTAATATGAGTTCACAACAGACTGGTGATAGTGAAGGTACTGTACAGCGTCTTAACCTGCTGTAGGTGGTAGGACAGTGTTACATACCACCTAGGACAAACAAATAAAGGTCAAATTGTTTTGACATGGATGTCAGAAAGAGTTTCAGGAATAAACAAACATAGAAAACAAATAACTTTCTTACCCCTGGGGTAGCAAGGTTTCTACAGCTTCATGCTGATCTACATTAAAGGGATTGTCTAAGGTTTATTAAAGACAGTCGGACTTACCTGCTTTGCAAGTCCATAATGGCAAAATTCTTTAGAGGGTCTTTTTATGTTTTTTGCAAAACTCTGTATTAAAATAGAAGTGATTGTAATTTGGCTCCAGAAATGAAGTCAGCCAATCTCTTCACTTCCCAGTTGCCGAGATTCACCCCCCACGCTCAGGCACAAAATTATGCATACCCAGGAAAAGCACAGGGGCACGCCCCATTAAGGTAAATGGGGATCTCTTTTTAAAGTCTGTTTTTGCATGTAAGAATGGCCAGTTTGAGATTAATGAAGGGCTACACTCGACTAAGACGGCCCATCTTAGTTGAGCAGTGCTCTTCACTAATCTCAAACTGGCCATTCATATGTAAACAATGGACTTTAAAGTTACCCCCACTTACTTTAATGGGGCACACCCCCAACACGCTCCCTGGGCACACATCATTATGTGCCTGAGTGCAGGGGTGGATCTCAGCAGCCGTGACATGACCTTTCTGGGGCCAAATTATGATCCCTTCTATTATAATACAGAGCTTGGCAGAAAACATAAAAAGACTCTCTACAGACTTTCGTCATTATGGATTGCACAGAATAAAGTCCTATCAAAAGATCTGAATACTGTGTTTCATGTTGGACATTCTCTTTAAAAAGTGGGGTGCTTATCCTGTGTCTGAAACCTAGGTATTTTCATTTATTGAGACATAAAATTTAGAGATACATAATCAGCCAGATAGTTATTTGAGTCTGTAAAAAGACTTCCTGGTTGCTCTTTGTAACACCAGAAAGGAATGTATGTGTGATTCACATGGGAAAACTCAGGGGCCTTAGTTGGCTGGACTCTCATAGCTCAGTTGGTTAAGAGCTAAAGCGCGGATTGCTGAGGTCCTAGGTTCAAATCCCAGTGAGAGTCACACTTTTCCTTTCATTTCTACAACTGGATTTCTAAATTTGCCTGCCAGTGGCATATACTGCACTTAGGAGAGATAGAGGAGGAGTTATTTGAGTCTGTAAAAAGACTTCCTGGTTGCTCATTGCAACAGCAGAAAGAAATGTATGTGTGATTCACGTGGGAAAACTCAGGGGCCTTAATTGGCTGAACTGTCTGTTGATTAAAGCTAAAGCACAAATTTCTGAGGTCTTGGGTTTAAATCCTGGTGAGGGTCACACTTTTCCTTTCATTTCTACAATTGGATTTCTAAATGTCAATCAATCAATCAGTCTTTATTTTACCAGGCGAAGCACCATTGAGCGAGCTCATTTGCAAGGTAGACCTGGACAAATACATAAAAGTAAACAATATACAAAGGAAAAGGATGGGTGTACAATCAAGGAATGCAATGTGGAAGAGGACATAAAGCACAGTATAGTATTAGGCAAGGTCTAAATAGGCAAATATGCAAGAGGCTAAGAAAAAAAATATTGTTAATACACATTATTATACAGTATGTACCTGAACAGTTCAGGAAAAGGGGAAGGAGGGGTGATGGGGGAAGATGGGAGAAGGAGTGATAAACAGGGAATCACAAGGCCTGGGGGCAGATGTCCGACACTTATTTCACTGGCCTTGGGGAGGGGGGGCAGTTACAGGATTCTATAAAGGAATGAGAGAATAGCTTTTTGAAGGAGGCGAAGGTTGTCGAAGCAGCCAGCTTCAGAGTTTTTTGTAATTTGTTCCATAGGTAAGGGAGTACATAGCTTATAAGCACTTTACCAAAATGTGAATTAACTTTAGGAATGTATAAGGAGATAAATGAGAGGCTGCACAAGGAGTAATTGCCAACAGCACATGGGGCAAGCAGTCGGAGATATACTGGGAAGCTAATGTGTGATAGCTATAAAAGTCTGAAAGGTGGCATTTCTTTGCCTTCTGAACTTGAGGGATGTCCAGCCTACTGTGGCATACAGACAGCAGTGATGGGTGAGGTATGGTAGACCAGAGATAAATCTTAAAGCTTGATGATAGAGCGAGTCAAGTTTAGAGAGTGCAGAGACAGAGCATTGGCCATAGAGGAAGTCGACGTAGTCCAATAAGGATAGAAAGGTGGTTTGGACCAGCCTTTTTTTGGCGTCGTGGGATAGGAGATGCTTGATCCGGAAGAACAGGCCCAGTCTCTGCCTTAGCTTCTTTGATAGTTCCTCAATATGGTCAGAGAATGTAAGCTTGTGATTTATCCAAAGCCCCAGATATTTAAATGTTGTCACATATTCAATAGGTTCTCCCAGAAGAGATAGAATCTGCGGAGTTAAGCTATGTTGGGAAGGTTTTTGACCTATGGCAGAAGGTAAGAAAAGTATGGCCTTTTTTTCATTTAGAAATAGTTTTTGGCTCAATAAGTTTAACTGCAGCTGATTAAAGTCCACCTGTAGGTCCATGCAGGTCTGCTTCGGGGTAGGCCTAGCAATGTATGTGACTGTGTCTTCAGTGAAGAGATGAATGTTGGCTGCTTTGATTCCAGCATCAATGTTGTTAATATGAAGAGTAAAGAGCAGTGGTCCTAAAATGGACCCTTGCGGCTCACCTCCTTGGAGCAATTTTAGGGAAGAGAGATCCCCTTGGGCTTTAACCTGTCGGAATCTCCCAGAGAGGTAACCATTGAACCATTTCAAGGCAGAAGAATCTAGGCCAATGCTTTGAAGAGTGTCCAACAGCAGGCCATGGTCCACTGTATTGAATGCCTTGCTAAGATCAAGAAACAAGGCACATACATATTTCTTGACGTCCAAAGAATTTTGCCAGTTGCTAGTTCCCTTGTGAGTGTGGATATTGTACTGTGACAAGCTCTGAATCCTGACTGGGCAGGGTTAAGCAGACTGGGGGAATCCAAGTACTTCCTAAGCTGCATGTTAACCATTTTCTCAAGCAGTTTAGAGAGGATGGGAAGTAGAGATATCAGCCTGTAATTGTTTAGATCACTTGGGTCACCGTATTTGAGTAAGGGAATAACATGGGCATTTTTCCAAATGGGAGGGAGGTCTCCTTGGGCAAGAGATAGATTCAAGAGGTGGGTGATAGGTGCTGATAATACATGGGAGGCAAGCTTCAGAAAATAGGGGTCGATAAGGTCAGCACCCACACTTTTCCTGGTATCCAGGGCTAGCAGTAGATCTTCCACTTGTTTCAATGACACAGGGCTAAAGGAGAAGTCCATGACAGGGATAGAGGTAATGCTAGTGGGTCTAACAGTATCCTGACTGCAAAGTTGTGTGTGGAGATTATAGGCAGGTGAGAAGTCAAAGGCAAGCCCAGCGGTGGCACAGTGGCCTTGCAGTGGCATATACAACACTTGGGAGAGATAGAGGAGGAGTTATTTGAGTCTGTAAAAAGACTTCCTGGTTGCTCATTGCAACACCAGAAAGGTATGTATGTGTGATTCATATGGGAAAACTCAGGGGCCTTAGTTGGCTGACCTCTCATAGCTCAGTTGGTTAAGAGCTAAAGCACGGATTGCTGAGATCCTGGGTTCAAATCCCAGTGAGAGTCACACTTTTACTTTCATTTTTATAATTGGATTTCTAAATTTGCCTCACAGTGGCATATACTGCACTTGGGAGAGAGAAAGGAGGAGATACATAATCCCAAATACATTGGCATGTTTGCAAGGGAGTCATTTTGCAACAGCATCACACAAAGATTGGTAAAATGGCTGGGTTTGTATATTATCATATACAGTGGTTATCGTAAAAAAGTTTAGCAGTACTGAAGTATACCTCAAGGTATACCTTGGTGGTACTGAGACAGGATCACATAACAGTCAATGCAAATTGAACTTGAGTGCCTCAGTGGTACCTCACGATACCTTGAAGTATACCTCGTTACTGATAAACATTTGTATGATCACCACTGTATTTAGTTAGGTTCAATACAACATGCAAATTTATCCTGAATGTGACTTCCAAACTGACATTCACTGGAAAATCTTTGATTGTTTCGCTATATTTAGATTCAGATTTAGTTATTTAAAACTACTGTGTAGGCAAGGCGCATGGAACCGTAGCACATTTCCAGGTACAACCTATCAGAGGGGTTAAAAGTACATAATGGGAAAATGACAGCTGAAGGAAAAACTAAAGGATGGGGCATATACAGAAACATATTGTATAGTATCTTATTTCTGCTGGTTCTATATTTTCACTATATTACCTACAGTAAATACGTACCACTAGCCAATATATTAGGTCAGCTAAATATAATTTGCCTGACTTGCTATTTGCCAATATGTTGACTGCAAGCTGTCTGCAAGCCACTCTTTAGTTAGACCCCATCACCCCCAGTTGGCACTTATTGCCGGTACCACAAACACAAGCTTCCTAATTACAGTACATTTAGTTACACTTTGGCTGACACAGACCTGCTCTTTTCTTCAACTATTTTCTTTCACTCGCACTCACTCACTCGCACTCATTCACTTGCACTCGATCACTTGAACTGCAGCGAACTCCATGGGTAATCCACAACTACCGAGTGTTGTAACTTTATTTTATTTTATGTAGAAGAAATGAAAATCCAAATGAAAAGGAAAACAAAAAAGTCCACTGCCATTCTTCTTCCACTGCTATCGACACCACGTGTTCCTGTGGCTGTGTTCATTTACCAAGTTCATTCATCCTCTGCGTCCTGTACATGCTCCATGTCACTCCCATTTTCTGGTGGCATAGCAACACCTGTAATAAACAAAAAAATGAAATAAACAAAAAAGAAGAAGGGAGAACTTTTGAATTGGGGTTTTAAAGAAACAGTACTGGCACTTACATGGGTTGAGACATGTGTCATGTGCTTCGGCAATTCCAGACAGCACAAAACCTCTGATGCAGTCTTCTCTCCTGCTACTTAACTTGGTGAATGTAGCCTCCAACCACTGAGCATACGTTTCCTTTAGATGCTGTAATTTTACGTCTACTTTAATTTTTGACTCCACCCTGGACAAGTGCTCAGCACCAAGTCCTGCATACTAGTTTGTAAAGTGCCTTTTTAGCAAATCTTTAAAAATCTTGTTCAATGAGATATTGAGTGGCTGAAGCAAATCAGTACAAGATGCAGGCATTAATACAGGAATAATGTTAAACCCCTGTAATGTGTCCACAACTTTAGGGGTTGTGTGAGCTCTAAATAAGTCTAGCAGCAATAAAGCTTTCCGTTCATCAGGGAGACACAACCGCTCTCATATGTGTGCAAAATAGGGGACAAGCTCTTGTTCCACATACTCTACGACTGTGTACTCATTTGCCCAATGGTTTACAGAGTGGATGATGTTCCTGCCAGTAGGGAATTTGTGCTCTGGGTGACATGCATTTGTTTTGCCTTTATAAATGACTTGATGAGGCAAGAAGTCACCTGCCAGTGTGCATCCCAGCAACACAGAAATTTGCCGCTTGTCCCCCAGTCCTGTCAGAGCAACCCATTTCTAACCTGTCTCCCTTTGTTCATTCTGATACTGGGACCATGCTAACACCAGTTTTGTCCAGGTTTATTACTAGCTCTTTTGGTATTAGCTCTTGTGCACATGCCTTTGCTATTCTTTGTAGAAACCCAGCTTTCAATAGGGTGAAATTGGATGGTGTTTTTTTGCTAGCTTTTGACTCTTTGCATCTGCTAAAACTCCTCTGATGTAGAAATTTCCATGCCCACTTTAATGTTACATTAAGATGACCACCGTTCTCAGTCAGGAGATATGGTCCACTTGCCTTGACAATACCAATACCAACTGCTTGCACAACCCTTGCGTTCACAACAGCTCCTTCAGAATGCAAGCTGTGCGCTAGCATTTTTAATTGTTCCTTTAAGTTAGTTAAAAGCATGGTTGGGTGACCTCTGGGTTTATGGGGTAGCAATGGAGGGAGTTTAGTCTGGTCAGGTGGTGTTTGCAGTCTCAAAAGGAAGTCTGATTTGAACTTTCACATAGTGGTCTCATTAATAGTGCCACTGTATTTGCTGCTGTAGTATCTAACCACCAACAGTACCCCATTCTCTGATGAATAGCACTTTAGTTTGAACTGGACCTCTACACTGTAGGTCTGGTATGTAGATGCCCTTTCATATTTGGTCAGTGATGTGCTCATTAACTCTCGAGCTACTGAGGCAGCAACATGATTTTCGATGCCCGAGTTGGCTGCAAGATCGTCAGCATCAACATCAGCCACATCAAGAGGGTATTGCCATTTTCTCTGGCCGCCGCCGGTAAGCCAAGTAAATATAGACATACTGTAGTGCTACAATGAGGTTATGTATTTGGCATATTCAGCAGTTCGAACAGCGCTTTTATAAGTGCACTTGTTGTACAGAGGGAAAATTACAGAAAGAGGCTGGCATTTTATTGGGAACAAATCAGCTGATTGTCACTATGCTAATTCAAAAGGGCACAAATGCAGATAATCAGCTGACAACGCAAAATAAAGTTAACGTGAATTCAAGGTACTATACAATGTGGTTCAAAAGTGCAAGGTACAAGGACAGCATTTAAAAAAACAGCATTTTATAGCAGGAAATAGTAAAGAGTTAACTTGTGGCAGGCTATGCTGTGCAGGGGGATAATGCACACAGCATTACACAACCTGTCATGTGTGCTGTGCAGTGCAGTAGGATAATTCACAATTCAGGACTGAATGCATACTTCTAATGTTACTAAGGCCAAAACATTAGCCAAGTGCCTTTGCATGCAAAAGTGGCCATTCAGTTCTGCGAAGTGCATTATCTCCAGCATTGCATAGCCTTTATTAAGCACTAGAAAATGGGCTTTTTATTTTCTGGCATCTGATTGGCAGGTACCCTGGCTGGGGTACATGAACTTTCAATAGATGCCCAGGAAATAAAAAGTACCAGCCCCAGTCCCCCTTCACCAACTCAAGTATCCCTGTGCCCACCCTGTTCCATCATTGGCCAAAAAGCACACCAGTGAATTTGAAATCCCTGCCATTTTTTATCTTGCTTAGCGAGAGATACTGCCCCCCCAACTTTACTCTCAAATTCAGTGGCATGTGCCACACAAACCTGCACACCAATCTTAACTGGGCTCACTTCACTTCACATTACACCACACAAAAGTAAAAATAGCCATACGTTTTTAAACAAAAAGCAAGCTGCCATGCTGATCGGCTTCATGCACATGTGGTGGGCACTGCGTTTAAACTGCAGCTCGCGCCTCTCCATAACAAAAATAACTGCTGCTTGTCACACACGTCGCACCCCGTAGAAAGACATAAAAATGTAGACAAATCCTGCAAGATAAAACCCAGTAGTACTGTATACTGCCCACGATGACCACCAAACACACCTGTAACTCCCCCCACGCCACCGCGTTGTACTTCTGTATCTCAAACTGACCACAATCCTATATGACGATAACAGCTTCGTTTCCTATTTTTTTTTAAATGGGGGCTTCAAAGTGACAAATGCCCTTTTCAGCTCTAATAGCAGTTGCCTGGGTAATTTGGAGAGCAGGGAAACGACTACACTAAGCTGCCCAAACTCATAAATTATTTTATTCAGGGAATTGGTGCTGTACTGCTTGCTGTGCCTCAAAATGACCACATTCCCAAGTCACTGGTCCTGATTGCGATATCAACCACAACAGCTTTGCTTCCGATTTTTTAAAAAATAACAAAAAAATATTTCAGGGCTAACTAATGGTAATTGCTTGGGTGATTGGGAGAGCAGCAATGATTTTTTCTCTTTTGTCAGATTCAGTAACGGAGCGAGTAGGGTTGAACTGGATAAGCCCAAGTGACCCCTCTGTGTCAGAAAACTAAACCGCAGCACCCTCTACTGGCAAGTACAGCATTAATGCTGTAGTAGAGGGACTACTTTACAAGAAGCTTTATTTTCATACTTTTTTTGCTATTATTAGAATAATTTTGTATTTTTTATTTAAAATCAGTAAAAATGTTACTTATGGCCCATTTTCTAAGCGTAATACTACCCTCCAGGGTGGGCAGTATGGACAATAGCGGACCTTCCAGGAGCTATAAGCCCTCCACCTGTGGCATTGGGCCTCATTACACCCCTGGGCATTCCAGTATTGCCCAATACCACCCATCCTGTTGGGTATTATTGCTTACATAAGGCATGACCAGGGGTTAGGATTAATAGTCTGTTAATCACCCCATAGGGGTGTAATGTAGGACAAGGTGCAGCCAAATGGCATATTGCCCCTAGGGGGTGATTAACTGACTGTTAATCTAACTCCTGGGAGTGCCTTATTGCTATTATAAAAAAAATTATTCCAAAAGAAAAGCGTTAAAAGTATACTATTTGAACATTTCCCTAATTTACAGAGAGATTTTTAGTAACATAGTTCTTCCACCAACAGTTTAAGAATGCTGGTTCAGAATTAGAATGCCGCATTCCAGTCATTTAGCAGTGCTAGAGGAAGGAATGCTGACAGGAAGAATTCATGTGCCATGGTGATCAACCTATACATGACAGTGTAACAGGGATTAATGTAAGGCTGTTGGAATCCTAACAGCCAACCAGACTGCAGCATTTCTGAGACCCTTTTTATAAAATACATTAACCCCATTGTAAAATTGTTTTTGACTTGTAACAGAAATAAAGAGGACTGAAATGTGCCTTTCTGTGGAGCAGGCAGCTAGATTGCCAGTCACAGTAAACACATCTTACAGGCAGCTACAGTATTTTGAGGGAAGTCAGTTAATTGACATCTGACACATGCTTTTCAGCTCACTAATTAGCTGATTTGTTTGTCTCACTGAATTAGCAGGCAAATAGCAGCAGAACGCTTCAGGCAGGTACTAATCAGCTAGTATCAGTAAAACAAAATGGCTTTAAAGCGCAGTTTCTCCAGTAGTTTATTAGGGGCTCGACAGTGGTCATGGGGTAAAATTGGACCAATGAGATGACTGGATCAGCAGTACTTTCGCAGCCATTTTTCAATTGCAAATATGAAGTAGTAGGATGAAGGGAGAACAGTTAGGGGTAGATGCATGAGAGTAAAAAGTGAAGTGCAGGGGATGGAATGAATAAGTGCAGGCACAGAAAGACACCACATGATCCCGGAGGAGGGATTTGAGAGTGAGAGACAGAGAAGAGAAGAGGAGGAGGAGGAGTGAATGGGCGGGGTGGCTATTCCAAAAGGCAAGGGAATAAGGAGGAGAAGGTGGCTTGCCCAGTTTGCCCAAGTAGAGGTTTTGCAGCATAGAATAGAGAAGGAACAGGAGTCAGCAGATCAAAGGACATAGGAAAAGGGGAGGGATAAGGCAAGATGACAGGTGAGGAAAGGAAAGGAAAGGAAATGTAGGACAAGAAAAGAGCCAGGATTTAGCAAGGAAGCAGGAGCAGTGGGTAAGACACCTAGCTAAGAGTGCAGGTAGGGAGAGGTAACGTTAAAGAAAGCAGTGGTGAGTGAGAGTAGGACATTTAAAGAGCAGCTGATGTCTTCAGGAGAACTTTACCAAAACATAATATTTAGATGCAGTCCAGCTTGTATTTCACATTAGTTCTGTATCCCTCCTCCCTATTATTTATTACTGAGGTCATTTGCATGAAAACAGGAGATGCTGCTGAAGAGTTTATCTATTTCTGTTGCTTTATCCCCACCTGAGGTCATAAGGCACTACTTGTGACATCACAGTTACTCCCATGACAACAGACTGTGATGTCACAACAGAGGATTATGACTTGAAGTAGTGAGTCAGCTGTAGAGATAGATGAACCTTGAGGGATAAAGAGCATGCATCCGTGCAAATGTCCTTAGTAAAAAATACTGGAGAGACGGACTCTTTGGAATATATATGGAAAGGAAGCTGAGCTGTACCCAATTATTGTGTTTTTCAAAGTTTTTTTTAAGGCGTCAGCAGCTCTTTAAAGGCAAAGTGACAGAAAGAGTGGAAGAGAGAATCCAGCCCAACATGGGTAGTTTTGTTGACAACACTGTAGACCATATCTGTGCATATAATTGACAAGATCACCTTTAGGATGATCTTGTGGTGGACTAAGAGTGGAAGACGGACTGGTTTTGCAAGGGAACTCCATGTTTGGGGCACAGCTTCTGGGTCAGCATATCACTGTGTATAGAGAAATCAAGGTGTCACTTTAACCACACACCATGGTATTGTACCTGAAGTGGGGGACAACTTTAAGTGGAGGAGGTTCAGGATCAATATTCATAAAGGCCAGAGACATGGACAGTGGATTCTCTGTGTAGTGCCAAATGTCCTGGAGACAGTCTTTTTGGCATTAAATAATATCTGCTTTAATATGAACATATGAAGAAGCCAGAAGAAGAAGAAGGCCATTTGGTCTATCACATTCTGCTTGTATTGCAGGGTCCACAGCTTCAGCTAACGTCCAGGTCCTCCCTCCCCACTCCTCCCATCCTCCCTACCCATGAGTCTTACTTTCCCCCATGCCTATCCCAGCCTCTCTTAAAACTGCCCACTGTCTTCAATAAGATGACCTCTTCCAGCAGTGCATTCCAAGTGTCTACTACACTCTCTGTGAAGAAGTGTTTTCTGACCTCCCTCCTAAACCTCGCACCCTCCAGCTTAAGACTGTGCCCCCTACTGTTATGGTTACCACTCATCTTAAAAAGACTCTCCTTATCAATCTTATTTATCCCTTTCAAGTACTTGAAGGTCCCAATCATGTCCCCTCTCTCTCTCTCTCTCTCTCTCTCTTTCGCCTGTCTTCCAGGGAGTACATGTTCAGTGCTCTCAACCTTTCCTCATATGCCTTACCCTGCTGACCCACTATCATCTTTGTAGCCCTCCACTGGACCTTTTCCAGCAGGTTAATGTCCTTTTTGAGGTATTGGCACCAGTACTGAACTCCATACTCTAGATGTGGCCTTACCAGTGACCTGTACAAGGGCAGTTTAACCTCCTTTCTCCTACTACTGATCCCCATAGGTATGCATCCCAGCATCTTGTTTGCCTTTGCTGCTGCTTTCTGCACTGCGTGGAGTGCTTCAGATCACTAGTGGTCATCACTCCCAGGTCCTTCTCCTCCTCTGATGCAGATACTCAGACTCCACCCAGGTAGTACTGTTTCCTGGGATTCCTGACTCCAATATGCATAACTTTGCATTTCTTGGCATTGACACCAAGCTGCCAGATCCTGGAACACCTCCCCAGCTTTTCCAGATCTTCCTGTAGGTCCTGTATCCATTCAGCTGTGTCCACTCTCCCGCAAAGCTTGGTGTCATCCATGAATAGGCACATTTTGCCCTTAATGCCATCCCCAATGTCATTGATGAAGACATTGAACAACTCAGGCCCCAGCACAGAGCCCTGTGGGACCCCACTGGTTACCTCTCTGGTGCCAGATAACTCTCCCCCCACAACCACCTTCTGGGTTCTGGCACTCAGCCAGTTTTCCACCCATCTGGCTATCTTTTCCCCAACACCAAGATCCACCAATTTTCTGATCAACCTTTTGTGTGGCACAGAATCAAAGGCCTTTGCTGAAATCAAGATAGATGATGTCTACCACTTGGCCCCTGTATGCTGTCTTAGTGACACAGTCAAAGAAGTCAATCAGATTCATTTGACACGATCCCCACCCCCCATGAACCCATGCTTCCTCGCATCCTGGAGACCACGCTTCTCTAGATATTCCACCAACCTTTCCTTTAGTATGGACTCCATGAACTTGCCCATAATGGAGGTCAGACCAACTGGTATGTAATTCCTTGGGTCATCCTTAGGACTGTTTTTGTGGAGGGGGCACTACATGTGCTGTTCCCCAGTCTTGCATTACACGCCTCACTCTAGTGAACTAATAAATAGGTCTGCCAATTGCCCTGCCAGCTCCTCCGCGAGTTCCTTTAGTACCCTTGGATGTACTCTGTCCGGGCCTGGTGATTTGACCACCTTCAGTGCCAGCAGCCCCTCTTTCACTCTGTCCTTCTCTATCACTACATCTGTGTTCCTCCTCCCACCCTCCTGCTCCTCTTTCCCTCCTGAAGGCACTGGTCCATCCTTCTCCCTGGTGAAGACGGAACAGAAGTATTCATTTAGTTTCTCTGCTTTTCCCCCATTATCCTCCATCCACTCCACCCCTTTCCTAAGCCTAACAATCCCTCCCTTCTTGTCCCTTTTCTCACTTATGTAGTGAAAGAAAGCCTTCTCCCCCTTTTTAATTCCTTCAGCTATCTGCAGCTTCTTCTGTGCCTTTGCTCGCTGGACTTTCTTACTTTGCCTCACTAGCCAGCCTTAGGTAATTTTCCCTATCCACCTCTCTTTTGGTCTTCCTGAATTTTCTACAGACCAGTCTCTTTTCCCTTACCGCCTGGGCAACCCCAGAACTGAACCAGCTGGGCACTTTGGCCTTTGTGTTCTTACCCCTGAGCCTAACGCACTCATCTGTGGCAAGCAGTATTCCTTCCTTAGTGATAGACCACCTTTGGTCCACCCCCATATCTGCTTTGATGCCCACCAGATGGCTTCTTTGCTCCTTGCCCATTTTCCTGAAGTCCACCCTCCTGAAATCCAAGATTTTGGTCTTAGTCAGGATGCTTTCTCTGCCCATATCCAATTGGAACTACACTGTGCAATGGTCACTTCCACTCAGTGGCTCATTGACCATTATTTCCTGTATATGCTCCCCATTTGTGAGCACCAGATCAAGAATTGTCTCAGCTCTTATTGGTACAGTGATGCCCTGAGTCAGGAACCCACTTTGCAGTCCTTCCAGGATCACCTGACTCCTAGCACATGTTGTGGAGGGTATGTTCCATTCCACCTTGGGCAGGAGGTTGAAGTCCCCCACAATTACCTCTCCTTTCCCCACAGCTTCCAATGTTTGTGAGCTCAGTTCCCTGTCCCTCTCCTCATCCTGACTTTGTGGTCTGTAAACCACCCCAACCTCACCTTTCTCCCTCTATTGGATCTTAACTGAACCCATAATGCCTCCACCTCCCCTTCCTCCGACTCCTCCCTTGTGCAAGTTATTCCCCCCTGATATTTATTTATTTATTTATTTTTTGTTGACTGGGTAAGTGCACCAGACAAATCCTGACTATTTCAGGCATATAAACTGCCACCCCTCCCCCTTCATGACTACCCTGTCGCTCCTGTATAGTTTATATCCAGGGATCACAAGGTCTCAGTCATGGTGTGATGTTGCCTAAGTCTCGGCTACTGCAGCTATGGCCACCCTCCTGTCTGCTAATTGTGTCTGCAGGTCATCCATCTTCTTTTCAAGACTCCACGCATTCAGAGACAACACCCTCCATCTAGAATCTGACCATCCTTCTCTTCCCTCTATTCTTCTATTCACATTTATTCCCTCTGTGCGCACCCCTCCATGTGCCTTTGCTATGTGTTCCTCACCCCTTCCACCCTTTGCTAACTGGGTTCTCGCCCCTTCCACCTCCTCCCTCCAGACCTCTTCCATCATTGTTGGGGGTAAGTTCACTGACATCCTCCTCTCGTAGACTGTGGGCCTGCATGCCCGCTGCCCTACCCCCCCAGTAGTTTAAATTAGGTGTAGTGGTTGTGTATTCCCCCAGTTTGTCCCTGAGTACCCTCAAACCCTCCTTACTGAGGTGTAGCCTCTCTGGTGAAAAGAGTGCTTTATTTAACCGGGTCTCCTCGCAGTCCCCTATACAGATAAACATCTCCTCCCTGCACCATTTCCTCAGCCAGTCATTAAAATCCTCTATTCTTCTTTTCCTGGCTGTGCTGGCCGTTGGTACTGGTATCACCTCTGAGAAGGCCAGTGAACTTCCTAACTCCCTGAACTTACTTTGTATTACCTCAACCTCTTCCCCAGCTAGGTCGTTGGTTCTCAAATGTATAACTAAATTAGGTTTTCCTCCAACCTCCCTTACTATTCAACTTATTATTGGGCCCATCTTCCCCTCTGTCTTCCCTGGCATATAAACCACCCTCCTGCTTCCATTTGGATCCCCTTTCCTTCCCCATTGAATACCCCTAATTATGGAGTCCCCTATGATTGCTACCCTTCCATCCCCTGAATCCTTACTCCCTGTCCTTCCTTTCTTACCTTTGGTACTAGCTGCTTCCCCACCTAACTGCTCCCTCTGTACCCTGGTGAACTTATTCTACAAATCCACAATATATCCCCTTAACTGTTTTTCCATCTCCCAC
This sequence comes from Neoceratodus forsteri, assembly GCA_016271365.2. Taxonomy (NCBI): domain Eukaryota; kingdom Metazoa; phylum Chordata; order Ceratodontiformes; family Ceratodontidae; genus Neoceratodus; species Neoceratodus forsteri. Next base: position 434,415,435 of record CM028135.1, on the reverse strand, counting down.
TCTACCCCTCTTCTTCTGACTTTCTGTATCTGCTTTCTGTTTTTTCTCCCCTCTTCCTTTCCTTTTCTCTCCTTCCTCCCATCATCCACTCTGTTTTGCCTGCCTACTCTTCTCTGCCCACCCTGGTTAGTTCCCCTTCCCCTCTCTCTACTCCTACTCTCAGCTCTGCCTCAACCTGACCTTCTACCTCACCTCCTCCTGCTGCCCCCTCTCTCCTTCCAGACAGTGGTGCAAATCTATTCAATAAAGGCACCTCTTTAGAATTTCCCACCCCTGATGCTACTCTCACATTCCCACCCCTTCCCTTTACCACTTGCCATTCCTCCACCCTGAGCTCCCTAGTCCTCTGAGGAAGAGATACTCCTGTATACTGGGTGCTCCTCCCCACTCCCATCCCCTGCCTGATACCCTCACTCCCCTGGGCATCACCCTTCTACCTTTCCCTCCATTGCTTTGCTCCTCAGACTTCCCACACCATCCTCCCCAGCTCCCACCTGAGCAGCCTTATTTTAGTCCTTAGCAGCTCCCGGCTCTTACACAGAGGATATCCCCGTTACTCCACAACACCCCCAGAAAGACTGCTGCCACTCAGCTATTGCAGTTTACCACTCTCCTGCTTACCATACATGTACCTAGTCTATATTTATATATTATATATATATACATATTTTTTTTTTATTCATATATGTTATATTTAATCAGAATAAATGTTTGATGCTGTTACAGTCTTGGTAGAATGACTGATCATTTCAAGATGAAAAGTACTGTGTCATCAACATAAAAGTAGAAGTAGGAGAAGACACAGAGGAATGTTCATTTAGAAGCATGAAGAGGCTAGGACCTGGAATTGAGCCTTGAGGAACCGTGGAAGAAATGGGGAGTGGGACTGGAAAAAGGCTTTGCCAGCCTAGACAGACTGATGAGGAAAAAGGCTTATCCAACCTGGATAGACTGATGACAGTCAGCAAGGTACAAGCAAAACCACATAGCCACAGGATTGGACAGATCAGTCCCTGCAAGATGTTTAAGGAATAGAGGGTGGACCACAATATCAAAGACCTTGGCTAGTTTAGTAAAAATGGTAGCAGTGATGTGACTCTGGTTCATCACCTTCATGATCTATCCAGGGACCCATAGAAGGGAGGAAACTGTGAAGTGAATTTATTGAAAGAGGAAGTAGAGGGAGACATGAGAGTACACAGTAAGAGGAACAATAATTGTAAGCAATAGAAAATTTGGAAGGGTCAGAGTTGAGGAGCTTACATATTTGAGGTCTGGAATTGTAGACGGGGGAGCAAAAATGGAATCTATCAACTTCCAAAACCTGGCTGGGGATATAAGGTAGTTCTGACAGCTAGCTGTGAAATAATTTACCTTGGCTTTCCCAATAGCTTTGGTGCTAGCATTATGGAGTTTTTGTACTTCAATAAGTCCACTGTAAAGCCAAAGGCATTATGGAGGTGTCAAGCAGAGTCACAGGCATGGAAATCAGCAAAGAGAGCTGCAGTGATCCAGGGAAGGTGAGACCCGTGGACCCAAGACCTCCTAAAACAGTTATTCTCAAGTGGCAAAAGTGACAAAATTCTGTTGACATCAAAGGGCCTCAGAGTGTAAGTAGGTAAGGAAAAATTATTTAGTTAGGCTGCCAATCGCAGGGGCTCTGGGTGCTGTACAGTAGTAGACAGTTAACAGGATAGGTAGGGTAATAAAATCACAATTTAAATAAACAGCAAAATAATTATATAAAATATTAAATACATCAGGCACTATTTAAAAATACGTCTGCAGGATAAGCTAGATTAAAGAGGTGGGTCTTTTGGCCCCTCCTGAACATCTCCACCATGGGGGCCTTCCTCAAAGATCTTGGAAGCGAGTTCCAGAGGACTGGGCCAGCCACCCAAAATGAACTATCACCCAAGGTTTTCAGCCCGGTCCTTGGAACTGACAGGAGGCCCTAGGTGGAGGAATGGAGGGAGCGAGCGAGTATGGCAAGGGTAAGGAGATCTGAAAGGTAGCCAGGACCTGATCCATATAGGGCCTTATAAATGAGCAAGCCTACCTTGAAGAGAACCCACCACCTGATCAGCAGCCAGTGCAGACTCTGCAGGACCGCGGTCACATGACAGGACCATGATAGTCCTGTTAGCAGCCTGGTTGCTGTATTCTGCACCAGCTGCAGTTGGTGGAGGTTCCCTCCACTGACCCCAAGGTATAGATCATTATAGTAGTCGAGTCTTGATGTCACAAAGACATGCACCAGTGATGGCAGATCCTCAGGCGGAATTAGAGGTTTAATCCGGGTGATATTCCTCAGATGGTAAATGCTGCCTTTGATGATTGCCAATGCCTGAGTCTCAAATGTTAGCCTATCATCAAAGACCATGGCTAGATTTCTTGCCCTAGAGGATGCCATCAGCAGTGTCGCCCCAGGACCAGACCTGTTGTCATCCCAGAGGCATCCCCATCATGCTCATGGCCAGGCTCAATCACTAGAACCTCTGTCTTGTCTGAGTTAAGTTTTAGCCTGTTGGAGTTCACCCAGTCCTGGATGCTGGCAAGGCATTTATTCAGCACTTCGACAGCACCACTTGTCCCTGGTGCAAAAGACATGTACAGCTGAGTATCATCTGCATAGCAATGACAACTTAGACTGTACTGTCTGATGATCCTCCCCATGGGCAGCATGTATACTGAGAATAAAACTGGTGATAGGATTGAGCCCTGAGAAACTCCACTGGTCAGAGGAAGAGGGGAGGAGGAGAAACTCCCTATCATTACCCTCTGCCTCCTATCCAGGAAGAAGGACTCAAACCAGTTAATGTCAACACCAGTGAGTCCACAATACTCTCTAAGGTGATCTAACAACACGATGTGGTCCACGGTATCAAATGCTGATGACAGATCGAAGAGAATGAGAACTGAGCATTCTCCTTGGTCTCTTGCCATGAGGAGGTCATTATGCACTCAAACTAGTGCCATCTTTGTGCTATGTCTCACCCTAAACCTGGACTGGAATGACTCATAGATGTCACAGGTTTCCAGATGTTTCTTGATCTGCAAAGCCACTATCTTCTCAACAACCTTTCCTAAGAATGGGAGGTTGGAGATTGGTCTATAATTCACTAGGACATCAGGGTCAAGAGATGTTTTTTCAGAAGGGGCTTCATCGGTGCCTCCTTCAAAGTGTCGGGGAAGACCCTTTTGAAAGTGAGCACCCAACTATCCCAGTGAACAGTAGAAACATAGAATTTGACAGCAGATAAGGACCACTTGGCCCACCTAGTCTGCCCATTTCCCTACCTGATGGATAAGCTGCAGATCCTAGTTAACCAACAGCCTACTTCCTCCTACCCGCCACTAGAATTGCCTTATGTCTGTCCCATGCATTCTTGAATTCCCCCACTGTTCTTGACTCCATGACCTCCTCAGGAAGTCTGTTCCATGCATCCACAACCCTCTCCATGAAAAAAATACTTCCTGACATTACCTCTGAGCTGTTCCCCCTCTACCTTCAAATTGTGCTCCCTTGTTCTTGCACGTCTCTTTTTCTGAAAGATGATGCCCTCTTGGACTTTGTTGATTCCCTTGAGGTACTTGAAAGTTTCTATCATGTCCCCCCCTTTCCCTCCTTTCCTCGAAGGTATACATATTAAGCTCCTTTAGTCTCTCTTCGTATGTCTTCTTGTGCAGACCCTGCAGCATTTTGGTTACCCACCGCTGGACAGCCTCCACTCTGTCTATGTCTTTGCGGAGATGGGGTCTCCAGAACTACACGCAATAGTCCAGATGGGGTCTCACCAACTGTCTGTACAGAGTGATAACAACTTCCTGTTTTCTACTGTTGATACCTCTCCCTATGCATCCCATTATCCCACCAGCCTGCCTTACTGCCTTCTCACATCGCATGCCCACCTTTAGGTCATCTGATATAATTACTCCCAGGTCCCTTTCCATTTTTGTTGTTAGCATCTCACCCGCCATCGTGTACTCTTCCCCTAGGCTTTTGTTTCCCATGTGCATTATCTTGCACTTCTTTGCATTGAATTTGAGCTGCCATACATTTGACTATTCCTCCAACCTAGCCAAGTCCCTTCTCATCCTTTCCACCCCACCCCGTGTATCAACCCTGTTGCAGATCTTTGTGTCATCTGCAAAGAGACATACTTTTCCTTCCAGGTGCTCTGCAATGTCACTTATAAAGACATTAAAGAGGACTGGCCCCAGTACTAAACCCTGCGGTACCCTGCTAGTTACCCTCCTTTCTTCACTGTACACTCCATTTACTATTACCCTTTGCATCCTGTTGTCCAGCCAATTTTTTTTATCCAGGCTACCACATTGGGACCCACTCCAAGGCTGGCTAGCTTGTATATTAATCTTTTGTGTGGGACTGTGTCAAATTCCTTGCTAAAATCTTGGTAGGATATGTCCACAGTCCCTCCCTGGTCTACTACTTTGGTCACCTAGTCAAAGAAATCTATTAGATTTGTCTGACATGAAACCTTCCCATTGTGAATCCATGCTGCCTTGGGTCCTGTGCCCTACCGGCCTCTGGGTACTCAACAATTCTTTCTTTCAGAAATGATTCCATCATTTTTCCTACCACTGAGATCAAACTAACTGGTCTGTAGTTTCCTGCTTCTGCCCTGCTCCCACTTTTGTGAAGTGGAATCACATCTGCCCTCCTCCAGTCCTCAGGTACCACCCCATCCTCCAATGATTTGTTAAAGATAGTGGTCAGTGGTGTCAGTAGTTCAACCCTTAGTTCTTTTAGAATTCTGGGGTGAATCCCATCAGGCCCCATTGCTTTGTCCACTCTCAGTTTCAAGAGTTCTTTCAGAACCCTTTCTTCAGTGAATGGACTGGTATTGACTCCCCTATCTATGGTGTTTCTCTTGTTTGGTTTAGGTACTTCCCTCTCCTCATCTGTTGTGAATACTGAGCAGAAATATTCATTCAGTATCCCTGCTTTTTCACAGTCACCGACTGCCCACATTCCATCCTCTTTATTAAGCCTCAGTATTCCTCCCTTGGTCTTTCTTTGCTCCCTAATATACCTATAAAAGGTTTTATCCCCCTTCTTAACAGACTTGGCTATCTTTTCCTCAGTTTGGGCCTTTGCTATTCTGACTGCCTTCCCTGCCTCCTTCTGCTTTAACTGATAAAGTTCTCTGTCCTGCTCCTTCTCTGTTTCCTTATATTTCCTGAATGCTATCATTTTCTCCTTAATCTTCCCTGCCACCTCTTTTTAGAACCATAGTGTTTTTTTCCTTTGTTTTGTTTTGTTGATTCACTTCACACAAAGGCTTGTTGCCTCTGTGATGGCCGTTTTGATTATTCCCCATTGTTCCTCCACCCCTCCTTCTTGCGCGGTTGCTAGTGCTTTTCTGAGGTACTCTCTCATTTTCCCAAAGTCAGCCCTCCTAAAGTCCAATACTCTTGCTTTTGTATGGCTTGACTCTATGGCTGTGTTTATCGTGAACCACACGGTTTGGTGGTCACTTGTTCCCAGATGGCTACCCACTTCTAAATCTGAAATCCTTTCTCCGTCCCCATTTGAGAGTACTAGGTCTAAGATTGCTCCTTCCTGAGTGGGTTCCAACACTAGCTGTCTAAGGCATGCTCCTTGTAGAGCATCAAGAATGACTCTGCTCTTGGATGTGCCTGCAGCAAAGGTGCTCCAGTTAACATCTGACATATTCAGATCCCTCATCAACAATATCTCCCCTGCTTCTGCCATTCTAAGGATGCCTTCTGTCATTTCCTTGTCCATTCCCTTGCCCTGAGGTGGGAGTCTGTACACAACCCCCATGTGGATTGTGGTGCCATTTCCTGTCTCCAGGGTGACCCATAGTACCTCATCTTCTCCCTGTTTACTGTTTAGTTCTGTTGCTTTAATACCTTCCCTTACATAGAGAGCTACTCCTCCTTCTCTTTTACCATCCCTGTCCCTCCTGTAGATTGTGTATCTTTTTATGTTGACATCCCTGTCATGGTTCTCTGTGTACCATGTTTCAATGACTGCCACAATATCCAGGCATCCCTCTTCCATCAAGGCCACCAGTTCAGGGAGCTTATTACACAGACTATGGACATTGGTACTCATCACCCTCCATTTTTTGATGGCCTTACTCCTTTTAGCTTCATCCCTGTCCTTACTACCTTTACCTTTTTTTGCATTTACCCCTGTCCTGCTCCCTAATGACTTCTCTACCTTGGCCTTTAACCTCACTAATTACTATGTTTTGTGGGAGGAGGCTGGGATTACCCTGGTCCTTTTCAGTGCCCCCACCCTTGGCTAGTTTAAATGCTTGTCAATGAAGCATTTAAACCTATCACCTAGGATCCTGGTTCCCCCCCAGACAGATGCAGACCATCATCCCAGTGTAGACCTGTATCCCTCCAGTTGGCTCCCCAGTCCCCAATGAAGCCAAAACCCTGAGTTCCACACCAGTTTTTCAACCATTCATTGAATCCCATGGTGTGGAGTACCTTAGCATCACCCTTGCCATAGACAGGCAGCAGCTCTGAGAAGGTTATTGTAAGTGCTACTTGTCTAAGCTCACTCCCCAACTCTACAAACTCCTCTTGCTCTGCTCTGATCCCATTCCTAGCAAGATCATTTGTCCCTAGGTGGACAGTGACATCCAGCTCCCTTCTTCACGCAGCTGCTCTCACAATCCTGAGGATTCGCTTCCTGTCCCTCCAAGCCATGGCACCAGGTAGGCACCTTACTTCCCTCTCACCTTCCTCCCCCACTTCTACCCCCTTAATGATTGAGTCACCCACCAGGAGTTATTTCATTCCCTTGTGGGGTCTCATGCAACCATCCTGTGGGTCTCCTTTGAGGAGGTTCTCAGCATCCTCCTTGATCTCCACTGCAGGTGCCTCCATAGAGGAACCACTCTTTGCCAGAACAGCATATGAATTGTGGAGAGGTACAGCTGGAGGGATGCACCTCTGTTCCACCACTCTCTCCTTCCCTCTCTGAGCTCACCTTGGTCCAACCCCTCCTCTTTCTTGGCAACATCTGAGGTAGTGGCGGTGGCTCTGGTGGTCCCTGGGTGTGAGAGGAGGTTTCACAAATCCGAGTCAGGTCAGCCTGGAGATGGGTAACCTCCTTCCTCAGACCAGAGAGGTGCCTGTGAATAGGGCAGCATCGTAGCTTCCAGAATATCTCCCAGAACACTGCCGCCCTGTAGCCATTGCACTGCACCACTCACATCATATCTTATTTTCTGCCCCCTCTCCTGTTGCTTTGTATGCTTACTCTCCCCTCCCTTTATGTATTTTTCCACCTACTTTCTTACTGGCTATGTGCCTTAACAACTCTCGCCCTTCCTGTTTTGGGACAGGAACTTTCTGTATTCTTTAGTAGTCTCCTTCTTCATTGCTCAGACTCAGACCTCCAGCAGCTGGGAGGGGAGGAGGGGGAGAAAGAGATATTATTTTTCCTTCAAGGTTGATGAAATTAATGTGTCTTAGTGATCCTTCCCTTCCTACTGCCAAACAGGAAGTTCCAGTTGTCAGTCAAATCCAGTGGCTATAAAAGTAGAACTAGCTTAGGGTGGGAGATTGGAGGGTGGGTGGGTGGGAGGGAGGAAAGTACTAAGAAAAGCTATAGCTTTTAGTCAGGTGTCTCTTGCTCTGAAAGCAAGATTCTTCTGACAGAAGCTAGCAGGAGGAAGCTGTAATTGGAGACACCTGCTTTTGTACTGCTCAAGCCACACCCCCAATTAATTTCTCTCCTCTGCCCCTGACTTAGTAAACTAAGTTGATACAGTCCCCTTCCCTAACACAGAAACACACACTGACTTTCTTTTTTTATATGCCCTAAATGAGAACCCCCCCGCTTCTAATAAAGTATCTCTTTGCTTAATCCCAACAGGCACTGACTCCTGCTAAGATAGAAGTGGTTTAACAGTAAGAAAAGCTGTAGCTTTTAGTCAGGTGTCTCTTGCTCTGAAAGCAAGATTCTTCTGCCAGAAGCTAGTGGCAGGACTGGGCCAATGACCTCAATGCATCCCACTAGGAGATGTGTTGGGCCAGTGTCCAGTTCCCAATAAGTGGGCCACAGCTTCAAAATCACCTTAGAGACCTCAGCCACCTCCACTGGTCAAAACTCTGCCCAGACAATGGGAGTGCCCCTGCTCCACCCAGACCCCACTCTGTGGGTCTGGTTCAAACCCACTGGTGTGATCTCGGCCCAAATAGAGGATACTCTGTCAGAGAAGAACAGAGCAAACTCTTCTCAAAGTGCTACTGAAAAAGCTTTTTTTGGCTATAGACAGAAAGGGTGGAGAAGCCTGTACACAGTCTGAAAGAGCTGAGCTGGTCTATTGCTCCCTGCCACAATCTGCCAGGACAGGAACTCTGCCTTCTTACAGATGATTGCCCTTTGATAGTCACCACAGTGATTTCTCAAAGCCAGTCTATCCTCCTCTAGCCTGGTCCTACAGTGGTTGTTATAGAAAAGTTTGTGCTACCATGGTATTACCCAACCTGCAGTAAAAAAATACCACTACTGCCATTGACTAGCATTAGGTTTTTTACCGTGGTAGCGGAATTTTTTACCACAACTGTGGTAATACCACGGTAGCGCAGAACTTTTCTATAACAACCACCGTACACCAGCAACACTCCAACCTCTGACCAATGGTCTTTATCTTCCTGGGATCCCCATCAGATCATGGGGGTCTTGGGCGAGAAGACCTGGGTCATATACAGACTGGTGTTATGGCATCAAGTGCATCAGAGAAAAACTAATTAAAGGCTGCAACCGACAAACCCAAGCCTACTGCACTAACAGCACTAACATCAGAAAAATCAACTACTGCCATCAGTCCCTCTGGGGACAGTCCCCTTAAAGGGTAATAGTTGATCATCTCAACAGGAGAGGGACCATTGGGGAGCCCAAAATGAGAACTTCACCGTACAATGATTGGACCAAACAACCTGATCAATCATGAGATCAGTGACCTCAACACCCAGTGAGAATACCAGATCCAAGGTGTCGCCATGGTGATGGGTTGCAGAGGCAACTGCCTGTGCTAGGCCCAGCCATGTCATCAGCTGGAGGAGGTCAGAACCAAATTGCAAAGATTCATAGTCAATCCAGGAACTGAAATCCACCAGAATAAGCCATCTGGGTGACTCTAACACCCTGTCAGTGATGAAGTCCACAGCCTCTTGCAGAAATTCTCCACCCAGGCCAGGAGGGCAGTAAACCAGGAGAATTCTGCAACCTGTACCTAGATCCCCTTGCACTGCCACACATTCAAACAATGTGGTAGAACCCATTGGGTGTAAGGAGATGTTCAAGTCAGATCTTAAACAGATGGCTACACCCCCTTCCATGATCCCTCCTTGGGCAGTGTACCATGGAGTATACAGCTAGGACCGATACTTCTAAAACCAGCTCTGCATTGTCCCCAAGCCAGGTCTCTGTGATGCATGACAGATCAACTGAGGAGACCTAGTCCGACATAATTGCAGTCTTGTTCCCCATTGACCTGGCGTTGCACATCACCCAGAGGGGATCAATGAAGGCTATAGGCCCTCTAGCTGCCTGTCCATGTGGTCTGGTGGGAACCCTAGGAATATAGACAAAACATGTCAGGCCTCTCTCAAGGCTCTGTTTCCTCCCAGAGCATCTTCTGCTCCCTACCACTCAAATCCTTCTAACCTCCGTTAAGCTCCCAGAGCCCCATCACTGACCCTCTCACACTCTGGCAATATCCACCTCCCTGCAACGTCTTATAGCGGGAAGGGGGGATCACAGAAAGGGTGGAAGTCATGCAGCAGGCCTGCTGGGTTGCTAATCCGGAGGGGCCCTTGACTCCTGCACGTAACTAAATAACTAAAATAGCTAAACTAAAAATCTCAAAATAACAGAACCAACTGAGCAGATAACAGTATAACCAAAATTAATAAATAATACAATCCTAACTACTCACTTTTACACCATTCATACAATAAATACAATAACAAAATTTCCTACACAGACACTGAGCAGTCATACTCTGTCTAGACCCAAATTCCACCCACAACCACTATAATCTCATAATCCATGCACTTATCTACTCAAAACAAAATAAACTAAGGAGAATCCTCAAACTTAAGGACTCAGTGCAAATTCCAGGAGAAAACTTTAGTCTGCAAAGTCAGAAGAAGGGAGAAGCAAGGCATCATGAACAGACCCTGAGACAGTGCTCCCACCACTATTTGGAAGAGAAAAAAATGCAGTTTTTCCACCCGGTAAACAGTTCTCTCACAACTGTTATGCTAGTAAAATCAAGAAGCAGTTCTCTCACAACTGTCTACTGATTGACCCAATACAGAAACTCTCATGGGTGGTCCTCTCGCTATCACCCACAGAGAACCACAGTACTCACTCACAGTCTGAGGTCCAAAAGGAGTGGAGGGAGGGGGGAGAGCAAGATTCAATTCCTAGCTTCAGAAACAGAATGGGCCATCAGACAAGCTTTGGTAACCCAAGAGATGGAACGGGGAACTCAACGAGAATCAGCCACTCTTAGAACAGCAGCTGAACTCTAGAACTGGCCTCCAGAACACATGCCAGTTCCCCCAGTCAGTTCAGGATGAATTGCTCACCAACTGGTCACCCACCATCAGCCCTTGGATCCAGAATTTCAGGCTCTGCCAAAGCCATGTCCCAGGAGGCCCCTTTTGATGGAATCCAGCAAACCGCAGCTGTTCATGGTGAAATATTTACCAGTTTAAAAGTTCTTAGACGCGCTCGGCAATAATCCTCCTCACAAGACTCTGACATAGAAACAGCTCCAGGATGCAATGGAATGAAAGATAATCCAGTACAGACTTTCTCCCCCCTCATAACATCCACTTTTCAGCAGTGTTCAGATACTCACATCAAAGTACTCTCAGCAGCAATCAGGGCTCCAAACGGAGTTCAATCCAGTGAATCTCTTTAATTCTCTTCCTTTGGCAGTTGGTAATACCACCGCTGGATAAATTCCCATCAGACAATCAGACCAGCGATGTAGCACAACAGAATCTCCTGGAAGCACCTAGCCCTGGTGAGGGGATTTTAACTAAACTAAACTAAATTAAAAACAAATAAACTGGCTCCTATCCTACATTCACTTATTTTACCTATCTATGCTAATTTGCCCTGAATAAATGCAAATCGCTACAGTACTATTCTCTACTATTCTCTACTCACTTAGAAGTTTAAAACTAATAAAAGTACTTCATTGGTAAGAGATACAATGACGTGAGTTAACTAAATAACTTTAGGATTCTCCTACAAAAAAAAAAAAGGTTTACCTCCACAGATTAAGTGGAGGAACATAAGTTTAGAATTCTGTGCTAGCATTTACTACACAGCCAGACAGCTGCCTATCCTGGCGGCCATCTTCCTCCCACCATCAGACCTTACTGGTGGCTCCACTCCTTATTTTGTCTTCCAAACCACCTATTATAACAATGGTATTATCACATAGTAATCAATAAATCAAGTTCCTGATGTGTATTCCCTTGAAGTGCATCTCCCATGTTTTTAAAGTAAAAAACTGTCCATTCCATTGCCTTTATAATTTGAGCTCTAACAAGCTCTTTGGCCACAGAAAATGTTGCTGGTGCTCACATATGGACATGGTAGCCTAATTTGAGAAATACTGTCCAAAGAGTTTTTTTTTTTTACTCAGTTGTTCATGAATTTTGATTGGAAGAGGGCATGAGCCTCATTAATGTTGGACATTATGAGGATGAAAGAGTTAGTTAAGTGTTGATCATCCACATAGAAGGACATGTCAAGAGACCCAAATGATCTGTACCAGATTCATTATCACTGAATGAAAAACAGATAATTGTAGAGCTAATGGTTATGTTCTTTATAGGGTACAGGTGTATTATATTTGGAGGGGGCTGGTGTTGCTGAAGCAAGCAATTTGGATGCCTTAACAAATCTGCTGGCACATTTATATTAGGTGCACCTATACTATCCATCATTGTGAATTGCTTAACTCACTAAAATGTCTCCCATTAGAACAAGGAATGGAGCTTCTCTACTGTTATTTATAAAAAAAAACTATTAAAGGCAAAGCCTGTTTATTGAAAAGATCTGGTGTCTGTAAGGAACGCCCATGTGGATGTTTTTCAAATAGCCTTACCCTAGAAATACCCCACGTGTTCTCTATTAAGGGGAGCCAGTCATTTGCCTTTCATGGTTCCATATTTTGGAATAGATTGCCTATTATATTAAGATTGTTGCCTGACACATCACTATCAATGAAACAGTTAAAAGAACACTTTGTGACAAATGGCATTCAATGCCAGTATTGTTAAATGTTTTTGTAACCATTATATAGTTGAAATTGTTATTGTCAGTATGAGACTGTAACATTGTAACTGTGTGTTATGCTTATTATTTATTATTATAGTGGCACAGTAGCACCACTACAGTTAGGGTTGAGTAGGCTGTTTAATGTTAAACAACTGATTTTGCACTTTAATGGCTTCATCCCAATTCAACAGATTTACACAAAATGTTGCACGTGCAGTCTTGGGGTCAAGGTCTCTTGACATATTACATTTTGTTCTGGTTGAATGTGCAGATTCAGAGATCCAGATAGTGAAATAAATCTGGATTTTTTTGCCATCATCTAGTGCTCAGATGGTTTGGAATTTTGGTCTGAAATGTTCAGGGTAGAAATGGTTTGGCCCCAGAGTGGTGCCTTTCATTGATCTGGTGAAAAACTACTAATCCATTCCAGAGTTATAAGGATTTGAACTTTCCATTCTCAGCATGCTCTTTTGGTTAGCTGTTTCATACTAAAAGAGAATTTGGCCAAATGCGACAAGATTCGGTTTCCTATAGGGGGCAATCTTATTTCATGATAAATAAAATATTTTCTTTGTGTGGCCACCATCTTGTTTCTGTTTTTTTTTTTTTTACTTTTTTGAAACCCATAAAAATTGTATCAATGAAACATACCAATACATGTAACTTGATAAGCGAGACCAACATTAGCTGGATTCTGCAGTATGTTTTTGAGAAAAAATGACCCAGAAATATGTTTTTAACACATTTCAAAAATCTTTTTTCATGAAACAATTATATTTTTTCATATGGCCCTATAAAACAAACATACAGTAGGGCCAAGGGAACAAGATTAAGAATATTTAATACAAACAATTTTGAACTTAGTGTTATTTTTTCACATTCTTTTTTTGCATAAAGGGATGTTTTTCTGTGGGAATAATACAGTGACACAAAAAAAAGATTCCTTCATATGAAAAAAAGAATTTGGGCTTGCACTTTTTTACATTTTTTCATACTAAGGAATCTTTTTTTGTGAGAATGAAACAATCTCACAAAAAAGATTCCTTCACTAGAAAAAATGAATTTGGATGTAGCTTTTTTCCACATTTCAACTTTAAGAAGCCATAATTCAGACAATATTTGCAGTTAAGGGACAATCTATATATTAAAAAAGGTATTAATGAATACCACAACAGTGATACATAATACCCTACAAAACAATTCAGGGGCCCTATAAAAACATAAACATTTAAAAAATTACAATTCCCATAGGATAACACTGCAACTTTAACAAGCTATAAGCCTGTCAATCTTTGGCATTAAGGGACAATCTATACATGAAAAAAGGTCTCAGTGAGTACTACAACAGTGACACATAATACCCCCAAAACAATTTAGGGACATATAAAAAAAATACTGATTAAAAAATGAAAATTCACATAGGATAATATTGCAACTTTAACAAGCCATGACTCTGTCATTCTGTTGAATTAAGGGACACTCTATGTATAAAAAAGGTCTCAATGAGTTACCACAACACTAACACATAAGACCCCCAAAAATCTAAGGGCCATATAAAAAAAAAATTAAAAAAAGAAAATTTCCATAGGATAACACTGCTACTTTAACAAGCCGTAACTTCATCACTCTGTGGAGTTAAGGAAGAACCAATGTATCAAAAAAAGGTCTTAATGTATATTACAACACTAACACATACTACACCCTTCCCTCCCAAAAAATAGGGCCATATAAAGAAACATAAGAATTAAAAAATGAAGGACAATCTATGTATTAAAAAAAGGTCTATATGAGTACTACAACACAAACATATAATATACCCCCCAAATTTAGGGGCCATGTAAAAAAAAGCAAAAAACTTAAAAAATGAAAATTCCCGTAGGATAACACTGCAACTTTACTACTATAACACTAACACATAATCCCCACTAAACATTTATGAAATATACACTGTACCTCAAAATTACCTCCAATTTTCACCATGGTGCTAAATCCACAATGAAAGTGTGATCATCATCAAAATGCACCAAAGATGTATTTTGTTTTCCACTACAACCATAGCAAAGCTCACAGCAAACTGACAAAAAGTTACTAACTTATGGGTAACACAGCGAGAAACACAGTTTTGCCCACATGCAGTGAACCACTGGAAGTTAAGAGGGATACCTAATATAGTTTCATTTGAAGTGAGCCATTCCGCAGCCAGATGGATGTGTGCATCTAAGGAGAAATGGAAGCGTAGGGCCCAGAGGGCCCTGCACTTCCCTAGCCTGATGAATGTGTTCACATAGGTCCCAAAGAGACCCGGGTGAATGAGGATATGATTCTACTATTTCAAAAAGAAAGGAAATTATTTGTAAAAATCTACCTTAGTGCATTGATTAGAGCTTATCTTAAACCAACAAAAGTAGGAAAATGCGGTGTTAGGGTTTCCAGCCCTAACTCCCCACCCTCACCCCCGACAGGAAAAGGAAAAAATAGTATGGTATTCACTGTCCTGACTCTTGGTGAATCAGGGGTGGGGTCTTCCTTGGGGTTCTCAACCACAATGCTCACCCCACTCCATGACCAAATAAGGTGACATGTGATATGCTTTCTTCTGCCAGAGCCAGAGGTTGTCGGCAACATGTGGGAAGACACAGTTCTGTATGTTTGAGGGCTATATCACAGTGAGGTGAGCTTTAGAGTTGGGAACCAAAGGAAGACCCCACCCCTGATTCAGCAAGAGTCAGGACAGCAAAAGCCATACTTTTTTTCCTTTTCCTGCTTGGGGGTGGGGATAAGAAGTTAGGGTTGGAAACCCTAACATCACATTTCCCTACTTTTGTTGGTGTAAGCTGAACCCTAACTGATGCAATAACACAGTTATTTGCAAATATTTTTATATACACTGCTTTAAGTTAGCTGGGATGCTATTGGGGATGACTTTAGGCTTAATGACTAATATCTCATTAAATGTAAACTTGAACCTACGAACATACAAAATTTTCAACAGAAACAGGCCATAATGGTCTATCGAGTCTGCTCGAGCATGCAGCTCAGTTAGTTACCTGCAGCTGCCCCCCTCCTCTACTCCTCCTGGAGTCATCCCCCACCCTCCCAATTCCCTCCCCTACCCACCTCCCAGTAATGCCTTCTCCTGTCCTAATTTTCTTTTTCACCCTGTCCCATCCCCCTTGAAACTGATCACCATCTTTGTTGCCACTACCTCTTCTGGCAACTCATTCCACCCTTTCACCAGCCTTTCAGTGAAAATGTACCTCATTTCTTCCTTGAATCTACCTCTGACCAGTTTTAGGCTATACCCGCTCGTACCATCCTTTCTTAAGTTAAAGATGCCCTCAGTATCAACTCTGTGCAAGCCCTCAAGGTACTCAAATGTTTGAGTCATACTCCCCCTCTCACTTCTCTCCTCCAGGGAGTACATGTTCAGTTCTCTTAGCCTTTCCTCATATGATCTATCCCCCATGCACTGGATCATTTTAGTTGCCCTTCACTGGACCCCCTCCAGTAGTTTGATATCCTTCTTCACGTACAAGCACCAGAACTGAATACAGTATTCCAGGTATGGTCTCACCATTGACCTGTGCAGTGGTAAAATAACTTCCTCCATCCTAGAGGTGATTCCCTGGTGATTCAGTCCAGCAATTTATTTGTTTCGGCTGCTGCTTTTTGGCACTGTGCTGTGTGTTTCATATCACCCCTGGCCATTACTCCAAGGCCTTTTTCCTCCTCTGACAGTGTCACATGTATTCCCCTCAGCCAGTAGCTGGCCCTTGGGTTACTGACTCTCATTTGCATTACTTTACATTGTTTTAGTATTGAAACCCAGCTGCAAGACTTCTGACTATTTCAGCATTTTAGCCAGGACCTCTCTTAACTCCTGTCTCCCTTTCTTTGTGTCTATCCTCCCATAGAGCTTAGTATCATTTGCAAAAAGGCAGATTTTACTGCTGACACCCTCTGCTATGTTACTTATAAATATGTTGAACAACACAGGTCCAAGTACTGAGCCCTATGGGACCCCACTGGTTACAGGCCTTGATTTGGACAGTTCCCTCCCCACCACCACTCTCTGGCTTCAGTCCTTTAACAAGTTCTTGATCCACCCCAGCATTCTGGTCCTATTCCCAGGTCCCCCACCTTGCTGATTAGCCTGCCATGTGGCACTGGATTGAATGCTTTGCTGACGTCCAGGTATAGGATGTCCACTGCCTGTCCCCTGTCCAATGACTCCATAATCCAGTCAAATAAGCCTATCATATTGGTATGACAAGATTTCTCCTGATAACCCCCATGATGTCTGGTGTCCTGGAGACCATTATCCTTAAGGAAGGACTCCAGTCTTCCCTTTAGAATGGCTTCCATTAACTTACCCACTATGGAAGTCAGACTCACTGGCCTGTAATTACCCAGCACATCCCTGGGTCCACTCTTGTGGAGAGGTACCTCTTGAGCTGTCCTCCAGTCCTGTGGTACACACCCCTTCTCCAGAAAGGTGTTGAACAGGTCTGTCAGAGGGGCTGCTAGTATCCCTGCCAATTCCCTCAGGACCCTAGGGTGTACCCCATCTGGTCCAGGTGCCTTGTCCACCAGCAATTTCATTAGTCCTCTAAAGATCCTGTCTACCCTAATCTCCCCCCCTCTAGGTTCCCCCCAATCTACCCCTGTGGCATAGGCCAGTCCACTTCCTTGGTGAAGGCTGAGCAAAAATACTCATTTAGTGCCTCTGCTTGCTCCTCACCCTTCTCTGTCCAATCTCCCTCCTTCTTAATCCAAACTATCACATCCCTTCTGCTTCTCCTCTCCTTAATGTACTGGAAGAAGTCCTTCTCCCCTTCCTTGATCCCCTGCGCCAGTCTTGGTTTTTTTCAACCTTGGCTGCTCAGACCACTCTCCCTGCCTCTCACAATTTCTCCTTGTATACCTCTCTGTCCTCCTCCCTCGAGGTACGCTTGTAATTAAGGAAGGCCACCCTCTTTTCTTTCATCTTTTCAGCCACTCTCCTGTTATGCCAACTAGGTCTCTTTGTTCTGGTATTCTTTTTATGGACCTTTGCACAAGTGTTGGTGAACTCAATTATCCCCATTGCAATGATGGACAGCATCTGGTCTGCATCCATCTCTGGTCCGAGCTTCACCAGGTTCTCCTCTAACATGCTCCCCATCCTACTGAAGTCTGCCTTCCTAAAGTCCACCACTGTTGTTTTTGACATGGCTGATTCCTTCCCCATGTAGATGGAAAACCACACTGGTGGGTGGACACTGCCTGCAAGGGATTCCCTCACTTCAACTTCCCGGACATGTTTCCCATCTGATAGCACTAGGTCTGGTATGGCCTCCTCCATCATTGACTCAGTGACTCCCTGTATCAGGAAACCCTCCTGGATAGCATCCAGGAGGACCTGTTCTCTGCTACAGGAGGTAGCAGGGGTGCTGTAATCTATTCCAGACAGATTGAAGTCACCTAGTATTATAGTGCTTCCTCTCCCCCTGCCACCCTGATCTGTTCCCCCAGTACTCTATCCAGTTTTATGTCTTGTGATGGTGATCTGTACACCACCCCCCACACAAATAATTTTTCCCTTGGTGCTCTGGAGCATTACCCACAGGGCTTCTGTCCCCCCCCCTTTTTCCTCCTCCCTTACACATGATATCCCTTCCTTTATGTACAATGCCACTCCAACCCTCCCTTTTGATCTGTCCTTCCTATACAGATGGTATCCTGGAATCTCAAGATTCCATTCATGGTACTGAGTCCCCATGTCTCCATGATGGCAGCTATGTCTACCTCCCCCTCTGCCATCTGTGCCTGTAGGTCTGCTGACTTGTAAGCTAGACTCCCAGGATTCAAGGACACTACCTTCCAGTACATCTCCTGTTCCTTATTACCCCCGATCCTTTTGTGTCTCTCCCCCCATTTCTGCTATCTCCATTGCTTGCCCTCTCCCTACCTTTAGATTCCCTACTGGGGGTGCCTGAGGCACCCTCATCTGGTGCTGAGTGTGTTGCCCCCTATTGCCCCCCTTTAGTTTAAATGTAGTTTGTCTTCCAAGTATCTCTCCAGGTTGCCTTTCATACACTTGTGCCCTCCCTACTTAGGTGCAGCCTGCCTGGTGCATATAGGCCCTTGTCTTCCCGTGTCCTACCCCAGTCCCTCACCAGCCTGTACCCATTTGTCTGAGAATCTGAGATGTGCTTTGGTGGGGATTTAAGGCAGAATATTCTGTGGACACAATAGACCATGCATAGGTCACTACAAGCCATAGGCAGTGCACCAGCACACAGAATGCCATGGGAGTTAGGAGAGAGGACCCAGTCAATGAATGAGTGAGTAGATAAGTGAGGAATGAAACATATGGGCTTAGTGATTGGATGAGTGTGGCTGAGAGATTTAATTTTCTGTTTGTGATGCACTCTTCTCACCTACCGCCAGCAGAATGAAATAGCATAAGTTTGCTGCCACCAGTCTATTGCAAGCTCATCCTGGGCTTTTTTCTTTCCATCCTACTTATGCTGTGGCCCACAAAGTATAAGACTGGGATGTAGGAACCTGTGTTCACTTCAGACACATCTGACCATGCTTCAGTAGTTGAACTTGATTCAGTAGTATGCTCTCAGGGATGTAATACAGAGTGGATAGCAAAAAAAGTTACCTATCTCTTTAAAACACACAATCATAGATAGATTAAGTATAATATATTTAATTGTGGCTACAACATGTACATGATATACAAATAAAATAAGCATCATCTTTATACCCTAGAGAAATGAAAATTAAAAATGAACTAAATTATAGGACTACATAAACAGAAAAAGAATGAACTGAACTGAATTTTAAATTGCCTTACCACACAGAACATTACACACAGAGTCAACATCCCTTGAAATCACAAAACTCTGGAAAGTTTCCTTTCTCTTCTTCACAAGATCATCAAGCAAATGCAGAAGCCTGACTGACAGAGTACTAATAGCTTCTCCATCAGAGGTTAAGAACCTTCTAGGCTCTGCACCCAAAGTGATACTGGACCTGGAGCTTCCCTGCATTCACAGATGTGGTTTGTGTAATTTTCTCCAAGACTTCACCTGTCTCTCAGAAAGGAGCTAGTTTGCTGCATGAACCTCTTGTGGGGAGGCATCATACTGTACATGACAAACCACTGTTAAGAGTCTCTTCATATCCAAACAGGAAGTGTATTCCTATGGCTGAGGCCAGTTCCGTCATTCTGCCTTTATTTATTAATGATGTGTCAGTATTAAGCAGTCAGAGTCATTACCTGGATACTCACAGCCACCTCCTCACTGCAGTTGCATTGACAAAGAAGTTTCCCAGACTGTTTACCAGAACCTAGCTTCACTGTCACATACTAGTTATGCATGGTGTAACACACACAAACACGTGTCTAATAACCAATAACAGAAAATAATTGTATTTACATCTGTGGTGGAGAGTGTGTCACACTGAATGAGTGCTTTAGAAGGGGGGGGGGGGGCAATTAAGTCCACAAGATCCAGGAGCTCATCAGAGGTGTAGAGGTTAGAGTATAAGAAGAATAGAATAGAGGGAGTTGGTCTTGGCTCATAGGGAGGCATAAATCCAACAAACAAAGTTATGGAATGAGAAGGGGTAAGAAAACTTACACAGGATGAAGTTGTGGGAGGTGGGGATGGAGAACAGCAGTATATTACAGTTAATACTGAGATGGACGTGCATCAGCACACCACACCCACGGTTTACATGGTATTGCCTATGGGCTGCATAACCTGGGATTGCAACATCCATATCACTGAGCCAGGCAGAGAGCGAAGGCTCTGTAGCAACCGAGCTGCATGACCCATAGCTTAAGCTGATCTGACTTGGGAAACAAGCTACAAGTGGTTAGATGGAAAATACTAAGCCCCATGGTGGGCTGGGGAGTAGGGTTTAGTTCAACATCCCCTGCAAGTAGGAGCAGAATAATGAGTCAAAGTAACTGGAGTTTCCTATGATGGCGGGGGTATCCAGAGAGTAGGGAAAGGGGGGTTGTAGGAGTGGGAGAGAGACATTGGAAGATACTCATGGTTAAGAGAAAGAGAAAGGAGGAGGCTTCTCTTGATAGGAGAGGAGAGGAAAGGTAAAGAGGAGGAGGAGGAGGAGAAGGGACTGGGTTGGAGGAGAAATGCAGAAGGAACTATAGGAGTGGCGGTACAAACTGGGGGAAGATATACACACTTACAAGCAATGTACTGGCCTATTGCTAAATCCCAGACTTCACTGTTAATAGCTGTTAATGCTCCTGGATGGAGAAAAAGTAATTATCACAAGGACATTTAGAAATAAGAAGTAAAAATGAACATCATAAATCTAATTTACCTCTTTTTTTCTGGTGTATGTGAAACAGATGTGTGACTTCCTTTGCCAGGGCTGGGTTTAGGAAGGAGGGGCTTTTTTCTACATGAAAAAGAAAATATCTCTCAATGTAAACTGCTATTATAAGCATAATTATTATTATTCCTTTAAGTTACAGTTCTTTCTATTGTGAAAAATTTGCACCTATACAGTACATTTGTATTTAATTTTGCAGTGCCCCTTTTCTCCTGTCTTATAAACTGCATGTTTTTCCCCATTTTTATTCTCTGTTTGCATTTTGTTAATTAAATATGATAAAAATTAGAGCACCATATAGTATAGTTGCCACAGGTCTTCACCAATATGCTCAGCTGTATTTGAATACCCTTTGTCCAAACATCACTTTTCTACTAGTAAGATACTGTAAAGCAGCATGCAACCGAAACTACTTGACTTTAACGGACACTGAGGACATCAGGATTACTTCAAGATCACAAAACATTAATTTCTAACTTGGCGGACATAATGTAAAGTTAACAGTGTGATCATAGAAATTAATTTGAAAGGAAAAATTAACAGCAGGGCCAAACATCGATGGCTGAACGTGCATAATGAAGTACAGTGTATTGTTTTTAACATGAGCTGCTGCTTTAAGGGCCATATTGTCACCTGGATCGACTCTCAGCCAGATTGTCAGATTGAGTAGAGAGATTCGATCTCTGCTGGCATAGATGGGTGATGTATCACTTGGGCCATTACACAGATTTTTTTCCTTAGGAAGATAGAAGACTGGGGCCTTGGCATGAGTCTAGAAAAGTTTAGGTTGTTTCCTGCCCATACCCATGTTGGATTGGCTCCTCTCACTTTGGAGATTTTCAACCATTCCTTTTGTGTAATTTTGGTAGACTGACTGAACTATATTGGATGTTGGTATATCTTATATTTTTTGCAGGAAGCAATTTTTCTAAGTAATCCTTTGCTAATTATTTGGGACTAGTCACCATCATTTGATAAGCAAATTTTTCCAGTTTTGCCGAGTAAAATGAGATGGAAGATGGAGACTCTCTCTGACATTTCTTTCTGGGACATTTGCTGAGACTTTTAAGCTTTGTCTAGACCCGGCATCACAAGTGGACATTTTGGTGATGTTTATAGTTTTATGAACACTTTGTTTTCAAACTGTATTTATTAAAAACTTGGCGTTGCTTATGGCTTTGTAGGTCTGAGCTGTGTTCCAGATGTACCAATTCACTTCCCCAGATACTATGATAAATTGTTGCAGTCATTCATGGTTTACTGTGGTTGACAGTACTTGTTCTCTAGTGCAATGTATGCATGTTTTTTATAGCTGCCTTCTCTTTTAATTTGTACTCTGTTTGCTGGAGAACTTTTTCTGAATAGAAACGGTAAATATATATGAAAAAAGGGCCATATTGTCAAATGATTTGGGCTTTAAAACAAAATGGGAAAACTTATTCTGAGAACACATTCCTACAGTATATGCAAACACAGTACAACAATATCAGTATGTTCTTTTTTTTAAAACCTATTTCAAAACTCTTTTTGCTTTTATGTTCCTTAGTCTCCTATTACAATGTGCATATTGGAGCTGTTGTAACCTAATTAAAATGATATAGATTTTAATAGCTAAACAGAAGTGCCAAAAAAGAAAATATTCCTTGATTTAGTCACCCCAAATCTGAAATTAGCCAGGCAGCTTGTGTTTAATTTCCAGTTTGAAAAAGTCATAAAAATGTCAAGGAAGGGCTACCTTATTGCCAAGCATCATGTTCAGACCACCACAGCCTCTGAACAGCATCATCACTCCATGGTATCCAGAAGCAAAACCAGGCACTGTAACTAAACTAACACTTTTTGGGTTACCTTGCATAGATTTTACAAAAAGGATAACACAAAATTATAGTTCATTTAGGTATGCTACGTCATGGTGTTAAGTACCTGTTTTAGAGCTCGGACTACAAGTATTTTTAGATATTTGCATCTTCTGGTGCATTTCTTTTTATAAAATGCGGCACACAAAACCAAAAAAGATCAAACTGAACAAATTCATTGGTTAAAGCACAGCACCTGATCGTTTGACCGTTGATTGTTTTCTTAAAAGTTGCACAGACTGTAAAAACAAACCTACCTAAATCTACTTGGCAACAACCTAACAAAATTAACATAAAAACTTTTGCCATTAAAATACTTTTTCCCTCTTTTTAAACATAAGAACCTTCAAAAGAGCACAGGTTTCTTCAAAATAAATGAAGGTCCTGGTTTCCTTCAAAGGCACATGACCTTTGTTACCAAACTCACCTATTCTACCTAGTAACAACCTAACTACTGTAAAGGAAAAGAAAACCTTTTTTCATTAAAAAAATGTTTCCATAAATTTTTTTTTCCATTTTATGCATTCAATAACCCACTCCAGAACATAGGTTTCTAGTAAATTATTGCACTTCTTGGGTGGTGTGGAAAGTCACTCGGCCATTGATCTCAGGCCTTTCAATTCACCTGAAGCATGCACTAATTCTCTAGAAACACATGCCCTGTTGTGGGTTATTGCTTACTTATCATGTACCTGTATATTCAAGATTATTTGTATGTTTGTATATTTGTTTAATTCTGTGTGTTTATTAGCTGCAGGGGCACTTTTGTAAGCAGCTCTGGGTTGAGTCTGACAAATTGGACCTTTGGTTCAGTGTGCTTACTCGGTAACAAACACAATTAAATTGAAAAAAAAGCTTTTCTTATTTTTTTTCCATTTAATCTCGTTTTCCCTCTGGTCACGGTATGGGGGGCCTCTCTCAGGCATCCTGCCTGTTCCTGCCCTGCCTGAAGTCCACCTACCTGTGCCTCCTCCCTCCCTCCTCCTCTGTCCATGATCGGCACCCCCACCTTAAATCCTCTGGGGTGGGGCCGCCCCTCCTTTTTAGGCGCACTTTTAGAAAGACTCTGACATAGGAGAGGACCCAGGTGGAGGATGGACTCAGCCTTGGGCATGGGGGCAGGTGCCGTTGCCTACCCCTCAGGCTGGGCTTTTCCTTGTTCTGGAGATCCTTCCCCCCTCCCATGTGTCTGCATGTCCTCGACGCAAGGCATACACTGCAACCCCTGCCTGCATCAGAGCACGCGGATTACATGTGGCCATGCATGATACAGTGCCCCCAGTCTCCACCAGGAGCCGCTGGCACACCAGGCAATCCCTGACCTCCCCCCCGGGGAGGAGAGCAGCCCATCAGGTGCTCAATCCTTTCCTGTCCCTGCTAACCCCTGGCACCCGAGCTCGCTCCCGAACCTGGGTTGCCAGCACACTGCGAGGTGTGACGTCCAGCGCCTCAACCCTCAGTGCCACCAGGCCAGCCCATTTCTTATTTCTTTCACATGCATATTTGTAGTAATCTGTTTTACCATAGTAAACTCCATTGAGCATAGCTCATTGTCAGGGAGGTCAAGACAGTCACAGCAAAGTTGACAAAACTGTTGAACAGAAATGGTAATGCATCGGAATTACAGTACCTACACTGTGTTGAAACTATAGTTTGACACTGATAGGCAGGGATACACTTTTATTCCAATCCACACACTAAGAATCTTAGACTTCTACTTACTGGAACATTAGCTTTTCTGATTTTTTTTACAGTATGATTCTTAATGTATTCATCTTCACTGTATGCATTTCAGGAAGTGTTCATTTATTGTGTATAGGTCAATAGGTAAAATTTACTAGATCCAATTAGGCACAGTAGGGCACATAAAAAGACAGCAACACAGAAAACCTCCAGTCCGGTCAATGCATGTAGTATTTAAAAACTAAGAATTAGATACTGTTCTGAAATAGCCATATAATCATTGATCAATTTAATGTAACCATAGCTAACTCAGTGATATGCATATTTATTTATTCAACATTTTTGATCAGGAAAAGCACACTTAGCTGAAGCTCATTTCCAGGTGCATCGTGGGGGGGGGTATTAATTGCATCACAGCAATTTACAATAAATAAGTTACAACAAAAGCCAACTCTATTATTGTATACATGTCCCAAAAATAAATATGCATTTGTGAAGGTAACAGGGGATGGTGGCTACAGTAGAGACAAGGTAGGCTTATGGAGGATAAGGCAGGAGAAACACCACATTGTGATACTGTGGCCCCAGTACTCTGTGGTGCATGCACAGCTCAGCCATTTGCACTGTGCTTTCACTTGCCTGGCTGTAATGATATTCAAATGGGTAGCGCTCACCAATAGAGTGTCACTATCCAACTGAATATCAGTCCATGTCAGCACATCACTAAGTGGATCTGTACTGTGCTAACATGGACCAAGGCTGCATATGACCCACAGGAAATAGTGCTGCCTGAAATGAGATAGGACCAGGTCTCCTATAGACCATATTCAGCACAAGCATGCAAATGAGCCCATTGGGCATGTAAGGTGCTAAGGTGCCATTCTGCATGCCCATTATGGGCTCATCTACATGCAGTGCAGCTGCCCCTTAATACCCATTTCAGTGTAAAATGTAAGCCCTGGTGACATAGTGTATCCCCACTCCCCCAGTTGCCACTTGTCACCTTGTTGTAATATTTCTTGGTGGTTCAGTGGTCTGCCCCACTCCCGACACCCTTGTTACTAGGTCTTCAGGTCCAGTGGGTCCCCCACCTCCAACTTTTTCACCTTGTTCAAATATTTCCCAGGCCCATGGTGGCAGGAACCACTGGACCACCAGGGATATTACAAGGCAACAAGGGGTTAGTAGGAGTTGGTGGACCCACTGGATCACCAGGTAATAGTAGAACAAAGTAACAAGGACAATCAAGGGGTAGGTGGGGGTGAACCACTGGATCACCATGGAATTTTACAACAAGGTGACAAGGAGTGATGGGTGGTGGGGGTACCCACTGGACCACCAGAGAATATTAGTACAAATTGACAATGGGCAAATGTGGGGTGGGGGGAACCACTGGATCACTAGGAAATATTACAACAAAGTGAGAAAGGGTGATTGGGGGGGTCGAGGGACCCACTCGACCACCAGGGAATATTAGAACAAAATAACAAGGAGCAATTGTGGGATGGGGGAATGACTGGACCACCAGGGAACATTATAGCAAAATGAAAAGGGGTGCTGCAGATGTAGGGAGAGCCACTGGACCACCAAAGAATATTGAACATCATGGGAATAAGTGATATGGGGAGGGTGGGGTGCACCCTTGCATGGTGTGCCTTTGGGGGGTAGGGGCACAGGCTTAGCACCCATTTAAGAGGTGATTTTAGGTGATGGTAATCAGTGCCCTATAGGGGGCTGTTTACTGCTGCTGCTACAAACCTTTAAATATGCCACTGTGCCCGTATGTATGAGGAGACCTCATCATTTTCATAGGCACAGTGGTATAGTTAGTGCCTTGGCACTGCTGGATTTGGGGGGCACTCAGGGGTCTTTGAATATGGTCCCAGCTGGAGCGCTAGTGCAAATCTGGGTTAGTGCCAGCACTAACCACATTCACACCGGCACTAACCTTTGAATATCAGGCTCTGTATGCATAAAAATGTGCAGAAGGCAGCGGTTGATGGTTGCATTGCAGCCTGGGACTACATAGAGAAGCTGGCCAGGGAACAGTAGAGACAGGGACAGGAGAGACTGTTTGATCACTGAGTAGAGCCTTCACTGCAATGGGAAAGGGGAGGTGCACATACTTGGAAGGAAATTATTTCAGATGGAAGTCTGAAGGAAAAGGTGGCTTGTCCCACGTTACTTTTGGGAAAGGGTATTGAGAAGGAATGGTTGTCAGAGTTTCTGTGTGTGTAAAACAAAATGCTTTTCACGGATTATCCAGTTTCATGGAAGCATTTACCCTTCAGACTAGGCATTTTTCAAATACTTTTTCAGAATAGTTAAATATTAATATTATAATATTATAATGATCCTATAGTTAAATAAATGGAAGAATCAATTTGCAAACATGTCCCATGACTTTATTTCATGATAAAAAAAGAAATATACCTGTCTGTTACTGATAAAGATAGTTCCTTTAAAACAAAACAAAACAACAATTAGTTGAATTCATTATAACAGCACAATAAAGTATATGTCCTTTTAAAATATTCAGAAATGTTATTTAAACAGTGTAGCATATCCTAATTTTGCACCAATTTAGCCAACATTCTTGAAGCATTTATAACATCTTTTGTTACTTTGCTTTTACATCTCAGTCTACCTCTCCACCTGATGGCAACCATCCCAGCCCTGTCATCAACCTTCTCATGGACTTACCAGTTTTCCACCCCCTACCCAGGACCACTGTGGTGGTTGACAAGCCATGTTGGCCATGCGGTGTCCAGTGGTGGTGCCAACAATAACCCTTGGACAGACCGGGACTTTTTCGTTTGTTTTCTCCCAAGGAAGCCAGCATGCAATGACACACACACACACACATGTACACAGGGGTGCATATGCCTGTATGGTGTTTGGTCGCAGTCCTTTCCCCTGCCATGTGCTCTTGCTGCGCTACCACCTAGCCTCTCCTAGGCGGCAGTCAAGCAGTGGGATACAGTATCCACCCACCCGAAGGGAGGTTTGCTGTCTCTGGGATGCATAACCCTTCCTCCCCTGACTGGTCCCCGAACATCTCAAGTTCATTCCCAAACCTGGGTCACCGGCATAATGAATGGTACTTGTACCTGGATTGCCTATTTATAACACTTTCAACTGAATTAACATAAAGAAATCTTGAATTCAGACTCTTTTTTATGAACTGCCCTGTTAGGAAATATCTCCTGATGTTTTTAGTTTATATTGTATTGAATTTATGAAATGACCATCGACAACTTGACACATAGGGCTCAATTTTCAAAGGCTGCACCAGCAACTTTGCTGCAACTGCACCTGATTTTGTATTGTCAGGCACAGTTGTGACAGTTTCCTCAGTTTACAGCAGCTTGTGCCAAAGGTTCAGCTCAAGCCCCATAAAAAAGGGTCCCCCAAAGGCACAAGTTAGACCAGGAAAAAGCTGGTCTAACTTGTGTTATTTGGTGCTCAATATTGAAAATCCTGATTGCTGGCTGGGAGTATGCCGCAAGCCCCGTTTGCCAAAAGCTCGACACACCAGGGGCTTGTGGCATTTTTGGGGCTTTGAAAATTTAGCCCATAGTCTATGACACATGTCTCTTAACCCAATAGGTACTGTACATGTGGAGAGCAATTGCAAAAGGAAGTACTAAACTTCATGTAAGGCAACTTCTGTGCTATGCATGGCCATAGACAAAAGTACCTAACAAATGTCCCCAATATTAGGTAAACATGATATCTTCGGTGACAAAGAGAGTCCAAACTCCAATTATGGAGCAGGGGGCTAACTCTGTGTGGAAACTAAATGCAGTATATGAGTCTAGTATCTTTAGCAGAACATCAATTTAAAAAAATATATATCAGGAATGTAACAATAAATAACACAAGGTGCTGTATAATCTGCAGACAAAAGTTTGTACATGAACAACAAGGCACAGGAGATGTAAAGGCATAAAACTGGCATGAGAGATACAAAGGCATAAAACTAAAGTTAACACTCACGTCTTCCTCACTGTTATTAGTAAGAAGAGTTGCAATAAAGGTCCACACACATGTAGCTGAGTACTTTATTATATAAAACCTTAAGTGCAGCACTCATCACATCCCTGTTCTGACTACGCAAAGCCTCATTCCACACTCCTGTTCTCTCAGGTTAATAACTTTGCAAGGCTCCAAGCCTGCTTTGTACAAGAGAAAATGGTACATAACCACCCAAAAACTCAATCTGTGCTATTCAAGACAAGGCAAAATCTTAACAAGTTATCCCCTATGTCAATGATGGAAACGTCTCCTGCCTGGAAAAAACCCTCTCTTTCAAATACCTAGGGGTTCACCTCAACCCTTCTGTCTCTTATGAAACCCATCTCCATTGCACTACCACCCTCCTCCTCCAGAAGTTAGGCTTACTCTATAGAGTTCACAAATTCCTAACACCTGACACAAGGGTTAAAATTGCTAATGCTAACCTTCTCCCCTCACTCGACTATGGTTCACTCATCATTGACACAGTCAGTAAAACTGTACTACAAAAAAAGCACATCTTATACCACAATATCGCCAAATTTGCCCCCGGCAGCAGCCACAATGCCCACCACTGCACTGTTCTAAGTAATTTTAATTGGCTTCTTTGGCTCTCAAAGTCAGTTTAGCCCTGGCCTCTCTTATCAACAAAATCTTGCACCTAGGCACCCCCTACTTTACCATGCTGGGTGGATTTCCCTCATCAGTCTCCCCACTTTCCGTTCAGCCTCCAACAACGTTGTCATTCCACTGTTTTGTTCCAATATGGGTCAGCATTCCTTCTGTTACTGAGCTGCTTCTATCTGGAACTCAATACCCCCCCCCAATCAGGAAAACCCCCTCTCCATCTGCCTTCAAGAAGCTGCTGAAATCCCATTACTACTCATCTACTGTACGCCAGAGCTTTCGCTAACCTCCCTCCCCTTATCCATGCTAGCTCATTCTCTACCCTGTTTTTCACTTTTTTAAACCTTATCACGAGCTAATGTACACAATTGCCACTGTAAACTATTGTTCTTTCTGTTTATCTCTGTACAGGTAATGCAATGTACATGTATATTGTAATTAAATTGTATTTCTGCTGTGCTTACACACCCAGGTCATGCCTGAAAAAAGGCATTCATGCCAGTGTGCTTATCCGGCTAACAAAGTGAAATAAATAAATAAATAAATAAAATGGTGTTGAGATCAGACCAGAACTGAGTCTGAACTCTGAATCCAAGGATTTGTCACCCTCCTTTTGCCATGACAGCTAACTAGCTTCCCACAGAAGTGTGCAAATACCTTTTCCTGAATATTTGGTCAAATAGTTGGCGTTTGGCAGCCAAATATTCTGGGAAAGGGTATTCAGTGTACAGGTAAATAAATAAAAAAAAAAGTAAAAGCAAACAGCTCCCACCTTCCTCCCAAACACAAATCCTGTTAAATGCAGTGCCATATTCACCCACCCTCCCATTCTCTGTTAGAGATGCAAATACAACCTTCCACCCTCTCAGCACCCAAGACTGGTTAAAAAATTTATTAAGTTTAAAATAAAATCCCACAGTGGGTAATCAGCACAACTGAACTGTGATGTACTAATATTCATGACCTTAAAATGTGTTATCCTTATGCAAGATTACAGTGCAACTCCCTCCTGTCATTTTTTTGTGCACCTATAGTAGGATGTGTGAGGAAATGAATGGTTTCATCTGCTCAGTGCATTTTCCTATTGACATAAAGGAATAAATAAGCAATATAAACATACCTCTGTATCAGGCACCTCATATACCTCTGCAAAAATCAGATACATTATTTATTAGAATGCATAGGTAACTACAGAAAAAAGGAAAAAAAGGTAATATTTTTGGTGACCAAAAAACAGTGACTTTATGACAAATACTACAATATGTTGTAAAGTGAGGAAGAACACAACAGGGTACAGTACAGTACACATTAAAACATTGTAATGTGCCCCTGGGAAGTGCATTTAAATGATTTAATGTCCATCCTAAAGTATGTTATTGCACTTATAAAATGGCTTTCTGTTTAATACATTTTTTTAAATATATAATAAGACTAACACTCTGGAAGTGCATTAATGGACTACTAAAACATCTTTTTACACATTTTTTAAAATAACTCCATAGGCTTTTACAGGAGAGACTGTTGTTTACATTTATACTGAAATTGCATTTATTAAAGTAGGATAACTGCAATTTCATAGCATTTGAAACTTTTAAACACAGCCTCTCATGATTCAAAAATCCTGCTCTGAGAATCCTAAAATGGCTGCCTTGATGCTGTCAATGAAGTGAGAAATGCCAGCTGTGCAGGTGTATTCTAGCTCCACTAACCAAATTCAAATGCAAATAATTTTAAAATGAAAAATGAAAGCATGGTACTTAGATCACTAAAGTTGATCAGCACAAAAATATCTGCCAAATGAGTGGTGTTTCATTTATAGTTACCTTTTAGTTTTTTTAAATGAGCAAAAAAATAGCAGCAGAAAATTAAATTTTGTGTCACTTTTTCAACAAACAAATGCAAATAACTTTAAAACAAAAAATGATAACATGGTACTGTGAGCACAACATTTGCTCAGCACAAAAATATCTACAAAATTAGTGGTATTTCATTTATAGATACCTTTTAGTTTTTTTATCATTAGCAAAAAGCAGCAGAAAATTAACTTTTTTCACTTTTTCAATGAACAAATACAAATAACTTGAAAACAAAAAATTATACCATGATACTGTGAGCAAGAATGTTGTCCAGCACAAAAATATCTAAAAAATGAGTGGCAATTCATTTATATATACCTTTTAGTTTGTTTTTAAATTAGCAAAAAAAAAAAGCAGAAAATTCAATTTTTGTCACTTTTTCAACAAACAAATGTAAATCATTTTAAAATAAAAAATAATAGCATCATACTGTAAGCATGGCATTTGTTCAGCACAAAAATATCTACAAAATGAGTGGTGTTGCATTTATATATACATTTTATTATTTTTATAATTAGCAAAAGACAGCAGAAAATTCAATTGTGTTTTTCACTTTTTGCACAAGGTACAAAAGGTTTATTGATCAGCTTAAGCCATTACAATATTCTAAAAACTAATACATAAATACAAACATAGACAAAGGTTAAGTTCATCAATTACATGGATTAATCAGAATAAAACATATTAAACAATACAAATTTATTGCCACTGAAAATCCTAGAAGAAGGGTAATTGAATCAGTTAGAGCTATGTTGACTTCAAAAATCTAACAAGTTTCAGCAATTCATTTTGGTCATGGGAGGAAAAAAGATGAAGTAAGAAGATACCATCGGATGGGAGACTGAGACCACCGATTATATCTCCCAGCCATTTCTTCCTGTTCTTCTTATACAATGGCCATAATAATACTACATGTTTAAGGTCATCCTGAACTTTATGAGCACATTTACAATAGGATTCAGAGACATTATCATGTGTGTGTCTAAAAAGAATACATTGTGCATTGTACGTTTCAGTCCTAAATCTTGTTAATTGACATCTCAAACAGGGATCTGTAATTTTTGATAGATAACCCTTGTATCCCCACAAAGTTTTAAATTGTTTATACCAATGGTGCAATTTCAACTTAGACAGTTGAGAAAAAGTAGATTGTATCTCCAAATCTCTTATCCTGGTTTTGACTTCAAAAACTGTTTTTGCCCAAGGTTCAGAATAAACAGAATAAAATACATGTCCTAATCTGGAGGGAAAAATAACATGTTTAATCAACTGGATGGAAGGAAAGGTAAATCCCATCATGGAATATCTGATTTCTTCCTCAAGAAATATTCTAGGGAGCCTGCTGTCAGGAGAAGTCAGAGCCTTGAGAAAAAATATAATCTGTCTTTCGCTGATCTAGGAATGCACCAAGTATTGTCCAAGTTCCAGTTTTATAATACTAGTTGTAGTCCCTGCAGGGACCATAAGAATATGTCTGTAAAGTTTATTAAGAATTATATCTAGCAATTTGGAGTTTACCATACCCCCAAATCATGGCTGCATATAATATGCATGTTTTATTTTTGCATTTATTACTCATAGCATACCCTTGATTGACGCTTTTCCCATATTAGCATTAAATATCTTTATGGCACTAGTTGCAGATTTCATTTTATTTATTATATGTTTCATATGTATCTGCCAAGATAAAATTTGTGCAAATCTAACCCCTAAATAGTTGTAGTATGGTACCACTTACATTTTTTCTCCTTCTATCCAAATTTTAAGAGTCCTTTGAGTATTATTTCCAAAAATAATTACTTTGGTTTTATTTAGATGAATTTTTAACTGTTTGTCTTTGCATAATCCTGAAAAATATTCCAGTTTCTTCCTCAGTCCAAGGGCCAAGGTGGAACTAAGGACAATATTGTCTGCATATGCCAGACAATCAATTCTATGGTCAATGACTTTTAGAGAATGAAAATCAGGATTAGATAGATTGGTTGGTATACTAAAATATATATATATATATATATATATATATATATATATATATATATATATAATGTTAAATAAAGTGGGTGCCGGAGACAACCTTGTCTCACACCCAGATTTGTTTTGACGGAGGAAGTGGTGTGACCATATTGGTCATATTGTACTTTGGCCCATGTATTCTCATGGAGTCGAATTAATATGTCCAGTAAAGTTGGGTCCAACCCCAATCCTTCCAGGATCTGCCACAAAATGTTTTGACTAATACTATCAAAGGCAGCTGTGAAGTTGAAAAAGCAACAATATAGTTTCCCTTTTTTAATTTTAATATACTTCCACAAAAGATGGTCTAATACCTAACAATGTTGAATGGTCAATCTACCCTTTCAGAAACCATTCTGGAATTCACTAATTATAGAATTAGAATCCAGCCAATCTGTTAATCTTTCAAGAATAATTTTTGTAAATACCTTTTGAGAAATATCAATCAGGCTGATTGGACGATACATTTTTGGATCATTAGGGTTTTCTTTTTTAAAAATCAGGAATATAATTGAGCCTTGCCAACTTTCTGGATATTCCCGTCTCTCAATAAATAAGTTAAATACAACTCAAAAAATACGCATCCACCAGTCCCGAAAGCATTTAAATAAATCACCTATTATTCTGTCAGGACCCGGTGCTTTATTTGAGAATAATGAGCTCAACACAAATGCTATTTCTGAGTCTGAAATAAAGATTACAAGAGGAAAATAAGCCAGAAGAGAATGCAAGACACTTGTAAAGTCATCCTCTTCCATAGAAAAATATAGGCCATAAAAATAAGAGGTCCAAAGATCTGGTGAAATAAAAGCCTCCACTTTCGAGGTTACTTTGTGATATCCTGCAGCCACTAAAAGCCAGAATAACTTCCCATCCCTTTTAAAGATTGATTTCTTTAATTTTTCCCATGGGAAGACAGTATGTTTCTGTCTTTCCATTTCCAGTATTCTTTTATAGTTTGCCCTTTCCTTAGATATTAAAATTCGATGATCTTTATTAATTGGATTACATTTTCCACACTGTCTAATCAGTTTATTGAAGTCTCATTTTGCTTTCTGACATCTTTCATTGTTCCATGTTTTAGTTTTCCTTCTAGTTTTCATGGAAATGAGCTGTGTAGTCTTACAGTGTGGTCATAGTAACATACCCAACTTCTGCCAGTATCCAAGAATTTCAGAAGATTCAAGTGTCCCAGTAAACAAGCTTCAAAGCTCATGAATCTCCCCTGTATTAAGAATTACTTTAAATTGCTCAAAGGAGGATGCACCCCATTTAATTATTTTTTCATTGATAATCTCTAAGCCTTCATTAATGTGTATTGAATTATTTTGAGTAGGCCTACAGGGTCCCAGTTTTAAGATTACTGGAGAATGAGCCAATTCTGAGCATTCTAAAATATGTAAATCAATAATTTTCCTGGTGGCTTCCAAGTTTATGCAAACCAAATCAGTGGTCAAAGAACCACTGATTCCCATGCCACTTATTGCAACAAACAAATGCAAGTAGCTTTAAAACAAAATGTGATAGCATGGTACTTTGAGCACAAAAGTTGTTCGGCACAAAAATATCTGCCACATGAGTGGTGTTTCATTTATAGATACTGTTTAGATTTTTTTATAATCAGCAACAAATGGCAGGAAATTCAATAGTTTTTTTCACTTTTTGAAGTATGGCATAAATGGAATATGCTACCTTCCTTCTAGAAATATTGCTGATATTTTTTGTTCTCGTGCCAACTGACCTGACGATATCACTCTTGGCTTCGCCACTCATGATGTCATCAGGTCAATTGGCGCTCAAACAAAAAATATGAACAATATTTCCAGTGGGGGGGTAGCGTATCCCGTATATATTTTTTCCAAAAAACTCTATTAATGCATCAGTTTGTGTTGGTATTAAAGTGGCAAAAGTATGGAAATGCAATATTAGGGTTTTCAACACTAACTCCACATTCCCCCCTAAGCAGCCAAAGGGGTAAGGCAACACAAGCAACCACAGACATCCATCATCAGATAAGACTAACAACATACAACTCTTTCCAAATGACATAAGAGACATCCATCATCATGGTCCAGCCCTTCTGTAGCCACGGATACACATGCACACTTGCACACCACCTGGGAAGTGCGGCAAAACATTCCCATAAGATCACATTGTAAATTGTAAGTAAGAAATAACACATGACAGGGTGTGTGGCTCTGCTGAATTACCACATGCCAAAGGTGGGTTGTGAGCCATAAGGTTCAGCCAAATGCCTTCAACCATCTGGGAAGTGGGGTCTATGATTCCCATAGGATCATAATGTAAATTGTAAGTAAGTAAGCAATAGCACACAGCAGGGTGTGGCAATGCTAAATTTCTGCATGCCCCAGGTGGATTGTAAGGCATTAGGTGCAGCTAGGTGTCTTTCAACATCTGGGAAGTGCGGTATATAATTCAAATAAGATTATATTACAATTTTTAAGTGATCCATACCACATGGCAGGGTATGTGCAAGGCTAAATTTGCTGCACCCCAGATGGGTTGTGAGGCACAAGGCACAGCTGAGTGCATTCAACCCCCTAGGAAGTGCGATAAAAATTCCCATAGGATCACATTGTAAATTGCAAGTAAGCAATAACACATGACAAGGTGTACAGTAATGCTAAATTACAACATGGTCCAGGTGAGCTGTGAGGTATGAGGCACAGCTGAGTTCTATCAACCACCTGAGAAGTGCTAATGTCTTCACCCAGGTGCCAAAGGCATGCAAAGGACGTGAGAGAGTCAGCAGTTGACCGTTCTGAGGAGCAACTGGCCCATGACTTCTTTTCCTAGAAACAGAGGTAACATTCCAACATAAATGGCACACAGTTGAATAACATAAAATGAAACCCAAGAAAGGGAAACAGCAGCAGAGCAAGATGTAGCTCTGGACAGTATAGCAAAGGAAGTTTTCATGTGCACTGACTAAATGCAAGGAAGAAAAGGAAATGCCGGTAAGTGGCTGCATAAGACATGCAGAATGCCATAGATCACGTTGCCTGATAACATAAATTGGGAATATGAGAATGTGTGGCTCATACTGTCATGGTGAGGCTGCACTGACAGAGCAGGGGAAAACAGAAATGGAAACATTAAGCATGCAACAGTTTTCCACCTCCTCCCCCTGTTCTTAAGGCAGTAGGTGGGAGCTATTTGAAAAGCAAATTGCAGTGTTGTTAATTGGGAAGGTCACAAGAACAAAGAATATCAACAATATTTCCAGTAGGGAGGTAGCATATTCCTTTTTTCATGCCATACCTTCACAAAAGTGAACAAAAAAATTGAATTTCCAGCCATTTTTTGCTGACTATAAAAAATCCAGAAAGTATCTATTAATGAAACACCACTCATTTGGCAGATATTTTTGTGCTGAACAACTTTTGTGTTCAAAGTACAGTACCATGCTCTCATATTTTGTTTTAAAGCTATTTGCATTTGTGTGTTGCAAAATGTGAAAAAAATTGAGTTTTCTGCTGATTTTTGCTAATTATAAAAAAAACCCTAAAAGGTACAGTATCTATAAGTGAAACACCACTTATTTTGTAGATATTTTTTGTGCTAAATAAATGTCGTGCTCATAGTACCATGCTGATTTTTTGTTTTAAAGTTATTTACATTTCTTTGTTAAAAAGCGACAAAAAATTTAATTTTCTGCTGCTTGTTTTGCTGATTAAAAAAACTAAAAGGCATCTATAAATGAAACACCACTCATTTGGCAGATATTTTTGTGCTGAACAACTTTCATGCTCAAAGTACCATGCTATCATTTTTAATTTTAAAGTTATTCACATTTGAATACAGTTATTGGAGCTACAATACATCTGCACAGCTGGCATCTCTCTCCATTGACATCATCAAGGTAGCCATTTTAGGATTCTCAGAAAAGGATTTTTGAATCAGGATGGGCTGTGTTTAAAATTTCCAAATGCTATGAAACTGCATTTATCCTACTTTAATAAATATAATTTCAGTATCAATGTAAACAATGGCCTCGCCTTTACAAGTCTATGGAGTAATTTTTTAAGAAACAAAATGTGCAAAAGATGGCTTAGTTATCCTTTAAAGCATTTTGCTGCAAGGTTATATGACACATTTCAGCTGATTATGTTTGTGGACTTTCCAATGCCATTCTATAAGCACTTGTAAAGCGCTAGGGCCCAGATCTCTGTTGAAGTTGGTAGTGGCACTTATTTGTCATGGGAAATGCAAACTTGCCCTCCCCCCAGCACCACCAGCAAAAAATACTATACTCAGAGGCTAGATATAGAGACCACAGGGATATATTTTAAAAGATGATAATTATATAAAATGCAAGTTACATTACATATGCTTAGCTTCACTGCATATTTTATTACTTATAAATTTTCATGAAGGTTGGATCTTTGTCACTTGGGGCCCAGTGCACTATGGATAGCTGCATAAAGCACTAGCAGATGAACCTACATGGGAACACCACATAATCAGGCAGGGCACACATCTGCTGGGTACTTTCGTAGTGTGCAGAAGAGGGATGTGCAGATGTCTGCACAGCCAACATACAGAGTGTCCTCAGGGCATAGCTGGATATATGTTGAGTCCACACATGTGAACACCAGTACACAGCCTGAAATAGGTGACCACATATACTAACATATGAACATAAAAACATATGAAGAAGCCAGCAGAAGAAGTCCATTTGGTCTATCAAGTCTGCTCATATTGCAGGGTCCACAGTTTGGGTTAATGTCCCTGCCCTCCCTCCCACTCCTCCCACCCTCCCCACCCATGATCCTTACCATCCCCTCATGCTATCCCATCCTCTCTTAAAGCTTCCCACTGTCTTCAAAGAGATGACCTCTTCTGGAAGTGCATTCCAAGTGCCCACCAAAATCTCTGTGAAGAAATGCTTCTTGGCCTCCCTCCTAAACATCCCACTCTTCAGCTTAAGACTGTGTCCCCTCATGTTACGGTTGTCCCTCAGCTTAAAGAGACTGTCCTTATCAATGTTATTTATTCCTTCCATGTACTTGAAGGTCCCAATCATGTACCCCTCTCTCTCTCTCTCCTGTCTTCCAGGGAGTACATGTTCAGTGCCCTCAACCTCTCCTCATATGCCTTACCTTGCTGACCCACTATCATCTTTGTAGCCCTCCTCTGGACCTTCTCTAGCAGGTTAATATAATTTTTGAGGTGTGGGCACCAATACTGAACTCCATAGTGTAGATGCTGCCTTACCAGTAACATGTACAAGGGCAGTTAACCTCCTCTCTCCTACTACTGATCCCCCTAGATGTGCATCCTAGCATCTTGTTTGCCTTTGATGCTGCTTTCTTGCACTACGTGGAGTGCTTCAGGTCACTAGTGATCATCACTCCCAGGTCCTTCTCCTCCTCTGATGCAGATACTTGGACTCCACCCAGGTAGTACTCTGTCATGAGATTCTTGGCTCCAATATGCATAACTTTGCATTTCTTGGTATTGACACCAAGCTGCCAGATCCTGGACCACCTCCCCAGATTTTCCAGATCTTCCTGTAGGTCCTGCATCCCTTCAGCTGTGTCCACTCTCCAGCAGAGCTTGGTGTCATCCACAAAAAAGGCACATTTTGCCCTTAATGCCATCCCCAATGTCATTGATGAAGACATTGAACAACATCGGCCCTAGCAGTGAGCCCTGCAGGACCCCACTGGTTACCTCTCTGTGGCAGATAACTCTCCCCCCACAATCACCCTCTGCGTTCTGTTCCTCAGCCAGTTTTCCACTCATCTGGCCATCTTTTCCCCAACCCTGAGATCCATCAACTTCCTGATTAACCTTTTGTGGGGCACAGAGTCAAAGGCCTTGCTGAAATCAAGATAGAGGATGTCTTCCACTTGGTCCCTGTCTACTGTCTTAGTGACACAGTCAAAGAAGTCAATCAGATTTGTTTGACACGCTCCCCCTCCCATGAACCCATGCTGCCTTGTATCCTGGAGACCACACTCCTCTAGATATTCCACTAGCTTTTTCTTTTGTATGGTCTCCATGAGCTTGCCCATAATGGAGGTCAGACTGACTGGTCTGTAATTCCCTGGGTCATCCTTGAGACTGCTTTTGTGGAGGGGCACTACATGTGCTGTTCTCCAGTCCTGCGGTACCATGCTTGACTCTAGTGTACTATTAAATAGGTCTGCCAGTGGCTCTGCCAGCTCCTTAGCAGTTCCTTTAGTACCCTTGGATGTACTCTGTCCGGGCCTGATGATTTGTCCACCTTCAATGCCAGCAGCCCCTCCCTCACCCTATCCTCTATCATTACATCTGTGTCCCTCTCCCCCCAACTTCTCTTTTCTCTCCTGAAGGCACTGGTCCATCCTGTATGGATCTTGGCTCCAAAAACTACTCAAACCCTGAGGCAG
Organism: Neoceratodus forsteri; assembly: GCA_016271365.2. Taxonomy (NCBI): domain Eukaryota; kingdom Metazoa; phylum Chordata; order Ceratodontiformes; family Ceratodontidae; genus Neoceratodus; species Neoceratodus forsteri. The sequence goes on along the minus strand of CM028135.1, from coordinate 434,376,299 downwards.
CATAACAAATGGTGTTAGAACACAAACACTACAGCCATTAACAAATACATGGCATAAAACCACAATTTGCATCCACACACAACAGATCAGCTGTAAAGTGACACAAAAGGCACACATCATAAATGACACCACATGCAACAGTGTAGTAATTAAACAATACCATAACACCTAGCAAAGAGTACCCCTCCCCAATGCAGCACAGCCGTATCATGTCCTGGCACAGTGAACTTGGATGCTGATGTGAGATTGCAACATACCAATGACTACAACATAACAGGAAAGAATGTGCATAAATATTTATATTTACTGTGTCAAGAACCATTCATACCATGGCACCTTGATCCACTGTAAATGCAAAGCAAAAAATGTGTCAGAAATAGATGGCATGTGCCACATAAAATGAAAAAAAAGTGTCTTTGCACAAACAAAAAATGTGGCAGTGCAGAGAAAATGGGGGTGCGGTGAGGTAAAACACTGTAATTATAATGCTGATTACCCTTATGTGGTCTGCACTCAGGCTGGGTCCCACTAGCTTCATGTCTGCAGCACATTGGTCATCCACATGGTGGGACGTGCTGCAGTCCACACAGATGGCTGTCCAGGTGTGATCCTCTCATCAGAGCTCCACTACTCCCCATAATATTATGGGGACAACTCTGCTTCCACCCCTCCTTCTCTTCACTCATCCTGTCTCCTTCTAAGCCTCATCTTCTCCTTCTTCAGTATTCCTCAGATGGCTATGTCTGAGGATGATAACTCCAACATGCCTGATACTCATCTGAATTGATGTGTATGTGGACTTCAGTAAAGCTACACAGTGCCACCAATAAGGAATACAACACAATGAGGTGCAGTTTATGGCTTGATAACAGCACACATGCCCCAGGTGTGTAATGAGGCACGAGGCGCTTGCATAGAGTTCCTTTAGCACATGGGATGTTCTCTTATCAGGCCATAAAACACACCTTGGAGTGTCTTATTCCACATATAAAATGGGTTCCCCAGTAAAGAAATTAATAAAAAAATGCACATAAAAAGTGTAGATAAAAATAATAAAAAATATGATATCAGTAGAAAAAAGAGAAAAAGTAGTCCTTGGCATTTTCTTGCAATGGAGCTCTTTAATTAGAAATCACTGTCTCTACACTACACCAACCCAACAACTAGGTTTCTTGGTTCTGGAGTTCTTCTTATGAACCATTGTACAGGTGCCGGTGGCCCTGATTAATCCCCTCTTAATGATGTACCATTTCTGATCCATATCCAGCTCGGGTCTGAGCTTTGCCAGGTGTTCCTGTACTATGCTCCCCATCCTTTCAAAGTCTGCTTTCCTAAAGTCCACCACCTTTGTTTTAGACATGGCTGTTTCCTTTCCCATGTAAATGGAGAACTACATTGTGCGGTGGTCACTGCCCGCAAGGGGCTCCCTCACTTCCACATCCCAGAAGATCTCTCCATCTGATAGCACTAGGTCTAATATGGCCTCCCCCCTTGTTGGTTCTGTGACATCCTGTGTCAGGAAATAGTCCTGAATAGCATCCAGGAGGCCCCGTTCCCTGCTGAAGGAGGTAGCTGGGGTGCACCAGTCTACCCAGGTAGATTGAAGTCCCCTAATATTACCATGTTTCCCTTCCCCTTCCCCTTCTTATCTGTTCTCCCAGCTCCCTATCCAACTCTATTTCCTGTGAAGGTTGTCTGTATACCACCCCACATGGATCCTTCTCCTGGTGGTGTTCTGGATTACCACCCATAGGGCTTTGGCAGTGCCTTCCTCACCCTCCTCTCTGTTGCGCATTATCCCTTCCCTTACATACAATGGTACTCCTCCCCCCCTTCGCTTTGTCCTTCCTGTGCTGTTGATAGCCAGGGATCACTAAGACCCATTCATGGTACTGGGTTGCCCATGTCTTTGTGTTGACAGCTATGTCTAGATCCCCCTCTGCCATCATCGACTGTAGGTCTGCTGCCTTGTTAGCCAGGCTCCTTGCATTCAAGAATACCACCTTCCAGGGTGACCCCAGTCCCTCTTTACCCCTATTCCTCTTGTGCCTCCCCTCCTCCTCAGTCCCTGCTATGCCTTTCCCTTGCTTCCACCCTTCCTTTTTATTTCCTTCTAGGGGAGAAGGCCTGGTTCCCCCTTCCTGGTGCCCAGCCCTCTGCTGTCCCCTCCACTTGATTAGTTTAAATGTAGCCTGTCAACCATGTTCCTTTCCAGGTTGCCTTTCAGGACCTTTGTGCCCTTCTTGCTCAGGTGCAACCTGTCTAGTGCATACGGGTCCTTATTGTCCCATGTTCTACGCCACTTCCCCAGCAGCCCATAACCATTTGATTTGCACCAGTCCCCCAGCCATGATTTGAACTCCTCAATCCTCCCCTTCCTTACTGTGCTGGCCTTGGGACTGGCAGTACATCTGAGAAAGTTACTGACTGTCCCACCTACTGCAGATCTTACCTAGCTCAATGAATGTTTCTTGCACCATCCTCACATCGCATCCCGCCAGATTATTGTTCCCAAATGTACCACAATGTGAGGCTTCCTCTGCTGTAAGCATTTTGGAATAATTGCCCCTACCCTCCCTGCTATCATACCTGGTATGCACTCTACCATCCTGTTGCTACTCCCTGTTTACTTGCTACCCCATCTTACTCCCTTTAGAATAGAGTCCCCTATTATTACAACTGTCCCTCCCATACCTGTTCCTTTCCTACAAATTGCCTACTCTTATGATCATTCTTCACATGTTGCCTTCCATTGTGGCCACTTCCCAGTGCCTCCTCCCTTTTCTGTTACCTGGTATCCACTTCCCTCATGGTTTCCCTCTGCTGTACCCCCCAATTGGACCTTTCTGCTCCCCTCCTGTGGCCTTTCCTCCAAGAGATGTTCTTTCCTTGCCCTTTCCCTGGTGCCCGGTATTCCCCTGCCTCATGATTTCCCCCTACTTTTCCCCATTGGACCATCCTGTTCCCCTCCTGTGCACTCCCCCCTGGAGCTGCCCTTTCCTTGCCTATGTCACTCACCATACCCACCCACCCTGTTTGTGTTCCTAATGACCTGTCTTCCCACTGTCTCCTTTGTCTACCCACCTTGTTTCTCCTCCTGTTGCTATTTGCCTCTCCCACACAAAACTTACCTACCTCCCTGTCCTTGTTTCCCCTTTTGCCTGGTGATCCTCTCCTACTTCCCTGACCCATTTTACTCAGCTCTGCATCTCCCTGCTTTTCGAACTCTCCCCCTTCCCCCTGGCTATCCAATTTCTGCAGAACTGTGTACTCAGTTGCCCGCTAAACCAGTGAATTCATGGTATCTATACACGGAGAACTAAAAAAATCAAGAAATCTTTAGCCAGGGCTAGTCCCATAATCATCTCCTCCTCCACACCCCAGTCATTTGAAATCCTCCATCTCTGCCTCCCATATGCTGATTTAGTAAATCTATAAAATAAAATGTGTTTTCACTCTGCTAGAAGCCATCATGCTGTTTTAATGACTCTCCCCCTAGCTCATCACTGACCCTAGAAGGCCAAGTATAACAAGTAGTAATTTTTTTGACCCCCAGCCCAATCCATAATTTGCAAGAGATGGAATAGTAGGTAATTATCTAGGCTAGTCAATAGCCCCCTCTGAAATCTGCAACATGTCCGAAAGGGAGGAGGAGTGGTCGTGCCTGTTTGATGATGCTGTACAAACTGACTGCCTACTGGGTATAAATGGCCTTTTGGGCCCCGGGAAGGAGGTTGAACTTGGAAGCAGAGAACCATTAAAATGATATTGAGGCTTTAGCAATGCCTTTTCCTGGTTTGCTTAGTCACTGTATAGGATGATGAGGGTGGGGTGGGACAGAAGAGAACAGAGGATGTGGGAGGAGGTGGCCACAGTGCTAACCTGGGCTACATTGTAGGGCAACCCTGTGTAAATAGTTATACAACAATATACTGTTTAGTACTGCAACAAAACACTAGTACCATGCAAAATGTTGGATGATTGTCAAGGGTTATAAATACTGAGCTACTTCTGCTGTTCTTAAACATGGAGGTTGTGCAATAAAATATTATAATCCCTGTGTATCATGGAGTCCTTACTGAGGCTGGAGTGATGTGTTGTCAAGCTTATATAAGGACCATCTGGAAGGAGTGGTAGGTGGCCTCAGGGTATAAAACCATGAGGCTGTACAAAGGAATCCTGGCCCTGCTGTGCAGTGACCTCCACTAGAAGGGATGGTGGGAGGAGAGACTGTCAGAGATGGGAGGTTGTCAGGCATTATGAAACATGAGCTGGGGCTTTGGCAGACAACCCCAGGGGGTACAAATCTCTATAAAAACAAAATAAACTGGAAATAGTATGCTATAATACAGTTTTTTTCAGTGGTTTCTAAAATTTGTTCTTAACACACATTAAGAACAACTTTTAGAGAATGTTAAGAAGAACTTTGGATGTTCATCGCAGTCTCAGCTGTACTCATTAGCAGCGTACAGTCAGAAACACATTGATCCAAGCAGTTTGGCAAACAGAGTTTTGGTTTGAACTTTCATTTCTTGTTGGACTGAACCTCACAACCCTGATCTACAGAAGTTGAGTAACATGCTTTAAAACATGGCATCCAATGTATTATAAAGAATGAAAAGAAAAACTGTGGAAATCTCACTGGTTCATATATCTTGCAGTTGCTGTGACATCAGTGAGGCAGTCAAGCTTCATAAGACTGAAGGGTGAGTAGCTTCATGATCTGGTTAGGCTGCTCTATGGGCTTATTTCTGACTATAGTGTAATTACCCATCTTTTATTTTCCATAACACATTCAGATGGTTGCTGTTAGGTTTTTTTTTTTGTTCCTTGCTCCCCTCAGCACTTGGCCCCACTCTGGCCCTCACCACACCCCATCCCCATCATCTTACATTCTCCCAGGTCTTACCTTGCTTCCCTGATACCCTCGTGGTTTGACCTCCATGATAGAGCTGTCAAGATGGGGTGAGGTCCCTTGGATGCACATAACCAGCCATCAGGAGAGTGTCTAGGTTGGTGAGTGTGGGGCCTGTGTGTGCAGTGGGACCATCATTCTGCATGGGGGTTATGTTTCCTCTTTTCACCTGTTCTGTCCCTCAAGATTCAGGTGGCTCTGTTGCACATGCACATGCATGAGAACATGCATAGTGCAGCGCTAGCCTTCATCTTCCGACCCCCATAGCTGCTCCATTGCACTGCCACCTGTTGTCACCCAGGTGATAGTATGGCAGTGGAGCTGGCTGTCTGACCCCCCCCAGAGGGGGAGAGCATCTTCTGGGATGTGCGATCCTCCTCTCCCTGGCTTGCCATGGATAACCTGTGCTCATTCCTGAATGCAGCACTCTGGCATTGCAAGTGGTAGGGCTACCACTTTACTGACAGTTGGAACATTACTGTTACTTTTTATTATAACTGCGTTAACAAGGAAATTGTATAAAAGGGAATAACTGCTAACCACTTCTATGGGGAAAAGTCCCATCCATTTGATACCTAGTTAGCATATATGAAAAAAATCAATTAGCGTATATAAAAAATTAAGGTATATGAACCCAACCAGCTAGTTACACTGCATTACCGTGGCCCTCCATCCTGATGCCGCCACTGTTTCTCTTGTTCCACGACAATGCTCAGGTTTCTTTCTGGGAACACACAAAGGTATTTGAGCAATGTCCCATAATGATGATGATGCTAAAGTACTTCTGTGTGTGCCCCAGCCCGAAATGCATCACTCAAGCAGACTGCATACTGCTCCTGACTGCACACCACAATGCTTTCTACCACACATCATGCTGCATTCAGCTGCACACCACTCCTGACCACACACATTCCACTCTCTATCCTGACCCTGTAAAGGGAACCCAGTCCAAACGCCAAACCACATGCTAATGAACTGAAAGGGTGCTGACCCACAAACTTAACAGAAAAACAAACCAATGGTGCTGCATTCTGCAGGAAAAACACTGGGCACAAAAGCAGTTAATCCAAACTTTATTAAATCCTCAAAGAAAGCATGACACTTAGCGACAGTGCTGTGCTTCATATGCATGAGACCTCGTCAAGGAGCATGGCTTCACAGCAAGAGCTGCATTGGTTATAATGTAAATCCTTAAAGGTATAGTAACCTAAAATCTCTGCAGAGTGCCACAGTTGGTTTGTTTTTCTCTGTAAAGGGCAGACTGCTGGAGCCATGACTCCTTTTATAGGAGGTAAATGGCACAGGTTTATGCACACTCAGAAACAAAGAAATGGGTGCTTGCCAAAAAAGCAGACAGAAACAAACCGGAGGCAGCACTCTACAACCAAATAATAGTGTTACAAGGAAATAAATGCACATAAGTCAAGGAGTTCCAGTAAAGGTCAGGTAAGTCCATGGCACTAACCACAGTGGACTTGCCTAGTGCCGTGGACTTGCATGACCTTTGCTGGAACTCTTTTACTTATGGGCATTTATTTCCATGCATCACTATTATTTACTGTAGCTGTAGTGTGCTGCCTCCTGTTCATTTTTATAGGAGGCCCCTGCACTACAGAAACACTACAGGGACAAACAAAATCACAATTCCTGAAAACCCACAACATTATGGAAAAACACTATGTAAACTGGCACATAAAGGGAAGACGGGGTTAATACCCAAGTCTCTAGCAAATAAGCTAGCCCACCGTAAAACTTGTAAAATACTCTCCCTGAATGTTAGATCATTAAACTTAACTAAAATAGCAGAATTAGAAGCCAAGTCACTTAAATCAAACTTGGATATTATATTCATTATGGAAACATGGTGGGACTCAGATACAACTTGGATAAAAGAGATACCTGGCTTTAAGCTCTACTACAAGGACAGAGAAAATAGAAGAGGGGTTGGGGTCTGCATGTATGTTAAGTTACAGTCCTTTGAGCACCCATATTACACATCAACAGAAAGCATATGGCTTAACATTCAGCTTAGAGGACAGTCTCAAATCCTCATAGGCTCATGTTACTGATCACCATCATCAGATACTGAGTTCAAGGTCAAGTTCAAGTTCAAGTTTATTGCAGGAAAACTCTGTTGAACAAGCTTATTCACAAGGAGGTCCTGATACATTCATACATTCACAAGAAGGTTCTGAGACAGAAGTACAATCAAATAAGTTAAGAGGTTACATAATAATACACAATATACATAAGGAGCTCAGCTCCCCAGGTACACAAAGTTCATAATCGGAGGTAATACTGTTCATAAGACAATACATTACATACTTTAGGATTTCCTCAGAGAAATTAAAGTTCCTGGAGAAAGTAACAGTAATTACATAACAATAACTAGTATGTTAATAGGGATTCCACCTGAGACACTGGAAGTAGCTCAAGACAGAGCTAATGAAATGGGAAGATGGAACCTGAGATGTCATGGGGTCATTAAATTGGTGCCCCCAGGACAATATTCAGTTTAAAAACAGTTACAGTTATCTTTTGTTTAGCCGTAGCTAGTCTTTTGAAAAGGTTAACTGGGACAATACTGAGTAATTTCAGTGAGGATTGTAATAGATTCCAGATTGTTGGCAGTGAACATGATATAGCGCGTTTTCCAAAGGAAGTACGGGTCCTAGGTACATCGAGAAGGAGAAGGTCTGCCTTCCTAAGGGAGTAAACACTATGCGCTAAGTGAATTAAAGAGGATAGATATTGCGGTAGTTTGTTCTGGGAGAAGTTTTCAAGTCCAGATGCCGGCGTGGACTGTTCATCTAACGGTGAGCGAGGGCCAGCCAACTAAGGCATATAGATCACAGTGATGAGTTAGGGGAAGGGAGTTGGTGAGAAATCAGAGGGAGCGGTGATAGAGAACACAAACACACCAATGCACGATATTGCCTATCTAGCTAAAAAGGGCAATGTACTGATCCTGGGTGACTTCAATATGCCCTCAATAGACTGGAACTCTAACATAGGTGCTTCAACATGTGAAAAACATTTTTGTATCCTCCATAATAGATTTAGGCCTCAAACAAATTATCAAGGAACCAACCAGAGGAACAATATACTGGACTTGGTAATAACAAACATTGACAATAACATTTATAATCTATATATTTCAGACCCTCTGGGTAATAGTGACCACAGGTCTATCACATTTAACATGGACTATGAATTTCAAACCCCAATCAACAATTTAATGCTTAAAAATTATGATAATGCCAACTTTGAACAAATAAATAAATGTCTTCAAGTTATCTCATGGGATAGTTTACTTACCCCCTTCCCCTTGAGGAAGCATGCAACACTTTAAAAACAATGATTTTGGACTTACAAAACACATTTGTTCCAACTAAACAAAAATATAATAACAAGGGGAAAATCCCACTATGGTTTAATAATACAATCAAAAAATTAATTGGGCGCAAGGAAAAATTATCTTCACAGATAAAAAAAATGTCCTCTTAACAAAAATGAATATGTTTTAGGACAATACAAGACAGTTGTAAAATAATTAAAAAAATCAATTCAAATCTCAAAACGTAACTTAAAATTTAGAATTGCCCATTCAAAAGATAACCACCAGTCACTGTTTTCATTCCTCAATAATAAAAAAGGGAATATTAGACAAATTGGCCCACTAATAATAAATAATTCAGCAATTACAACAGATAAAGAATCTGCTGATACATTTAATAACTATTTCTCATCAGTAATCTCTAAAACAGATGGGTCACACATCAAAAGAAAGCCTATTTTTGAGACAAATAAAAACAACTACAAAATCAGTTACACTGACACTAGAACCATATCAAAATCCTTGAAAAAAAATATCAGTTGTGGACCTGATCAAATAAACCCCAGCTTTTTAATTGGAACTGCTAAGACATTAACCTTTCCTTTAACTATAATATTTAACAGATCACTATCTGATACCTCAATCCCCTCAGACTGGTTAACTGTCACTGTCATAGCAATCTTCAGAAAGGGAAACCATTCAAAAGCAGAGAACTATTGCCCTATTAGTCCCACATCCATCCCATGCAAATTAATGGAGAAAATTATGAAATCCATATGAGAGGCAGAAAGATAACACAAAATATTATAGATCTCTGCCAACATGGCTTCAAACAGGGACATTCCTGCACCTCCAACCTTATCTTCTTTTATAATGTAATTAGCCAGGGCCTCAACTCCAATACACCCATGGTTGCTATTCTTTTGGACTACATCAAAGCCTTTGACAAGGTGACTCATAGCATCTTAATAGTAAACTAATTCACCTAGGGTTCTCCTCAAATATAGTTAGATGGATAAACTGCTGGTTGACAAAGAGATCATAGTGGGTAAAAATCAATGGAGTACTGTCGGATGAGGAGAAGGTGACTAGTGGAGTGCCCCAGGGATCCGTCCTTGGTCCTACATCATTCAATATATTTATTTCTGACATGCAAATTGGTTTAAACAACTCAGGCCCAGATATTCAAAAGGGTTGCGCCATGCGCAACAGGGTTGCGCATGCGCAAGTCCTGCATTGCGCCATTCTGCGATATTTAGCAGGAGGCAGTTGCGCCACTGAAAACAGGTTGAGCAACAGCGCCAATGCAAATGAATGCATGCTCAACGGGAGGAGAACCATGCATAAACTACCGCAACCCGATATTCAGTCGGGTTGTGCGGAAGTTGATGCATCGCAAGCCCCAACCTGCGCCTGCACAACTTTGAAGCAAAAAAAGGATCAAGTTGAGGGCCACCCACAGGTGAGCTGCTCTATTGCAGAGCAACACAGCAGCTGACACCCGGGCTGGCCCCCAACTCAGTCCCTGTGCCCCACCAGCCCGATCGCGGGCAGAGCGTAAAACAACCCACCCCCACATCTCCCAATGCCCATCGCGGGCAGAAAGTAACATGAAACCCCAGCCCACACATCTCCCGATGCCCGATCAGCGGGCAGAAAATAACATGAAACCCCCAAAATAGCTCCGATGCCATCGCATGGCAGAACATGTATCAACCCCCAAATAAGCTCCTGATGCCCGATCGCAGGCAGAACATGAAACAAACCCCCAGTGCCCGATCGTTGAGGCAGAATGTATAAAGCCCCCAACCCGAATATCTCCTGGTGGTCCAGTGGACCATGTTATTTTCTGCCCGCGATCGGGCATTGGGAGATGTGGGGGTTTTGTTACTTTCTGCCCGTGATAGGGCATTGGGAGCTGTGTGGGGAGTGTATTCAGGACATACTGCCCTGATCGGCTGCAGGGTGAGGCGCTGGTCCCTTGACAGCTGCTGCCTGGCAGGGCGGCCAGGCGCAAGTCCTCGGGGATTGGCGCACCTACATGCTAATGGCATGCAAATGGAACCATAAATAGATGCAAATAGCCCCCCCTGCGCCTTGCATGAATTATGGCCCCATTTGCATGTCACCTTTTGAATATCGGAAATTTGCGCATGGCGCAATGGTACTTGCGCCACCGCAAGTTTAATGCTCAACTCTGGCAACTTGCAGTGGTGCAAGTTCCACTGCGCCATGCACAGTGGCTGTGGCTGGGCGTGATATTCAAAGGAGTTGCTCAATAGCGCAACTCCTTTGAATATCGCCCTAGCCACACCCCTCTTATAACTATTTTGAAGCAGCGCGGGGGGCTTCACGCCTCAGAATGGCGCAGTTTGAATATCTGGGCCTCACTGTCTAAATCTGCTGATGATACAAAATTGGGGGGTGAGAGTGGATTCTGACATTAACAGACACATGCTCACAAAAGATCTTGCATCCATTGAACAATGGGCATATATAAATGGGATGCACTTTAATATTGATAAGTGCACTGTATTACATTTTGGAGTTAAAACCCCCAAACAAGTACATACATTAAACAATACTATAATAAAATCATCTAACTGTGAGAGATACCTGGGAATTTTGGTTAATAATAAAATTTCATCTGCTGACCACTGTAATCATGTAGCCGAAGTCTCCAACGCACTTCTTAAAAGAATTAATTGTACTTTCATTTCAAAAACAGAGGAATGTATAATTCCTCTGTTCAGGACTCATATCAGACCATATTCAGACTACAGGTTGCCTGTTTGGAGCCCATACCTGATAAAGGATATTAACAGAATAGAACAAATCCAGTGAAGGGCAACCAAAACGGTCCCATATCTAGCACACATGACCTACTATGATAGATTCCAAAAAACAGGTCTTCATTCACTTGAATTTAGGCGAAGTAGAGGTGATCTTTTCTTTCTTTTTGAGACTCTACAGTCGCCAGCTTTAATGAAACAATGTGGCATTACTATGTCACAAAGAAAAATAGTACCAAGACTCCACAAAAAACAAATACTAGTTAGCAAAGCTAAAACGAATAGACTCAACTTCCACTCCATAAGAGCCCCTAGACTATGGAATAAACTTCCACAGGAACTAGTCAACTGTAACACCTTCAATTCATTTAGACAGGGTCTAGATGATTGGCTATCTTCCAATTATCACCAGGTTCAGTGACCCACAGTTTGTGGGGGACCATCCTGATGGGCCTTGGCCTACTTTTGTCCCACTATACCAAGTAAACCTAGTAAGTAAAATCACTAATGTGCTTTCCACTACACAGTGGAAAATCACTGCACTACAGAAAAACACTAACAAATACCAATAGACTATGGAAAATCCCTACACTATGGAAAAACAATGGGCACAGTAAACAATGTCAAGCCTGATGCATTATATAAAATAAGCATTTGTCAATGGCGACTGTTGATTGCTTTGCTCCATTGAGCTCGCTCACTCCCCCTCTGCCAGTTGCTCGTTCTGTCTGTTGGAGTTGCAGGCTGAGCTTTTGTACTGGGCTCATGTCTGGATTGGCAAATTTGTCTGCCCACAAAGAAATCTGCAGCTGTCCTGACAGAGCTCCGTTGAGGTTACTCATTCCCCCTCCCTCACCCGCTCGTTCTGTTTCTCCGGGTGCTGCAGGCTGCCCTTTTGTACTGGGCTCCTGCCTCTGTTGGCATCTTTGTCTGCCCACAAAGAAATCTGCAGCAGTCCCGACTGAGGTCAATTGCTGCCGCCATGTTCACAAACAATATTACAGTAGCAACGTTCCACCCAGCAATGATGGGTCGCTCCCTTATTGCAGCCAATCGCTGATGCTGCAATGATGAGGCAGCCCCCGATTGCTGCAGCGAAAACGTTTCTAAGTTGTGGCATGCTGGCTGAACTAGTGTCAGCAGCAGCGTGCCATCCCATTGGGGAACAGGGGCCAAGCCTCAAAAGGCAGTGGAGGCACTGGCTACAACAGTGCCGCGCCTCCACAACCTGCTTCTGGATCAAGCTGCTGCAATATGTTTCTTGTGCATGCATGCAGTCAACATAATAAACGAAGGCATGGTTCAGCATACTTTTGGAATAATACTATCTTGGGGTCAGACAAGCTCATAAAGGCTACTTGCCCTTGGGGCTTGTAGCATTATAGTTTATTCAATCCCTCAGTAGTATTATTTACGTGTACATATCACACTTTGTCATCATTTCTTCTGTATCTGTCTGTCTGTCCGTCTGTCTGTCTGTCTGTCTATCTATCTATCTATCTATCTATCTATCTATCTATCTATATCTTACAACTCTGTGGATAAGATATGGCCAGCAATTATAATGACATTATCTGTCCATTGTATTGTGTGCATACAGTACCTGGGCAAGGATCTGGTGGAGGAGGCTTCAATTTGACAGGACTTGGAGAGACTATGCCATTTGAAGGTTTGGCATGTCTGTTCACCTTTGGGGCTATAAAGATAAAAAAAAGAAAAAAACAGCTTGTTATATAAACTTAAATTTAACTAACTGCTTGTATTGTTAGATGGGTACATTTTGGATGTATGGAAAGGGGGATTACATAAGTTTCAATATGTACAAAGTCAACTGTTGAAATCATAACTTGTATAAGCTGTAAGTGCAGAACAGTGACTCAGACAGCAGGTTTCATGTTCAAAGACAACAATTCCAATTACTATTTTTCCAACATCTACAGGAAGAGGAAGACTGACGTGCACGCAATGACACTACTTTTTACATAAATTCTATTAGTAATAGCTTTTCCAGAGAACAGTAAGTAGATAATAACCCACGACAGGGCCTGCATTTCCGCAAGCAATTAGACATGACAGGGTGTGGGTGAGGCTGAAATAACTGCACACCTATGGGTGTAGTAAGGCCTGACGCTGCAGGTTGTGGGCCTTATGGCCCCTGGAAGGGCAGTTATCTCAGCCAATCCCACATCCTGGAGTGTCTTATTGCACTTACAAATTGTGAAAACTGAGGAAAAAATTAAATAAAAAAAAGCCAACTTTTTTTTATTAAAAACAGGTAATTTCCTTTGTTAAAAGTAACTAGTAAAACTGAATCCCTTCCCACCTGTCAGTTATCTGTCTTTAGAAAATGGATAAAAGTATTCCAGGCTTCTGATTGGCTGAGGGACTTCTCTAGCTGGGCATCCATCAGACAACAGGTCCCGGCTATTAAAAGTACCAGCCCAGCCAACCCCATTACCAGAATCCTGCTTCCCAGCCTGGTCTGTAATTGGCTAAAACCCCCTCATTTCATTTTCAAATACCCACCATTTTTTCCTCTTGCTTAGCGAGAGCTGAGACCCGATGCCAGTCTACAAGACGTTCTCCTGATAAAATGTTAAATGTAATGACTACCCCTCCTAAAATGTCCACAGCAAAGCCAATAGAAAAACTGCAAATCAACCTCTTTTCACAAAGTTACTTTTCTTTTTCTCTATTAGCTCGCTTCACCTCTCTGACTTCCATGTTCCCACTTTCAAAATCAAAAGCCGAGAACAGTTTTCATTTTCAAACTATTAGTGCTGCCACGTCATGTACTCACCACCACTCACATTCCTTACCAACTTGCCGATGCTTACCCCCTTAACCCAAAGACAAGCAACTCTATTTTTCCAGCTAAAAATCAACTTACAAAGTCCAGCACAGCCACAGCGCTTCCATGCTTGATCATAGTATGCTTCATATAAATCGAAACTGCACTGCATCCTCACCCCATTTCACAAAGAACTCTAACTACATTATCTGTACTGCTGCCTCTAAGGAATCAACATAAAAACTAAAGAAACATTGGGGTGGGGGTTGGTGGATCGGATCCACAAACAACCAACAATGTAATACAAAACACTAAGTTATTAAACAAAAGGCTAACAACTGCACTGCCTCTGTTGGCAAGTATGCCAATAGAGCAGTAGGGGCACTACTTTACTATCAAAAGCACTTTAAATACATTTCTACTAATTTTGTAATAATTTTTCTAATTTTTTTTTCCTTTTTTAAAAATACACATATAACCCATTTTCTAAGCTCAATAATACCCTCCAGGGTAGGCGGCATGTGCTATACCCACCCTTCCAGGGGCTATAAGGCCCTCCACCTGTGATGTCAGGTCTCATTATGCCCCAGGGCGGGTGGGTGTAGCCCAATACCACCCACCCTGTTGGGTATTATTGCTTGCTTCTATACATTCAATAGATGGTATGTTTGTTATGGAACGTAGGACTAACTTCAGCAGATTTCCTCTGGCAGAATGTTCTCCCATTTACATGTAATAAAAGGCCTTATATGGCGTCATGGTCACTGTTTCATATGTGCCAGAGTAAAGAGCAGAGCTTGCACGGGCAAGCTTGTAAGAGTAAGGGGGATTTTTCATGATCACCAATGAAAATCAGAAATTAAATCTATGAATAGTACTTCATTTTATTTTTTTAATCTGTTCATGTGTGTGTAGAGGAGGCCATAAGAGGAAAAATGTTTTTTTTTTTTTGTTTGTTTGGTTTTTATTGAGATTTAAGGGAGTTTTACTATTTAGGGCCTTGTTAAAGTGTTTCAGTGAGAGTAAAGTTGGCAACCATGTTTGTGAATGCATTCTAGAAAGTGTGAAATAGGACATGAATTCTGTATGTGATTTGCCCAAATACAAAATCCCACTAAAACTTTTTCATACCTGGGCATTAGACTAAGGTAAATGTATGGGTGCCAGGCAGTGTCAGCCAATCAGATAGCAGGATTTTTCTTGCCCATTTTATAAAGAGGAATTAATGTACACCCAGGGTGAATTGGAAGGCATGAGGCCAATGGCCGAGTGACTGTCAATGCACCCAGAAAGTTCATTAATTCTCAAGAATCCCAGGCCCTTGAGTGGGTTACTGGATTTTTTTTAATAGAAAAAGGTTTTCTTTTTCTTTAGTTAGGTTGTTGTTGCTAGGTAGAATAGGTGAGTTTGATAACAAAGGCCGTATGCCTTTGAAGAACCCAGGAACTGCACTTATTTTGAAGAAACCTATGCCCTGTTGTAGGTTTTAGTGTTTAAAAAGTGGAGAAAAAATGTATTTTAGTGGAAAAAGGTTTTGTTTTCATTTAGTTAGGTTGTTGCCAGATAGATTAGGGCAGGTTAGTTATGAACTGTGCAGTTTCTAGGTAAATAATCAATGGTCAGATTTTGTGTTTTAACCAATTAAGTTGTTAGAGTTGGTCAGATTTTTATATTCCACTTTATAAAGAGGCTTAACTCAGCATGACTATCTTAAAACTCTACACATAGCAATAATTGGAGGAATGGTCAGATGTATGGCAGCTCAGATTCAGTGCAAAGAAGTGCAAGGTAATGCACCTGGGAAACAAAAACCCAGGGGAAGAGTACACAATGGGGGTGAGATACTGACAACAGTAAAAATGGAAAGGGACCTGCGGGTAATTATATCAGATGACCTAAAGGTGGGCAAGCAATGTGAGAAGGCAGTAAGGAAGGCTGAGGGGATACTGGGATGCATAGGGAGAGGCATCAATAGTAGAAAACAGGAAGTTGTTATCCCTCTGTACAGAAAGTGGGTGAGACCCCATCTGGAGTACTGTGTGCAGTTCTGGAGACCCCATCTCTGCAAAGACATAGACAGAGTGGAAGCTGTCCAGAGGAGGGCAACCAAAATGGTGCAGGGTCTGCACCAGAAGACATATGAAGAAAGACTAAAGGAGCTTAATATGTATACCCTTGAGGAAAGAAGGGAGAGAGGGAACATGATAGAAACTTTCAAGTACCTCAAGGGAATCAACAAAGTCCAAGAGGGTAGCATCTTTCAGAAAAAGAGATGCAAGAACAAGGGGCACAATTTGAAGATAGAGGGGGACGGCTCAGAGGTAATGTGAGGAAGTATTTTTTCACAGAGAAGGTTGTGGATGCATGGAACAGCCTCCCTGATGAGGGTGTGGAGTCAAGAACAGTGGGGGAATTCAAGAATGCATGGGACAGACATAAGGCAGTCCTAGTGGGGGGGGGTAGGAGGAAGTAAGCTGTTGGTTAACTAGGATCTGCAGCTTATCTGTTAGGTAGGAAAATGTGCAGACTAGGTGGGCCAAGCGGTCCTTATCTGCTGTCACATTCTGTTTCTATGTTTCAATTCACTATCATCGTTTTAACTTACTGAAATTTTAAAGTGGATAAAGTAGAACATTTAGGAGCACTGTGACTTGGGTACAATTTGTGATTTACCAACATTACTGTGTGTATCTGTTTAAAATGCAATGTTGGTCCATTAAAGAGCAACTCCCTGTTATCATAAAAAACTTTAAAACACTAGATTTACACCAATTATGTTTTAACTTTATTGTTTTCTGGTTATTTATTTTCTTTTACATTCACCTGCTGTTGGTCTTCTATATATAGAGGATAATGCCTGATGTACAGGTGATAACCATGGTGTAATCACCTTGAGTGGTTGCTAGGGCATCAGTAAACCTCAAGAACACAACTTGAGAGGTTTACCATTGCCCTAGCAATCATGAGAGGTGATTATACCATGGTTATCACCTGTACATCAGGCATTGTCGTTTATAACGTATGGGACTCAACATGAGATGTTACCCCCCCACCCCCATCCAAACACAAGTAATTTAGCCTTACCTTATTAATGAATTTGCACTATGGCCACATGATTGTGTAGGAAAATAATTTATTAGGATACGCAGACTGAACTACAGCAGGATGAAATAGCACCAGAGTTAAAATCTTGATCAGACATGGTGATCGCTAGACTCAGTAACAGTAAACTGTAACAATTGAAATGTTATTTGAGTACTGTATTGAGACTAACAATCACATTCAGGGTGTGCAGAATACTAGATAACACTGGCCTTCCATTTTGTAAACCCACTGCTATGACATAGGTGAGAAAGATTTATAAGGTTCAGACATCACAACAGTGGAATTACAAGGTTGTAAACAGCTTAATTTTAGTGGGTAATAAGGGCTACCCATAAATTATATTGTTGATAATGCAGCAATTATTTCACTGAGTCTTTCAAAATGTGCCTGACTCTCCCCTCCTAACCACACAATTGCTGTTTGTAACATCACAGTTTGTTGCTATGGTAAGCAGTATGATGTTGGAAACAAAGGCACTGTGAGGTTAACAGAGGAGAGGCAAATGTTTTCTTAGGACTACCAAGATGTGCTGTAAATTTTGAAAAGAAACATTGAAAATGAAAAAAAAAATGTATTCTCTAGTAAATTGTAACAGCTGAAACATTTTTGAAAGCACATTCTGAAGTGCAGAGTTGCTCTTTACATTAGTCACATTACCAGGTCAGGGTAAGGTGCCATGAGATTTTCCTGTCAGGACACCTGTGCTGCCTCACTAATTGCACTAAGTGTTTCTGCCATGTAAGTCCATTTTCCCATATAGATTACTATTCCAACAGCATGCCGCCATGGATCACCACTCAAGTGAAATTCTGAGAAAGGAAAAGTGAAGGGGTTGTCTGGATTCAAACCCACAATCTCTTATTTATGAGGCTGTAGACCTTTCCACTATACCACAAAGCTGACACAGCAATGAAGCTCAGCTCTATAGCTTTAGAGGTTAAAACCATGCCAGGAGACAGGACATTCTCATTCCTGAGATGATAATGACGTCCCTGACAGAAGAATTTCCTTACAGGAGAATCTTAGTCCTGAGAGGAGAATTTCCTGCCAGGAAAATCTTGCGGCACCTTTACCATGATACTTGGTTGATATAGTATATCGAAAGGAGAAATGCAGCCTGGATGAAGTGTGGAACTGGGTCACTGGGACAGATATTGTGTCACAAGACTGCAGGAAAGAAACAGAACTCTGACAAATGAGATTATAGCATGGTTGTTGGAACGATGCACCCTCTGGATCATCAAATGGGAAGAGTACTGGACATCAACTATTGCGACATCACCTGGGCCACTGGAACATGTTGCTTCTCTAGTTCCTCAAAGAAAAGCATGCTGTACAAATGACTGTCTCAATCATACAAGGACACACTGCCTCTCTGCATCTGTTAGACACCACCTGAAAAGGAAGCCATGGCCTTACTGGGTAATGATATGCAGGTCACAACTGCCTCTCATGCTAGACACATGCAAGGTCACTTTTTATATTCTGTGGTTGGTGTGGTACATGCAGTTTATAATAGGTGCAAGTCACGTTAATGCCTTAGGGCTCTGTCACTTTAAGTAAAAAAAAAATATTTAAATAAACTGCTGCCTTTTTCTTTCTACTTAAGGATCAAATCACATACAGTACATTAGCAATGTTTGTTTATGTTGTACATTCAGTGCAGGAAATAATGCTGCCTCATTAAATCAATATCCTTATCTTAAAGCAGCTTCTGTGTCTCTGTTCTTTTTGCTGATTCTTCCCTACAAGGCTTGGCCCAATCTACGTAAATTACTATAAATTATCTACCCCCGCTGTCTTCAGTCATCAATTACACCTGTTGCTGCTTTCCTAACAATACATATTTTTTCCTCCTTTGTACCTTCTTTATTTTTCCTAATCTCATTTCATATCTTCCCTCACTCTCCTTTCCCTTTCCTTCCCCCTTCTCTTCCTTTCCTTTTCTCTTGCCTCCCCCATTCCTCTCCTTCCTTGGCTTCTTGTTCTATGTGTCTGTGTTATAACTTGAACTGTTTAGCTTGATTGTCTTAAGCCTTGTACCCCTTCATATGTTTCTGTGAAAATGAATCATTATGGTTATGATACACTTTTTTACCTTAAGATATGGTCTGTACTAAAGGAATAACATTATTGATGGGAATAAGACCATAATTTATTGTAGGAATAAGTAGATTACTGGTGTTGTTTTAACCATAGAGATAGAGAAAGAATATACATTTACAGGCAAAAAGAAGATTTCTGATTAATTTGTATGATATTCAGTTTCTCTATTTCATTGACTTTATATTCAAAGGAAACAGATAAAATAATATGAACATACGAACATATGAAATTTGCGAGCAGATAAAGGCCTAGAGGTCTATCAAGTCTGCTCGAATGTGCAGCTAGCACCCCCTTATTCTGCAGCTGCTCCTCCCTTCCACCTTTCCCCTTCATTAACCCTCCCCCTTGTCCTGTCCCATCCCCTTTTGAAGCAGTCCACTGTTCTACTGGATACCACTTCTGTAGGTAACGCATTCCACCCAGCCACCACCCTCTCTGTAAAAAAGTATCTCCTCATCTCCCTCCTGAACCTTCCTCCCTCCAGTCTCATATCATGGCCCCTGGTGGCCCTCCCTTCCCTTACTAATATTTTTCTACCATGTATATGTTAAAACAACATTTAGGTTTCACTATATTTTTTATATTTTTTGTTTATTAGCACACTTAGGCACAGGTGTAGTAATTTGGTTATTGATGTCTTAATTTGATGATGTCAGAGGTTGTACTTAAGAGACTTTGTATCTCCTGCTAGCCGTACTCGCTTTGAAGGCAGGAACGCCGAAGTGCAGGGGTTCCTGGTTCATTTATTACTGACAATAAAAGTCTACTTTAGTGTTTATTTTCCATCTGGAGTGCTCCTTTTCTCTTTGTTTGCATCTGTTAGACACCACCTGAAAAGGAAGCCATGGCCTTACTGGGTAATGACATGCAGGTCACAACTGCCTCTCATGCTAGACACATGCAAGGTCACTTTTTATATTCTGTGGCTGGTGTGGTACATGCAGTTTATAATAGGTGCAAGTCACTTTAATGCCTTAGGGCTCTGTCACTTTAAGAAAAAAAAATATTTAAATAAACTGTTGCCTTTTTCTTTCTACTTAAGGATCAAATCACATACATTAGCAATGCTTGTTTATGTTGAACATTCAGTACAGGAAACAATGCTGTCCCATTAAATCAATATCCTTATCTTAAAGCAGCTTCTGTGTCTCTGTTCTTTTTTGTTGATTCTTCCCTACATGACTTGGCCCAATCTACATAAATAACTATTAATTATTTAAATAAGCTCTACCCCTCTGGCTTCAGTCATCAATTACAGCTGTTGCTGCTTCCAGAGTGCCACCCTGACTGGGGTCAGCTTGCTATTGTCCTGGGAACATGTCAATTCGCTCCCCGACAATTCGCTCCAGCAACAGTTGCTTCCCTGACAAATTCACTCCCTGACAATTTTCTCCCATGATATATTGAACTCAGCTCAAACAAGAATTACAGCAGAAGTGCTAGTTTTAAAGACCTTGAGCATACTAGATCATCTGGTGGGTCAAATGGCACCCACCTGGAGGTAATATAAAAGTATATATTGTGGGAGCAAATTGTTGGGGAATAAACTTGTCAAGGAAGCAATTGTCACAGCAGCTAATAGAATTGACAGGAGTGAATTGATGTGTAGCCTATTGCCCCTGCCTCTCTTGGTCTTCTTCCGCAGCTAGTGGTACTGGTAGACCACACCTAACTAGGTCAGCCTTTGCTTTTCACTCTCCCCCTACAAATGGGAAGGGAACCACTACTGGCAGCTGTCACTCATTGGAACTGTTCCCAATCAGAGCTGATTCTAGTTTGTCCTGCCCTGACTGGGTGAGGCCATCCTTCTGGTGGCTGGATGCATTCTACCTGTTAAAGCTAACAGGCACTGTTTCAATTTATAAATAAAAAAATCAAAGCTTGTTTGATGTCAGTATTTGGCTTTTGTACCACTGCATATCGCTTGCTTCTGTTTGTTAGGTTAGGGTGTCAGCTGCTGTTACTAATGGAGAATTCTTGAAACCACCTCCTCCCTTTGGATGCCATTTCCTGATGCTAAGGATAGGTAGCAATACTGCCCTGCAGGAGTAACTGACAGGGATGTTGGAAAGGAGCCACCACTTCAGCCAACTGACTGGGACTCATGGGGAACCCCATATCTTGAGGTGAATCCTCTACGTTTGTCTCAGCCAGACAATGTTTCCTCACATTCCTACCCAGTATCTACAATGACTTTTCTTTAAAAACAGGTCTTGCAGTTCTATAACAAAATCCACATGGGTCTTGCGCAAGCCAACTCCATGCTCTGTAAGGCGATAAGCCCACATGCTGGGCAACCACCAGCAAAGAGATTATTATTTTTTTTATAGCAGCTGGCTGGACTGGGAAAATAAAAAGTAGAACTCAGTTATTCATTGTTTTATAAATGAGCAAATGACCAGCTCTGTGCTCCTAGAGTGAATGGCCCTGGGAATGCAGGGGCACTTCATAATGGTCCATACTCAATCACAAATGACTGGTGCATAGTAGTATAACAACCAAAAAACTAGGACAGAGTACTAGAAGGAAGGGGTTAAACTGAGCACTGTGGCAGAGAAAAGGGACCAAGAAGTGATCATCAGTGACTCCCTCAAACAATCAAGCCAGTGTGAAAAAACCTATAGTAAGGCTAATAGGATGCTACAGTGTATCGGAAGAGGTATTGTCAGCAGGAAAAAGGGGGGACTATTACCTCTATATAGGTCACTGGTAACGCCACACCTGCAATACTATGCTCAGTTCTGGAGTCCTCAACTAAGGAAGGTCAGAAACAGGCCGGAGATGGTGCAACGTAGGTTGACCAAGATGATTCAGGGCTAACAGGGCAGGTCACACAAAGATCGTCTCAAGGCATTGGACATGTACTGACTGAAGACCAGGTAAGAGAGGGGCAATGGGAGAGACCTTCAAGTTCCTGAAGGGACTGAACATGGTGGACTGCTGGGAATTATTTTGCATGAGTATAGAGTCTAGAACCTGAGGTCATGAGTGGAAACTGGTTGGGGAAGGTTTAAGAGGGATCTGAAGAAGTTCTATTTTATGGAAAGGGTGGTGGAGCCATGTAACAGTCTGCCAGAGGGGGTAGTGTATGCCAAGTCCATAAAAGGTTTCAAGCATGGCTGGGACAGAGTGAAGGGACTGGTCGTTGTTCAGGTCAGTAGCAGTAGGGAGGAAAGCAGGGAGAATGGACCAGGAATGATAAAACCCTGCATAAACAATAGGTACTAGGGCAGATAGGAATGCCAGGCAAATGGGATGGACCTGTGGTCTTTTTCTGTTGTCATTGTCTATGCTTCTATGTGACCATTTAGCACCAGTCTCTTATTTTGTATCTGGTTGTACTAGCATAATTGGGTCACAAGCCTTTCCCTGCACCTTCACTGAGTCAGTGGTGACTGTGCAGGGAAACACACAGAACTGCCATAAATGTGGGGATAATGCACCTCTGAGCCATGGTTAGTTAATTGTTGACCCCCATACCTTTTGCCACAGGCTACAGAACCACCCTGCCCTGTACAGTAGGACTATCAGAGACAGTTCAACAGGGGAACACAGGCTTGAGAACTTGGAAGAAAGATCCGATGGGGAAGGGTTTTGTTGGCGTAAAGCATAGGTATGAGGTGTCACTGATCAGCTCCTGTGAGGGACAGTCTAGGGAGGGGGATCCACTGGATTCCAGGGAGACATGTGTGTCTGGGGTTGGATGAGAAGGTTACTGAACCTGCATGTCAGGAAAAATCAGATTGGCTTAACTCATTGTCTCCTAGCAAATGCCAGTAGTTGGTGGTAAAATATACTGCTGTGTCCTGAGGATGACCACAGAAGTCAGCTACTGAGTTCCAGTGTACCCTTGCAACATCTGGAGAAGTCACATATATTTTAATGTATAACACAATAGAATAGAATATATATTTGATTGCATACCACCATTGGAAAGGTAATTTTGTGCTGAACAACTTTGCCACTGATATTTTGTGTATATCAGGTATACTTTAGGGGTTATTTGCATTTGTTTATGGTATGGTGTGTGTGGCTTATGTTGCCTTTTTAAGTGAAAAAAAATATTTTGTTTGCTGTTTTGAGCAGCATAGAACAAAATGAAATTACTTATTATTACTTGTATATCACCATTTGAAAGGTAATGTTGCGCTGAACAACTTTGCCACTCATATTTTGTGTCTAGCACTTATAGTTTTTGAGCTATAAGGATTTGTTTGTGCCATGCTGTCTGTGACTTTATTTTGCTTAGAAAGGCACAGGATTCACTGTTAACAGTATACTGTACAGGAGACAAGTGGTAAAACAGAGAGAGAGCTCCTGTGGAGGCAATGAGTTAAAGGTGTGAGGGTAGAGGAAGACTGTTGCAGCAGTGACAGGTACTGTACCTGGGCTCTGGTCATGGCAGAGCATACTGCTACAGGCTTTTATCCATGCCCAGAAATCCATGGGAGGTGCAAGCCAGGATTTCACAGGCACAAACCCTACTTGAGAATGTGAATGAATCAGGTTGGGAATGTAAGTATAGTGCTGTGGTCAAGAGCACTGAGTTGCAAACCTGGAGAACTGTGTTTGTATCCCACAGTCACCATTTACATATTATGTGACCATGAGCAAGTCACTTAACTTTCCTGTGCTCCCAGGAGACACCTGGAAACAAGCCTCAACTTAGCATGTCCTTGCCTAGACCTGGCAAAAAGAAATATAGGTGAGGGGGTACAGGCAAAGTGGGCAAGCATTAAGGATGCAATATTTGAAGCAACATCCCATTGTGTTAGAGAGAAAAGGAAGTGCAAAAGAAGAAGGAAACCACTTTGGTTCTCAAAAACAGAAGCAGAAAAAGTCAGAGCCAAAAGGCTGGCCTTCAGGAAATATAAGGGAATGCAGCAGGATGAAGAAAGGGAGGCATACCAAACTTCCTTAAAGGAAGCAGGGAAGGCAGTAAGGCAGGCAAAGACCCAAACCGAGGAAACACTAGCACAAACAGTAAAAGAAGGTGACAAGACTTTCTATAGATACATTAGTGAAAGGAGAAATTCCAGAGGGGGTATTGCTAAGATCAAAAGGGATAAGGAGGCATGTGAGGAGGAGGACCACGTAAAAGCATCTATCCTAAATAGATACTTCTGCTCAGAATTTACTGAAGAGAAGGTAGGGCAGGGCCCACAGCTCAGTACCATGGACACAGGGAGAGGGAGGTGTGCATTAGAAAAAATGATTTTTCTAACGAACTAGGAATTAGAAATAAATAAGGATGAATAATGAATAAGGAATTAGAAAAAATTAGGAAAAAAGATGGCGGCCACACTGGGCTGCCGTCTGTGAGCTCCGAAATTTGGCCCGGACTTTTTGTTAATTTTACTATAGGTTTATCATTTTTCTGCTATTTACTTATTTTATTTTGTAGTCTTAAGCAATATTAGCATTTATTTACTGCAGTTATAGGAGAAAGCTATTTATTATTCTGCCTGGTTATTTTAAAATTGAGACACTTCCGATATTCGAAGAGAGAGACTAGAGAGACTGGCCTGTGTGGAGTCGCCTGGCTTGCTGGCTTGCGGTGCGCCATGGGCTGCATGTTGTGGGCTGCGTGTTGTGTGCTGATTCTCCAATTGGATTCTGTGAGGGACTCGGTGGCTGGCAGCTTGGAGGCTCCGCGGCCACCTCTGGGCGGTGAAAGAAGCTGAAGGAGTTACTAGCGTTGGAGTAGCAGTTTCAACACAGGAGTGCAATGTAGCCAGACCACAGGAGAAGGGGTTGCCGGTTCCTAGTGAGAGTGGACCGGCCGGAAAAAGAGGAAGTGGATAGCGGGCAGTGAAGACTGTCTATAAACTTTTTCCACAACTTTGGAAAGTTCTGGTTCCCCAGTCCAGACAGGGAGACGGGTCTCTCTGCCACCGGAGGGTGGTGGGGTTTATCTTGCTCCCTAGGTGAAGCAGGGGCACCACCGGAGGGTAGTTTTGCCTGCCTCACCATAGCGAGGGTTGGGTAGTGCTGGAATTTGCAGTGGAAATACATATGGCATCTGTCTGCTCTTCATCCTGCAGGACTTTAGGTGACTAAGAAATTTAAACGTTTGGAAGCAAGTTGGAACCGCGTGGATTGTTCGATTTGGTGAAGTATCCCTGAATTGTCTCTGTTTTTGGCCAGCATGTGTTAGCTACTGGGAAATTTAAAACTGAGTTCAATTATGACTGATTCAGTCTCGTGAGAGGAGATTGACTAAAGGTTGGACCATACTGAAGTGGTGAGAGCACATAGGTGTGGACATAAAAAAAAAGACCTTGGAACTCTTGTTTTATTTTTATTTTTAGGCAAATAAAAGTATTGGCTTTAGACTAAGGGGTTTTTAAAGTTATGGGCCAATTTAATGC
Organism: Neoceratodus forsteri; assembly: GCA_016271365.2. Lineage (NCBI taxonomy): Eukaryota > Metazoa > Chordata > Ceratodontiformes > Ceratodontidae > Neoceratodus > Neoceratodus forsteri. The sequence continues at coordinate 434,350,882 of CM028135.1, read as the reverse complement.
TAGGGGTTCTGTATAGTGTGGAAAGCTCCTCTCCTCCACAGTGGTGAGAGTACTGTGGGTGGGGTAGAAAGATAAAGCTCTTTGACAAATTTAAAGCACAATTTTGACACACTGATAGGGGTATATTTTGTTAATAGATGTTGTATTTATATTTTGATATTTGAGTGTTGTGCCTATTAGTTTTATTTAAAATTGTTGGTAAATTTTGTAGAGTAGTTATTTATATAAGTTTGAGTGGGGTTTATTACTGTTGATTTTCTGTGGTGTTAATTATGTGCTGGAATGATAATAGGATAGTCGGGTATTATTCCCCCTCTAGGCTCAGGGACCTTCGTCCTTTCTCCTGTCCCCCCTCTGTCACCGGGAGTCTATAGAAGTTGTAGTGCTCTGGGGATTGTGAGGGGGAGGAGGAGGGCTGGTGCTGGGCCTGGGGGGGGAATAGAACGGAGCAGGCGGATAGGGATAGTGGGGTCAAGGAGACGCCCTGGGGCGAAATGGACACAGGAAAGGGGATCTCCCTGTTTGGTACCCATACCCAAGGGTTCTGATTATGATCAGCAGGTAAGGCGGTCATCTTCGGATGTTCATCCTACTCAGGCGGTGTTGTGCAACACCAGGTCTATTAAAAACAAGATGGCTATTATAGCTGATCTTGTTGGGTCATCTGACCTGGCGTGCATCACCGAGACTTGGCTGGATGAAAATGCTGGGCCAGTCTTAGCAGCAGCAGTTCCAGCCAGGTACTCGGTGATACACCGCCCGAGGCAGGATCATAGGGGTGGGGGTGTTGCCATATGTTTTAAGTCAGAACTGGGCATGGTGGAGGTACTGGTGGGAGTCACCAGATCCTTTGAGTGTATCTCAGGCGAGGTGGGGTGCAGGATACTTCGTATACCATCCACCAGGTGAGTGAATGTTTTCCTGCAGGAAGTCGCGAGACTTCATTGTTGACATGACATTGGGGTCCCCCAGATGGTTGGTTCTGGGGGACTTCAATGCCTGGGTCGACGATGAACTCTCATGTTTTGGTCAAGACTTCCTCCAGTTAATGATATCACTGGGCTTCACACAGGTTGTTTCCTCCTCGACCCATATTGGTGGACATTCCTTGGACCTGGTGTTCCTTCTGGGGATGGAGATATCTGACTTGGTGGCGGAACCGGTCGGATGGTCCGACCATCACTCCATTAGGCTCAGTTTTGAGGCCACCCCATTAGGTCAGCCCCTTCGGAGATGGTCCGTACCGCCCTTTAAGGGGTGTGTCCCCGGTTGATCTGATGGCGGTACTGGACCTATCAGGCCTACTGATAGATTGCTCTGATCTAGGGGACCTGGTACATGCTTATAATAAGGCGGTGACAGGGGCCCTGGATTCTATTGCACCTGTTCGTGTTCGTCCTCTCACTCTTCGCCCCAGGTCTCCTTGGTTCGATGAGGCCGTGAGGGAGTTGAGGAGGGTTGGACAAAGGCTGTAGAGGCGTTGGCAGAAGTCCGGTTTGGATGATGACAAACTTAGTTTGATGGACCACTATATGGCCTATCAATCCGCAATCTCTCATAAGAAGGCAAAATTCCTGTCCAGAGAGATTGCGGCTGCACAGAATAGACCAGCTCAGCTCTTTCAGACTGTGGACAGATTGTGCAATCCAATCTGTCTTCAGCCCAGAAGAGCCTTTTCTCCAGAACGGTGTGAGGAGTTTGCTCTCTTCTTTGCAGATAAGGTTGCCAAAATCAGATCGGATGTCCGTTCTTCCCTCCCCAGTGGGAGTGGTGATGGTCGGCAGGAGATGTCGAACACCCAGTTTGCATGGTCTGACTTCAGCCTCCCCACAATCGATGACATTGTGATGATCATCCGAGCGTTGCGACCGACCAACTGTGATTTGGACCCTGGCCCCACATATCTCTTAGTGGATTGTGTGGATAAAATTGGCCTAGTCCTGGCTTCGATAGTCTGGAAGTCTTTGGAGAGGGGGATCTTTCCAGATCCTCTTAAAGAGGCTATAGTTAAGCCTCTATTGAAGAAGTCCTCCTTAGACCCAGATTTTCTAGCAAATTACAGACCCATCTCTAACTTACCCTTTGTGGGTAAAGTTATTAAGAAGGTGGTTGCAGTGCAGTTGGAGGGTGATCTGACCAACAACAATGTCTACGGTTCTCTCCAGTCTGGATTTAGGAAAAGGCATAGTATCAAGACAGCACTTGTTCGGGTACTAAATGACCTCCTAATAGCGAGAGATCGTAGGACCTGTTCTATCTTGGTACTTCTTGATCTCTCTGCAGCATTTGACACTGTTGATCATGGTGTGCTGTTAGAGCATCTGCGGTCCATCTGTGGATTGTCTGATACGGTCCTCAGGTGGTTTTGATCTTACCTCAAGGGTAGGACTCAGAGGGTGGTGTCAGGAATTTCTTCCTCGGCATCAGTCTCCCTATCCTGTGGGGTACCGCAGGGTTCTATTCTAGCGCCCATGTTGTTTGCGGTGTATATGCTGCCATTGGGAGCGATTATTAGACAATACGGTTTGGGTTTTCATTGCCACGCAGATGATACCCAGCTGTATATGTCTTTTGTGCCCAGCCAGGATGCTGCCTTTTCGGTATTTAATAACTGCCTTGCCGAGATCCAAGACTGGATGAATGGGAGTTGGCTGAGGTTAAACCCGGAGAAAACTGAGGTGTTGGTCGTGGACAAGGGTCACTGTGAGGCGGGTCTGCCGGATGGATCACCCTCAGGCTTATGGCTCGGGGGCGTCCAGCTGAAGACCTCAGACCAGGTGCGGAATCTGGGCGTAATATTTGACGACCACTTGACGTTTAAATCTCAGGTGTCAGCGGTGGTCAAAACTTCCTTTTTCCATCTGAGGAACATCACCAGGGTGAAGCACCTGGTTCCTCCAGAGGATCTTCCAACGTTGATCCACACTTTCGTTACCTCCCGCCTTGACTATTGCAACTCCCTGTACCTAGGGCTATCGGGGGTTGAACTTCGCCATCTGCAGCTAGTGCAGAATGCGGCGGCCAGGTTGTTGACTGGATCCTCTAGATCCAGCCATATAATGCCTGTGCTCCGCAGACTGCACTGGCTGCCAGTGTTTTGGCGAATCACCTTCAAGGTCAGTTTGCTGACCTATAAAGCCCTACACGATCAGGGACCTACTTACCTGAAAGAGCTCCTGTGCCTCTACTGTCCTTCCCACCCCCTCCGATCCACTGACGAGGGATTGCTAGAGATTCCCAGGGTTCATTTAAAAACTTCAGGGGCTAGATCGTTTAGTTTTGTGGCTCCAACCCTGTGGAATTCTCTACCTCATCAGGTGCGAAATTGCCCGACTGTCCTAAGCTTTAAAGGAGCTTTGAAGACACACCTTTTTAGTATAGCTTTTAATGACTCATGTTAGTTTTAAATTTGGTTTATTTATTGTTTCATGTAATTGTACAGGCACTTTGGTTTTGAGAAAAGCACCTTTTCAAAATAAAGAATGAAATGAAATGAAATTAGTCCTTTCACAAAAGAAAGGGCCCTACAAGAGCTCGATAAGCTCAGGGTGGACAAGACAATGGGACCTGATGGCATACATCCCAGGGTACTAAAGGAGCTAATATCAGAACTGCTTAGTGAGTCTCTGAGTAGAAGAGAGGTCCCAGAAGATTGGAGGAGGGCTCATCTGATCCTGTTCCACAACAGTGGTAGCAGGGAGGAGGCAGGGAACTACAGACCAATCAGTCTTACCTCAGTAGTGGGCAAGATTATGGAGGCACTCCTTAAGGAAAGAATAGTGCAATACCTGTAATCCATATAAGCACAGGATCCAAGACAGCATGGGTTTACAAAAGGAAGGTCCTGTCAAACTAATCTCATAGATTTCTTTGACTGGGTAACCAGAGTGGTGGACCAAGAGGGAGCAGTTTTTGTCACTTATCGTGACTTCAACAAAGCTTTCGATACTGTTCCACATGGAAGATTGATTAATAAGCTGGGTAGGCTTGGGTGGGTCAGAAGTTGGTCAATAGAGAGTGGTGGTAAACGGCATACAGTCAGAAGAGATAAAAGTCACAAGTGGGGTACCTCAGGGATCAGTCCTGGGGCCAGTCCTCTTCAATATCTTCATCAGTGACATTGCAGATGAGCTGGAGGGTAAGGTTTGTCTGTTTGCAGATGACACCAAGATCTGCAACAGAGTAGATGATCCAGATGGGGTGGGCATAGTGAGAAGAGATCAGGATAAACTAGCAAAATGGTTGGAAGAGTGGCAACTGGGGTTTAACACAAAGAAGTGCAAGATCATACACATAGGGAAGAGAAACCCTGAAGCCACCTATTGGCTGGGAGGGGGAGTTGCTGGCAGTCACAAGGGAAGAAAAAGACTTGGGCATCATCATCACCGATGACCTGAAATCATCCAAGCAGACCACTAAAGCAGTAGGTAAAGCTAGTGGGATGTTGGGGTGTATTAGTAGGGGGTATCACAAGTCAGAAGAGGGAGGTAGTAATCCCTGTTTACAAGACACTGGGAAGGCCCCATCTGGAGTACTGCATGCAGTACTGGAGGCCACACCTTCACAAGGGCATTAACCAAATTGAGGCAGTCCAGAGAAGGGCAACCAAAATGGTGCAGGGACTGCATCAGAAAACATATGAGGACAGATTAACAGAGTTCAGTATGTATACCCTAGAGCAAAGGAGGGAGAGAGGTGATATTATCGAAACATTCAAACACCATAAGGGCATTAACAAGGTGAAGGAGCCTAACATGTTTCAATACAAGAAAAATAGCAGGACAAGAGGACACAGCATTAGAGGGAGGCCGATTAAGGGATAATGCCAGGAAGTTCTTTTTCACAGAAAGGGTGGTGGATGCATGGAATGGCCTACCTCAGGAAGTGGTGAATATGAATACAGTGCAGGGCTTCAAACAGGCATAGGCATAAGGGAGCAAAACAGATGAGTATGAATAGATAGGCCATTGACAGAGCAAAGGCCGATGGCACATTCATAAGGTAGAAAAGGAAATGGGCAGACTGGATGGGCCTTGCGGTCCTTATGTGCCATCAACTTCTATGTTCTATGTTTCTTCATGGCCAAAAATTGTAATAAAAAAATTCATTGGTACCATCCAACATCTGGTGGACACATTTGCATGGTGCATTAGCTGCCAGGGAGACTCCTCCCTCTGACAACTAATGCCTCCTTTTATGTCTTTGGTCATGGCAGAACCGGGAGCCTGTTGCACCTTAATGTTGTGGCAACACTAACTGTGACTGAGTATAGGGCTCCTAGACTTCTCAATTTATCTTATTCAAATTGTTCTAAATTATCAGTTCAGTCAAAGCAAAGTATAATTTAATGTGTAAGCTGAACCAATAGTACTTAAATGCTGTTTAATCATAGTATCACACATATTCAATTGTGTTTTCTAAGAGAATACTTTTTTAGTATAAGTGTTGTTTTCAAGTATTAATGCAATGCCGTTTCAGAATTATGACTAACCTTGGTACTGAACTGGCATGATCACAGTTCATTTTATTGAAAAGTTTGTCAGTAGGAATTTTTTGGTATCAGGCTCTTTTAGGGGAGCAACTAGAAAAATAACAGTTTACATAGTTCTGTTGCTTGTCACCCCTGTCCCCATGTATAGTCCCAATAAGTGGTGTGATCTGTTCTACCATTTTTTTTGTGCTGCAATGTTTATCACTGCTGGCCTGAAAACCATATTTACATGGCTGTGCCTTGAGTAAAGTGGGGCAGCCCAAGAGGATCCTCTCACTGACTTCACTATTTAAACCTTTCAACTCCTGCACCCTTTGGGGACTCATAGCATTGTCCATGGTACGCTAACCAAGCTTATTGATTCTTTTGGCCTTCTAGGTAGTATTTATGCTTGTCCTGTGGTTTACCATCTGACCCTGCAGTCCCTGAACCTGATGCTTGCCTACACTCCCAAATCACTAGCCGTTTTCTCTAGAGTGTTCTTGACAGTCATCATCCTCCTGGGCCCCTTCCCAACTCCTGGCTTGATCCTGATGCTCCTGCAGTCATCTCCTACAGGGCCATGTCCAGCAGATATCCTCCCTTGGTATGTGCTGCTGCCATTCTGCAGTTCTGCAATGCATAATCTCGACAGGCAGACCCCCCAGTGGGCATTCTTGGCGGCCAGCTTCAAGTGACAGTTGCGGTCCAGATTGCCCTTCCAGCAACTGCAGCTTGACAAGATTGCACCCACAGTCTTGCTTCCTGTGAAATAGCCTATGAAATTGTGTTGCAAGTATAACTAAGATTGCCTGCATTTGGCAACACATACAGCTTCCTTTAAAAGCTTTGTTATCTGAATTTAACCTTTTCATCATAGCCCTAGCTTTATGTACTGTTTGTCAAGCTCCATCTCTAGCTGGCCAGTTCCACTTGATTGTAAATATGATTACCATATCCTTGGCTAACTGACAGAATTCAGCAGCCTACAACAATTTCAACCATAAATCTTCCTCCTAAGTAATGTTCTGGAGAGTTTCCTGAGTCTAACTCCATAGTTATCAAGAGGTCTGTCTCTATTTGTTCTCCCATCTTCTGACCCTGGCTCAATCTATGGGGCTGCTCTTGGGCAGCCTTACAGCCACAGGAATCTGCCTCATCAAGCTGCCCAATCTTATTTATAGTGCCCATTCCTGATAGCCACTCTCAAGCTGTCTCTCTTACTCCACATGCAGAGCAGCCCAAGCTTTGGATGCACTCCTGGGCCATCTTCTCCTTGAGCCGCCCATTCCCAAGGACCATTCAGAGCAGCATATCCTTAGGATTACTTTTAGTCAGTCCAGCCTAATCAAACTGCCAGTCTACAGGGCTACTTCAGTCCAGACCAGTCTATGGAGCCACTATCAACCAGAGCAGCCAATCTTCAGGATCACTCTCTTTCAAAACAGTCAATATTGAGACCACGTGATGCAGGGTGCCGAGTAGAAGCTCCTCCGTGCAGCTCCAGCCTCCCGACTTATTAATTTGGTAATTTGGACTGTCAAAACTACCTTAAACCCTCCATATCTATCTAATTCTGCCTTCTAATCATCCCGAGCTCCTGTTTAGCGTGTTTGAGCATCGATGGAGGTCTATATGAAAAAGGCGCCGCGCAGAAGCATACTCCTCCGGTCACTCCCGAGAAGGCTCCGAAGAAACCTCGGGCCTCGAGTGGGCCAGACAAACCTGAACAATCAAGCCAGGCCTCGGAGCAGGAGCCGTTAACCTTGAATAGGTTTCTAGAAGAATTTAAACCCTTCCGTGAGGAGGTAAAGGAGATTTCGTTGAGGCTCAAATCCCTTTCTAAAAAGCTTGATGAGGTCTCTGTCACAACCTCGGATAACACAGCTCGAATTGTTTCCCTAGAGAAGCATATGGAAAAGTTTGATCCTGGGCTTGTGGCTATATGGCAGAAGCTTTCCTGTCTCGAAACAAAACTAGAGGACCTTGAGGGCCATAACCGCAGGAACAATGTTGTCATACTAGGGCTTCCAGAGGGTGAAGAGGGCCAGAATGCCATAGTGTTCGTTCAGAAGCTGGTTGAAAAAATCGCCGGTCCCTCTCCCTTTGGGACCAAGTACATCATCGAGAGGGCACATAGATCCTTACGGCCAAAACCTCTCACAGGAGCTGCACCTCGTCCTATTATATGACGTTTTTTAAATTATTTAGAGCGGCAACATTTCCTGGCAAAAGTAAGAGAATTACAAGAAGTCAGATGGGAGAACAATATGCTCAGAATAGCGCAAGACCTACCGGGTTCAGTCCAGCAGAAATGCACAGCATTCCACCCTATTGTGTCCAAGATCATCCCTGCTGGGCTTAAGTTTAGAATGGGGTACCCGTCTAGGCTGCAGGTGCAAGTGGCTGGAACTTGGTCAGCATATGATGATCCAGATGCTGCATTCTCTGGCTTAAAACTTGCCCTGCTTAATCTGTTTCGTGACCCATGATGTGTCCTGCATTTCTGGTAATGGAGAGTTCTGAATCGTAAGGATGAGTCTGCACTCTGAGAGGCATGGTGGAGATGAATGTAAACACCTGTTCGAATTCGGGACAGCCTGATATTGAAGGCTGAAGGGACATCACATTGTTGTGTTCACTAATTTTTACTACACTTTAGCGTCATATTCAAGTTTGGGACAGCTGTTCCTAATAGGAGACTGTTTCAGCTGAAGGGTCTGGTTATTTGGGGGAGGGCATTTTTTGTCAAAGTTCTTGGTTGGAGTTTATTTGTACCTGCAGTAAGGGGATTGTTGATTTGTACCCCTTTGGCTCACTATTTAAAATTAAGGAGAGTCTGATTTGAGGGAAGTGCTGAGCCTTTCATTTTCCATTTGTGCAGCTATACACTTTCGCTCCGGTGCTGCCAGAGGGAGCTCAGGTTATTCACTTTGCAGTTTAGTGCTAGTTGATAACCCGGGACCTGTTCTTTTTTGCAGGGCCTTTTTATTTGAGGCCTGGGACTAATAAATACATTTCATATTGGGCAACTTAGTCCTGTCGCCAGCAAGATCCCGGGGTAAACTAGTCCTATCCTGTATTACCTGCCATTTACTGTACTTTGGCAATTATATTTCCTTGACTGGCTGCAGGTAATCTTTTAACTACACCAGCTCGTTCATTGAGCCCAAACTTCATAAGCAGAGAATTTCCCTCTGGCTACCAGGAGTTGGTTAGGTAACAGATCCTTGTTGGAACGCTGAATTTCCTTATATTTTTATTTAATATTTACCAGTTCCAATTAAAGGGGGTTTGCTGAAATTGTTTGGGACTGTGGGGCAATGTCGGGAGGCTGGAGGGAGAGGAAGGGATACGGTATTTTGCTGAGTGTTGTTTGTGACAGTTGGGGTGGTTGGGTGGGTGGGTTTATGGTCAGATTTAAGGGTTTTGGTAAATTTATGTTACATGATGCTGGGGTGTTTTACGGGGATGGGGAAGATTAGGTTTGGATAGGAGGGCGGGGGGTTGGGTGGGTGGTACAGCAGTAGTCAAGGGGTTTTGGAATTTTGATTCTAGTTGTTGTAACACCGAGATTATTATTATGTGCTTACTATTACCAATCTAGATGGTTAGCAACGTTAATTTTGCTACTTGGAATGTGAAGGGGATAAGGAAAATGTCTAAACAATACCAGGTGCTTAAGCACTTAAGCTTATTGCGTTCCCAGATAACATTTTTGCAAGAATCCCATCTGCTAGATTCTGAAGCTTTACAACTTAGGAGGCAATAGGTCGGGCAGGTCTTTAATGCCTCGGGGTCCACTAATAGTTGTGGGGTCATGTTAATTGTTAGAGGCATTCCCTTCATCTCCTCGCACGTTTTTAAAGATCCAGGGGGCAGGTACGTTTTGGTTCAGGGCACCCTTTGGTCCATGCCACTTTTACTCTGTAGTATCTATGGGCCTAATACAGACGACCCTGGCTTTTTTATGAAGCTGATTACCATTATTCTCCCTATGCTCCCTATTGCGATTGTTATGGGTGGAGACTTCAGCTTGGTCTTGGACCCTAACATAGACAGGTCTGGCAGCGGATTGAGGGGACTGTCCCCTGGGCAAAGGACTTTTAGGGACCTGTTGGATCAGAGCGGGTTGTGTGACGTATGGCGAGTACTGCATCCTAACTCCAAGGAATATACGTTTAGCTCACCAGTGCACGGACCACAGTCTCGCATTGACTACCTACTGATTTCCCAGGTGCTCTTGCCGGGGGTTTTGTCCACCTCGATTCAGCCTGGTCCCATATCTGACCATTCCCTGGTGGTATGCAACTTAGCTTTTCTTAATACGCCTAAGAGGGAGACCCGTTGGAAATTAAATGAACTTATATTAAAGGATGCCAGGTACTGTAACCTTATAAAAGAACAGATTGATTTCTTTTTCTCTACTAACCCGATGGAAAGTAGGGAGCCGGATATTCAATGGGGTGCTTTCAAGGCTTATATGTGGGGAATTCTCATTAGTTTAGCTACTAAGAGAAAAAGGTCTCAAGAAGCAGAACTATTATCCCTACTGTCCCAAGTACGGTCTCTAGAAGCTAATTTATCTTCCTGTACTCTGAATGAGGACAGGAAGAAACTTTTGGTAGCCAAAGACAGATACTTAGATTTGTTGAGGGAAAAGGCAGAGTTAGCCATTATCCGTACTAGAGCCAGTTACACGGATCAGGGAGAAAAAGCGAGGCGTATGCTCACTTTAAGGTTAAAGCAGCAGGAGTCCGCAAGATTTATCCCTCCAGTCCGGGCTCAGGTGGACGGGTCTCTGAGGGTCTCCCCTTCTGAGATAGTACAAGAGTTTGCATTGTACTACGAGCAACTATACAGGGATATGGACTGTCCTCCTCCCTTGGAGATGCTGGAGGCGTATTTGAGGGACTGTCATCTGCCTTCTCTGTCAGATTCGCATAGGAGTTTCTTGTCCTCCCAATTATCCCTGGAGGAAATCTCGGAGGTTATTAAGGCCTTACCCTTGGATAGAGTTCTGGGGCCGGATGTTTTTTCTCATTATTTTATAAAGTCTTTTGAGAACAATTACTGCCGGTGCTTCACCGGTTGTACCTACATATTCTCTCTGGGGTAGCTGTTGATGCCTACCTGTTTGAGGCCTTGATTGTCCTTCTCCCTAAACCGGATAAAGATCCTGAGTTAGTACAGAGTTACAGGCCTATATCCCTCTTAAATCAGGATATCAAAATCCTTTCGAAGATACTGGCCGATAGGTTAACTTTGGTCCTTCCGGACCTGATTGGCATGTCCCAGGTTGGATTCATGAAGGGACGTTCATCATCAGACCATTTGCGTACCCTCTCACATGTCTTCTCAGAGTCCAGGGATGCCATCTTTCCTGCTGGGTTGGTCTCCCTGGATGCCAAGAAAGCATTTGACAATTGTGAATTGGAATTTTTTATTTCAGGTCCTTAAGGCCTTTGATTTTCCTACCATGTTCATAGATTGGATTCGTGCCTTATATCGGGCTCCTTCTGCTAAGATTTCTGGTAATGGTGCATTTTCAAAACCCTTCCTTTTATACTCAGGCACTAGACAGGGTTGTCCCCTTTCCCCTCTTTTATTTAATCTATATCTGGAGCCTCTCATTCAAAATATCCTTAACAACGCGGGGATACAAGGCATCCCAGTTGGGAGTAATGTGGTAAAGATCACTGCATATGCTGATGACCTTCTCCTTTATCTGTCTCATCCGATGACGTCTATCCCAGCCTTGTTAGGGGAAATTGCCAAGTTAGTTCCTTTTCAAATTATAAATTGAATGCTAACAAGTCGTCCTTTTTTCCCCTCAACCATAAAGTCTTTAAGACAGACATTACCCCTTTTGGCTTGTGCTGGACACCCTGGGTCCTTAAATACCTGGGTATTAAATTAACACGTAATCCTTCCTCATGGTTTAAAGAAAATTTAGAGCCTCTCTCCCAGTTGATTGTCCAGGACCTGGATAGATGGTCTAAGCTTCTGGTTTCACTATGGGGCTGTATCAATATAATTAAGATGAATGTATTTCCCCACCTTTTTTATCCCCTTTCTCACCTTAACTCATTCATCCCGTTATCCTGGTTTCAGAAAATGCACAGAATCTTTACCAATTTCATCTGGTCGAACAAACATTCCTGACTGGCATACTATAAGCTGGCTGCCTCTAAAGCAGATGGGGGACTTCGGATTCCCCACTTGGCAATCTATTACTGGGCTAGCCATCTTGCTAAATGCCTGAAGTGGGTGAGTCCGGGTCCCGAGAGTTTGAGACCGGTCTGGCTCAATATTGAACTAGACTTCATCCGGTCTATGAACATGGATCCCCTGACTATGTTTTATGTTAAGTTGTCTCTTCTACAAGATGCTAGCAAATGTCCCACCCTTATGACTTCACTAAAAGTATATGCTCAGCTCTGTTCCTTTTAGTGATATATTCCATATCTGGACCTGTCCCAGCCCATTTGGAACTCACCGGCCTTTACTATTAACAAGCAGAAGATCCTCTATACATGGTTGCCCCAAGTTGGGGATGGGATGGTATCCACGTTTCTGGACGGTGAGGGAGCATGGCTCCTTGCGGCTAAAATTACCCAAAAATTTGGTATCCCAGTATCTTTGCAATTCAGGGTTTTCCAATTAAAGCACCTGCTTACCACTGTGCTGGGTAATACCCCTCCTCGCCTGCTGGCCTTCGCATTGATACCTGAGCTTTCCTCCCTATTGGGATCTTCTAGTGTCATTTCTAAAATATATCAAGTTTTGTTTCACCGACGATATGGGGGTTCCTATGGTCTGACTAGGTTTTGGGGTTCTATGTTTCCCCAATACACCTTTAATTGGCTGGCCTTATGGAAGTTCTGTCACAAATATGTGTCTCAAGACAGATTACGCCTTATGCATTATCACATTCTACACAACTTGTATTACACTCCAGTTAAATTGGCGAGATGGGGTCTTCTCGAATCAGATGTATGTACCAGATGTTCCCGGGGAGAAGGAACACTTCTCCACATATTCTGGTCGTGTCCCAAGATAATCTCATTGTGGGATTCAATTAAAACCAACCTTGACCCCTTATTGGGTTTGCAGGACTGTTTCACACCTGATATTTGCCTCCTGGGAGATCTGTCCTCCATTAAGGTTAAAGTTTGGAGGTTTCACATCTCTATGATTGCATTATCTGTCAAAAAACTTATATTGAGGCTTTGGAAAGATAAGGTTAGCCCTACATTGCAGGAATGGGTTCACGAAATCCTTCCTAACCTTTGCACAGAGAAAGCCATAGCTAGCCTCCACAATCGGTTACCAAGCTATAAACGAACCTGGGATCCCTTTCACACTTTAATCATGGTTGTACGGATATAGGAGCTGTTGGCTGTTAGTTATCTCTGCATGCACAAGGTTATTGTTATAGGATCTTAATGCTACAATGTGGTATTACACTGCTGTACTGGGGGGGGAGGAAGGGTTGGGGGCAGCTTATATACTATACCGTGAACATGCTGTATATGTTATAATTGCTGCCTCTTGTATTGTGAAAATTTGTTAATAAAGTTTGAATTGGAAAAAAAAACAGTCAATATATGGGATCCTACTAGATAGCCAACCTTTGGACCTTTTCTCCTGCTCTCATAAGTTGCCAGTGCATCTGATTGTTTTGTCACGTCTCATCCCTGTCTCATCCCATTGTCAACCTGAGTATCAGACTGTGAATTTACTCATCTACCTTTCAGACAGCAGTCCTTAACATCCAATAAGGTTACTAATCTGCTGTTTCCAATATATAAAGAATGAACCTTAGAACAAATTGTGGCTGCTCATATTCCATGGACATCCCTTCTATGCATTAACTGAGAACAATCAGTCATTAAAACTTTATCCACTAATAATAAGCCAATACAAAGCCCTAACTTATTTCAGATCAACTAGGCGACTATAACTTTTCAGACCACACAAAATATTCTATAAGTTTCTACACTGTTCCAGACATTCCTTTCTTAGTGGAGCTACTACAGTACCTTGAATCAAAAAAAGGACACATTCGATCTTATTGAATGAACTGCTTGGCTACTGAACATCTACATGTTTTGAATCCTTAAAGAACCTGCGGTGAAACTCCATTTTACTCAAGCTATGCTGCCATCTACCTTTACATAAACCTGAAGGGGAAGTTTACCATGGCCTTGGTTCAGCAGAGGTTTTCTTCCCTTGGGTTCTTTTCCCTTTCCTCTCGGCCAAGGAGAGAATACGTGACCGATCAGCAGTGCTTCAACAGAATTATTTTTGGAAGATACATTCCTTTTAGCTGGTGCTCCTTAATACCTTAGGCCTTCCTTAACAGTGGAAACTCTAGAAACAACTCCACCAAATTTTACTGTTGCAGCAGCATGCTGCACACCATGCAGGCTGCCCCTATGAACAAAAAACATTGTTTCTATTGTTTAAGTATGTGTTGCAGATGGTGCCACTTTTATTTGTTTTGTTTTTTTAGCTTCTGTTGTCCAAAAAAGGTGGACTAGGCAATTCTGTCTGGTTTCAGCCTCATGACAGGGGGAGGAGAGGGGAGGAGATACAGAAGCAGGATGACATACTGAACCAGATTAAGCTGCTGGTGGTATTTTAGTAAATGGGGGGAAATTTGGCCAGGACACCAGGGAAATACTTCTACTCTTTTTGAGAAATGCCATGGGATCTTTAATGTCCACCTGAACAACCACTGGATCCGGCAGACAGGACCTTGGCTTAATGTCTTATCTGAAAGAGAGCACACCAGAGGCTCAATTTTCAAAACACAAACTATGATGCAACGTGCCTGTGCCAAATGGGTATGATGCAAGTGGCACCTTGCACCATAGTTTGTGGTTACCCAGATTTTCAAATGTCAGCTGTGGCAAAATTGGGATGCCATGCAGCAAAGCCCCCCCACGCCACCCTTGCAGCAAAAGCACCCATGCACTAGGTCAAAAGGGTGGTTGTACCATGGCAGGGCTGCACCTTCTTTGCTATTCTGGAAGCCACAATGTGGTCACAATAGGGAGCTGACTTTAGACCAGCAAGAAGGTGGTCTAAGGGTCTTGTGCCACTGCTTGGAAGGGCAGTGACTGGGGGTACCTGGAAGGTGGGAACTGGGGCCAAGGGAGTCCTGGTGGTGCCATGGGTGGGGTGAGGGGAGGCATGGTGGTAGTGGGAGGAAGTGTGGAGGCACCTGGGGGGATGCCATGGAAGTTGCCATGCAGTTTATTGGGCCAGATGGCATGGCTGGACTACTATGTTTCATACTGCAGTGGACAGCAGCCCTTGCACCTGCCCACAGGACTCAAAATCCCCTCATGGCAGTGAATGGCAATTGGTGCAGGTTGTGGGGTTCATTGTTGGCTGGGGATGTCATGACCCATGTGCAGAGCCCCCATGTGGCAGTCGGCAGATGCCGGACAACAATGCCAGGGACTGTGGGTCCTATGGGGCAGGTGCCAGGGCTGCTATCCACTGGGGTACAGAATAAGCTGGGCTGGCCATGCACCCCGCCGACATGGCCCAATCAGCTGTGTGGCAACTTGCATGGCATCTCCCCATGGTGCCTCCACACTTTCTTTTCACTGCTGCCATGACCCCTTGTCCCCCTCACACCCCAGGGCTCCATCAGCCCCCCAGTCCCCACCTTTTGGGCATAGCAACCCTCCAACCTCTGTGGGTCAGCTAGGGTTGCACCGGGGAGAGGGTGTTGGATCCCTCTGTCAAACCCCACAGGTGTGCCACTTCTTTGGCACAACCCTGCAGATGTGGTAAATCTCGGGTCTTGGGCGCAGGCACCCTCATTGTTTTAAAATACAGCTCTGGGTTCCTGATACATGCCAAGACTGTCACAAGTTGTGATGATCTAAGGGCTTTTTGAAACTCGAGCCCCAGGAGTGCAGCACCCCCCTCATGCTGAACTACAGTATCTATATTGGGATTTAACACAAATTCCTGGTGTGGGACTAGAACCCACAGCCGTCTGATCTCCCGTCCTCAGAGGTGAGTGTGCATGAGCTGAGCTATTGACACTGTTAACACTTAGCAAACTGCCACATTCTGACAATCCCTCTTATGCAGTAGAATGACGAATATTACATATACAGTAGGATGATACATAACTCTAGTTCTAGTTTTGCTTTTTGTTTTTTGTTTGTATTGTTCATGTTTTTAATGTGTCTTCTTCTGCTGCTGTTGTGCTTCCTAGGACAGTTTTGAAAATGAGAAGATTTATGGTTAAAGATCTTTCAAATAAATTACTACAAAAATAAAGTTTCTTGTCCCCCACGTATATACATAGCTGGGTTTTTTTGTCCCAGTCATATACATAACCACTTTTGTTGCCCTAGTTACAGGTCACACTATATACAGCAGTGTTATTAAATTAGACATTTGCATTTGGTTTAGCTCAGTTTAGTTTACAGATATACAATATTATAACATCAGTGATGTGTATTTCACGTTTTTTGTATGTCACATAAGGGGGATGTTGATCTCAAGCCTTCTCACTGTTCTTTAAAAAGCAACTGGTAGCACTGCAGTGGTGCTAGTGTGCACTATGCCAGTGACCCAGCTTAGGAAACAGACTATGGTCACTAGAAGGCTAACTGGGGAAGGTAAGATTGAGCATCCCATGGACAGCTTTCTTTCCACAAGAAGGGGGACACTGCATCCTGTAGAAAACAACAAAATACAGGCACAAACCAGTCTTTAAGTACTTTCAGTATTTATTAGGCACCTTGGTGTACCATGGGGGCTAATTCTGTGTCCTACTGCCAGCCTGCCACCTAGTGGAATCCAGGTGGCAACACAAGTAAGAACATACATGCTGGGGGAGAGCCTGTCTTCTGGCACTGATGGTGTGTATGCATGACTATGTGAACATGGATGTGCATCATTGCATGAGGGTGGCCCTCAGGGGAGAAAAATGAACAGGGAAATAAACCCAGGCAACAGGATGTTGCTGGCACCACTGACAGTGGTGCACCCCCACCAGACACTGGTCCTAAGCAAGAGGTGAGGTAAGTCCCGGAGAGGGTGAGAGATAGGGCTGGAGGGTGCCAGTGGAAGGTGGCAGGCAGGGTGACTTGGAAGGACAAATACCTTTATGAAAATAAAAGCAACTTGTATGTCATAGCTTACATGGTAAAGGCAGTCCTACACCCAGGAGCTCATTAATGTTCTTTTTAGTTCAACTGATACTTTTATTTTGCCTTTTTAGGCCAAATTGTTACTATCTTAGATGAGTGGCAGCACATTTTTGGAAACATTACTTGGGCACAAAGAAAATCTTAATTTACACCCAAACAAGCCCTCAGTGAGCACTTGCTAGTTCATTTGTTTTATATGACCTGTTCTCTGATCTCTAAAGGCAGTCCAAACCTTTAGACAATTTGAAAATGTGATTATCTAAGGGCTGAGACATTGTGACATGCTTCACACGTACTGCTGTCCACACTGTTCTAGCACTGAGTATACCACTATGGTGATCCACTTACCTAATGACCGATCATAAAGGTACCTACTATATAGTCTAAAAACAATTCGATAATCATGTATCTCCATTCATTCATGCTTTAGCTATTGTTACACAAATGAGGACGCAATTTCAGTGCACCACCAGACTCTGTTTTGGTAATAAATAACTACTTAATTAAAACTTTGTGACCACCGTTTCATCCCATTCCTGGCAAATGGAAAGAATTGTCAAATCTCCTTGGCATGTTCTTAAGGGAGATCAAGGCCTATCAGAAATAACAAATCAACCCACAAGGATATCTAATTATAGGGCCACAACTTTAAAAGACATTTGGGTACACTGCTGTCATTCTAGACAACATCCCACCACAAAAGCTAGAGGGGTGGTCAAAGGTCTAGCAGTTAAAATTTAATGCCAAAAAGTTCAAGGTAATGCACCTAGGGAAAAAGAACCCCAAGACAGAGTACTGGATGGGAAAAATGAGACTTAGCACTACAGATGAGGAACAAGATCTGGGAGTTATCATTAGCAACTCATTTAAGCAAGTGAGTCAGTGCTACAAGGCCTATAGCAAGGCTAACAGGATGCTGGGATGTATCGGGAAGGATATTGATAGCAGAAGAAAAGATGTAATACCTCCCCTCTACAAATCCCTGGTGAGACACCACCTAAAGTACTACACCCAGTTCTGAAGTCCTCACCTCAGAAAGGAGGAGGATAGATTGGAGACAGTGCAGCACAGAGTAACAAAAATGATTCTGGGCCAGCAGGGCAGATCTTATGAGGAGCACCTCAAGACACTAAATATGTACTCACAGGAGACCAGAAGGGAGAGGGGAGATATGATAGAGACCTTCAAGTTCCTTAAAGGAATTAACAAAGTGAACTGCAGGGAACTATTCAGCCTGAATACCAATTCTCAGTCACATGAATATGAATGGAAATTAACAGGAGGTAGGTTCAGGAGGGATGTGAGGAAGTACTACTTTATGGAAAGGGTGGTGGAACCTTGGAATAGTCTGTTGGCGGAGGTGGTAGGTGCCAGGGGATTCAAGCAGGGCTGGGACATAATGAAGTGAATAGTGGTTACCGGGGGTGACAGGACCAGGGAGGAGAACAGAGAGATAACGGGGAGAGTTAGTACCCTGGAGGAACAGTAGGTTCCAGGGATTATAGGGAACCTGGGCAGACTGGATGGACCTCTGGTCTTTTTCTGCCATCATTCTCTATGTTTCTACACCTGAACCGTAATGCAATTGACTGTTATCTATGTAAAAAGTGCATGTATTATACAGTGATCTCCCCAGGGAAAGCTTTACAAATCCACACACAGGCCAACAGTATGCTATTAGGCAATTTATAACATGTGACACGGGGGTGGTCATATATATTGCCATTAATGCATGTGGAGCATTTTACATGGGCAAGACAGTGAGGAGCTTCAATATACGTGTCGGGGAGCACTGCAGAACTATAGAAAATGATCATGCTGAAATACCACTGGGGGCTGGGTTTAAAGGCTGTGAGGGAGTTGCTTGTGGAGCTGCAAACTGATATGAGCCCTCAGAACAGGCCAGGAAGGAGGAAACAAGGAACAGCCATATGAGCTAAGTCTTAAGGACATATAAATATACAAAACGTGTGAGTAGATCTATAGTCCTTATGAGTAGGATTGTGGTTTTCAGTTAGTACTGTAGTTGACTGTCTTATGCTGCATGTAAGGGCATTTAGGATAACACTTTCTGTTAGAGGCTGGGCTAGGATTAATTAATTTTACTTGCTGTAGGGAGAGTAGTGTGGAGAGGCTGTATAGGTAGTGTGGACCATGAGTAGGATTGTAGGGTGCAATGGTTGTGGTGCAGCAATGCAGATGAACATACTGTGGAGGCTGGGAGGGTGTCCAATATGTCACAGGTTAAGGAGACTTGAGGAAGAGGTTCAGTGGCTTGGCAGGGAGCTGGGGAGAATGAGGGAGGAGGGGAGGATTGTGTCAGTAGGAGGGCTGACATCTGAGAGTATTGTGGGGGCACTACAGAGAAGGAACACTGGGGAAAGAGAGAGGTCAGGGGGAGGAGGTACAGTAGACAGAAAGCCAGTTGATGAAGGGTGGACTCCAGTAGAACCTAGAAAAAGAGGAGCAGCAGTAGGCAGGAGGGAGGAGGAAACACATAATAAGGCAAAGGGAGGAGGGAACATGTTTGCTGTACTAGCAACACATGGGAAAGAGGACACAGGAGGAGATTGCACAAGGGATAGTACTCACAAAAAGAAGGGAGAGAGGGGCATTACTAGTGGAGAGACTGGGTATGGCATGGCAGGGGGAGGGATAATACTCAAAGAGGTGAGGAGGGAGCGAAGGTTGGCAGTCAAACAGAAGGAGGGGGAGGAGTCTCAATTGAGAAGGGCAGGGGGGAAGACACTGGGACACACTGTAAAAACACAGTCTTGAGTGGCCCCAGAAATGAGAACCTGGGTGGGGGGGACAGGCACAAGGAAAGAGGAGGGAGTTGTACTAGTCTTGGGGGACTCCATACTAAAGGGGATCAGATGGGGCAGCAAGGGGGAGAGGCATAGTCAGATATGGGTGGAGTCCATACCAGGATTAAAGGCAGACAAGGTAGGACAGGCAATCCTATGGTGCGTAAGAAGGGGTAGGAGGAAACCACACATTGTGGTACATGTGGGGACAAATGATCTAGTGGGGGAAATGGTGGAGGTAACAAAGGAGAGGACTGAGGAAATGGGAAGGTTGTGTGAGGAGACTGGGGAGTCTGTGGCATTCTCCGAAGAGCTCCCAGTACCCTGCGCAAGCACAGTGAGAAAGGAGAGGATTAGGGAGTTGAACACATGGTTGGTAGAATGCTGTCAAACTAAGGGATATGGGGCTGTGGATGGCTGGGGCAGTACCTGGGATAATAACAATCTGTTTGCATGGGATAGGCTGCACCCGAGTGGGGAGGGGAAGAAGGTATTAAAGCAAAGACTGGGGAGGTATATTGCATCAAAGGTAGATTTAAACTATGGCACAAAAACGAAACGGCACCAAGTGCTGTTTGTATTACTGCTGTGTGTTCATTTTCTGCTTGTATTTTTCAATTTTGTTAGTAAAAACATATTTTTGCAGAAACACACTTGTTGCTGCTTCATTTTTGTGCCATGGTATTGTTTGGCTGGTTGCCTTTTTGTAGTTTAGCACCAAACCCGGTCGAGCAGTGTCACTTAAATCTGTTTTTGAAATTAGATTTAAACTAGATGGGGGGTGGCAAGTGGACAGCAGGTAGGCAGGGATCTGATAGAGTGGAGCCTACCCCCCCAGGCTAGCAGGGAATGACTCAGGGTGGCGGAAAAAGGAGGGTGTAGAAGGAAAGAAATGGAGGCCAATGAAGGGAAGGGGCAGGATGGAAGGTGGTCTCACTGAATGCAAGAAGTTTAGGCAACAAATCTGCTGAGCTACAGGCACTCTTAGCAGTGTGGAGGGTGGATATTCCAGCTGTCATAGAAACGTGGGCAACTGAGCACCAGGACTGGGATCTGGCAATTCCAGGATACAAAGTATACAGGAAGGACCATAAGGAAGAGAAGGACGGTGGGGTGGCAGTCTATGTGAGGGACAGGATCAAATGCACAAGGGACGAGGGGGAAGAAAGGAGAACAGAGGCAATCTGGCTGCAGCTCCTAGACTCAAGGGGTAGGAAACTGAGATTAGGGGTGGTATACAGGCCACCGTCCCAGTCTGAGGAGCTTGACAGGGAATTAGCAGAACAAATCAGAAAGGTATGTAGAAAAGGGAAGGTGGTCATCGTGGGGGATTTCAACTTGCCGGGGGTTGACGGGAACATTCCAGTCAC
The DNA here is from genome assembly GCA_016271365.2 of Neoceratodus forsteri. Lineage (NCBI taxonomy): Eukaryota > Metazoa > Chordata > Ceratodontiformes > Ceratodontidae > Neoceratodus > Neoceratodus forsteri. The sequence goes on along the minus strand of CM028135.1, from coordinate 434,330,046 downwards.
CTCCAGTGCTAGGGAGCAAGTCCTCCTGGACTCAATCCAGGAGGGTCTCCTGACACAGTTGGTTAGTGTACCTACTAGGCTAAAGAACACTTTAGATTTGGTGTTGCCGAATTGGGAGGCAGTAAGGGAAATAAAGGTGGAGGACCCACTAGCCGACAGCGATCACCAAACGGTGTGGTTTAATATCACGATGTGCAGGGAGCCAGAGAAATCAGTTACTCAGGTAGTAAACTTCATGGGGGCAGACTTTGGAAGGATGCAGGAAGTACTGAAAGGGAAACTAGAGGGCATAAGGCAGGAGATGGATGCAGAGCAGAAATGGGATATTATCAAAAGGGGGATTACAGAGGCAACAGAAGCCTGCACCAAGACACAGAGTAAGAGGAGCAGAGCAAGAAAACCATGCTGGTTGAACAGTGAGGTAGTGGACGTGGTGAGAGCAAAACAAGAGGTGCACCAGAGGTATAGAAGGACAGGGAAGGAAGTGAACAGGGAGGAGTATGCAAGACGGTCCAGGGAGGTGACCAGAAAAGTAAGAGGAGCCAAGGCACAGAGGGAGCTGAGATTAGCGCAGGGAATCAACAGGAGGAGAAAGACTTTTTCAGATACATCAGGGAGAAAAGGAAGTGCAAAGAGACAATAGTAAGGATAAAAAGGGATGGGGAGTGGACAAAAAAGGGTGAGGAGCAGGCAGAAGCACTGAATGAATACTTTTGCTCAGTGTTCACTGAAGAAAAGGGGGGACCGCTGCCATCATGGGCTGGGAGGATGGGGGACAGGGGGAGAGGAGGCAACATATGGAACAATTGAGGCAAGTAGAGTCCTAGAGGGACTGTGAGCACTGAAGGTAGACAAGGCACCAGGGCCAGATGGTATCCACCCCAGGGTGCTGAGGGAGATGGCAGAGGTGTTGCCGGAGCCGCTGGCAGATCTGTACCGCACCTCACTGGAGTCAGGATGTGTGCCACTGGACTGGAGAATGGCACATGTACTACCATTACTCAAGAGCGGACCAAGGGATGAACTGGGTAATTATCGCCCGGTAAGTCTCACCTGCATAGTGTGCAAACTCATGGAGACAATACTAAAGGAAAGACTGGTGTCGTACCTGGAGGACAATGGCCTCCAGGATGTGAGGCAGCATGGGTTTGTTTTAGGGAAGTCTTTTCAAACCAGTCTGATACAATATTATGACTGGGTGACAGGTGAGCTGGATAAGGGTCATGCGGTATACGTTCTTTACTTGGACTTCAACAAGGCCTTTGATTCTGTGCCTCATGGGCAGCATGGGGGGGAGCTAACTGCTGTAGGGGTAGGGGCAGACATGATGAACTGGATTACAAGCTGGCTGAGTGGGAGGCTGAAATGGGTGGTGGTGAGAGGGGAGCTCTCAACTCCAAGGCCAGTGATGAGTGGGGTGCCACAGGGCTCTGTGTTGGGGCCAGTATTGTTCAGGCTCTTCATATCAGACATTGCACATTGGGTGGTGAGCAAGATAAGTCTGTTCACTGATGACACCAAAATCGGAGCAGTGGTGAATGGAGAGGAGGGATGGAAGCAGCTGCAGGGGGACCTAAGCAAGCTAGAGGAGTGGTCAGAGAGGTGGCAGCTGGGGTTCAATGCAAAGAAGTGTAAGGTTATGCACTTTGGGGTGAAGAACCCAAGGAGAGAATACTGGCTGGGAGGGGTTAAGCTGGAGATCACTGAGGAGGAGAAGGACCTAGGGGTAATGATAACAGGGACCATGCACAACACTGCTCAGTGCAGAAGAGTGGCTGCAAAAGTGAACAAAATTCAGGGGTGCATAGCGAGGGTTTTTTTGTCCAGGTGAAGAGAGGTGATCTTGCCCTTCTACAGGTCACTGGTAAGGCCGCACTTAGAGTATTGTGTGCAGTTTTGGAGGCCATGCTACTGGAGGGGGTGTAGAGGAAGGCAACAAAGATGATATGTGGAATGGAAGGGACAGACTATGACAGCAGGCAGAGAGATCTGAATATGTACACCCTGGAGGATAGAAGGGACAGGGGGATATGATAGAGACATTCAAGTATCTGAGGGCAATCAATAAGGATGGGGCAGTTGGAGTCTTTAAGTTAAGGAAAGGGAGGGTCACGGGGGGCATGCGCTAAGAATAGAGGGGGGAAGATTTAGGAAGGAAATGAGGAGACACTATTTCACAGAGAGGGTGGTAGCAAAATGGAGTGCCCTACCAGAATGGGTGGTATCATGTAAATCTGTGAACAGTTACAAAAGGGCATGGGACAAGGAAAAGGGGAGTTTGAAGGTGGGGTGGCAGTGGGTTGACAAATGGGAGGGGGGTGGGGCAGCTGAAAACTAGGGGTGCTAGCTGCACACTCGAGCAGACTTAGATAGACCGGGTGGTCTGTTTCTGCTGGCACATTCGTATGTTCGTATAATATTGCATGTGCCATAGCTCTAGACATGAATTAGGCCCATACACCAACTGTACATTCCATTAGCTTCGGAAAATTAACAAAATTTGCCCACAGCCAAGAGGGGACATCTTTAACAATTTGGTATTGCACTGGGAAGCTTTTTAATTTTACAATTTTGGGGCAAGAGTGGATCTGGTTCTGAACAGAGGCTTTGAAATAGCTCAATTTTTTAAATAAAATCACTCCATTCCTGAAATAAACTAGCTTGAACTTGTATATAGATATCGATTCCTCTGTGTCGATTTATTGTCTGTTTTTCTTCTGCCCAGCAGTCTGGGGTCATGCCTGGTTAGGATCTATATGCATGCAGTGATCAAGCTGTTTTCTTGATGTGCCTACGGCTGTCTGAAGCACTATTCCATCACAGCTTGGGAGAACAATTGTGTTTGGTAAACGTAAGTAACAAATATGATATGCTGTGGTTTTGAAATTTGTACTTAGAACTTTCTGTGCATTTTGAAATGATACCCCAAGTTTTGGAGGCTCTTAGAACTTTTCTGTGTGTTATGAAATAATGCCCAAGCTTTGGAGGATGTCACTAATGAATTTGAAAGAGCACTTTTTCTGGTGCTTAATGTAAAAGCTCTACAGGAGCCTTACCTGCCTCAGAGTTTTTTGCTGCCTAACTGTTCATTTTTGGTGGCTGTAATTAGGGAGGGATGGGGTCGTATTTTGGATCCATGGAGACGAGAGTTCAGTCCCTTCCGCTTCCTGAATCTGAGGCATGCCCTTGCACGCTCATGTTTTGTGATGTAATACTATGGAGAGTGCGGGGGTGCGCTCCACAGACTTGTATAGGGACCTGTTTTGACATACTATTTTTAACACTGTAGAGTGCCACATTCAACAAATCTAGGCCACTGCTCAGCTACCAATGGCCTTAGAAGTGGTGTTTTTTTAACATTGTCATGGAGGGTTAGTGGGTCTCACCAGCACTGTTGAGGTCATCAGCGGTGGGCAGTATATTTAGTTTGCCCACTTCTCCAGGATACTGCCTTTAATAAAGGATCTGTGTATTTGAAATGTGTCAGGCAATTTATGGGGTGTCTGAGGTCTGACACCAGCCAATAGGGATTGCACACTTTGCACTAGAATTCAGTGAGAGTGGCAATATTTTCCTCTACATGGTGGTGAGTTCTCACTTTTTGTAGTATACTTAATGAAAACCCATGATATTTACTAAATGTATGCTTAATTTAAGTGTCTTGTTTCGACTTACTCTTGTTATTGATATAAATATTTCAGATTCAGTACTTTTTTCACTGTGCCATGCCAAAAGGCTCTGTCCCCCTCACACTTGTGATTTGACAATCTGTTGTCAAGATGTGCACTATGATACAATACCTGGGGAGCGTTTTCTTACATAGGCAAACCTGGTTAAAATTTGCTGTTACGATCTGCAGGTTATAATGGCAGACACGCACCGGGTTTTCCTCACTACACGCATGCGCAAGCCTCCACTCTTCACTTTACGCTCTTTACTTCGCTGACAGTAACACTCATCAGTGGTAAGTAAAAAAAAAAATCGCCTCTCATATTAGCATCCATGAATCCTGGTGCTCCTCGATTAAAACTTTTTTTTTAAAGGAAATAAAAATGGAACATTTTCAGCAGACGGCGGACTACGCCTCAGCCCAACTGGACTGCAGCTGAACACCATCGTAGTTGTATTTTATATCATTGCTGTGGTGAGAAAATGCTCCCCAGCAATTGTATAAGATAAAACATGGGGTGGTGTGTTTAACTCAAGATTTTACACACACCTCTTGGTGTTGGATGCTTAAATAAACCCCTTGAGCTTCGCTCTCGGGGTTTATGTAACATTCAACACCTCAGGGGTGTGTGTAAAATCTCATTAAGCAGGTATCATATCATAAAAGTGACCTAAAATGAGCGACTAGAAATATAGTGACTCATTTGGGGAGCTTTTATTGTGGGCTACCCTGCAGAATAGCGAGGGTATGGGATAGCGACTGGGGGAAGGGCGAATGGAAGGTAGGAATAGTGAAAAGAAGGGAGGGACAGGGAAGGGGTTTTCAGGCACTGGTGTACCTGCTGATTCCAAGCTAGCCATGTGGCATGGTGGTGTGGTAAGCTAACTCTGGCAGAGTAAGTACTGGGTTTGAGACCAGGAGTGGGTTACATTTTGCCGCAATTTTTTTGCAAGATCTGGATTTGGCCCCGTCCCCAACATGCATCCCCCTGGAGTTGAGGATCCTAATTCGGGGGGGGTGGGGGCAATGCCCCCATGATGGGGGCATGGGGGAGCACAGCCCCCCTCAACAAAACCACTTTTTTTTACATCTGGAAGTCTGGTCGCCTTAAAGTATATATCGCTAATTTGCTTTTCGGCCTTATACAGTCACCATAATAGCGATCACTGTTTTGCAATCGCTGTTATGACATGGAGCCTGTTAAACATACCACCCCATTTATTATTCTATATGTTATAAACATACTGTAGACCATATGAAGTAATTTGGTGACATTTAAATGCTTTTTATAAGTACTTCATAGACAGGTTACGAAGATGTGTTATAAACCCTGAATGGAAAACTGGCAATTCAAAAAGTATTCTCTAGTGAATTTTAATATTGTAGCAAAAACACTGTGATTCTGAAAGTGTAAGCTGAAGTGTATAATTGCTCTGTAAGGCTCAACCAGGGAACGGGTTACTTTCAGGTAATCTTACCCTATGGAGTCATGAGGCATGAGGTGCAGCTGAGGGCCTTAGGCCTCTAGGATTAGATTAATGAAAAAACCAAAAACAAATATAAATGCTCCATAGTTGGTGGTGCTAGAAAGGCTATATGAGTAACACACTGAACAACACACAGCACCCACCTCTTGAAGCCCAAACAATGATAATGTGAGTTCAGAATTATGTTAAAAAAGGTTGTATTACTTTTGTACAAAGGTAGCAGCAACACGTTAAAAGAGGTCCCCCATACAGCAATGCAATGATGTTTCACATCAATGTGCTTTTTCAAGGGTTATGCTATCATTGTTTGGGTTTCAGGTGGTGGGTGCTGCTTTTTGTTCAGTTACACTAATAAAGATAATCCAACCCCTGAAGTGCCTTATTGCTATTATTAAACAAAAATGTTTTAATTTGTTTTTAAACAAATGTTTTTTAACAGTTACAATTTTAATTTTTCTATTATATGCGAAGGCGTCAGGCAGTTAACCCTTTTATAGTGCTGTCAGCCAATGAGAATGCTCCATTTTCAACCAGTATTTGGAAATAAATTCTCAGCTCCCCATCTTTAGTCATGAGTAATGCCACCTTTTCAACATAGATGGTCTCTGCCTCAAGTAATCCCTATGAAAATATATGCATCACAGCCTTTGTCAAGGAAGAGGACTTGAATGTTTCCTGTCAAAAAACATTCTTTAACATGGGGTCCTACCATTAGAGCCTCAAGAAACAGGGTCCCATTGACACTGCACTATGCCTACTGTATTTCTAGCTCAAAGTGACTGCAATGACCACTTTGGACCATTCTAAATTTTGCAACCCCTCTCAGCCATGCTCAAGTCATAAACCATTTGTTTGTGCCCAAAATGCATGTTGCAGGCTCTTGTGAATGGAGATGGAGGAGGAGGAGGATGCTATGCAAATGGCCTGCATTGCTCTTTACAGTTCACAGTTGGAGACTGATTTGCAAATCAGTGCAAGCACTACTGATTGCCACCTGTGGTAACAGGTGACAGACATACATGCTGGGGGAGATGGGCAGACCAGAGGGTCAGAGAGAAAGAGTTGGACTACTAGGCACCAAGGAAGCTTGCCATAGGTTTGAGGTGGACGGGTTACCACTAGACACTAGGAAAGTATATTGTGGGGTTGGAGATGGGCAGGAGGGCCACTGGACACCAGAGGTGTTTTTTTATGGGGTCTGAGAGGGAGCTTAAATGCCCCAAACTACCTGGAACAAGTCATTTGTGGGTAGGTTAATAATTGACACTAGGAAAGTATGAAAGTGTACTGTGGGGTTGATGGTGGGAGGGAGGGAGGACCACCGGACACTAGAGATGTGTGTTATGGGGTCAGGGTGGAAGCAGGAACCACTATTGACAGAGACTGCTGGGAACAAGGTGATTTATAGGGGGTGAACCACTGGATACCAGGGACTGCATGGAATAAGTTGGGGGGAAACAAATGGATTTCAGGAACTACTTGTAACAAGGTTGGGCATGGAGAGCATGGGACAATGGGGACTACTTGGAACAAGGTGTTCTGTGGGTAGGAGAGTCTCTATGGTTCACCCATGCTGCACTGACAACCAAGTTGCTGGCATAAATGTTGGCACCAGCACTTGGCTGACATCAGGCATGGCACTCCAACAATCTGCTGTCTGGCAGTCAGAGTGATAGCAATTAGCTTCCCATACCCACATTTATTTATTTATGGAAAGCGTTTAAGACTATATTACTATATGATTGGTTTTGAGATGTATTATTGATTATGCTGCTGTGGAATTTTTAATTATGTGATTTTACTTTTGTCAGGCACCTTGGTTTTGAAAGGCGCCATAAAAATAAAGTTATTATTATTATATAACAAACTCTTGATCGCACCCTGGTGCCAGACAGCAAAAACACCAAGTCGCACAAGATGTGTGTGACACTATTCCACTGACAACATTCTGGTGGCAATATTATGTTGGCACATTAACAGTCTACCATCTCTGTAGGGCAGGGATTGCTTGGAACAAGATGTAGACCAAATGACTGTGTACCTGCTGCTGCATGCACTGGCATGCACCTAGGTACATGTTGTCATGCTCTGTTGTTTTGCATTTACAGGTGCAAGCAAAGATATTAGTGGGTCCAATTTACTGTCTGAAATGGTAATTTGCATTTTGCCACTCTCATGAGGGTGGGGGGTGCTCCTCCCCGTAAGGTTCAGCAGCTATAGAGTATAGCAATTTGGGGTAGAAACACAGTTGTGTGTGCAAACTGCCAATTTTGCAGCACCCCTGACAGCAGCTCAGACATCTTGCCCTGGAATCTGCTTTTGCTGAACCTACTGTTTGTTGTTTTTTTAAAGCAAAGATATGTGGACCTTATTCTGAGTTGTAGTACAAGTGGCACAAAATGGGCAGTTTGCACCTGCAACTCTACACCACCACCTGAAACTTCCCTTATGCATTATTTTGGGGTTAGTACAAAAAATGTTCGGTCTCTCATTTTAATTTTCGTGTTTTAGACTTATGAGATTTGAAATATTATACCTATTAAGTAAATAATTCTAGGACTTACGTTTTAAAGGGAGACGGTTGCTTTCCTCTCTAGGCTTAACATAATTTTCATCATCCTCCTGTACTGGTACGACATAGTCACCCTGAAGTAAAAGAAACAATAAGTGTACAGTTTAAATATCTTTGAGAAACTTTACTGCTAAAATGATTCCACAGATGCCATGCAGATTTTACATATGCACTGTGTTCATCAGTCTTGAAAAATGTTCTTTTTTGCGTCCTTGTTTAATCTAATATTTTATGTAAGCAAGAAAACAAGACACTCCACAGGTACTAGGTAATGCTGTACTAACTGCATGCTCAGGTTCATTATGAGGTACAAGGAAGAGCCAAGTGCCCTCAGCCACCTGAAAGTGTGTTTATTACACTACAACCCTCACACAGACTTGTCTTATTGCACTTCTAAAATTAGTTAACTGTAAAAAAAAAGTAGTTAAGTAAAAAATTGTCTTTAACAAATTAAGTGGCAAGGCAATTTTTATGTATAGGGCGTCCATTCCTGGAGGCTCTGTGCACCTAACAAACATTAATAAAATAAAACAGACAATTAAATACAATAAAAGGACATTCAAAAATAGCAAAATACAATAGCAAGTGCATTTAAAATATCTCTGAATGGAAAATTCCCTCCCAGTCCAATGGGGGCTGAATTAGGTTGTTTTACAAAATAAATTAATTTTTGTTTTGCACTCATATTAGGAAATCCTCCCCTGAAGCTCACATCTTCTGTAAGCTTTTTGCTCTAAAATGTGTATAGGACTTTCCCCTAAATATAATTTTGTTCTGCACCTTTCCACCCCTTCCCCCACCTGATGTTGGAGTCTGAGTTTCTGTTTTAAAAGCTGAAACTATCTCTTATTCCACCCATCTACACCCTCCTTCTGTTATTTCACGTTCTATTAAAAATATCTTAAGAGATTTGTATGTACAATCAATGATGTTTTCATATCATTTCGGCCATTGGGAGAAGCAATAGCACAAGTGCTGTTTGAGACTATGGCTCCCGAAGGCACTTGCACCATCCTGACTATAGGTACTGCTTGGTGTGTGTGAGGGCCTCTTGGAGTTGTACTCTCAGTCAGCACTTGTACTACTACGCTTACTAATAATAAGCATTTGTCAATGCCGAATGTATCCGTGCAGTCTAACAGGGCTTTAAAGAACCCCTGATGTTACTGGTACAACTCTGAAAAACACAATATCTAGAAGCATTCTAGCTTAAATTTCACCCTTTTTTTGTAACTGTCACCCTTATTTTGTTTACTAAGACGACATTTGCATGGAAACGGGATCTCTGCCCTATTTGCTCTGTCTGCTTGTCTATTTCTGCAGTCACAATTCTGGTTATGACATCCCAATCTGTTGCTATGGAGATAGTTGTGATGTCATGTCATGTTATGATGTTACATGTTGACAAGCAGCCAAAGCAAATTAAGTCCAAGAGGCAGTCATCTTGTGCTTTTTGTCACTTTCCCCAGTAAAGAAGAATTGCAAAAATGCAGTTCTGGCTGAATGGTTCAGAGGGTAAAAGCACAAACTGTAAAAGAAAGGGTTGCAGTTTCAGTCACCCTCAAGGCCCCAAACAATGCTATCCAAGGAAATCTGAGCCGCAAAGTAAACTTGTAGCAGGCCAGTGGCATGGAGGGCTGATGCGATGAATGCATCATCTCCAATCACACTGATGATCCTGGTTTGGGATTGGATGAAGGTTGCTTGGGGGCTGGCGGGGGAAGGAGGACTGAGTGTCCAGCAGTGGCTCTCCTCCTTCAGGGTGGGGGACAGTGTGTACTTTTGCACACATACTTTCCTTTTCCTGCTAAAGATGGTGGTTACTTCAGTCCTGCTGTATACTTTGGGACAGGTAAAACATGTTTGAGGTTATTTGTGTTGCCATCAGTGATTTGAGAGGTTTTGTAAAGCCAGCTACATCATGTGTTTCTTGTTAGTGAATGGCTGCTTTTTTGTCAGGAACGGAACAGTGTCAGCAAACCGCGGGATCGGCGGTTATGGTGTCAATGGTTCACTGAAGCCATTGGGTTTGGGAAAAGAAAGGTCCTTTAAAGATTTAATTTATGTGTTACATTTGTGTGCTGTGAGAGAGGAGAGTGTGAGTACACAATGTCTTCAGTGTGTTCATGGTGGGCACGGTCATAGTGGAGCGCTGATTATGAGCGGGTAGCACTGAATGTGAGCGGAGCAGGGAATTCTGAAGCTGGTCATGGGGATGGCTGTGGAGGTATTTTTTTTTAAAACATTTGTTTTAACATTTAATGCAGTTATTAGTGTGCTGGGACTAGATCCGGGATATTATGCTGGGATAACATCCTGGGTCTAGCCACAGACTGACCAATCAGAGAGCAGCATTCTTTTTTGCCATTGTGTAATAGAGCTTTTATAAGCTCAGATCAGGTGTTTTCCAGTCTTGCTCTTCTCCTAAGGCTATGTACAGTCCTCTGTGACTGTACCTGGCTCCAGGAGGACATTGGGAGCAGCACACAAAAGATCAGAGCATATAAAAACTCTAGTAAGCACTGCAGGCTATTGAACCTCCCACTGCTGTAGCCCAGCTCTGACATCATTTGCAGGGGGTTCTGTGATTTCTGGTTACAGAAAATGTCATCTTGGGAGTCAACAGAATCAGCCTAACATATATAGAATGGTGGACAGGTGGCCATCCACAACAAGGCTGTTTTCCATCGAGGGAGTTGATGACATCATAGAGACCTTGACAGCGAAACTCGAGAGGTCTCCCTGATGTCTTCAACTCCCAAGATGGAAAAACTGCCTTGGTTGTGGATGGTGAACCATTTACTGTTTTATATAGTATATGGTTAGGGCTAATGTATTTTTACCTTCTTTTTATTTGGTGTTCTCTTTCTGTTTCCGTTGGCATCTGCTTCTCTCCGCTGCCAGTGCCACTCGTTTCAGCTTCACTGCACTCCTGCCATTTGCTGCTTCTCCCCATACCCACTCGCTCTCTTTCAGCAGCAGTTCGTTTTTTAAAATAAAAAAAAAATGCTTTTGCACCACAAAGCCGTGTAGTAGAAGGAAGATTCCCTGGGAAGATCTACCTCTCCGCAATCGCTTAATCCCGCCGCCATGTTTTAATTTTTTTTTTTTGCCATTACAGCCAGTGTAACAGTTCTCAAACTTTGTCATAGTGAGCCTCCCCTAAGCCATGGAAAAGATCTTGAGCCTCCCCCAAAATACTGAAATATTTTTGGGCCTCCCCATAGAAAAATAGCCTATTTTTCACAGTACATCAGGAATAAATTGAAACCTCTTTGCATAGCTGGCTCTCATGCTATTAAGCTTATTGTAACCCCCCCCAACAGGACAACCTACTTGCTCCAATATTTTGACTCTTGAACCATTGTTACCCCTTACTGCCATACCTTCGTGGGTCAGACTGCTTTTTCTGTTTCTCCTCTAACTGGAATAACCTTCCTGCCGACCTTAGCCTCTCCCCCTCTCACCCTGCTCTTAAGTAACTTCTCAGGGATCATTTTGCTCCCTTCTGCTCTTATTCCTAGTACCTGTATGGTTAATTCTTGTATTTAGACAGTTCTGCTGGCAGTCTAATTGATCAATTGTTCCTTGCATTGTTAGTTTATTCTTAATTTGTTTGTACTTTTATTCATTTTGTATTGCTTAAGTGTTTTGCAGTTACATTTTGAATTGTATTCTCTCACTACCCTTCCCTGGGTACACCTGAAATAAGCCATTGCTCAGTGTACAGTACCTTCCCTGGTCACAGACTTGTGACTAAATACATAAATTCACCTACTATTATCCTCTTTCAGTTTGCCCTATCCCTTCACACAAAATCTAAAAAGTTCAAAATTGAAATATAATACTTTTTCAAGACTTGCTTGAGCCTCCCCTGGAACAAGTTGGAGCCTCCCCAGGGAGTCTGGCCTCACCATTTGAGAAAACCTGGCTGGAGTCAGCCAGTCAGGAGGTAGGACAAAGCTGAAAAGTTGTTGTACTATCCACGTGACATCAGAACGATAGTACAACAACTTTTTCGACCTTTGAACTGTCCTACAACAAGATTTTGAAAGCCACCAATTTTAATCTACACTAAGCCATAACCATGTACTATAAGCCACTGTACTGCAGTAAACAGTAACTATAAAATGGGTTGAGAAAGAGAAGCTATAAAAGCACAAACATTGGTTAAAAACAGTCACCACACTGTTTAATGCCCAGTACATACACACTTTGTTCCCAAAATGATGTAGTCTACCCAGTGATAGCCTTACTACATAGGAAATCAGTCTGCCAGTTCAGTGCTGAAAAAATGTTAGCAGCCATAGCATTTCTGAATTTATTTCATTAAATTAGTCTCCCAATTTTTTCTCCCCAACAAACTATATGAACTGCCAGTTTTGAAACACAGTCCCATGCCTATGATTGAGAAGAGTTAACCGGTGATGCACAGTAACCTTTATCTGCTGTCACACACTGTCCCTTGGCTCTGCTACATGACAGCTATAACTTTGGATAATTGGCTCTGGCTTCCGTCAGACATCAGGGATCAAAATCAGTAAATGTGCTTTCTATTAGAGCCCAATGGCTCTTATTAAGTAACACATTTCTATCACAGACTGAAACAGAGAGGTCGCTCTGTGACAGCAGGGATAATTTCTATCACAGCCTGAGCAAGAGAGAAAGAGAGAGCGGTAGACATCTGATAGCAGGGATCTCTGAGTGTCGGTAAGGAGAGAAAGAGTGAGTGAGAGCGTGGTGGCCATCACACAAATGTAAACACGGCAAAAAAGTATTTGAAATGCTTTTATTGAAAACAAACGTCACAGGTCACTTTGTTATAGTAATTTTGAAAGTAACTGTTATTGTAAAACTGATTAAATGGTCATATATTTTATGTAAATTACTTTTAAAAGCAGCAGGATACACATAAATGTCTCAGATTTAAACAAAAAAAAAACTTGTCTTATTTGTTTTTTCTTTGATGGAATAACCCATTTTATAAGTGTAACCCACTCCAGGGCACAGGTGTATTGGGCACTAATGCACTTCCCAGGTGGTTGAAAGTCACTTGGCCTTTGGCCTCATGCCTCACAATGTTCCCAGGGTGTGCATTACTGCTCTACACCCATGTCCTGTTGTGGGTTATAGCCTACGTAAAAAATGCCTTTGCACACAAACTGCAAATTGGAGCCATCCTGCACTTGGGTGTTGGGCTCGTAGTACTGACTGTTCCCCTTTAACTATTTTGATTAAGCAAGCCTCTGTGTTGTTTTATGGCACATTGCTAAATTGAGTTACTTAAGTCAAAGTAAACTGATGCTAATGCAGGACATGACATTCGTGAATTTGGGTCAATATACTGTCACTGGAGTGCTTATAAAACTTTGAGAATGTACTGTATTTACTGAACTGTTTGTAATTTTTGTCTTGTTTGTGTCATGTTCTATGTCTTTTTACCCTATTAAAGAGACACTGTCAACCTTTTTAGCATCATATTATTTCTAGTTGAAAATCCACCTTTTATGATTGCTTACCCTCTGTAAAGTTAATTGATGTTGTTGGTTGTTTTATCTACTTCTTTTCTAGAACTGAAATACATGTTAATGGTGTAGTTATTATACTATATCTTGTTTTGTTTTAATCTTTAATCAACTTTTATTGTATACTTCCTGAACAATATGAACACTACCAAACAATGCAGCCAGCATGATGCAATAGTCTTTTCTCTTTCCACTGCATCATGTAAGCATTAATCCATGACAAAGGAGGGCTCTACTAGGGAATTAATGCCTGGTTCGGGGGCCTCCAACCACCAACCAGGCATTAATTTCCCAGTAGAGCCCAACTTTGGAGTGGATTCATGCGTTTGTAGCATGGTAAGTGCAAGATGAGTACCTCTACAGATCAATTACATGTGGGAAACAAATTAAGAGCAAGTGACAGTATTGCTTCATATATTTTATGCTCTTCAACTCTGCACTTTTCGGTGACTCATAGGTTCTGGAAATGTACAGCTGTGCGTGTGCACCTTGCCTACTGCATATCTATTTACAGGTATATTGTGAGTGTAGTTTTAATACACCTTGTACCATTATGTTTTTTATCAAACGAGTTACAAAGATAACAGAAACAGTTACCTGTGCTATAAATGCACTGTTCTGTTCACTCGTCCTGTTTGTTTTTTCTTCCAATTCAGTTGTGCATTATGGGTAAAGTATGATTATTTGCATATTTCTGTATTACAAAAGATGGACTAATACACATATGCAAATGTTTGTACTCTGCCCTGATGCATGAGAAAATCGGGGGAAAAAACTAAGGGGATGACTGTGCTTATACACCCAAGTAACTGTTCTGTGTTCTTTGTGTCTCCTACTGTATATCTAGTGATTTTACTTTCCCACGGCGACTTGCAGTGTTGTGTGGCTGATTTCTCCTTTTGCCATGATGTGCTTTTACTTCAGGTATGGAGACAGCAAATACCCGAGGTCCATTAGGCGGGTGGGTGGGAAGAAGAAACAAACTGCAGTGTTAGAAGGTTACACGACCTCCTTCTTGACTGCAGTCTCTATGAGCTTGCTGGGGTTGACTGAGCGCAGTCTAGAAGGTGGTTAAATGACTGTGGCCGGGCAACCCTGAAGCTAACCATGCTTTAATTTTAGTGCACTCCTGACTGCGCTATCAGGCATTGTGGCTGCAAACAGTAGTGCATGCTGAAGCAGGCATTACTAGGGAATTAATCCCTGCTTCAGTTTGTACCATGTGTTCTGTTTGCACTAATCTGCTTTCTCTATTTGACCATAACACTTCTTGACATGTTACAAGAGTGGCTAGACTGTGTGTGTGTGTGTGTGGGGGGGGGGAGTTCAGAAAAGATGCAGAGGGAGTTCATCAAGGAATGTAAACAAACAAGCTTTTGTGTGGTAACACCATTATGGTTGGCAATCTGTGTTTCCCTTTTAAAAAGATAAAAAGAGATCAGAATCAAACAACCAGCTACAGCTACAGTTTCTACATAATGTAAGCAATCATAAAATGTGTTTTTAAATTAGAGACAATTTGAGGCCAAAGGGGGTTGACTGTGTCCCTTTAGGTGTCATGAGCCTAGGAAAGGTGGTTTACATAGATAACATCTCCATCTGTCTCTCTGTTGCTCGTGTGTGAGTGTGTGTTTTGGGGTGATTGCAATTTGTAACCTGGTTAGGACACTTCAGTTCACAGCATAAAGGTTCTCAAACTCTCCAATGGAAGAGAAGTGTGAGGATGGAATACTGTACATATCTGCAACAAAACAGGAGAGCTATGCAAAGCAATGTGAGCAAACTTCAGTGTGATAGCACAAGTTAGGCTGATAAGGCCACTGCAGTTCTAACAATCTTTGTACTTTCCACAGATGAAGAGACATAATGAAAACAGCTTGCTCTAAAATGCTGTTCAGTTTTTTGGCCTCATGGTAAGCAACAGAAGTATGTCAGGTAAGTCATGGTCACGTGTTCTGGCTGCTCAGCTATAGAGAGGAGTTTGCAGGCTTGGTTGGGAAACTGAGAGTAATGTATCTATGTAAAATCAGTATAACATAAAGAAAATGGATATTCTGTTATTCCACATTGCATCTGTGCTGTTCATTTACTACTTGGTCTATTACGCATCCGTAATACCCCCATAACTGTGACATTATCATGGAAAACAGCCTCTTCCCCCTTCACTGTAACAGTTAACATGGCATCCTCAGTTGCTTGGTGTGTCAAAGGGATAACCAGCAAAGCCAGAGGGCTTTCCTACTTGAAGCGTACTCAGTGTTTGTTATTTGTTGTTTTTCTCACTGTGGTAACTCTTTGCAGAAAATCCTGTTTGTTTCTAACAAACAACATTTTACATTAAAAGCATGACCTTTATTTTTCACTAAATTTGCACCTACTTTTAACTAGGGATGGGCAAACTGTCTGTGACCCAGTTCTGATTCTGACTGATTTTTTTCCAGAAGGTTCTGATTTGCTCTGATTTACTCTGACGATCTGTAGATCTCACTAGATGGTCCCCCCCCCACCTGATCACCCACCCAACGCAATGTAACAAGAGTCACTGATGTCCAGTGGTCCCCCCATCCTGATCCCCTAGAAGTTATATACCAGTCCCTGATGTCTAGTGGACTCCCATTCCCTATCCCTATTCCCCTGTAATAGAATAAGGTACTAGTCTATTCCCTGGTGTCTGGTGGACCCCCCACCTCAGCAAGTAGTGCCCCCTCACCCCCTACCCCCCACCCTGACCCCAAGCTGGCGACTGGCACAGCCCTCCACTCTCCACCATGGCTGGCCACTGACTGAGTTGTCAATGAATGAGCATGTACTTGTACAAATATGTGCTCATTCATTGACATGACAGCTCTGTCAGTGGCTGGCCATGGTGGAGACAAGAGTGAAGGGCTGTTCTGGTTACCGGCTGAGGGTCAGGATGTGGGGTGAACGGCATGGTGGACACCTCCACCATGGCTGGAAACTGACAGAGCTGTCATGAATGAGCATGAGCTGCAATGAATGAGCACTTACTTGCTCAAGTATGTGCTCATTCACTGACAGCTCAGTCAGCAACTAGCCATGGTGGAGAGTGGAGGGCTGTGCCAGTTGCTGGCTTGGGGTTTGGGTGGGGGGAGCAGGATGGTGGGGCACTATCTGCATGGGTGGGGGGTATGCTAGACACCAGAGAAAGGACTAGTACCTTATTCTATCACAGGGGAATGGGGATGGGGAGGTGGGGTCCACTAGATACAAGGGAATGTTATATAAGTTCTAGGGGATTGGGATGGGGAGAAACAACTGGACACCAAGCAAACTTGTTACATTATGTCAGGTGGGTAATTGGGTGGGGAGTTGGCCCTGTCCCCTGATGTGCAGATGCGCGGAGGACATTTCCGTGGACTGGGCATACATCCAATGGGATGCTAGAACCTGGTCTGCAAACAGATCCCTTGCACCCACAGGGCATTGAAAACAGTAGAGGGCATGATGTGCACCACCAGCTTGGGGCAGGTGGGTGCCTGGTCAGCCATCCCCAGCCCTCCTTGATGATCCATGGGTTGAGGCGGCATGTGGGAGGGGGGTCTGCAGTGCCCCCACAAGTGCCACTACTGGCAGCAACATCCTGGAGGGCATGTATCCCTTATGGCTTGGTGTTACTAAGCATAAGGTGCACCCCCCCTGTGCCCAGCACTCTGCACTTTTGTGAATGGTGTGGAGTGCTGGCACAACCCCGACATGCACCCACCCGCCCCTGGTACATTGCTGTCCACGCAGACGGGGGATGAGGTGCAATGGGGCTGCATGGCCCAATTGATGAATTCAGCATGGGGGGCACAGAGGGTGCAGAGTTGCTACGTGCCACAGATATGTGACACGTAGCCTCTTCACACAGTAGTGCATAGGGCCCCATTATGCTAGTTTTGATGCAATTGTGGAACAAATTTGTCATAGATACGAAATGTGTTGCAATGTGCAAATTTTGATGCAAGTGCCTGAAAAAAGTAAACGCATTGGTGTGAAGTGTTCAGATTTATTGTAAAATACATAGTTGACATAAAAGTGTACACAAATTGTAAAACTATATTGCCCTCCTTCCCTACCCTCCACCCCCCACACAAAGCTAGTTCTATTTTTATAGGCACAGGATTTGACTGACAACAGGAACTTCCTGTTTAGGGGCAGGAAGTGAGTGATCACAGAACCACCAAGGACCCACCATCCTAGAAGGGCAAGAGTAGCTCTCCAGCCCCCTCTAGCTGCTGGAGGTCTGCCTCTGAACAAGTAAGCGGTCTACTGAGAAATATAGGATATTCTTGTCTCAGAACAGGACAATCAGGAGCTTAAAGGGCACACAGGCAGAAAGTAAGGAGAGAAAAAAAAAACAGAGGAAAGAGTAAGGATTGCAAACAGTTAAGGGGCCAGAAATAAGACATGATTGGAGTGGTGCAGTGCAGTGGCTGTGAGCAGCAGTCTTCGGGAGATGTTCTGGAGGATGCGGTGTTGTCCCATCTGCAGGCACCTCTCTGGGCTGAGGAGGAGGTTGCTCATCTCCAGGCTGAGTTGGCCAGGATTTGTGGGACCTCCTCTTCCATCC
This sequence comes from Neoceratodus forsteri, assembly GCA_016271365.2. Classification (NCBI taxonomy): domain Eukaryota; kingdom Metazoa; phylum Chordata; order Ceratodontiformes; family Ceratodontidae; genus Neoceratodus; species Neoceratodus forsteri. The sequence goes on along the minus strand of CM028135.1, from coordinate 434,312,219 downwards.
AGGGACCACCAGTGCCACTGCCGTTGCCTCAGAGGTTGCCAAGAAAGAGGCGGTTGGACCACAGTGGGCTCAGGGAGGTGAGGTGGTGGAACAGAGGCACATCCCTCCAGTTGTACCTCTCACAATTCCTATGCCATTCTGGCAAAGTGTGGTTCCTCTATGGAGGCACCTACAGTGGAGACCAAGGAGGATGCTGGGAACCTCCACAAGGAGACCCACAGGAGGGTGGCAGGGGACCCTGCAGGGAAAACAACTCCTGGTGAGGGACTCCATTGTTAGGAAGGTAGAACTGGGCAAGGAAGGGAGAGGGAGGTAAGGTGCCTGCCTGGTGCCATGGCTTGGAGGGACAGGGGCGATCCTCAGGATTGCCGGAGCAGCTGCACAGGGGAGGAGCTGGATGTCATTGTCACTTAGGGACAAATGACCTGGCTAAGAAAGGATTGGAGAAGTGCAGGAAGAGTTTGTGGAATTGGGAGGGCCTTAGTCAAGTAGCACCCACGGTAACCCTTCTGGAGGTGCTACCCATCTATGGCATAGGAGAGGCTAGGGTGTTCCGTACCATGGGATTCAATCAGTGGTTGAAAAACTGGTGTGGAGCTCAGGTTGGCTTCATTGGGGACTGGGGTCCACCTGGAGTGATGCAAGCCTATACTGGCATGATGGGCTGCATCTGTCCGGGAGGGAACCAGGATCCTAGGTGATAGGTTTAAATGCTTCATTGGCAAGCTTTTAAACTAGCCAAGAGGGGCACTGGAAAGGAGCAGGAAAATCCTAGCCCCCAAACAATCACAGTAGTAAGTGGCAAACACCAACATGGAGGTGTCGATAGGAGAAGGGCAGGGTAAATGGAGAAAGTGACAAAGGCAAGAAGGACGGGTGGGGGCAAAGGGGTAAGGCCATCAGGAAATGGATGGTAATGAGTACCAATGCCCGTAGTCTGGGCAACAAGCTCCCTGAGCTGGTGGCCTTAATGGAAGAGGATGCCTGGATATCGTAGCAGTCACAGAAACATGGTACACAGAGAACCATGACTGGGATGTTAACATACCAGGGTACATAACCTACAGGAGAAACAGGCAGGGGAGAAGAGGGGGAGGAGTAGCTCTCTATGTAAAGGAAGGGATAAAAGCAACTGAAGAAAAGAGTAAACAGGGAGGAGAGGAGGCACTGTGGGTCACCTTGGAGACTGGAAAGGGCACCACAATCCGCACAGGGGTTGTGTACAGACCCCCATGTCAGGGGAAGGAATGGACAAGGATATGATGGAAGGCATTCTTAGAATGGCAGAAAGGGGAGATACTGTTGATGGGAGACCTGAATATGCCAGATGTTAACTGGAGCACATTTGCTGCAGCAACATCCAAAACAGGGCCATTCTTGGCGCCTACAGGTGGCAGGCATTAGACAGCTAGTTTGGAACCCACTCATGAGGGACAATCTTAGACCTCGTACTCTCAAGCGGGGGCAGTGAGAGGATCTCAGATCTAGAAGTAGGTTGCCATCTGGGGACAAGTGACCATCAAACAGTGTGGTTCACGTTAAACTCAGCTACAGAGTCAAGCCATACAAAAGTGAGGGTACTGGACTTTACTGAGACTGACTTTGGCAAGATGGGAGAGTGCCTCAGAAAAGCACTAGCAAACAGGCTAGAAGGAGGTGTGGAGCAACAATGTGGAATTATCAAAACTGCCATCACAGAGGCAACAAGCCTTTGTGTGAAGCAAATAAACAAATCAAAACAAAAGAAAAAGCCACTATGGTTCTCAAGAGGTGGCTGTGAAAGTCAATAAGAAAAGATAGCATTCCAGAAGTATAAGGAAACACAGAAGGAGCAGGACAGAAGCTGTACCAGTTAAGGCAGAAAGAAGCAGGGAGGAAGTCAGAATAGCAAGGCCCAAACTGAGGAAAAGATAGCCAACTCAGTTAAGAAGGGGATAAAACCTTTTATAGGTACATCAGCGGCGTAGAAAGACAAAGGGAGGGATAGTGAGGCTGAATAGAATAAGCGGTGGGTGGGCAGAGGGGACAGTGAAAAAGCAGGAATACTGAATGAATATTTCTGCTCAGTATTCACAAAAGAGGAGGGAAGTGCCTAATCCAATTAACAGAAGCACTCTTGATAGGGGTCGATCCCAGTCCTTTCACAGAAGAAAGGGTTCTGCAAGAACTCCTAAAACTGAAGGTGGACAAAGCAATGGGTCCTGATGGAATTCACCCCAGAATTCTAAAAGAATTAAGGAAGGAACTAGTGAAACCACTGGCTACTCTTTTAATAAATCATGGGAGGATGGTGTGGTACCGAGGACTGGAGGAAGGCGGATGTGATTCCCCTTCACAAAAGTGGGACCAAGACAGAGGCAGGAAACTACAGACCTGTCAGTCTGACCTCTGTGGTAGGGAAAGTGATGGAGTCACTTCTGAAGGAAAGAATAGTTGAGTACCTAGAGGTCAGTGGAGCACAGGATCCAAGGCAGCATGGGTTCACAGTGGGAAGGTCATGTCAGATGAATCTAATAGATTTCTTTGACTGGGTGACCAAAGTAGTAGACCAGGGAGGGGCTGTGGACATGGCCTACCTAGACTTTAGCAAGGCATTTGACACAGTCCCACACAAAAGATTATTAGTCAAATTAACCAGCCTGGGAGTGGGTCCCAGGGTGGTAGCCTAAATAAAACATTGGCTGGACAACAGGACACAGAAGGTAATTGTAAATGGAGTCCACTCTGAAGAAAGGCGGTTACTAGTGTAGTGCACATGAGTTTCAGTTTTGGGTCCAGTCCTTTTTAATGTCTTCATCAGTGGCATTGCAGAGGGACTGGAAGGAAAAGTATGCCTTTTTGCAGATGACACAAAGATCTGCAACAGGGTTGATACACAAGGAGGCGTGGAAAGGATGAAAAGGGACTTGGCAAGGTTGGAGGAATGGTCTGACATATGGCAGCTAGGATTCAATGCAAAAAAGTGCAAAATAATGCACCTGGGAAACAAGAACCCAGGGGAAGAATACACAATGGGTGGGGAGGTAGTAACAACAACAAAACAGGAAAGGGACCTGGGGTAATCATATCAGATGACTTTAAGGTTAGCAAGCAATGTGAGAAGGCAGTAGGGAGGGCCGGGGTATACTGGGATGTAGGGAGGGCATCAGCAGCAGAAAACAGGAAGTTGTTATCCCTCTGTACAGACAGTTGGTGAGACCCCATCTGGAATACTATGTCCAGTTCTGGAGACCCCATCTCGCAAGGACATAGACAGGATAGATGCAGTCAGGAGGGCAACTAAAATGGTGCAGGGTCTGCAAGAGAAGCCATATGAGGGGCGAGACTAAAGGGCTTAATATGTATACCCTTGAGGAAAGAAGGAGAGGGGACATGATAGAAACTTTCAAGTACCTCAAGGGAATCAACAAAGTCAAGAGGTAGCATCTTTCAGAAAAAGAGACTTGCAAGAACAAGGGACACAATTTAAAGATAGAAGGAGGCGGTTCAGGGGCAACGTGAGGAAGTATTATTTCACAGAGAGGGTAGTGGATGCATGGAACAGCCTTCCTGAGGAAGTTGTGGAGTCAAAACTGTGGGAGAATTCAAGAATGCAGGGGACAGACATAAGGCAATTCTTGTGGGGGGGGAGGAAGATATAGGCTGTTGGTTAAATAGGATCTGCGACCTATCCTGTAGGTAGGGAAATGGGCAGACTAGATGGGCCTAGCGGTCCTTATCTGCCGTCAAAGTCAAAGTCTAATTCAAAAACAAGTTGCTATAGCTGACACAAACATTTTACTTACTGATTGAGCCAAATATACCATGGCATTCTGCTGGTCACAAAAGTATGAGAAAGGCTCCTTATGGTATATTCTCTCCATTCTGGACTAACAAGACTAATGCTAGTTTTTCAGCTCCTAATCCCCAGACTGTTCATGGCCCAGGGGAAGGAACATCTGGTTTCAGTTTTGGCAGTGTCAGCACAGAGTTACACAGATTCCTAATCTTCTCACTTAATGAACTGTTCCACAGGGAAGACCCATCATCTGGGACCAAGTAAACACCTGAATCATAAGCGATCCATTCCTTGATGGTGGGAGTGGGGGTCAGGACATTCAAAACCAGATGTACAGTATACGGACATCTTTCATAGAACTCGGGCAAGAAAGACCACCTTCCTAACATGCACTCATCTCCATCAGCCAGATGATCTGGAAGGTTCCCAAGGCACTGAGAATCCTATAAATCATATGAACATATGAAGTCATTGGCAGAAAAAGGCCCATAGGTCTATCAAGTCTGCCCGATTGTGCAGCTCACAGTTTAATACTCTTGCAGCCCCCCACCCATTCCCCTCCCATCATCCCTCTCCCTGGACTTCCCCTTTTGTTCTTGTCTGTACTACTCGCCCGACTATCCCATCCACACTTAAAACTGTCCACTGTCTTCAGCTCGATCAACTCCTCCGGTAGTGCATTCCACCCAGCCACCACCCTGTCTGTGAAGTAATGCCTCCTCATCACCCTCCTGAATCTTCCCCCTTCCAACTTCAGACTGTTCCCCCATATGACCCTTCCTCCCTTCAGGTGGAACAATCCTCACATTCTGACCTTGTTCATGCCTTTTAAGTATTTAAAGGTCTCTATCATGCCCCCCTCTCCCTTCTGTCCCCTGGGAGTACATGTTGAGCTCCCTCAATCTTTCCACATATGGCTTCTCCCCTACCCCCATGATCATCTTTGTCGCCCTACACTGCACTCCCTCTGGCAATCTCTCATCCTTTCTCAGGTAAGAGCACCAGTACTGCACGTAGTACTCCAAGTGCGGCCTCTCACGTGATCTATACAAGAGCAGGATAACCTCTTCTTTCCTGGAGATGATACCCCTGGCAATGGGAATACTGTTTAACTAGAGTGGCACATTAAGCTGAAGCTTGTTTTCAGATGCAACCTGGGAGCACAAGGAAGTTAAATGACTAGCTCAGGATCACACAGTGTGCACCTAGGCAGCTGTAGGATTCAAACCCAGATCTCCAGGTCTGCAGCTCAGAGCCTTAACCCACTGTGCTATACTGCCTCCAGTGCAATGCACCCCGGCATCCAATTGGCTCTTGCTGCCACCCTTCTGCACTGCGCTGATACCTTCATGTCTCCTGTGACAAGTACCCCTAGGTCTTTCTCCTCCTCTGAAGTTGATACCTGCACTCTCCCAGGCCAATAGCTGATCCTGGGGTTTCTGGCTCTGAGGTACATGACCTTGCACTTCTTAGCGTTAAACCCTCAGGATACATGTGACCCTGCAGATCCTGAAGGTAAAAAAGGAGAATGGGTAGCGGAATCTCATACGTCCTTGATTCCATCATTGATTGGATTCCACTTTGGAACAGGTGCTTTGGTGGGGGCGGGGAAGGGGGCAGAGTGGCAAGATGTCCCCAGTGCTGCTCTGCTCTTCACCACGCTGCTGGAATCCACTCAGACAGGCTTTTCTTGTAACAGCAGCATGCTTAATTTTATATATTTTATGCTGTATTTTGGCTATCAAACTATAAATATGTACACTTTTATTTTTTTAAATTAAAAGTCAGGCAGCTGTAAGACTGCAGTACTTGACCGGCTGCCACTTTTTGCTTCTTTTTGGTGGGTCTAAATATATACAACCAGAATGGAGATTTCTGTGGAGAGCCAGAAGTGGAGACAAAAAATGTGGAAAATTAAGGAAGGAGAGAGTAAATGGAGGGAGAGAGGAAAATTAAGTCCGAAGTTTGATCCGCTACAGGAAGATGGAAGAAAATACCCCTTGCAACAAGCACATTATGTGCTGACATGCACTATATTCAGTTACTACAGGTATGCTGTTGTTGCCTGGGGGAAAGGGAGTTATCGCCTTATTTTTAAATAAAAGATGTTATGCTCAGATGAGCGATATTTTGCTTTTTATCTCCACAGAAATCTGTCCACAGTAGAGATGCAGTGAAGTTTAACTTTGCTAGTGTAGCTGAGGCGAAGTGTCCCACTCCACCTCGACACACAGTTACGCGAAGTGCCCATTGAAATGCACTACTTCTCCACTTTACATCATAATGACTTCACGTTATGATGGCTCTGCATTACTTCCTTTATTTTCTTTTAAAGGCGGAGTGAGTGAGCATTGTTACAGTTCACAGATCACGTGGCTCACAGTCCGCAGGTCACATGCTTCAGGCAGGAAGTTAATCATGCAAGAGAGTGAAAGACTTTCACTTTCACCTTACCTAGTGTGGTAGAAAGCGCAGTGTTTGAGAGGAGACAGAGGGATAGCAAAAGATATAAACCCCACATCTGAATTGAAGCACCTTCTGGGCTAGTGACCCCCCTCCCTGTGCAGAAGGTAGTGGTGCCATGGAAGCACCACCTCCGGAGGCACCTACCAGTGCCCTACCACCAGTGCCACCACCTGCCATGGCCCCTGCACCAGTGGCTCAGCAGGAAGTAAGGGAGGAGTTGCAGCAGTCACAGTCACAGCAGCAGGTTTCCCAACCCCCAGCCCCAACTGAGGACCAGTAGCAGCTGGCAACAACATCTGGGGAACCCCCCCACCTGCGCCCAGTCCTCCCCGCAGTTCACTAGTGTGGGAGTTCTTCACTACACTGCCTGCTGACACCAGTGTAGTGAAGTGCAATCTGTGTGGTGAAGTGGTGCGCTGTAGCTCCAAGGGAAGTCATCCGGGCACAGGTGGTCAGCACACCCACCTATACAACCACCATAGTGCATTTTGGCAGGCCAAGCTTACCAAGCAGGGCAGAAATGCACCTGCTGGCCCTGCTGGGCAACAGGTGGCGGCATGGCCTCCACCTGCATGTGGTGTCAATTGGGTGTGGGCCATGAAACAAGTGGCTGCTCCACAACCTGCAAGTGATGGTGGCAACCCTGCACGAATATCTGCCACACATGCCAACTTGGGCCTGATGTGGAGTGAGCTGGACCATGTGAACCACTGGATTGACAACGTGGAGCAGCGGTTGGAGCACAAGGAGGTGCACCAACTCCAAATAATGGGCATGCTTCAACTGCTGCTTTCACACCATAACACTAATCATTAGTTTTTGTTTGTCCTTGCATCCACCACCCTCCCCATGAAAAAATAGTTCTTGACATTGCCCCTGATCCATCACCCTCAATCTTCAAATTATGCCCCCTTGTTGGTGCACATCTCTTTTTCTGAAAGATGCTACTCCTTTCGGTACTTGATAGTTTCTATCATGCCCCCCCCCTTCTTGCGGTTATACATATTAAGTTTTAAACTCCCCAATATTTGGGAAACTGGTTAACTTGTTGTCATGGGTTGAACGTGGGGCAATACTCATGCCATCAGCAACTTCACTACCACCAGTGGGGACAACAGCATTTCCAACCATGATTGAAGCTACTGATTGTGCTGTGAAAAACACAGTCAGAGAAATCTCTTTACTGGCATCAACTACGCACTTCTGCTGCATACTACCACATCCACAGCCACTCTTGCCACTGGCAGCAGTGCCATGGCCAGAAGCATCTTTGCATGCTCGTCTCTTTGCAGGCATTTTTTGGGATTACACAGAAAATTCACAACAAATTGAGATTTCTGAAATTTGGGGTGGATGGGAAGCCAAAAAACAACAGCTGTGGCTTACAGATGCAGATTGGGCACTAAAAAGATGCAAATTCACAGACTCAGATTGCACACTATAAAGAGATGCAGCCGCACAGGCACAAAAACACCTTAACCAGTGGTTATACAAATCTAAACTGGAAAAATAAATTATACCTTTTGTGGTTGGGGGGGGCATGCTGCAGTAGCAGTCCACGAGCTAGATAGAAGGAAGCAGTAAAAAACAGCACAGACTGATAACTGATTCAGAGTGTGGCGATTACTGTGTGGCACAATAAAATGTGTCTGACTTGATGGCACACACACACACACACACACACACACACACACACTCACACTCACACATATACACACACACACACACACTCACACACTACAGGTACTGCACAGAAAATGTAACAGTGCAGTGCACTATTCAAACAAATCTTTTAAACAGAATGAAAATATGCACTGCACCACAACAAACAGAAAATAATTATCAACAAGCATATGTCAATGCCGAAAATTTGTTGTGTGCACTGGTGCCATAGTAAGTATGAGCAGTGTTAGCAAATTTCAACATGGGTTCATAACTTCATTGGTTTTTTTAATTTTGACACCACATTTTCAACATAGCCGTCTTATTATGCCACCTCATGAAGAAAGGAAGAGTACAATTTCAACTCCTGTCTAAATGGTACTTTGTCGCAGTGGCTGCAAAATCACCTTTCAAGATGCAAAAAAACATTTTGCCCAGGATCTGGAAAATGGCAGCTGTCACATTCATGTGCTACAGTGAAGAAATGGCTATGATGAAAATTTGGGGTCAAAATGTAGAAAAGTACCAAAGGTACGAGCCTGTGTTTATTAATTTAAGTGCATGCTCGTAACTTTGTTGTATGTTAATATTTTCACACCAGATTTTCAATGTAGCATTCTTATGACCCCATCTCATGAAAAGTGCCATTGTTATTTCATTAATTCATCCCAAAGGGTAATTTTGCAGAGCTGCCACACCATTCTACACCACAGTTGTGAAAACATGTTTCAGGTAGGATATGAAAAATGACAGCTACATTGTTCATAGGGAGGTATGAAATAATGGCAATGTTGAAACTCTGGAGTGAAAATATTAAAAACTGGCAAAGTTAGGAGTGTTCGTAGAAACTGCACAGTAATGCAGTAATTTTTTGGAATTTTTTCACCAAATTTGCAACATGGGTTTTATGGGACTCCTTCTCATGACCAGTGGCACTGTCGTTTCATTAATCGGTCCCAAAAGGTGATTCCGCACAGCGACAGCGAAATCACCTTTCTGGATCGAGTAATGAAATAACAGTGACAGTGTTCATAAGGCAGGGTCCCAAGAACCCCATGTTGAAAATGTGATGCCAAAATCCTTAAAAATGGCTGAGATATCAACCTATGTTGAACCCCTTCCTATTGATTCTCCTTATACGGCTTACCTTGAAATCTTCACTTTGCCAGCTGGCTTTGAAGAGTGCAGAAGTGTCCCAGTACACAGAAGATCGTTGTTCCTGACCTCTGGAGGTAAGTATGAGTAAGGGAGGGTGGGGTGTGGGAGGTGGGTGCGCAATGGGAGGGTCGGGATGGGGAGGGGTTGGGGAGACAACAATGGACCATTTTTTTTCAGGTTTTAAAGAAATAAAGACACTGGGGACAGTTTTCTTTTTTATAGGAAAGGATGTGAACATTTCTGGATACTGGAAGTGTGCTCCCCAGTGTCTGGGTGGACAGGGAATGGAAGGTGTGAGGAGGACAGCAGCAGTGGGAGGGAGAGGGAGGGATATGATGTGTGTGTGGGGTCCTTGAACAGAATGAGGGTGTGGGGAGGACAGCAGCAGTTGGAGGGAGAGGGATTGATTTGTTGGCGGGGGGGCCTCAAACAGAACAAGGGTGTGGGGAGGACAGCAGCAGCAGTGGGAGGAAGCAGGAGGAAGTGATTTTCTGGTGGGGGGTTGAATGAGAATGCAGGGAGGACAGGAGCTGTGGGCAGGCTCAGCGCGTTCACACTGTAAGTGCTACGGCAGTGTGAACGCGCGACCAGGTAGTCAATGTAATGCAGGTCTTTACACATCAAAGGACAGAGCCATGCCACTATTGGTTCGGCTCTGTCCTTTGAAAAGTTTGCCAACTCTGCCCCCAAAACAGGAAGTGAGTCATTGCCAGCCTGCCTACTGATTCACCTGCCACTGACCTGCCCCTTGGAACTGAGCTCTCCAGTGGATGCACCCCATTCACACCCCTGTATAGCAACATTTATTTCAATGAGGTCATCTGCGCTTGCATGCACAACAAACTCAAAAATTACTTAAAAGTATTACTGCGTGTACATAAACACACAAATACTAACACATACTACCAGTACAAAACAGTTAGAAAGACTGCCTTTCTCAAGTGAATCTCACTCCACCACAGATATGCCCGTCCCCCGAAGCACACTTCAACAGTGTCTGTCAGTACACGGGTTGAATGTTCTAAATTAACATTCAAAATGCACACAAAAACAATCAACACTCGATGAACTAAGCACAGAAGGGTTTCCTACAGTTGATGCACTAAATTCAAACAAAATAATTGAATCAAAAGTGATTTTTGACAGCTTTTTTCGATGGTTTAATTCTCAGAGCTCTGAGAGCAAACTGTCTCCAGCTTTCCACTACATACACTATGCAGAACTGAGGCTGTGCAAGACAATATAGAGCCCATGTGATCTGCCATTCCATGAATCAATGAAAAATTTGCCTCAAATAGCAAAAAACAGGCAAAGCAAAGTGAAGTCCATTAAAATCAATGGCACTTCACATTAAGATTAAGGGGAAGGCAATAATACAAGGCGAAGTAGTGTGAGGTTCATTGGAAACAATACACTTCACATTCAAGTTTATAGATGGAGTAATTCACTTTGCGTTGCAGAGCACTATGCGGATTGGAGGATAATATGCAAAGTGCTTCGACTAGCGAAGTGGGAGCACTTCGCCAGCCTCTAGTCCACAAGACGAGTAGGGAATCTAATGCTGTGGCCCACAGCCTGCTGCAGTGTGATGGGTCTTGCTTCAGTCTGGACCTGTGACGAGGACCTAGATGTTTGTGGAAAGCCTCACTTTCATCTGTTTTTGCAAGATGTGGATGGAAGTTACAAGTAGTGCCAATTTGCAGGTATACCTTTCTTCTTAACTTGTGGTCCCGCTGATTAGATACATTTATAGAAGGTATACTGCATCTCAGAGATTAAATGTGCATTTTTGAAACTTCCCTAAACTTAACTGCTGTGTAAACCAATGGATCTCAGCTGTTGGACCAACTTTTCTTCAATAAATCTGAACTCCTCTTGTGGAGCCTCTACTCTTGTGTATTTATTGCTGTATGCCTGCAAGAATTCATCACAGTTTACAGAGCAAATGTTTTATTTAACAAAAAGGCCCCAAGTTTGACTTTTTAACTTGGGTTTGAGTGGTTAAATGGCTAATATTTGGCTGATATGCGTCACTAAGTTCTATGGAGCATTTTTTTGCTGCTACTATGAACTTTAAGGGGCATGGGTTTGTGGTGCTGGTTAGGGGTGTGCAAAAAAGAAATTCCACTGACGGAATTTCCGCAAAAGTGCAAATTTAGCTTCTGCAAAAGTTCAAAGTCATTTTTGTAACTTTCATGGACATTCCGGCTTAAAACTGCAAAATAAATATACAAACTGTGGGTTAATTTATTAAACTGTGGGGAAAAAATCCACAGAACGGATCACTACCAGTGGTCAGTTCTGAGGCTTTTTTTAGCTGTAGTTTAATTCATTAATCTGCCCCCACTGATCAGGGGTCCTAGTAAATAAATACATTAAAAAAAAATTCAATCCCCCTCTTGGACCCTCCTGGGTTCTAGTGCCCCGTCCACCCACCAACCATGGGTCTCATGTAAAAATATCCCTGATCACTGGTGTCTAGTGGTTCCCACCCACCCCCCTGCCCAGGGATCACGGCCCAAGGGTCCCGATAAAGAAGAAACAAAAACTCCAATCCCTTCTTGGTGTCTAGTGGCCCCCCACCCACCGATCATGACCCCCCAAAACATTTTATTTACCTGATGTCTAGCAGACCCTTCTTCCTATCCTTGATTCCCTTAAGCCACAGAAAAACAGCCAGCAGTGCACTGACTCATCAATCAATCAATCAATCAATCAAAATCTTTATTTATTCAGGCGAACATCATTGAGCAAAGCTCATTTACAAGATGGACCTGAATGGTCATACAAATGAGGATACAAGTATTATTACATAGACAAGAATAGAATAAATAGCAATACAATGGCATGAAATGATTATATACAACAATTTACATATATACAAGTAACAATAGAACCATTTAGCCTGTAGGAAAAAAGAGGACAAAGGGTATAGCAGTCCTAAAATATAAGTTATATGGTCTAACTAGTTTTTATGAGAATATAATAGGTGATTCGGAAGAAAGAAATTGAGTTAATATAATGGATAGAAAAAGGGAGGTTTAGTTGGGTCAGATAGGTAGGGGATTATGCTTTATAAAAGCAATTGCAGAGCTCTGGAAAAAGGGCGGATAACAATCTTTTGAAGGATGCCAGAGGTAGTAGGCTATCTAGCTTCATGGATTTTTGGAGAGAGTTCCATGCAACTGCTAAGGAATAGCTGAAAGCAGCCCTCCCATACCGGGTGCAGGCATTGGGGACCTTTAATGTGATGAGTTTACTGATCCTTAAGGTGTATGGCCTGGTTGTAATTTGGGTAAAGCAATCAGTGATATAGGCTGTAGTTTGCCTGTTAACGCTTTGAATATCCAGATAACAGCATTCCTATTTCTTCTGTGTTGCAATGATGTCCAGTTGACTGCCATATAAAGGGAGCAATGATGGGTGTTGGAGGAAGGTCAGTAATAAATCTTATGGACCTGTGATACAGGGTGTCCAGCTTATGTAAGAGATGACTTGAACAATGGCAGTAGAAAATCAGCATAATCAATGAGGATAGGAATGAGGCCTGAATTAACCTTTTTGGAATCACTGTTTAGGTAATGTTTTATTCTAAAAATAGTCCGAGCCTCTGTCTTAGCTTTTAAGTAGCTCTTCAATATGGACAGAATAGTCAAGCCTGTTATCTATCCAGACTCAAGGTATTTGAAGTTATCAACAAATTCAAGTTTCTCTCCAAGTAAGGTGGATATATGTAGGGTGTTGGATGCTGGGGTAGTGGTAGTACAACTCTTTGTGGAAAGAACATAGCTTTTGTTTTTGCATTTAGAAGTAGTTTTTGTCAAGTAGATTGTGCTGCAGAATGGAGAATTCGGATTGTAGCAGTTCACAGGCTTTGGAAGGTGAGGGATTGCTGACATACAATACAGTATCATCAGCAAATAGATGAATGTTAGATTGAGTGAGGTTGGCATCAATATTGTTTATATAAATAGCAAGAGGATAGGGCCAGAATAGAGCCTTGTGGTCGCCCCTTAGCAGAGGTTTTGAGGTGGATAGGTAATTTCCATTTCTAACCAGTTCGACCTATCTGAAAGGTAATCCTTAAACCAGTTGGTGATAGGAATCCAGGCCTAATGAGTTAAGGAGGTGATTAATAAGTCATGATCCACTGTGTCAAAGGCTTTACTCAAATCCAGAAACACAGCACAGGTAAAATTTTCTTGTCCAAATTAGTCTGCCAATCGTTGGTTACCTTGGCTAAAGCAGTAATGGTGCTATGCTTTGATCTAAATCCAGATTGTGCAGAATTTAGAAGGTTATTGTTATCCAGATAGTCCCTTAACTGAGAGTTTACTAGTTTTTCGAGCATCTTAGATAGTACTGGTAGGATGGAGATAGGTCTGTAATTGTTGAGATCCCTAGTATCACCAGATTTGAGTAATGGAACTACTTGAGCTGTTTTCCAAGTAGATGGAATGGATCCAGTAGTTAGAGAAAGATTGAAGAGATGAGTAAGGGGGGCAGATAAGACATGTGAAGCAATTTTCAGGAAATAGGGATCCAGGTAGTCTGCACCTGCACTTTTAGTTGTGTCTAAATTAGAGGAGATCTTCCACTTCTTTCACGGATATTGGGATGAAGGAAAAGTTGAAGTGGCCATTTGTCCCACAGTAGTTTGCAGGTTCAAGGAAGATCTCAGGATATTTGCAGGTGATGAGTCAAATGCTAGGCCAGCAGTGGTGAAGTGAACATTGAAGGTATTTAAGATTTCTTGTTTACCTGTAATTTCTGTGTCATTTAGTAGCAATTTGGTGGTTAAGGCAGGAGTAGAATTTGGCCCAGAAGTCCTTTTATTGTACCCCAGAGTCTGGATGGGTTATTGTAGGAGGCATCCAATTCAGCTGTATAGTAGGCAGTTTTGGCAGTTCTTATTTTTTTTGTACATGAGTTCCTTGCTTTTCTGAAATTTAGCCAATCTCTGGTGTCCTTTGTTTTCTTGCCTTTTTCCACAGCTTGTCTCTGGTTCTCAAGGCTGCTTTAAGCTCAGAGGTGAACCAAGGGCAGGATTTTACCTTAGTTCTGATACTGGTGATAGGTGCATGAATATTGAGAACATTGGTGATAATATCCTTTAAAGTCTGGAGAGCTGTTTCAACAGAGGTTGTAAGATAGAAATCTTGCCAATATATTGTAGTACTCAGGTCATGGAGGTAACCTGAGATATTGAAATTCTTTTTTGACCTTTTGAGGATAAATTCTGCAGGATTTGGTGGTTTGAGTGTGGATCTTATGCCAGCTATAGGGTAATGGTCACTCACATCACTTGGCAGTACTCCTGCATGTGAGTATAAGTGAGGCTTGTTTACCAACATAATATCCAGGAGTGAGCTGTTGCTGGAATTTCTGGTTGATCCTAGTTGGGTCTTTAATTAGCTGTGTGAATCCATAGGTGTCACAAAAGGTTATCAAAGGTGCAGATACATTAGACAGCCAGTTTAAATTCAAATCTCCAAGGATGACGGTATCTTCAGGGCCTTGGTTGAGAATTGACCCTAGGTGAGAAAGCAGTTTAAGGCCTGCAGAGGGGCCTATAGCATCCAATCAGTTTAAATGGAGACGAATTAGGAAGGAAATTTTGATTGATAAACATTCAAATTCATTTGGCTCAGATGTGTTGATGAGGCAGGTTGCAGAGATGGTGTCCTTAATGTATATGGCCACCCCACCACCCCTGGAAGGGCGATCTGCTCTGAAGAGCTGGTAATTGGGAAGGTTTACAACACTGTCTTTTGTTGTAGGCCTGAGCCAAGATTCAGAGATGACCAGGAAGTCTGGAAGAGTATGTGCCACCCAAGCCTGTATTAAGATGAACTTTTTTAGGAGGCTGCAAGCATTGAAGTGTATGAAGCTTAGTCCTTTTATGGTAGTCAGTTCAGCAGGGGAAGATAAACTGACGATGGGGCCAGGATTAATCTCAATGGTGCCAATGCATAAAGGAGGTAGAAGATTAATTTGAGTAGGGCACCAAGGGATAGGGATAGAGAGTGATCAGAGCATTTCTCTTAGTCCTAGATGCCCACTGTGTAGTGGGAGATGGTCCTGTTATATAAGGTGTGTCTTTTATCATAACATAGGAGTCTGATGGACAGGCATAGTGGGTTTTTATAAATCCAGGATACATGTAAAGGGCTAGGGGAGAGCTGGATTGTTAGAGAGGCTTTATGTGGGATACCCCAGGGGTTGCAGTGTAATAGTGGTTCAAAGTGAATAAGGAATAGATGGTTGTACATTGTGGATGGCAGTGGAGAGCAGAACATACTCATTAACTTATTCGTCATGACACGGGGTATAATATGATTATCATAATGGAATGGGGAGATGAGAGGCTAAGGAGCAAAGGAAACAAGTTAGCATTGTGCAGGGTAGGTATGGGTTAATAGAGAAGGGAATTAGATGGGCGTGGATTAGAGAAATGGCGGAAAGAGTGTATAAATACAATTAACCAAGAGGGGAGGGCGGGCAAAAATTTTGCGGCTTTGGCATTTCACACTGCTTCTCCCGGCCTCCTGGATCTCTTGGTCGGCTGGAGGTCACCGCCCGGCCCGCTGGCGGCTCGGAGCCCCTTCTGTGGCTGGAGCTGGAGGGCAGTGCCGGCTGCAAGTCAGGGGACAGAGAAAGGCAGTGAGAAGGCAATTTTATTGCAGGCAATCTGCAATTAGGTGCAAGAAACAAGAATCTGCACAACAAAAGACTGGGAGGGTTTGGGGGGTTAGGCGCCTAAGCGTCTAGCCCACACAGATCCCCAGAAAAGGCTGAATCACTAGCAAACATCACATCAAAACATGTTTAAATTACCCACAATTTTTAAGTAAAAACAGCTCTTTTAAGGAAATTAATACAAGTTACAGCTAATCAGAAAAATCCCATCCAGAAAAGTGTTGCAGAGTCCAGCTAAAGTCAATGGGAAAGGCGCACCAATCGGAAGCAAGGCAGAGACAGCAGTCGCTTCCCAATTGGTTGCGGCTTTGGCCGTACCTTTCACACTGCTTCTCCCGGCCTCCTGGATCTCTTGGTCGGCTGGAGGTCACCGCCGGCCCGCTGGCGGCTCGGAGCCCCTTCTGCGGCTGGAGCTGGAGGGCAGTGCCGCCTTTCACACTGCTTCTCCCGGCCTCCTGGATCTCTTGGTCGGCTGGAGGTCACCGCCGGCCCGCTGGCGGCTCGGAGCCCCTTCTGCAGCTGGAGCTGGAGGGCAGTGCCAGCTTTCACACTGCTTCTCCCGGCCTCCTGGATCTCTTGGTCGGCTGGAGGTCACCGCCGGCCCGCTGGCGGCTCGGAGCCCCTTCTGCGGCTGGAGCTGGAGGGCAGTGCCGGCTTTCACACTGCTTCTCCCGGCCTCCTGGATCTCTTGGTCGGCTGGAGGTCACCGCCGGCCCGCTGGCGGCTCGGAGCCCCTTCTGCGGCTGGAGCTGGAGGGCAGTGCCGGCTTTCACACTGCTTCTCCCGGCCTCCTGGATCTCTTGGTCGGCTGGAGGTCACCACCGGCCCGCTGGCGGCTCGGAGCCCCTTCTGCGGCTGGAGCTGGAGGGCAGTGCCGGCTTTCACACTGCTTCTCCCGGCCTCCTGGATCTCTTGGTCGGCTGGAGGTCACCGCCGGCCCGCTGGCGGCTCGGAGCCCCTTCTGCGGCTGGAGCTGGAGGGCAGTGCCGGCTTCACACTGCTTCTCCCGGCCTCCTGGATCTCTTGGTCGGCTGGAGGGTCACCGCCCGGCCCGCTGGCGGCTCGGAGGGCCTTCTGCGGCTGGAGCTGGAGGGCAGTGCCGGCTTCACTGCTTCTCCCGGCCTCCTGGATCTCTTGGTCGGCTGAAGGTCACCGCCGGCCCGCTGGCGGCTCGGAGCCCCTTCTGCGGCTGGAGCTGGAGGGCAGTGCCGGCTTTCACACTGCTTCTCCCGGCCTCCTGGATCTCTTGGTCGGCTGGAGGTCACCGCCGGCCCGCTGGTGGCTCGGAGCCCCTTCTGCGGCTGGAGCTGGAGGGCAGTGGGCACTCATCCCACTCTATTCCCAGTATTTGCTGGGGTCTAGTGGACCCCAATCCACTATCCCTTATAAAAAAAGTAATCCCAATTCCCTGGTGTCTAGTGGACCCCCCACCCAATGGTCCATTCACCACCATCCCTGTCTCCCCCACCCTGTCCCTGAGTGGGTCACCAGCACAGCCCTCCTCTCTCCTCCACTACCAGTGGCCCACTGAACTGTCAGTGAATGATTTCATGGTTGTGCAAGCACACGCTCATTCACTGACAGTACATTAAACTGTGCATAGAATAAATTCTGCAGTATATATGCATTTTTCCACAGTTCACAAAAAAAAGTCTGTGGAACCCAGTGAAAATCTATGGAAAATCTCTGTTTCTCCATTGGCGAAAGTTCTGCAATTTCTGCGAAATTTCCAAAATTTTGCGGAAGTTCCTCGAAAGTGGAATTCATGACTTTCACTCACCATCAGCGCTGGTCATTGATATTAAGGACACCATTTGTGATTAATACTTGTACCCAACATCTGGGAAATATGCAAGATGTTTTAAGTCCCACAAGGAGAACTTTTAATCGGCTTAATGAATGCAAGCTCAGTTGGGGAAACTTGTCACTTATTGTTCATTAATCACATATTCCTGTGGAGTCGTGGAATAAACTAACTTGTTTTATTGTGCTGCCTTACTGTTGGGCTGAGACATACTCTTGAATGAATTCTTGGCCTTACACTGCTGATATTAAGAACGCTTGTGCTATGTAAAAAGCATCTATCAGGAAATATAATACTTATATAGTTGGTGATGGGATGTGATTCATGATGATTAAGTATTGAAAATGAATAAGACTGAACAACTTACAGCATAATGGGCATACCGATGTTCCAGCCCCATGAATCCTTATTATTAATGAAATATTTTTTCTTTTCATCTCTTTAGAAGCCCTCCTGAGGCCTAGCTACCTTGGAGATAATTGATTAACATATTTACTTGTTATTTTTTCTCCTTAGGTTGTATGTTTATAGATGTCATTGTATGTGTTATACTTTACATATTTTCAAGAAGGCATGTTTTAGTACATAGTTCTTATCTGGATCCAAATCTAGGGAAATACACTTCATTTGATCTGTCTAAAATCTATGAAGAGCCCCCCCCCAAGTCACAAGGGTTTTGTTTACAACTATCCTTAACGGGGTTAAAATTTGAAACATCCTCATGACACCTAGCAAGCTTGCATACTCTTCCTCATATGCCCTCTTATATTTGACTCACTGTGGAGCCATTCCACCCTCTTGTGGGATTCACCAGTGTTGTGTTGTCCTGAACATATTGGTAAGCTCCTTTAGGGAGTTGGTCAGCTTGGAAACAGGTAGTAACATAAACTGCTTACCCTTGGTTGTGGGATAAGATAGGGGGGGATAATATGAACATTTTAAGGTGTATAGTATATAGTTTATAATTATTGATAATGTATAGATTATATTCTATAAATGAACCCTATGCTTTTGTGGAAGGCATTAGTGCCATAGCCCTAGTTCTACTCTGACAGAAGTGCCTTGTAAGCATGCTATGTCATAAGTATTTTGGGTATGACTGCTGCCCTGATTTTACCATAGAGTGTTATGGTGTTATGTCAGAATCTTCAATTATGGAGGGCTTTGAGGGGCGATCAATGCAACTTTACCTTGAGGAGAAGATAAAGTCTGAAGTGGACTCCAGTAGAAGTAAATGAAACTATGATGTATTTCTTCCAGCATGCTATATATATTTTGGATGCTTTTAAATTCTATATTATAAAGTCTAAACAAATGCTGAGTTAAGAGTTTAGATTTAAGTACCCCTAACAGAGCTCAAAATAGGGCCCCCATAGGTGCTATGTACATGTTTCTTTTTATGGTATCATCTAGTTTAAGACTGATTTATATCCACTCCATAAAAACAGTTGCTTCTGAAATGTTGCTATTTATATCAACAATATGTGAATTACTTCTGGTTACTGTAGTGTTTTTGGTCTTAAAAACCCTTCTTGATGTAGTTGTAATATTGTTTTCAATGTTTTTTTAATGTTGTAATGGTTTGTTAACCAAACAACAATACATTTTTTACTTGTACATCATTGATTAATGGTCAGCATACATCATTCCTGGTTGAAGAGACTTTTAGGATTTTGTTGCTATTGAAAACCTAGCCTTCTGTACCAATGAAGGGAAACCCAGTTTTGTCAACATCAGAATTGCTCCTAAATGCTTTCCTGAATTTGAACACTTTACATAAGTAGGTAAAAAAGTAGGGAGATTTGGACAATAAGTATCATTTTTCTATGAAGTGGACAAAACACTATCTTTTTTAGGAATTGTTATTTATGAAATGTGAGGCTACTCCAGTTATTGATGCAGTCATCTCATCACTGGTCAGATAGACTATCATCCAAGTGAAGGGAGTAGCTATCCAGAAAGGTGCAAATTACAAGCATTAGAATCAGCTTGTAAATGTGCTCTCTCAGCCATTAGCACCTGCGTATGAGTGGCCTTGGCTTCAGCATTAGTGGCACTTGCATTATAGGAATTGACTGTGGTGATAGTGGATGAGGTGTCCAAAGATTCATCCATACACCATCTTGTTCCTTTAGTGCACGTGGCAGCTGCATTCACAGGGATTCCCTGGTGGATTTGTAGAACTTCAACTCACCACTTGAGGCTTAGTGGCCACAGTGGTGGCCATGCATTCCAGATTGCTGAGACACTGGTCTGTGGACCAGACTTCCAAGTCTCATCTTCTGAGTGTGTCTTTCACAGGTTATAGTGGATGTGGCCTGTAGTTAGATGAAATCCTGAAAGATATTAAGGATAAGAAGGGTATGATGCCAAGATCCAAAGGTCAACAAAGTCCCAGTCACGGTGACAGAAACAGAAGTTTTTGTCCCTAACAGTATTTTCTGTGGCAATCTTTGTTCCTTTCAGGTTTTGGAAACCAGCAAAACAGAAGTACATTCTGGGTGGGCCAAGCAGTCCTTATCTGCCGTCAAATTCTATGTTTCTATGTTTCTCAGGCTTTAAAGCCTAACAAAAGACAGAGGCTCTTCTACTTTTAAACATTTCAGCAGTGTTAACTGTAAAAGTGATTATTTTGCATGAAGCTATGAAGTCCCATTCTTGTCTTCAGCCCCTGGCTGGTCAGCTTTAGCAGTTTTTTGACAGATGGTCCAGGCTATGTCAGATGCCTGGTTACTGGAGATCATTGTGTAGGGTAATGTTATAGAGTTCTCCTCAGTAGCCTCAGGAGACTTTCTTCAAGGTTTCAGTTTCAAGAAATTCTAGAAAGCATCAAGCAGTAGACCAGGCCTTGGCTCACCTGCATTGTATAGAAGCAACAGTTTTGCTGTCCCCTTGGAAAAGAGACCGGGGTACTTTTCCATTACTTTTAATCCCCAGGAAATCAGGGGGATTCCAGCTACATCTCATCCTAAAAGCACTTAAACAAATTCATGAGGTCAGTCAGATTCAAAATGGAGTCTCCATTCAAAATGGAGTTTCTGAGCCTGGTGATAGTAACAGAACAGCAGGGGGATTTTTTGGCATCTGTAGGCCTTTCAGACATGTACATATGGATTTGTTGGTCAAATCATAAATTTCTAAAAGTTGCAATTCAGAACCTGTATTTTCAGTACCAGGTCCCCACATTTCACACTGTAGTGATGCTGTCACTGACCATGTCACATCAGGTGTTTGTTTGTGAGCAGAGGTTTGATTGTTGGTTGTCAGTGATTTTAACTGTGAGTATTAAAGACAATTATATTTTTATATGCTACCTTGTATGCAGGATCCCTTTTTTTGGTTTAGTTTTCCAGTTTTGTTTGGCCTTCTTGTTTCAACATGCAGTGATTCTCTTGTATGGCGTTTTATTTGTTGTAGCCTTACAAGTCAAAGCAGTTCATTCTCAAGCAGTGGTGTGTGATGAGGAAGACACAATTTGATGAGAAGTCTCAATACTAATGTACTTTTTTTAAAAAGATGGATGAATTCCTCAGGGATGACCCGGCAGGGGGATGAACTGGGTGGGGTGGAGGAACAGTGAGGGAAAACTAAAAAGGGCCATAGTGAGGGCAACAAACCTCTGAGTTAAGCAAGGGAGCAAAAGAAACAAGAAAAGGAGGCCACTATGGTTTTCAAAAAGAAACTGCGGAAAAAGTGAAAGCTGACAGGGTAGCATTCAGAAGGTACAAAAAGATGATGAGGGAAGAAGATTGGGAGATGTATCGGGAAACAACAGGAAGCAGGGAGAGTAGTGAGGAGTGCAAAGGCACAAACTGAAGAGAGAATAGTCAAGACAGCAACAAAAGGGGAGAAGATGTTTTTTAGGTATCCAAGTGAAAAAAGGAAGACCAGGGGTGAGATTGTAAGACTAAGAAGGGAAGGGGGTACTGTGCAGAAGGGGAACAGGAAAAGGCAGACATCCTAAACAAATACTTTTGTTCAGTGTTCACAGAGGAAAGAAATGTGGAGAGGCCACATAAATGTAATGGGAACATTGGAGGAAGGGAGTTGCACACTAGTCCATTTTCGAAGAACAGAGTCCTGAAGGGATTCACAACTCTGAAAGTAGTAAAAGCAATGGGACCAGACTAAGTCCACCCAAGGGTGTTTAGGGAGCTCAGAGAGGTACTGGCCTCACCTCTGATGGCCCTATTTAACAGCTCATTGGAAACAGGAGTGGTCCCGGAGGACTGGAAGAGGGCAGATGTAGTCCCACCTGACAAAAGTGGTAGCAGGGAAGAGTTTGGCAATTACAGGTCAGTCAGTCTGACTTTGGTGGTGGGAAAGTTAATGGAATCACTTCTGAAAGAAAGGATTGTGGAATATGTTGAATACAATGGGTTACAAGACCCTAGGTAGCTTGGATTCATTGGGAGGGGCAGCATGTCAAATGAATCTGACAGAGTTCTTTGACTGGGTGACCAAGAAACTAGAGCATGGTGGAGGGGTGGACACAGCTTACCTAGATTTCAGTAACTTGTTCCACATCATTCAACTTAGGAGTCTAGTATGCAAGGTAGGTAGCATTGGAGTGTTTCCAAAGGTGGTAAACTGGGTATAAAATTGGTTAAGAGATAGGTGGCAGAGGGTGGTGGTAAACAGGGTTCACTCAGAGGAAGGGAGGATGACCAGTTGGGTGCCTTTAGGATTAGTGCTGGGACTGGATTATAAATGACATTACAGAGGAGCTGGAAGGGAAGGTCTGCCTCTTTGCAAATAACTCCAAACTTTGCAAAAAAGTGGAGACTCCATGGGGGCATGGAAAGTAGCAACCAGAGAAAACTGGAGGAGTGGTCATGGTTACAGCAGCTGGGTTTTAATGTAAAAGAGTGCAAAATGATGCACTTGGGGCACAGAAACCCAGAAGCAGAGCACAAAATGGGGGGGGGGTGGCACTGACAACCACCAAGCATGAAAGAGATGAGGGGTGAGCATATCAGATGACCTAAAGGTGGCCAGGCAGTGCAACAAGGTAGTTGGGAGAGCAAGTGGGATGCTGGGGTGCATAGGGAGGGTATCACCAGCAGAAAGTGGGAGATGGTGTGGATTTACTATGAATGACCGACACTCTGTTACCCAATGTTCACAATCCCAGTGCCACATTCCTGACACATGGTTTCTGGACATTTAAATTTTTCTCATGGCAGAATTTATTTAATGTTTCAGGGGGTTCGCCACCCCCCAGCAATTAATATAACAAACTCTGCTGCGGGCAAAATTTTAATGCCGGGAAACTGTGTGTCAGGAGTGTGGCTTCAGGATTGTGAATGTCAGGCAACAGAGTTTTGGTCAAATAAAATTATACCGGTGGTGTTGCCTCTGTATAGATCGCTGGTAAGACTTCACCTAGAGTACTGTGTCTTGTTCTGAAGACCACATCTTGGAAAGACATAGACAGAGTAGAAGCTGTCCACAGGACAGCAATTAAAATGGCGTAGAGTCTGCATCAGAAGCCCTACAAGGAGAGATCAAGGGACCTAAATATGTACACCTTGAAATAGAGGAGAGAGGAGGAATGTGATATATACCTTTAAATACCTTGTGAGGATAAACAGGGTACAAGAGGAAACTGTTTTTCAAAACAAAAGTTGCTCATGGGCAAAGGGCATAATAAGAACCGGAGGGGATGGATTCAGGAGAGATGTGAGGAAGTACAGTATATGTAAGCTTCGTGGAAGGGAATCTGCTTGGCTTGGGGGTGGGGATCCCTGAAGAGGAGCCTTGCTTATACCTCTCTTAAACTCTTGTCACTGAAATAAAGGAAGGGACACTCAAAATGAGGGACAGTGAGGGACAATAACTGTCACAATGAGGGACATATCCTCAAACATGGAGATACATGCTTAAAACAATGTGTAAATCATGGTGTTTACTAAGACAAAGTTTATTTTTGATTTAGCATCTTAAAATACTAATTTCTGCTTTTAATCTGGAACTTACAGCACATCCTCTGTGTGGGTGTGCTTGTGTGTGTGTCTGCCAGCCTGTTTGCATTTTACTTTATTTGTTTACTGAAGTGATCATCTGTGATGCATTTTATTTTAATAAAAGTGCATATTTAAAGATGTGAAATCAGTAACATAAAAACATTCAGTGAACTCAACATAGCCATACCCTCTATAAGGATATGCCTGGGAGACTGACATGTTGTAGAAACACTGGTCAGTTACCGGCAGATAGAACTGAGAGCACAGAAACCTGGCTAGGTTGCTTTTAATCATGTTGCCAAAAACGATGAAAAAATGTATCCATGAAAATTATAGCTGTCATGCAAGTAAAAAGTCTCAGTACAACTGAACCAACCTACTACCTTGTAACAATATACTGTCCAGTGCCCTGCCCTGAGTAATTTTATTTGAGGATAGAAATTCTGTTACTTGATGCAGAAGTTCACTCACCATTTTCTAAACATGTGGTATCCACAGAAAGGGTCATACCTTCATGTTTTATTTGGTGTGTTTATACAGTGGAAGGTTGAAGTCAAGAACTATTTTTATTTATTTATTTTTACAGTTACCCTGTTTTATTAAACTTTCTCCTCCTTTCCCCTAACCCGTGTATATGAATGGTTCCCTTGCAGTCCTATTTGGGAAATTCCCAACCCCAACAAGACTATAGAAACTGATTCTATAAGCAAATGTTCACTCACCTTGTAACAAAAAACAATTCATTTGAGCCATCTTAATAGAAATTCCAAAAAATAGCAGGTTACGAGCTAACCAATGTATAGGGTGAAAGGCTTAAATAATTCAGATTTTTGTATAGTCCTTTGCCTTACAGACAAGATACATAAATGTAAGGCTATGTCTAGAGTTCGGTGGCCAAGCAACCAGCCACTATCACTTCCTGAGCTATATAAGCAGTTCCTTGCAGCCTCACTGTGAAGCATTTTTCCTTTGCAGCCAAAGGCTCTGTCGGTTTGCCTCTGAGCTGGTTGGGCCTCCCTCCCTGGCTGGCTAGGGCCTCCCCCACTTCTCCTGCTTGCCTGTGCTGGGCTTCTGTATTTATTTTCCTCCTTCTGGTTTGTATTTTGCCTTCTGCTGTGTGTGCTTCCTTTCTTTTAGGGGGGGGCTTTTTTCAAGCTCCTAGCATACTGCTACTTCTGAGCTCATACTGCTTGCTTTCAGTAACAACTCTCAAATTATTTGCACTGCAACTGCAAACCTAATCAGAGCTCATGCTACTGCTTTCAGTTACCTACAATTGTAGCCTCTGCTATTTATTTACTACTGTACTCAGTGCTTGTGTTTTTACACCATGCTCACCACACTCAAACTACTGCAATGAAACTGCTATTATTATCTGTGTGTTTTAGCTCAACCGTAGCTGCCTCATGTTGCATACTTAATTCTTTTCACCTGATGCAGTTTACTCTGACCCTAGCTGTGCTGCTCATTCTGCTCTCATTCTACTTGAGCTTCATTGCACTGCCTGGCTATACATGCTTTCAAATCATTTGTCTCCATGTTTCATTGCAGTTACAACTCTGAGATCAGCCAACTAAGCTCCTGCTAAGGCTGTTAATATAGCTTTGTTATTAAATCTTGCCTTGCCACCAAGAATCCTTTATTTATCAAGTCTAGGATTACAAATACCTTTGAGCCATGGCTCTTTTACAAAGGTTCCACGTCAGAGAAATACAAATTATGGGGAACATCAAGACAGGCATTACAACATAGAAACATAGAAACATAGAACATAGACTTTGACGGCAGATAAGGACCACTAGGCCCATCTAGTTTGCCCATTTCCCTACCTACAGGATAGGCCGCAGATCCTAGTTAACCAACAGCCTTTATCTTCCTGCCCCCCACAAGAATTGCCTTATGTCTGTCCCATGCATTCTAGAATTCTCCCACAGTTTTAGACCCCACAACTTCCTCAGGAAGGCTGTTCCATGCATCCACTACCTTCTCTCTGAAATAATACTTCCTCACATTGCCCTCGAACCGCCCTCCTTCTATCTTTAAATTGTGTCCCCTTGTTCTTGCAAGTCTCTTTTTCTGAAAGATGCTACCCTCTTGGACTTTGTTGATTCCCTTGAGGTACTTGAAAGTTTCTATCATGTCCCCCCTCTCCCTTCTTTCCTCAAGGGTATACATATTAAGCTCCTTTAGTCTCTCCTCATACAACAATGTGGACATTGCAAACAGAGTACAGATTAATACAGTTCAAGGGTAGCATTGTAACAAGGCAGCCAGCGGCATTTGTCAGAGAAAATAGACAACAGATAAGAAGTGCCAGAGTCAAAGGAAGAGGGAAAAGGGTAGGGGGGGAGAAGGAATGTAGGAAGGGTGGCAAGAGGGTGAAAAGTGCAGCATTGGGTATACCAAGATGTGAGGGTAGAATCCAGTGGGGGGGACAACTAGAGCAGAAAGGGAAGTGGAGAAACAAGGTTAAGTTGGGCAGTCACAGGAGCTGTTGGTAGTGAGATAGTCCGAGCCTAGTTTTAAACATACCAATAGTTGGGGCAGAGGAGATGGTTGGGCTGAGGCCATTGAACCAGAGTGGCGCTCGATAAGCAAAGGCGTTGTCCCTGTGAAGTGTGACAGTGGGGACTTTCAGTAGCTGTAGCGTGGATCTCCTAAGGTGCCATTTGTTAATTCGGTGTTGTAACAGAGTTGAGACCCCAGAAGGTGCAAGGCCAAGGTAGATTTTTTTCACCATGGAGCAGGTGAGAAACTTTATGCGGTTTGATAGTTGGAGCCAGCCGGTCTGAGTGTACAGGTCACATGTGTGGGTGAGACGGTGAGCACCAGTGATGAGCCGACATGCTTTATTTAAGGTAGTTGAGAGGCATCCAAGGGTTGTGGTTGTGGCCGAGCCATAAATGATGAGACCATAGTCTATTACAGAGATCACAGAGCTCAGGACTGCAACTTTCAAAGCTTCTGGATTGAGGTGTGGTCTGTGTTTGTAGAGGAGACCAAGCCGTGTATTAGCAGCTCTAGCTACATTATCTACATGAAGTCCATAGGAGAGATTAGGGTCAAGCTGTATCCCTAAGTATTTGAAGGACCCCACCTGATCTAGAGTGTTCCCCTGGGTGGTGGAGATAGCCAAGTGGTGTAGCTTGTGTGGGTTATGAGAGCTGCAGAAGAGCATAGATTTGGTTTTCTTGTCATTGAGGACCACTTTATGATTAAGAACCATGTCTCTACAGAACTGAAACCAAGTTGAAGTTGTGTTGAAAAGTTGCAGGATCTTTGTGAGTGGAGAATACAACAGCATCATCGGCATATAGTATGATCTGCTCAGAGCAGTGGTAAGGAGGAGTTTAAGAAAAGGCTAAAAGGAGGGTCCCAGTATGGATCCCTGGGGACACCCGGCGAACAGGCAGGGTGTTAGAAAGGCGTCCATAATTTTACTCTCTGTGACTGGTTTTCTAAGTAGCTTTTAAACCAGAGAGAAGAGTCAGGTGATATCCCGGCATTCAGTAGTTGGTGTATTAATAATCCATGGTGTACTGTATCGAAGGCCTTGGAGAGGTCGATGAAAACTGCCCCTGTGAGAAGGCAGTTGTCAAGAGATTTGTGCAAAGCTCCGGTGAACTCAAGAAGGGCTGTGGTGGTGCTGTGACCTTTTCGGAAGCCGTGTTGTTGTGGACAAGGTATATTGTATTTATCCAAGTGGTCAGTAAGTTGATCAGCCACGATGCGCTCAAGTGCCTTAGAAAGTGGGGGCAGTATGGATATAGGGCGATAATTTGAGTGAATCGTCTTGTCCCCACTTTTATGGATGGGTGTCACAGTGGCTGTTTTCCATAGGTCCAGGAATTTTCCACAGCTGAGAGAGAGGTTTAGGATTTTTGTTAATTGATGAATTACCTCATCGAGGGTGAGCAAAAGAAGCTTAAGGTCCAGGGTGTCGCTACTAGATCTAGATTTAGAGATAGCTGCAGTAATATAGTGGCGAGCTTCATTCAGCCTTACCTTCCTGAAGTAGAAGAGGATGGTTAGACTGAGGGCTGAGGTATTTGGGGAGTAGGCCCTGTTTTCGAAAAAGTCATGGAGCAGAACAGCACTAAGGTCTGAAAAAGCCATGTTAAAGATGTTTGCGATCACCTTGGGGTCAAGGGTTGAGGATCCATCAACCATTAACATGGCCAGAGAGGTTTTTGGCTGCTTCCCTGTGACATCCTTGATATTGTCCCAGAAAGCACGACCATTGCCCCATGTATTGGTGAGAGCATCTTTGTAATAGGTGGATTTCATTAGCCGTATAGCTTTTGTGCAGGCATTTCGTGCTTGTTTGTAATTTTGGATGTCAAGTTGTTTGCCAGTGGCCCTGGCAACTGCCCAGAGGTGATCCCTTAGTTTCAGCTGTGAGAGAAGAGCCGCGGTGACCCATGGGTTAGAGAGATTTTGTTTGCGCCTTTCAGGGGGGCAAAGTGCAGAACTTTGTTGAAAATTGAGATGAAGTGATCAAGAGCCAAGTTAACATCTGTTGCTTCATAGATGGGTAGCCAGTCTTGTAGAAGCAGGTGTTGTTTGAGATGTGGAAGTTTTCCACGAGGAAGGACTCTGCTAGCGATAATTTTGGGAGGGGGCTTAAAGAATTTGTTAGACCATGCAGACATGACTGGGGAGTGGTCACTGAGTGAGTCTGGGAGAATGATCGTACGAGAAATCCTTGTGGGGTGAGTGGTGAGGACCCAATCCAAGAGGGTACTGGTGCCAGTCTTGTAGTTAATCCTAGTAGGGGAGTTTACCATTTGCGTGAGGTTAGCAGCTGAGATGGAGTCTTTATAGGCACTGGCACTTGATGCTAACCAGTTTATGTTGAAATCCCCTACTAGAATAAGTTCAGTTTTGGGAGGATGTGAGTTGATAAAGTTTAGGACGTTGTTGAATCCATGTTTAGGGTCCCTGGGTGGGATATATATGGAGACAATAGTCAGAGTTTTTATGGTTGGGACCTAGGATGATTTTTATTGGCAGAATCTGGGCTGAGGCAGAAAGTGATGGAGTTGCTACAGGGTGCCAAGATAGGGAGTCTTTGATATAGATTGCACAACCACCACCTTTTTTTAGATATCCGGTCCAGCTTGTGAACATTGTAGCCCTGTATTGTTACAGCTGAGTCAGGAACTTTAGGTGTCAACCAAGTTTCCACCACTGCAAGGATGTCAGGGTTGTGTTGGCATATGAAGGCTTGGAGTGCATCCAGCTTTGGTAGTAGGCTGCAGATATTAATGGTTGCAAGGATAAGGGCACCTGGAGTTTGTGTGTGGCCTGAGCTTCTAGGGCCAGGATTGGGATGGACGCTGCCTGAGAAGAGAAGGAGGAGGAGCAGGAGTTTTAAGGAGCAGAGTCGCAGCTCTTTGAGAGAGAGTTTGATTGTTGTTTCCTGGAGTAGAAGTTGCAAGGTTCCAGGCGGTGTCCCATATGGACTGCAAGGTGGTACAGTGTAGAGAGGTGGCCACACTTGTTGAGAGTAGTGGCCGTGTTAAGTAACCAGGAATGTCCAATCATTAGAGTGTTTGCCACCTTGATTTGGCTATTCATGTCTGGCTGGCTTGCCACCAATTCAGTTCTGTTTAATTGCTATTTAGTATGTTATACAAGTCCATCTATCACTGCTACTGCTTACTGACCTATCAGGTCCACACTTGCTTATGCAACCGTTGCTCCTTGCTTATGCAGACCATTGCTTCATGACTACTGCCATCCCCTCGGCTTCAGCCTGTGATTCTGCTATACTCAATCTGCATTCAACCTTGCAAAGTCTCAGCGCTCAATGCTCATTACAATCTCAGCATGCCGTGGTCATTCAGTTCACCAGCTTTCAGCTCCCAATCAATTTCTGGGGCATGCCAGCCATTCTATTCTGGTGCAGAGTTCCTGCAGCCGATGGTCTTGCTCTGCATTAGACCGCATCTTGAGTGCGTCCAGCTTGGGAAGGGATCCTTCTCACCTGGCCCATAGCTGGGAATGTCCTCGCCCCAGGCTTGGCTTTAGCCGCCTGCTATGTGACAGCAGCCCCTGGTGTAGAATTTAAGACTAGCAGTGAAGGGTGGTTACGGCGATCTCTTTTGGCTCTAGTGTTCCACTATAACGGTTGGCCATTGACTTTAGTGGTTTCCCTAGCAAGGCACCTTCACCGCATTCTCCCTATGACTGCCTCTGGTTCACCTGGTTTGATTTAGGGTGGGTAGGCCTGGTGAGTTCCTTAGCAGTTGTTGCTCTCCTCTGAGCCTTGGATGCACGTATTGTTGCAGAGTTTTCTCGCAACCTTTCCTCGGTGTTCCTACTAGAAGGTATGCATGAGAGCATTCCTCCAAATTGGAATATTTTCCACCTCCCTTTAACTGGGTTTTCCAAATTGCAGCTGCACAGCCGTCACTAAATAGACTATCCCAAGCCTGGAGGAAAGGCGACCTAGGTCTTGGATCCCCAGAGATTTCCTCCTCATAGGGTTTTTTTTCTCTCCTCTGTTGCCTCAGATCATAACACTTAGCATCGTTGTTTCTCCTAGTTCCTTTAGGTAGGTTCCATTGTTGGATGGAGGTGGAGGATGTCCTGCCATTCCCTCTCTCCTTAGGGGATCCCCTAATTTCAATGCAAATCAGTATCATGCTACGCAAGCCTGTGTATTCATTACATTATCCAACTGAGCACCTCATTGCATTATCAAACTGCGTATGCTTCTCAACTACTAAGTTGCAGTTACTGCTCCAATGTTGCAATATTTGCTTGCTCCAGTGCTTCATGTTGCCTCCTTTTTGGGGATGATATTGCATTTCTTTTGGGGATTCCTAAGATATCTCTAGCCATAGGAATCGTCCCGTGGTACCTCTAGGGGTTGAACCCTCTCCGAGAGTTCCTTGCCATCGTACCCCTACAGGGTGGTAATTCCTCTGGAATACAGAGTGCGAACATCCAAAACCAAACTAACACAGTTGCACAAGCATAACACTATACTGGCTGCGTAGGTCAGTGAAATGTAAGGCTATGCCTGGAGTTCAGTGGACATGAAGCCAGCCACTCCCACTTCCTGACCTATATAAGCAGTTCCTTGAAGCCTCACTGTGAATTACTTTTTCTTTCCCCCACCATCCTCCTCTCCTCCTCCAGTGGCAGTACTCTCTCCTTAGGGGGATTCCTAAGGTACAGTACCTTTAGTCATGGGAATCATCCCATGGCACCTCTAGGGGTGAAACCCTCTCTGAGAGTTCCTTGCCGTCGTACCCTTACAGGGTGGTAATTCTTCTGGAATAGAGAGTGTGAACAGCCAAAACCAAACTAACACAGTTGCACTAGCTTAACACTATACTGGCTGTGTAGGTCAGTGAACTTGTTTTAAAAAAATTATAGATTTTCCCATCTGTTTAATTTTTTTAATTTCTATGTACATATTAATTTATTTATTGATATTTAGCTGTCAGTCTGTTACCATGACAACATAAACAGAATGACACCACTGATCTGTAATTTATATATGTAGTGTTGTTTATCTCTTTTTGTTGTGCTTGTGCACAAATAACGTGATCATGATATGAGCAAGTTTGTGAGGCCAAAAGCCTTGGTCATTCCAAGCAGCAGAGTTAGCGATCCATATGTTTCAACCACTTGGAACATTGTCATACATGATTGCCTTACTTTGGGTGGGGGGGTGGTGGTCTACCTTGGATCCAAGATTGCATGCGGCCCATATTGCTACCACGGAATGGGGTTGGAGGAGTATGTCTGTGTGTGTGTGTGTGTGTGTGTGTGTGTGTGTGTGTGTGTTGGGAAGCATTCTGCAGCCATTATTAGTTTACTGCAAAAGAAAAATGCAGCAGCTACACTTGGCAATGATGGGTCCATTAAAATAGTGTAGAGCACAAAGCAATAGTGATATACTGTATGAGTTAAAAAAATGAATAAGACTCTTTCAGAGATGTAGCATATTTCCCCACCTGGTTAAGCTGCTATGTTTTGTTAGAGCTAACTGCTTCCTGGGTTTGTACCTTTGTTATTCTTTTCTGTGAACAACGTTTCTATCAGTTTTTCATTTCAGTTTTGCCACTGTAGGAGATACTTCAGCGTGTGTGTGTGTGTGTGTGTGGGGGGGGCATGCCAGAAAAGCCCAACAGAATATGAGCATTATCTCAAAAAGCTACGATTTTATTAATTTTGTATACCAAGGTTGTTCAGTCACTAACTGATACATTAGTCATGTTGGCCATAAGGGACATACCTGTTACAGACTAGCCAATTCTGATCACACTACACAGCGAGCGTCTGTACTCAAATATTTCTTATGTGGATGGGATAAAAGCAACTGAAAGATATTTGCAATGCCGAATGGACAATATGGTGCCACTGACTAATTTTCTTTTAGGAATGTTTGAAATATGTTTAACAGCTAACTACCTTCTACTTAAAAATTAGTACTACAAATAAAAGGTACCATGATGGGACTGCATTTGCCTTGAGCCTGGCATGTCTATAGATGGGTCTTTTTGAAGAAAAATATATTTTTCAATCCCATAACAATAGCTTTATGAACAATATAAAAATATGGCGTCACTACATCAATGACTGCATATTATTTTGGGAAGGAACTAAGCAGGACTATGAAAGATTCATTAATTGTTTGAATTATTGTGATGAAAACATTAAGTTTAGTGGGACTGCCAGTGTAAATATGAAGGATTTTTTGGATCTATGGGTAAAGAAGATGGTAAAGTACAGACAACAGTGTGCAGGGTATTTCTGTCCAGGAACACTCGTTTTGAGGCAAATAGCTGCCACCTAGAAAGTTTAAACAGAAATACACCAAAAGGCAAAATAATTAGAATTCAGTGGAATTGTAGCACAGAGACTGAGTTTAATATTAAA
Organism: Neoceratodus forsteri; assembly: GCA_016271365.2. Taxonomy (NCBI): domain Eukaryota; kingdom Metazoa; phylum Chordata; order Ceratodontiformes; family Ceratodontidae; genus Neoceratodus; species Neoceratodus forsteri. The sequence goes on along the minus strand of CM028135.1, from coordinate 434,279,788 downwards.
AAAATGAGCTTGCAGAACAGATTGATACAGTGGAAATATAATCTTAACATCATTAGAAAAGCATATGAAGAAGTGGCAACGAAACATATGCCACTGTTAGACACTACAAACAAGACAACCATAGTTCAGGTGCCACATTTCAGTTTCAGAGAATAGAAAAGGTTCTGAACTTCAAAAAACTGAAACAAGGGGAATGTTTTTGGATAGCTGAACTGGGCACAGTGTCACCAGGAAGTTTCAGTGACATTCTGCTGGTTCCTCTAAAGATATCTGTTTGATGCATTTTACTTAGTTTGTTCATTGGGACACAATGTTCTTGCTGTGTCAAATGATATCTGAAAATTACAACCATAATTTATTCACCTCTTTGCAAGTTATGGTTCAGTCTCTGCCTGGCTTTTTACATGGATAGTTGCTTGCTGACAGTGCAATTACATTAAGAAGAGTTCTCTGGTAGCATGTCACTGGGAATACACCACAGTGATGGCAAGGTGAGCCTTTAGGCAGAGATGATGCTAATTTCTTCCCCAACAATTCTGAATTGCCACTTAATTGCACTATTAAACCGATCAAGCTCCTATCCATATTTTACAGCTTGTCTTTTAGGATGCTTTATGCAGAGATGTAGTAGAGGTACTTATTACCTATTAAAACAGGAGGGGTCTGAAAATGAAACATTTTGTATGGAAAAAACACTGGTGGAATTACAGAGAAACATTCATAGTTTAGGAGACAGGAGCTGGGTTATATAAAGTGCCAGAGTTCTTGGGGGTGAAAACGGGTTCAGTTACCAATGCTCAAGAACTCTGCTAAGCTCAGATGGGGATTGTGCCTTTATCTTATTCATTTTTTATTGTTTTTTTTCACTTACAACAGCAGATCAGTCTAATGGCTGGGTCTCCTTTAGATATCTACACATGTGTGTCATAGTATATGCATATGATATGAATGTTTGTCAATTGCAAAAGGATATGTCAAGTATTCTACAGATGTGGGGTTTATGAGATGTTCATGTTTAACAAAAGCCATCGGGGAACGAGGATGAAACCTACCTACTGCTGTCAGCCCCCAACCTAGCCACCATTAATTGGTCAATGTGTATTACAGGAAAAATGTATGTCTTACAGTGTGTGTGTGACTTAGATACACTGAATCCAGTGACTAGAATAGATCTGCCCAACGTATGTAGCAAGTTTTGTGTAAAACAGCAGGGCAATCAAATAGTGGCTGAACTAATACTTCAATGCAGCCATGACTCAAATATGTTGTGCTATGACTTATAAAACTAATAATGGCCCCCTAGGTGTTAGCCCACGGATTGGCTTTATGTCAATAGAAATTACCCTATGCGAATAATTGTTTAGTTCTAAAATAGGATATAAGGTCCTGATATTTAATTGAGTAATTGTGTTCGTAATTCCTTAGTTTCCTATATATGTGACTCACATTGTACCCAACAGTAATATTTGAAGAAACACAACCAGTTAATGCCAGTACCCAACTTGAAATCAACTCTAGCAGTGCCCTATAAATGTCTACCAATTTTGGGTGGGTGGGACAGTCCTCCTGCTCCTCCTCCTCCTCCTCCTCCACTCCTTGCGGTGAAGTGTGGTGCAGATCAGGGAGCCCTGTTGATCCACCGAGTGACAATCTGTGGTTCACAGTGACCAAAAGTCACAGGGTAGCCACAATCCTTTTTGTGATGACTGACTATCCCAATTGGCTACTGGACTTCTCATGCTTCTCCTCCACTCCTTGCTGTGTGGCACTCTGTGCTTGGGCAGTGTCCAAGGGAGGACTGGTGCAGATCAGGGAGCCCTCCTCAGTGAGTGATGATCTGTCATTCAGAGGGGCTGAAAGTTGCAAGGTGGCAGCAATATGAACTATTTGGCACCAAATACAGCAGATTTTTTTGTGCAGAGTGGCTAACTAGCCAGCAGCGGTTTGGGGGGTTTCCATGCCATGCAATGCCATGCCACTAGACACCAGGGAAGAAAAAAAAAACAGGAATGCGATTAGCGAACTGCAATAAAGTATAGTTGGGTAGGCACACCATTTGTTTTTGTTGTTGTTGTTGTTGTTGAGGGGGCAGCACACCACCACCACTGGGACCACAGGAGGAAGCCAGAAGTCTGATCAGGTGAGAAGGGACACAGCCTTATAATCTGTTAAAAACTATGGGATAACAATCTCCTTCACTCCCCATCCAGAATGCAGTCATACATATACATATTGGCAGTATAGCCAAGAGGTTAGAGTAACACGCTGTGAATGAGTTTGGTACATCTAGCAGACCTGGGTTTGATTCCCACAACTACCACTTGCATTCTGTGCAACTCTAAGCAAGTCGTTTAACCACCTCAGTGCTCCCAGGGCACTCTTGAAAACAGGCACTTGTGCCTAGTCGGCCTCACCTGGTTACCAAAGAATAAAATAAATACAGTCCGTTGGAATCACAAGGGAGACCGGTTAAAGTAATATCAGTGTGGTGGCGGCTCAATACAAATGTTCAGTACCTGAGGTCAGTGTCCAAACTGCTCAGTGGTTTATGCATCTGCTTCATCAGAGTGTTTGTCAAGGTCAAACATTCCTCAGCAACCTCCTGTAAACATGGACTCCCTACCTTGCAGTTTGAGCCGCTACTGGTGCAGAAGGGTTTACACTGACTAATGCATGGTAGGGAACTTTAAAAAAAACACATATTCTGACACACAAACTTCCATGCACTGCAGTAAAGAAGGTGATTTTCATTTCAGTGAAACAAACACTTAAGGAATTTAGTAAAAAAAAATAGATGCCTGATTAGTATATTTTTCGTAAGTTAATTTAAGTGCCCCAGGTGAAGAGCATTTATTTTAAGCAGCCATCTTGATCACCAGATTTTTTAGGATGGGTTTGGAATGGGTAAGTTTTTTCCCCTATACATGATCAGTTTATTTTTTTTTATTGAGCTAACTGTTGTTTAGTAAATTTCTCAACCTTGTAATACATTCAAATTTTTTGCCTCGTCTTGGCACTATTTTTCCCCCTCTATGAGCCCCTTGGAGCTGCGCTCTGGTTAGCTCCTCTGGCGGAGCGAATACCTGGGGTGGGGGTTGAATGCAAGAGTACTCTTTAAGTAGTTCACATCTTCCTGATCCTTCTCACCCCAACTAGTCCATCCCAGCTGCTTAGAATGTCATCCAGATATTTGGAACCATGGCAGGATTCTCTAAATTTACAGAAGATGATGTTTTGCTCCTGGATTTTACCAAGTCACCTTGGCTAATGCAACAATTCCAATCTAGGTGTTGAGCAACACAATTTAAATACCAGGGGGTTCACAGCCCCACAGAAAGAGTGGCAGATTTCTGGAACAGTCTTCCAGCAGAGGTGGTGGTGGGGCCAAAAACTGTGGTGGAATTCAAGAATGTATGGGGTAGCATAAGACAATCTTAGGGAAAAGGGGTGTGAATGGACTGGAGATCAAGTGGGTCTGTGGTGATACTACACATAGGGAAAAATGGGCAGACTAGGCAGGCCAAGCAGTCCATATCTGCTGGCAAATTTGGTTTCTAGATACTTCACTTATATGCACAATTTCTTTAGAGAATGAAAGACAGGCAGCATTACTGGACTGATGTATTTCTCCAAAATAGGACCACTGATTCCTTTATATTTTAAAAAATGTGATATGTTAAGTTTTAATGATTGGATTCTCGACAACTCTGGAAGAAATGCAGCTGAAGGTTCCAAGCTCAACTGCACATTGAAGGTGAAGTGTCAGGGCTCTATGGTGATGACATGATGCCATAGCTTTTGAGGGGGTATTAGTTACTGTTAGGGATGCATAACAGGCCCAGCAAATAAATAATCCAATGGCATTTTAGGAACTAACAAAAAAGAAATGACAGCAAGTCTGATGGAATTTCTTATTTCGTTTTTGAGAGGGGAATATCTTAAACCCTTAACTGCAGCTTATCATCAAAAGATTTGGGAATCTTCTTCGATATCCTATGGTGAGCCAGAATAAGATTACTTGTTATGTAACTGCTCATCGGATGATTTCACAGCAATGACTTGGACAACCCTTGTCTGATAAAAGTAAGTTTTTTAATTCACCCTGTAATGTGCAAATATCATTCTCTTTCAGTAAACAGCAATATATACTTACCAGATATACATAACATATATTATTTATTTGTATATGGGTACCCTACATGCTATCGCTTAGAATATCTCTGGATGACTACTTGGTCTCATACCTTCTCCAGCCCATGCAGTTTATCTTATTATAGACATGCAGCCTACTGAATTATTATCTCTCAGATGACTATCTGATCCAACCATACCTGCTCTAGCCCACCCAGTTTATCATGTCCTATTGTATATACACATCCTACTGACTTATTTATCTCTCTGGATGACAGCTCTGTCTTTTCCCACCTGCTCCAGTATGCCTTATTTAATTTTAGTATACTTTATACCTCATTCTTAGCATTCTGTAACATGCTGTTATACTCTATGGACCCTATGCAATAAGAGGAGTGGAGCTGGTGCATAAAGGCACGTACAACTCCACACATCTGGGAGAGATGCACGGGAACTGCCTTCATGAGGCAGCGGCCTCCTTTCCATGTCTCCCCCTGGTATGGAGGTTCATGGGGGCAGGTTGCAGACCCGGGTCAGCAGTCAATCTGCTGCCCTATCCAAGTCCACAGTGGATTACTTGTACTGGTATGGCACCATATTGCAGGGGATGCGCAGAATGCCAGTCATGCTGTCGGGGGAGCATTTGCTGACCACCCACCCCTGGCCAGACAACTATCCCCCCCTGACACCAGTGCAACCCCTTTTGTGGGTCCGATGACCCCCACCTGCACCAGCAGGTCCGGTGGCAGCATCTGGAGGGGGTGTGTATCTGGTATGACTGCCCTCCAGATGCATAGCCACTGGCCCACGCGTGTGTCACAATGCACTTTAGTGAATGGTGCAGAGTGCCAGCACATACACCCGTGGAGAGACCCTGGCCCACCCATGCATGGAGCTTCTCGCTCAGCCAGGGATCCAGTGTGTGTGTGTTTGGGGGGGTGTACCATTTTTGTGCATGCCACCAAGGGGATGCAGTGGGTGTGAACAGGTTGGGAGTGGCTACGCGCCCCAGATACGTGTGCCTAGCCACTCTGCCCCATCCGTGCATAGGGCCCTATATTTTTACTGTTCTATATACACCTGATTTCACAGAACAGTATCGTGTTAACCTATCATGGCTGTCCACCAGAATGATTTTGCCTTTTTGAGTCACTGAACATTCCTTCGGAATTCTGTAACACTTAACCAACACTGTTTGAAGAAGATGACACTGATGTTGTCCTGCAGTGAGACAAGGGTCCCGTTTAAGATACTAGCTAGTTATCTTTGTTACTATGGAAAAACCTGGAAGGTTCAGAAAAGCAAGTGGCTTTGACTTCCCTTAAACTTTTTTGCTGTTCTGCTTTCCCTGCCACTGAGATGTGATTGATCTATCCATACCCTGTTCTCACTTATTTCCAGTTGTGGCTTGCCTTAAACCCTAATATGCTCTTCTGGTTGCTCAGGTCTAACTGGTTCCAACTGGTTTAGCCTAGTTCCCTTTGTGTTGTTTCAATCAGCTCTCCACCCCAGTTCTTGAACCTTGCATTTTGAGCCTTTTTTATGCCTCAGACTCATTAATATATTTAATTCCATCCCCTCATAATGGCCAGAAGTCTATTTGACCATTTTGGCATCCAAACATAAATTACAGCCTTCTTATAAAATGGGTCTAAACATCAAAGAAATTTAAATGGGTAGAAACAGTCAGGTGACTGTTCTTTATTATAGCATAATGCATTGCCATCCTGATCCTAATCCTGACTGGATTTGTTAGCACAGCCACGTTACACAATGAGCAAATTAGTTCCCTACAACCAGAACTGACATTTCATCACAGTCATGGCTACCTCTCACTTACTAAGAACCGTCAACTAGGCCTTTAAAAATTAACTATCCTTAATTAAAAAAAATAATTAAATGTTTCCCTGTTTACCACATACAGGATAATGTATGGGCATCAGAGAACAACAACGCTATGTTCACTTCAAGTGGTTGACATGACAACTTAGTAAACCTCGAGAGAGAGAGAGAGAGAGAGAGAGAGAGAGCAGCTCAAGAGATTTAATATTGTCAAGATAACCATGAGAACTAAACTCAGCGTTGTTGTTTACTGACGCCCATACAGTACATCGTTTTTAGTGTATGGGGAAGAGTAAAACAACAATGGGACACTTCTTCAGGGATTTCTGTCACCCGCGTTTTTCTCCTCGCACCCTAACCTGTCTCAATCTGTCTCTCAGGACTGGGTGGCTGTTTCAAAATAACCCACTCCCCGCCTCCCCATCAAGTCTTGCACCAGCCCCGCTCAGACTGTTTCTGTTTTTTAAAAAAGGAATTGAAAATGGGTGTCTGAAAGCCCAATCTGTATACTGACGCACCAGTTTGCTCATTTTTTTCTTACTCACCCCACTGTTTTTGTTGGATGCTGCTCTCTCCCTTGAGGCCAACTAACCATCGCAGCCATTTCCCATACAGTGGAAGTTTTGGGATGCACATACACAAAAAGTAAGATGGTGTTGTACCATACCGTCATTGTGATGTACTTGAAGATGGTATAACAACCTCTTGACCTCACAACGATAGTACAACCAGGACAATGGTAATTCTTTGAATTCCATCGTTAATGACACTCTCCCATACACTATGCACAAATAAAACACATTAGAAACATTAAGTATTGTTCTCAGTACTAGTGTTTCTTTGCTGGCAATGAAAAATCCTCTTCCTGTCTTTACCTGGTTATCGAGGAAATCTCTGCTGCTTACCCTAACAGATAAAACTGAGCATCTGGCTCCATATGAGGCCTTTGCTGTGTATGTGTATGTGTGTGTCCGTACAGTATGATGGGAGAGGGATATTCTGCCAAATGGAATTGTGCAGAACTTTAAATCCATATATTCCATGTTAAACATTCCATATGTTAAATGAGGGAAAAGACAGAGACAAAAGAAATAGGATGAAGGAAGGAGACAATAATACATAGAAACATAGAAATTGTCAGCAGATAAGGACTGCTAGGTCCATCCAATCTGCCCATAAGTCCTGTACTTGATTATAGCTTTTGACCCTCCCCCCGCTTAACCTCTATGGTTCCCCTGTGCCTGTCCTATGCATGTTTAAATCCAACCACAGTGTTTGCCTCCTCCACCTCCTGTGGCAGACTATTCCATGCATCTGCCACCCTCTCCATGAAGAAAAACTTACACACTTTCCCAGATCCCCCCCTCCCCGGCACCCTGTTTATGCCCGAGGTACCTGAATGTTTCTATCATGTCCCCTCTCTCCCTCCTCTTCTCCAGTGAGTAAACATTGAGGTCCCTTAATCTCTCCTAATAAGTCTTGTGGTACAAGCCCTGAACTATCTTAGTCACCCTTCTCTGGACAGCCTACAGCCTGTTAACGTCCTTTTGAAGGTGTGACCTCCAGAACTGCACACAGTACTCCACGTGAGGTCTGACCAGAATTTTGTATAATGGCATCACTACCTCACACCTTCTGCTGGTGATACCCCTTGCTATGCATCCCAGCATGCCACTGGCCCTCCCTGCTGCCTTTGTACTCTGTTTTGACATTTTCAGGTCATCTAAAATAGTAACCTCCAGGACTCTATCCTCTTTGGTGACTGTCAGTAACTCCCCCACCCCCCAATCCTGTAGTTCTCCTCAGGGTTACTGTAGCCCAGGTGCATAATTTTGCACTTTTTTGAATTAAACCTCAGTTGCCACTTTGCAGACCATTTCTCAAGCTTCCCCAGGTCCCTCCTCATTGTCTCCACCCCTTCAGAAGTATTGACCCTGTTACAGATCTTTGTGTCATCTGCAAACAGGCAGACCTTTCCTTCCAGCCCCTCTGCAATGTCACTGATGAAGACATTGAACAGGACTGGTCCAAGGACTGATCCCTGAGGTACTCTGCTGGTCACTCTCCTCTCCACAGATTGTACTCCAATACTATGGAAAAAGAGGGAAAACAGTTGTATAGGATTAGGCAGCCCCAACTGCTTGAATACATTCCTGAATTTCGAAAAGCACGTATGGTGTATTTGAAACATATATGGATGATTTCAGGTAAAATCTATGCCCCCCCCCCAAAAAAAAATTGACAGGCTCAAATTTTTTGAACACATTTCTATTAAAATACTGTATCTGTATTGATTTGAAATATATATAAGGAAACAAATATCTACATGTTTTTTTAGAAAAACATGTGCCATTCATGCTGTTCATTTTCTTTTAATTTTTTTAACCAACCCCCACCCCCAGTTACCAAAATATGAACTATTTTTTGTTTTCAGAATTAAAAATGGAAGCATATTTCAATGAAAAATGCTCTTTTTTCTCTTTTTAAACTTTTTATTTATTGGCATTTTATACAGGAACTACAAGCAGACAACAACAAACAGTAACAGTAGCTGCATTTTTACAATGTAACTATTATTCACTTAGGCCTAGTCTTTAAGATGAATAATAAGCACATGGTATAATGCATTTTCAGAGCTGGCTGGATGTGCGCGCATAACGGTGCGCCGCCAAATAAGTAGGGCCGGCCAGCTCTGATGCAGTATTCAAACAGAATGTGCGACTGCAGCAGACCACACAATCTGTTTAAATATCAGACTCTGGTTACACAGTGCACAGCAAGGGTTCCCCCTATGCTGCGCAGTGCAACTAGGGCACAGGACTGAAGACCACCCATAGGGGAACTGTTTGGTGCACACTAGTATGCTCCGTGGCCCCATGGGTGATATTTAACCCACATTTGCAGATGAGCTCATTAGGCATGCATGACGCAATGGGGCCATTTGCATGCCCATTAAGGGCTCATCTGCATGGCTGCATCACCGTGATGTGAGCCAGGCCAGCCCTCCCCAGCCCTAAATACTTGTATAAATAAAAATATCCCCAAGTCCCTTTTTTCATAGTATAGCAGCCCCCTTCTCCAGCCCTGATCACTACTTGTCACAGGGTGACCTGCGATGAGTGAGGGTTCTAACAAAATGTCAACCTTCCCCTCCTGCAAAGGATATAAAGTGCTTAGGTGATTTAGTTATTTATAGTATAGGCATGGATGCAGCTTTGTAATGAAATGGGGCTGGAAAATATTTGTTTGAGGTTCCTTTGGGGATTCATTTTCCTAATAGGAATTATAGGTGCCCTGACAATGCTATGAAATAGTGAATGCCTGAGTTAGAATTTCCTGCTGCTTCTGGAATGTATTCGAATAATAGCAGATGCTAGTAAGCAGTAGTGCACAAAATGGTGCTATGAATTGTGCAGTGCTCTGCTATTTGTCCTTGTATTTATAATGGGAAGCAGGAGTGCTTGAATAGTAAAAGTAAATAGTGAAGGTAATTAGTGGGAACTGTCACTCAAGGACTTGCTGGTGGTAAATAAAGGCTGTTCCTCGTGGTGGTGAGGCTTCTCTAATTTCATGTTTATGCTGGCTGCGTTAATAAAAGGGTTTAAGCGCAATGCTGTGAGCCTGGTAGTTCTTTATTAATTATGCAGTACAGGGAGACTGACAATAATAGGCTTGAAAGAATGTCTGTAAAAGAAACACACAGTTTAGTGCTGTTTTTGCACTTTGTGGGGTAAATATTTGAATGGGGAAAGGTAGACTGTTGTGAGTTGTAGGATATTCTCCCCCCCCAGACCAAAAGTGGCGTATAGCCTTTGGGGAAAGTTGGTGCAAGGGGTATGAGCCACTTATCTTTTTGGGGAGGCTGTGTTTCTTTAGCTTTTCAAGCATTTGCCTGTGTTGCTGTGACTTTGGTGAGGGAGCGCAGGATCAGGAGCAGTAAAGCTGCCACCTGGATAACTGCAAGGACATGGTGCAGTTGCTCCGTGGCAGTGCAGCTTGGTGTGATTTGTGTTCTGATTCCTGACTAGTTCCCTTTGCTTTGGTGCTGGGTGTGGCAGACCACCATGACTTTAGGCACATTTGTGCTGCTAGAGATAATGCTACTGGGGGCTTGGTTTGCACTTCCTAGGTGTTTGTTTCTTGTAGGGCGCTACTAGCAAATGTGGCTTCTCAGGTCGGGAGCTGCCCTTCCTTGCCCTTTGTGGACAATGCTATTTAACTATGCTGTAAAAGGGTCACAAGGTGTAGCAGTGTTAAGGTTAGACTAAAAAATAGTTTAGGGATGTATCTTTTACATTTCCTTTTTTCTCAGCACAGAAAATAAAAGGTATTGGGAATACAATTTCTGTATTTGCACTTACTGTTGGTTTTCTGGCTGGGGCTTGGTTAGAATGCTGTGGGGAGGTTTGATTCTTGTTTCCACTTCACCGTTGTGTAATTTATTTAAAGGGCTTTAAAATGCTGACATAGAAACTGCCCAAAGAAACTGAAGCAAGTGAGTTTTGTTACTACTTGTTCAAACGTTCACAGTTAGGCGAAACAATGGTCCTAAGGAAAAGGAACTCCACTTATGCCTGTCACTGGTCTGCTCTTCCCTGTGTAAATTCAGGACTCCTTTAGGAGCCTGCTGGCCTGCAGCCACTATTTTTATACAGTTCAAGGCAGAACCGTTTGAATGGAGGTGGGGCTCATTAATTATATATGAGGACCTTTTGGTTTTTCTTTTGAAATATGAATTAAATGATATTTCCAGTGTTATGTGATACAAATGTTAGAATGTCACTGTTAAATGAAGATAGATGTAAAAACAGTTTTTATTGTGCAAATAAAAGTTTGAAATACTAAATGGGCCGGGCTCGGCGTCACATGGGTTTGTAAGCAAGTATATAAGGGCTGTTACTGCAAGCTGCTTCAGATAGGTATTGGGTCTGGAGACAGACTCCAGCAGGGAGTTCTGAACATTGCTCCCAGGTATTAAAGCAGAACACTTGGGATGGCTAGCCTTTTCTGGCCATGTATTCCCAGTGAGCTTTATGATTTGTTGGTTGCCATTTAAGTTTTTATTTATGTCATACCAGTTCGCTGTTTAAATATATCTTGCTAAAAAGAAGAAAGATGCTGCTGTAAAAATAAATTTGTTAATTTTTTACCTGCAAATTGTGTCACACTATTGTGCAGTTTGTTCAGTCCATGAAGTCACCTGCACCCTATCACAATGCTATATGTTAAAATAAACCCAATCCCCATTCCCTTGTGGCTAGTTGTCCCTCCACCCCAGTAGGCAGTAAACCACCACCCTGCACCCCCCCATCCTAAACCGTGCTGGTGACTAGCACAGCCCTCCTCATCTTGCCATGGCCAGCTGCTGACTGAGCTGTACCGGAGCTTGTGCAGTAAATAGTATGCGCTCATTGGTTGTCATAACATTTTAATATATAGTAGCGATCAGGGCTGGGGGGGGGGTCACTACACTATGGAAAAAGGTAATTGGGAATATTTTCATTTATACAAGTGATCAGGGCTGCCAAGGGACATCGACGCAGCCCTCGATGAATTTAGCAAAAAATTCATCAGCATCTGTGACACTCATATCCCCCTTAAAAAATCAGGGTTAAAGGCCACAACCATGAATGGCTATCCACTGATATTAGCAAGCTTATGAGGAAAAGAGACAAGGCCTGGGCTAACTACAGAAGAGAGAGATGCTCCACCATCTCCTCCAATACTATAAAACTCTCCAGAACCGATGTAAGTCCACTGTGCATGCTGCAAAAGCTAACTACTTATTAGGTAAACAAAATGTCTCTCGTGCAAACCCCAAGCATATGTGGAACATCCTCAGCCACCTCATTGGTTGGGGGCATGCCAATGAAAATATCTCCCTCTCTGCCAACAACCAACTGATAAATGATCCCAACAAAGTAGCTTCTGTTTAATAACCACTTTGAGGACCTAGACAAGTACAAATTCTTGCTTCCCGCCTCCTCTGAGCATGCCCCCCTTACAACTCCTAACCACTCCTTATTCTATTTCCACTGCCTCTCATGTGCTGAAGTGGTAAGACTCATCAAAGCAAATGACCTGCGCCCCTCCATCAGGACAATATTGATTTCAAAATCCTAAAAATGGTCTGCGAATTCCTTGCCTTTTCCCCTTACAAACATTTTCAATTACTCCCTTTGCTCTGGCACCATTCCTGTCAAGTGGAAATGCACCATTATCAAGCCCCTGCACAAATCTGGTCTGAAAGATGACATTAACAACCATAGACCCATTTCCCTCCTGGCCCCCCTCTCCAAAATACTAGAAAAAAATTGTCCACTCCCAAACCACTAACTTCCTAAAGAAACACAGCCTCCTCACCAAAGCACAACATAGCTTTAGAAGTGGCCACAATACTGAAACTGCCCTTATTAATTTCACTAGCTTCATCAACAAGGCCTCCGACGATGGCCAGTACACTGGCTTGGTCTTTGTTGATCTCATGAAGGCCTTTGAGTTGGTTGATCACTCTGTTCTGCTTACCACACTCTGAGGTATTTACCACTCCTCTGACATCATCAACTGTTTCAGTGACTATCTCGCTCTTAGGTCCCATCAAACCTCCATAAATGGGGGGGTCATGTGATGACCATGCTGGAATAGGCAGCACCACTCTCAGGTTCCCTCTCTGCTGACTCAATTTAACTAGATAATCCACTTTTTGAGTGGTGTTGTTTACTCACCCTTCCACAGGTTGCCAGTCGGAAAGTATTCTCCAACAGAAGGAGAAACAATGAACTGGTAACAATGAACCGGAGCAGACAAAAACAATGTTTTGCTGGACCTGGTCTTGCTGCAATGGAGGCCGAAATGCACCAGGCTTCTCTGCACCATACACCTCCAAGGACCCCGGAGAAACAGGCGAAAAAAATCAAAAGGCCAGCAATCGACCACCAGCAAATCTGCAACTGCAGCCGCAACCATGGCTACCTCCCAGATACCACTTACAGAAGAAAGATTTCTTGAGGAACTACAACCATTTAAAGCCACATTGCAAGGTATCACCAGGGAGTTGAAGTCACTCCGGGGGGATCTGACTGAAGCAACCAAGGCAATAACAGATGTAACCTCCCAAACATCATCTCTGGAGGTGTGGTGGACAAGAATTGACCCAGAAATTGTTTCACTGTGGCAGAAATTGACCAAAATGGATTCTAAGCTGGAGGATCTGGAAGGCCGAAGTCGATGCAATAATATAGTCATCTTCAGCCTTCCAGAAGATGCCGAGGGCACTACGCCAATGCAGTTTTCACATAAGATGCTCACTTGGATTGCGGGGCCCTCTCCTAACAATACTATCTACATTATTGGGAGGGCCCACCGCTCCCTGAGACCCAGACCAGCTGAAGGGTCTCCACCAAGGCCGTTCATCTTAAAATTCTTAAATTACCTTGATAAAGTCCAAGTCCTGGTGAAAGTAAGAGATTTACAGGAGGTGCTGTTGGAATAGTAAAAAATCCAGATTGCCCAGGATCTTCCGGTCGCTGTGAGGCAGAGATGAGCTGCGTACCATCTGACTATCTCCAAACCGATTGCGGACAATATTGAATTTAAAGTCCTGTATCTCTCTTGCCTCTCGGTGTAGCACAAAGGTACCTGGCACAACTACGAAAATGCTGAACAGGCCGCTCCACCCTGCTCCCTGAGCTATTCAGTGCATGCTGAGGTTGACCACTAGAGGGCACCGTGTCACATATTTTGGCAGTACGAATGTGCAATGATCTGAGAAACAAAAAAGAACTGCCCGTCTACTAATTTTGGCCGTACCAAGAGACACACCATGGTGTCTGCTCTCACTCAGCTATGAACGCTCTCATTTACCTGATGTTCTTGGAGTTGTCGTCGGTCTACTACTGCTGTGGATTACCACATTAGCCAGGACTTACATTGGCACCCCCGATCTGCTAATGGTCCTTCAGTGAACATTTAAGCTACTGGGATGCAGAACTGGATGTTTTATTAATAGACTGAGGACAATTATTTCCTGGATACAAGTGTTGGTAATCGGGCATGAATTGAATTCACTGCAAACTCTCTCATGTTTTTGTTTTTTTCTTTTACTTTATTTTGGTCGGCTGGACATATATTTACAAACGGTGTCATACACAGCAAGAACTTAAACCAGCAGTAATATGTGCTTTTTTCCCCCTTTTTTTCTTTTTTTCTTTTCTTTTTGCTTTGACAAAATACACTTCCTTAGTTTCTGAGCTACAAACTGGGTTATATAGCATGACTATAATGCTCATTTCCCCTGTTTTTGTGTGGAAGGGATCTTTTATTGAGGGGGGTGCCAGTGGTTAATTCTGCTTACCTGGCAGTGGCTGACACACCAGGAAGATGGGGGGGTCTATACTGGTCTTGGGGGTTCTGGGTTTTATCTGGTTGGTTTTTCCCAGAGAGTACTGGTCAGTCTTATAGACCAATGTAGACCATATTGTTGGGGTTGGGAATTTACTACAGGAAATTTGGTTGCTGTTGTGGAGAGAGGAAGTAATTTTGGGTACTGTTAAAGGAGGGAGGGGGTTGTTTGTGGTAGGCAAAGGGGTGGGCACTGTTCACTGCACCATGAGTGGATCCTCTTCAAGGGGTAGGTGGGAGGTGGGGTAGGTAAGAGAGGGTGTTGTTGTTCCTAATAAATCTTTTTTTCTGTTTTAACAGACTAAGTAACAGAAACTGGATAGTTTTACAGTTACATAAGTGAGAGGGTCTGTACAAAGGCTATGGGGGTATATGTTTGTTCAACTTCTAACTGTATTCTTGGGGTTGATGAAGTTTGGGGGTGGTGGAGAGTGGGACTGTGCCATTGATATAGTACATAGAGAAGAGACCGGGTTTCCTGATGTTGTTTTTGAAAATGCGGTTGTTTTAATTACTTTAGGTTATTTAATGAAACATGGCTATAGATCTTAAGGTTTGTACATGGAATGTAAAAGGTGCCCAATCACTCATCAAGAGGGCTAAAGTTCTATTACACCTAAATAAACTAACTATTGATGTTGCCCTCCATCAGAAGACACACCTTCCATCCTCTCAAGTTCTCCAGTTTCATAGATCCTGGGTGGGGCAGGTCATGTGGACGAGGCCAGACTCACGTAGAGGAGGCATGGCTATTTTAATAGCAAAGAGACTCCCGTTTAGGCTGTTGGACCAGATTACAGATCCCCAGGGGAGATACATTGTAATTAAGGCATTAGTGGGCCATTCAGAAGTGGTGTTAGGCTCAGTGTATGGACCGACTGTGGAGCATCTATGACTCTTTACATCTCTCATGACATTATTAGCATCTTGGTGTACCTTACCAGTTTTGCTTGGGGGAGATTGGAATCTGGTATTTTGTAATCTACTGGACAAATCTAGAAAAGGGACACAAGTCCTATCCCCAGCCCAAATAGCCCTTAGAGAGCTTATGGATTTGGTAGGTCTGGTTGACCTGTGGACGGCGCTGTTTCCTACTGGTAGAGAGTACTCCTTTCATTCAAGTCCCCATAATTCCTTCTCACATATTGATTATTTCTTGCTGGGTATTGGACACCTATAGGATGTCACATCATGTAACTATCTTCTGAAAGTAATTTCAGATCACCATCCTTCACTCCTGGACTGGCAATTAGGCCCATCTGCCACTAGGGACAAGGTCTGGAGGTTGAACGTTCAACTGCTAACATCTGAAAAGCTAGTCTTTCACCTCCATACCTTCATCTTTACTTTTCTAACTACTAATTCTCCTTCTATGGTTAAGTTGGATTTGTTGTGGGGAGGTTTGAAACGCACTATGCGGGGGGAAATTATACGTTTAGTTTCTGTGAGGAAGAAAATTACCACTCAAGTCTCGTCTGACCTCCTTTCCCAAATTAGATGGCTGGAATTATCTTTATCCCCTACACCAATTCCGGATTAACTTAACCAGCTAGAAATTCTATGTTCCTGTTACAATACCCTCCTAAATGATAAGACTGAACAACTTCTACTAAGATCAAGGTTCGCTATTTTGTCCAAGGGGACAAGGCTGGCAAATTACTTGCTCTCTGGCTTTGGGCCCAATGGCAGATAGGATTGTTCATTCCCTTCAAAACACAGAAGGGAAACTTCTCACCTCTCCTCGTGAAATAGTTGCATGTTTTTAAGGAATATTACCAAAGTTTACACTCCCAGCCCCGGGGCCCTCAATATGAATCTAATGGATCATTTTATATAGGATGTTCAGCTTCCGCAATTAGGGGCCCATCAGTCAGACTATCTGAGTACCTCACTTACAACTGTAGAAATTGTGTTGGCTATTGAGTCGCTTCCCACAAATAAAGTTCTGGGCCCTGATGGTTATGCCACAGAATTCTATAAAACCTTCAAAACTCAATTAGTACTATTATTATTAGATGTTTATAATTATATTTATAAATATGGCCTGTCAGATCTTTCTAGGACTGAGGCCACAATTGTGGTTCTTCCCAAACCAGGAAGAGATCCTCTTCAGGTCTCCAATTACTGTCCCATATCTTTGATCAATGTTGATTTTAAAATCCTTGCAAAGGTTGTGGCCAACAGAATGAACAAAGTGTGGCATGAATGAATTAGTCTGGAAGAGGTGGGTTTTGTGACTGGTAGACTATCAGTGGACCATCTCCGGAAACTTGCCCACCTCATCTCTTTGTTCAGGGAGTCCAATGTCCCTGTGGTCTTGGCTTCCCTGGCTGCAGAGAAAGCCTTCAATAGAGTTTCATGGGACTATCCCTTTCATCTCCTGCCAAAATATAATTTTCTCTCACAGTTTGTTCACTGGATAAAAATACTATACTCATGCCTCAGAGCCCGTATACTTTGTAATGGAGCATTGTCACAACTTATAGATCTTCAGCAAGGCATCCAGCAGGGTTACCCGTTATCCCCCCTTCTTGTGTAATTTATATCTTGAACCATTTAATCTGTCGACTTAATACCGGATCACGGGGATTCCCATTGGTACTTCCCAGTACAGGTTGTTGGTCTATGCAGATGATATACTTCTCCATGTCACATGCCCCCCCCTACTTCTCTTGCGACGGCCATAGATATCACTAAAGATTTTGGAGCAATCTCTAATTATAAATTAAATCTCTCCAAAACAGAGGTGATGTATCTTAATGTCTTCACCATGCATGCAGACATCCGACACCTGAGATTAACTTGGGTCAAGGACAAGATGAAGTATTTGGGGATATATCTTTCTTAGTTTGAAGCTAAAATGAAGAAATACAATCTGGATGAGACACTCTTCTGTATCAAAGTGGACCTCAACTGTTGGGCTTTACTTAGTCTCTCCCTTTGGGGTATATTAATGTCATAAAAATGAATGTTCTTCCCTGTCTCTTGTATCCCCTTCAAATGTATAATTATTTCCTTCCAAAAAGCTGGTTTTCTCAAGTACACAGTATTATTTCTACCTTTAAATTTAATAGATTTCTTTGACTGGGTGACCAGTGTGGTAGACCAGGGAGGGGCAGAGGACATGGTCTGCCTAGACTTTAGCAAGGCATTTAACACAGTCCCACACAAAAGATTAATATACAAATTAGCCAGCCTTGGAGTGGGTCCCAAGGTGGCAGCCTGGGTTAAAAATTGACTGGACAACAGGATACAGAGGGTAATAGTAAGCGGAGTTTACTCTGAAGAAAGGAGGGTTACTAGTGGGGTACCGCAGGGTTCAGTACTAGGACTGGTCCTCTTTAATGTCTTTATAAGTGACATTGCAGAGGGACTGGAAGGAAAAGTATGTCTCTTTGCAGATGACACAAAGATCTGCAACAGGGTTGATACAGAAAGTGGGGTGGAGAGGATGCAAAGGGACTTGGCGAGGTTGGAGGAAATGTTAAATATATGGCAGCTTAGATTCAATGCAAAGAGTGCAAAGTAATGCACCTGGGAAACATAAATCCAGGGAAAGAATACACAATGGGGGGTGAGATACTAACAACGACAGAAATGGAAAGGGACCTGGGGGTAGTCATATCAGATGACCTTAAGGTGGGCAAGCAATGTGAGAAGGCAGTAAGAAGAGCTGGTGGGATACTGGGATGCATAGGGAGAGGCATCACCAGTAGAAAACAGAAGTTGTTATCCCTTTGTACAGACAGTTGGTGAGACCCCATCTGGAGTTCTGCATCCAGTTCTGGAAACCCCATCTCTGCATGGACATAGACAGGATGGAGGCTGTCCAGAGGAGGGCAACTAAAATGGTGCAGGGTTGCACCAGAAGACATACAAAGAGAGATTAAAAAAGCTTAATATGTATACACTCGAGGAGAGGAGGGACATGATGAGTGCGGTCGCGAGGGCTGGAGTTTGAAGCCCTCCCCACAGCCTCCTGAAACCCCCCACGGACGGAGCGATCCCCTGCACACACAGTGCGGTCGCGAGGGCTGGAGTTTGAGGCCCTCCCCACAGCCTCCTGAAACCCCCCGTGGACGGAGCGATCCCCTGCACACACAGTGCGATCGCGAGGGCTGGAGTTTGAAGCCCTCCCCACAGCCTCCTGAAACCCCCCGTGGACGGAGTGATCCCCTGCACACACAGTGCGGTCGCGAGGGCTGGAGTTTGAAGCCCTCCCCACAGCCTCCTGAAACCCCGCGGGGGGAGCGATCCCCTGCACACACAGTGCGGTCACGAGGGCTGGAGTTTGAGCCTCCCACAGCCTCCTGAAACCCCCATGACGGAGCGATCCCTGCACACAGTGCGGTCGCGAGGCTGGAGTTTGAAGCCTCCCCACAGCCTCCTGAAACCCCTCATGGACGGAGCGATCCCTGCACACAGTGCGGTCGCGAGGGCTGGAGTTTGAAGCCCTCCCCACAGCCTCCTGAAACCCCCCGCGGACGGAGCGATCCCCTGCACACACAGTGCGGTCACGAGGGCTGGAGTTTGAAGCCCTCCCCACAGCCTCCTGAAACCCCCCACGGACGGAGCGATCCCCTGCACACACAGTCGGGTCGCGAGGGCTGGAGTTTGAAGCCCTCCCCACAGCCTCCTGAAACCCCCCACGGACGGAGCGATCCCCTGCACACACAGGTAGTTTCCCAGTCTAACAGCTACCTCGGCGAATGGAAGTTTGAATTTGGCGCCTTTTTTCCACGGCTCTGAAATTATAGGAGCCAGAACTTTTACTCCAGTGCACCTCTAGAACTGCAGCAGTTTTTACTTCTCCCTGCCATTTCAGGTTTATTTCACCCAGAGAACTGTGCAGCACCCTGTTTATGGATCGTTTTACTGATTGCAGACTTGTGTAATGAATTCTCAGACTGGACTGTTTTAGTAACCTGTTTAATTGTAGTGCAATTCACAGCCTGAATTTTTATTTTATTTTTATTTTATTTCATTTCTCCTCCAATTTCTGTAAAGTAATTCATATGCACAATAGAGTTGTAGCTCCTCCTCCCCTCACCTACCTCGAGTACTAATTGCTGCTTCTTGTCCTCCTCCTGCAGTGCAGGTCGCGAGGGCTGGAGTTTGAAGCCCTCCCACAGCCTCCTGAAACCCCCAGGACGGAGCGATCCCTGCACACACAGGTAGTTTCCCAGTCTAACAGCTACCTCGCTGAATGGAAGTTTAAATTTGCGCTTTTTTCTCCATGGCTCTGAAATTATAGGAGCCAGAACTTTTACTCCGGTGCACCTCTAGAACTGCAGCAGTTTTTACTTCTCCCTGCCATTTCAGGTTTATTTCACCCTGAGAACTGTGCAGCTCTAGCCCCGCCTGCGCTACGCACAGGCTCCCAACCACCCCCACCACCACCCTTGGTCAGCTCTTAATTATATAGCGAGACCTCACGTGGTTGTAAACCAATCAGCCCACTTTCCCATTAGCTCCTTATACCTTCCTACCACCAGTGGCCTCCTTGAGCTAACTCCTAAATCTCACACTCTGTGGTCATATAAATTCTCATCGTTTGTGTACACAGTAGAAAAATACAAGTTAGGGATAATGCAGTGCTTTACATTTTCAGTCTTATGCTTTGCCTAACTGTTTCTTCCCTCCCACCTTCTTCTTACCCCAAGCCACTTGAGCCATCTCCATTTCTCTCTACAATGACCAAGCCACCCCTCCACTCCTCCTCCTTGGCACAAGAAGTCCAACATCAGCCCCACTGGCGCAACTGGCCACTGGGGGCCTCTATCCTGCCTCCCGCGTTCCATGCTGCGAAACCTGCTCTTTCTATCCCCCTCTACCCGGGCCCTAGGACGGACTTCCATTCACCTACCCTCTCCACCCAGCATGTGCATCTCCTGAAGTTCATGTGGCTATCAAGGCACATTCTGGCCCTTCTTCTTATTATAGCCGGGGATATCGAACTTAACCCAGGTCCACCTGCATCCTTAGCCTCTCAACCCCCAGTATCAGCTACGCACCTCCCTAAGGGACTCAAAATTGTCCACCTAAATATATGCAGTATCCTAAACAAAATAGCAACCCTGCAAACTACTGTCCTTGCACTTCGCCTGATATAGTCATTATCACTGAATCATGGCTAAAGCCTTACAACAAGGATGCGGAATTCTCCATCCCTGGTTTTTCCCTAATACGCCAGGACAGACAGGGCAGAAAGAAGGTATGCACAGCCATGTACATATCCTCCAATCTCCAGTTCTCTAGAATCCCCTGCCTGCCCCTTTCCTTCTGTGGACTCCTTCTAATCAAAATCCCTCTACCTCACTCCATTCCAATTTATATTGCTGGGTCTTACTGTCCACCTGGTACTCCTCTGAGTTGCATTATTGACCATCTTGGCAACCTGAGGTCACACATGGAGGGCGGGGAACTTCATATCCTTGGGGATTTCAACCTGAACTGGCTAGGCAGTGCAGCCTCCAAATCGTGTCAACAAATAAATGCCCTAAACCTGTCCCAGCAAATAGCGGAACCCACTCGTCTAAACCTTAAATCAAACAAGCACACACTACTGGATTGGGCTTTAACTACCCACCCTCATCGGATCTGCAAAGCTGGCCTTCTACCCGACTCCCTCAGTGATCACCATATGATTTTTATCGTGAGAAAATCTTCCGCCTTATGGCCCCCCCCGTGTGCTTCAAACAGAAGCTATAAGTCTCTTAACCTGACTGCTCTCCAAGTGACCTCTCTAGTATTGATTGGTCTTTCATCCCTAGGGCCACCTCTACAGATGATGCCCTGAACTTTTCTCTGCAAATTTCCTCGCCATCTGGGACTGACACGCACCTAAGAAGATCCCAGTGAGGGCTCCCACTTACCATGGTAACCTCTACCCTTATGGAACTCCTTCGATACCAGAGACCGTGCCTGGAAATCTTTTAAGGCCACAGGTGATCAAACAGCCCAGCT
The DNA here is from genome assembly GCA_016271365.2 of Neoceratodus forsteri. NCBI lineage: Eukaryota > Metazoa > Chordata > Ceratodontiformes > Ceratodontidae > Neoceratodus > Neoceratodus forsteri. The sequence goes on along the minus strand of CM028135.1, from coordinate 434,258,449 downwards.
ACACTACCAATCACTAAGAAACGCCTGTACAAGACACATACGACTGCTAAAATCTAATTACTTTAAAACTGCTTTCAACAACAACTTCTCCCACCCCACTCATTTCTGGAAGTCTATTAAATCCTCCTCTCCCACCTGCCCAACCCCCTACTCCCACTCTAAACATTGCGGGTAATTCCATTACTGATCCTAGCCTGGTTGCCTCTGAGTTTAACTCCTACTTTTCCTCCCTGTTTTCTTCCATCCACTCCTCTCATCCCTATCCCTTGTCCACTCCCCCCCCTTCTGTACCTACCCCAGCCACCTTCTGCCTCCGCCCAGTCTCATCTAGCCAGGTACTAAAAATACTGCAGGCGCTTGACCCAACAAAGGAAAATGCCCATCGGCCTCGATTCCAAGATGCTTCTGCTCTGCACCTGCCATAGCATACCCACTAGCACTGCTCTTTAACTTGTCCTTCAAACTCGGGGCAGTCCCCAACTCATGGAAACAAGCCACTGTCGTTCCACTACCTAAAGGAGGGGACCTCTCCTCTCCATCCAACTATCATCCCATATCCCTGCTCCCTGCCCTAGCAAAGATTCAAGAGCGACTCGTTCTCTCTCAGCTCTATCATTATCTCGATTCTATATCCTTTTTTACCCCCTTCCAGGCCGGTTTCAGGAGAAATCACTCCACCACCACCTCCCTTCTTCGTCTTACTAATGCAATCCTCACGGGAATGGATAAAGGAGAATTAACAGCTGCCATTTTCATTGACCTAGTGAAGGCTTTCGACACAGTCTCCCATCCCTTGCTGCTGGCTAAACTTACCCAAGCAGGACTGTCAAAAAACGCAGTCGACTGGTTCTACTCCTACCTGGCTGACAGGTCCCAATCAGTCCGCATTGGCTCGGCCAGATCCACCTCACTTCCTGTCACCAGTGGTGTCCCCCAGGGTCTGTACTGCCCGCTGCTGTTCTCTATCTTTCTTAATGACCTGCCTGCTGCCTGCCCACAAACATCTATCCACATGTATGCTGATGACACGGTGCTGTTCGCCTCTGGTGCATCCTCTAGTGCAGTGACAGCCTGCCTACAGAAGATTTGATTCCGTTCAACGTTGGTTCACCTTAAACCAGCTGCACCTAAACCCTAAAAAACAGTCTCCCTCACCTCTCGGCTCCCGGTCCAAATTAGCATGACTCCCTGCACCTCCTACGTTCTACACTTTGAATAGCTCCCACTAGAAGCCTGCACCTCCTATCGTTATCTTGGGGTCTGGCTAGACCAGCATCTTGACTTTAAGTGCATATCGATGCACTACACAAAAATTGCAACCTATGTTGGGAGCCCTCACCGGAATAAAACTGCATCCTCTATGCACTAGACAAGCAATAGTGCAAAAATGATCCTTCCTGTCTTTGATTATACGGCGATGTCGCTTACTGCAACTGCACCCCAAACTTCCCTAGCTAGGCTGGATCCCTTTTAACTCTTTTGCCGCTCGTTAAACCTCCCTCCCAATACCCACCACTGTGTCCTCTACCAATCCCTGGACCTCCGTCTCTTCATAACAGAAGACTGCTCCACTGCGCTTAAACCTCTGGCAAGTTCTGGTCACATACCCCTCCCTCCACCTGTCTTCCTCCTTAACCACCCTCTCCTCCTACTTATGCTCTTCAAAATATCGATGCTAGGCTCCTACATATCCCCCACAGATCCACCCAGTCAGACCAGGCTGCTTTCAGCTTCAGGTTGCCCAAACTATGGAACTCCTGACAGCCGACATCAGACATTCCTCAAGCACTCCTCAACTGAATGCTCTTCTCAGACTGCACTTGCTACCGACTGCAACTGTAACCTCCCCTTAGTCCTCCCCTCATCTCCATAATCCTCCCAGTTCAGCAACTTATTCTATTACTAACTTGTATTTCTGCTCACTCATGTCTGGTAGCACATTTTAGTGATTAAGTATCTATAACTGTACCTGTAACTGTACTGAACTGTCTCACCTACCGCTGTACTCTGCCAATGTATGTTCTTGTTCTGCTGTAACCCCCCTACCCCCAGGACGCATCTGGAATCGAGCAGTACTCTGCTCAGCATGCCTTCCTGGTGAATCTCTTAAATAAATAAATAAATAGAAACTTTCAAGTACATCAAGGGAATCAACAGAGTTCAAGATGGTAGCATCTTTCAGAAAAAAAGATGCGCAAGAACAAGGGGGCACAATTTGAAGATAGAGGGGGGAATGGCTCAAAGGTAATGTGAGGAAGTATTTTTTCATGGAGAGGGTTGTGGATACATGGAACAGCCTTCCTGAGGAGGAAGTGGACTCAAAAACAGTGGAGGAATTCAAGAATGCATGGGACAGACATAAAGCAATTCTAGTGGAGGGGTAGGAGGAAGTAGGCTGTTGGTTAACTAGGATCTGCAGCCTATGCATTAGGTAGGGAAATGGGCAGACTAGGTGGGCCAAGCAGTCCTTATCTGCCATCAAATTCTATGTTTCTATGTTTATTTGGCAGGGTAAATCACTGAGACGTGCCCTCTCTAAGTTGCAACATACTAAAGATAGAGGTGGTCTCTAAATCCCCAACCTTTTTCTCTATTACCTCGCTGTAGCTTGTGCTATTATGTGCTGCTGGCTGGTGACCCCCACTTCGATAGATTCTAATACATATTTTCCACTTTGGATGCAGATAGATAGATCTTTATGTGCACCTTATAATACTGACCTGGACTCTTTGTTATATATTCCTCTCAAATGTGTACCTAAGCAGCTACATAATTCTCCTATAATGGCAACATTTCAGGCACATGCACAGTTAAACGTACTAACCCACATGTCTCTTAGGTGTGATACCTCACAGTAGATACTACATAATCCCAATTTCAAAATAGGGGTAAAGACCTTGAGTCCCTCTTTTTGTCCCAGAGATGAGAAAATCCTGGTTAGAGATTTGCTGGATGGGGGCAAATTACTAACATTTCTGGAAGCTCAATGCAAATTTAACCTTCCCACCCCTTACTGCTTCAAATATATCCAATTATCTCACACGCACCTTCATCATTTTGGATCTGATCTCTGGGACAAGTATCTAGATGTGCCAATCTTCCCTATTATTCCCTCATCACACATCATCTCCTTTTTTTACAACCATCTATGGGATTTTCTGGCAGACAAGGAAGGCCCTCCCTGTTACAAGTGGAATTATGTCCTACCTCCTCCGCCCTCATCTACACATTTCTGGAGTCAGATTTGGACCTACCTATATAAAGACATAAAATGGGATCGATACTGCCTACCTCAATTTTACATAATTCATGACTTATACTACACTCCACCCAAACTTTTCAGAATGGGGAAACTCCCAAATGACATGTGTTCCCACTGTGGTGAGCAATCTGGCACCATACTCCATATTTTTTGGAGTTGCGATAAGGCTTCTCCGCTTTGGTCCACCATTAAAGCCATACTAGAGCCCCTTCTGGGCCTGACTGAAACATTTTGACCAGAAACATGTATTCTGGGAGAGTATGGAAATGTTCTAATTGGAAATCAAAGGAAGCACATGACTTTCATCTCCCTATGTGCTAAAAAAGAGTTATTATGTCACCGGATAGACCAAGCGACTCCTATGGTGACCGAATGACTACATAAGATTCTTTTTGCACTATAAACAGAGAATCTCCTGGCCAGTCTTTCAAAGAAAACAAAATATTATCAGAGAGTGTGGGCTCTTTTATATACATTACTCACTTTGTAGAATGGTGGATACTGGATCTGTACATCCTTGCATCAAACAAGACTATATGTTGTGTGAAAGATCAGGAAAACCAACATGGTGTCAAAAACAACATAGAACACAAAACTATTAACATTAATGAAAGTGAATCAGCCAGTGAAATCCTGTGGATTGAAATAATAAGAGATTCTCAAGCTAAACTCACAGTGGGTTTGTGTTATAGACCGCCTAACACTGATTTGTCTGAACACTATAAATGCCTGAATAACCTAGAGTTGGGGATGAACATATCTGATATTATCCTACTGGGAGACTTTAACTATCCAGGAATAAACTGAGTAAATTTTACAACAAATAATAAAATTGAAAAACAGTTTTTGGAGTTTTGTGAATCAAATGACTTAGTCCAACTTATTCAGACACCAACTAGAAAAAATAATATCTTAGATTTGTTATTGACAGACATACCCCAACAAATTTACAACATTGAAGTCCGTGAACCACTTCAAAACAGTGATCATGGTGTAATTACTTTCAAAACCAAAACAAATCCTGTCAAAAACTTTGGTAAAACAACCTTTAAGAACTATGGTAAGGCAAACTTTAAGCTCATCAATAAAGAACTAACATCATGGAAATGGGACACTGACAATATGTCTCCTAATGATCTTTGGAAATTGATAAAAAAAATACTTACCTTAGAACAAAAATATGTTCCAGATAAAATTGGATACAATAATAGAGGAAAGTTACCATTATGGGTTACTCCGAATATTCTACAACTAATTAAAAAAAAGGGAGAGCCTGTAGAGCAGCTTCCAGGTGTGATAACGAATACAACAACAACAACAAAAAATACAGAGATTTATTAAAGAAATGCAAATTTGCAATTAAAAAAGAAAAAAAAAACTGGAATTCAAGCTAGCACACTTAAATGATGGTGGTAAAGGTTTCTACTCCTATTAAAATAACAAAAAACAATCTCCAATAACCATCGGCCCACTATTTGTAAATAATGAGACAATTCAAACCCCATCAGAGATGGCTCAGGAATTCAATAAATACTTTTGTTCAGTTTTTAATCCTTCTCAAAATTCCCAAACATTGGTGGATACTACAAAAAATAGTCAGTGATATAACATATCAAAAATAACTAAACAAGAGATAAAAAACAAACTAGATGCTATTAAAACAAGTAAATCTCCTGGCCCAGATAACCTTCACCCAAGAATGATAAAAGGAATCGCACAATGGTTAATTGACCCTTTATATACACTATTCAATATGTCATTAAAAACTGGACTTGTGATTGGAAGACAGCATTTGTAACACCGATTTACAAAACAGGCAATAAAGGTAAAACATCAAATTATAGACCGATTAGTCTAACTAGTATATTGGGTAAAGTGTTTGAAAGCATACTAAAAACCAGACTAGAAGAGGACTTAGTTACGAAACAACTTATAGACCTAGATCAACATGGTTTTAAAAAGAATAGATCTTGTTTGACTAGTAATTTGGTATTTTATGAAAAAATTAGTAGTTTGCTCTACGATAAACTACCCGTAGATATAGTATATCTGGACCTATGTAAGGCTTTTGATAGAGTCCTTCACTCAACACTGATAAATAAAATGACATCATGTGGGATACATCCCCTCTTAACAAATTGGGTAAATGAATGGCTGACAAACCATACACAGGCAGTACGTATAAGAGGTTATACCTCAACCCTGGGTGCAGTGACTAGTGGGGTTCCACAGGGATCTGTCCTTGGACCCTTATTGTTCAATATTTTTATGTCAGATATGACTAAAAACCTCAAAAACAAAGCTATCAAGTTTGCTGACGATACTAAAATTGCACTAAAAGTAGGAACACTGGACGAAATAAAAGATGCTACCATAGATCTTAAATTCTTAGAGACTTGGGCGAAACAGAATAAAATGGATTTTAACGTTGACAAGACAGTTATAATGCATTTAGGAGAAAATAATCCTAATGTACAATTTTGTCTAAATGGTTCTATAATAGTATCAGTAAAAGAGGAAAAAGATCTAGGCATCATAATAAATTCAGAATTCACATTCACATCACATTGTAACTATATAAAAAAAAAAGGCAAATAGAATAATAGGGTGTATAAAAAGATTGTTTGTGACCAGAAATAGAGCATGCATACTTCCACTGTATAGAGTGTATGTGCGACCACATCTGTATTACTGTTCACCATTATGGAGCCCAAGTCTTAGACGTGATATTGATGTACTTGAGGGAGTTCAGCATAGACTCACTAAAATGACTGATGGTTTGCAAAATAAAGATTATCAAACCAGAATGAGGGAATTGGACTTGTACTCATTGGAAATGAGAAGAACTAGGGGGGATCTCCTTCTGATGTTTAATATCATTAGAGATAGTGATTTAATGACACAGTTAGGAATGTGCCTCAACATGAGAGAATGCAACCTCAGGAGCCATGGGTTTCAATTGGTACTGACCTATCCTAAAGTAAACACTAGGTGTTCCTTTTTTACACAAAGAATTATATCTATATGGAACAAATTACCTAGATACTTGTTGGAAACAGATAATGTGGAAATTTTCAAAACGAAACCTTGATAAATTCTTATTAAATAATGTATAAAGATATCCATTTCTTGGATATGTACTTACATGGGTTTAAAAATAGCCTTCTGTACATCTAATACTCTTAGTAGTGTGAAACTTAGTAGTATAAAACCAGGGGGTTGACTAACAGTGCAGCCTGGGTGGGAGGGGCAGGGGAGGGTGGGAGACTGTATAGTTATTAGTGATAATATTTAATTTTATATTCCTTTTATGGTGTATTGTTTTTGTCGGAGTAAGGAGCAGAGTGTCCTGGAGCAACTTCTTTACTTATTTTGTTACATTGGCATCCTACCTTTGCTCCGACTATTATGCCTGCTTGTTACTTTTGTGTGTTTCACTAGAAAGGGAAAACTTAAAGTATACTTACTATGAAACCTCCATAAATAGCATCCCATAAAATGCAGTGTGCCCAGGGTTCGATACTCAGTCCCCTCCTGTTCACACTCATGGTTATCTCCTTCCCCAATATCTGCAAGAGCACTGAATTTATCCTTTATGCAGATGACTTTGCCTTTGACCACAAGGATAAGAACCCCTTGTCCCTTCGGCAAAAGCTCCAGCTCCATTTCCTTGCACTTCACTCCTGGTTCTCCTCTCATGGGTTAGTCCTTAATGCTAAGAAAAGGAAAACCATGGTTTTCTCCAACCCCTGCAAATCCACTGCTTCTGATTTCCCCATCCAAGACAATGACGGAAACCCCATTGAGAGACTCACGGAGTTCAAATATCTTGGTATGTACCTTGACTGCCATCTGAACTTTGACAGTCATGCCAACACTCTAATCGAGAAAGCACACCAAAGGATAGGCATGCCCCACAGAGCCAGGCCCGTCCTTACCATGGAATCCAAGCACCTCCTAGTCCCCAGCTTTCTACTTCCACTTTTTGACTATGGAGCTCTTATCTACTTCTCTCTACTTTCTTGGAATATCTTAAACAAGCTCTCTACCACCTACCATAACATGATTCACTTAGTTTTGGGGCTGCCCAGATGCACCCACCACTGTGACTTATATTGCCTCTTTAGCTGGCTCCCACTTGAGGACAGACTCAGGAACAAAACACTGATAATTTTCCATGAGCTCTCCCTTGGTTTTCTCCCCTCCCCCAGCATCCAATCCATTTTCTCTCCATCTGTTCCCCCTAGGTCCACTAGGTGCTCCTCCTCCCTTACTTTCATTACACCTTTCTGGCATAACACCCATGGCCAAAACACCCTTGCCTTCAAGGACTCCAAACTTTTCAATGCTCTTCCTCCTTACCTCACCCTTATTCCATCAACCGCCGCCTTCAGAAAGAACCTTACAAATCACCTTTTTGGTTCACTTCACTGCAACTATTCCCCCTCCTGAAGGGGCACCTTCCCCACTCCTTCTCCCTATACTGTGTCCTCTTTCTACCCTCTTCCTTCCTCTAGCACTAGCCCAACCTGGCACTTACCACCAAAGTTTGTTTTCCCTTAATGTTGATCTACCAATAGGAGTTCTCATTTGTCCTGGTGTACTATAATAACAATGCATTTTCACCCTCATTGTTACCAAATTTTCATTCCTGTTAGGTACCTGCAACTGTGGTGGATTATTTGGCATTTCCATTGCTTTAGCGATTCCACCTCAATTTATTTGCACTATAGTCCTCGTGCAATGTAATATCATCTCATTTGCATTATTGTTATTACTAACTATTTTGCTTGTCATGTTACCTTTTATGTGTTTTTGTTCTAAGCTATTTAACTGTTGCTTTGGTTCTGTAACTGGATGCTTGTGAAAACAGGCAGCTTTTGATCACAATCGCCTTTCCAGTATAATAAATAAACTGAAACTGAACTGAAACTGAAACTGAGGGGGAGCCAGCTGCACTATGGAAAAAGGGATCGGGGATATTTTCATTTATACAAGTGATCGGGACTGGGAAGGGGGCACTATGGAAAAGGGGATCAGGGATATTTCAATTTACACAAGTGATTGGAGCTGGGGAGGGGGGCTGCTACGCTATGAGAAAGGGGATCAAGGTTATTTCCATTTATACAAGTGATTGGGGCTGGGGAGGAAGGCTGCTAAACTACGAAAAAAGAGGACAGGGGATATTTTCATTTATACATGTGAGCAGGGCTGGGGATGGGGGTCTGTTACACAATGGAAAAAGGGGATTGGGATTTTGTACTTTATACAAGTGATCGGGGTGGGGGGGTTACTTGATACCTGGCCCTAGACTGTGTGCAGGGCACCACCCTACCCTGTGCATTGTTAAAGTAGGGTTTGAAAAGCATAACTATGCACCAGTGCAGCCAGCCAGATTTATGCTTTAATGGGATTCGATATTGTGATGCATGATATATGCATGGGAGACCCCTCATTTGCATATTGTGCACATTGGCATGGTCAAGGGTGCACAATGCATCGGTGACCTTTAAATATGGCCACACCCCCGATGGCCCACACAAATCAGGGGATACACTACACATTCAGGGATGCACTGTTCATCTCATCTCATCTGAATATGTAGTCTGATAACTGCAAATGAGATTGTACCAAATTAAAGACAGAAAGAAGTATTTAAAAAGCAGTTTTGTAAGTCAGTCCCAAGAGTTGGTTGACCTCAGCAGGAGTGAGTTCTCTTCAGGGTTGACAAGGGGATGAAGTACTGTACTTCTAAATTAATAGAGATGGGAATTTATAAGAAAATAATATCAGTAGTATTGGTCACAACTGAAAATGGTCCTTTGAATCAGTTACCCGGTTACCAAATAAATAAATAAATAACAAAAACGTAAGTTTTCATGCGAAACTGATCTGTTATAATTTTTTGTAAGTTAAGTGTATTTTGGGTCATCGGATATGTCTTCTCACACCAGTGACCAGATCTATGACCAGTCATAGGACAAAATTCCATCTATTCCTTATGATGCACATTACCTACCTGCTCCACAGCATTTCAAATTTTTCAGGTTGGTGATTTGCCTGTGCTGTTAAGTTTTCCATTTTGTAAATACCTATGACTATGTTCTGCCATAGGGAAATCGTAGAATTTCTTGTTTCTTTAATTCATTTTACGTCACATATTTAAATGACATTTTATAAGTGCAATAAAACACTCCAGCATGTTCCATTATGATGATATAATCGCACTTCTCAGGTGCATTTAATGGGACTTGGCTGAGCCTCATGCCTAACAATGAATCTCAGGTGTGCGATTGTATCACCATAATGCACACCCTGTCATGTCTGGTTGCTTACCTCAACTCACCCTATATTATTTGTGCATCATCATAACTTCCAATGAAATGTCAACCTAGAATTCTGGCTGAAGATTCAGCCTTTCACACTCCCCTCTTTGGGACCCTCATAAAATGGTTAAATTGTACTTTTATAACTATAAATTAGGACATTCCACACTTGCCTGACTGGATAGTCTTAACCATTGGCTATGTAATATTTTTTTGTTGTTAAAAATGGACAATGGGAATCAAACGTTGCTTGTGTGAATTCCCTCTGTCTCTTCAAAAATCAACTCTCTAAATAGTAGAAACTCCCAATAAGAAGATATTTTTTGATATACCTATATGTGTACGAGTTGAAATAATTCCTTTGTTTATTAATAATTATTTACACCCAGTGAGTTAGACCATGCACTCTGAGTAACAAACTAACATTTTCCAAAGATTTATTAGAGTTAAGTGATATATTGGATGTATTTGGAGTTGCTTTGTAGACAGATACGGCTGGGCAGCAAGGGCTTATTTTGAGCCAATATTATCTTCCATGTTAGTTGTTGACTACTGAATTCCAAATAAAACATATTGCACTAAACATGTGTTGATTGTTCTAGCAGTTTCTATGTAAAGCCATATCCTACTGCATAGACTAATCAGCTGCCTGAATTCAGAGTGTTTTATTTGCTACTTTTTTGGACAATGTGAAGTAAAGAGTGTTAAAATTGTACTCTACACTCTTAAAAATACTGATGAGAAATATAAGTGGTATGCTTAATGATATAATTAATGAATATTATAAAATGGCAGGTTAAAATCATGTAATCTGATTGACTCTTATTCATGTGTAAAATACGGTTTACACATGGGTAAAAAAAGGACAGCTCAGCATTGAAGAGTCTGAAACACAGTTCAATGGGCATTTGGAACACAGCATTACAGTTAGCCCTCTACTATCAGAGCTGATCTTCCACCACAAACATGGCTGCTACCTTTATACTGTAAAAAAAGTCAACTTTGGCCCTAAAAATAAAACTACCTTAAATAAAAAATAAAACAAAGGAATTAAATGCCGTTTCCCTGATTATCACACTCTTCTTATATACATAAACAAATTAAAAAAAATTAGTATTGTTTATAGTTTTTGTTTCTTTGCTGACAGTCAAAAATCCCCTTTCTATCTTTACCTGCTTATCAGGGAACTCTCTTCTTCCTGCCCTGACAGTGAGATAACTGAGTCTCTGGCTGTAACAAAGGTCTTTGTTGTCTGTGTACAAAAATGGGCAAAACAATCCCTTTGTCCTGATTGGCTGAGACTTGGTTCTAGCTATTGCAGTAAGAGAGTGCCACCACTGGCTAAAACAAGTCCCTGCCAACCAGGACAATTCACAGCATTCATAAGCCACCAATTTCCTAGTTTCCCCTCACAAACATGACTACAGCCTTTACTCATATAAAAAAACTTCAACTAGGCCTTAAAAATAAAAGTCCATTAAATTAAAGTATGTAAATAATTTAATGTTATTTACACTCATGAGCCTCCTTTACACACATACACAAATTTAAAAAATCAAGTACTATTCAGAGTTTCCATTGCTGTGTTTCTTTGATGACCATGAAAAATCTCCCACCTATCTTTACCACTTTGCCAGAAAACTCCCTGCTCCTCACTTGGCAACAGCTAAAATTTAGGTTCTTGCTTCACTTCAGGCCTATGTGTGTGTCTTTGTTTGTATGCCAGTTGAGCTCTGAAGAATGTTGAATTCATGTATTCCATGTTACCATTCTGTGTGTGTGCAGGGGAGCATTCTGCTACTGGAATATTGCAGAGCTTTGAATTCTTCTATTCCATGGAAAACAATCGCACAATGCATTGAGTGTGAAGAAAGACAAATGACTGACAGGTGAAAAAACATCCGTGGAAGGACTATTTTACATTATTTAGCAAAATTTTAGTATTTTTTGTGTGACTTTGAAAACTTTTAGAATGTTCTTTTTTTCAAAGTTGCCTATGGGCTCATTTTATATAAGCAATAAGACATGGCTGGGTGTTGGTAGTACTGAGATACCCACGTACCCAGAGGCTAAAGGCACTCGACCTGTGGTCTCGTGCCTAACTATGCCTCTGGATGTGTGGGTATATCAGTACTTCCAACACCCCGCCATGTCTTATTGCTTACATACAGTGTGTTGGGAGTGAAACATTCTGCCAGTGAAACTGAGCAGAATTTTGAATCCATATATTGTGTGGTAAACATTCCATGACAAACATGCCATATCTTGGATGTGGGGAACAACAGAGAGAAAAAAAAAACGGAAGAAGAAAGTAGGCAATAATATAAGGACATCATCAATGACATCACTTGCAGTGGGCGGAAGGATTATTTTATCACAAATGCACAAAGTAAATCTATTTTTCTACATATAAACATGCTTTTCTGAATAGTCAAAAGTAAAAAAAAAAGGAGTCAATTTTATAAATGCAATAAGGCACTCGGGGTGTGTGTAAACCATATTTTACAGCACAGCCAGCAGCTGAAGTCACTTGGCCATTGGCCTCATGCCTTACTACGCCCCTGGCCGTGCTGTAAAATATAGTTTACACACACCCCTCTGTGCCCTATTGCTTACTTAACACACCGTACTGTGCCTTACTATTGGCATTGAGTTTTTTTGAGTATCACAATGGATTTGTTCTACTGTAAAACTCCCTTTTTTGTGTGTAATATAAGTTTTGCAATTGCACATGATGTGACAATTGCACAAAACAAATAGCAGTAATTGACAGAAACCTTACATTTTTAATAAAAGTGAATTAGGTGTTAATCACTTAGTGTGATACTCAGTTTATACAATTTTGGCCAATTACTGTAGGACCGTGCGCAAGATATAACTTTCATAAAATGAAACAGTTTTGCAAGATGCACCTGCATTGCACTAAGCTACTTGGTTCTTGATTTCCTGTGTCATAGTAGCAACCAAGGTATATTGGCTTATTTTCAAGTCTGAGTAATTTCATGGGTGGCATTAATGGTGCTTATTAGTGCCATTTTAATTTCATGTTAAGTGTTTTGCACTTAAAACACTTTAGTGGGTAATTCACAAGTTCTCCATTTATGCTTAGCTTAACTGGCAATTAGGGCAAATATAGCAACAATTTCTGTTTTACTAATATTTCACTTTTTATAGTACAGAATAGTTATCCACACTCTCTTCCTCTATAGTGTGGATAACTTAAAGATCAGTGGCAAAATATTCAGAAGTTTGCATGGACGCTAATTCATGTTTGCCTGTGCAAACTGGATTTTGGGCTGGAGTCCAATATTCAAAGGGCTGTGTTGCAGCAGCAAACAGGGGTAGTGCCCACACAAACCAAACAGGAGGAGGTATGCAAATAGTGTGGAGGAGACAGGAATATCTTATTCAGAGGATTTATGCAGTGCAAGAGGGTTTGTGAGGTCCTCTTGCACAATGCAAATACTACCAATAAAAAGCTGCTCTTAGTCCATGCAACTCTAGTGGCTGTGGGAGGTAATGCAGCGAACCAATCAGTTAACTGCTGGGGGAGCACACCCACCCCTTTGCTCCATGGGTCCACCCTCCAATCACCAACCACGCAGTGGAACTTAAAATTCCTGCTGCTAGTTGTCCCCTCCCTCTGTCTAATCCCAGCCCCACAATGAAAACATCACATCCATGGTGCTAGTGGTCCCCTCCCTCCCTCTAATCATAAATTAATATTCCTGGTGCTGTTGCCCCTCCTCCAATCACCAGCCCAGAATTAAAACAAAAAAACCTCCCTGGCATCTAGTGGTTCCCCTCCAAGGCACCAAGTATCACTGCCCCTTACTGTCTCCTTACTGGTGGTGCTGCAGGTGCATACAGCAATTGGTACAGCCCTCCTCACACTTCCTCAGCTGGATGTTGTATGTCCTGGCAGGGAGCACATCTCTTATTTATAGGACAGGGTGACATCACCCTGTCCTATAAATAAGAGGCACATTCCCTGCCTGGACATGTGGCAGCTGGCCAAGGAGGTGTGAGGAGGACTGTGCGAGCTGCCGTATGTATTTGCAGCACCACTGATAAGGAGATGGTGGAGTGGGGTGGGTGGGGCCTGGTGCCAGAGGAGGATTACTGAATGCAAGGAGTTTTTTGTTTTAACTCCTGGGCTGGTAATCGGGGTTGGGGGGGGACCACTAGCATAAGGGATATTCATTTATAATATGGAGTCAGGGATCAGTGGAAGGGAACCACTAGCACCAGGGATGTAACTTATAATATGGGGTTGGGAATGGAGAGAGAGAGGGGAGCACAAGCACCAGGGATATTAATTTATAATATGAGACTGGGATTGCAGTGAGGGTGGGTTCCACTAGCACCAGGGATATTAGTTTATAATATAGGGGCTGGGATCAGAGGAAGGGAGGGGACCACTAGCACCAGGGATAACAATTTATAATAGGGGTCTGGGATTAGAGAGCGGTAGGGGACCACTAACACTAGGGATGTGATTTTTTTATTATGGGGCTGGAATCAGAGGGAGGGAACCACTAGCATCAGTGATATTAATTTATGATACAGGGCTGGGATCAGAGGGAAGGAGGGGAGCACTAGCACCAGGGATGCAATTTTTTTATTATGGGGCTGAAATTGGAAGGAAGAGAGGGGGCCACTGGCATTAGGGATATTACATTTGAATATGGAACTGGCAATCAGAGGGTGGGGGGGGGAGATCACTAGCACCAGGGATAGCTCAGCTAGCATGGATGGTGGGGGGGGGTGCATGGCGCGCTGTGCTACCGGCCTCCACTACCCATGCAAATGGGCCCACAATGGGCTGGCAAATGGCCCATTACCACCTTGCATGCCCAATGGGCTTATTTGTATGGGTACCTTTGAAAACTGCTGATAGCATTTTAGCGCTATTAACACTTGAGCCCAGTACTGGGACCCATGTTGGGGCAGCACTACCTGTCTTAGCACTGCACTGACATGGTCCTAGATTCAGTCAGGTAGTGCTGACTGAATACAGCATCCTGGGATCCCTGGGCAAATGCAAAGTGCAGCACAAACATTTGGGCTGCACTTTGTGCTAAACTGAATATCAGGCCCCAGGCCTGATAAGTCTGTATTGGAGCACACTATCACTGCATGTAGGTTTTGAACAACTGAGGGCTGTGCGATTTTCTTACATTTTTAAATACAGTAGCGTAGTTGAAACTGCCTTACGGGCAGGGGATAAACTGGATGTTTCTTCTGTCTGAGTTCATCTGGCACAGCCTATGCTCCAGTAATGCATCTGGGAATCTTACCTCATCATCACTGCTTGATTTCTGCTTTTGATTAATACGCAAATGCCGGGGAGCAGTTTCTGGTTGATATGGTATAGTGGGGAGTTGCTTCAGACGGGGGGCATGTTTTCTACTTTCTGGCCGTTTATCTGTGGGGAAAAAAGGACAAAGAAGTTAGTTCTGTTTGCTAATAGTTCTTTAAATAATTATTTTTTTTATTTGTGATTGACACAATACTTCTGAAAGGCAAGGGAGTGACAGCACTAGAAACTGCAGCCCTACTGTATATGCAGTACATTTTCTAACATTAGATTACTGTGTATATTGTTACAGTATATATACTTAGGGTTTCTCCACATGTGTCTCTAAACTCATGTAATGTAGCTCTAACCACTCTCTCTAGGATGGGTGGATGGGACAGGGCAAGTCAGCACCTGTACTTATTTTGTCCACTGTCTTTGTTGAGTACCGGTCCTGCAGCATGACACATTGTTCTAAACTAAAAGTTGTGATTTTGTACTAGTATTGTTTACCAAGAGCTGAACTAAGACCACTAAATAAGTTATATTTTTTGAGCCAAGTGTCTCCAGGAGGACCATGCTCAATTCATTATTTGTAACTGATAATTCCTTTGAATTTAAACATTCATGAAATCCTACAGCATGTCTGCTACAAGACTCTTTGCTTATGTAAAAAACCTTGAGATGTAATCCATGATTTTATTTCCATGCTAGTAAGCCCTTGTTTTGATCTCTCTCTCTCTCTCTCTCTCTTTCTCTATCTATCTATCTTGCAAAAAACTTTGCTAATGCTCTAGTTAGGGTTAAAGCCACGAAAGTAGGGAAATGTGGTGTTAGGGTTTAGAAACATGGAAACATAGACGTTGACGGCAGGTAAGGACTGTGTGGCCCACCTAGTCAACCCATTTCACCTACCTATTGCAAAACCACAGATCCTAGTAGATCTGCAGTGCACCCTTTCTTTCCTGTCTCTAGGGTATACTTATGTCTGTCCCATGCATTCTTGAGTTTCCTAACTGTTTTTGCCCCCACTTGCTTGTTTGGGAGGTCATTCTGAACATCCACCACTCTTTCAGTGAAAAAGTACTACCTCATGTTGCTCCTGACCCTCCCATCTTCATCTCGTGCCCTCTTTTTCTGGCACACCTTCTCTTTTGAACGATTCTACTGTCTTGTACCATGTTTATACCCTTGAGGTACTTGAACATCTCTATCACATCTTCCCTTACAGTCACCCCATTCCATAGGTAAATAAGATGCGATGGGTACAGCATAGGAGAATGGGGTTAGCATTAGTGCTGATGACCCCAAGGTACACCCCACCACTTGTTGGTGTGTGCAGGGTGGGGATGGGTTGTTAGGGTTGGAAACCCTAACACCACATTCTCCTATTGTTGTGGCTTTAACCCTAACTAGAGCGTTAACAATATTTTTGCAGTTTATTTCCTTACTTTTTGAGACAGTATAATTGTATCCTTATTTGCCTGTGGGAGCACATGACCATCTGGGACCTGCACTCCCATCCCTCCATAGATGCATATATGTATGTAGGTGTGGATGCACAGGGCCAAGAGGCCATTTATAGGATAACAGTGACCAAATTGTCAGCATAGCTATCTTATTACCCTATATCATGTACCTGGTACAGAACATTTTTGAATTCCTGCCAAAACATAATTCTGCACAACTATAATGCCATTCTGTGCTACAGGTATAAAAACAGATTTTGGTCAAGATCTGAAATATGACAGCTGTGACATACATGTTGTGGGGTAATAAGAAGGCTATGTTGAAAATCTTGGTTCAAAATAGTGAAAATTTCTGAAGTTATGAGTGTGCATAGCAAAATTGCAATCAATGTTCATAACTTGGCCAGTTTTTCATATTTTGACCCCACATTTTCAACATAGTCTTCTTATGAACCGACCTCGTGAACAAGTGCACAAAAGGTGCATTTGCCAAGTGACTGTGAAGTCACCTTTTGGGCAGGATTTGTGTAATGACAGTCATATTGTTTATGACGTGGGGTCCCCAAAAAACCATGTTGAAAATCTGGAGTCAAAATCTCAAAAAATGGCTGTTATGCATAAAAGCTGAAACCCCCGTTGAAATACATTGAACCACAATTAACTTAGTTTCTCATATTGAAGTTGTGGTTCCAGCAGCAAGACGTGTCTTTGATCGCAGAGTGGATTTCGAACCTGGGACCTGCTCAGGTGAGTGAGGGAGTGTGGGGGTGTACTGGGGGTGTGGAGTGGTGGGTGCTGAGTGGCAGGTGGGGGTGGGGTGCCGATGGGCAAGGGACTTTATTTTTACAGGTTTAAAAAAAACATTGAGGAACCATTTTCTTTATTTCAGGTTTGGTCTGCAATGGGAGGGTGGGGGGTACCACTAGACACCACCAGGGAATATAAAAACTACCAACAGGGATGATGATTGGTGGGTGGGTGGGTGCCACTAGACACCAGGGAAATCCAGAACAGTGATTGGCAGGTGGGGAGTATCACTAGACACCAGGGAATATGTAATGTTATGACTGAGATGATGATTGGTGGGTGGGGGGGGGTGCTATAAGACACCATAGAAACTGAGAATGGCATATCATATATATTAAAGCAGATATGGAGATCTGGGTGGGGGATGCTACTAGACACCAGTGTCCCAAAACATTCAATGAACCCATAGTTACAGCATTTCAAAGTTGAGAAATTTCCCATAGGATAACATTGCAGTGCCTGCAGTGCCCATATCTCAAAAACGAAGCGAGATACTTCTATGGTGCTGGGCAGAGTTAAGACAGTTTGTTGCATGAAAAAAGAGAAAACAAGATGGTGGCTCATGAAAAAAGGAATTTTTTTACCCGCTACCTGCAGCGTAGTTCACCTTTAGATGAACTAAGCATGTGAGGAAGTTTAAAAGTCATAGATTACACCTGCACTGGAATTTTTTTCACAGGTTTCATGATTACTGAGATATTGGCAAATTAGTGTTACAAGGGTTCCTTTTCAGGCATATGGCGCTATTGTATGGCTGTGTTGTTCAGTGTAAGTGGGAGTGCAGGGCCCACATATCATTATGCACAAATGGACGGGGCCCGGCTCCCACCAACACATACCAGTTACCAGGTACATTACACTGTAAATAAATGGTTTGGTATTTTGGCTTGAAATTTGCAGGGTATAAAGGGGTGTCCTAGAGATGTAACTTATGATGTTTGGGTGTAAAACATTTTATCGGTTCCATAGATATGCCATTATGAAGTTGAGATTTTTCCCATAGGTTAACATTGCAGTGCCTACAGCACTTTTTGGTGCTCGTATCTTGGAAATGATGCAAGATACAAATTTCAATGACTTATCTTGCATGGAGGCTTCACCTTCATGATTACAACATCACTTGAATTTTTTTTATTGCTACTACAGTTGCTGAGATATTGGCAAATAAGCGTTACAAGTGTTCCTTGCGGCTGCTGTATGGTTATGTAGTTATACATAAGTGGGAGTGCAGGGCCTGGAGGGCCATGCTCCCGCAGATGCATATCATTATGCACAAATGGGCAGCTTTATGGGCCCCACATTCCTATCAACACATACCATTTACTAGATATATTACACTTTTTCAAAAAGTAAGGAATTTAACTGCAAAAACATTGTTAATGCATCAGTTAGGGCTAAAGCAAGAAAAGTGGGGAAATGAGATGATAGGGTTGTGCCTCTAACCCCCCTACCCCTCACCCTCCACAGACCGACAGATGCCGAAGTGTGCCATGGGGTTGTCAGGCCTAATTCTCACCCCATTGTCCTTTACTGTAACATGTCAACCTGTTTATACATGGAATGGGGGTGAGTTTATATGGGAACAGATGGGAAATGAAAATAAGCAGGCAGTGTTATTGAATGAAATCTTTAGGAAGAGACCTGAAATCATCCAAGCAGACCACTAAAGCAGTAGGTAAGGCTAGAGGGATGTTGGGGTGTATTAGTAGGGGTATCACAAGTTAGAAGAGGAAGGAAATAATCCCTCTTTACTACACACTTGTTAGGCCCCCTCTGGAGTACTGTGTGCAGTACTGGAGGCCACACCTTCACAAGGACATTAACCAAGTTAAGGAAGTCCAGGGAAGGGCAACCAAAATGGTGCAGGGACTGCATCAGAAAACATATGAGGACAGATTAATGAAGCTCAATATGTATACCTTAGAGCAAAGGAGGGAGAGAGTTGATATGATCGAAACATTCAAACACCTTAAGGGCATTAGCAAGGAGAAAGAGTCTAACATGTTTCAGTATAAGAAAAATAGCAGGACAAGAGGACACAGCATGAGATCAGAGGGAGGCCGATTAAGGGGTAATGTGAGGAAGTTCTTTTTCACATAAAGGGTGGTGGATGCATGAAATGCTCTATCTCAGGAAGTGGTGGATATGAATACAGTGCAGGGCTTCCAACAGGCATGGGGTAGGCATAAGGTAACAATACAGATGAGTATGAATAGACAATTCATACTCTCTGTATTGTTGAATAGACAATTGACAGAGCAAAGGCCGATGGTACATTCATAAGGTAGAAAAAGAAATGGGCAGACTGGATGGGCCTTGCAGTCCTTATTTGCCATCAGCTTTTATGTTTCTATGTTTCCATGAGTTCTTTACTGCAGTCAGGCATCCATGAAGAAGGTTATACATACTGCTTTTGGTTTAACGGTTGCATGATGCCGGCCCGGTGGCACAGAGGGTTAAGGCACTGGACACCACATCTCGAATCATGCTGGCGTCCCAGGTTTGGAAATGGACTCAGTTTACTGGGGGCTGGTAGGGAAGGAGAGGATTGAGCATCTGGAGGACTGCTCTCCTCTCCTGGGGTGGGCTAATTGGGTAAGCCTGCTATGTTAGTGACCCCCGGTGGAGACCGGGGGCACTGCAAGTAGCAGCGCTCAGGATGGACCAGAAAAGCATGAAAAATTGCATACATGCCGTCTGGATGACGGCGGCCCGCCTTTTTGTGTCTCCCAGCCAAGAAACATCCAGGCTGCATCTCCGGGCCCTGGTAAAGATGCAAGGGATGTGCTATGTGCATTCCGGTCTCCCTCCCAAGGGCCCCGGCAGGATATGGGAGAGCCCTTCCCCCCAGTGAAGGGATACGTCTGGGACAACCAGGGGCATTGGAGCAGCTGGATGGCAGATCGGCTGAGGAGGCAACAGCAGGACTTGGCCGCTCGAAGGAGAGGAGGACAGTGGGCACGTCGGAGGAGGTAAAGAAATAATACAAAAAAAAGATAAAGGTTGCGTGATCCTGTAGTGTCCAAAACCCCCAAACCCCACTCTTGTGCTCCTACCAATTAACATTGAAAATGTTAAGATCTATTTACTTTACAAATTCTGGCTGGGAAAGGTACAGTGAGCTGAAACTCATTTCTAGGTGACACCCAGGAGAGAATGAAGCACAGTGTGGTGAAGTGAGTTGTTTAGGGTCACAGAGTATACAAGTGATGGTTTTAGGATTCAGTCTCGGGTCTATTGGGTCACCAGATTTATAGCTCTGTACTCTAACCCCTAAGCTATACTGCCTCAAAAGAGAAACACTTTCATTTATTGCTTGCAATGTTTCAAACAGGCAGATCATTGATTATCAGGTTTAATGTTTAACAAACTAAAATAAAATGTTCATATTCTTTTTGTACCTTAAGTACATTTGAATGTATTTATAAATAAAGGGACATTGTCAACCTGTTTTGCATCATATTATTTCTATTTAAAACCCCACATTTTATGATGGCTTATTTGATGTTGCTGTTTGTTTTGTCTATCAGGCTGTTTAATAGACCTGAAATGCATGCTAATATATGTTTACAAACAACTTTGTTTTGCTTCAAATCCTGTAACTATTTTTACTGAATACTTCCTGAACATTAGAAACACCTCTAAACAGTGCAGTCACTCATGGTGTAATAGTTCCCTAAACTCCCACTGCATCATGAGTGGTTGGACTATGTTGGGGATGTTTCCAAGTCCAGGAAAAATGCAGTGGGAGTTAATCAAGGAATGTAAACAAATATATTTTTGTGTGGTAACACCAGTATGATGGGCAGTCTGTTTTTCACTTTTTAAAAGAGAAAAAATCAGAATCAAACAACCAGCTACATCAGCAGTCTGTACAGAATGTTGGCAATCATAAAATTTGTTTTTTCAGCTAGGGACACTGTGTGAAACCTAAGGTGGTTGACAGTGTCCCTTTAAGTGACTGCAACTGCAAGATTGTACCAAACCCCCTACAGTACCTACTTCTTCCAAACAATACAAAGATAATAGCAAATACCTGTAATTTCTGAACATATAACAAAGTGTCTTCTTCTCTATAAAACCAAATGTGATTGTATTATATTCTGTCTTCTGAGCTGAACATCAATCGGGCATTCACTTCACACTGAGGACTGACATATTATATGAACATATGAAACGTCAGCAGAAACAGTCTGAAATGGTCTATCAAGTCTGTTCGATTGTGCAGCTCGCACCTCAACTTGCAGCTGCCCCCTTTCTCTCCCCCCCACAGTCCTTCCTCCCCTCACTCTGTCCCACCACCTCTTGAAGCAGCCCACCATCCTACACAAAACCACCTCCCCTGGTAGAATGTTCCACTTGTCCATCACTGTCTCTCTGTGAAGTAATGTCTTCCGATTTCTCTTCTGAATTCTCCCCCTCCAACCTCAATTGGTGCCCTCTGGTATCCCCCCTCTTCTGATCCAAAATATCTCCCCTGTATTAGTCTTATTCATGCCCTTCAAGTACCCCACCATCTCTTCTGTCCTCCAGGGAATTCATGTTAAGCATGTTCAGCCTCCCTTCGTAGGATTTCCCCTCCAAACCATGTTTCATCTTAGTTGCCCTATGCAGCACCCCCTGCAAAAGTCTGATGTCCTATTTCAGGAATGGGCACCAGTATTCCAGGTGTGGCCTGACCAGTGACCTGTACAAGGAAAGGATCATCTCACTACTTCTAGAGGAGATCCCCTTGTCATGCAGCCCATCATCTTGTTGGCTTTCACTGCTCTTGCTGGAATAGTTTTGAAAGATGGGCTAATACCACTTTCCTGGCAGTCCATTGATAACTCAGCATTGAAGCAACCCAACGGGACATTAAGAGAAGATCTGGGGCCCCAATACTCAAAAGTTTCTGCAGGTGCTAACAGGTGTTTGCCCAAGCAAACTGGGTTTGTACCAGATCACCATATTCAAAAGGTCCAGAAGCAAATGGTTTGATACCTTTTAATGAACCAACATAAACCTGTTCTCACAAAGACCAATATGGCAACTGATTTATTTCTGTACATATTTAAAAGAGGTATTTGTGTGGGCAAACAGGGCTAGTACCACCAAGCAAAACCCTGTCTTACTCCACACAACCCTAGCAGTTGCTGGAGGTACTTCAGCAAGCAAGCTGGTTGTCCGGAGGGGAAGCACACTCACCCCCTCTATGGTCCATGGCATCCCCTCAACCACCGAGCTGGGTATGCATGAGCATATCCCTGGTGGCTATTGTCCCCCCCTCCCTTCAATCACCATCCCTTTCCAACTGAAGGTTTCCCTGGTGCCCAGTGGTCCTCTCAATCTCCAATGCACAGCCCAACCAGTATATCTCCAATGCCTAATGCCTAGTGCCCCCCCCACAAATTGCTGGGCAGCTACACAAAGATAGCCCCCCAAGTGTCCAGTGTCCCATCCTCCCATTCTGTGCTGCTAGAGGTAGATGTCTCTGGCATCCAGTGGCCCCTCCTTCCACAATCACTGATCCCCGGCTCTGCACCAGTAGCACCATCTATTTCTGAGCCTAAGTTCTATGTAAATTGCAAGGTTCAGGAACAGAACAAACATGAGTCACTGGCATTCTCTTGTACTCCACCCCCAATCACTGGTACCATCTGTGTTACTGCAGCAATCCCTGGCATCTAGTGGCCTCCCCTACCATGGCAACAAACACCCAATAACCACCATTCCCTTACCAACATCTTTGGTGCCACAGCAGTGCAGATCGTGACCATTGCAGGCCTCCTCACACCTCCTTAACTGACCTCCATATGTCCACACAGGGAGTGCACATCTTATTGATAGGACTGGGTGATGCGCCCTGCCCTATAAATAGGATGCAAACTCCCTGCATGGAAATATGACAGCCAGCTGAGGATGTAAGGAGGTTATACCAGTCACTATCTGCACTCCTGTGACACTGAAGATGCTGGTAAGGATGACGGGGATTGGGTATTTGGTGCCACAGTGGGAGTGTGTGTGTGCTAGATGCCAGGGATTCCTGCAGTAAGACAGGCAGTACCAGCAATCAGAAGGAGGTACCAAGGTACACCAGGGACTCATGTTTGTTCTGTCACTGCACCTTACAATTTACATACAGCATAGGCTCAGAAATGGATGGTGTTTCTGGTACAAGGCTGGAGACGGGTGAGTGAGGGGCACTGGATGCAGGGACATCTAACACCCATAGTGGGACTGAGTGGGAGAGGGTTGGAAAACTGGGCACTTGGGGGTTATCTTTGTGTAGCTGCCCAGAGATTGAAGAGGGGCCACTAAGTACTAGAGAACGGGGATATCCTGGTTGTGCTATGCATTGTAGGGTGAGGGGACCACTAGAAAACAGAGATCAAGGATATACTAGTTGGGTTGGGGTGTGGGGGGATTACTAGGCACCAGGGATCAGGGATATACACTGGTCAGGTTGTGCATCGGAGGGTGGGGGAACCACTAGACACCAGGGTTCAGGGATATACAGACTGGGCTGTGTATCAGTGGCCAGAGGAATAATGGGTACCAAGCACTTCCACATGCGTGGGACCAAGGAAAGAGGGAGGCAGCACCATGCCAACATGCATCTACTACCCGTGCAAATGGACCCATAATGGGCATGCAAATGGCCCCTTAGCACTTTGTATGCCCATTGAGCTCATTTGCATGGGTCCCTTTGAAAATTGCAGATAGGATTCTGTGCTATCCAGTTGTGAGTTACACTTCAAGATCCATGTCTGTGCAGCACTACTTGACTTGCTGTGCTGACATGGCCCTAAATGTTCAAGAACTGCAGTTGCATCCCTCCTGCAGCTAGGTGTGAGCTTGTCCAGAAGATGATCCTCCCCATTTTTGACTACTGCAATGTAGTCTATGGTGCTACTCCTAAGTTCTCCCTGACCAGATTTGACACTCTCTTCAACTCCTTCTGCCACTTTGCCCTTGATGCTACCTCTTGCACCCACCACTGTGACCTCTGTCAAGCCCTTCCCTTCCCCTCTCTTACAAATAGATGCCTCTCACACTGCATTAAATTCACTACTGAACACTGACTGGGTGAATTCCCTTCCTACCTCTCCCTCTCATTTACTCCACTCACACACTAACATCCCCCATTGCTCCACCCTCTCTGGCCAGTCTGGGTAGTGTCACTGTTTCTCTACAATATGGAATTCTCCATTTCCCCAAATCTGACACTCCTTCTCTCTCTATTCCATCAACACTGCCCTCTCCAACTATCTTGCACCAAACTGTTCCTGTTATGACCCGCCTTAATTTCCTTTTTCTTGCACCTTACAGTTCATTGCCCTTCAGAATTTACCCAATGCCTCTATTAACTCTACTGTCTCTACTGACCGTAGCCCCTCTTAGGTGCTAGTTCTCATACCTTTCTCCCTTCCCCTACTCTCTCCCCCTTTTCCCCTGGCCTTCACACTCCCCTATTGGGGTCTCAGCATCCTGAAGGGGTCCTGTAGTGCCTAGGCTTGCCATCATTTCTTCCCCCATCTACCTATCCTTGGCCTTCCAGGTCCCCTTGCAGGGTCCCCAGCATTCTGGAGAATTCCTTGGATCAGGTCTCATCCCCTCCCAGGTGTCATTTTTCATTTCCTCCCTCTCACTATCCCTCTATAACTACAATGCCTAAACTGCAGGAGGGTTTACAATCATCTGAACTTCCCCACTCCCTTGCAGGGTTCATCACATCCTGAAGGGTTCTCTTTTTTTGGGTCAGGCCTTATTTACCCTCCTAGGTGTTAATCACACTTACTCCCCCTATCTCTCTAATCCCTACTCCAGTTCTCTGTTCCCCACATTCTGAATGGGTCTCTCCAGGACACGACTCTGCACCATCTGTTATCTCATCCTCTCTCTCCTTCATCCTTTATTTCACGATAGCACTTGTTCACTTATTACCATTACGCTTATTAATTGTTCTTACAAATTACATACAGTATGTATGCATCACTGTTTGTAACAACTGCTTTAATTAATTGTATGCTATGTTGATCTTTGTAACTTGAATGTAAAATGTCTCATTCCCATTGTACCCCTTTCACCCAGGTCATACTGGGAGACATGCAACCTGTTGCTCAGTGTGCCTTCCTGGTGAAACATTTTAATAAATAAATAAATAAAAATATTCAGTTGGATAGCGCCGATGTGCTGTCTGACTGAATGTAGCATTCTTGGACATCAGGGCAATTACAAAGTGCAGAACAAACCTTTGCGCTCTGATTTCCACTTTTCTGAATATCAGACCCGGATCATTTAATTCATATATTTGTTCATGTTAAACTTTGAACAATATTAATTAACAACTAAATCATTAAAACTGGTGTTCTTAACAAACATGCATTCAAAATGTTGGTTTAGATTCTCTTCTCTTATCCAGTAGTGAGAGACTTTTCACAGAGTCGTTAATGCTCATCATGCAACACAAGCAGTAGTTTACTACATTTTTAAATTACAGTTTTGCAAAATACCTGCATATTCTTCCTTTGAATTATGGAAGGCTGGAGGAATAGCAATCATTTTCTTATGTGCAGATGGAGGAGGCTCATAATTATCTTCTCCAGGAACTTGATAGTTCTCTGAATCTGAATGTTCATCTGGATTTTCATAATCGCTGTCCTAAAATACACATTTACATTGTTTATTGTATCACCCTCATCGTATAGGACATGTGTAAGTCCACATAGAAACTAGTTCATTAGTTATTATTAACACGACAAAATTTAAGTACAGAAATGACACAGATTTAAAAATGTTTTGCACCCCAGCTCATCAGTGCAATGGTAACACCATTGCTCACAACACCTGTGACTCAGGTTTGGGAACAGGCCTGGGTTGCTGGAAGGCCAGTGAGAGAGCACAGTACTGCATCTGAGCAGATGCTCCTTTCTTCTGCAGAGAGGGATCCATTTCACTGCTACTTCATTGGTCCATGGATGGCCACAGGGGAAGGTGCAGGAGGGATGTCAGATGGGGGGCAGACATGTCTAAGGTTGACAGGAGACCCATCATGATTCCAACTGAAGATGTCCTCAGGGGAACACAGCAGGGACTGGATGCAGGAGGACCCTGGCTTCTTGCAGACCCCACACCTGCCACTCCAAATGGTATGCAGTCTCCACTGGAAGTAGTCCCATTTTGGCAACATCATTGTGGGGAGCACGCCATGGACAGTGAGAACCAAAGTAAGATCTGGGGATAATGGGGTGATGGGACTGGGGATGTCAGGAGATTGGGCACAGGCCTACAGAAGGAGCATAAACAGAATAACAAAAAAAGTAGAAAAGTTTTGCATCATGTCAATTTCCTGTTGCATAAAGTAATGCTACAGTATTTGCCTCATGTTTTATAAGACGTGCAATAAGAAATACACTTGGGAGACAGTGTAGTTGATTAATTACTTACAGTACAGAACTTTGACCCAGGAGATCCCTGGATCAGATCTGACCAGATCCACTAAATTATCATGAGGTCTTGAGTAAATCATTATACAATCTTCCCAGTCTTGCACATTTCAAAAGATCTCCACAGTCACACTTACAATGCTATTGTAACTGCACACAACTCTGCTTGTAGCTTGCCTTGTGTGGTGATTTTACCTCAATATTTTGTCATTGTCATTGGACTGAATATCACTGTATGCTACTTTATGTTGCTGTCACTGTACCCTAATTGTATTTTTATGACCATGATGTGGAACCTTTGTAAATGAGCACTTGTGCTCAGATGTACTTTCCAAATAATTGAATAAATAAAATCACATCAAGCCACATTATCCAAGATGGCATTAGGCATTAGGAAGGCTACCAGCTACTTATAACCCCTTTACTATTGGGGCCCCAGTCACAGTTCTGAACTTTTTTTCTGATGTATTTTGCCCACTGTGTCCAATTTAAATAACACTTAAGGGGCATCACTGAGCTGGGTAAAGTCTTCTAGTATGACATCGAAATATCATGAAGTCACTTGTATAACAACAGACAAGCTTATGAGAAGAAAGTAGGCAGAGGTTGGGGTTAAAGTTGGTAAGGGGCCTATGGAGTAACCTTCCTGGGGGTACACAAAAACACATGGCAATCTTTATTCCAAAAACACTGTTTTTGTCATAAACACAGAACGAAACTCTCTTGAAGATAGAGCACACAACCTAATATATTTAGCCCTGTAAATTACAAAAATTGGGTAGAAAAAGGACCAGTATAAAGAAATTAATTGGTCAGAAAATGTAAAAGGTAAAAGAAGAGTATGACAGAAAATGAAAAGAAATATGTTCTTGCAATATATCAACAAATAAGGCATTAGGCAACCAATGCATTTCCTTTCTCACAGTGTTCTGCAGATACTAGAGTACAGTCAATACATTTGAATTAACTGATAATTTGTTTTTGAGAAAGACATAATGTGATGTAACTATGAAGCAATGTGTAGTGTCTTAACAGATGATATGCTGAACAAATCGGTAAGCATTAGATTCCCCATTCTAGATAATTTAAAGGGGAACAGTCAGCACTAAGAGCCTCACCCAAGTGTGGGGCTAGTCCCAAACATCACTGGTGTGCAAAATCCTTTTTTTCCTTCTTTTGTTTACTCATCCCGCTGTCCTTCCTAGACTACATACAGTCACAGAGGACTGTACTTAGCCCTGGGAGAACAGCAGGACTGGCAGACAAAAAGATCAGAGCTTATAAAAGCTCTAACATGCACTGCATGCTATTGAATCTCCAACTGCTGCTGCCCTCATCTGATGCCAGCTGCAAAGGATTCTGGGATTTGTAATTAAGGAATACATTAACCTGCAAGTCAGCATAATTAGCCTGATAATCCACTATATTGCAGTAAATAGTAGGTAAATAAATATTTTGCACATAAATTGAAAATTGGGACTAGCCCAACACTTGGGTGTGGGTCTTTTGGTGCTGACTGTTCCCCTTTAGAACACAGACACACAGGTCCCATATCACAGCATAGCATTCAGGGTGTCAAAAATTCAGCTTAAAACAACCTATCCATTACTGACTGGCTTGCCCACTCTGCTGTAGTATTTCATGGCCAGAAATGACATAACAAAGTTCTATACAGTTTCCCATAGCACATTTTGCAGAGAGAGAGAGAGAGAGAGAGGAGGGAGGAGAGAGAGAGAGAGAGAGATAGCATTATTTATATAAATCCAACCCTTCATAGTCAATAACTCATTAGGAAACGTCAGTGGCAAATTATATTGCATGCACTTTAGAATTCTCCCTACCAGACAGCTCTTCCACCCGACAGCAGTCATATAAAGCTTGATGTGTAAAGTATTGGTCTGGGATCCCCACAAATGCTGACACTTTCACAGAATGTTTTTAAAATTTTCTCGCTCAACATATGAACCAAAGTGAATTATACAAATTACTACCAATGAGCAGTGAGGATCAGATAAAATAGGCTTATGGCATGCTTTCTGTCCTAAAAATTCCAATATGAGTTCTGGTATAAATAATCATCCTTCTGTACAACATAATTTCAACTACCTCCTGGCTTTCAATGTCCTTCACCTGTGTGCACACTTAAGAGAGCTCTTCACATGGCCCTTGAGTCTATTGGTGCGCCTGCGTGGAGAAGCTAGTGGTTGTGCTACCTTACTGGAGAATGGTGGATCACCACTCTGTGGAGTGAGCTGTTATCATTTGTGTTTACCTTAATCCTTCCTCTTCAAACCTTGATTTCAACCCCAAATAAAGTCCCTTACTTAATTTGTATACAGTTATTGTGTCTTCTGTTACTGAGTTGTGCATTACTGTTCTATATGCTCAAATGACAAGATGGGGTGCATTAATTGAAAGCAAAACCAGTCAGGGTCAAAAAAGTCAATTTGCTAATTACATGTCCTCAGGGTCAAAAAGGTCCCTGTGCAAATCAAACACAGCATCGTCAAAAAGAAGTTATGCAAATTAAATGAAATACCCCCCCCCCACATCAACATTGCTCAAGAATCACAAACCTTAAAGGAACACCTAACAACTTTGAAAATAAAAAACATACATTACTTCCTATTCACAACTCCAAACCCAAAAAGCTTCAGTGATGCTATCACAAGGAAATGTTTTAAGCATCTAATAAAAATACAAAATATATTTCAAAACCATGATTTTTACACAACAGAAACATGCATATACATACATACATCACTAGATCATTAGCAAAACTTCTACAAACATTGCTCTAAAAGTGGCCGGCCAGCCAGAGTAGTGGTAGAGCTACCACCTGTGGCACTGAGGACCTGTGTGTGGGAGTGAGTACGGGGTGCCAGAGGGTTGGCCATGAGGAGAAAGGATGAAAGTCCCATGGACAGCTCTCCTCCTCCAGTGGGGAAGGCCATGGTTTCCCGGCAGGTCAACAGCACCCAGTGGAGGTTGGTTGTACAACAGCCAGGGACAATCTTCAGAGGGGAGGTGATGGTGAACATCTGTAGGTTGGGTATAGTAAAGCATCCAACCCACTTTGACATCATTGCATGTCCATGCCTCCTGGAGAAGTTATCCACACAAGGGAAAATCCAGTGTGGCAGTGCAGTATGATGGCCTTCACCACCGCTGCAAATGACACTGCGGCCAGCCTTGGGACAGTACATGGTGGATCTCAGTCTACCCTTCAGGTGTCCTGCTGCAGGAGGTAAGCTCTGGGCCTTGGTCCAAAGGGAGGGGCAGGTCATTGGTAGATGCCGGTGCTGGGCCATGGAGGCACTGATTTGGGTAATATCCTTGCCTGTACCACATGAACAAAAAAATGCTATTAAAGCTATAAAATATCCCAGTTAATGAGTCACAAAGGGCAGCTCAAAATCTCTGCTTGAATCTCAACTGCCCAGCAGTGCATCTGAATGCAGTCACATGACATCTAATCAATAGCCTCAGCTACAAGGTGTGACTCAGATCACATGGAAAGATCAGGGAACACAGTCCAGGCTTCCAGATTATCCTTATACTGTAGATGACATGGGAAGTACAGGAAGTTTAAAGACAGAAATACTTATTTAAAGCAACAAAATAACCCACTCCCTTGCAGTGCAACTGCACCAAACTAGTGCATTTTATCAGTTGCAACTTAACCTTTGCCAGATATCTAATTAGGCTAATGTCCTAAAGGCAAAAATTTAAAGATACAGCACTAAATTATATTACTGCACTGCTAAAAAACTAACATTACTAAACACTGTATAAGTGGATAAGGCAATTCCATCATGGTGAGTATTCCATATCAATGTACTGTACATTGTGTTGGTTGAAGTCCCTTGCCCTTCAGGTTTGGGATTCCAACCCATCACTCAGTACACTAACAGAGCATCATCCCCTCTGTGTCATACCTTAATTCTTATTTATCCTGTCCATGTTTAACATGACAGGTTTCACTGGTACTGTGGGTGGGCTCAGTAATTCATTTCCTGTGGGGAAGCACTCTAATATCTGCTGTTAGATGTGGTCTCCAAACCATACAAGTCCCCCAATACCACATGAACTCAGACACAACTCACCTGAAAGTCAAAACACTCTGCTGTTTACACAAAACCTCAAAAAGTCATGCACCTCATGGGGGAGGGGCTATATTAGTTAGTAAACTTATCTAAGGTATAATCCACTCGTGCATTGAAGTCATCAAGAATGATAAGTATTGGTGAGTCTAATAGCAGAGCAGAAAGTTTTTTAGCAAGTTCCTTCAGAAAGTTCACCACATCTCTTGGAGGAAAATAGAACAGAACAATTCTACAGCTCAGACCAGCCATATCAGTGAAAGTCATTCACTTAAAGGACCTGAACTTCTCAATAGGTGACACCACAAATCCCAGCTCTGGCCTAAAAAAGGCTCCTCCATCACATCTGTGCTCCAGCATTGAGCGGTGTATCACAGAGAAACTCTGTGGGGTAATCGCTACTAGGCTAGTGAAATCATTCAGCTTAGTCTTTGTGATACATGTTTTATTTACCACTGACCTAGTATTGCAAAGTACTGTAACACCCAAAGTTGATGGGTTTTGTTAACTAGCACACCCACCATCACTGGTAAATCACATTACTTAGAAAACAGGAGTAGGCTTGAACAATCCCTGTCTCTGCCAATCTTCTTGCTATACTGATGATAGAACCTCTTAACCCTTGATAACACCAAGAATCTTCACATCTTTTGTGTTTACTTACCACCTGCCACCAACCACAAAGCTCTCCCAACTCTAATTAGTTCCACCGGCTCCCTTGTCCATAGTAATGAATTCATCCTACTTGGTGATTTTTACATTGACTGGTTATAATGTAATAAGCACTCTGTTAAATTATCCCTACATAAGCCGCTTCTCAATTAATCTATTACCCCACCAGGCTTTCCATAAATGGGCAATGTGCTACCCTTGACTGGGTGTTAATCCCCAGTGCTGACATAGTAATCTGTTCAGGCATATGCCCAGACTCCATTAGTGACCGCTCCCCAGTCTACTGTGTGTGGCGGGTGAAATCCTCTAAGGACCCCTCCCACCTGATTCACTTTTTGTAATTTTTCTCATTTAGACCCATCCCATTTCAAAACTGAAGTTGCCGGCTTTGACTGGTCTTACCTGTGGGCAACTCTGACATTGATCAGGCTGACTCTCATTTCAGCACTACCTTTGCAAGTCTCCAGGACAAATATATCACCCTTACCACTAGAAAAGCACAAGGTCATACAACCAAACGGCTGGCCCGTCATCCATTATCCCTTCTAAGAAAGAGATACAATAGTTGATTAACATTCAAGGCTTCCAACGCCATCTCCAGTTGGACTACCTACAGAAACCTTAGAAACAAATGTACACAGGCCATTCGACAGAGCAAAAGCTGCCTCTGTAAAACACAAATAGACTACTCCACCAGTAACCCCTGTCGATTCTGGAGTTGTATAAAAAAAAAAAAAGGCTAGGACGGAATCCCAACACCTACTGATAATGAGGTTGGGAGTCTAAACTGTAATAATCTCTCTACAATCTCAAATACATTTGACAAATTCTTCTCTGACCTTATAGCCTACACTGCGGCCTTTCCTCCCTTTCTCACTTTGCCAGGCCTCCCCCAATACTGCTGATCAAATGCAACATCCTCCTTTTTACCTCAAATACATTAGTATCTCAAATTCCTGAGACAGCTCCCTGGATCTAAATCTCCTGGCTCTGATGGAATTGAGTCTAGACTTCTTAGACTAGCAGCCTATGAACTGGTCTCCCCGTTAGCTAGAATTTTTAACCTATCCATTGCCACTAATACTGTGATGACTATCTGGAAAATGTCAAACATATTGCCTGTGTTTAAGAAAGGTATCAACAAAATTATTAGCAACTATAGACCCATTGCTATTCCTCCAATTCTTAGCAAAATCCTGGAAAAGATTGTCTCCACCCAACTTATCACTTATCTCTCCACCCACAATCCCCTCTGCCTGGCCCAGCATGGTGTCTGCCAGAATCATAGTAGCACTACCACTCTGCTTACCCTCACTAACAGTATCTCTAACTCTCTGGACAAATGGGAACCTATCTGGGGATACTGTGGAGCTGTTAAGACTTGTACATGTTTGTTTGGAGTGCTGTAATTTCACATCAAGAACTCATTCTAAATCTGCCTTTTTTATATACTTTGATAGAAATCAACATTGTAGTTATTGGGTTCTTACAGGAGAGTAAATGGAGACATTTGTCTCTCCCAAATTACATGGAAGAGGAGCTGCAGTGCGAGGGTCTGAGGGTTCTCTAGTCATTGCTACAGCAGGAGCCTCTCCCGGAATGCAACCGTACTCTGATCTGGGCGTGAGGCCCAAAACTCAGGCAAAATTGACTCTGGCATCTATCCAGTCCCTCCTGGCTGAACTCCAGACATAGACTCACCAGTGAACACTTTGGATTGAAGCCTCACTCACTGAGATAAACAATAGGTGTGCAGCTATGGAGCTGAGGACTGAGAATATGGAACAGGCAGCTAAAAACTAATGAAAAGGAATTAAAAGTGATATCAGGTAGAACTCTTACTGTGGAAGGTGCAATAAATGCCGCATTGCACGAACAGATATCACAGGCATCTAGGTTGGAGCGGTTAGAGAATAATGGTCTAAGAAAAAATTTACAACTCATTGGGCTACCTGGAACTGTTCCTGCAGCTGAAAATGCACTAATGGTAATGTTTTCCTTACAGTCCCCATTTGTGTTGAAGAATGTATATAGACCTCCATCTGGTTCAGTTAAGGACTCTACCACTGAGACTGAGAAGGAAAGATTTGTGATTCTTACTTTTACAAGTATCTTAGAACGAAATAAAATCCTTCAACTGGTGCGTGCAAAAAAGCAATGTTTCTATGAAGAGCACCATCTACATTTATATCTTGACTTCTATGTACATACTCAGTGTAGACAAAAGCACTTTTTGACAATAATGTTGGAATTTAAAGAAGCAGAATTAGCAGTTAGTCTTTTAGCTCCTGTATGCTCACGGGTGCAATTTCAAGGGAAAATGTACTATTCTGAAGATTTAGATACAGCACACGCTTTCTTTGAGACAAACATTAAGTTACCAGTACATATAGGTTCTGATTTGGAGGAAGACAATGCTGATTTTACGGAATATCATCCGGATGACATTTGAAAACTATTGTGGATTGAAAACTATTGGAGATTGACTGTTTAAATCTCTATTCTATTGAGGACTTGTTGATTTGTGTGTGTGTGTTTTGATGTCTCTGTAACGGATTCAGTGGGGGAGGTATAGGATACCTGTACATTGGGCAAACTTTAATATATTGGATTTGATTTAAGGCTGGGAAGTAGAAGCTTGGAACACTCACAAACTTTATTTAACAAAAGATTGTTTATTAAGCTCTGTGAGAAAAGTTAATTTGGGTTTCCTTTTTTAATCCCTCTAAAAAACTAAAAAAAATCCTTTATACTATATTATGTATTATCTGTTTATAATAACCGGCTTCCCCTTTTTCTCATAGGGAAACTGTGGCATAATTTGCTGTTATAAAGGAGTGTTTATAACGGCAAACACGTGCATGGTTTCCCTTGCTGTGTGCATGCTCACGCAGCAGTGCCACCACTCAAGACCACGGACCACTTCCATCTCTCCCGAAACATCACCGGGACTGACAGAAGAACTCAGCGTTAAGTTCTTTTTTTTTCCTACACAGTGAAAACCTCACAAAATCAGGGCAAAAAAAGGCTTTAAAATATACCAATTCAAATCGGCACCTCAGAAGCCACACCAAGATTGCATCGGAAGCTTTTTATTTTATATAATTGCTGAAACGAAAAAGGGAAATCCAGCAATTATATAAAATAAAATATGGGTCGGGATGTGTGTCAAACTCGATTTTACAAACACCCTCGTTGTGGGATGCTTTTCACAAACCCCTTGGGCTTCGCCCTCGGGGTTTATGTAGCATCCCAAAACTCGGGTGTGTGTAAAATCTTGTTACACACCCCGACCCATACTTTATTCTCTATGTAATAGTCTTTACTTAATGTTTTCTAAAGGATGTAAACTGTCTATTTTTTCCTTTTTTTTTCTTAAGGACTTTTAAAAATAAAGTATAAAAAAGGGGTAACTCATTTCTCTAAGGCCTTCAACATGGTTGATCACTCCTTACTATGTAACAAACTAAGTACCCTGTGACTCTCCGGTGATGCCCTCCCTGAGTTCAGAAACTACCTGACCAGTAGGCAGCAACGTGTCAGGTATGGATCCACTTTATCTGATCCTGCCCCTGACACTACTGGCATCCCTCAAAGCTCCATACTTGGTCCACTCTTTTTCTCCCTTCATGTTAACTCTGTTCATAATTGCTTCACTAAAATAACCCCGCTCCTGTGCACTGATGACCTAGTCTTTTTTATCAGTGCTCAGAATGTGACAGATATCAATAGAATGCTGACCACTGACTTGCAGGCCATTCAATACTGGTTCCTTGAAAACAGGATTTTAATGAACCCATCAAAATTGGTGTTATTTGGAGCTGCCCACCATTTAAAGTACATCCCTACTACACTTCCGTGGCTTGTGACAATGGTACCTCTCAGTCACTGTCCCTTCCTTTAACTACCTCTGGGTTACACTAGATTTCTCTTTTCACATGTTTTCCACCTGTAAGACAGCTATTGTCAGATTCAGACTTACCTACTGTGCCAGCCATAACCCCTTCCCATCTGCCGGCCTTGCTGTTGCCTGTGGCATCCTGCTTCCCAAGTCTACCCATTTTCTATAAAGCCTTAAACTCAATCTTACACAAATGGGACATGGCTTGCAATAACATCTGTAATTTGGCCTTTCCTGCAACCAATTCACTAACCACTGTACCCTGTATTCAAAACTAGTTTGGTGACCTCTTGTCACTAATTGTGATCTCTCTCTGAGTAGCACAATTCACAGCATAATATGGAATCATGTACCCTTATCTCTCGCCTCCCTCCTCATGCCCTATAATAACACCTACCCCCTCTAATCCACAGACCTTGACCTCCTAGTCACACCAAGGGCTAGTTCTTCCAATTTCAGTGAGATAGCCTTTGCTGTCACTGCCCTGAAATTATGGAACAATATACCTGCTAATATCAGATATTGCTCTGCTGCTCACGCTTTCCATAATTATTTCCATTCACATTTATTACAGTTGGATGTATGTTCTTGTTCCTAGCCCGTGACTTCTGTAATGTTCAAACCCTTGTACATGACAGTCTCTGTACTTGTCACGTTTGAATACGTGCTAAGTCATGTTAGAGTTTTTTTGTTTACTCTGTTGTTTAATTTATTGTTATGCACAGTGATGTTTTCTAAACTTGTCATGTATTCTAATGTTGAAGTGAATGTCTTGCACTGTATTGTTTTATTGGTTTGTACTCACCCAGGTCATGCCTGGAGATAGGCAAATGTCTGTCTAGTACAGACTGGTAACCTCCCTGGACTTCCCCGTATATATCACCTAATCCTCCTCCCTCCCTGATTTCCTGTATTTTCTAAATGCTGCCCTCTTGGCCCCCACGCTTCCCTGACCTTCTGTGTCAGACAACTTGGCATCTTTGCCTACACTTCTTTCTTTTCTTCTTAGTACATGTTTTCATAGCTTCTTCCAACCCTTCCTTTATAATCTCACATTTCTAGTCTGCATCCATGTGTGGCAGCATGCCTGCCAGATGTCTTCCCAGAATCTCCCCCATTTTCCTAAAGTCCACCTCCTTGAACTCAACCACTCATGTCCAATTCCCCTGTATCCCTTTCCATGTTGAGTTTAAACCACACTGAACAGTGGTTGCTAACA
The DNA here is from genome assembly GCA_016271365.2 of Neoceratodus forsteri. NCBI lineage: Eukaryota > Metazoa > Chordata > Ceratodontiformes > Ceratodontidae > Neoceratodus > Neoceratodus forsteri. Next base: position 434,221,963 of record CM028135.1, on the reverse strand, counting down.
GCCAGTGGTTCCTTCACCTTAAGATTTCTAACTGACTCCCCATTTTCTAGCATAAGATAGAGTCTTCTCTAGACGAGTTGGCCCCAGTATCAGCTGTGTAAGGAAGCTTTCCTGAAATGCTTCTAATAGGACTAGTTCTCTTGCACTCATGGTGGATGGTGTGCTCCCCTCCAACCCCGGTAGGTTAAAATCCCCCACCACCACTGTGTTTCCCATCCTGCAGACTCTCCTAATTTGGTCTGCCAATGCCCTATCCAGGTCACTCCCCTGATCAGGTAGCCTGTACACAACCCCCAGTCTCAGTGCCCTGTTCTTAGCATACTGAAACTTCATCCATAGGGCTACTGTCTCCCCCTCCTTCCCTTCCTCCCTTACGCACTTGATCCTTTTCCTTACATAAATCATCACCCCTCCCTTCCTTCACTCCTGTCCTTTCTGTATGTCTTAAATCCCAGTACCATCATGTCCCAGTCCTGATACTGAGTGGCCCACATTTCTGTGATTGCCACTATGTCCTCCCTCTCCACCATTAAGAGCGCCTGTATCTCTGCTGCTTTATTTTCAAGGTTTATTGCATTCATTGAGACTACCCTCCAGCCTGTCTCCTTTCCCTCCCTCCCCCATTCTTCCCCTTTTGTTTACCCACTGCTTTCCATCCCCACTCCTTTCACTCATAGCTAGGGGGGTGAGCTTTCCAGACTCCCCTTTTCGAACCCTCTCACTGCCAGTGGTCCCCTCCCTGCCACCCTCTGCTAGTTTAAATCCAGCGTAGTTGATATATACTCTTTTAACCCCCACTTTCATACCCCCTTCTCCCTTGTACTCAGATGTAACCTGTCTCCTGTGTATAGATCCCTATTGTCCCATACGTTACCCCATCCTGTCACCAATCCGTACTTTCTGGTATGGCACCAATCCCTCAGCCACTCATTGAACTCCTGTTTCCTTCTATTCCTTGCTGTAATTGCACAGGGAACTGGCAGTACCTCTGAGAATGCCACTGACCCCCACCCACCTCCTCAGACTGCTTTCCCAACTCCTTGAACCTCCCCTTTACCACCTCTACTGACAACCCCACCAGGTCATTTCTACCAACATGCACCACTATGAGTGGTTTCCTCCTCCCCCTCCTTGTACATTTGAGAATCACCTGTCCTGCCCTCTCTGCAGTCAACCCTGGGATAGCCTCTACCCAGATACGACTATGCCTTTTTTCTTTTCATCCCCATCTAACCCCTTTCAGTTTTGAATCCTCCAGCATTAGTACCCCTCCTTCGTCCTTTCACATAGTAACTCTCCCTCTACTATCCATAACCACACTTCCAACATCCACTCCTCCTTTTTCCTTTTTAGCTCTTCCCCCTCCATTGTGACACCACCACCTTCCCCTCTTGATTTCACTTAACCTGGTGCCACATCTTCCTCTACTTTACTCCCTTCCTGTCCCTTATGGCATAACCCAGTCCTACTCCTGGCTCCTGGACTCTCCTTTCCCTTCTCCTCCACATTCCCCCCCATGGGTCTCTGATACCCTCACCCTTCTCCTCTGATGCCAACACTGCAAATCTATTTCCTACTACTCTTGCATCCATGCTCAACAGCCCCTTTCCCCTGCCCGAGTCTTTCCTCCATTCACTGTCCTTCTGCCTTCTTTGCCCCCCACCCTTTCACTAGCTCCTGTCCTGATATTCCTCCCCTGCCTGCTCCACCTGTTCCCCACAGGGGCCCATCCTGCTACAGCCCCCCCCACTCCTTCCAGCATTCTCCAAAGTTCCTGTACTTCTTTCTCAAGCCTCCTCAGCCTGCTGTAAATGGGGCACCCTCCTAGTTGCCACAGTATTCTAATCCTAACTGCTGCCCCATGTCCATTACATCCCACTGTCCTCCCCATGTCTGGCCCCCAACCCCCTGATGCCATCCCCCCATTTTGCTGCCTCCAGCAGCTCCTATTCATGCCCCTCCACCCTCCTGCATTTCCCTTCTTTTACCATCCTGTTCCCCTTTCCTCAATTCTTAGTCTACCTAGACAGAAGGGTTGCACCACTCACTAGCTTGTTTTTAGAACCTAGCTTGGTGTGGTGGTTCTGCTTCCTATATCATTAGCAAGCTAGCATGGTATACTTCCTAGTTTAGCACGTTACCTGACCTTATCAACATCCTAGTTCACACAAAACAGAGAAAGATAGATGAAGGAGATATTTTTATATATTAATCCCCTAAAATGACCCATTAGCATCATACACAGTATAATTGAGTAATTCCTAGTTTAGCACATTACCTGACTGTATTCTGCACTTTAAAATTGGCGCCTTTTCTTCTCACTCTGAGTCAGCAGCTTATCCCCCTTGAGAATGCGTTGCAGGGACCGGGATCCTGCTCTTATGCAGGACTGGAGCGATGGGGTCCCGGTTCGAAATATAAGACAAATTAAAGTTTTGGCAGCAGCAGTGTGGAGCAGGTGGGGTCCCAGCAGGGACAAAATTGAACACCCTCCTTCCCTAGAGTCCCACTAACCAACCATGGATGCATGATTATTGTCACTCCATAGTCACTAGCGTTAACCAGAAGCCATTATTTCCCTAACAAATAATGGCAATTAGAAACAGGCATACATATTGGTCAATGGTTCCTAATGTTTGCTTTAAAAAGGCAGGCCATGATGTAGGTAGGCTCTGTATGGTTAATGATATCACCATGTCAGAAGGATGCTAGGAAATACTGAAGTAAGCAGGACATGTTCACCTTTCATGGAAGATGGAAAAAAAAACAGAGTATCAAAAACAGTTTTATAATGAGATTTAAATATAGTGGGTGGCTTTGAAGATTTCTTAGGAGCAAATACAGCTGAAGTTTAAAGGTATATGTTGCATTGTGTGATGTTGCTTTAAGACTGAGTCAATTACTTTGATTAAAGACCAAAAGTGCTATCAAACCATGTGCTATCTGATTGCTTGTAACAAACACTCTTATATTGCAAAATACTAAAAGATCCCAAATTAGATGGCCACTAGCTACTGTAGGGAGATACAACAGAAACAGATAACAGCTTAGGGAAGGGAAACTTTAAAAGAACACTGGAGTTATTTTGCAGAGAAATTACATGCATTGTTTTATGTATATGTTCTATGGAGGAGTGGGTCAACCGTCTCTCACAAATCGTCTTAGATTCACATCTAACTTTTCTTTTTGTCTGGCAGCTTGACCTAATTGTGGTTTGTGTTTAAAGACTTGTTTTGATCTGGCCAGCAGCAACAGGTTTTCTCAGTGGCTACTGCTAGTATAGCTCTCTTTTTGAGTACAGAAATGGACATTAATAGTTGACAAGAAAATGGGAAATAGGCTGAACATTTTTTTCAAGATTTGATCAGAAAACAAAGAGGGCCCTAAGTACACTGTTGTCCTTTAATTAAAAACACTGACCTGTGTTCACAAATGTAAGCCCCTCAAAATGGGCTTACCTGCTGGGACAAAGAGAAAAGGCAGCTCTATCTCTCCCCCCTCCAAAAAGCAAGAGAGGAGGAAGACTGCCTGCTGGGAGGGAGGCTCTGGCTACCCCTTCTCCATGACAGGAAGAAGAAGAAAGGAGTGGAGAAAGACAGAGCTGGTGGGAGAGAGAGAGAGAGGAAGAGTTTTTCCCAGAGGGGACTGGGGGCTAATGGGCTGTACTGGAAGGGATAGTTAAAGTGAGCCTCTGGCTTTGGGAACTGCTCCACACAGGGGCCCTTGAATTCCAGCCAGGGGAGAGCCCTGCAAGCTGAGTGGCCACTAACCCAGGTCTGGCTGGGAGGAAGCTGATCCACCCTGTGTCTTCAGTGTGAATCCAATGCTGCAGTAGAAACCAGAGAGACAGAAGGACGTACAGGCCTGCCTGGTGAATACTATATACAAAGGCCCTTGGGCGAAGCTGGAAAGGCCAGGCAGGTAAAGAACAGTGCCTCCTCCATCCTCTGTGCATATCCTTGATTTAGGGAGACCATCATCCTCCTGGGGAAGCCATGAGTGCCCAGAGTTGTAGCTCTGGGGATTCTTTGTTTGCATCAGCTAGGAGGGTTGGGGAAGAGCCCCACTCCCAATGACAGACTGATTTTCCTTGAACCTAAGTTCCTCTGCAAGGGCCCCAACGAGAGACTGCAGGCCTGCAACTGAGAATGGTGAGGTACCCACCATCTAGGATTGTTCTGGGTGCACCCAGGGTAGGGGTCAGAGCTCATACTGGGTTGTGTGCCTGATTATATGGAGACTTGAGGGAGTAGCCCTCACCTCTTAGATAATTTTAAATAAAGAGGGATTATTGTTTGCCAAGTTATGTAAGTGTTTATGCTTTGTTATCATTGTTGCAGGGTGGAAGTGTTGATCTAACTGTGCCAGAGGTGTCAGTCACTAAGGGGATATATCATTGTTCCTGGGGGGTGGTAACCTGTCTTGCCCACAGGAGGCCGTACCATTGCCCCAGGTGGAGGCATCAAGTCACCACTGGCGATCTAGCCAGGACTCAGGCCCAACCCCCTTGGGGAAGTACATTGAGGACCCTGAGGGCTCTGGGGCAGCACAGGAGAGGCTGTGACACAAAGAATTGCAATTGTTACTTTTATTTTATTCACAATTCATAAAATGTCTTAGTCACAATTACAAATAAACATGGCCTTCTTGTTTTGTTAACACCAAACTAAAGTAATGCTTTGTGAACATACAAATTTAGGAAAGACAGGAGACAACTGGAACATCAAGCTCTTTATTGTAACTAATGTCTATTATTGGATAACCTCATCAAAATACTAGAGTAGCATAACAGCAAACAGTGATCTCAGAAATATTTGCTGTATATGTATAGTTCAATAATCTCGGCAGAGATTTACTCAGATGGCAGCAGACTTGAGGTGGTGAGAGGAGGGCTGTGCCACTCACCCTCTATTTTTTTATTTAGGGTGATTTGGGGAGAGAGTTGGATTTGGGTGCCAGTTGGCCTGAGTAAAGGAGGATGTATTTAATTGTGATTGGGCTGGGAGGAGGGTGTGATGGCTGGCTGCTGGTGAGCTGTGGCAAGGGAAAGTAATTTTTTTTAATTATTTAAATGTCTAATACTGGGATTGGCACCCAATGTCAGAAAGGGCAGCAAAACAGCTATCCAGTGGTCCTCCAGTTTGCAAATTACCTGCAGTACAATTCACATTAAACTGTCACATCAATTGGTTGGTCTTGCATTGTTTTTTAAAGTTGGCAATGCATTGTCAACTTATGTAATTTGTTATTTTTTATGTTGGCGTGCTTGTGCAGCCAACATTGTAGGACAGTGCAGCTTTGGAGGCGGGGTCGCTGTTGGGCAAATGCAGGGCACGCACCGGTAGGTGCGTCCCTCATTCCCCAATCAGCCTGCATGCCGGCACCACACCATGCATACATAATGGGGCAAGCACATCTAAGAAAAGGTCTGCTGCAATCTGAGCATAGGTCGTTATATGCAGCGAACCCTTCCTACGTGCTTGCCGACACTATGAGCATGGTCGGCGAGCGGAGGCTGCCCAACTACTGCCAGACTTTGAGGGTGCCCAATCCCCCCATCGGTTAACCTCTGCTTTTGTAGTGCTGATGGGGAGCCCACTTCTGTCGGCATAACCCCCAATTGTTGAATGCTGAGGGAGGGTGCCCAACCCTTTGGCTCACCTCTGCTTTTGTGTGTCGACTGGGGTGCCCAACTCACGGGTATTACTTCCTTATCCCCGTGTGTGCCAATGAGGGTGCCCAATTCCCCATCAGCTACAGACCCCTCCCCAAAGAGTTAGGTAAGACGCTGGAGCCCACCCCAGCATGTCAAATCCCTGCAAAACTAAAACTGTCCTGCAATATTTTTGTTTCCTTGTAAAATGAAAGCGGTCCCTCATAGTCTCGATGCCCCCTCTCCCCACCACCCTCTGTGGCACCTGTCTCCCTCACCCCATACTTACCTGCGGAGTCTGTACGATGATCTTTGGTGGACGGGAACACGTCTGCACTCTTCAAAGCCGACCTCGAACTGAAGAAATGCCGTTAAGCTGTATAATGGAATGAACAGGGGTTTTTCAACTTTAATGCATATCTAGGGCATTTTTACTAATTTTGTTGCCCAAAATTTTCAACATGGGGTTTTTGGGACCCCTTTTCATGAATTCTTGCACTGTCAAGGCGTTATTCAGTCCCAAAAGGTGGTTTTGCATTCACTGGGTGGAATCATCTTTCAGGACTGAATAACGAAATGACAGTGCTACTGTTCATGAGAGGGGCCCTCAAAAAGCCTATATTGCAAGTGTGGTGGGAAAAATCCCCAAAATGACTGTTTTACAAGCGTGCGTAGCAACTGCGCAACACACACTCGTAGGTTAGTGCATTTGCAATATTTTCAAGCCACATTCTCAACATTGGCATTTTACCACACCTTCTTGTGAAACATACAGCTATCATTTTTCACATCCTTGCCGAAATGTGTTTTCGCACTTTTGGTGCAGAATTGCACGGTCGCTGCGCGAAATCACTGTTCGGGACACATTATGAGAATGACAGTGACACTGTTCATGAACAGAGGTCCTAAAATGCATGTGTTGAAAGTTTGGTGACAATATTCCATAAATGACTGTGTTACCAGCGTGCGTTGCTCAGTTTGCATGCACGTTCGTAAGTTCGCAAACTTATATTTTCACTCCACATTTTCAACTGTGCCATTGTTCTACACCTCCTAATGAACATTACAGCTGTCACTTTTCACATCATAATGCACCAGGGAAACAAGAACCCAGGGGAAGAATACACAATGGGTGGGGAGGTAGTAACAACAACAAAAAAAGAAAGGGACCTGGGGGTAATCATATCAGATGACCTTAAGGTTAGCAAGCAATGTGAGAAGGCAATAGGGAGGGCTGGGGGTATACTGGGATGGATAGGGAGAGGCATCAGCAGCAGAAAACAGGAAGTTGTTATCCCTCTGTACAGACAGTTGGTGAGACCCCATTTAGAGTACTGTATCCAGTTCTGGAGACCCCATCTCTGCAAGGACATAGACAGGATAGAGGTAGTCCAGAGGAGGGCAACTAAGATGGTGCAGGGTCTGCAAGAGAAACCGTATGAGGAGAGACTAAAGGAGCTTAATATGTATACCCTTAAGGAAAGAAGGGAGAGGGGGGACATGATAGAAACTTTTAAGTACCTCAGTGGAATCAACAAAGTCCAAGAGGGTAACATCTTTCAGAAAAAGAGACTTGCAAGAACAAGGAGACACCATTTAAAGCTAGAAGGAGGGCGGTTCAGGGGCAATGTGAGGAAGTATTATTTCACAGAGAGGGTAGTGGATGCATGGAACAGCCTTCCTGAGGAGGTTGTGGGGTCTAAAACTGTGGGAGAATTCAAGAATGCATGGGACAGACATAAGGCAATTCTTGTGGGGGGTAGGAAGAAATAAGCTGTTGGTTAACTAGGATCTGCGGCCTATCCTACAGGTAGGGAAATGGGCAGACTAGATGGGCCTAGCGGTCCTTATCTGCCATCAAAGTCTATGTTTCTATGACCAAAATCTGTTTTCACAGTTCCGGCACACAATAACGTGGTTATTGTGGAAAGCCCGTGTTCGAGACACATTATAAAAATGGCAGTGACACTGTTCATTAGCAGATGTTCTGAAATGTCTATGTTGAAAATTTAGGGACAAAAGTCAATAAAATGAGTGTTTTATGAGCATGCATTGCACAATTTGTGCGCACACTTGTGACTTTGTGAATTTATAATACTTTCACTCCAGCTGTTCATCATTGGCATTTTTCCATACCTCCTTATGAACAGTACAGCTGGCTGAAATGCGTTCTCACACGTCCAGTGCAAGAATTGCACGGTCACTGTGCAAAATCACTTTTTGGGACACTTTCAAGACATGACAGTGACACTATTCATCAGCAGAGGTCCTAAAATGCCTATGTTGAAAATTTGGTGGCGAAAGTCCAGACAAAGACTGTGTTGTGAGCGTGCATTGTGCAGTTTCCACGCACCCTTGTAACTTCGTCAATCTGCAATATTTTCATGCCACATTTACACCACTGGCATTTGTACACATCTCCTTATCAACAGTCCAGCTGCCATTTTCCACAGCCTGCCCAAAACATGTTTCTGCAGCTCTGCTGCACAGTGGCGTACTCGCTGTGCAAAATTACCTTCTGGGACACATCAACAAACTCACAGCGCTATGCCTCTCCACCTCCGCCACTGCCAATGCCAGTGCGACAACATTTGGCATTGACAAATGCTTGTTTAGCACTTAATAAGCTAAAGAGCACCTATTATGAAATGTTGTTGTAACCCAACTGGAATGTATCTGCAGGTCTACTCTCACAATGGAATGCAAAACTGAGATGCACATTTTAGGCAACAGTTTTTGCAATGCTTTGTGCAGGGTGGATCCAGTAACACAGTTATATAATTACATAGTATTTGTCAGCAGATAAGAACTTTCATGGCTATCAAGTCTGCCCTATAGAACTAAATTATCTTGCTCTTCATCCTTCCCAGCAGGTCCTGCTTAATCCGCTTCTTTTCTCCCTCCCACCCTATTTCTACTACTCCCCTATGCATAACCCATGTATGCTTGAATCCCTTCACTGTGCTTGAACCCACCACGTCTGCCAGTAGTCTATTTCAGGCATTGACCATACTTTCTATGAAGAAGTACTTCCCGACTTTTCCTGTGACTCTCCCCCCACAATCTCATATCATGTCCTCTTGTCCTAGGGCATGTCCTTTTCTGAAGAATGCTTTTCTCCTGTACCTTATTTATGCCTTTGAGGTATTTAAAGGTCTCTATGATGTCACCTTTTTCTCATCTATCCTACAGAGAGTACATATTTAATTCCTTTAGTCTTTCCTCATAACTTTTCTGCTGCATGCCCCTCACCATCTTGGTTGCCCTCCTCTGTATCACCTCGACCTGAGCAATGTCTTTCTTCAGATGTGGCCTCCAGAACTGGTTGCTGTACTCCAGGTGGGGCCTCACCAGTGACCTTTACAGGGGAAGCACCACCTTCCTTTTCCTGCTTGTTATACCTCTGCCCATGCACCCCAGCATTGTACTAGCTTTACCCACTGCCTCCTCACACTGATTTGCCACTTTGAGATCATCTGACTTGATTAACCCCAGGACTTTTTCTTGTCTTATTTATTCATTTTATTTATTTACGACTTTGGTAACCGGGTAGGTGCACTGATGCCAGGGACCATTTTCAGGCATGGCCCGGGCCACTTACCGTGGCACAGAGTTGATGTAAACAGCATACATGTGGCAGAAGAGCAGTATTACATGTGTTAGGTTACAATAATACATTTGAATACACAAATGGCAGCATTTATTTATTTATTTATTTCAATTAGGATTATCACCTGTGAATCAGAGACTCATTTTTAAAGGTTCCATGTCAAGGACAAAATGGTACAATACAGGTAGCTGAGATCACAGGGTAGGCATCATGAAAACAATATGGTATCACATGAGGTTCAAGACTTGTTAGTTTCAGGTACAACTTAACAATAGATAAAGTGCATTACATCATTTGATTGCAGGATAGGGCTAGCCAGGTAGGAAATAACATGTCAGCAATAAAGCGATGTTATGGCAGAGGGATGATGGGGAGGAGGGTAAGCAACCAGAGTGGTATTGTCAAAAAGGAGGCTGTGTGGGTAGGAAAAAAAATGAGGAGGGGTAAGATGGTGGAAGAGGGAGGTAAATCGATTAATGGAAGGATTGGGTGGGAGAGGGGGGTAGCAAAGAAAGGCAAGTAAATCAAGAGGATCGGTGGATTATTTGTTGTGTAGTTACAGGTAGATACATTCTTTAGATTGGATCGTAGCTCTCTTTTGAACACGCTCAGCTTTGCTCCTTCTGTCAGCATGTTGGATAGCTCATGAAACCATTTGGGGCCCTTAAAGGCAATGAATTTCTAGGCCAAAGATGTGTGCTTATAAGGGACTTGGAGTCCTCCTTTAGATGCGCTGCTTCTGGTTTGCCTTGTTTACACTGCCTTCTTGAACAGACCACATTGGGATTCCGACATGAGGCCTAGTTGTGCTTTTTTACAATTAGGCAGGTTTGGTATTGTGTCCTTAAGTGCAGAGGGAGCCAGCCAGTCTCAGAGTAGAGGACACAGCTGTGAGTTCAGCAGTCTGCCCCAAGTGCCAGACGACAATCCCAGTTAACGAGCATTTTCATCCTGTTTAGGGCAGTGTCTGACCCTGCTATGCACATTGGTAACCCATAGCCAATGGATGACAATACAGTGCTGCCTGTGGTTAATTTAAGGGCAGCAGGTGTCATCGAGTGCTTGTTTCTTTGGAGGATGCCCAGTTTCATGTTGGCAGTTTTGACAACTTGATCAAAATGGTGGGAGAAATTGAGAGTATCGTCTAGGTAAACAACCAGATATTTAAATGAGTAAACTTGTTCTAGTGTGTGACCTTTAAGCTTCTGAATTCAAAGTGGACAGAAATACCTTTTGTTCTGAGGGACTGTGAAAAGCATGCTTTTGTTTTTTTTTATGGTTTAGTAGCAGTTTGTGTTGGCAGAACAAACTTTCGAGTTTGTGGAAGCTATTGAGTAAACTTTCCATGATGCCCGAGTGGTCCCTGCCAGGGACAGATATAATGTCATCATCTGCATATAATATGATGCTTGCTGCGCAGACTTCAGGGAGGCAGTTAGTCAACAGGCTGAAAAGGAGTGGTCCAAGTATGGACCCTTGGGGTACTCCAACGGCTACTACCTTTGGGTCTGAGAGTGAATCTCCAATTCTAACTAGTTGAGTTCTTTGCAACGGATATCTGCGAAACCAGATAACTGTATCTGGGGCCAATCCCATTGAGAGCAGTGTGTCTAGTAGTAGCTGGTGGTTCACTGAGTGAAATGCTTTTGAAGTCAATGAAAACTGACCCCACCGTTATCCCTTGGTCAAGGGCATTGTAGATTCTGTGGGTTTAGGAACTCTCTAGGAAGCACCTCTGAGAGATCAGAGAATGTGGCAATGAACTCACTGGCAATCAGAAAGGGTTCCTGGATAGACCCTTCATCAGTGGTAATCAGGTCGGGTGGGGCCCTGGAAGTCCTTCCAGTTAGGAATTTTAGTGTGTTCCAAAACCCTTTGGAGGTCTCCCAGCTTTTGTTAAGGAGATCCTTGAAACAGCTTGCTTTCATCCAGTGACTGAGCCTAGTACAGGAGTTCCTTGCAGCTTTATATGCAGATACATCATGCAACTTACCTGTGACCTTAGCTTTGTGCCACAGGTTGTCTCTATCACGCATTTGATCTAGGAGTATGGTATTGAGCCAAGGGGTGTGATTTCCTTTTATTTTTATGTTTTTTAGGCGGACAAAAATGTTGCAAGCTCAGCAAAAAATAAGTCTTGGAAGAACTGCAGGGTGAGGTTACCATCAGTTGTGAGGTCCAGTGGTGACCAGCTAATTAGGGATAAGTGGTGTTTGAAGGCATTTAGTAGCCCTGGTCTCAGCACATGATTAGTTGTGACCTTCAGTGGGCACTTTGTGAACCTGTTTGTCCAGGTGCACATGACTGGCGAGTGGTCGCTGAGGCTATCAGGCAAAACCATTACATCTGATATGTGATCAGGATCGGAGCAAAGTATCCAGTCAATGAGTGTACTGGTTCCTGTTTTGTAGTTTTGCCTTGTGGGAAGGGTAACCATCTGCATAAGGTAGAGGCCAGCTACTAGGTCTCTGGCTACAGATTCTTTATTTGAGTGCCAGCTGACGTTGAATCCCTAACAATTACATGCTCCCATTTTTTCCTCAGCTGCTTCAGATTCTTCTCAAAGAGTTTGAGCCCTGCAGCCTGCTTCACTGGGGGTATGTAGACCATTGTTAGCAATAATATTTTGTTTTGCTGTCCAATGGCAGTCTGAGGTGGAGGATTTGCACCTCACTGGTGTACAGGCTGCAGTCCAGCATCTGCACTTTAATGTGGTTTTGGACATAGACTAGGCAGTTGCCACCCCGTTTGGAGACCCTGTCTTGGCAGAAAGAGTTTTTTTGGCACAATCTTCCCCCTGTGAACCCTTGCTGCCTTGGATCGTGTAACTCCACCATCCTCCCAGTTTATAGTTCCCTGCCTCCTATTTATTTTCACAAAAGATACATAATAACAGGAGAGAGACAAATCACAAATTATACAGGAATAATAAATATGAGATCCAACTAGACTAAAACAGTACTAGGTGGAATAATGCAGTCAAGAATCCAGCAGATTGCATTAGGAAAGAATAAAGTTCACCCTAGGATAAAAAGAAATAAAAAGGTGGGTGTGGGGGGGGGAGGAAGGGAAGGGAAGGAGGAATTTAGCAAGGGAGGGTGGATGGACACAGTCATATGGAAAAGGGTGAACAGCAGAAGGGGGGACTACTCTGGAAAGCAGTGGCAGGTGGATGCTAACAGGAGTCAGTCTTTTATGGTTGCCACCTCCACCCCCCCAGATGGTACGTCATTCTTGGGTTCTTGTGTTCTATGTGCATAATTTTACACTTTTTAGCATTAAAGCCCAGTTGCCATACTCTTGACCAATCCTCCAGTGTTTTTAAGTCCTTTCTCATTTTGTCTACCCCCGTGTGTCCACACTGTTGCAGATTTTTGTGTCATTTGTGAACAGACACACCTTCGCTTCCAGTCCTTATGCAATGTCCCTAATGAAGACATCAAAAAGTACTGGCCCCAGGACCAACCACTGTTGCACCCCACTAGTCACTTTCCTCTCTTTAGAATGTATCCTGTTACCATCACCTTCTGGCTTCTGCGGTTGACCCAGTTGTGCACCCAATTTACTATTTTTGACCCCACTCTGAGACTACATAGTTTGTTCACTGATCTTCTGTGTGGGATGGTATCGAAGGCCTTGCTGAAATCTAGGTAGGCCACATCCACTGGCCCCCCAATCCACTCCTCCTGTTACCCCATTGAAGTTGTCAATTAGGTTTTTTTGGCATGGTCTTCCCCCTGTGAACTCATGCTGCCTTGGATTGTATAGCCCATTTGCAACAAGGTACTCCAGCATCCCCTCCTTGGTTTGCACACCACTGGTGTCAAGCTTACCGGTCTATAGTTCCCTGCCTCCTCTTTATTTCCACTCTTACGGAGGGGCACCACATCTGCCCTCCTCCTGTCCACTGGTAACATGCCTGGCTCCAGGGACCAGTTGAACAGGTTTGTCGGGGCATCATTAGTACCTCCCTCAGTTCCCTCAGTATCCTCGGGTGCACCCTGTCTGGCCCCATCATTTTATCCACTTTAAATCTTTTAAGTTACATAGAAACATAGAATTTGACGGCAGATAAGGACTGCTTGGCCCACCCAGTTTGTCCATTTCCCTACCTAATGGATAAGCTGCAGATCCTAGTTAACCAGCAGCCTACTTCTTCCTACCCCCACCCCCTAGAATTGCCTTATGACTGTCCCATGCATGCTTGAATTCCACCACTGTTTTTGACTCCACAACCTCCTCCGGAAGGCTGTTCCATGCATCCACAACCCTCTCTGTGAAAAAATACTTCCTTAAATTACCTCTGAGCTGCCCCCCCCCAATCTTCAAATTGTGCCCTCTTGTTCTTGCACACTTCTTTTTTTGAAAGATGCTACCCTCTTGGAGTTTGTTGATTCCCTTGAGGTGCTTGAAAGTTTCTATCATGTCCCCCCTCTCCCTCCTTTCCTCGAGGCTATACATATTAAGTACCTTAAGTCTCTCTTCATATGTCTTCCGGTGCAGACCCTGCACCATTTTAGTTGCCCTCCTCTGGCAGCTTCCATCCTGTCTATGTCTTTGCGGAGATTGGGTCTCCAGAACTGCATGCAGTACTCCAGATGGGGTCTCACCAGCTGTCTGTACAGAGGATGATAACTTCCTGTTTCTACATGGTGATGCCTCTCCTATGCATCCCAGTATCCCCCCAGCCCACCTTGCTGCCCTCTCACATTGTTTGCCCACCTTTAGATCATCTGACATGACTACCCCCAGGTCCCTTTCCATTTTTGTTGTTGTTAGTATCTCACCCCCCATTGAGTATTCTTCCCCAGGGTTTTTGTTTCCCAGGTGCATTATCTTGCACTTCTTAGCATTGAATCTAAGCTGCCATACATTTGACCATTCCTCTAACCTTGCCAAGTCCCTTCCATCCCACCTTGTGCATCAACTCTGTTGCAGATCTTTGTGTCATCTGCAGAGAGGCACACTTTTCCTTCCAGTCCCTCTGCAATGTCACTTATAAAGACATTAAAGAGGATCGGTCCTAATACTGAACCCTGCGGTACCCCACTAGTAACCCCCCTTTCTTCAGAGTGGACTCCATTTACTGTTACTCTCAGTGTCCTATTCTCCAGCCAATTCTTTACCCAGGCTGTCATCTTGGGACCCACTCCCAGGCTGGCTAACTTGTGTATTAATCTTTTGTGTGGGACTGTGTCAAATGCCTTGCTAAAGTCTAGGTAGGCCATGTCCACAGCCCCTCCCTGATCTACTACTTTGGTCACCCAGTCAAAGAAATCTATCAGATTTGTCTGGCATGACCTTCCTGCTGTGAATCCATGTTGCCTTGTGTCCTGTGCCCCTCTAGCCTCTAGACACTCGGCCATTCTTTCCTTCAGAAGTGATTCCATCATTTTCCCTACTACTGAGATTAAACTAACAGGTCTGTAGTTTCCTGCTTCTGCCTTGCTCCCACTTTTGTGAAGGGGAATCACATCTGCTCTCCTCCAGTCCTTGGGTACCACCCCATCCTCCCATGATTTGTTAAAGAGGGTAGTCAGTGGTGTCACTAGTTCTACCCTTAGTTCTTTTAGAATTCTGGGATGAATCCCATCAGGCCCCATTGCTTTGTCCACCTTCAGTTTTAAGAGTTCTTTCAGAACCCTTTCTTCTGTAAATGGGCTGGTATCAACTTCTGTATCCAGAGTGTCTCTACTGTTTGTTTTAGGTACCGCCCTCTTCCTTTGTATAAAAATATTTGTTTAGTATCTCTGCCTTTTCACAGTCACCCTCTGCCCACCCTCTCTCCCCTTTATGAAGCCTCACTATCCCTCCCTTGGTCTTCCTTCACTCCCTGATGTACCTATAAAAGGTTTTATCCCCCTTCTTAACTGAGTTGGCTATCGTTTCCTCGGTTTGGGCCTTTGCTGTTCCTACTGCCTTCCCAGCTTCCTTTTGCTTTAACTGATACAGTTCTCTGTCCCACTCCTTCTGTGATTCCTTGTACTTCCTGAATGCTTTCTTTTTCTCTTGAACCTTCACTGCTACTTCCTTTGAGAACCATAGTGGTTTCTTACATCGTTTCATATTGTTTATTTGCTTCACACAAAGGCTTGTTGCCTCTGTGATGGCAGTTTTCATTTTTCCCCATTGTTCTTCCACCCCTCCTTCCTGCCCATTTGCTAGTGCAGTCCTTAGGCACTCACCCATTTTGGCAAAGTCAGCCTTCCTAAAGTCCAGTACTTTTGCCTTTGTATGGCTTGACTCCATTGCTGTGTTTATTGTGAACCATACTGTTTGATGGTCACTAGTTCCCAGTTGGCTACCTACTTCTACATCTGTGATCCTCTCTTCATCTCCATTTGAGAGAACCAGGTCTAAGATTGCTTCCTCTCGAGTGGGCTCCAATACTAGTTGTCTAAGGCATGCCCCCTGTAGGGCATCTAGAATAGCCCCACTCTTCGAAGTGGCTGCTGCAACTGCACTCCAGTTAACATCTGGCATATTCAGATCACCCATCAGCAATATCTCCCCTTTTACTGCCATTCTAAGTATATTCTATATAATTTCCTTGTCCATTTCCTCCCCCTGAGAAGGGGGTCTGTATACAACTCCTGTGTGGATTGTGGTACCATTGCCGGACTCCAAATTTACCCACAGTGCTTCTTCTCCTCCCTGTTTTCCCTTTTGTTCTGTTGCTTTGATTCCTTCCCTTATGTAAAGAGCTACTCCTCCTAAGTTCCTTCCTTATTCTCTCTTCCAGAAAGGGGCAAGTGTCTACCTCCCTTCCAGTATTTCCCTTAGTCTCTATCAGTGGTCCTTCACCCATCCATTCCTTTGTAAATACTCTACTGAACAGAAATATCTACTCAGTGTTTCAACGCACTCCACAGGTCAGGCCCTCTGCTCCCACAGTGCCAAACCTCGAAGTGCAATATGTGAACAGGAGACAAACAGGGTAACCCTCCTGTCTGTTTCTGGGTTTGAAACACTTACCAGTCTCTAGTCCTGAGGTCAAATATTAACCTTTTTTGCTAACATGTCCAGTTAACAGGGCAAAATATCACAGCCTCTTTGGGGAAATGCAGTGCAATACTTAACCCAGTGGGCACCCAACCTGGTTCACAATTCTCCCCTTTTGACTCAGTTGGGACCTAGGTACTTTTCTTAACCTTACTGCAAAATGGTAACACACTATAAGCACATAACAGTTCTATCAGACTTGTCAATACTGTCCCAGCATTCACATTAAAAATGAGAAAAGACTCAGGCAGGATTAACCAAACCAAAAAGTTTACTAAAATAAAAAAGGTAAATAAAAGCAATACACAGAACATATATACATTAATGCTTACAGTAAAAAAAATGGAAATGACAAAACAAAATGCCTTGTAACTGAATTGCTAATTCTAACTCAGTTTTCAGTTGTGTGTTACCTATTCTTGACAGATGTGCCCTTAAGTCCAGAACACAAGTGTGTGAGGTCTTTCAAAGTTGGAATAAGAGTGAGCCACAATCCCCTCACACTGCTTGGCAATATTCAAAGTTCAAAGTCCCAACCTCCTTGTGATGTCACACCACGAGGTCACTGTTATTCTTGTAATTAGTTTATAACGTGATCAAGTATACCAAAAAGAGTGTCATTTTACTGCTTGCTTGAAATCAGCAAAGATAGTAATATTAAATTATGACAGTCCCTTTCCTCATCAGAGTATTCCCCCTTTGATCTTCAGAAAAACATTTTGCTTAGCTCTGTGAATTGTCACAGGCATTTGACAGAACTAGCTTCCCACTTGATGTAGTCTTTTATGGCTAGTTTCCTATGCTCAAAGCAATTGTCATTTTACAACCTGTTACAACCTGGTGTATAGCAGCTAAAACAGGCATGACAGGTAGATGTCAAAAGGAAGCTCTTAATTGCTTTATCCACTGGGTCAGTTTTATTACAGCCAGTTGTTCCAGCAACCCAGGGCCTTTGGGATCAAAAGGTCAGGCCCCTTTAAAAGCCAATCTTTCCCATGGGTCTGCTGACCCAGCCATGTCTCGTAAGCAGAAATTCAATGAAACATATATTTATCAAAATTATGCACATAACTAGTAGATGGCTATCACGTTACATTCAGTATATCTGCTTTCCTTTGGTCTTCTTTCACACTCCCCCCCAACTCAGTCTGACTATTCCTGCCTTGCTTTTTCTCCTTTCACTTAAATATCTAAAGAAGGTCTTATTTCCTAGCTTCACTGTTCTAGCAATGTTCTCCTCAGTTTTTGCTTTAGTACTCCTTACTGCTTTCACTGCCTCCTTCAGCTTCTCCTTCTTCTGCCACCCACTGAGAAATGCTAAGGCAAGTAACCAGTGAGATTCTGTAATGCAAATTGTATTGCATTTCCTAAATACATTTCTGTATGTACTTATGAAACTGATAACTTGGTGTATCATTTTCTAAAATAATAAAGGCTGGGATGGGAAGCATTGCAGCAAAAGGAATAGCAATAAAAATGCTAACATGGACATCTCCAGGGGCCATAAAACTAGTGGATAAATTTAGAAAAAACTAACAACAAAGGGAAGGACACACGAGGACTACGCACACAAATCAAAACACTCTGAACATGTTTTGTAAATTTTGACTGTAGTACTTTTCACATATGAAGGCAAAGGTATCATCCAAATGGTAGTATACAGTACACCCACTAACCTTAAATTGTATACTCCCATTGGTATTCTAAGGGCTCTGCCTTATTGCATGTTACAACATTATTCCTCACTGAGGTACCTAACCAGAGCTTCAGCAGTCCCCATTCTAGTAGGTAGTCCCATAATATGTTCTGTTTTTATGTTGTTCAATTTTTATTTCAGCTGCCTATGCCTCCAACTCACCTGACACTCAAAACATCACTCATGTTATGGGAAGAATTTTGTATCTATCCTTTTTGTTCCATTTTAGATCACCCTTTCTCTCCTGTCTTTTGAGATGCCTTCTTATCCCTGATTTTGTGTCTCCTTTAGCAATTATAGATTTGAAATAATGTACGGTTAGCATCATTAACTATAACTGTTATCAGCATTCTCTGCTGCATTCGAATAACTATAGTTAAAAAACACATTTCACTTGATTAAAATGAAATAGCATGCAACAAGCACTGCTTCCTGATCATATGAGACACTGGGAGGACATCAGGGCTACCTCCAGGAAAGAAAGCCTAAGGCTCTAACACAGTGAACATAAAATGAAATGTGGCACCATATAAACAGATTTGTGGGCAGTGATCAGCGTCAGATTAGGGAAAGGTGTGCATAATGCAGTGTACAGTATGTCTTGTTCATATCATGGCTCAGGGATTTCTATTGGTGTGGAGGCTTAACAATACTAACAGGGAGAGGGCTGGCATGTCATCATGGCAGAACAGTGTACTTTTAATTAAAATGTTTCCTTTAACTGCTG
The DNA here is from genome assembly GCA_016271365.2 of Neoceratodus forsteri. Taxonomy (NCBI): domain Eukaryota; kingdom Metazoa; phylum Chordata; order Ceratodontiformes; family Ceratodontidae; genus Neoceratodus; species Neoceratodus forsteri. Next base: position 434,203,275 of record CM028135.1, on the reverse strand, counting down.
CATACCTTAAGGTATCTTGAGTTAATCAGATAATGTATTTGACCCAGATCTGAAATCCTAGCTTCTGAGAGCATGGTTCCTTAGGAGTCAATATTTAGGAGAGTTACAACTCTCAGATTAGGTATTCCAGTAATTCAGTATGGTCAGAAATCCAGCTCCAAGTAGAAGAGGCATTTCTTATCTGGTGCAATAATAGAGTCAAAAACCCAAATATTGCACATATCGATTTAATGCTTGAGTATTTAGTGGCTCTGAAAAGATCAAAGGTTGAGGCCATCTTCACATACAGTGAAGCCCATCAGGATGACGCCCAACTCTGCAGAATTCTGCAGTAGAGTTACTCCAGCAAACAATGCAGTTTTTAAATAATTTTTAAATTTTTTAGTTGTTTAACCAGGTATAGCACACTAAGCTAGAAGCTTTTTTACAGGAGTGACCTGGGAGCACAAGGAGGTTAAGTGACTTGCTCTGGGTCACACAGCATGCAAGTGGAAGCTGTGGGATTCAAACCCAGGTCTGGTCTGCTGGATGTTACCTGATTTGCAGCTCAGAGCCTTAGACCACTGCGCTATACTGCCTCCAGTTTTGATGGGAGTTAATCCGTTTTGTCATGCAGAAAGCCTGTGGCACTGCCCTTCATCCTGGTGGGCTTCACTGTAACAATCATCTTGCAACAATCTCTGATTACAAGGCAAGATGCAATTAAAAAACAATAGCTTCCCAGTCATTTCTAAATGTTTTTTTAAGGGCTTTACTCATTTATATTCTCCCCACAAAGGATTCAGTCTTACCATGGGACCTCAATTTGGTATTCACTCAACTGATGAGTTCTCCTTTTGAAGTATTGGACACATGAGTTCTAAAATTCTTAACATGGAAAACTTTGTATCTGGCAGCAATCACATCTGCCAGCAGGGTTAGTAAGTTACAAGCTCTAAGCAAAAGCCTAAATTATTGGATTTTTCCAGAAAGAAAAAGTGGTACAGTACTGCTGCTGGGGTCTGGTGAGGATTTTGATCTTTTGTGATGTTTGCACCTTTGGTGTGAATTTGCTGCACATTTATCCAGCATTTACAACAAAACAGCACAGTAGTCTGTGTATGAGGTCTTTTTTTATGTATGTTTTCTGCAATCACTTTCTCAGAGCTAGTGTGCTGAGCATAGTGCTTTTGGCTGTGAGATACACTTTTGAATTAAGGTTAAGCAATGGAATCCTTGGACTTTGAAAAGTGTTCCTGGAGCTGATGTGTTAACACATTTCAACTTCAGCAAGCTGTAACCCCATCACTATTTACAGTTAATGGACTATATATATATTATGGTAGCACGGTAGTGCTACCATAGTTAGGGTTGAGGAGCCATTTCTATGTTAAACCCTAAAACTTTGGACCTTAATAACTTTGCAACCGTTTGATAGATTTGACTGAAATTTGGAATACATGATCAAGAACCATAGGCCTTGGGATCTGCCAAGTTTTGTAGTGGTCAGATATACAGCTGTGGAGTTATTAAGCATGATCTGTACGCGCGTTTACGCTTTTTCTGAAATTCTACGGTCGCGCCTACAGGTCGACGGTTATGCCGACTGGTCTGAAAATCTTCAGGACATGCAGCCAGGGTCCCAATGTGCCTTTCAAAGATTTCGTGAAAAATATTAAACGGTTCAAAAGTTATTCAAAAAGTTTCCCATTATAAGTCAATGGGAAAAGTTAAAAGTTCAACACTTTCGCAAATGCATTTTTACTTTCAAATGGGCCTGTTACTTACAAATCAGCCATTTTGTTTTCAGTTGGTGATCAGAAAATGGTTGGCATTTAAATTTGGGACCCTCTAGCAACCTAATTCTTTTTGTATTCACCTAGTCGGACCCTGAGGATGCTTGCCATGTCTTTATTTTGTGGTAAAACACCCCAGAAATATGTTTTTCAAATTTATGGAAAAAGTACTTTCGCAAATTACTTTCATGCTCACGAAAGTGTCTAACTTTTTTGCGAAAGCTTTCGCAAATTGCGACAGTAGTTTTCCATCTGTGGGACAGTGACAGCGATTCTTTGGCACTGTGCTGCAAAAGAACCGTTGGGAGTTTTGGGCTGCAATTTGGAGAGAACGGAGCCGACATCTCACAGATGTGCCTTTCAGTGTTGTATTGAAAAAATATTACACAGCGGCAAAGTTACGGCACTCCAAAGTTGACGTTTTTTCCCATAGGCTAACATTACGGAGCCTGACGCATTACAGAAATCCTTTGGCACCCTGCTGCAAAATAATGGTTTAGTCTTTTTTCCTGAAATTTGGAGGGAAGACAGCCAAGAGCCCACAGATGTGCCTTTCAGTAGTTTGGTGAAAAAATATCATACGGCGGCAAAGTTACGGCACTCCAAAGTTGACAGTTTTTCCCATAGGATAACATTACGGCACCTGGGTGGAGTCACGTGATGCGCCTGGAGGAGTAGCGGCAGCTTCTCGGGTCTCCCTTCCCCGCTAGTGAACCTGCAGTTTAATTATAAAAGTTTCTCGGTTTTCCTCTCCCAGTGCTTTAGTTAAAGGTCTGAGACTGCAGCCGTTTGTTTATTTTGGTTTTTGGCTCCCCACGAAAGATGAAAGGCTCAGACCAGGAGCTAGAAGCCAAGCGGCCTCATCGGAGCTCATCGCCGTCAGTAGCACACGAAGAATTAACTCCAGCCAAAATCTACAACGACTTGTCAACAATTAAAGAGGCGCTGTTTAAATTGATCGACGAGGTGGCAGATTTTAAGCCGGCGCTGACCCAGTTAGCCCATCGGGTGATGGACGCCGAAGCCAGGATCTCTTCCATTGAGAGAACTATGGAAAAAAATGGCCCTGCCATCATAGATTGTAAGAGGATGATTGCTAAATTCGAGGACCGCCTTGAGGACCTTGAGGGGAGAAGCAGACGTAACAACCTGGTTCTGCCGGGGCTCCCCAAGGGAGAAGAGGGCCCCAACACAGTCCTTTTTCTTCAGAAATTCTTGAGGAAGTCAGTAGGGCCTTCGCCTAATGGGCCTGAATATGTTATTGAGAGGGGCCATCGTGCCTAAGGGCTAAATCTCCTTCCTCGGAACCGCCAAGACCCATAATCTTTAAATTGTTAAATTATCTTGACCGAGAACACATTCTGAAGGAAGCAAGAAGACTAACTATTATTCAGTGGGAAGGCAGAAGACTACGGCTAGTCCCGGACCTAACTTGGAAGGTGAGGCAGGCTCGAGCAAGTTTTCGGCCCATCACCTCCAAGCTTTGGGTGGCAGGCATTCGGCACCGCATGTTATACCCAGCTAAACTAGAGATCACTTTGAAAGACGGGATTAGCTTCACTCTGCTGAAGAGACATTAAAAGCACTCACGACCTCATTGCCAGATCTGTTCCCAAAGGATGAAGACCTCTGGGCTTACTACTTACTCGGAGTTAAGAAGTTGGATGGACTAATTAGCAAAGCCTCAAAACTTTAAGGATCCATAACTAATAGCTCATACTTATTCCTCTTTTGGGAATTATTTTTCTGTGTATTGTTTATGCTTGGTATTTTTGGGGCTTGTAAGAAGGACTTTAGTCATTATTTTTTACATCTTGTACGGCCTCCATAAGTTAACATTTGAGACTAAGTGTACTAGCAATTGTCACAAGAGGGAGCTCTTAGACTACTTTATTTTGTTGAGTCCTTTGTCTAAGGCTTAAGATTGCATATTTTGAGCTATGACTCTGCGATTGTTGTTTCACTCGCAAAGCGAGAAACTCCAAGCAGCTTTTTGATTTTAGGCTAGCAAGGATTCCCTTGTAATTATAGTTTTACTGTCGTTATAGTTTAACCAATTAGGAAGTAACTAGGTTACTGAGTAACTCATTAGGCTAAGAGAATTTAGAAGTGAAAGCAGGGCACGGTTATTTCTTTATAGCATTTGAATTTTAGCCCTGTCTTGCTAGTTAGTGTGTTTTAGTAGGTTTAGTCATAACTTTATTTATACTTCTTATGACAAATAGCCCTTGTTTTTTCAGGTGGGGACAGGAGAAGATGTAGTGTAGAAGAGGCTACATATTTAATTCACCTGCGTTTTTTACCTTCCTGCTCCCCTCACGTTTTGGTTCTTAGTTCATCCTGGGGCCATGTTTAATTGTCCGTCCCGTCCTACATCCTATATTTCTAGCACGGATCAGGTGACAGTTTTTTCTTTAGTAGAAAGGTTTTTTATTGTAATAAGTAAAACTTACTAAGGTTTCATATATGGTCTGAAGGTGTTCCTTTAGTGGAGGTGAAAGACTCCGCAGGTTAGTAACCATGGATTTGGTGGCACTTTTTTTGTATGGCGGGGGCGTCCCACCTCTATGGCGTACCATGGACCAGAGTCTGAGGAGTTGGCTTCAGGCCAGGGGGGTTGGCTTAAGGAGGGTTTTAGGAGGGTGGAAGGTCCTTTTTGGGGAGGGGGATCTTGGGTGTTGTTTTATTAGTTTTGATAGATTATTGTTAGGAGGGGGGGCAGCTATCCAAACCTCTTTCATAAGCAGGTTAATTGCGTCTGGCTAGCAATTTGAATATTTTCTCCTGGAACATTAAAGGGGGAAGAGATAACCGAAAAAAATTTATTATACTAAACCACTTGGCTCAATTTAATCCATCAATAGTATTTCTACAAGAAACTCATGTACTCCCTGATCGGCTCCATCACTTTAGGAAAAAATGGGTGAGTCAGGTATTCGGTGCTGGGTTTTCCTCGAGCAGTCGGGGGGTGGCCATTTTGGTAGCGCGGGGGTTCCCTTTATCCCATCCGAGACAATTTCTGACCCGAATGGCAGATACGTTATTGTCCTGGGCAGACTCAGAGGGACGAGTCTAGTGCTGGGATCAGTATATGGCCCCAACTTAGAGACGCCATCTTTTTTTACCCAACTGGCCATGATTTTAGCCTCCTTCAAGGATATTCCAATGATCTTGGGGGGAGACTGGAACTTGGTCCAGTCTAACCGTCTGGATCATTCTTGGTATAAAGGAGCGCATCCTTCCCCGGCCCAGAGAGCGTTGGCAGAGTTTACATCATCGTTAGGTCTGATGGATCCTTGGAGAATGCACAACTCTACCACTAGAGATTATACTTTTTTTTCTCCGGTCCATAAAACGTACTCACGGATCGATTATTTCCTGGTTAGTCAGCAAAGCTTGTCCTATGTTGAGGAGGTGACAATCTTGACTCGGGTAATCTCAGATCACTCTCCCATCAAACTCCGGTGTTCCCTTTGTTCATTCCACCAAGATCCTATTCATGGTCTCTAAATAATGCTATATTAAAGGACACCCAGATATTAGCTCGCTTTCAAGTGTTTATGGTCAACTCAATTAAGGCCAACTGGGGGTCTATTAATGCATCAGACTAAGCTGGGCCGCTCTCAAAACTATTTGGAGAGGGGGGCTGATACGGATAGCTTCAGTACGTAAAGCGAAAAATAACCAGCTATTAGCAAATTGTTTAAAGAAAATTAGTTCATTGGAAGCTATAGAGGAGAATTTAAGATCGGAGGATCAAGAGCAAGAGCTGACTACCCTAAGGGCATGGTATGTAAACACTTTGAGTGAGAGAGTTGTGAATTTGACTTCCAGACTAAAAGCTGCATACTTAGGTCAGGGTAGTAAAGCTGGAAAATTATTGGCATGGCAGTTAAAACAAAGAGCTGCTGCCAAATGGGTGGCAGCCTTAAGGCATCCGGAAATGGATAAGTTGATTACAGGTCCTGAGGGCATATTGAGTATTATTTTTGACTTTTACAAGAATCTATATTCGAGCCAACCGCTCTCTCCACAGAGTGAAAGTAAAATTTGGAAATTTTTTACTAATATTTCTTTTCCTCAAATGTCTGAGGATTTCAAGCAGATGTTAGTTGCCCCTATTTCTAATGAGGAGATAGAGAGAGTTATTGACTCACTAAAATTGGACAAAGCACCCGGTCCAGATGGGTTCACACCTCTTTTTTTTAAGTTGTTCAAGGAAAGTGTGATACCACTACTGAACCAACTTTATACCTTTTGGTATGAGCAAGGGATTAGAGAGAAGACTCTTTTTGAAGCCAGGATAATTTTGTTACCTAAACCTGGTAAACCCTCAGATTTGGTGGGTAATTTTAGGCCAATCTCTCTATTAAACATAGATGTAAAGATTTTTGCCAAGATCCTAGCTAATAGGTTAAAATCTGTATGGCTCGAGCTGCTGAGTCCTGAACAGGCTGGATTCGTGGCAGGCCGTTCTTCGGCTGATCACTTCAGGAAATTTTTTTATTTAATTTCTGCGTCTGCGAACCCGGATATAGAAGCATCCTTGGTTTCGTTAGACGCAGAAAAAGCATTTGATAGAGTTGAGTGGGCCTTTATGTTTGCAACATTAGCTGAATTTGGTATTCCGGACAGGTTTATACATTATATTCGGATCCTTTATCTGTGTCCGACCACCAGAATTCAATGCAACAATTTAATCTCAGCTGCTTTCCTTTATTGAAGTGCGAGACAAGGTTGTCCCCTGTCGCCATATTTATTTAATTTGTGTATTGAACCTCTAATAAGAACTATTAAATTGAACCAGTTAATCCAAGGGATTTGTATAGGAGATTTGGAGTTTAAGTTATCAGCATTTGTGGATGATTTATTGTTGCATGTCCGGAAAACAACAACATCGCTCCCTCATTTGCTTAACTTAATTTCCTGTTTTAGCGAATTCTCTGGATATAAACTAAACAAGAGCAAAACAACGGTTTATTCGCTTTCCCCCTACCTTCAGAAAAGTTGGTGCCTTTCTTTAGGATTACAGTGGCAGACAAATCCCTAGCTTATCTGGGTATCCAGATTTCGAGAGATCTTGAGGGAATGGCAAATTTAAATTTGAAGCCCCTATTCAAATCCATTAAGGAGGACTTAGAGAGGTGGTCAAACTCCTTTGACCTTCTCGGGAGGGTTATATGATTAAAATGGTGGTTCTACCTAAAATCTTCTACCCTCTCTCTAATCTAAATGTGCCCCTCTAGGTCCTTCTTAGACCGCTTTACAAATATTGCTCAGATTTTTGTGGAAAGGTAGACCCTCATGGGGCCTATTCTAAACTTAGTTGACAACGGAAAATAGGGGTCTCCAGATACGGATTTTTATACTTACTTGGCAATTCAAGCGAGAATGGTCAGCTCTGTGGGTTCAAGAAGCAGAGTTTCTTCCCCGACTTGATCTTGACCGAGCGATTTCTAGAGAGGTCAATTTGGATTTGGAATCCTCTTTATATATTCCATGGTCTAAGGTTCCTACGGTTGTCAGGAATACCCTATTAGGATGGGATATCAAGGCTATGCATCAGCTTTTTGAGTTAAATATTTCCATTTATATGACCTATCTCAACCCTTTTGAGAAATCCCAATTTTTAATAGGTAATCAGCCCAATAAAAGGTTTCTGACTGACTCTCCTCAAACTTGGATTGCGATTTTTACTCGGGCAATTCTATGTTTCCTCTCTCTGTTTTGATTGGAAAATTTGGGGTGAAACCTCGGTGTTTGCTGCAATTGTTTCAAGTTCAAAGAAGCATTAGGTTCTTCCTGCGGAAAGGCAAAGGGTCTGAGGAGACAGGGATACTATTGAGAAAGTTGAGCGAGCTCGCATTTTATCTGGTAACGCAGTTTCTAAAATTTATAAGTATATTTTAGCAAGATTGGATTCTAAGACATCCCCTGTCCCCCCTTACTGGGAAATAAATTTGTCTATGGGATGGACGGAGGCGATTTGGGAGAAAATCTGGGTTGATATCTATTCTTGTATTAAACAAGATAGATTGAGAGATACCCAGTTTAAATTATTGCACAGTCTTTATTATTCCCCCGCCAAACTTTCCCGGTTAAATAGACAGTATTCCCAAGTTTGTAAGGATTGTGGTGACCCCTTAGCTACCACCTTTCATAAAATTTGGTCCTGCCCAAAATAGCTAAGTTGTGGCAGTCGGTCAAACGCTGTCTGGGCCCGTACTGTGATTTATCGGCCTTTTTCAATGTAGATGCTTGTATATTTGGGATGTACGCCCAAATTCCATTCAGCACCCAAAAGTGCCAAATGGCAATGGTAGCTTCAGTTACTAAGTGATTAATTCTTTGTCATTGGCGGGATGACTGGGCCCCCTCATTTAAAGAATGGTGGGATGAATTCCTGAATGCACTGAATGCGGAAAGGTCAGTGTTAACCTTCTTTAATGCATCGGTAAATTTCAAAAGTGTTGGGTAGTCTCCTTCAGAGTTTGGAAGGATAGATATGGTTATTAGTAGAGGATATCTTCCTTTATATTCTTCCTCCATTTCTTTTACTCTCCTTCCTTTCATTTTTCTCATCCCGTTATCCCTTTATTTTTCATCCCTTTATTCACTGCATTAATACCTTTATTTCTTTCCTCATTAATTGGAAGCCGAGGTTATATTGATTTCTGAGTTCCTCTTCTCCCATACAGTGTAGGTTGCTAGCTAATATTATGACTGATTTTAGGGTTAATACGGTATTAGATTTGTATTTCATGTATATTGGATAGCTGCTGGGGGGTTGAGGGTAAGGGTAATGGGTGTATTTTATTGTTTTTTTGTCATATTTCGGTTATGTATCTTGTATGTTGTATGTTGTGTGTTATATTTTTTATCTTTACAATAAAATGCAGTTATTTGCAAAAAAAAAAAAAAAATACGGCACCCGACGCATTACAGAAATCATTTGGATCCCAGCTGCAAAATAACGGTTTGGTCTTTTCTCCTGAAATTTGGAGGGAAGACAGCCAACAGCCCACAGATGTGCCTTTCAGTGGTTTGGTGAAAAAACATCACAGGGAGGCAAAGTTATGGCGCTCTGAACTTTTCTTTTTTTCCCATAGGATAACATTACAGCATTCGCAGCGCCTTTCAGGGCCTGTATCTCAGAAACGGTGTGAGATACAGACTTTTCTTCAGAAAAGATCCAAATTAGCCAGGACAGTTGTAAATAATATGACTTTTAAATTTTTTTTCTACGTTGTACGGTTCCTGAGATATAACGTATTTAGTATTCCAAGTTCTCATTTTCTGCGCCGATACTCATTATTATGCATACATTATTTGTACTCACTGTCTTTCTCTATGCAGGTTTTGGGGAAAACCAGCCTGTGCGCTTACATTACTGTTACTGTTGCCCTTTTCACTTGCGATTCCGTATCCATTTTCACCCCGTTGGCGTCCTGCGCCACCGTATGCGTTATTCTTTGACGTTTTCATTTGCGCTTGCGTTTCTGTTATTTTTGCCATTTCTGTCTACAGTACTGTTTATCTTTCTGTTTTACTTTACATAACCATGCCTCATTGACATTTCTGTTTGCAGGCACCATTTCTATGTGACAACACATCATGTGGCAGACTGTTCCGTCTACGCCACCATGTGCGTTAACCTTTCTGTTCTCATTCGCGCTTGTGTTACCACGTGCACCACTGTTAGCATTTCTGTTTGCGTTGCTGTCCCTGTTAGTATGCCACAAGACATCATGTGGTGGGAGCATGGGGCCCAGAGGGCCCTGCGCTCCCGCCACTGCAATATGCAGCAGGAGTGTGGGCCTCAGAGGGCTCCACGCTCCCGCTGCTGCATTACATTCACTATTTCTCATTAACATTCCCAAAAAGAAGGGAAATTAGAGGCAAAAACTCCATTTAATGCATTATTTAGGGTTGTTCCACAGCGACAAAAGTGAGGAAATTCACTGTAAGGGTTAACCCCCCATGACCCCTACCCACCCCCAACTGGCATTAGGGTGTGCATTGGATCGTGGTCCTAACTCTCACCCATTCTCCTATGCTTCTGCCTTTAACACATGTCATGGGGTGAGAGTTAGGCATGGCGATCCAATGCACACCTACTACCTCCGCGATGCCATCCTTATGTTTTCATTTGCGCTTGCATTTCTGTTACTTTTTTTGCATTTGTGTCTACTGTACTGTTTCTCTTTCTGTTTCACTTTGCGTCACCATGCCCATTGACATTTCCATTTACAGGCACCATGTTACTATGTGACAAGACATCACGTGGCACACCATTCCATCTACGTGACCGTGTTACGTTACCTTTCTGTTCTCATTGGCGCTTAATTACCTTGTCTTGCCACTGTTGCGCTTCTGTTTGCGTTGTTCTTCCTGTTACTATGCCACAAGACATCATGGTGGAGGTGAGGGGTCTTTAGGGCCCCGCTGCCCACTGCTGCATTATGTGCTGGGGCATGGGGCCTATGTGTGTTATCCTTTGCGTTTTTCATTTGCACTTGCGTTTCTGTTATTTTTTGCCATTTGTGTCTACAATACTGTTTCTCTTTCTGTTTCACTTTGTGTCACCATGCCCATTGACATTTCCATTTACAGGCACCATGTTACTATGTGACAACACATCACATGGCACACCGTTCCCGTCTACACCGTGTGCGTTACCCTTTCTGTTCTCATTCGTGCTTGTGTTACCATGTGTGCCACTGTTAGCATTTCTGTTTGCATTGCTGCTCCTGTTACTATGCCACAAGACATCATGTGTGGAGAGCAGGGCCCTTGTGCCCAAGGCTCCCGCTGCAGCATTACATTCACTATTTCTCATTATCATTCTCAAAAAGAGGAAATTAGAGGCAAAAACTCCATTTAATGCATTAGTTGGGTTGTTCCACAGCGACAAAAGTGATACTTGTTAGGTTGAAAACCTAACTCCGAATTCACCCCCCAGCACCACACACAGACACAGACACACACACACATTCAAGTATGGGGAGGACCAAGTCAACACAACCAATGACAGACATCCAGCAGCAGGTGACAGAAATAACAAACAATTGTCTAAATGTACTACAAGACATCCCCACCCACCTGACCAGGTACTACATGCTCAGTGGAGATCAACAGCAAAACTGAGGCCATGTACACCAAGCGTACACATCCTGATTGCAGCTGCACCTAGCTTACCACATTAGTAGTTGCATGGCCTTACCTACCGATGCTCCACACTACAGCACAACTGGTACTGTGCCGTTATTCAATATAAATGCTGAAGGTGCATGATGACAGTTGTAGAAAGGTTTTAACACTAGTGAGTATACATTAATTAAGAGAAGCACATAAATTAACTACAAGACACTAGCATGCTCAAGATAAAAGTAGTGATACATTTAGTAGGTGATATACATAGTAGTACATTTACTGCAATGGTTTACTCAACATAGAGAGGCTGATGTAAACGTATGGAAAAGCATTGCCTGTTCAACGCTGTGAAATTCCTACTGCCAGTATCACATGCATTCTTATTGATGAAGGTGTACTGCTGATGTACATTTTATTTTTATTTAGTTTTTGTTGACCGGGTAAGTGCACTAGACAAATCCTGCCTATTTTCAGGCACGACCCGGGGGAGGGGAATACAGATGAATGCCAACTGACCTTGAACCATATTAAGCTGTTGGTGGTATTTTTTTTTTTTTTTTTAGTGAATGAAGGAAATTTGGCCAGGACACCGGGGAAATTCCCCTACTCTTTTCGATAAGTGCCATGGGATCTTTAACATCCACCTGAACTACCACCAATCCAGGCAGATGGGACCTCTGTTTAAAGTCTCATCCGAAAGACGGCACCTCAGAAATGCAGCACCCCTCTCATACTAAAGATGCAGTAAGTATTCTTTGTAAGAAACATTGTAATTGCATGGATTAGGCCAAGCAACTTCTAAATATCATAGCACTACTGAGCCAACAATGATGTACCTGTATCGGAGATGTATATAGGATAGATTTTCCTGTAGGCACTTACTGAGTATGTTGTACCTGATAAAGACAATCTCATTGCATCTGTGATGACTAACTTATTCAAATAGTAATACATTTACTATTGTTGCAATGAGTGATCTATGCCACTTATGGACACAGTGTGATTTTTTTAACAGTTGTTTCATACTCAGGCTGTATGCCTACTGTTTGGGTTTGCCACACTTCTGTCACTGATGCTATCAAAGTGATAACTATGTTAATTGTGGTACAACAGAAATCAAGTAGGTATGGTGTAGATATAAACAGAATGTCTTTTAGTATTGATTTAACTCATAATGGGGTAAGTGTACTAGGACAGCAGGGTTATCCTCTATCACTGACTCTGTCAGTTATAAGCACACTAGGGTTTGATGACTGTAATGATCAAGTTACACTGTTCATCTTCATGAGTTCATATTCACAGCCATTCTCCAGTAACTAGACAGTGTATGGTGTAACTGGGTGGGACACTGTGTTGCAAAGCTGCTGCAGTGCCTAGCAGAGGGGAGAGTATTTACTCATAAAGACAATTAAGCAATAAGGCATGACAAACAGTTATGTTAAATGGTCTGTTAATCACCCTGTAGGGGTTTAATGTTGAATGAGGCATAGCCGAGTGCCACATGTCGCTAGACAGTGATAAACTGACCATTAACATAATACCTGGGAGTGGCTTATTGCTATCATAATAAACCTATTTTTTTAAACAACATTAAACCATGTTCATCATATGGTTAGGCTCTACATGTATGTTAATAAAAACTAAACATAAGGCTGTTACAATGTTTACAGTCAATTAGAAACTGCATTTCTCAAACCCTTGTTATAATCAGAGATATTATACCTGTACAACTCCTTGGTTTTGCTGAACTCTATTGCTCAGGTGGCCCACCACAAGTGGTGTGGTCTGGTGTGGGGCATCGGTAGGTAAGGCCATGCAACTACTAAGTGTGGTACGTTGTGTGCAGCTGCAATCAGGGATGTGTATGTTTGGTGTACATGGCCTCAGTTTTGCTGTTGATCTCCACTGAGCATGCAGTACCTGGTCAGGTGGGTGGGGATGTCTTGTAGTGCATTTAGACAATTGTTTGTTATTTCTGTCACCTGCTGCTGGATGTCTGTCATTGGTTGTGTTGACTTGGTCCTCCCCCATACTTGAATGTGTGTATGTGTCTGTGTGTGTGTGGTGCTGGGGGAAGTGAATTCGGAGTTAGGGTTTTCAACCCTAACAGCGAATTTCCTCACTTTTGTCGCTGTGGAACAACCCTAACTAATGCATTAAATGGAGTTTTCTGCCTCTAATATATATATATATATATATATATATATAATATATATATATATATATATATATATATATATATATATATATATATATATATATATATATATATATATATATAAACAAAGGTCTTAATGAGTCATACAAAGAATAACATAATACCCTCCCCACAATATAAGGAACTTATAAAACAACCAATTTAAAACATGAAGATTCCCACTGAATAACACTGGAAGTTGAAGAAGCCATACAGTTAAGCAAATAAATTGCACGAACGATGCCCAGCATTAGAAAACTGTTAAGCCTTAATACTAGGGCAATTAATGCTCATGCGGTATGTGATATCTTACATGTTTAAAATGTATTTAATATTTATAAGTAGTTTTGCAATGTTGTATGTCTTTGACAAATTTTCTCCTTAGACTGTTAACCAGGTTATGTACTTTCATAAGGTGTCCCTGGAAAATGAGTGTACTTTTGTATTCAATGGGATTTTGTCTACCTTGTTCATTTATAAATAAATAAAATCATTACTACTACTTCTCTACACATCTAAGCTTATTTACTTATGGAATGGGGTGAGCATTAAGTTTGACAACCCCGAGGTACACCCTACGCCTGATTTGTGAAGACTCAGAAGAGGTGAAACCATATTGTTTTTACCTGTTGCTGCCTGCAGGATAAGGATGGGGTGTTAGGGTAGGGAATCCTAATACCACATTTCCCTACTTTTGTCTCTTTAACCCTAACTGCTGCACTGACAACATTTTTTGAATGAATATATAAAGTGGTGTCCCCCAGGATGAAATGCAATTCTGCAACATTCTGCAGCACTCTGCAGAATACTGCAGAATATCTACTGAATAAAGCAATGTAATTTCAATGGTAATTAGTCCCCTTTGTCATTCAGGAAATGTGACAATGCCTGAATGAAGTGGATGCCACAGTTTCCTGCATGACAAAGCAGACTAATTGCCATTGACATTACATTGCTTCATTCAGTAGGTCTGCTGCAGCATACTGCAGAGTGCATTAAAAGTGTATTTCATCCAGGGGGATACCACTGTATATGCATGTACCCATATTTATCTTGCAAAATACCATTAGTGTATCAATAGGGGTTAAGGGCTCCATAGCCACAAAAAGAGGAAAATGTGGCATTATGTTTTTTCATCACTAATGCCCATTCTTCTATTTCAGCCCATAGCATCATGACTCATATCCAAGCAACAGGTCCAGGGCCATGCTCCACAGGTCTACTGTATCTACTGGTGTGAGGCACTGCCCCATGGGTTTGCTGCTTAAAGCTACAGGTGTAGGTGTGCCACCAACAAATTTGCTGCTCCATGTAGGGCCTGCAGGATGAGCTCTAAGTTTCTTCATGTGGGGCCACTTGGGCCCTATGTGAAGAACAAGATCTTCTTACACCTTTATTTGCACAGAGCCCAAGGGTGCTGCATGATGCACCAGTCTCAGTTTTCTTCACACAGGTCCCTGCTTAAACCACAAGATGAGTGATAAGATTCTTTGCACTGGGCTGTGTCCTGCACAGTACAGGCTATCAGTCACAGGTTTCTTTATGCAGGGCCCTTTGGGCCCCTTGCATAAAGCCAGACATTACTCATTACTATCTTCTTGCAAGGCCCTGTAGTCCTACCCAAAGAGTGAGAACATTCACAACTGTCTATGCACAGGGCCCCGGACCTGTAACTTGAAGGAGCAGGCCCACGGGGCATTTAAAAAAAATGAAAAAGCAGTCCACACATATCCAAACTTTAAAACTTAAATAACTTAAAACACAGAAACACAGAATTTTACTGCAGATAAGGACCACTTAGCTCACCCAGTCTGCCTTTTTTTCCCTATCTAAAGTATCACTGCAGACCCTAATCAGTCTCAGGCTCTTTCTCCCTACCCCACTTGCTTTCAGCTAAGATTCCCTTATGCCAATTCCATTCATTGTTGAACCCCACTACTGTTTTCACCTCATTACCGCTGCTGGAAGGATGTTCCAGGAATCCACCACTATTTCTATGGAGATGTATTTCATCTCATCTCTTCTTAATCCCCCCCTAGTTTCATAGCATGTCCCCTTGTGTTTGAATTCCTTTTTTCTGAAATACTTAAAGCCTGTACCATATTTACACCTGTGAGGTATTTAAAGGTCTCTATCATCCTCCCATCTCTCTTCCAGGGTGCACATATTGAGATCCTTTAGTCTCTCATCATTGGGCTTTTGTGCAGACCCTATATTATTTTAATTGCTCTCCTCTGGACAGCCTCCACTTTGTCTACATCCTATCAGAGATGCAATTTCCAGAACTGGACACAGTACTTAAGATGGGGCCTTACCAGTGATCTATACAGTGGCAACACCATCTCCCTCTTTCTGTTAGTGATCTGATCTCTCTCCCTATACAACCCAACATTCTACTAGCACCCCCAAATTGCCTTGTTGCACTCCCTGGCCACCTTTAGGTCATCTAATGTGATTTCCTCCAGGTCACTTTCCTGCTTGATAGTCATCAGTACCATTCAACCCATTTTGTACTCTGCCCCAGTTTTCTGTCCCTAAGTTCATTATTTTGCACTTTTCCCAACTGCCATACCCTTGACCACTCCTTGAGTTTTATCAGGTCTCTGCTCATCCTTTTCATTCACCCCCCAGAGTGTCCATGCTGTTGGTGTTCGGTGTTATATACAAAGAGGCAGATCTTCCCTTCAAGCTCCTCTGCAATGTCACTTATAAAGACATTAAAGAGGACTGGACCCAGCACTGACCCCTGAAGCACCCCACTGGTCACCCTCCCTTCTTCAGCATGAACTTCGTTTATCACTACCCTCTGATGCATAACCCCCAACCAATTTCTTACCCAGTTTACCACCTTTAGACCCTCTCCTAAGCTACCCATCTTGCTTCCTAGTCTCCTATGTGGAATGGTGTCAAAAACATTATTGAAATCTAGGTAGGCCATGTCCATCACTCCACACTGATCTAATTCCTTGGTCACCCAGTCAAAGAAATCTGTCAGATTCATTTTAAATGCCCAGTCCCCATTAATCCATGCTGCTTTGGGTCTTGTAACACATTGGATTCAAGATATTTCACAGTCCTTTCCTTCTGCACTGTTTCCATTAACTTTCCTACTACCGATGTCAGCTGACTGGCTTTTAATTGCCAGCCTCCTCCATGCTACAACTTTTGTGAAGTGGGACTACATCTGCCCTCTTCACATTCTCCAGAGCGACTCCTGGTCCTAGTGATCTGTTTAAATAGGACTGCCAGAGGTGCAGCCAGTACCTCTCTGAGCTCATTGAGTAAGACTGGATGCACCCTGTGTGGCCTCATTGCTTTGTCCATTTTCAGATTAGCAAGTCTCATCAGGACTCTCTCCTCCAAAAAAGGACTAGTGTTTCCCCCCTCACCCACAAAAGCTGCTGTTACTTTTTTGTGGCCCTCACCTTCTCCTTCCTCTGTGAACACTGGGGAGAAATATTTGATCAGAATGTTTGCCTTTTCCTGCTCCCTCTGTGCACATTCCACTTTTTCCCTTTTTAATCTTACAACCCCTGCCCTGGGTCTTCCCTTTTTTCACTTATGTTCCTAAAAAAATGTTTTGTCCCCTTTTGTTACTTCCTGTGCTAGTTTCTCTTCAGTTTATGCCTTCATGCTCCTTACTTCTTTCCCTGCTTCCCTCTGTTTCCTCTGATACACCTCACTATCTTCCTCCCTCTGCATCTCTTTACATCTTCTGAATGCTACTGTTTTAGCCATTACCTTTTCTGCCACTTCTTTTGAGAACCACAGACATCTCTTTTTCCTCTTGCTTTTGCTCACTTGCTTGATGCAGAGCTATGTTGTTTTCACTATGCCCCTTTTAGCCTCACCCACTGTTCCTCCACCCTGATGGTCATCCCCACCTGCCATGCCATTCCTGAGGCATTCACCCATCTTCATAAAATCTGCCCTCATTAAGTTCAGGACTCTTGCCCTTGTGTGATTTGATTCCATAGCTGTCTTTATATTAAACCATGCTGTATGGTGATCACTGATCCCCACATGGCCTCCAACATTGATGTCTGCAACACTGTCCCTGTACGTGAGTTCCAGGTTGAGTAGTGCCCCATTACAAGTGGATCCACTAATTAGCTACCTGAGGAATGGCCCCTGCAGCAAGTCCTGGAAGTTCCTTCTTCTACCTGAAGCCACAGCTGGGAGGCTCCAATCTACATCTAACAGATTGAAGTCCCCCACCAGCAACATCTCTCCCCTTTTCTGCCATATTGCCAGTGGCTTCCACCAGTACATTAACAAACTCCTCCCCTATGATGGAGGTCTGTAGATCACACCAGTGTGAATAATGGCACTGTTCTTTGTCTCCAGGGTGACCCACAGTAATGCTGCCCCCTTGTATTCCCTATATCTCCATTGCTTTTATGCTTTCCCTCAGATAAAGCATCACACCCCTCTTTTCCTTCCTACCCCGTCTTTTCTGAACAGATTATAGTCTGGTATGGCCATATCCCAGTCATGGGTTTCAGTGAACCATGACTCAGAAAGGCTATAGTATCCAGCTTGGCCTGTGCCATGAAGGCCTCTAGGTCTGAAATCTTATTTCTGTGACTCTAGCATTCACACACATGTCCTTCCAGATTTAATTAGTACTCTGCTATTACCACCTTTTTTTGATTTTTGCCCTTTTCTTCCCTGTCTTTTTAATGCTCCTGTTCCAATCCCCCTTCATTTCTGTCACTTTGCTTTATTTTTATTTGCACTCTGTGGGGTTCTTCTCCCCTCTTGTTCTCCCTACTCTCTATTCCAGCCTTTGGGGGTGGCAGTTTCTGCCTCCATGATTTCTTCCACCTCTCCCCTTGACTAGTTTAAATGTTCATCAAAGTAACATTTACACCATCCACCAATGACTGTGGCTCTCCTCCAGGACTGATGCAGCCTGTTACCCCATATAGGCCCGTATCTGTCCATTTGGATTCCCAGTCCCCAGTGTAGCTGAACCCCTCCTCTGTGCACCATTCATTCAACCATTAGTTGAAGCTCTTGGTGTGGAGATCCTTCTCCTACCCCCGTTGTAGGCAGGCAGCACCTCAGAGAAAGCCACTGAGCACGTTAGCTGTCTAAGCCCACTCCCCAGCTCTCTAAACTCCCCTTGCACCACTGTCCAAGCCCTATCCCTAGTCAGGTTATTGGTCCTCAGCTGGATAATGACATCCAGCTCCCCTTCTGTCCTGCTGCCCTAGTGATCCCCAGGATCTGCTTCCCATTTCTCTGGGCTGTGGTGCCTCATAGGCACCTGAGCTTCCTCTCTGTCCTTTTCCTATGCCCAAATATATCCCCCTGACTATCAAGCCCCCCCACCTGAAGATGCTTACTTCTTCTCTGGGGTCCTTTCCCACCCTCCTTGGTGCCATCAGTATGAGGACCCCCTCATACTTCTGGGCCACTACCACAGATGGCTCCTCCTGGCAGTGTCACCATGCCAGAGTGGTGTAGTAATTTTGTAGCGGTACCAGTTAAGACTGTGCCCGCGACCCACCCATCCAGACCTCACCATAGTCAAGCAGTTCCTCCTCTCTTGCATCCTCTGAGGCAACAGTGGCAGACCTGGTGGCCCCTGGGTAGGGAGAAGGTCCACCAAAACCTAATCAACTCAGCCAGGAGTCAAGCAATCTCCTCCCTCGTCCAGAGAGGTGCATGCAGATGGGCAGCACAGCAGTCTTGAGAAGGTTTCCTTAAAAACTGCCACACCACAGTGACTATACTGCATAACTCCTAGTATTCCCAATTTCTACTCTCCCTGTGTTACTTGGAGATACTTATGTACCATTACTGTTGATAGGGCATTTCTAATTTATCCCCTTATGCAGTTTGTTATACCGCTTTATACCCCTACCCTAGATAGGGTAGTACTTCTTTTCCCAGGTTTTGCCTACCATTTTGTTTTCATCCATTCCTTGTGCACCTTTTATTTCAATAAGGTGCTTTTAGTTTTACCCTTTTTATTGTTTGTTATACCCCTTTGTATACCTAACCTAGATAGAGTGTTTCTCCTATTCACTGTTTTGGCCTGTCCTTTATCGTCCACCTGTCCTGGCAGTGAATGCAGCAACAGGAATGTATAGGCACAAGAGTCCCCCATTTCCTACTTCCTCCTACTGATGCCTAAGATGTCAGCCTTACTTCTGTTCCACTCCTGTACTGTTCCACTCACATGCTGTGACACAAGCATGTGTGGGGCACATTAGGAGTGGCCTAAATTTAAAACCCCTGGACTGCTTCCTGCCTCTTCCCGATGGGCAGACTCTAGAGCTGGGCAAACGTTGCAAATTCCACTTTCACTGAATTCTTCATGAATTTTCATAAATTTCATGACATTTTCCAAACTTCCACCATTGGCGAGATCAAAATCTTCCGAATGCATTTGATGGATTTTCATCCTGTTCAGTGGAAGTTTTTTTGGCTGAACTGTGGAATGATAGTTCTGAGGAATTTTTTTCTGCAGTTTAATGTATTATTCCACAATGTATGTAATTATTCTGCAGTTCAGTGATCAGTTCTACAGAATTTCTTTCTGTAGAATAATTCATTGATCCCCAATTCATACATTTATTCCGCAGTTCAGCGACTCACTAAACTGTGGAATGAATGTATGAATTGTGAATTAATGTATTAAACTGTGGAAAACATATTCCACAGAACTGACCAGTGACAGTGGTCAGTTCTGCAGCACTTTTGTCTGCAGTTTAATATAATACATCACAATTCATACATTTATTCTGCCATTCTAATTTGGAATTTCCATGAAAGTTGCCAAAGAGCATTCTGAAATTTCATGAAAGCAAAATTCCAACTTTCACCAAAATTCTGCTGGCAGAAATTTAATTTCATACAGCCCTAGCAGACTCTGGTCATATGGTGTGAAATTTTATTTTCACTGCCATGGCAAGTCCTTGGATCTAACTCTAACCAGCTAGTAAGTTTTATAATTTAACTCTGCCCACAGTAGTTTTTTTCTGTGGCCATCAGCAAAACAGGTGACTAAAACTGGGTGTATTCTATGCAATTTCACTCATTAATAATTTTAAATTACTAAACCAATGTTCACTAAACACACCAAACATTTGCTTCTCAGACTGAAATGGAGCACACCCCATTTTGCAGTCTTATTAGCTCAGATTGTTGATTTATAGCTACCAGTAAACCCTAACAAACAGGTGCTACTATTCATTGAAAAAAACCTTTTTTAGAGTTCAAGTTAATGCCACAAAAGTGGGGAAATGTGGCATTAAGGTTTTCTACCCTAAACCCCCCTTCCCCACCCTTCAAGCAGCAAAAAGAAAAGCATTATGGTTTTGGGTCTCTGGAGCCTTTGCAAATTGGTGGTGGGATCTTCCATAGGGTTGTCAGCCCTAATGTTCACCCCTTTCCCAACCCCTAGCCTCCTGTCCAAAGCACAAGGTACAGCTCCGAGCCAGTGCCACATACTGATACACTCCTGAAACATAGAGAAGTATGTCTCGCCACATGTTGTCAATACAATGTATTGAAACTTTCTTGTGGGTCCTGCCTGAACAAAGGCGATCACATCTTACCTTTTTTCCACAGGCAACAGGGTGGGTATTAGGGTTGACAACCCCAAGGAAGACCCCTCCACTGATTCACCAAACTCCAGAGATGCAAAACCTTAATGTTTTTTCTTCTTGCTGCTTGAAGAGTAGGATTGGGGAGTTAGGGTTGGAAGCCCTAATGCCACTTTTTCCTACTTTTCTGGCATTAACGTGAACCCTAACTGGTGCAGTAACAACATTTTTTTTGTAAAAAGGAATTTCCTATCTTTCTGAGACAGTGGAATTGTATCCTCTCATGGAGACATACAGATGTGCAGGGCCCAAGGGAAGAAAGGGAAGACTCCATCCAGCTGTACAAGTGCAGGATCCTTGCATGCCCTGCAGTTCAAAGCAGTGATGGATGCCATTAATTCCTGGGGCTGTCCGGTGGACTGTTGAATTGCAGGGCTCTATGTTCTCTGCATATCCATGTAGTTGCAGACATAGATGCACAGGGAAAGAGTTCATCTGTCAGCCAATGCACAGGGCCCTCTGTCACCCACAGGTACAGATGTGCAGGGCCTATGCCAAGAGAACAGTTATTTTCAATATATGCACAATCAAATTGTATGTTGAGAAACCATTTAAATCAAGAAACCAAAAAATATGATGCACAATCAAATTTTAAGTCAAGCAACCAATTTCTGCCACTAAATGAAAAATCATAATGTGCAATCAAATTTCATGCTAAGCTGACCTGTTGGCTCAGTGGTAGTATTACCATGCCCAACACTGGTGACCTGGGTTTGGGAATGACCTTGTGTTGATGAGGCTGGCTGGGGGGAGCTGGGTGGAGCAACCTTATTGATGCTCACCTCCTCTGGAGGGAGGATTTCTGGGATGGCATCTGCATGCACCATTTGCTGCACTGCCGGTAGAAGCACAAGCAGAACAGCATCTGCTCGAAGTTGAGCACCAAGAGGGGAGGGTGCTGTTAGGTTCTTGATGGCAGCCTGAATGCTTCATGCCATTGCCCTCAGGAAGTGGGACACATTAAAGAGGGGAAAAATGGGAACCTCAGTGGCTGTGTGAAGCAGAGATCCTGGTATGCTAGAATGAAATCATGAATGGCTGGTGAATCCCAGTAACAAGGACCCCAGGGGTGAGGCACCAAAGCAAACCCTACTGGGGTGCTGTCTGAGGTGTTATGCCTGGGTCCCACACCCCTTACACACTCATGCACACACCAATGACAGATGATTTCATCATTACTGTGATATCACTTTATTGCACTAACACGTAGTAATAGGTACTCACCATACAAGCGTGGATACTAGGGATTATGCTTGCTATTGTTTACACTGTATCATATACACTCATTTTACAGTGTTATTTACTTATTTTCCATTATATCATAAATATTAATTAGCTTACAGTTTCATTATACCTGCTGTGCTTATGTTTTACTATCATGCATTTGCTTATATTATATTTATTTATTTAAAAGTTGATAACCAGGAAAGGCACCATGAGCCGATGCTCGTTTCTAGGTGCGACCCGGGGGAGGTGGTTATGGATAACAACAAATAAAACAAAATAACAGGCAGTGACAAGAAAGTACAGTAAAAAGAAAGCTAGGAACTATGTACAGTCATATGTGGATGAACTATATATTTAGAATTATGGATATTATATGTGCATTCACCGATATTCTATCATAATCATGTATTCATATGTATGTGCTTTGAGCTTGCTGTCATAATAATATAATTTTACCAAAGTATCATTCCACATGTATTTCTGTATACGTTGCATTTCCCTTGTCTTTAGTTCACAGCTGACAATGCCTTTTCATTGTTCTGAGTTTCTTGCTAACTCTACATTTCCTGTATAAGTTACACCCAAGGGAGACTCCTTATTTATACTTTTTGGTCAATAACGCTTGTTTACTGTATCTAGAATGTAGCCATTATCTGTAGTTTATAATTGCTTACACAGCCAGCCCCTCAGAGCGAGAGATAGAGAGAGAGACTACGCCCAAGGGCTGGGGGAAAACTAAATCCCTTGTGACTGCTTTACTTCACTTGTAATGGTGCGAGTATTTATAATAAACTGTTTTTATTACATTCTACTTATTGTTATGTTCTTTGTCCAGTATTACCATACAAGAACCTGACATGTGATCTTTTCACTCATAACACTTTGGTGACCACTAGGTTAATGGTTTTGTCTGGCAAAGAATAACACTCATTTTACTTTGTGATTTGAGGTCTGGGATGAGAATTTCCCCAGAGGCAAGTAGTAACGTGCTTGCCAGCTATGAACTCAGTTGAAGTTACATGGACTGCTGTTCCCCTTCCAGGTTAAATTCTGCAGTGAGGGACTCCATGTTGACTGACTGCTGCTCATTGTGTTGTGTACACCTTCTTCATGGGGGTACACATAAGCAATCTGTCTGTGTTTACGTAACTGCTGTGGATGCATACTCAGCAGTGAACATATGAAGAAGCCAGCAGAAAAAGGCCATTTGGTCTATCAAGTCTGCTCATATTGCAGGATCCACTGCTTGAGCTAATGTCCCTGCCCTCCCTCCCCACTCCTCCCATCCTCCCTACCCATGATTCTTACCTTCCCCATGCCTATCCCAGACTCTCTTGAAGCTGCCCACTGTCTTCAGTGAGATGACATCTTCCAACAGTGCATTTCAAGTGTCCACCAACCTCTCTGTGAAGAAGAGCTTCCTAACCTCCCCCCTAAACCTCCCACCCTCCAGCTTAAGAGTGTGCCACTTGTGATATGGTTGCTACTCAGCTTAAATAGACTCTCCTTATCAACCTTATTTATCCCTTTCAAATACTTGAATGTCCCAATCATGTCCCCCCTCTCTCTCTCTCTCTCTTTCTCCTGTCTTCAAGGGAGTACATGTTCAGTGCCCTCAACCTCTTCTCATATGTCTTGCCCTGCTGACCGGCTATCATCTTTGTAGCCCTCCTCTGTACCTTCTTCAGCAGATTAATGTCCTTTTTGAGGTGTGGGCACCAGCACTGAACTCTATACTCTAGATGTGGCCTTACCAGTGACCTGTACAAGGGCAGTATAACCTCCTCTCTCCTACTACTGATCCCCCAGCTATGCATCTCAACATCTTGTTTGCCTTTGCTGCTGCTTTCTTGCACTGTGTGGAGTATTTCAGGTCACTAGAGATCATCACTCCCATGTCCTTTTCCTCCTCTGATGCAGATATTCAGATTCCACCCAGGTAATACTCTGTCCTGGGATTCTTGGCTCCAATATGCATAACTCTGCATTTATTGGCATTGAGGCCAAGCTGCCAAGTCCTGGACCACCTCCCCAGCTTTTCCAGATCTTCCTGTAGGTCCCGTATCCCTTCAGCTGTATCCACTCTCCCACAGAGCTTGGTGTCATCTGTGAATAGACACATTTTGCCTTTAATGCCATCCCCAATGTCATTGATGAAGACATTGAACACACCAGTCCCAGCACAGAGCCCTGTGGGACCCCACTGGTTACCTCTCTGGTGCCAGATAACTCTCCCCCACCACCACCCTCTGGGTTCTGTCCCTTAGCTAGTTTTCCACCCATCTGACCATCTTTTCCCCAACTCCAAGATCCACCAACTTCCTGATCAGCCTTTTGTGGGGCACAGAGTCAAAGTCCTTGCTGAAATCAATATACAGGATGTCTACCACTTGGCCCCTGTCTTAGTGACACAGTCAAAGAAGTCTATCAGATTTGTTTGCCATGCTCTCCCCCCATGAACCCATTCTGCATGTCATCCTGGAGACCATGTTCCTCAAGATATTCCACCAGCCTTTGCTTTAGTATAGTCTCTGTGAGCTTACTCACAATGGAGGTCAGACTGACTTGTCTGTATTTCTCTGGATCATCCTTGGGACCACTTTTGTGAAGGGGCACTTCATGTGCTGTTCTCCAGTCCTGTTGTACCTTGCTTGACTCTGGTGAACTATTAAATGGATCTGCTAGCAGCCCTGCCAGTTCCTCAGCCAGTTCCTCAAATACCTTTGTGTAACCCCCTTGTTACCCGGGGTTACTAGAATCTCAGTAAGACCTAGTGGTAGGCAGCCTGTGAAACTCCAGTTAAATGGGTTTTACACTGTCTCACTATGTTCTCAGTCTCAGCTGAGACTGAGAGATGACATCACCAATAGTACTGTTGAAGCTGCATAAGCCACATTGGAATCTGCAGCAGAGGGAGTGAGATAGAACGTTGGGAGTTTTCAAAGTCAGTCTTCTGCTTGCCTTCAAGCAGAAAGGGAGTTCCTGTTTACCCTCTGCAAGAGAAGGAGTGAGAAGCCAGTCTCAAGTGGTGGAGACCGCTGTCCAAGTCTCAGTGCCCCCTCCCTCCGGGGGGGGGGGGAGATAGTGAAGTATCCCCATGTAGATTCCAGGGGCAATCCCCTAATTTCTGCCTATTACAGTTTCAGTTTGTGCTTGAAAAGTGGAAAGAGTTGTACTTGCCTGTGGAGCAACTGCAACAGAGTTTGCTCTAATATGAGAGGGCAAAAAAATGTGTTTCTTCAGCCTGGGAAATGTGAAGAAATCTGTGATTTGAACTACTATTTGGGAGGCCTATAGTACTAAGACAAACAAATGGAGTAGTGTCAAAAGCTAAAGTGCTGTGTGAATTCAAGTAATATTGTAGAGGGGTTGCGACAGTTCATCCACTGTTTAATCTACATTTTGAAGTTTCAGTTTGTCCAGAGAAATGGCCAGGTATGGGCTGTGGGAGCTGGAGGTGGGAACACCCCCCATCTTTAGTAACCAGGTCCACCTCTATGGATTTCTGCTCTGATTGCTACTTGCCTCATGTGCTTGGCCAGTGGTGAGAGAAGTACCCAGACATGGTTCGCAAATGGGAAAATCTCTCCAGGGGTCACAGACTCTAGGTGGTGTGGGGAGCCACAACAAGTAAAAAGGGTTCATTCTTCCAGTGGACCGTCAGTCAAGTATGGGAGTCAGAAGAAGCAAATGGAAAAATCTCTTTAGGGGTCACAGACTCTAAGTGGTGTGGGGAGCCACAACAAGTAAAATGGGTGCATTCTTCCAATGGACCATCAGTCAAGTGGCCATCGGGGAGCCGGGCCAGTCAGGCTGTGTACCCAAAGCTCATGCAAGTCTGGGCTGTGTGCCTGGTGGGTCCAGAGCCTGAAAATGGTAGAAATGGTTCATTCTTCCAGTGGACTGAGTTGTGGTCTCTAATCTGCATTATCAATAAGCGTAGCCCCATGGGGGTCCATCTATGCTTTGTTGTGTTCAGCTAGTTGTGAATAAAAGTCACACTGAAAAATCCCATTCCTGGTTCTGGACATTACAGTTATTGCTTTCTGTGTTCAGATTTACTTGGGTGCCCCTGTGCAGAGTAGCCAAACCTAGGTCCCTTGTGCCGAGTAACCTCATCCTCCCCGAACCCAGGTTCCCACCAGGTATTGCTGCCAGTGCCAACAGCATGCCACTTGTTGTTTTGGCAAAAAGGCAGGGTTGGGGGTTACATTTGGATGTACTCTGTCTGGGCCTGGTGATTTATCCACTTTCAATGCCAGTAGACAATCCCTCACTCTATCCTCCTTTATCACTATGTCTGTGTTCCCCTCCCCTCGCTCCTCTTTTTCCTCCTGAAGGCACTGGTCCGTCCTTCTCCCTGGTGAAGACAGAATAGAAGTATTCATTTAGTATCTCTGCTTTTCCTCCATTATCCTCCACCCACTCCACACCTTTCTTAAGCCTAACAATTCCTTCCTTCTTGTCCCTTTTCTCACTTATATAGTGAAAGAAATCCATCTCCCCTTCTTAATTCCTTAAGCTATTTGAAGCTCTTTCTGTGCCTTTGGTTGCTAGACTTTATTACTTGCCTCACTAGCCAACCCTAGGTAATTTTCCCCATCTACTTCTCTTTTGGTCTTCCTGAATTTTCTTTTTTTTATTGAAAAAATGTTATTAAGATTATAACAATTACAACAATAACACAGTAAGTAATGTGACATAGCATGTTTAAACAGGGGTAATAAACCAGATAACATAATACCTTCCATCTACTCTACAGCTCCCCTCCTCCACCCCAACCTCTCCACCCCTCAGCGAGGTG
Source organism: Neoceratodus forsteri (assembly GCA_016271365.2). Taxonomy (NCBI): domain Eukaryota; kingdom Metazoa; phylum Chordata; order Ceratodontiformes; family Ceratodontidae; genus Neoceratodus; species Neoceratodus forsteri. The sequence goes on along the minus strand of CM028135.1, from coordinate 434,176,500 downwards.
CAAGTACTCCATAAAAGTAATCACATATATAATGTGTAAAATAACCACTGGTTAGGTAATGTCCTTCAGAAATTGTAGAGTCATCCAGGAATAGTGATACAAGGTGATCAAGACAGGTAAAGGGCATACAATTTCCCCTATTTTTTAGTAAATGAGGGTTTATGATGATGGACATTGTCAATTAGTTGTTCTGCATGGAGGGCAACGGATATCTTGTGAAGCCATTTTGAATAGGAATTGGGAGCTTGATCCATCCAATGTCTAAACACTAGTTTTTTGACTGCTAAGGTGATGAGAGCCATATGATATATTCTCTCTTTTACTGTGATTTCAGAAAAGTCACCAATGATGCAGCTAGCAGGGGAAAAAAGGCCTTATAGACCTAGGAGTGGATCTAGTGTCGTTTCGATTTGTTTCCACAGGGGAGATACTTTCTCACAAGACCAAAAGATATGCAGGAGGGAGCCATTCTTCTTACCACATCTGGAGCATATATTCGAGGGAAGGCACCCCATTTTGGTGAGTTTAATTGAAGTGTAATACATGTTGTTTAGAATATGATACAGGGTGAGCCTGTATCGGTCCTGGGTGACATAGACATATAGGTCCTTCCATAGTCGAGGCCAATTCATTTCTAAATCAGGTAAAAGAGTGTCCCACACCTTGGAACCCACTGAAGATGGAGATTGGGGGTTTGTGAGCAGATGCTTATATAAGAAAGAGATTCCATGTTGTCTGCAGGCCGGACCACTTATCTGCTGCAGGAAGTCTCTCAAATGAGAAGGTAGGGGCTGTGGCCCAAACAATTTGACCAAAAGATGCCAAAGTTGGTAAACTTTGAAAATATATGTCAGCAGTAGCCCAAGTTTATCCAGAATCTCTGGGGAGGACAGAATGGAGGTATGGGAGTAAAACTCTGAGACAGCGAATTCCAGAAGCATTGGGAGCCAGGTTCAAGAGCAGAATTCCTTCTATTTTGATGTTTAAATTGGAAAGTATTGGTTGGGAGAAATTGTGGGCTGGAGTCAACTTAAGATGTCCACACATTTGTGAAGAGACTCTTAGCGAGGCCCCAATTGAGGAGGAGTGTAGTGGTTTTGGTATAGCTTTCACCAGGGAGAAAAGAATTGTAGCAGGGTAGAGTTTGTGTGTAGAGAATAGATCAGATTAAATTTGCTGCAAAATAGGGACATAATCCTATTGAAGTAGCAGCTGGGGTAAAGACAACCATTTCCCACATTTGTAAAGGTGGGTAGACCAGTAATATAGCAAGAAATTGGGCAGACGTAACCCTCTGGATTCCTTGGGCTGGCTTAGTTTGAGAAAGGATCTTCTGGCAGCTTTGTCTAACCAAATAAATGAAGTAATAGTTGAGTGAATATGTTTGAAAAAGGATAAGGGTAGCCAAATGTTAAGCATGCTAAAGGGAAAGAAAAGTATAGGGAGGTTATTCATCTTGATAATGTTAATCCTGCCCCACAACGAAAGTGAGAGATTTTTACAACGCGCTAAGTCTTGTTGGATATTACTTCATAGGTCTGAGAGGTTAAGCCTGTGGGATAAAGAAGAGTCAGAAGTAATAAAAAATCCCAAATATTTAATGAACCAGGGAGACCACTTCATACCGAATTTGGTGAAAGCATGACTATGTGTTAGATGATTGAGGGGATGGATTTCCATTTTGTTTAGATTAAGCTTATAATTTGAGTACTCTCCAAAAGTATCAATGATTTCCAGTGCCACTGATAGAGAAGAAGCATGATTGGAGGGATGCAGGAGGATGTCATCCACATAGACCGAGATCTGTGGAACCATGTTACCTACAAGGACACCGATGACTCTGGGAGAAGATTTTAGACTCCTAATTAAGGGCTCTAGATATAGGTTAAAGAAGAAGGGAGAAAGCGGACATCCTTGGTGTGTACCAGTATGAAGGGAAAAGAGAGATGAATTAACTCCATTACAGTGATTTCTAGCAGATGGAGGGGAGTACAGAGTCTGGATCCAATTAATACAATCTTAGGAGAAGCCCATTAGTTGCAAAGTTGACCATAGAAAATCTCAGTCCACCCTGCCGAAGGCTTTCTCTGCATCTAGAGAGATTAATGCTATCGATAGGGGGGAGGTCTTTGCTTCCTGAAGAATATAAGATAGTTTATGAATATGATCTGAAGAAGATCTTCCTGAGACAAATCCCACTAAGGAGATAGGACCAGATCTTCTCAATTTGGGTAGCAAGAATTTTTACGAGAATTTTGATATCACAATTTAACAGTGAGATTGGTTGATAGCTCGATGGGCAGTGAGGGGGTTTGTCTGGTTTGATGAGAAAAATGATGGGGGCTTCAAATAGGAAGGGGTCCAGGGCCTCTCCAGAGAGCATGTAATGATAGAAGCAAAGTAGGATGGGGGCTAGGTCTTTCACAAACAGTTTATAAAAATTCTATGGCAGGCCATCAGGGCATGGAGCCTTGTCCATTGCAAGGGTGTTAATAGCAGATTCTACTTCTTGTAGAGAGAGAGAGAGAGAGAGAGAGGAGCAGATAGGAGAGCTTGTTGTGGGGCTGAGAGACATGGCAGTGCCTTGGAGCTTAAATACATTAATAAATCCACTTTCAGTGGGGAAGAAATGTGCTGACTGTAAAGACAGGAGTAGAACTGTTAAAAATGTTTATGATTTATGGGTTTTAATTGAGCCATCAGGTGCACTGATCAGAAGAACATTTCTGGAGGTTTCAAGTTTTCTAAGACAGATGGCCAACAGATGACCTGCCTTTTCCCCATGTTCTATGTAGTTCACTTGGGTCCTTAATATTTCAAATTCTGCTTTATCCTATAAGATGGAGGAGTATTTGTTTCTCAAGGAAAGCAGGGTTTGCAAGGAGTCGGTAGAGGAGGTGGTGGAGAGAGATTGTTCCAAGATACGAATTTGGGCTAGTAAAGATAAGGCTTCTGCCTCCCTTCGCCATTTACGCATGGAGGCAAGCTGGATGAATTCCCCTCTTAAAAAACACTTCAGAGCACACCATTCATAATCTACTCTCGGAACAGAGTTGAGATTGGAGGCCATGAATGTTTTGAATAAGAGAGGGAATTCTGGATGTAACATATTCCTCCTTGAGGAGCTGAGTATTCAGCCACCAAGATGTATCCCTTTGAAAGCTGGCATCTAATATCACTGAGGCCCAGGCCACTGCATGATCCGATAAGACTATAGGCTCCATTCCTGCATTGCAGAGACCATGCAGGAGAGAGAGTGGCCGATCAAGACATAATCTAATTGGGATGAGGAACGATGAACTGTGGAATAAAAGGAAAAGGTACGAGATGAGGGATTCAATACTCTCCATTGGTCACATAATCCCGTGGCATCAACAAACTTATTTAATGCTCTTTGGGCAACTGACAGAGGTCTGAGGGGGCAGTTAGATTGGCCTAGGTCTTGAGTGGGAGGGAGATTCCAGTCTCCTTCCAAAATTATTGGGAGTGACATATAAGGGGTCAATTTATCAAGTATTTTCCTGAAAATGGCAGGGTCACCGCCCACTGGACCATAGATGATCCCTAGTATTAACTCTGTGTAATCAAGCATACGTTGGAGTAGAGAGTATCTCCCCTGTGGGTCTGCAATAGTCAGGCTCACTTGGAAGGGTACTGAATGATTCACCAGAATGGCAGTTCCCTTGCTAGCAGTCAATGTTCCAGAGGCAAAAACTTGGCAAATTTCTTGCCTACAAAAACCACTGGCTTCCATGGTAAGTAAGTGAGTCTCTGGAATGAATGATATATTGGCATGCAACAGTGAAATGTATTTGTTAATTTGGTATCTCTTAGTGGATTCACGAGCACCTCTAACATTCCTAGTGATAAATATAGTTATTGCACTAACCATGGTCATGGTATAGCAGTATAAACACCAGATACAGTATATGACATTCTCAATATGTACCTAGCACCCTCCCCCCAGACCTTTTCCCCAATGCTTTTGGACATGCTTGCTCCAAACAGGTAACATCCATAATCCAAAACTGCTTAAATGTAGTACTGTTCTAGCTGGGCTATCATAAAAAGACAATACTCTGAGCAGATACACAGTTTGTTGAACAATCATGATTCTGAGAACCCAACCCCCCTCAGATTCCCTAATAAACCTATGTACAGATACTCCCATACCATCTGTCATGTCCCCATAACATATAATACAGCAATCGGCAGTGAACAAACCCATTTTGAGCCTGGATAGCCTCCTCCCACTGTTATTACTCAAATGCAGGTGATGGATCCCCACTGTGCTATTCATCAGATAGTGAATCTGAGCTTCATCCAACAGAATCTGCCCAACAAAAGAGCAGCCCAATAATACCATAGTGTGAGTATAGTCAGAATAACACAATCCGGAGGGCAGTCAGGGTACACTCCCCGACAATCCAGTATGTGAGGCTGGTCATCATGTAACTGCTACAATCCTCTCCCCCAGCAATCCAATATACAAACAGACAAATAAAGCAACCAAATTGAGCAGGTTATGACAAAAACCCTGCTATAAGAGCAAGGTGGTTACTGACCTGTATCCATTATGAAAACATTAAGTGTTGCTTGACCAGTACCTTCAGGTTGAGATTAAGGGCAAAGAGTGGAGTCAGCGGGTTGCCATGGGAATCCAAACAGCTTGAAGTAGTAGGGAACAAGAAAAGCGAGGTGATAGTAAAGTGAGAGCAATAGGAGGTTAGTCCTGGAGAATAGTGGGAAAAAAGTTGAGAGAGGAAGGAAAAAACAAAATCCTGGCTGAGCAGCTAGTGAGCCAAGTGTGTCACATGAACTCCTTCCTGAATTTTCTATAGACCAACCTCTTTTCCCTTACTGTCTTGGCAACCCTGAACCTGATGAGTGCTTTGGCCCTTGTGTTCTTCCCCCCTAAGCCTAACACACTCATCAGTGGCAACCAGTATTCCTTCCTTAATGGTGGACCACTTTAGGTCCACCCCCATATCTGCTCTGATGCTCACCAAATGGCTCCTTAGAACCTCACCCATTTTCCTGAAGTCCTCCCTCCTGAAATCCAAGATTTTGGTCTTAGTCGGGATGCTTTCCCTGCCCATATCCAAATGGAACCACACTGTGCAATGGTCACTTCCCCCCAGTGGCTCCCTGACCATTATTTCCTGTACATGCTCCCCATTTGTGAGCACCAGATCAAGAATTGCCTCATAACAGTTTCAGTTTCCCTTGCATTCTTAGACATGTCAGAAATCTGTGAAGAGTTAAGACTGGATGTTTCAAATTACCTTACCTCCAATGGAGGTTGGTCAGACTTTGCTTTAAATGCCAAGTCTGATAAACATCCTGTGCAGGCTGTCTATACACAGCATTCAGAGACTCAACTTAAAGCCAAAAAGCAATCACTGAAAGACTTGTTAGTTGCAGCTCTCTTTGCTGCTCTGGAAGCTTCCCAAATGAATGTAAAATCTCAAGAGCTAGAAATCAGTGTTTTAGAAAAAGATGTAGACTTACAGGCTGTTGAACATTCCAGACATGAACGTAAGCTGGAGAATGAGCCACAGACATTATGTCAGCAGAATGAGTCACGTTTGCATGGTGCTGCACAGAGCAATACTCAGGAAGTGAATGCTATGAGATTGGGATGTGAGAAAACAGGATTAGACAGAAAGCAGATTTTGCATATGAATGATGTTTTGGCTAATACTAATGAAGTGTTTTGCATGATGAGAATGAGGAGTTAAGACATGAGTTGGATCAGGTATGTGGTGAGTTGGATAGACAGCTTAGGGATCATGCTGAAGTAAGCACCACATGCAGAGCGTTACAGAAAGAGATTGTGAAGGGTGTGCATGTGAACAATGTAAAGGTTACTCATGTGAAATGTAGAGTTAAGATGGCAAAATTGCACCATCAGTGAGAGATTCTTGCTGGACATGTTAAAACTATGAGTGATTTTCAGTACATATCCATTGACATCACCTCTTCAGGGGAGGACTCTGATGATGGGTGCCCCCTGAATGACGTGCAGTAGGCATGCCCATGGCTGAGCCTGCCCATTCACAAAATGGTGGATGCCAACATCATTACATTGGTACGCCATGCCACCCACAAGATGGCAGATGCCCACATCATCACACTGGGACACTGTGCCATTCACAAGATGTCACTGCCTATGGTTGTAGTCAAGATGGCTGACAGTGGGATTCGGGAGGATATTCTTCACCTTTATTCCCTCCTGCTATTAGTGCCCTTACAAAGGCAGATAGGACAGAGATCTCAGGTATTATTGATGGGGCTTTGTCCAAATCAGGTATATCTGAAGATCAGAAAACAGCCAATAGGCAATAGAAGATATGCTGAAGCAAGCTAGTCAGCAGGATAACATTGTGAAAGCACTGGCAAATGCTGCAGCAGAGGCTGTTATTAAGGGTATACAAAGCACTCTAAACCCACCATTTCCATGTGGTGCACCAAAGATACAAGCAAACCCCATGCAGGCTGCACATTCAGCCCAACAGTTTGCTGATAGCATAGACAGGATGACGTTCAATAACAGCATGAGCTGTCATCTTGAGAAAGTCCATTCCCACTGTGAGATGCTTAGCCTTCCTACGGAGGGTCATGCCCAGGTACTACGTTTAACTGTTGATCCTGGCCTCTGGTCAAAACTCCCAGAGCGTACCAACCAGTGGTGCTGAGGGTTGAGGTGAAGGATGCCACACTTCGTACCGCACCAGCAACCCATGTTCGGGAATGAGCACGGGCCACTGGGGGATGGCAGGGAAGGAGATGGATTGAGCATCTGATCGATTGCCCTCCATCTTTGGAGAGAGGGGAGATCAGCTGCTGGTGCATGCCTCACCCCTAGTGGAGACTGGGGCTTGGTGACACAGAACCTCACCAATGTGGGGTGGGAGCATGGCAGACACTTGACACGAGAACACACAGGAGCATGTGCGACCTTGTCACAGATGTCATTGCACACCGTGTGCCTACAAGGGGGCACAGAAAATGAAAAAAAAGCTCCCGGCAGGATCATGGGGAAGCTATCAGGCCCCACACTTGGCCAGTCACAGTGCAAAACACTGGATCCTGACTCAGTAGGGGAGGGCCCCCTCCACTAACCCCAATGGGGAGTAAACGCTGGGGGTATAGTGCCGGATGGCGGATGCTGGGGTGACAGAGCAGGGGCTGCCACAGAATGCGAGGGCCAATGGAGCAGGTGTATAAACAATAATAAAAAAAAAACTCCCAGAGCATGTCAGGAGAAATGAAAAGAGAATCCAAATTTTGATGTTGTTTGTTCAGTGATGTTGACTGCACAATACCCTGGTGTAATAAGTGTACGGATGGCATACATCATTAAACAGGGTGCCAAAGAATTACCAGAGAACTACCGTCAGCATTTCTGGAATGCCTACCATACTGGTAAGGGACTGGCTAAAGAGAAAAGTGATACAGATCAGGTGAAGTATAAGGATTTATTCCTCCGTAATATGTTTCCAGACCTCAGAGAGAGAACTGAGTGTGCTGCTTATCCTGATTCAGATGCATTTGAAATGGTTATGATAGTGATAGAAAGGGTCTACCAGGTCTGCCTCCATTCCCTCTCCTCCGGTTCTAAAACCAAGGTTGCTGCCATCCTGCAGACATCCGGAAGTGACACCCACTATGCAGTGGAGCGGGGCACAGAACAGTCAGGTCACATCCGGCAACTATAATAAGAACAATCAGGGCAATCGCAAACCTTGGAGGAATAGTAATAATAAAAAAAACAGGGTAATTGAAATAGAAATTCTAATGCTAATCAGAACAGTAATCAACAAGGCAGCAGGTATTACTGGACTGGACCACCATACTGACAGATTGCTGAGGAAGATGCCAACCTCAGAAAATTACTGGATCAGGTAAGGAATGTGACCAAAACTGATTTAAGACTCAATACCATGGCTGTGCTCTCTTACACATCACAGACTATGGTGGGGGAGGGGGACATAGGTGTTCCAGCTACTGTACCTAGTACCCCTCCAGACCTGTCATTTCCTCCACCTCCTCGTCCTGTTGTTGCTGCTGTGACAACTCAGTCGTGGTTGCACCCATTTCAGGAGCTGGCAGAGGCCTAAGCAGGCTCAGCAAGCAAACAATTTCAGAACCAGTATGAACTGGACCTGAATGCATCACAATGACAATTACAGGCCCCACTCTGCATTGTATCCAACTTGATTGTTGACACATGTGGAAGGCTTTGTGTAGATGCCATGGTTGGGGGTCACCAACTTTTGATGCTGCTCGATACAGGTGCAGCCATGTCAGTACTGCATGATGAAGATCCAGAATCTTTACTCTGGTCTACTGGAAAGGAGACCAGTGCCTAAGGTGTGGATGGTACCACACTGTATACTTATAGGTCCATCTCCCTTCCTGCGGTGGTGAGAAACCTCACCATGAAGTTTACTTTTGACCTAATGACATTATGTCATCATCCCAGTATTTTTGGGAATTGATTTTCTTGCACTACATGACTGTGTAGTGGATCTAGCTAGTAGGCTTGTAATTCAAATTCCAGGACAATACCATGCTGTCATGATATCAAATTCCCATGTGGTGGCTGCTATTTCTAACATCAACACTGAGTATGACATCATAGGCATCTTTAGGGACCATGACTCATACAACAAACTGTAACCTATTCTTGCCAAATACAGGGACGTGTTTGCAACTACCAAACATGAATGTAGTAGGATGTGGACAACCATTGAAATTTCAGAACCAGATCCTGTCAGACGACAATACCCTTTTCCTGAAGAAGTCGTACCATCGTTGAGAGAGAGTATTAAGTAGTCTCTTCTCCAGTAGGGTGAGATCAGACCATGTGTTTCAACTGTGAACTCCCCCATTTGGTCTGTGGGGAAGGAAAATGATTCTTGGAGACTCACAATTGATTATAGGAAACTTAATCAAGTTGACCCTTGCTGTGCCCCAACTGTACAACTGTACAATTTGTGCTTATTTTGTATTCCGTCTTGTACTCTCTCGGGTCGTGCCTGAAAATAGGCAGGATTGATGCCTAGTGCACTTACCCGGTTACCAAAAGCTAATAAATAAATAAATAAACGGTGGCATCAGCACTAGATGTGTTAAGGATGTTAACACCTGACTGTAAATGGTTCCCTGCATTGGATATTTCCGATTGGTTTTGGTCCTTAACACTGGCTCATGAAAGCCAATACAAAATTGCATTCACCTCTGGACCTTTCTCCCCAAGGGGTATCATAACAGCCCCTCTCTCTTTCACTTGCACATGAAAGATGCATTGCAAGGCTTTTCAGTCCCAACCTTCTGCAGTATATGGATGCTTTGCTCCTGACCACTGCCACAAAGGCTGAACACTTAGTTCTCCTTAATGAACTGCTGGCCCTCTTACAGAGGTAGGTCTCAAGTGTAACCCCTCCAAAGCACAGCTGTGCCAAAGGGAGGTTATCTTCTTAGGTCTCTGAATGGCCGAGAATGGCAGGAGACCAGACTTGAAAAAGATTAAAGGACTGCAAGCTTTGCCCCTACCAACCAATCTGGCAACACTTAGACATTTCCTGGGTATGGTAAATTACTCCAGGGACTTCATCTGTGATTTCACTCAAAAGGCTGCACCCCTGTACGAGTTGCTGAAAAAGAATGTCCCATGGACATGAGGTCCAGCACAGAGAAATGCTGTAAACAGTCTGAAACAAGCTCTGGTTTCAGCTCTAGCTTTGGTAAATCCAAATCTGTCATTGCCTTTTCATCTGGAAACAGCTGCATCAGACGTAGCCATGTCAGCTGTTTTGGCTCAAAATGCTAATGGACATGTCAGATCCATTGCCTATGCATCACAGATGCTATCCCCAGTTGAATAGAAGTATAACCTTTGTGAAAGGAATCTTCTGGCCACCTACTGGGCTGTGAAACATTTTATGTACATCATTAGTTATGCTCCTATTGTTCTGCATACCAATCACACACACACACTAATTTCCTTTTGTCAGCAGGGTTAAAGATGGCTCTGTCTCCAATACCAGACTTACACACTGGTCTCTGTTCTTGCAGGATGGTGACATCACAGTATATCCTGCTAAAGTGTTATCTTTACTGGCTAATGTCCTCCTGTATACAGGGGACATACATGACTGTTCACTCCAGCCTCCTGTCCTACCTGAACCAGGACCATTCCTTCCTGTACCACAGGAAGTGCTTGATGACCCTACTCTGTGTCATGTCTTCACTGATGGCTCAGCCTCATATTCTTTTGGAGATCAGGTAGCAAGATTGGGAGTTCTCATCATGGAACCAAGTGGTGACAAAATTCTCATTGCTTGGCATTGTACCCTCATTTCGTCACAGCATGTTGAATTAGTGGCTGTGACCTGTGCTATGGAACTGCTGAAGCAAGGCATAACTGATACAATCATCTTTACAGACTCTGATTGGGTCTGTTCCTCCCTGACTGAATTTTTACCTTTTTGGGAGAAAACAAACTTTACATCTTCTGATGGTACCCCAATAAAACAGAGACTTGTTTGTGTACATTACTACACTGACACAATGGTTTATGTACAAACTTTTTATTCTTAAAGTTCGAGCACACTCCAAGGGTGATCCTTATTATTCTTTCAAAGACCATGCTGACTGTCTTGTGAAAGTCGGTGCTGGAGGAGGGGAGAAGTGAGAAATGAATAACCCCATCATTGCTGATGTATTTATTGCTACTGTGAAAAAGAAACCAAGTACTTTTTTGCCTTTAGATCTAGCATTTGCACAAAAGAAGGACACTCATTTGAGGCAGTGTTCAGATTCCTTAACAAGTGAACCGAGGAAGAACTTCCAGCAGATAGCCCCAACAGAACGGTAAAGAAGACCTTCACTTGTCTAGTGATAACCTACTCATATGGTATTACAACCACAGGAACACTGAAAAATTGTGAGTAGTTCTTGAACAAATGAGGGTGGACTTTATCCATCTAGTACATGACACTCCAACTGGAGGACACCAAGGAATGCAAAAGACTCTAGACAGACTGATGACATTTGGATGGTGGCCGACTATGGCAGAAGATGTAGAGCATTACATCAATAACTGTCTGATCTGCACATAGAACAACCCTACTCCGGCCAAGAAAAATGTCAAACTATCACCCCAGAGGCACTCATGCCCCTGGAACTCCATCCAAATTGAATAAATTTACCCACTGCCAACCACTTGTAGAAGCAACAAGTATGCTCTAGTGGTTACTGACCTGTTTTCAAAATGGGTTGAGGCATTTCCTACAAAGAATAACACTGCAAAAGTCACTGCAAGAGTACTGGTGGAACAACTGTTGACCAGGTCGGGTCTCCCTCTGAAGGTAGACTCTGATCAAGGATCCATCTTTACAGTTGATCTGATGAAGGAAACTCTAACTATGCTAGGGGTTGATCAGAAGTTTCACATTCCATACCACCCTCTATCATCAGGAAAGGTGGAAACAGCGAACAAACAGATTAAGCTCATGGTATCAAATTCATTGAAGAGAACTCCAAGGACTGGGATTCCTTGTTGCCTTTGTTCCTTATGGCAATAAAGGCTACACCCTCAACAAGTACACAATGTACCCCATTTGAAGTCATGATCAGAAGGTCCATGAGATTGCCAAAACCTTTACTTCTGGACTTGAATACCCAACTGCTGATAGACTGTCAGTAGACAACTATGTGAAGAAACTCAAACAGGGATATAGTTCAGGTACACTTGTTTGCTGCATAACATCTGGGCCAAGCCCAATGTCAGGCTAATATACAATTTGACAAAACTGTACATGATATAGATTGGCAGATTGAAGATCATGTAATGGTTCTGAGGTTTGCTCATCCTGCTTATCCTATTGAGAACAAATAGGAAGGACCCTATCCCATTGTGAACATGCTCAGTCCATCAGTCTACCAAGCTAGACTACCACAAAATAAGAAACTCACTGATAAGTGACTACATGCCAATCAGATGAAGATGCACAAATAAGACTGAATATTACTTTTCCTTACCCCACTGGGTGAAATAGTACTGAATTACTGAGCTAACTCTTTTCTTTTAGGTTCAAGAGCAAGATGATTACCTTGTACCTACACCTCCTCCTAGGAGCCTTACCTCTGGCCCTTCCACTCTGCCAGCCTAACCAATGTTTAAGGCAACCAATTTTACCCCTATAACACCATGTTGACATGAATTATCTTGATCTAGCACCCAATCTAGGAGAAGCTAAAGGAGTCCAAATTAAAGTTCCAAAACTGATGGTCACCATTCAGGAGGGGATTTTACTTACTCCACAGACTTGTTTTTTTTCACTGTTTCGAGTTCCAAGTTGGCGTTGCAGCAAGGGCGGTGGTGGACTGTGCCGGGTCTACGAGTGCTGTCAGGCGTTCCTTTGGACTGTCTCACAGTATGCACTGGGGTTGTTGCTTTTTCTGGGGCTGTTGTTTCTTTGCCTGTTATGCCCATTACACCTGTTGCTGTTGGTGCACATGGCTTATTGGGTCTGCTGCCATTCTGCTCCTGTGGTCCTGTGGTCTGCATCTGACAGTTTGCTGTTTGGATGCTGTTTTGCTGGCAGGGATTTGCTGCTGCTGGTTCTGACGGCTTGGATGTGGCTGAACCAGTGCTGCTATCCGTTCCTGAGATCCTTAGGGAACTGCGACCAAGGGGACCAGTTATTGTGGCAAAGGAGAATTGGACTGGTTCACAGAAGATCTTGGATTCTTGGCCATGGACTATCTCTGGATTGTTGACAGCTCACCTGAGGTTTTCCAAAGAAGTGGGCATAACCGGATAAGCTTCAATTTGGAGCATGGAGTTGGTGTTCTGATCCTGCTGGTGGGCTGACTACAGTGTGTGGCTGAGCGGGTGTCCCAGTCTTTTTTGTTGGGTAGTTGGCAATTTTGACTGGTATACCTCTAGGATTTCTCCATGGGGTCTGCTAGTAAGTAGGCCTGGGCGGGGATCCGCAGCAGTGGCCATAGTCTTCCAGTCTGGTCCACTCTTGCTGGATTTATTGGGACCTACTATTGCTTCAGAGTAATATCTTTTGAAATGAATTATTTCTAATCTTTTTTCTTTAAGATATGGTCAGACCTTTTATACTTTATGTTTAAATTCTGTAGAAGGCAGTGAGAGTGTCCTCTTACCCATTAGTTTTGGAATTGTGCGAGGGTTCCAAGACAGTAAAGGGTTTGGTTATTACCAGCAAAGTCCCCTGGTAGTGAGAGTACTTTGGGGAATGAAGAAGTAACTGAGTTTCAATCATTTATCCTCCTAGGAAGTGAGAGTCTTTGGGGGAATTTATTGGTTTCCTCCGATGGTGAGATATCCATCAGGGTTGAAGAACTCTGATTTCTCCTTGCTATTGGACTTACATGGACTCTAGTTTTTCTGTTATTTCCTGAAGGTTTTTTCTTTCTTATTTGAGAGATACAGAGTTTTATATTTTCATTTTGTTTTAGTTTGTTAACTTCTTTTATTTTATTTTATGAGGATAATTTAGTGAATTGTTTGATTTTCAGTGGAGTTTTACTGTGGTTATTAAAATGTGTTGGAGACCTGCCCCCACAGCCGTGTGCTATTCATCTTCTACCTTTCATGCCCTCTGCACCTTGATCTCCCCCATTGCAGTTTTACATCTACCAGTGATCTAGAGCGCTGGGTATTGCTCATTGGGGGGGGGAGTTGGTAGGTGCGAACAGTGGAATGTGAATGAGTGAAGCCATCACATCAGAGTTGTGAGATCTAGGAGATGCCCTGGGGTGAAATGGAACCTGGATCGTGGTTTTCCATGTCTGGTTTCCATACCCAAGAGCACCACCAATGTTGGTGGGCAGGTGGCCCGGATGGCCCTGGAAGCTTATCCAACTTGTGCGGTGTTATGTAATGCCAGGTCCATTAAAAACAAGACTGCAATTATAGCAGAGTTTGTTGGTACAGTGGACCTGGCATGCATCACTGAGACCTGGCTGGATGAGAATTTTGGTCCTGTACTGGAGGCTGCAATTCCGGCCAGGTACTCAGTGATTCACTGCCCAAGTTTGGATCACATGGGGGGGAGGGGTTGTGGTCTGTTTATAGACCTAACTGGGCTTTATGAGTGTACCAGTTAAGGAGACTCAGTCATTTGAATGTACTGTGGTAGCAGGTGTAGGTTGTAGGATCACCCTCATCTATAGTCCACTCGGTGATGAGAAGTGATTCCTTTAGGAAGTGGCGGATTTCGTGATCAACATGGCATTTGAGTCCCCCAGGCTGATGGTCCTGGGTGACTTTAACACCCGGGTTGATGACGAACTCTCAAAATTTGGTCAATACTTCCTCCAGTTAATGTCATCTCTGGGCCTTACACAGATTGTTTCCACTGCTACCCATAAGCACGGTCATTCTCTTGATTTGGTTTTCCTCCTGGAGGTCGAAGCCTCTGATTTGGGGGTGGAACCAGTCAGATGGTTCGACCATTACACTGTGCATTTCAGTTTTTTCATCGCCCTTTGTGGGCCTGCCCCTGTGGAGATGATCAGGCACCGCCCTTTATGAGATGTAAGCTCTGAAGGCCTGGTGGTGGTGCTGCTTGACCCATCGGCCCTTCTATTGGCAACCAATGACCCAGAAGCCTATGTTGTGGCCTATAACAAGGCCATAACTTTGGCACTGGATGTTATTGCTCCTGTCCGCTTTTGTCATCTCTCCCTTCGCCCTCGGTCCTCTTGGTTTGATGGATCTTTGAGGGAGATGCGGGGACTAGGACGAAGGTTAGAGCACTGCTGGCAGAAATCTGCCCTTGATGCTGATCACCTTTGACTGATGGACCATTATCAAGCCTATCAATCCGCAATCACCCGTAAGAAGGCAGAGTTTCTGTCCGGGGAGATTGTGGCCACACAGAACTGACCAGCTTCTCTTTCTTGAGCTGTGGACAGACTGTGCAACTCAGCCTGTCTACAGGTTCAAAGACCATTTTCGCAAGTTGAGTGCGTGGAGCTTGCACAATTCTTTGCGGCTAAGGTGACCGACATCAGGGTGGAACACCTACTGGCACACTCTGGCGTTGCTCTAGGACCGCATTCGGTCACTGTCCCTTGGTTTTCTTGGAATACCTTCAACCAGCCAGAGATTATGAATATCATATGGATTGTCCAGAATACACACCCTATGTGCTGTAGTTTGGACCCAGGACCAACTATCCTGATTTTGGGTTGTAGTGATCTTCTTGGCCTAGTCCTTGCATGGATAGATAGTCTGGTGCTTCTTGAAAACAGGTGAGTTTCCTAGCTCTCTGAAGGAGGCAGTGGTGTTACCTCTCCTGAAGAAAGCTTCTTTGGACCCAGACTGTCATGCAAACTACAGACCAATCTTGAATCTCCCCTTTACGGTGAAGTTGATTGAGAAAGTAGTTGTCATACAACTGGAGGACCATTTGACCATCCATGATATCTATGAGCCTCTCCAGTCCAGTTTTCAAAAGAGACATAGTACTGAGACAGCACTGGTTCGGGTGCTCAGTGATCTCTTGATGGCTACAGATCAGAAGAACCATTCCATCTTGGTCCTTCTTGATCTCTCTCTCTTCAGCATTTGACACTGTGGACCATGGGGTCCTGCTCAATCATTTGAGGTTCATCTGCTGCCTGCCAAGTATGGTCCTCAGGTGGTTTTAATCTTTCCTCACCAGAAGAACTCAGAGAGTGGTGTCAGGGATTTATTCCTCTGCCCCAGTTCTGTTGTCGTGCGGGGTTCCTTAGGGATCGATGTTGTCCTCCATGTTGTTCACAGTGTAAATGTTACCCCTTGGAGACATTGTAAGAAGGTATGGGCTGAGGTTTCATTGCTATCCTGATGATAGTCAGCTTTACCTTTCTTTTGCACCCGATCAGGATAGAGGTCTCACAGTATTTAATAACTGCCTCATAGAAATCCAGGCATGGATGAATGCAAGCTGGTTGAGGTTGAACTAGGTAAAGACTGAGTTGTTAGTGATGGACCTGGGTCATTGGATAGAGGGGTCAGGGATGGGGTCATCCTTGGGACTTTTTCTTGGGGGTTTCCCACTCCTGACCTCTGAGCAGGTGTGAAACCTGGGGGTAATTTTTGATGAGGGTTTGACACTTTGTTCTCAGGCGTTGGCTGTTGTTAAATTATCTTTTTACCATCTGAGAAATATCTCCAGAATTAAGCACTTTGTTCCATCTGGTGACCTTCCTACACTGGTCCATGCCTTCGTATCCTCTCATCTGGATTATTGCAATGTCCTTTACCTAGGGCTTCCGCGAGTTGATATTCGCTGCCTGCAGCTGGTGCAGAATGCAGCAGCCTGATTATTGATGGGAACCTCTCGGTCCTGCCGTATTTCCCCAGTGCTGCGTGAACTGCACTGGCTGCTGGTACAGTGGCGATTCACTTTCAAAGTCAGACTTCTGACTTATAAATCCCTACACGGACAGGGCCCAGACTACCTGAAAGAGCTTCTGGTCCCTTACTGCTCTGGGTGATTCCTCCGCTTGACTGACGAGGGGTTACTAGAGATTCCAAGGGTTTATTTAAAATCTTCTGGGGCCTGTGCATTTATACATGTGGACCCCACCCTTTGGAATTCTCTAACCCGCCAGTTACATGAGTGCCCAACCATGGAGGGATTTAAACAGGCCCTTAAAACTGCTTTATGGACTCGTGTTTTGGGGGATTGTTTTAATATTGTTGGTTGTCTGTTGTCATTTTATACTATTTATAATGTATGTAATTTTATGAAGAAGCTGTTTTAATTGTTGTAAAGCACCTTGGTATTCAATAGGCACCATCTAAATAAAATTGGATTGGATTGGATTGGATAATGGAGAACCACTTCCAGTGGCACACCTTGCTAAAAATACTTTCCAAGGATGGCCTAACACCAAGTTTGTCCCTAATGGTACTTTCTCCAGCTGACAGACACACACTACACATTCAGGTCCATACAATCGCAAAGCTTTGATTGATCCACATTACTGTGAAAATTATAAAGACAAATCTCTTAGGCAATATTGTTCCTAGAATTATATGGCCACTTCTTTTCTTTTCCTAAATGTTTTGCCCAACACTGAGGAAAAGCTCACTGACTGCCCTAAACAGGAACCTGGTCCACCCAGTGGTTTGATCGCCACCTCCCTTCCAGGTGCCTTAACAAATAATGAGCAATTTATGCACATTCCTGTTTAAAACTTCACTTACTGGGACATGGAGGAATTTGGTCTATATTACAGAACTAACATTTCCAAATTTTATCGAAGTATACTAACAGATATTGTTGCTGCGTACACGACTCGTACCAGTGATCCTTACACTGGTGCCCATAGTACTGAACAAAGAGGTGTCTTTAGATTGTGACCTAACCCATACAAACAAGCTGAGAAAACTTAAACCTCTAAGTGTCAAGCAGCTGCTGCTGTAACTGGTGCAACAGGCATCATTACAGGCCTGTTTGGGTCTGGTATGTCTATTTGGAATAGAGCTGATATTGCTAGTATTAAATCCCAGACTGGTAAATTTCAAGATAGTATCAAATACAATATTTTACCACCTCTTTTACATGGGGTAGAAGGACTTGATAAAGAGGAGTGTTTCACTGTTTACAATATGCAGGAAATAGCCAAGGGATTTGAGACCACAAGAATGAAAATGAATTAATTAATTGAACAAAATAATAAAGATGAAGACAAGCATTACATAGCCAGGGAAGTTTTATGCACTGCCTATGGCTCTTATGTACTTACTAACATAAGTAATCACTTCTGGGATCTGGAATCAGGATGTGTACCTGATCTAATACAGGATAGACATATGGCTAGGTAGTATTGCCCCCACTGAAGCTCTACTGCATGCATTACTTTGTGTATGGCTCATTCGGTTTCTATTCCTCAGTCTACAGACAGAAATCTAGATTATGTTGCTACATATCCAAACTCTGCTCCCTGCTTCAACACCCATTCTTGAAAAATTAAAGAAACCATGCGTGATGTGGGCAGCCAGTTCTGAGTGCTATATCATTTTTTTATATAAAATGTATTACTGGCTGTCTCTGCTGAAAATCTGATGCTCTAGGAGTGACCTCGCTCACTCACCCCCCCCCAGGTTTCAGCTGAAAGATGAAAGCCATGAGAAAATGCTGACACAGCATGTGTATCACACACACACTCAGTTTTTAGAGACAGTGTGTTACATGGAAGGCCTTAATCAAGGAGCTCATGTTTTTCTGAGTTAATCACAGTGGTAGTTGCTAAGATGGAAAATCATATCCACTTTACGACACTGGAGAGGAACCTAGGTTGTTACACAGGGGTGCAAAGTTGTAAATGCCCCAGTGAAGCCTGTGTGAGGGAGGATGCAGCATGAATCAAAGAGATGACATTTGAAACATATGAGTTATGCTGTGGTTACAGAATTTCATACTTGGAAAAAAGAGACATCCTTTTTTTATTAGATATATTTTTATATATAATCTGACAGAGGAGGGGCTAGATGACCTCACACAAAAGAGGTTGGCAAATAAAGTTTACTTTAAGAAATATTCTGTTTTACTTAGACACTTTTTACCTAGTTTCTGACCAAAAAACCTTGGTGAGCACTGTCAACAAGTATTTAGAAAGAGAGTCAAATCTAAGTACTGTAAGTAGGAAATTGCACTGTTTAAACCTTGTTATTTTAAAAGATTTGTATGTCTTGTGATATAACAGTTCTGTATTTTGTGTTTTACACATTTTATATATATTGTAGTAAAATTATTTTTAGAGCATATTTGATCTGTCTTTGAATTTATTTTATTAGTAAGAACAGTATATATGGTTATAGCAGACACTGGCATAAGCTTGAATGGTGAGACCAAACTGGAAAGAGAAGCATTTTAAATCTGAGGTCTTTATTAAAGCTTTTAAGGGTTCATCTCTGTATACCTAGTTAGGTGCCCATAGGCAAAGATATCTGTCCCCCCAAGGCAGAAACATCTGAGCCTGTTTATTGGGTATGCTAGCAAGAGGTTCACAGTTTGAATCCCTCCAAGAGTTGAGACCAAAGGTTGATCCAAACTCACAAAACAGACAAGAGGGTTACCTTGCTCCATTAAACTGTTCACAAGACTGTGCTCAGAGGTCAGCACTTTGGGAGTAGAGGGCCTGACCTGCTGAGTGGGTTTGTGACACCAAGTTTGTGACTTTCACAGTCTGCTTGCCACAGTTTGATCCAGTGGCTGCAATTTTTGATTGTTTGGCTTCTATTCAATCCATTGTCCATCTTGATGGGGACATTTATTGGGAGACACTTGAACTGCCTCCTTTGTTGGGTTTTCATGCTGCCTTGGATGCATGGGTAGCCCCTCATACTGACTGTTGTTCATGGAAATGTTACTGTTACCTCTGCATGTGTGACGTTTTCTATATTATCAAACCCATGTGTGGCAATTTCCCGGACATTCTTGATTGGTCTTTTACCTTGGACTTGAACATTCTTTCAAATGGAACTGTAAATGGAACTGATAATCCTGGCACTTCATCGTCCTTTCCTGGGACTAGTAAAAATCCTAACATTTTTTCTGCTGCAACTCTAAGCTACCTTGAAGGGGTACATCGCTTCACTGCACAGCTTGTCAACCAGACTGTGATCTGTCCAGTTCAACTACAGAAATGGAGAGTGCCTACTGCTAAAGTATCCCATACTTTTGATGGGGAGTATTGTGTAGTAGCCAATTAAAATGATCCCCTTCAGTAAACGTGCTGAAATAGGCCCAAACACTCCTTGGATTTCACAGGCAATCCTAGACCAATTGCACCACAGAGATGTCCTCTGGCACCTAGCCCTTGAATCTGGCAAATTTGCGGACAGACAGTGCTATAGGGTCATGAGGAATGAATGTACTTGGGACATATGTATGGCCAATGCTGACCATTATGGAGCATCCCTCACTTCCTCATGGGGCTCAGGCCATACATTTTGGGATAACCTGAAGGACCTCAATGGGAAAATGGTGTCTGTCCCCCCAGCTCAGTATCAGTGGTAGTATTTCCACTGACTCCCAACTTATTACAGACATCTTCAACTCCTTCTCCTCCTTCTCTGATCTCAGTAGTGTGCTCCCCCTTAATTTATTAGATCCCTATACCCCACCCCATGCCCACACCCCCCACCCTTTTCATCTCAAATCCTCCCACCCCTCGTGAGGCAAAGTCATACCTCTTAAAAGCCTGAGGTAAGTCTCACTAAAGTAGTAATACTCTGGACTTTAGACTCCTCCATATGGCCCTGGATGAAGTCCTATCCTCCCCAAACTAACATTCTTAATTGTTCCCTCTGCCTCAGTCAATTCCTTTCCAAATGGAAAGTAGCTGTCATTATCCCTATCCACAAAAGTGGCAACTGTACGACACACAGGAGTTACTGCCGCATCTCCATTCTTCCCCCCCCCCAAAGGCTCTGGAAAAAATCATCTCAGACCAACTCACTGACCACCTCATGAAATATGATCTATTCTGCCAGAAACAACACAGATTTCATAATGGGCACAGCACCACTACTGCACTCCCAGAATTCACCAACACTAGCCACACTGCCCTTGATGGAGGGTGTCTGGCTTGGTCAGTCTGTGTGGACCTGACAAAAGCCTTTGAAACAGTAAACCACTCCCTCCTCCTATCAACCCTCTCCCACACAGACCTCTCCCAGGATGCCACCAAGTGGTTTGCAGACTACATAACTGTCAGGTCCCAGCAAGTCAAAATAAATGGCACACTCTCCTCCTGCCTCCTGGTCAAGTCTGGGGTGCCCCAGGGTTCCGTCCTGGGGCTCCTATATTTTAGTCTATTTCTAAACACGCTACCTTAGTCCTGCTGTGGGCAACTGCTCTTATATGCTGATGATGTGGTACTCTTCTCCATCCACCCTGATCCTCACTCACTTCAACTGCCCATCCAGAAATCCTTCAGCAGGCAGAATCCTAGTTTGCTGAGCACTGGTTGGTACTGAACTACAAAAATAAAAGTTATGGTGTTTGTACACAACCAGGACAAACATAAATGCTTTGCTCTGCAAATCCTCAACTCCCAGAGGTTACCCCTTAGGCTGGTTGACACTTTTAAATAGCTTGGGGTTACCCTAGACTCTTCTATCAACTACCATGAGCGTATACCTCCTTAGCACCACTGTCAATGCCAGAATTGGTTTACTCCACTGGCACAATGTCTCGCTTGGTCTAAGGGGCGGCCAACAACTCTGCCCTTCACAAAATTAAATAAAGCATGCCACCTTGTCATGGGTAGTAATAGGAGGACACGCACCTACTGTTTGTATAGTCTCACCAACTGGCTCGATTTTGATGGGAGAATCAGGTACCAGACATGCCTTCTCACCAAAAAGATCACCAATGGACTATCCCTCCTGGCCATACCAACCTGCTTCAACCCGTCACGTTGGTGAAAGCCACCCCACAGCTCCACCAAATCCTCCCTCCTGATTCTCTGCAGCAGAACTACCATGAGTCAACAATCCCTCTGCCACAGTGCTCCCCTCTGGATGATTGCACTACCCAGTGCCATCTCCTCTGAAAACAATTTAGGCCATTTCAAAACCCTTCTCAGGGAACACTTCCATTCCTCTGATGCTTGTGAGTGCTACTAGACCACCCTTACATTCCCCCCTTCTTCTTAAGGCAACTCCTGAAATATGAACGTCCTTACCCTACATCCCCTTCTTCCCCCCACCCCACCCTGCTTTGCTAACCCCTGACAGTGGATTCCTATCCTGCTAAAGCTTTGACCTCACCCCATGCTTGCTTGACAAGGGATCTCCATCCTGCCTATCCTTAGAATGTTGCACTCCTACTGCTTAGTTGCTACCCATTTCCTTTTTGATTTCTGTCTATAAAAATGAATGTTTAAATCTACCTCCATGTTTTGTAATCCCGCTGTATTATTGTCGCCGTATGTTATCTGATGTCTAGCCTTTGTATAGGAGTCTCTGACTCAAAGGATAGTAATTCCAACGTGTTTCTAAATAAATAAATAAAAAATAAATAACAAATTTAACTATGGTGTTAACATTTGCAATGCTGAGTTTCCTAACTTTTGTTTTATTCCACACATGACAACTGTTACTGGGCATTCTGTTATCACTCCTGTTCCCATCCCAGAACTTGATACCTTTAATATTAATATTATCTTAATGCTATGTCTCAATATTTACCAGTTTTTAACATCCACATAGATCCTCTGAACTTGTCTCTCAAATACCTCTTAAATATAACTGATACTCATCTTATTTACATTAGGAACGACATTTCTAAAGCTGGCGAGAGTCTTGATGAACTAGTTCATGATGATATGACTACTCTATGGGAACACTACATTGTTAAATTTACATTTAAATTGTTTGTTGTTATTCAAGCATTTTTGATACTCTTTCTGATACTAACATTTTGCTGTCTGCGGCATATTCTTAGACAACATTGTGAGCAACTTAAATTCCTTTACAATGTTTGTGCTACAGGTTTGTAAACAATTCCAACCACTTCCCTATGGTTGTGTTGACTTTCTAAGGCAACAAGGAGGAGAATGTTATGCTTGAATCCCACACCCCTTATACCCTCATGCACATGCCAATGACAGATGATTTCATCATTACTGTGATATTGCTGTATTGCACTAACATGTAGTAATAGGTACCTACTGTACAAGCGTGAATACTAGGAATTATGCTTGACATTGTTTGCACTGTATCATATGCACTAATTTTACAGTGTTATTCACTTATTTTCCATTATATCATATATATTAGTGTATAGTTTCATTATACCTGCTGGGCTTATGTTTTACTGTTATGCATTTGCTTATATGAGCTATGTGTTTAGAATCATGGATCTTATGTGTGCATTCACTGGTATTCTGTTGTAATCTTTTATTCATATGTATGTGCTTTGGGCCTGCTGTCATAATCCTATAATTTTATCAAAGTATCATTCCACATGTATTTCTGTATATGCTGCATTTCCTTTGTCTTTAGTTTATAGCTGACAATGCCTTTAACTAAGTTTCTTGCTAACTCTACATTTCCTGTATAAGTTATTTCCAAGGGAGACTTCTTATTTATACTTTTTGGCCAATAGGGCTTGTTTACTATCTAGAATGTAGCAGTTATCTGTAGTTTATAATTGCTTACATAGCCAGCCCCTCGGAAAGAGAAAGAGAGACTATGTCAAAGGGCTGGGGAACTCTAACTCCCTTGTGACTGCTTTGCTTCACTTGTAATGGCATGATTATTTGTAATAAACTGTTTTTATTACATTCTGCTTGTTATCATGTTCTTTGTCCAGCATCGACATATAAGAACCTGATGTGTAATCTTTTCACATATAACAGAGGGTTCCCAGATAAAAGCAAAGTAAAAAACGCCAACAAATTTCATGCTGAAAAACTGATTTTTTTGCTGCAAAATACAAATTATGGTGGGCGATAAAATTTCATGTTGTGTAACCAAATTAGATCATGCAATGCAACATTTTATTCACAGTACAATTTCATGTTGAAGTACCAATTTGAGCCCCAGAACAAAAAAATTATGATCCACACAGAAAATGTAACATTGCAAAACCATTTATAGTTGTGCAACAGGGAATTATGAGCTACAATCAAATTTCATATCAAGCAACCAATCTCCATTTTCATAAGTACAAATTATAATTGAGAAGCAAGATCTGTTTCCAACAGATTTTTTTGAATCACAATTAAAAAATATTTTTGGAAGTCAAATTTAGTTTTGGGTTCCTCACCATGCACAACTAGAAATTAGAGCCTGCAATCAAACTTCATGTCCAGCAACCAGTTTGTCATGTGCAATGATAAATTATGATCTGCAGTGACATTTCATATGAAGCAACCAAGTGTTTTGCTGTAAAACAGAAAATTAATATGTGCAATACAATTTCATGGTGAGAACCAATTTAAGTTGTAAAACCAAAAATTCTGATGTGCATTCTAATTTCAAGCTGGGAGACCAATATTTGTCACAAAACAAAAAATTGTGGTGCACAATCAAATTTCATTCCAATAAGCCAATCTTCTGCTGCAAAATGAAAAATTCTGATGCACAATCAAATTTCATGCTAAGAAACCAATGTTTTTGCTGTGAAACAAAAAATGAAATTGTGCAGTCAAATTTCAGCTGAGAAACCAATTTTCTACTGGGAAACAAAAAATTGTGTTGGGTAATCAAAATGTGTTTCTGACAGATTTTTTTTGAATTGCAATTAAAAAATAGTTTCTCAAGTCAAATTTAGTTTCACCCCAGTTTAATGGTGAGACACAAAAACGCATGTCAAAAACAGAAAAGATGTTAACATGGCCAGAAGAAATGTGTAAAACATATTTAATAATCATGATTGACTGAAACAAGTCTTAGAATCTGAGCTACTATGTTCTAAGGAGAGTTCAGCCAGTGATCGTTCTAAAATTTCTGTCCAAATTTTTGACATTTAATACAGAATTTGTTTCGGGAGAATTTTCTCCAACAAATTCTGTATTAAACAGTACAAAATTCTCCACCATGGAGTTTTATTCATTAATTTATGTGGAGTACACCAGAGGACTTAGAGCATGCTATTCACACACAACCTTGAATTCCACATAAATTAATTATTCTAACTACACGGAGGACAAATTTCTGAAGACTGTGTGCAGGATTTGTTAGGAGAAGTACCTCTGAATGGAATTATGCATTAAACATTAAAAGTTTGCATGGAAATTGTAGAATGATCTCTGCTTGAACTCCTGGTGTCGATCTTTTAGTCTGCGTGGTTTTGACCGCCTACCATTATGGCTGCTGTAATAAAAGTTTGAATTAATAGTTTGTTACTGAGGCGAGAAACAAGATGACTTCTGTCACAAAATGAAAACAATTTTTGGTGTCGTGAGCACAACATCCCATGAAACTAAAAATAGTCTTGCGACACCAAAGTTTTGGTGTTGTATCAGAATGTTATTCCAAAAACCCAACTGAGCATGCTCAGAACAGAAAAACACAGAACTCTAAATCCTTATAACTCTGGAACTGTTTAATACTGTATCATGAAACCTTCCAAATGTACTACCTTACCACAACATGTTTCTACCCTGAAAGCTTTGGGAAACAAATAAAGGAAAATCACATATAGTAGGCAGATCTCAGAAACCACATAAGCTGCCATGACCAAACTTTCCATAGATTGAGACCTTGTCTGCTCTCCAACACTTGCAAATTTTAAGCTAATTTCATCGAACACTGCCAAAACTATTAAGCAGCAAAGTTAGGGGTTTAACATTGAACATCCTACTGAATCCTAACTATAGGTGTGTTACTGCACCATAGGCCCTATGCAGAATGCAAACACACCATGTAAACTGGGCACATTGGCATCACTATGACTGAATGCCAGAGAGCAGAGTCCCATGGACCCCATGTGGTAGTTAAAATCTGGGTGCAAGCCTGCTATGTGCCTGATCCCTCAACTGCATGGACAGCAATGTGACAGGAGCGGGCAAGAGGCATGCCAGCACTTCATGCCATGCACCAAGGCACGTAGTGCTCTCCACAGGTAGATGCAGTGTTAAGTTGGTTACGGCAACTGGGACTGTACTGTAACACACTGTGCACCCCATCATACATGGCCTGCCGGTCACAGTGGAACAAGGCAACCAATCCCAGTTATGCCCCAGCCCACAAGGCTGCTGGTGGGGGACTGGGAAGCTAACAGGCTGACCTCTTGGACAAGGAAGAGTCGGGTCCATACTGGCAGTGCCACTCCATGTCCCCCTATAGGCCAGCCCCTGACCCTGTTGTGCCAAGTGCCCTGCCTCCCCACATATGCCCATCCTGTTCCCTAGTTATATATGCCCCAATACATCGACAGCCCCTGCCCCTCCTTCTGGCCATGTACCCTCCCATCAGTGCTGTGGCCCCTGATGGGAGGGTACATGGCCAGAGGTAGAGGCAGGGCTTGTCAGTGCCAGGGGGCACTGGCCATTGCCTACCAATGTGTGTGCTGGGCTACCGGGTTGGGGTCTGGGATTTGTCACTGGTCTGGGTACCACTGGGGGGGCTGACACTGATGGGGTAGGGGGTTCCCTTGCATGGGGAGCTGCATTGGCCATACTGTAGTGGGGTCCACCATGGTTTAGGGAGCCTCTGCATGGCACTACCACCTGGGACACAGTTGTTTGGGGGTTGGGTCTGCAGTGGCACTATGAGGACAAGGCACAGCAGTGTTGCTGGCAGGTGAGGTGGGGGGATTCCAACTTCTTTACATGGGACATAGCTGTGCGGGTCTGGGTGCCTGTGGAGGCTGTTCACACACCTGGACCTGTGCTGTATCATGCAACAGATCCACTGTAGGGCCCATTCTGAGTCTGTAACACCACCCATGCCCACCCTGCATGGATCTGCATACTGGGGGGATGGAGCCATGGACAGGTGATGGCTGTCAGAGAATAACAGCTGGTGTGCACCTGTCCACAGGTGCGGAGCCATCGAGGCAGGTTATGCACCTTTGATGCATAACTTGTGCCCACAGTGCATAGGGATATATATATATATATATATATATATATATATATATATATTTATATATATATACACAGGAATGTTCCAGCAGAAACAGACCACCTGGTCTATCTAAGTCTGCTTGAGTGTGCAGCCAACACTCCTAGTTTGCAGCTGCCCTGACCCCCCTCCCTTTTGTCATGCCACTGCCACCCCTCACCCTCACTCTCCCCTGTTCCCTGTCCCATGCCCTTTTGAAGCTGTACACGGATTTACATAATACCACCCATTCTGGTAGGGCATTTCATTTTGCTACCACCCTCTCTGTGAAATAGTGTCTCCTCATTTCCTTCCTAAATCTTCCCCCCTCCATTCTTAGCCCATGCCCCCTGGTTACCCTCCCCTTCCTTAACTTAAAGACCCCATCTGCCCGATCCTTACTGATTCCTCTCAGATACTTCAATGTCTCTATCATGTCCCCCCTGTCCCTTCTATCCTCCAGGGTATACATATTGAGTTCTCCCAGTCTGCTGTCATAGTCTCTCCCCTCCATTCCACATATCATCTTTGTTGCCTTCTCTGCACCCCCTCCAGTAGCCTGATATCAAGCTTTAGGTATAGCCTCCAAAACTGCACACAATACTCTAAGTGTGGCCTTACCAGCAATCTGTAGAGGGGCAAGATCACCTCACTTCACCTGGACAAAAAAAACCTCACTATGCACCACAGCATTTTGTTCACTTTTGCAGCCAATCTCCTGCACTTGGCAGTGTTGTTCATGGTCCAAGTTATCATTACCCCAAGGTTCTTCTCCTACTCTGTGATCCACAGCTTAACCCCCCCAACCAGTATTCTCTCCTTGGGTTCTTCACCCCAAAGTGCATAACCTTACACTTCTTTGCATTGAATGCCAGCTGCCACCTCTCTGACCACTCCTCTAGCTTACTTAGGTCCCCCTGCAGCTGCTTCCACTCCTCCTCTCCATCCATCACTGTTCCAATTTTGGTGTCATCAGCAAAAAGACTTACCTTGCTCACCACCCCATGTCCAATGTCTGATATGAAGAGCCCAAACAATACTGGCCCCAGCACAGAGCCCTGTGGCACCCCACTTGTCACCAGCCTTGTAGTTGAGAGCTTCCCTCTCACTACTACCCGTTGCAGCCTCCCACTCTGTCAGCTTGTAATCCAGTTTATCATTTTTGCCCCTACTCCTACACCAGTTAGCTTCCCCCCAAGCCACCCATGAGGCACTAAATCAAAGGCCTTGCTGAAGTTCAAATAAAGAACATCCACCGCAGGACCCTTATCCAGTTCACCTGTCACCCAGTCATAATATTGTATCAGGTTGGTTTGACAACACTTCCCTGAAACAAACCCATGCTGCCTCACATCCTGGAGGCCATTGTCCTCCAGGTACAACAGCAGTCTTTTCTTTAGTATTGTTTCCATGAGTTTGCACACTATGGATGTGAGACTTACCAGACGACAATTGCCCAGTTCATCCCTTGGCCTGCTCTTGTGTAATGACACTACATGTGCCATCCTCCAGTCCATTGGCACACAACCTGACTCCAGAGAGGTGCTATACAGATCCACCAGTGGCTCCATCAACACCTCCGCCATCTCCCTCAGCACCCTGGGGTGGATACCATTGGCCCTGGTGCCTTGTCTACCTTCAGTGCCCTTAGTCCCTCTAGGACTCTACTTGCCTCAATTCTTCCATCTGTCACCCCCTCTCCTCTCCTCCTGTCCCCATCCTCCCAACCCATGCTGGAAGTGATTCCCCCTTTTCTTCTGTGAACATGGAACACAAGCATTTATTCAGTGCTTTTGCCTTCTCCTCCCCCTTTTCCATCCACTCCCCACCCCTTTTTATCCTCACTATTAATTCCTTGCACTTTCTTTTCTCCCTGATGTATCTGAAGAAGTCTTTCTCCCCCTCATTAATTGCCTGTACTAATCACCAGCAGGAAAAGGGAGGTGATAATTCCGCTATACAAGACACTAGTGAGGCCCCACCTGGAGTACAGTGTACAGTTCTGGAGACCATATCTACGTAAGGACATAGACAGGGTAGAGAAGGTTCAGAGGAGGGCAACAAAGATGGTGCATGGATTGCATCACAAGTCCTATGAAGACAGGTTGAAGGAACATGTACTCCCTGGAGGAGAGGAGGGAGAGAGGGGATATGATAGAGACATACAAGTATCTTACAGGGAGGAACAGGGTGCAGGAAAACACTATTTTAAAGTGAAAAGATGTTCCAGGACTAGAGGGCATGGGATGAATTGGAGGAGGACGATTCAGAGGAAACATGAGAAAGAATTTCTTCACAGAACAGGTGGTGGACAAGTGGAACACCCTGCCAGAGGAAGTGGTGGGGGCTGAAACAATCACGGGATTTAAGAATGCATGGGATAGACATAAAGAAATTCTGGAGGTCAGGGGTAAGGGGCAACAGACTTCTAGGAAAACAAACTGAACTTACAAGCTCAAATGGGCAGACTGGGTGGGCCATAGGCCCTTTTCTGCTGACACTGTCTATGTATCTATGTATCTATGTAATCTCAGCTTCCTCTGGGCTTTGGTTTCTCTCACTTTTCTGGTCACCTCCCCAGACCATCTTGCATATTCCTCCCTGTCCACTTCCTTCCCTATCCTCCTAAACTTCTGGTGAGCCACTCGTTTTTCCCTCACCACCTCCACAACTTTGCTGTTCAACCAGCATGGTTTTCTTCCTCTGCTTCTTTTACTTTTTGCCTTGGTGCAGGTTTCTGTTGCCTCTGTAACCCCCATTTAATAATATCCCATTTCAGCTCCACTTCCATCTCATGCCTTATGCCCTCCAGTTTCCCTTTCAGTACCTCCTGCATCCTCCCAAAGTCCACTCCCCTGAAGTTTACCACCCAAGTAACTGATTTCTCTGGCTCCCCAAACATCGTGATATTAAACCACACCATTTGGTGATCACTGTCGGGGAGTGGGTCCTCTACCTTAATTTCCCTTACTGCCTCCCCATTAAACAATACCAGATCTAAAGTGTTCTTTAACCTAGTAGGTACAGTAACCAACTGTGTTAGGAGACCATCCTGGATCATATCCAGGAGCACTTTCTCCCTAGCACTGGAGGTGACCAGAGTAGTCCAGTCAACCCCCAGCAAGTTGAAATCCCCCACAATGACCACCTTTCCTTTTCTACATACATTTTTGATTTGTCCCACTAGCTTCCTGTCAAGCTTCTCAGACTGGGATGGCAGTCTGTATACCACCCCAAACCTTTATTTCCTACCCCTTGAGTCTGGGATCTGTAGCCAGATTGCCTCTGTTCTCCTTTCTTCTCCCTCAGCCCTTGTGCATTTGATCCGTCCCTCACATAGACTGCCACCCCACCCTCCCTCCCTCGTTATGATCCTTCCTGTATAATTTGTATCCTGGGACTGCCAGATCACAGTCCTGGTGCTCAGTTGCACACATTTCTGTGACAGCTGCAATATCCACCTTCCACACTGCTAAGAGTGCCTGTAACTCAGTGGATTTGTTTTCTAGGCTTCTTGCATTCAACAAGACCACCCTCCATAATGCCCTCCTTTTTTTGGCCTCCCTGAGTCCTTCCCTGCTAGCCTGGAGGGTAGGTTGTGACTCCATTCTATCGGATCCCTGCCTACCTGCAGTCCACTTGCCACCCCCATCTAGTTTAAATCCACCGTTATTGCAATATACTGTATAACAGAATATATTCGAGTCCCCAAATATTAGCGCATTGAGTTCCATAAACTTATTCGCACCCGCTATTGTTCGCGGTTTTCACCGTGTGCTAAAATTAAGAGGAGTGGAAGATTAAGATGCCCAGAATTTAGTCAGTAAGTTGTACTTGCTGGTAGCATTTCTGTAAATCGCTGGCAATTACATTAACCAATCTGCTGTCATGACCACAGTGACTGGCTAAAACAGTAATCTGCTGGTGTCAGCGCTGTCAATTACAGCAATCAGTCGGCTGTCATGACTACATTACTGCCCTACCTTAATCAAGCAGTTTTTGCATTTGTAGTTCTGCCCTACCTTAATCAAGCCATTTTTGTGTTTGTAGTTCCATTCTGCAGTTCAGAGAGCGTGTTTCTGCAGCTTACAGCACGCTGTAACCGTATGGGGTTTAACAAAAGGAAGGGCACCAAGGCTGCTCGTAAAACCCCATTGGACTTTGTTAAACTGAAACAAGGTTTCCTTGCTAGAATTGCCAGGGTCGCAGCACAGAAACTGATACCTCCTGAGTTGGTTGTAAATTTAGATGAGACTGGGGTCAATATTGTCCTAGTATCACAATGGACAATGGCAGAGACTGGGTCACGACAAGTGGCTTTAACAAGTCTCGGTGATAAACAACAAGTGTCAGTTGTCCTCGTATGCACCTTTTCAGGAGATCTGCTACCACCTCAAATCATTTATTGCAGTAAAACTCCAGCTTGCCACCCAGTTTATAAATTCCCCAAGAACTGGTCTATCACCCACTCACCAAACCACTGGGCAAATGAGATAACAACAATAGGGTACATAGAGTCAGTACTTGCCCCTCATCTGGATAAAACAAAGCTGTCTCTTGGGCTGCCATGTGAACAAAAGGGTCTTCTAATTATGTATTTATTTAGGGTGCACACTACGAGAACAGTAATTCGACAACTTGAAGAGGCAGGGTACATCCCTGTTTTCGTGGATGTATCCTGTACAGACTTACTTCAACCGCTGGACATAACACTGAATAAACTGTTCAAGAATGAGTTAAAGCGTTGCTTTACAGACTGGTATGCTGACATAATCTCCATACAGATGTCTGAGGGAGCAGAAAATGTACGAGTAGATCTAAAGATGTCAGTCATCAAAGAGAAGCATGCACGCTGACTGGAGTCTAGTTTTAACAAAGTGAAAGAGAAACAAGATGATTGTATCCATGTATTTGTAGAAGCTGGTATTAAAGAAGCACATGAAAAAAGCCTGGATGGACCAATCGGTGAGTGTTGTCATCCTTTCCATTCCATCCTATGCCGTTAGTTCATTGTAACATTTCAGTGCAGAATTTTTACTGTTTTTTTAGCGTGTTTTTCCTCGTCATGTTTTTCAGATTCTGGTAACTTGTCAGCAGATCAACCAGAGAATTAAGATTGCATGAGGTCTACTGCATGGCTTACTGTGGTGTCTTTGCACAAATGCAGAATTATTATAAGTTTGCTGTGCATTTTAAATTTCATTTAACTTATTTTATTTTATGAGTTTGTTGTTAATTGATTACATGAAGGTGATATGTGTACAGCTTTATAGTATTTCTGGTATTGTTGGGCAATTAGAACAGCACATCATGGATGTCTGTATTTTTGGAAATATTTGCTATCCCTTTACATGCTCACTTTTTTATGAAATGCTAAAATAGCGAATATAAAATAATAGTGACTGTTTCCTGGTATACGGTACCTCTCTAGTCTTTGCTTTAATACCTCCTTCCCTTCCCCACTCAAGTGCAGCCTATCCCTTGCAAACAGATTGTTATTATCCCAGGTACTTCCCCAGCTGCCCACATCCCCATACCCTTTAGTTTGACACCATTCTACCAACCATGTGTTCAACTCTTTAACCCTCTCCTTTCACACTGTGTTTGTGCAGGGTACTGGGAGCACTTTGGAAAAGGCCACACACTCTGCAGTCTCCTCGAACAACCTTCCCACTTCCTCAGTCCTCTCCCTTGTTACCTCCACTGTTTCCCCTGCTAGGACATTTGTCCCCACATGTACCACAATGTGTGGTTTCCTTCTACCCCTCTTTACGCACCTTAGGATTGCCTGTCCTGCCATGTCTGCCTTTAAGCCTGGTATGGACTCCACCCATATCTAACTGTGCCTCTTCCCCTTGCCACCCCATCTGATCTCCTTGAGTATGGAGTCCCCCAACACCAGTACACCCCCCTCCTCTTTCCTTGTGCCTGTCACCACACCCCCACCCAGGTTCTCATTTTTGGAGTGACTCCAGACCGTGTTTTTACCATGTGACACAGTGTCTTCCCTCCTGTCCTTCACAATTATGACCCTTCCCTCTCCACCTGTTTGACTGCCGACCTCCCTCTCCCTTCTCACCTCTCTGAGTATTATCCCTTCCCCTGTCACACCATGCTCAATCTCTCCACTAGTAATGCTCTTCACACCCTCTTCTTTGTGAGTGCTATCCCTTGTGCAATCACCTCCTGCATCCTCTTTTTCATGTTTTTCTAGCAACTTTAATACGTTCCCTATCCCCTTTGCCTTACTATTTGCTTTCTCCTCCCTCCTGCCTACTGCTGGTCCTCTTTTTCTAGGTTCTGCTAGAGTCCACCTTTCATCAGCTTGCTTCCCAACTAACTTGCCCCTCCCTCCTCCCTTGACCCCCTGTTCCTTCTCTGTGGTGCTCCCACAATACTCTCAGATGTCTGCCTTCCTACAAATGAAATCCTCCCCTCATCCTTCAACCTTTATAAACTGGGTAGGAAAAATCATGTGTGCAGATTGGTTGAAACCAGTGTTGGGTAAGTTACTTTTTCTATTACTTTTGGAAACTTGTTCCAGAAAGTTCTGTGCAGTCACTAGCAAGGATGGAGAAGTACTGGAAAAAGTAATACACCTTACAGTTACAATTACTTATGTCTTTTTTACAAAAGTAATACGTAACTGTAACTGATTACATTTATTTGAAAGTAACTAGTAACTAACCTATTACTTTCAAATACAGTGTATGTCATCTGTTATAGTTTTTCAGTGTTTTTGTATTGTTTTGTATAAAAATAAATAACTGTAACTGTCAGGTGTATTACTTTTTCTAGTACTTCTCCATCCTTGCTAGTGACTGTACAAAGCTTCCTGGATCAATTTTCTAAAAGAAATAGAAAGTAATAGAAAAAGTAACTTACCCAACACTGGTTGACACACATCACATGACCATGCATATATCAGAGCATGACCGTACACCTGCACTTTCACCCCCTCCAAAACTATTTTGCCATATTATAAGACAGATAACCCACTCTAGGGTGCGCTGGCACAATATATTTATATATATATATATATATATATATATTTATTCATCTCAAAAAACTTTGTGGCCCAGATATTCATAGGGGCTGTGCCTGGCGCAACAAAGTTGCACCACTGCAACCCCACATTGTGCCCTGGTGGGATACTGAAAGGGCTACCTGGTACAGCACAAACCCTGAGGTGGTGGGGTGTAATTTAATTGCATGCAGCACAGGTGCAGGGGGGTATGCCCATGCATATGTGGCACATCCCAATATTCAGCCCGGGATGTGTGGCACATATGCTGCCACAACCCTGCATTGTGCCGCATAGGGGGCTCAAAGTTGAGCCCTGGAAAAGTAGGATCAAATCCTGGCCACCCACAGGTGGGCTGCTGTATTGCAAGATGCAACACAGCAGCCATCCCACTGTGGGTGGCCACCTATGCACCCAGAACATCATTCCCAAGCACACACAACCCTGGTGGTCTACTGGATCCCCCCTACCCAGAGCAGCGATAACATGGTATTTTTTGAGAAATACAGCCCTGGTAGTCTAGTGGCCCCCCGTGTCCCTGATTCCTGAGAAATAAAGCCATGACCATCCCTGGTGGTCTAGTGGATTTTCCACACTTTTTAATGGTCAGCAGCTCCAAAACCACAAATCTGACTGGAACAAAAATTTCCAGATCCAGAGACCTATGGTACAACACCAGGCATGCCAAATTTAAGGCAAACTGGACAAACAGTAGCAAAATATTAAAGTGCAAAATGTTGTGTTTAACTACACACATACACACACACACACAGAAACTGAAAAAGAATGAATTAGAAGGATCAAGAACTGCAGTGTTAATTTGAGCCTATACTGATAACCAGAGAATGTCTCAGTAAATCTTTAGCTAAATCCGGACGTCTCAAAAAAATGAATGTGGATTTCCTGTGAAATATCCAGATACATCTGTCTAGAAATAATCAGACATATTTCTTGTTGCCACTGTAAATCCTGATTGAAATAGTATGGGGAAAATAACTTTCTATATAGGCCTTTATTTTAATTAATGACACTTGTTGATGTGTATTTGGCTCTTAAAATGTCAGCAGCTAAAACTGAAAACATATTTTTCTACAAAGTTCTAAATTATGGTGTTTGTAAAAGTACTTACAAAGTCATCATCTGACCAGTCTCCGTGAACATGATCCTTATCAGGAGGGTCTACAATATGTAAAAGAAATTATCCATGAAGAGATGAGAGGCTTGGACATGGCACAGCTAACAGTTTCTTAAAACAACTCAAATAATTATCTGTTACACACTATTACATTTTATTATATAATGAAACTTCAAACTGATTTTACAAAATTCTAAAATATGCACTATATAGCTTTTTTTTACAGTTTATGTATGCAACATAGTCCATTAAATGCAACAGTTAATAATACTTAGTTACATAAAAACATAGAAAAATAGAAGTTGATGGCAGATAAAGGACCACAAGGCTCAGCCAGTCTGACCATTTTTTTTCTACCTTGTGAATATAAGGGGAAAATGTGAAAATTGGGGGGGGGGCCCGAAATTTTGGAACTAAAAAACAGTGCACAAAAAGCACTCTTATTTGATAAATATCACCCTTACCTGAAACGTAATCCCTATTAGGTACAGATGGTGGTGGTTTATTTTTTAACCTGCAAACATTAATTAGGATAGTTAAAACCTAACGACTGACAAATAACAGAAAAAACAAGTGATTTTAGAATGGCTGTCTGCAGAGAAAACATTGCTCACAAATAGCATTTAGAAACAGCAGCATTGCGTTTGGAAAATGAAAATTATGCATAGTGCAGTTTTAAGTGCTTTGACAGTGCAAATGACCTGGAGTCCATTACATAGCCATTGAGTACCCTGGAATACTAGACTGACACAGACCATTTCTAGTTATGTAGCTTTAAAGCAGTTTGTGCAGAACAAGAGTTTGGAATACAGACACTAGTTACTACAAGCACATTGGTTAGAGAAGCTTCTAGTAAAATTATAGCATGGAGCAGTCACAAAACAGGAAGAACATATATTGGCCACTGCTAGCTTGCATATGTTCCATAAGATCCGATACAACGTTTTTCATTTCAGGTCTCTGCTAAAAGGACTCTGCCACCTGTCCTAGGTCTGTAAGACATTTATCAACAACACGTGATTTTAAGTCTCCACAAAAATCAACTATTCTGCTATTTTCATTATTTTCCTAAAATGATTTACGGAAAGAAAGATTGGTAATCCATCATTTAGTGGAACTGTGCTGAAAATCAAGCATTTGTTGTCAACAATGTTAGAATTTCATTGTTCACTGACCTACGCAGTCAGTATAATGTTATGCTTGTGCAACTGTGTTAGTTTGGTTTTAACTGTTCACTCTCTCTATTCCAGAGGAATTACCACCCTGTAGGGGTACAAAGGCAAGGAACTCTCGGAGAGGGTTCCACCCCTAGAGGTGCCACAGGATGATTCCTGTGGCTAAAGATACATTAGGAATCCCCCTAAGGAGAGAGTGCTGCCACTGGAGGAGGAGGGGAGGATGGTGGGGCAAAGAAAAAGTGCTTCACAGTGAGGCTGAGAGGAACTGCTTATATAGGTCAGAAAGTGGGAGTGGCTGGCTACTTGGCCACTGAACTCCTGGCAAAGCCTTACCAATTCACTGACCCACACAGCCAGTATAGTGTTATGTTTGTGCAACTGTGTTCATTTGGTTTTGGCTGTTCACACTCTATATTACAGAGGAATTACCACCCTGTAGAGGTGCAAAGGCAAGGAACTCTCAGAGAGAGTTCCACCCCTAGAGGTGCCATGGGATGATTCCTGTGGCTAAAGGTACCTTAGGAATTTCCCTAAGGAGAGAGTGCTGCCACTGGAGGAGGAGGGAGGATGGTGGGGCAAAGAAAAATGCTTCACAATGAGGCTGAGAGGAACTGCTTATATAGCTCAGGAACTGGGAGTGGCTGGCTGCTTGACCACTGAACTCCAAGCAAAGCCTTACCAGTTCACTGACCTATGAAGCCAGTATAGTGTTATGTTTGTGTAACTGTGTTAGTTTGGTTTTGGCCGTTCGCACTCTCTATTCCACAGGAATTACCACCTTGTACGGGTACGAAGGCAAGGAACTCTCGGAGAGGGTTCCACCCCTAGAGGTGCCAAGGGACGATTTATGTGGCTAAAGGTACCTAGGAATCCCCAAAACAAATGTAGTATCATCCCCAAAAGGAGGCAACATGAAGCATATGAGCAAGCAGTAACTGTGACACAGGAGCAGTAACTGTAATGTAGGAGTAATTAAATACATAGATATATTTACTAGTATAATCAGAACACCTGATAAACATTTTATATTAATGATTGTTCAGATCTCTGTTTTATTAAAAACAAACTGTTTTAGGCCTAAAAAGGGCTGACCCTATTTTATTAAAAATAAACTTTTTTAGGTATAACAAAGGGTTGATAACATTCCTTTGTATAATATGTAATACTGAAATTGGAAACTGATTCATCAGTTATGGGACATATTGTGGCTCTTTTGTCTATTTTGTTTTCTGTTACATAATCTCCAAACCATTACTATCACTATGTCAACCCTGTTTGGAGAAGCAAAAGGCAAGCAACCATGCAAGCTCTCACTACACTAACTATTTATCAAGGTGTGTACCTTATTTATCTAAATGTGGCCTGCGTAAATGATGTCATGTCTCCTCAAGACATAACTCATCTTGGCACTTTCTTTCTACTGGGAGGTTCCTGCCCTCCCTGTTTCCAAGATGACAGACCCCCTACCATTGCTCAGTAAATCTGTGATCCAGGAATTTCATAATCATGAAGTGATTTGACCTCATGGTCTTAGAACTGTGTAGCATAACGATGACTTGAGCCTCAGAGCTGGCCTGCTCATTACCTTATCGGATTAAATTACTGTGCTTCCTAGTTACATCTTCCTAGTCTAGATAAAAGGGAAGGTCTTAGTGATAAGCAAAATATGCATACTAACAGATACAGGGAGCATGGCTGCTAGGTAACTGGCAAGATGAATGATGAGGCTGCAAGACAAGGCCAGTTACAAAGCTGCAGCTATATAAAAAGTATATCATGCCAGAAGTTCTTCTAATCTATTCAAAATTAAAATTTCTGGCACTTATATCCTAATAGCTTTAAAAGGCCCACAATCGTTAATCATATAAACTCTGCAATATATTAAAGTCTGGTGAATCCTGTGTTGGGCGTTTATATTGGGGATGTAGAAGAACTGTTATTACACCATCATGCATTCATTTACTTGACTGGCTCAAATTTTATTTATTTATTTATGAAATGTTATGAAAAACTACAAATAGTTGTAAGCTAATACCTACCTTCTGGTCATGATATTACACTTCTAGAACTAGGGCTAATCAGAATTATATTTAATATACCAAGCACGCTAAAAGCAGCCTGGCATCCTCTCTAGGAATACTGTATAAGTTTCAGGGGTAGTGGGAAAACAGTAATTTGACAGCAATTATTCAAAAAATGCCATAAAAGGTAAAAAAGTGATATTAATAACAAAGTTTCATGTTTTGCAAGTTAAGACTAACTCGAGTTACAACTTCCAAAGTGAAAAAACTTAATGTTAAAAAATAGTATGGAAGTTGGGGAAGTTTCTAGTCATAATATTTGCACAAGAAGGTATCATTAATACTAATAATTGTCTAACACGATTGGATGTTTTGCTTTAATAAAATAACTGGCCAGATGCGACTGTACCAGTCT
Source organism: Neoceratodus forsteri (assembly GCA_016271365.2). Taxonomy (NCBI): domain Eukaryota; kingdom Metazoa; phylum Chordata; order Ceratodontiformes; family Ceratodontidae; genus Neoceratodus; species Neoceratodus forsteri. The sequence continues at coordinate 434,138,119 of CM028135.1, read as the reverse complement.
CCAGAAGCTGCATATTGCTGTTATACAAATGCACAGCATCACTGATCCCACTACAGATGGTTGTAATGTCATTCTTGAGATTAACAGATTATTTTGTAATGTTGAAAGTGTCTTCTGCTATTCTTTTATCTCCCCTTTCTCTTACTCCCATTTCCTGCAGATTTAATGTGTTAAATGAGCACCTACACAGTCCCTCATTCCCAATAAGTCGTGTCTCCCAGACCCGTTGTTGTCCGTAAATATGATTGTGTAACACATTTTTGCCTTTTCATGAATACTGAAAAAAAAACACTTAAAAAAAAATATGAGGGGATGTTGGCGTAAAGCCCTTTTTGAAACCGCTTCACTTTGTGATGCCCCCATAAGCCATGTAGACTTCACTGTTGTGCTTTTGTGAAGCCACCACAGACTGAAGGTGCATAAAAAGACATTGTTTAATTTTTACATTATATATATATATATATATATATATATATATATATATATTATGGTAGCACGGTAGTGCTACCATAGTTAGGTTGAGGAGCCATTTTAAGGTTAAAGGGTCAAACTTTACACTTGAATAACTTTGGAACCATGCAAAGGATTTGCCTGAAATTTGGAATGCACAATCAAGAACCATATACCTTGGGATCTGTCAAGTTTTATACTGGTTGGATATACAGTTGTGGAGTTATTAAACATGATCTGAGTGCACATTTACGCTATATGGTGAATTATTTGCTCATGCCTACAGGTCGCACGGTTTGTGTGAGCTGTCTGAAAACATCAGGGAATGTGCGGATGGGGTGCCCGATTTGCCTTTTGAAGATTTCGTGAAAAAATATTGAACGGTTCAAAAGTTATTAAAAGAACAAGTTCCCATTATTAGTCAATGGGAAAAGTTGACAAAAAGTTTGACACTTTCGCAAATGCACTTTTTACTGTTGCAAATGGCCCTAGTACTTTCGCATATCCACCATTTTGTTTTCAGTTGGTGATCAGAAAAATGCTTGGCATTTAAAATTGGGACTATCTAGTGACACAATACTTTTTGTGTTCACCTAGTCGGAGCCTGAGGATGCCAGCCATGTCTTTATTTTGGGGTTAGACACCTCAGAAATATGTTTTTCAAAGTTCTGGAAAAAGTACTTTCACAAAATACTATCGTGCTCATGATGCTTTCGCAAATCTGTATGAAAGCTTTCACAAATCACATAAGTACTTTGCAACACTATGGCCAAAATGACAGGAGTTCTTTGCCACCATGCTGCAAAAGAACGGTTAGATCTTTTGGCCTGAAATTTGGAGGAAACACAGCCAACATCTCTCAGATGTGCTTTTTTTATAGTTTAGTGAAAATATATTGCATGACTGCAAAGTTGCGGTACTCTGAAGTTGGTGTTTTTTCCCATAGACTAACATGGTGGCATACGCTGCACCTTTTGGGCTTCTTATCTCGAAAATGATGCAAGATACAGATTTTTTGTTATGAGTAGCATAGCCCTATGGGCTATGCAATAACAAAGTCCTAGCCAGGAAAATCATGATTTTTGTAACATTTTAATTTTTTTTCTGTGTTGTGCGGTTGCTGAGATATTAGCAATTAAGTACTTCCAATGCTCATTTTCAGCTTTGATGCCCATTACAATGCATACATTCTTTGTACACACTGTGTTTCTCTGTACACCTGTTCCACAAAAACAGGGTATGCACTTCTGTTACTGTTGCAGTTACTGTTTCAACTTGCGTTTCTGTCCCCGTTTGTGTTTACATTCCCGTGTATGCCACCATGTACGTACGTCACCCTTTGCATTGTCATTTGCGCTTGTGTTTTTGTTACTGTTACCATTTGCATTTACACTACTGTTTCTCTTTGCATTTTTGTTTGCATCACCATGTGCCTTGCCATTTCTGTTTATGGCAGCCCTTTCTTTTGCGTTTCCGTTTTTCTTTTGCTTTGCGTCTTCCTTGCTGTTACTGTTACCATTTGCATTTGCAATTCCTTTACTGTGCCCGTGCACATTACTGTTTGCGTTTCCATATGCACTTGCGTTTCCTTTTGTGTTTCTGTTTGCTTTGGTGTTATTGTTGCTGTTACCTTTACCATTTGCATTTACAATTGCGGTACTGTGCCTATGCTCGTTTCGGTCTGAGTTTCCATACGCGCTTCTATTCCCATTTCTGTTTCTGTTTCCTTTGGTGTTATTCTTCCTGTTATCTTTACCATTTGCATTTACAATTCCAGTACTGTGCCTGTGCGCATTACGGTTTGCGTTTACATGGGCACTTGCATCGTGTTCCGTTTCTGTTCCCCTTTGCGTTCTTTTTGCTGTGACACTTAACATTTCCATTTTAAATACCAGTGCCATCACTGTTTGCATTACCAGTTGCATTTTCATACTTGCTTCAATGTCCGTTTGCATCATTGTTTGCTTTGGCGTCACTTTGCACTTGCATTTCTATTAGCGTTTCCTTTACCATTTACGTTTGCATTACCATGTGCACCACTGTTAGTGCTTCTGTTTGTGTTGCTGTTCCCGTTACTATGTCACAAGACATCACATGGCAGGGGCCCCGAGCTCCCGCCACCACATTACTTTCACTATTTCTCGTCATCATTCTCAAAAGGAAGGGAAATTAGAGGCAAAAAACTCCATTTAATGCATCAGTTAGGGTTGTTCCACAGCGACAAAAGTGAGGAAATTTGGTGTTAGGGTTGAAAATCCCCCTTGGACCCTCCACAGCCCACCTCCCCAACTGGCATCATGGTGTGCCATGGGATCGTCGGTCCTAACTCTCATCTCATTTTCCTACACCTCAGATTCTTTACACATGTGATGGGGTATGAGTTAGGGCTGATGACCCCATGGTGCACCACAATGCCAGTTGGGGGGTGGACTGTGGGGGGGTTCAAGGGGGGTTTCAACCCTAACACCAAATTTCCTCACTTTTGTCACTGTGAAACAACCCTAACTGATGCATTAAACTGAGTGTTTTGCCATATATATATATATATATATATATATATATATATATATATATATGTGGAACAACCCTAACTGATGCATTAAGTGGATTTTTTTGCCTCTAATTTCTCTTCTTTTTGAGAATGAGGATGATAAATAGTGAATGGAATGTGGTGGCCGTTTGATGTCTTGTTACATAGTAACAGGAACTGCAAAGCAAATGCAAGCAGCAATGGTGACGCACATGGTAAAGCAAACAGAAACAGCAAAGCAAATGGTAATAGAAGCGCAAGCACAAAGTGATCCCAAACGAACAGTGACAGAAACGGAGATGCAAATGCAAGTGCATACGGAATGCAGCTGGTAATGCACACAGTGATGGTACCACGATTGGAAATGCAAATGGTAACAGTAACAGCAACAGCAACAATAATGCCAAAGAAAACAGAAATGGAAAGATGAATGGAAGCGAGTATGGAAATGCAAACCGTAACAGGCACAGTACCACAATCGTAAATGCAAATGGTAATGATAACAGCAACAATAATGCCAAAGGAAACAGAAATGCAAGCATATATGGAAATGCAAACTGTTTTGTGCATGGTCACGGTACTACAATTGGAAATGTAAATGGTAATGGTAACAGCAACAGTAATGCCAAAGGAAAAAGAAATCGAAATGCAAACACAAGTGCAAATGGAAACGCAAACATTAACATGCATAGTCATGGTAATGCAATTGGAAATACCAATGGTAATGGTAACAGCAACGATGATGCAAAGCGAAAGATACAAGCAAACAGAAGGTCAACCGCAAATGCAAATGGCAATGCACAGGCTGTTACAAAAAAAAAATGAAAACATAGAGAGTAATGGAAACACAAATGGTAATGGTAATGCAAACAGAAGTGCAAGCAAAAATGCAAACTGTAACGCGCACTGTGGTGTACATGGGAATGGTGACACGAATGGTAACGGAAGCGCAACTGGAAATGCTAACTTGCACAGTAATGAAAGGGCACACTCTTCTTTTCCCAAAAAACTGCATTGAAAAAGACAGTGAATACATAGAATGTATGCATAATAATGTGCCTCAGAGCAGAAAAGGAGGACTTGGAATATTAAATTGCTTATATCTCAGAAACCATATGATGTAGAAAAAAAAAATGAAAATACATAGATACATAGACAGTGTCGGCAGATAAGGACCTATGGCCCACCCAGTCTGCTCATTTGAGCTTGTAAGTTCAGTTTATGTTTTCCTAGAAGCCTGTTGCCCCTTACCCCTGACCTCCAGAATTCCTTTATGTCTATCCCATGCATTCTTAAATCCCGTGATTATTTCAGCCCCCCCCACTTCCTCTAGCAGGGTGTTCCACTTGTCTACCACCTGTTCTGTGAAGAAATTCTTCCTCATGTTTCCTGTGAATCGCCCTCCTCCAACTTCATCCCATGCCCTCTAGTCCTGGAACATCTTTTTGCTTAAAATAGTGTATTCCTGCACCCTGTTCCTCCTGTGAGATACTTGTATGTCTCTATCATATCCCCTCTCTCCCTCCTCTCCTCCAGGGAGTACATGTTCAGTTCCTTCAACCTGTCTTCATAGGACTTGTGATGCAATCCATGCACCATCTTTGTTGGCCTCCTCTGAACCTTCTCTTCCCTGTCTATGTCCTTACGTAGGTATGGTCTCCAGAACTGTACACTGTACTCCAGGTGGGGCCTCACTAGTGTCTTGTATAGCGGAATTATCACCTCCCTTTCCTGCTGGTGATGCCCCTGCCTATACATCCCAGCATCCTATTTGCTTTTACCTGCTGCCTTGTCACACTGTTTCCTACCTTGAGGTCATCAGAGATGATAACCCCAAGATCCCTTTCCTGCTTGGTGCATGCTATATCCTCACCTCAAGAACTGACATATTGTGCCAGGTTTTGTGCCCCATATGCATTATCTTGCACTTCTTTGATGTTGAATTTCAACTGCCAAACCCCTGACCATTCTTCAAGTTTCTGCAGGTCCTCTCATTCTGTCTACACCTCTGGTGTGTCTACTCTGTTACGGAGCTTTGTGTCATCAGCGAACAGTGAAATTCTGCCTTCTAGGTCCTGTGCAATGTCACTGATGAAGATGTTGAATAGGACCGGTCCCAGCACTGATCCCTGTGGTACCCCACTGGTCACTCTTCCCTCTGTGGAGTGACAGCCATTTACCACCACCCTCTGTGTCCTGCCACCCAGCCAGTTACCAACCCACCACACTACTGTCCTGCCCACACCCATATTCCCCAGTTTGTGTAATAGTCATCTATGTGGCACAGTGTCAAAGGCATAGTGTAGCAAAATAGTGTCGCAAATCACACTTTCACAAATGAAATCATGAGAGTGTCATGAATGCGACACTGCTTTGCGAAAGTACTTCTTCCAGAAATTTGAAAATCATATTTCTGGGGTGTTTAACCCCAAAATAAAGACATGGCTAGCATCCTGAGGGTCCGACTAGATAAACACAAAAATAATTGTATCCCTAGATGGACTTAATTTTAAATGCCAATCATTTTTCTGATCACCAGCTGAAAAAAAAATGGCAGATTTGTGACACTACTAGGGCCATTTGGGACACTAAAAAGTGCATTTGCGACACTGTCAAACTTTTTGTTAACTTTTTCCATTGACTTATAATTAGAACTTGTTTTTTGAATAACTTTTGAACCATTTAATATTTTTTCACAGAATCTTCAAAAAGCACATCAGGGACCCCGGCTGCACGTTCCCTGAAGTGTTTGGACAGGTAGCACAAAGCATGCAACCTGTAGGCGCAAGCAAAGAATTCACCAAAAACCATAAATGAGCACGCAGATCTCACTTAATAACTCTGCAGCCATATATCCGACCACTACAAAAGTTGGCAGATCTCAAGATGTATGGTTCTTGATCGTGCATTCCAGGCAAATCCATTGAACGGTGGCAAAGTTATTAAGGTGCAAAGTTTGACCCTTTAACCTTAAAAGGGCTACTCAACCCTAACTATGGTAGCACTACTGTGCTACCATAATATATGTATATATATAATAGCAGCACAGAAGTGCAGCTATACTTAGAGTTGCCCAGCCACTTCTATGTTAAGCCTCAAATATTGCACTTTAATAACTTTACCACCATACAATGCATTTACCTGAAATGTTGCATGCATGGTGGGACACCATAGATCTCTATATCTGGCAGGTTGTATTACAGTCAGATGAGCAGTTGTGGAGCTGCAGAACACAAAAAAAATGTGCTAAAATGGGGGGTTTATGTGTTTCTTTGCTCATGGCTACAGCCCACACAATTTGTCCATTTGGTCTGAAATCTTCAGGGATGATGCAGTCTGGGTGACTGATGTGCCTTTTGAAGATTTGGTTAAAAAATATGAATCTGTTTAAAAGTTATTCAAAAAACAAGCTTCCCTTTATAGTCAATGTGGGAAAAATATATGTGCCTCACAAAAGCTGCCGCCATTACATTTTACTGTTGCAAATGGCCCTTTTACTGACATGTGGTGGCCATCTTGTTTTCAGTCAGAAAGAGAAAAAATGCCTGATGTTTAAATTTGGGACCCCCAAGGTGAACACTGACAGCTGTGTTTATGTAGTCCTGCCCTGAGGATCACAGCACTATCTTTTTAAGGGGGACCCCCTCAGAAATACAGTTTTGGTGATTGGACCTCCTGTAGTGTCACGAATTACAACAGAATGGATGTGACACTTTTGCAAATCATGAAAGTGTCACACCCATTCTGTCACAAATTTTTGTGAAACTCTCGAAATTTGTGACAGAACAGCCCCCAAAAACAGCAATTCTTTGCCACCCTACTGCATCAAAATGGTTGGGGCTTTTGAGCTGACATTTGCAGGGTGGCAAGCCCTGGTACCACAGATGTGCCTTTTGGTGGTTTGATCCCAAAAACATTCAACAGTCCCATCATTACAGTGCTCCAAATGTGAGAAATTTCCCATAGGATAACATTGCGGCACCTGCAGTGACTTTCAATGCCCGTATCTCGGAAATGATTCGAGATATGGATTTTTCGTTCTCCACAGCTTATTACACCTTTAAGCTTGTGTGGAGGTTTCAAAGTCATAATTATAACTGCAGTGGATTTTTTTTCATAGTTGCTACAGTTACTGAGATATTGCCAAATTAATGTTACAGGGGTTCCTTTTCAGCACTATAGGGCTGTTGTATGGCTCTGTACTTATGTGTAAGTGGGAGTGCAGGGCCCAGAGACCCCATGCTCCCACATGCTCATAACATTATGCAAAAAATAGGCAACATGAAGGGAGCACAGGTCCAGGAGTACCAGAGCTCCCATAACTACATACCAGTTACCACTTCCATTACACTTTCTCAAAAAGCAGGGGAAATCCATTGCAAACAATCTTTGTTAATGCATCAGTTAGGGTTGATAGCACAGCAACAAAAGTATGGGAATGTGATATAAGGGTTCCCCCCACCATCACCCTCTCACACTCCACACACCGACAGACATTGGGATGTGCCATGGGGTCATCAGGCTTAACTCTCACTCCATTCTCTTATACTGTAGCATGTCAACCTGTTTACACATGGAATGGGGTGAGAGTTGGGCCTGATGACCCCATGGCACCCCCGATATCTGTTGATGTGTGGAGTGTGGGGGGGTGTTGGGGGTTATGGTGGTGATGGGGTAATCCTAACATCCCGTTTCTCACATTTCCATACTTTTGTCACTGTACTGTCAACCCTAACTGATGCATTAACAAATTTTTTTGCAATGAATACATAGATAGATAGATACATAGATATTTCTGGAGACATATTGATCTGCTTGAAGTAGCACCAGCATCACTCTAACATCTGCTCTGTCTTTCATATACCAAGACTTTAACAGAGGGTACCGATCATTAAAACACCAAGGAACACCACACTGCACATTAACCAAGAAAGAGTGCATTATTTCACCCTAACTTTGCGTTTTTCTACTTTTGAGACTTTGATCTGGATTTTCAAGGAGTGATGCAGGGCTTGCATCAAGCTCTGTGTTAAATCTGTTCTTTTAGTGCCGCTGTGCCTAACACCTTTGCTGCAACTGCACCTGATTTTGTATTTTCAGGCACAGCTGACAGTTTCCTCATTTTGTATTCTCAAGCACAGTTGTGACAGTTTCCTCACTTCAGAGCATCTTGCACTAAATATTTGGTGCAATCCCTGTAAAAAGAGTCCCCTGAATGCCACAAGACAGGCAAGGGAAAAGTTGATCTAACTTGTGGCACTTGGCACATGGGACTGAAAATCCCGATCGCTGACCAGAAGAATGCAGTGAGCTCCATACACCACATGATTGGTGCACCAGGGACTTGCAGTAGTCTCGGGGCTTTGAAAATCTATCCCTCTGTGTCTCATTCATAACTGATGCCTAAATACAGTTTTAGGCAATGAACTTCCATTCTTTTAAAAAGATATTAAATAAGATATGCATACTTTTTGTATTGACAGGAAGCCAAGCAGTCCTCAGCATCTGCTGTCAACCCTTCCCCTACCCAGCCACTGTGACAAGCAGTCCCTGACATCCAGTAAGCCCACTCCCTCACCCTGGTCCTGTGCCAAGCAGACATTGAGGTCCAGTGGCACCCTTTCATCACTCTGACCTAACTCAGACAGTCCCTGCTGTCCAGCAGCACTTCTTCTGTTACCATACCCCACATCAAAGTGATCTCTGGCACCAGTGGTACCCCTCTCACACCCTGTCTAATGCCAAGCAGTCGCTGCTATGCAGTGGCCCACCCTCCCTCACATTGTTCCAAGTCAGGTGGTTATTGGTATTTTGTTGCACCCCTCATCACCCTGCCCCAAGGCATGTCCCTGGCATCTAGTGGCTCTCCCCCACTCACCCTGCTTCAAGCCAGGTCCCTGGAATCCAATGATACCCTTCCTTTACTCTGTCCCAGCCAAGTTTCTGACATCCATTGACAGCTCCCTCAGATAGTGGCCATCAGAAATCCAACTCTTACCTCAGTGGCTATATGCATCAATAATTCATTATTGGTAGGTGTGATAATGAAACAGACACACATCTATTTTAGTATCACAGTTTCTGATAATGAATTTCAGCCAGCTAGACATGGAGTAAAGAGAAAAGGTGTTTCCAGCTGCCATATGGGGAGAGTGGTTTTGGTGGGACTTTAGAGGCACTGTGGATTAACTCTTAGCATCTCAACACTTGGGTACAAAGGAGAGAGAAATCATTTGTTTCTTAAGTTTGACCAGCACTGGGTTGGGCCCTCAGTGTCACAATAAATGGTTTATGTTAATTAGGGGGGATGGGGAGTCACCAATGTGCCACAAGGGCTGGCATCCCAGTAGATATATTTAATTTTGGGTAAGGGAGGGTTGTTAGCAGCACTGGCGTGAGCTCCTAGTGTCATCTTGTTGTTTGTTAAGGTGAATGGTGGGTTTGGAGAGACAAGTTGACCACCTCACTTGGGTTATTAGTCATCACATTAACATTAGGGTGGGAGGGGGTGGTGGGTGAAGGGGTTGTTAAGCAACACCAGTGTAGAATCCTGGTTGCCATAATTTGTGGGAGGACAGTGATCAAAATACAAGCATGTCACTGGGGATTCCTGGTACCTGGGTTCAGTTTTGCAAGGTCTGCAGACACCTGAGATGGACTCCTGATGGCGGTATAAATTGATCATGTTCGGGCATGAATGCACCTATTATTTGGTAGCAAAGTCTCGGGCTTACGGCAACACCTGTAAAATGCTACTGAGCATATGCAGCTACTGTTTAGAAATTCATAAAGAAAAGCTCTTGATTTTAGACTTTTTATTCCTAAAAATACAGTAGCACCACCTTTGTGTCAGGATGTCATGAACCTAGAAGTTTCAATTTTCAAATCTGTACCATGTTTCTGTTTTTCTTTCCCCAAAATAAAGTGTCTTAATTTAGGTATTTTTCTGTATTTTGAGTCTCTGTAACTTACCAACTACCTGGCTGATTTTTACCAAAACTGCAGGGTTTGTAAATCCTACCACAAACGGTGCACATGGCAATTCTTATATTTCTAGGTCAGAAGATCACTAGCAGCACATGCTTCTGCATGTTGCCAGGACAAGAAGGGGGGACAACAGCTGGCAGCCAGGGCACTAAGATAAAGTGCACATATTTTTCTTTTGGGGTAGCTTTACACCACATGATGTACTGACCAGGGCACAACATTTTTTACTTGAGCACATGCCCTGGTGTGCCCTGGTGTAGGGTTGGCACTGCAGAAGAACTTCAAGCCAGAAACTTGGCTTCATTATCAAAGGACCAACTTAACCCTAACTATATTGGTACTACTGTGCCATTAAATATATATATATATATATATATATATATATATGTATATATCTAGTAGTTGCTTTTTGCCATTAAAAACAAGCATTTGTCAATGCCGAATGTTGCTTGCTTCTATGTGCTGTTTAGGTATTTGGAAGTCATTGGAGTGTAAATATTGAAAATTTGCGAACTTACGAGCGTGCATAGGAACTGCGCAACGCACGCTCGTGAAACAATCATTTTTAGGATTTTTTTCACCAAATTTTCAACATAGCCACTTTAAGACCTCTGGTCATGAACAGTGTCACTGTGATTTTGTTAATGTGTCCCATACATTGAGTTTGCACAACGACTGCGCCATTGTGCGCTACATGGGCGGAAACACATTTGGGTGAGATGTGAAAAATGACAGCTGTACTACTCATAAGAAGGTGTGGAAAAATGGCAATGTTGAAAATCTGGGTGGAAATATTGAAAATTCACAAACCTCACGGCGTGCGTGGGAACTGCTCAACGTGCGCTCGTAAAACAGTCATTTTTAGGAATTTTTTCACCAAATTTTCAACATAGCCATTTTAAGACCTCTGCTCATGAACAGTGTCACTGTGATTTTCTTAATTTGTCCCGTACATTGATTTTGCACACCGACTGCGCCATTCTGCGCTACATGGTCGGAAACACATTTTGGGTGAGATGTGAAAAATGACAGCTGTACTACTCATAAGAAGGTCTGGTAAAATGGCAATGTTGAAAATCTGGAGTGAAAATATTGAAATTTCGTGAACTTACGAGCCTACATAGGAACTGCACAGCACACTCGTAAAACAGTCATTTTTTGGAATTTTGGCACCAAATTTTCAACATGGGGTTTTTGGGCCCCTTCTCATGAATGATGTCACTGTCATGGTGGTATTAGGGCCCGAAGGGTGATTTCACAGTCACTCGCGTGAAATCACCCGCCGAGGAACCGTCTTTCATGACAATGATCATCATTCATGAAGAATCCCAAACCATGTTGAAAATTTAATTAAATCTCAAAATAACTGAGATATCCAATAAGTTGAAACCCCCTATCTAGCCCATTATACAGCTTACCGGCATTTCCTCAGTTCGCGGTCGGCTTTGAAGAGTGCAGACGTGTTCCCGGTCCACCGAAGATCGTCGCGCCGGAGTCCGGAGGTAAGTATGGGGTGAGGGGTGTGGGGAGGCTGGGTGCACAGTGGGTGGGTGTGGGTTGTGGGAGGGGGGTCGGGAGACGCACCTCGGGACCGTTTTGTCTTACAGGTACACAAAAAAAAAAGGCGTCGTGGGACCCGTTTGCCACGCTGGGGTGGTCTCCCAGTGTGGCACAAGGACTTTGGGGGTGTTCAGCCGGCGAGTTGGGCACCCCGTCGACAAGGACTCATTGCCACGCTGGGGTGGGCTCCCAGCGTGGCACCAACGACTGGGGGGGAGGAGACCACGCAGCTCAGCCGACGGGGATTGGGCACCCCGCCGGCTATACAGTGAGTGCGGGGGCGCGCACGACTGCGGGTGGGGGAGGAGCTGCGCGTGAGCAGGTTCTTATCGCTGCTCACTCAAGCGTAGCTCCCCCTTTCAACTGTATGCCACTGCATTTTGGAGCGTGTCATAGACAGCTCCAAAATGCATTGGCTTACAGGGGCCGCGCCTGCCAGAACACTGCCTGAATTGGAGGAGGAGGTGACACACCTCCGAAATCTCCGATGATGGCACTATGTTTCTTGCACATGCGTGCAAGCAACATAAAAATGAACTGAGCTAGGAAGAATGGGGAGGGGGTCATGGGCAGGAAACTACTGCAATGAGGAGGGGGTGGCCACAACTAACCTCTGCCATCATGTAAAGGCTACTTTATTTTATCAATCACTTTATCCACTGGCCAGTTGCCTCCACTCTTGTTTTGGCAATAAGCACCTCCCACTCACTACCTCTGCTGGCCCCAAGGTTCTCCATGGGTTGCCTCCCATGGTGGAGCTGACAGAGAGGCATTCCATTGGGTAACATTTGATGGTGGGACTTTGCAGATTTTGTGTAACTTGATTGTACTAGTGCTATCATCCCTGGCTGTTACCATTTTCCATTGTATCCCCTCTCTGTGCCCTGGTGTTAGCCAGGGCTCCCAGGCATGCATGCATGTCAAGATGTGCCACCATAGAGACAATGCCTCCAACTCAGACTGTGGGTACCTTGCTAGCACTGCTTTCTGGGAACACTAGGGGGCAGTGGTAGAGCACGCACATGTACAGTAGCTCTTGCCCCAGATGCTACAGGCAGCCAACTAGATAGTTTACCAGCCCATTTCTGGTCAACTGTGATGACTCAGGCTTGGAGCGAGTACTCGGGTTGCCACTGCCACCACTGGCAAGCAGTTTCCCAGCCACTGTTTTGTCAGGTTGGTGAGGACTGGATATTTTTTTTTTTACTAATTGACTGGATGCTTCAAGTTCTACTGAAATGGTCGAAAACTTTGACAACACCTTTTGGAAGTAGAAATCGCCAGTTTCAGTTTTCGGCCCTTTCTTCAAAGTCCACTTTGGCCTCTGTTTACTTCTAGAGTTAGGAAGGGCAGGCACACTGAAGTAGCCATGATTTCAACTACCATTAGCCTCCATAAATCAGGGATCAGGAGTGGGGCCCAATCTTAGGAAATGGAATTTTGTAACCTGGGCAAGGCTATGGAGGGAAGACTGTTTCTAAAAGACGCTCTCCTGTTGTGGCACAGAGTCAGGAGCCCAACATTTTTTTAATCAGTCTATGGGAAGATAGGAGAGAGGGTGGGAAATTATTAGAGTAGGTAAAAGGAATCCATAATTGGTGGTGGTGGTGGGGGGGGGGGCAAACAATGTATTCTAAAATGCTCTGCAATTTTGGAGATGGGGGTGGACTGCTCCTTTCATTTATATGTACTGTCTTCCAAAATACTTCCATGAAATGGAGGGGACAGAATGTTGCTGCCATTGTGTTTGAGTGTGTGTGTGTGTGTGTATATATGGACCAACATTGTATCACAATGTGGTTTATAGATTTTGAGAGGGGGAGGTGAGAGAATGCTGCAACCTTTAAATTATGGGAGGGGAAACCAACAGTGTATCTTAAAAATGCTGTACAATCCAGGAGATGGAGGAAAGACACTTACAAAATGTTTATCATACATAACAACATTACCATTACAGGGCCAGGTTTGCAGTACATGGTAGCATTACCATTACAGGGTCAGCCATGTTTGTACCAGCAACTTTGTTATACAGTAGTTTTAAAATGATTTCCTAAAGAAATTATTTGAAAAATGCTAATACAAGTGCCATATACTTTGCAGTCAAATCATTATATTCAAAACATTAATTTCATTGGCTACAAAAACCTTAATTTAATATAATATGCAGAGAAAAATGTGCATCTGCAAGTGAAAGCTATTGTTTATTTTTTTCTCTTCTGTAGCAGTTGAGGGACTCAGATTAATGCCTGTATCACATGGGAAAGATTCATCTTCATGCGGCCTCCTGTATCCCATTAATGTTATATGTGTAAGTTGCAACTTGCAGCAGAAGTAGCAGAAACACAGATATACTGAATTTGTTAACAGAAAAAGACCGTTTGGCCCATCAAGTCTGCACAAATGTTTTCTGCATATTGTACCTCTGCTGACACTATCTGATCTCTTGTGACCCTCCCACTTTCCTACCTCTTTTCTAATATATCCCTATGTATATCCCACATATGCTTGAAGCCTCCACTGTTTTAGCCTCCACAACATCCTCTGGCAGTCTATTCCAGTGATCAACGACCCTTTCAGTGAAGAAGTATTCCCTCACACCTTTTTTGAGCTCCTCCTCCTTCCAGCTTTATCACATGCCAACTGGTCCTGGTGCTTCTTTTCTTTGTAAAGAGACTCCCCACTTGCACCCTGTTCACCCTTGTGAGATGCTGGTAGGTCTCGATTATGTCACCTCTCTCCTCTCTTCCAGGGTATACATGTTTGGATCTCTCAGCCTTATCTCACAGGACATTTTTCTGAGGTGTAGCCTCCAAAACTGGACAACATACTACAGGTGGTGTTGCACCAGTGAGCGATACAGTGGTAACCCCACCTCATGCTATCTGCTGGAGATACCTCTCCCTATGCACCCCAGCATCCCACTAGCCCTATCCACTGCCTTCTCACAGTACTGTGTCACCTTGATGTCCTCAGACATGTTAACCCCAAAGTACCTTTCCTGTCTAGTCACTGTCAATACCACCCCCAATTCTATACTCATCACCAGGGTTCTTATGCCCTAGGTGCAGGAGTGTGCATATTTTGTCATTGAACCCCAACTGCCACGTATCTGACTACTCTCTGAATTTCCCAAGATCCCTGTGCATTTTCTCCACCCCTCCAGAGTGTCCATACTATAGTAGACTTTGGTATCATCTGGAAAAAAGCATACCTTATAGAGATGCTGCGAATTTTTAATTCACTGTCAAAGTTAGTGTTAATCCACCATATTTGAATGTATGAAAAATTTATGAATTAAGAGGCAGAACTGCCAGATTCACTGGTGGATTTCTTTTTAATTTAAAAAACCTCCCTCACTTACTGTGCTTTGAAATTAGTCTGTCATCCCACCCAAGAACCCAGATATAGTTATTTTACCCCCCCCCCCACATCACACTGCTTCAGCTGGAGGGCTAGATGCTGAAGGTAATCCCCCACACATGCACTAAATTCACTTTACCCACCTCCCACCACCCAAGTCTCACTGTCTTTTGTACAAACAGCCAGAATCCCAGACCCTCATCCCACCCCCATCTGTTCCCGACCACCCTCCTCCCCCACCAGCACCCCAAAAATTAATAATGAAATGGGTCCCCTGGTGCAGCGGAGCATCTGTTCTGTTCAGTGTCAACTCCTCTTCTTGTAATGGTGCAAATGAAGGGTGACTTTGTTGCACCTAATAAAACCTGATTGATTGAATTTAATAAAACTCCTGCTCCCCTAATCTGTCTCTCTTGAGAAGAAGGTAGCCTGTTATAGGCTAGCCATGGGCTAGTTCAGGTGCTCAGTGCACAACAACTCTGTTATGGTCACTAAATCCAGGTTGGCCTATTCTATGATGGTTTCCAGTTCTGGATTTTTTCCCAGTGCTCCTTGTGTTAGCACACATGACTCTTCACACCTCCCCCCGCTGTCCAGCTTCTCTCTTCCATTCCCACATGAATTGTTCTCTGAAGCTCCCTCCCACCTTATGTCTTCTCTTTTTACTTTCACCATACTTGGTCTCCTTCAATCCTTTATCCTCCCCTGTTGGGGTTATATCCCCCTTTCCTTCCATCTTGTTCCAGTCCTCTTTGGCTGGGTGCTTCTCCTTCCCTCCTTGGGGCCTCCACTTCTGAAGACTCCAACCTCCTGCCTTCCCACCACAACAGGTACCTCTTCTCAGTTGCTAGTATGGTGAAGGTATTTTGCAGTGGTTTAGCTGGAGCAGCGTGCACCCTCTCCCGTATCCACCCTTCCAGAGCTCACCTGTTTTTGTATATCACATTTACACTTTTGCACTCACTGGTGACACAGTCTCCTAGGTGCACTATGACTGGATGATATTTGTCATATCCCTGTGTTTAACTGTGAACAATATGCATATTAAAATGTTCCTACTTTAGGAACCTAATTTGATCAACTATGCAGTAACTCATAGAGATAATGTAATTTCAGTCATCATTTCTATTCCAAGTAAATTAATGGCACCTGGCAATTCTGTAGCTATGACAAAGAGGCTTGTAGCTATGCTTCAGAAGCTCATGAATTTAACAAGAATTCATGCATTCAGACATGGCTTTTCTCCTCAACCTTAGATGTTAGTACAAATGCGTTAACAAGCATAATAATAAATTAGATAAGCATGAAGGCCTTTCAAACATTAAACATACAGTAATGCTGAAAAAAAAACTCGGTTACGATTAAACAGATATGCAAGCATAGTATTTTAGCTTTGTTGGGCACATAAACATGGGTAGTGACTATTAGGTTTCCATACCGGTCCCACGTATTTTTTCCAGTTTGGCGTATAAGTGCAGCTTGTTCATTCTGAAACCTACATGTCAATAAAGAAGAACCCTCATCTTAACACAAAAATATACACAGTTCACAGTCCCTGTGGAATTCTATGATACAAAAAGGGAAATTCTGTAAAACATGTTCTATGACTTTGTGGCAAGTTTCTTCGGATTCTGCAATAAAAGATTAGTTGTTTTAAACAACTCCTTTAATTCCTTTGATTATTGGTTAAAAATAATTTCCAGCTCAAGAAAGTAAGCACTATGAACTTCAGCAAGTGTCCCTCCTGTTTCTATTGTCCAACTGGCAAATTATTGTAACTGAACATTAGAAAACTACCAAAAGAGAATTGTGTATCAATACTAATGCAGAAATACAGTTTTCACATAAACATGTACTATGCAATTAACTTTGCATTCTTTACGGTTTTGTGGTGGTTCCAGAATGTCTTGGGACCTGATATGATTGTCACCAACACATTTTGAAACATTGTCCCATCATAAAACATTTTTTTTAAGTTGCTAACTTCACTATCTGACCAAATTACACATGGTATTAGGGCATGGTATCGGATTATTTATGTTTGCGAACTAATATGGGATATGGCAAGGGCTGACTTAAAATATCACTTTTATCTTCATGAGAGGGGCGTTGGTCTGGTGATATCTTATGAACAACAGAGACCAATGCCCTCAAATATAGATAAGAATGATATCTGAAATCAGGCCATGTCATTTTCAATTGATTCAAAAGTTGTTTAGGTGGTTTTGTAATAGAAATGATACAACGTTACAAAAGAAAAAAGGTATAAAATGCAAACCTAGGCTATCAGAGAAGTACCATCAAAACATACTGTAAATGGCTTCTTACATGTGCGAATAAATATCTAAGCATGCTCAGTGTGGCCACAATGAGGAAAATACATTTCTGAGCATGCTCAGTGACCCACTTAAAGGGACACTGTCAACCCCGCTTAGGTCTCAAAGTGTTGCTAATTTAAAAACATATTTTATGATTGCCAGAATTCTGTAAGGTGTTGATGTAGCTGGTAGTTTGATTCTGACTCTTACTTTCTTTAAAAAAGTAAAAAACAGACTGCCCAACATACTGGTGTTATCACACCAAAACAGGTTTGTTTACATTCCTTGATCAACTACAAATGCAACTTTCCTGGACTTGGGAACACCCACAAAACAGTTTAGCCTCTCATGATGCAGTGGGAGTTTAAGAGACTACTGCCTTATGAGTGACTGCACTGTTTGGGTGTGTTTCTAATGCTCAGGAAGCATGCAGTAAGAACAGAACCAGGATTGTAAACAAAAACAAGGTTGTTTATAAATATACATTGTCATGCATTTCAGTTCTACTAAACAAGGAGACATACAAAATAAACAGCAACATCAGTGAATTTTAGAGAGGGTAAGCAATCATAAAATGTGGGGTTTGAACTAGAAATAATATGATGAAAAACAGGTTGACAGTGTCCCTTTAATTTATATAATGTAGGTGGCAATGAAACATTACATGATTTGTTTCTATGAACTGAGAACCTAAAATGATGATGAATCATTTATCATCATTCTAGGTGGGTCATCGCCATTTATCTTCATTTGAGGTTTGTCACAACAGAGCTCTTAACCAATGGAAGAGCAGCTTGAACAATGCCTGATTACATCACAGGGACCTATGCTGCACTCAAAACAGGGCAGTGAAATCAAACTGAAAGCTCTACAATTTAAAATGCGTTACATAAATCAGACACACAATGGTTTCACTCAGAATGTGACATTTACATAGAAACAAGATTTGTCAGCAGATAAGGACTACTTGGTCCGCCCTGTCTGTCCATTTTTCTTATGGTATAACCATAGACCCTTCCTAATCTCCAACTCTTTTCTCCTCCCCTTCCTTCCCACTAAGATTCCCTAACCCATGTATTCTTGAGACCTACCACTACTTTTGCCCCCACCATCTCAGCAGGTAGGCTGTTACAGGAATTCACCACACTTTCAGTGAAGAAGTACTTCCTCACAGCTCTCCTGAAACTACCCCTGTCCAACTTCATAGCATGGCCCCTAGCTTTTGCTCACCTTTTTTTTATGAAAAATACTTTCCACCTGTACCTTATTTACCCCCTTTAAGTATTTAAAGGTCTCTATCATATCCCCACTCTCCCTATTCTCTTCTCTTCCTGGGTGTACAGTACATACTGAATTTATTTAATATCTCCTCATAGGGCTTTTGATGCAGATCCTACATCATTTTAGTTCCAACTCTGGACCACCTTCACCCTATATCCATCCAGAAATGTAGCCTCCAGAACTATACACAGTATTCTAGGTGAGATCTTTCCAGTAATCTATACAGATGCAACAGCACTTCCTTCTGCTGGTGATACCTCTAGCTATGCATTCCAGAACCCTGCTAGCCCTCCAAGATGTCTTGTCACACTGACTGGACACCTTTAGATCCTCAGGGATGATTACTCAAAGGTCTCTTTCCTGCATGGTGGTTGTCACTAATACCCACACTCCATTTTATACTCTGCCCTGGGTTTCTGTACCCCACGTGCATTATTTTGCACTTTTTCACATTGAACCCCAGCTGCCATACCCTTGACCACTGTTTGAGTTTCCTTCGGTCTCTGTTCCTTCTTTCTACCACCCTGGAGTGTCCACTCTATTGCAGATTTTGGTGTCATCCACAAAGAGGCAGGCTTACAGAGAGGGTAGGCTTGGGGAAGAACTTTCATAACTCACTAATGGCTCTGCCACTCATGAGTTACTGAATGTGCTGCCCCTCACTCATGGTGGCAAATGGCGTATTCTGAGTCTGGCCATTATGTATCCCATGTTTGTTTTGCTTGTGTTGCCAAAAATATCCTGCATAATTTATCAAATTTATTTTCACTGCTGCTGTATAAAGTATAGCACACATCAACACATAATGACATTGCTTGTTGTATCATTTAAATGCTTGTTGCCTTTCATTTTGCCTCTTCTCACCTTACCAACACTCATAGCACCTGGAAATGAGCCTTGGCTCAGTGGGCCAGATATTCAAAAGGGTTGTGCCATGCGCAATAGGGTTGCGCCTGCGCAAGTCTGAAATTGCTCCATTCTGCGATATTCAGCAGGAGGCAGTTGCGCCACTGAAAACATGCTGAGCAACAGCGCAATGCAAATGAATGCAAGCTGAACTGGAGGGGGAGGAACCATGCATAAACTGCACAGCCCGATACACAGCCCGGCTGTGCAGAGTTGTGCAGGCACAACCCCCAACCTGTGCCTGCACAACTTTGAGCCAAAAAAAAAAGGATCAAGTCAAGGGCCACCCACAGGTGAGCTGCTACATTGCAGGGTGCAACACAGCAGCTGCCACCTGTGGCTGGCCCTCAACTCACTCCCTGTGCCCCCCCTGCAGACTGATCACGGGCAAAAGAGTGTAAAATCCCCACCACCACCGCCACTGGCCCGATCGCGGGCATAGCTTTAATTCCCCCCCACCAGCCTGATCGTGGGCAGCAAAGTGTCTCCCCCACTGAACATATCCCTGGTGGTCCAGTGGACTGATAAGCTCGATCGTGGACTGGAGTAATTAACACACACCCCTCCCCAAACATATCCCTGGTGGTCCAGTGAACTGATAAGCCCAATCGTGGGCTGGAGTAATTAAACACACACCCCGAACATATCCCTGGTGACCTAGTGTCCCCCCACCCCACCACGAAGCCCCATCACCCCCTCCCCCGCAGCCAGCGGGTGGCAGCATCCCACCCACCTGCTGCCCTGCCGCCCGCCGGGATTGACTGCTCAGGTAGGGCTGCATGCCCATTGGTGCAAAGTAAGAGCCAATGGGCATGCAGCCCATACCGTGGCAAGAAAGTCCAGATTTGTGGAATGATACATAGAGGGGAGGTGGTGGGGCCTCGTGGGTGGTGGGGTGGGGACCCTAGGTCACCAGGGATATGTTTGGGGGTGTTTAACTACTCCAGCCCGCGATCGGCTTATCGTCCACTGGACCACCAGGGATATGTTTGGGGGAGGGGTGTGTGTTAATTACTCCAGCCCTCGATTGGGCTTATCAGTCCACTGGACCACCAGGATATGTTCGGGAGGGGTGTGTGTTTACTTACTCCAGCCCACGATCGGGCTTATCAGTCCACTGGACCACCAGGGATATGTTTGGAGGGGAGACACTTTGCTGCCCGCGATCGGGCTGGTGGGGGGGGGATTAAAGCTATGCCCGTGATCGGGCCAGTGGGGGTGGTGGTGGGGATTTTACACTCTTTTGCCCGCGATCGGGCTGCAGGGAGTGTCGGTCCCAGACGGCTGCTGCCTGGCAGGGCGCCAGGCGCAAGCCCTCGGGGATTGGAGCACCTGCATGCTAATATCATGCAAATGGGGCCACAATCAGATGCAAATGCCCCCCCGTGCCTTGCATGAATTATGGCCCCATTTGCATGTCACCTTTTGAATATCGGGATTTTGCGCATGACACAATGGTACTTGTGCCACCACAAGTTGAATGCTCCACTCTGACCACTTGTGTGATGCAAGTTCCACTGCACCATGCACAGTGGCTGTGGCCACGGGGGTGATATTCAAAGGAGTTGCTCAAGGGCGCAACTCCTTTGAATATTGCTCTGGCCACACCCCTGCACAACTATTTTGTGCAGCGCAAGGGCTTGCTTCACAAAATAGCACAGTTTGAATATCTGGCCCAGTGTACCTTTCCTGGTACCAATTTTCAAATAAATACATACAAACCATTTTTTCAGCAAAAAGGAAATACAATGAGCTAATATATTTTTTATGGAAAAGCTGATTTTTTTAAGTAATCATTAACATAGATATACTGTAGATATGGGCACACATTAGATCTCAGTGGTGAGCACTTTACCTTCCCTGTTAGGGACCACCACAGGCACTTAGTAGTATACTGAAACACAGCTGATGGTATGTAAAGCAACAGTTTATTTTATGGCAACATTTGTATCCATACTTTTCATTCCATTGTAGATTACCTGTTTTCTATTGTCTTGTAGGATGTCTCCCCCCACACTTTGAGTTTGCGGTAGCATTTCTCTATACGTTTTTAAGTAGATCATGGTAAGCATTATTAAATATGATTGCTGTAAGGTGGTCATTACTTCCAATAGCTCCATATGAAGTTCATACCATCCATTGCTTAATGTGACACAGAATGTCTGCCAAGGTGAGAATGAGTTAATATTCCCAGCTGTATTTAGACACTGGAATGCAGTCTTGGCAGAGTAGGAGATCACTTTTTGCAACCATTGAGTGGATGGTGAGACAGACTCACTATGCTCTGCCTCCTTCTGTCTGAACTAATATAATGGAACCTCTTAAAGTGTAGCCACTTTTTTGTGTCTAAGATGAACTATGGTACCATGCAATAGACACTTCCCCATGACTTTAATGGGCACTGGGAATATCAAAGTTAACTGCAGTCCACAAACCATAAAGTCTAACATGCCGAACACAAAGTGAAATGTAGCCCAAAATAAACAGATTTGGGAATAAAAAATTAACAGCAGGGATCAACATTGGGGATTGCAAAGGAGTACAGAATGAAGTGTTTGACATTTTATCTAGCATCACTTGCTGCTTTAATAGCAAACAAGTTGCCTGGTTTTGGAAAATGAGTGCATGGTCTCACAGTTCGACTTCAAGATCAGGCTCAGTTACAGCTGTTACCTGCAGCAAAACTGACTGGGTGCATTTTTACAACCCTGCTACAGTTGTTAATAATTGTTTTGGTTATTGCTACTTGTGGGAAACATTTATGGTAAGAGACAGACATACTACAATGTTGCTATAAAATCGAGGCTCGCCTCATTCCTCATAGAGAAGCCATTGGCAAGTTTGTATCATGGGTGGAATAGGGGAAGAGGGGCTTGTGGTACGCAATTACTATCTAAAATGCCAAGGTTTCTGATGGATAACATAAGTCGTATTAGAGGTTTCTAATGCTATTAGCCAACAGCAGTGGAACCTTATGCTTTACAGTTTAAGAAATATATTTTTCTTCCATTGATCAAAACTTCTAACACTTAAACTACAAATATTTAAAAACTGTTATTAACAATTTTGTGAACTTTGATGTGCATGACTTATTTTGTAAATGTTTATTGGCCAAACAATAAAGATGACTACTACTACTTCCTTTTATTAAGACAGCAGTATAATGATTTTATTTAGCTAGTTCCCATCTTAGACATTTGTTAGCAATCCTTCAAATTTAGATTTTTGGGGGATTGCTGATAGGCTGGGTGTCAGTGTGTTGCCTCACAGGAGACCACATTTTATGTGTACGTGGGATGCTCGCTCATTGGGATGATACACAGTAGGCGAGGTGAGGTGCTCAGTCTTTGGGGAGGGAGACTGGACGTCTTATGACAAATATACAGTGAAGCCTGCCAGGATGAAGCCCTTTTATAACAGTTTTTGTCAGTGATATCTCTATTGATCATGCAGGAACACAATGTAATCCAATGGCAGTTAACCCAGTTTACCCTACAGGAAACTGTGACATCAGTATCAGAGAGTACTTCATCCTGATTAACAACATTGTAGTAACAATGTAATATAGTATTATGACAGAACTGACTAAAGAGTCCATCTTGCCCACCCCACCTGCCACATGGCAGTGATGATACCCAATTTAAGTATGGAAACACATCCAAGCTTATTAGATGGAATTTTACTCCCATTCAATGCATGTACACAGCAATGCTATTCTCCCTCAGAAATCTATATAATTCTACTTTTTTTTGTATTACTAGTTTATCTTCTTTCACTGCCAACCTGGCAGCCCCATCACCTGACTTTCCTGGGGATTACCATACCTACTGCTGTTGCCTGTTGTCCTCAGCCAGAGGATATTGGGAGAACACATTCACTGGTGGGGGTTATATGAGGGACTGGTCTGCCAGCCAACCAGTTCAGGAATTTTCCACCTTGGTTTTCTCCCTCAGCCCATATCAAGTGCACTGATGCATTGCCTCTACTCCACCTCCATGGTTGCAGGATCTGGAGTCAAGGGGGGCACCTTCCCTGACACTATGCCGAGCTGCCACTCAGAACCACCAGGTGGCAATTGCCGAGCAAGACATCTTGTCCCCCTACCCTAAGGGGAAGATCTGTCCTTGGGATGCTGAGTCCTCCCTCATGTCTTTTTCTGAACCCAGGTTGCTGGCATGGAAGGAGGTGAGGTGCCCCCAGTGCCACAACCCTGTGTGCCACTGGGCTGGTTCAATTTCTCTTTGAAAGCTTGAACACTTTAACACAACTTTAATGGGGTCTCAGAGGAGACTGCTTCCTGTACCTCTTATGACCAATTGCAGGTTTCACAATGTGCTCTATGAATGTTGTAAAGTAGAAAAGTGAACAGACAAGGGGGTAACTGGGTGCCTGAGCCAAGCAACTATAGCCTGTTACTAATTATGTGCAATCTATTGTTCTTCAGTTGTTGTTTATGTACATTTGCTATACTTAAAATAGCACTTCTAAATTCAGTTGGGGGAGACAGTGGCTGCAAGGACTTCTGAAATATTTCCTTGGTGGGGACACTGTGAACTAAATGAAATCTGTTGCCAGCCAACTGAGATGAAAGCAGGACAGAGAATAATAAACAAGGCTACTATAGAAGCAGACTCATTTTTTTTCATACAAAAACATTTTAAAAATACTTAATTGTTGCCAAAACTGCAGAGTTCTAAAAACAACTTCATCTAGAAGTTACCTGAAATGTTTTCTAGTACAAACCAAGGTGTGATTTATACTGGTGCTAAGGGGAGGCAAGAATTTATTTCTAATTGGTCGCCATTTGTCATGCTCTTATTTACAAAAACAAAATTCACACCTCCAGATAAGTCATATTTAAATGTACCTGAATAAGTATTCATGTGAAGAGCTATAAAGTATGTGGCTCAGTGTTATAATGTATGTTAGAATGCTGTTAACCTTAGGAAATCATCATTTCTTAAGGTTGTTAACCTATCGATGTGACATAGAAATATCATTAACCTATCGATGCTACGTCACATTGATAGGTTAACAACAGTGATCGGTGTGCGCATGTGTGTGCCTTTTTTTTTTTAGATGGGGAACCGACGATGAACAGCGGTTAGCGAAGGACTGAACGGCTGCGGTGGTGAATTTTTCAGAAAGTAAGAAGCTGTTTTACTTATTAAGTGGGACCATACACTATAAAAAATAATGTATGGTCCCTCTATGAGCAACTGGTCACTGTTAACGTCTCGAGGTTGCCATGGCGACGTAAACCTCTCGTGGTCGCCCTGGTAACTTCTCGACAGTTAACAGACTGGTTACCCATAGAGGACCATACATTATCCTCTATGTTGTGTATGGAAAGCCATACACTTCCAGATGTTATTGTATCACAGCAGTGATGTCAGAATGCTGCTGTACCACTGTAGCTATGTCACTACTGTGGTACACAGACCAGAATCCCATGTCTACTAAGGTTCCTCATGCTTGTCAGCACTGTAGATTCCTCATCAATGAAGTTATCAGCAAGAATAAAAGCAGCCCAAGTGAATTGTTTGCTAAAAAAATGAACTACTAGAAATATTGCCAGATCATGTAGCTATTACTTCAGTCAAGTTAAATGTTTTAATACTATCCTGTTGTCTGCTGTTTTCTGTTGACTTGATCATAGTTCAAAACAGAGTTGGCAAGAAAGTAAAGTAATTAAAACAAACATACAGAATACAATAGAAACTAATGTATGGACATTAGGCAACTATAAGCAACAAGGCCTATGTTTCCATCTTGGGCTAAGATAACATCACACAGACCTCTAGAGCTCTGCTGTTCAGGTCTATGACATCATCTCACCCCTCGGTGGAAACAGAGCCTAGTTGTATTGTACATGGTTTCCCATGCATTAGTCTATATATAAAATGTATGATAAAACATTGTTTTAGGTAGAAATCTACCTTTTTATAACAATGTTTTACCATCGATGTGACGTCACAATGTTGTTAACCCATCAATGGTACGTCACATTGATGGGTTAACAACTTGGAACAGTCTGGTTGCTTGCTGGATCCCCTGGCCAATTGTGTCACTCTGCACTTGGGTCAGATCAGTGGCATGTCAGGGGTGAGCCCACAAGCCACGTGATGCACAAAAGTGTGGCGTGCCAAACACCAGGGTGTGCAAGATATTTCAGGGGGATGCAAATGTAACCCATTGTGCACCCCCACAGATGTAACCTGCCAGCTATGGCAGGACTGGGATCACCCCTCCACATTGCCTCAGTCCACTGAGCAGCTGTGGAGGGCTGGGGTTGACTGCTCAGGTGAGTGCATGTACTTTCTAATAGTCTGGATCTGCACCTTCTCACACTTCCCTGTTCCCACGGAGCAGGGAATCCACTCCAGGATCCAGGACAGGCAGCCAATCGGATGCCTGCCCATGTCCACTGCTTCACACCCAACTGCCCCCCACAGTCCTGAGTGCCAGGGGTGGGGCCATGGACAGAATCCCTGTGGGTGCTTGCGGTCATGTCTTCACATACCCTGTACCTGTTCAGGGCCACATAGGTGTACATGCTGTTTACATGTGAATTGCACATACTTTGCACATATATGTGCATAGACCCCTAATATTAGGAGAAATAAATCTTAGTGAGCCAATACCCTATAATTTCATTAACATAAATATTAAATAACAACATAAAAACATAAATAATATAGAGGCTAAAAGCACTCTTGCTTCACCCCTCAGTTGAAGTCAAAGAAGAGTGTTAAATTACACTGAGTCAAATCTTATATAGGTTTTATTATTAGAGTATAATTGTAAGATAGTAAGAAAAAGATTTGTTGTAAGTTGCAGTTTCATAAGCTTGTCCCATAGTATCTTTCTGCCTATTATACCTAAAGCTGCACTGAAATCAATGTAAGCTGCATACAATTTTGTATTTCTCCTGACCACATATTTCTCAATTAGATGAGCACGAGTGTATATATGATCAATGGTGGAAACCTAATTTCTGAATCCAGCTTGTAAAGAAGATATAATAAGATTATCTTTACCAATATATTCAATTTGTTAAGCAAAGTCCTGGTAAATATGTTGCCACTGCATCAATCAAGCTGATTGGCTTATAATTTTTGGGGAGGTTGGGTCACCCATTTAAAAATAGGAACCAAAATATTAGTTTTCCAGATAGAAGGAATGAAAAAATCTCTTAGACATTTATTATAAAGATTTGCCAGTAGAGGAATCCATATGTCAAGGTTATAGATGCTGAGGGGTACTGTATTAATACCTGGAGCTTTATTCAATTTGGATGAGAAAATGGTGTCTTCAGCTTCAGCAAATGTGAAAGGCAAAATAATAATATTATTCTGAGAACGTCTTCAAGCCATATTTGGACTAGCAAGAAAATAAAATATACTGTAAAAATAAGTGATCCAATTATTAGCTGTCACTGTCACTACTGAATTAATGACATAGTTATTTGTCCATTTTGCAACCATTACCTAGAAAGCTTGATTATCCCTACTAATGACTGCCTTAAACATTTGAGTCCAAAGATCCTGATAATACTTATTTCTTACTTCAAATAATATTGCCTTATAATTTTCCCTAGCCTTATTTAAAGTAGATACATTTGATTTGGTTGGATTACTTCTAGTAAATTTAACTAGCCTCTGTAATTCCCTTTTCTCAGCCCTACAAATGTGATTGAACCATGTTATATATATATAGAGCAAAAAAGAGTCAATATTAAATCATATGCTTAACAGAAACATTTCAGTTTTTATGTTATCTAGTAATGAAAGATTTTCACATGAAAAGAGAAGAGCATTAGAGTCAAGAATACCAAGGAAGACCTTACCTTGATTCACCAAGACTCAGGAGAGCCAAAACCGTACTTTTTTTCCCTTTTGTTTCTTCGGGAGTTGGGGGAGGGTTAGGAGTTAGGATGGAAACCCTAACACCACGTTTTCCAACATTTGTCACTTTAATCTGAACCCAAACTGGTGCATTAATGCAGTTTTTTTGCAATGTGTGTATATATATATATGTATATATATATATATATATATATATATATATATATATATATATATATATATACACACATATATATGTAATGGAGAGGGTGCAACATAGGGCAACCAAGATGATAATGGGTTGAAGGACATGACCTATGAGCACATGTTAGAGGAGCTGGGGTTATACAAACTTGAGATGAGATGTCGGCATGGAGATATGTTACAAATGTACACAATTTTAATAGATAAAGAAGTAACGGATAGTTTGGGTCTAAATATGCACAAAAATAAGAATCACCTAAGATGTCACAATCAACAAATTATAATACAATTTTCTACAAGAAATACGAGGAGAGGCTTCTTTATGTACTGAGTCATTAAAAAGCTGGAACACATTTCCTAGAGAGATAGTCTCTGCTGGTTCTCTTGATATATTTAAGAGAAGATTAGAAACCTATTACCTGGATCTAAGGGAAAAATGGCCCCGTCAAGGTGGGAGACTGGCTCAATGGGCAAGCGCCTTCTCCTGTCTAACCAATTCAGTATAGAACTCAGTATATACAGTATATCTGTCTGTCTATCTATCTGTCTGTCTAACTATCTATCTATCTATCTATCTATCTATCTATCTATCTATCTATCGTGGCATGATAGCGCTACTATATTTAGGGTTGAGTAGCATGCTTTAATGTTAAACCTCAAATTTTGTACTTTAATAACTTTGCAACTGATCAATGGATTTGCGCAAAATTTGGCATACCCTGTCCCATGAGGTTGGTCTTTTAATATGGCAAATTTCACTGCAGTCAAGTGTATGGATTCTGAGATCCAGATAGTGCAAAAACCTTAAAAGTCACAATTTTTTGCAGTTTTTTCCTCATCACCTTGCACCTAGAAAGTGTAGAATTTTGGGGTGATTTTTTATGAAAGAAACAGCTTGGGTAACAGAACTGCCATGTATTTGCTTGGTGAAAAATATGAATCTGTTGCAAAGTTTTCCAATTTTTAAGTTCCCATTGTTTTCACTGGGAAGACCACTTTCCAGAATAGAGGTAAAAAGTTTGACAAAGGATTTGACCTTGCGAAAAAGATTATTTTTTGTGAGTAGCCAATCCTGTTTTGCCAGAAAAAATATTTTTTTATGTGCTGCCTTCTTGTAGTCATGTAGTCATTTTACAAATCAAACATCAGAACCTAGCTAAACAGGTTCCATTTAGCTAGTTTCTGTTGTTTGTTTCACACAATTAGGGCTATAAATACTTTTTCTGTGCACTTAAAATCCCAGGTGCCCAGCTTAGCAAGAGGAGTGCTTCCCCTGTGTTCTCTATATGTGACCGTTAAGCTTGGGAAGCCCAAGGCACACCCCACACCTGTTCTCTTACCTGGTTTGGGAGGGTGGGGTGTTAGGGAAACCCTAACACCTCATTTCCCAACTTTTATTGCTTTGACTCTAACTGGTGCACAAACAAAGTTTGTTTCCAAGATAGATATATAGATGGATAGATAGAGAGATAGCTAGAGAGAGAGAGAGATATATTAATTGTAGAAAAATTACGTTAATGAAGACATTAGGGTTGAATACAATGCACACAAAGTAGGAAAATTAAAAAAAACTTCAGGGTTTTGGGTCTTTGGAGCATTTATGAATCAGTGGTGGGGTCTTCCTTGGGGTTGTCAGCCCTAATGCCCACCCCCTCCCTGAAGTCTGTAGCCTGCTGTCTGAAGCATAATGTACAGATCCAAGCCAGTGCCTCATAGTGCTATACTCTTCAAAGGCAGAGAAGCATGGTTAGCCACATGATGCTAACAGAATCTGTTAGGGCCCTGCAGGGCCTGTGTGAAGAAAAGAGATCACATCTGACCTCATTTGCTCAGGGGATAGGGTCACATTAGGATTGACAACACCAAGGAAGATCCCACCACTGATTCATCAATACTCCAGAGACCCAAAAACCCTAATATTTTTTAATTTCTCAATTTTGTGCACTTTGCATTATTCAACGCTAATATCTGTGTTAATATAGTTTCTTGCAATTAATTTCACTTCCTTTACTGATTGTGGAATTGCATCCTCATTTGTGCAGGTCCCTTCGGGGCTTCCACAACATGAAATAAATACAATATTGAAGACAGTCCTGACCCACTGCATGGCCCCATCAAGCCTCATCATGCATGTCTATACCTTGTGAGGGGAGCCATGCTGGCCCACCATGGGGTGTCTTGTTTGTGTCAAAACATTGCTCTGTCCTTACCCAGGCTAGAGCTGGTGTTGCATGTTGCAGTACCTTCCCCACCAGCCTTATCCCATTAACTGGCTCACTGAACTCACACCTGAAGCTAGGTCACTGGCACGGGAAGGCAGTGTGGTCCCCACTGAGCCAATGGACATCCTTGCAAACATTACTTAATAAATTTTGTCTTTGTGATATTCTGACCCCAACATTTCAACAAAGTCTTTCTATGACCCCTCCTTCTAAACATGACAGGTGTCATTTAATATTGTACTGGACAAAATGTATTTTTGTGCCAGCAGTACAAAATCACATGCTGGCCAGGATTTGAAAAATAACAGCTGTCATGTTCATGAAGAGGTATGACAAAATGGCTATTCTGAAAATGTGGGGTTTCAATATTAAAAATGATCAAAGTTATGAACCTACATAGAAAAATTACATTTCTCAATAACTTTTTTTTTTATATTATGACCTCAAACTTTCAACATAGTCTTCTTATGACCCAAACTCAAGATGAATCTGCTAGATGAACAATTTTAAATCCCATCTAAATGTTATTTTGTGCCACAGGTCCAAAAACACATTTTGGCCAGGATGTGAAAAATTACATCTGTAAGGTTCATGAGGTAGTGAAAAAAATGGCTATGTTGAAAATTTGGGGTCAAAATATTGAAAATTATCAAAGTTATGAGCATGCATAGAACATTTTCAATGTATGCTCACAACTTGGTCATTTTTATGTATTTTTTCACCAAATTTTCAACATGGCCTCTTTTGGGTCCCCATCTTGTGAACACTGGCAGATAAATTATGTTAATCAGGCCCAAAAGGTGATTTTATGTAGTGACCACAAAATCCCCTTCTGGGCCAGATTAACATAATTTCATCACTGGCTTCATGATGTGAGGTTCCAAAAAGTCCACATTGAAAATTTGGTGAAAAACTTTGTTAAAATGATTAAATTAAGAAGATAAGTTAAAAATGATATTGAAATACATTATAAAGCACTTACCTGTTTTCTTCAGTTCCCAGTTAGGCACTGAAGAATGAACACATGTCTCTGGTCCAGAGAAGATTACGGTACTTGATCTTGACTTAGTAAGTATAAGGTAAGGGGATGGTGCTAAGTGGGAGAGGGGTAGGAAGGTTTTGGATGGCAGCGGAGGATGAGTGACCATTTTCTTGATTTCAAGGTTAAAAAGAAAGAATGCTGGGGGAAGGTTTTCTTTTTTTACAGGAACACTAATGGGCTAACACACTTTCAACACTGGGATTGGGTACCCCAGTGCTGGTATGATACTTGGGGGCACCAGGGGTGGGCACCCTGGTGTTTTGGACTGCTGGGTGAGGGAGGTGTGTATGCTGACACCAGAGATCGCATACCCCCAGTGTCAGGGACATCTTAATACAGGTTAGTTGGGGAGTAGGGACCATACAAAGGGAAAGGGGGAATGAACCAACACTGGGGGTGGGCACCCTTGTGTTGTATTCTACTTAAATTAGATATTTAAACTGTCACCGTGGATTGGGTTAATGCGGCTAATGGAGGCAGAGCCACACACACACACATGCACAGCAGGATGGCATTCTCAACTGGGTGCCAGTCCTGCCAGCTGACAAATGATATCCATTTCATATAGTGCACCCTGATAAACAACAGCTGATTCATATAGTACAACCTGATGTTGTGGCAAAAATTCAGCTGTTTTTAGACCATTTGAATTTTCAAACTGTGCATGCTCACAAATGGAATGTTTTTTCTCAATTAATTTAAAAACTACTTAACTCTGTGAAATAAAAAGCACACACCTTGGGCCACACTGTATGAAACCTGCTGGTTTCATGTTTCAAATTCTCCTAGTTTTTTATAACTGAGCAAAAAGGGCTGAATTTCAGTGATTTGGGGGATTTTGCACCTCTAACTTTGCCACCACTGAACCAATCCCAGCACAATTTTCAGAATTCAGAGTTCCTAGCACCTGTGCTATGCTTTTAAATTTTATATAAATTGGTTGAACAGGGGCAATGTTATCATGGTGCAATAATTGGGGTTTAACATTAAAGTGCTCACTGAACCCTAATAGACAGGCACTATCGTGCCTTTTTCTCTGCATAACAGCAATTTGACCTCAGGTACCCTCACTAATGAAGAGAACCACAACTGATGAGCCCAAGGTCAAAATGCTCAAATGCGGTTAAAAAGATTATTACACTGTGGTCCCCATTGCATTTTCAGTTAATGCAATGGGGGCAATTAAAATGTGGAGGCAGATTTGGGTTTCTTTTTTTTTTTAGAAGTGGAAATTGTAGTCAACGTTTTCATGATAGAAACATAGAAACAGAATTTGATGGCAGATAAGGACCACTTGGCCCACCTAATCTGCCCATTTTCTTACCTAATGGATAAGCTGCAGATCCTAGTTAACCAACAGCCTATTTCCTCCTGCCCTCCACTAGGGCTACCTTATGTCTGTTCCATGCATTCTTGAATTCCCCCACTGTTCTTTACTCCACAACCTCCTCAGGAAGGCTGTTCCATGCATCCACAACCCTCTCCATGAAAAAAATACTTCCTCACAATGCCTCTGAGCCATCCCCCCTTCTATCTTCAAATTGTGCCCCCTTGTTCTTGCACATCTTTTTTTGAAAGTTACTACCCTATTGGACTTTGCTGATTCCCTTGAGGTATTTGAAAGTTTCTATCATGTCTCCCATCTCCCTTCTTTCTTCAAGGGTTATACATATTAAGCTCCTTTAGTCTCTCTTCATATGTTTTCTGGCGCAGTCCCTGCAGCATTTTGGTTGCCCTCCTCTGGACAGCCTCCACTCTGTCTACGTCTTTGCAGAGATGGGGTCTCCAGAACTGTACACAGTACTCCAGATGGGGTCTCACTAACTGTCTGTACAGAGGGATAACAACTTCCTGTTTTCTACTGTTGATGCCTCTCCCTATGCATCCCAGTATCCCCCCAGCCTTCCTTACTGCCTTCTCACATTGCTTGCTCACCTTTAGGTCATCTGATATAATTACCCCCCAGGTCCCTTTATATTTTTATTGTTGTCAGTATGTCACCCCCCACTGTGAACTCTTCCCCTGGGTTTTTGTTTTCCAGGTGCATTACCTTGCACTTCTTTGCATTGAATCTAAGCTGCCATACATTTGACCATTCCTCCAACCTTGCCAAGTCCCTTCTTATCCTTCCCACTCTATCTTGTGTATCAACCCAGTTGCAGATATTTGTGTCATCTCAAAAGAGACATACTTTTCCTTCCAGTTCCTTTGCAATGTCACTTATAAAGACATTAAAAGGGACCAGTCCCAGTACTGAACCCAGCGTTACCCCACTAGTAACCCTCCTTTCTTCACTGGGATTTCCGTTTACTACTACCCTTTGCATCCTGTTGTCCAGCCAATTTTCTATCCAGACTACCACCTTGGGACCCACTCCAAGGCTGGCTAACTTGATTATTAATCTTTTGTGTGGGACTGTATCAAATACCTTGCTAAAATCTAGGTAGGCCATATCCACAGCCCCTCCCTGGTCTACTACTTTGGTCACCCAGTAAAAGATGTTTATTAGATTCATCTGACATGACCTTCCCACTGTGAATCCATGCTGCCTTGGGTCCTGTACCCCACTGGCATCAAGGTACGCAACAATTCTTTCCTTCAGAAGTGATCCCTTAATTTTCCCTACCACTAAGTTCAAACTAAATGGTCTGTAGTTTTCTGCCTCTGCCCTGCTTCCACTTTTGTGAAGAGGAATCACATCCACCCTTCTCCAGTCCTCAGGTACCACCCCATCCTTCCATGATTTGTTACAGAGAGTAGTCAGCGGTGTCACTAGTTCTACCCTTAGTTCTTTTAGAATTCTTGGGTGAATCCCATCCGGCCCCATTGGACTGGTATTGACCCCTGTCTCCAGAGTGTTAATTTTGTTTGGTTTAAGTACCTCCCCCTTCTCTTCCTTTGTGAATACTGAGCAGAAATATTCATTCATTATCCCTGCTTTTTCACTGTCACCCTCTGCCCACATTCCCTCCCCTTTATTAAGCTTCAGTATCCCTCCCTTGGTTTTTCTTCACTCCCTAATATACCTATAAGAGGTCTTGTCTACCTTATTAACAGAGTTGGCTATCCTTTCCTCAGTTTGGGCCTTTGTAATTCCAACTGCCTTCCCTGCCTCTTTCTGCTTTAACTGATAAAGTTCTCTGTCCTACTCCTTCTGTGTTTCCTTATATTTCCTGAATGCTATCCTTTTCTCCTTAACCTTCCCTGCCACCTCTTTTGAGAACCATAGTGTTTTTTTTCCTTCATTGTGTTTTGTTGTTCACACAAAGGCTTGTTACCTCTGTGATGGCTGTTTTGATTACTCACCATTGTTTCTCCACTCCTCCTTCTTGCCTGTTCGCTAGTGCTTTTCTGAGGCACTCTCTCATTTTCCCAAAGTCAGCCCTTCCAAAGTTCAATACTCTTGCTTTTGTATGGCTTGACTCTATGGCTGTATTTATTGTGAACCACACTGTTTGGTGGTCGCTTGTTCCCAGATGGCTACCCACTTCTAAATCTGAGATTCTTTCTCCATCCCCATTTGAGAGTACCAAGTCTAAGATTGCTCCCTCCCAAGTAGTTTCCAATACTAGGTGTCAGAGACATGCCCATTGTAGGGCATCAAGAGTGACCCTGCTCTTGGATGTGGCTGCAGCAAAAAGTGCTCCAGTTAACATCTGGCATATTCAGGTCCCCATCAACAATATCTCTCCTTTTTCTGCAATTCTAAGGATGCCTTCTATCATTTCCTTGTCCATTTCCTCCCCCTGAGATGGGGGTCTGTATACAAGTACATCTTTTTTTGTTTATTCTTTGTTGTCACTGAGGATATTAGTATGCAACCCAGAAACATCATAGAAATTAGAAGCTACTTTGTGAACAACTCAGCAAAAGGGGAAATGGGGAGGAAATCTTTATCAAGGAAAATCCATAGTGCCTCAAATTTCCCTGACAGAAACATGAATGAAAATGATACTTAAGTGTTTGTCCCACCAGTGAAACTCCCAGGTGAAGGGAGAGGTAGGGCTTTAGATATTCGCAAAAGTGAAAAAACAAAAAACAAAAGTTGGACACTCACTCAGGTTCAAGATGATTTAATGGAGGGCACTGGAGTGGAATTGTTAAGCCTTTACATGAAAGGAGGCATGCCATGGAAAGAACTGGAGGGGGAGTGAGATGTTAATAAAAATGAATTGCAAATGGTTGAAACCTTTGCAAACATGAACGTTTTCTGCATACCCTCACCCATGAAGAATGGAAGAGACTAAGGAGCCTCAGGAATTATTACAAATGACTGTAATAGCCCAAAGAGTAGAGGCAGCTGTAGAAAGCCAGGAGAATGCAACTCCATCTTGGGAATCTAACCAACAAACAGCTTCAGTTCCAGGGCTGAAAATGAAATGGAATGATAGGGCTAATAAATCAAGAAGTATTGAGGTGAGACAGAAAGAGGTGGAGGGACAGGAAGAACTGCAGAACCAAGTAAATACAATCAACTCACAAGAAGGACTTGCTGTGGATAGTTGGGGGTGAGAGTTTGATGGAGAGACATCACAGGACTGAGTTACAAAACCCAGCATAGTGAATCCTTCCCCTTAAGGAGCTTATAGGGACAAATGACTGCAATGCAGTTAAATGCACAACTTTGAAAATTCAAGGGGCAGCAACACCAGAAAGCCTCAGGGGAATGAGCTCAGAAGGGCTAACAATGAACAACCAGTCAGGCTTGCATATGGGGAAATTTACATTTAGAAACAGAGGAGTAACAAGAAGGGCTACCCCTAGCTGAAATATCAGCTCAATCTGTAAAGGCAAATTAAAAGGAAATAGACCAGGAAGGCAATTCAGCTAGTATGGCTTACTCTATAAGCTAGGATAGGTTGCAAGCCTCACCTCTCTCCCCCCTCCCCAACAGCTTTAAATGAAAAACTGTTCTGACTATGTTATAAAAAAGAAAGATATGGAATCTCAGGTGCCAGACCCAAGGAATGAAAAAAGCCAAATCAAAATACAGGGATCTCAGGAGGAAATGCTGAGGACTTTGCAAAAGATATTCTAGAGGAAATCAGAAAAGGGTTTGCTGGGTTGGATAGTAACATGACACTTCAAGAAGAAATAAAAAACATTAAAGGAGAAGTTCAAGGTCTAACTAGCAGGCTAACAGAAAATGCAAAACATATCTCATTGGTAGAAGATGAAGTCCCTAACATCAAAAATAAACTAAATTCACAAAAAGGGAAATTAACCAAGTTTCAGAAAATGGTAACAGACCTGGAATGGTATTTAAGAAGAGACATTTTAAAAATGTTAGATCTTTTGTGAAAAATGTCTCACTGATCAGGTGGATAAAAAGTTTCCATGGCAGAGAATCGAGTGGGAAAGGGCACATAGATCTCCAGCAACACAAAATATCAGTTCCCAATACCCTAGCGTGGTATATATGGAGTTTCATAAATGCCAGGAAAGATGGTACTGAGAGAGACGAAGAAAAAAAACACTTTCAATCCAGGGCTCTCAAATTTCGATATTTCTGGACATAGGGCCTGACCGCCAGAGAAAAAGGAACACATACAAGGAAATCAAACAGGTTTTATGGCAGAAACAAATTCCTTTTTCACA
This sequence comes from Neoceratodus forsteri, assembly GCA_016271365.2. NCBI lineage: Eukaryota > Metazoa > Chordata > Ceratodontiformes > Ceratodontidae > Neoceratodus > Neoceratodus forsteri. The sequence goes on along the minus strand of CM028135.1, from coordinate 434,101,814 downwards.
GCCAATCCCATCAATATTAAACATTATTTACAGAGGGACAGTGAAAATGGTAGGCCCCCCTAAAGAAGCAAAAGAATATGTGCATCAGATATTGAATATGGGATTTAAATAACTATGAATATTAAGGAAGAGGGTGGAGTGAAAGAAAAATGAAAGAAGCGGCAAATAAGATATATAAGTAAAAAAAAAAACTCTTTTCACTTTTACGCTCCAAAACACAACATGGTATTAATTATAAAACACAGGGGAAATAGACAGTATAAGCCATGAGGGAAGAAAAGGCAGAAGGATAAGAATTAAAAAAGCTACTCTTAAGGATCTAGAGGGACTCTGGTAAATACTGTAGCTGTAGACTGGGAAGGCAGGACTCCATTGTGTTTGGAATAGTTAAAGTTCAGGGGCTGGATATTCAAAAGGGTTGTGCCATACGCAACAGGGTTGCGCCTGCGTAAGTCCGAAATTGTGCCATTCTGCCATATTCAGCAGGAGGCAGTTGCGCCCCCCAAGTCAAGCCGAGCAACAGCGCAATGCTAATGAAGGCATGCTGAACCGGAGGGGGCAGAACCATGCCCAATTAAAGTCTCTAGCCCAAATAACATGTTTCGTAGTAAATAAATAAGGACACATAGCAGTAAATAACTGGACCCTATATTTTTTCTTTTGTGGGGCATATATAACAATCAATCTCCAGCTGGCACCAGCAAAAAGAGACATCCAGTAGGAACGCAGTACCAGGTAAGATGTCCATGACTATAGAGACACAGAAATGATCCCCCAAAACAAAACCCCATACCCTCCCAAAATCAGTACCTTAGGAAAAATAAGAAGGTCCCAGCACCATAACTTACATGCTGCAGTAATTAGAGAAGCAGTATTGAGTTGTGTATCCTGTAAAAAAATAATGTCAAATCCTAGGTCCTGTAAGACAGAAAAGGAAAGAGGCCTCCTTTTAGCATTTTTGATACTGTTAACATTAACAGTAGCAATTCACATAGAAGAAGCAGATAGTGAAAAAGAGTAGAGAAATATTTAGACTAAAAGACCTGTCAAGAAACTTTACCACGTCTAGTACTATTACGAGTAGAACATCCCCTATTGACTCTTTGGGCCATCTGTGGGGGGGTGTCAGATCTCTATTAGAATCAGAGGAAAGAATGTGTTGACAGGAGACTGTAGAAGAGGATTCAGAATCATTACCTAAATCAGAGCCAGACTGCAGTACTGTGAGAGGGTTAAATATAGTCTGTACAGGGGTACGAGTGGGTGACATGTTAGACTTGGAGATCTTAGGTCTGGACCTAGACTGTTTCAGAGTTCTCTTTCTGGGAGCTACAAGTGAGGTGGGGAGGCATCATGACCGTAGATTCTGCAGAGGAAGGGAAAGACCCAGAGAGGGCCAAGGAAGAAGCTTGGGGTGACAGATCACTGCAGTCCATCGAAACCAAATCTTGCATCACAGAAGCTAGGGAAGGTACGTCAGAAGGTGGTGGTGGGGGGCAAGTAGTATGAGTAGAGTCCAGCATCTCAGAAAAATGCAAAGGAGTCAAGGGCTGAGAGACCTGTAAGGGTTCAACAGAAAGGGGAAGGCCTCTGGACCTGTTGAGAAGCCATGCTTTTCTAGTGAGCCTCAATAATAATAGAATCTTGACTAGTCTGATCAGTCCTATTATGGGATGCCCAGGGCAGGAGCTATAAGTGTGACCTCTTTCCTCACATAAATTACACATCATCTCATTCTGACAAGCCGAACTAGAGTGTACAAATTCTAAGCATAAATTACATTGCAACCTGTCACAATTGGAACTTAAATGTAAAGAAGAGCCACACTTAAAACACATCTTGGGTTGACCTAAATAAAAGCAATGACCTCTGTCTCTACCCAAGAAAAAACAGCTTGGAAGATGTTGAGGACCAGTACTGGTAGATTTCAGTTTAACTTTATATTTCCACCCCCCTGCCCAAATATGTTCCGCATCCAAAGTAGGTTGAGGATAGCCTAGGAGGTCACATTGCTGTTCTAACCAATGGGAAACATCATGCACTGCAAAACTTTAATTCCTGAAAAGAATAGTTACAAATTTAATTGCAGACTTTGTCAGAGATATAGCCTGAAAAGACAACCATAAAGCAGAACCTTTGAGTTTTTTATATTTAGACCAAAACCTGTCCAGTCCTTGAGAAGTCTTAAAGCTCACATCATACAAGGTGTGACCTGACGCATGTATGACTGCATAAAGTTAATTGGAAAAAAAAAACTAGTGAATCTTAGAGCAACTGTCTGCCCACACATAGTCTATCTGGTGGAGTGTCCAATACTCACAAATATTGGAGGACTACTACATTATGACATTGCACAGGAAGGGGCTGCTGTGTAAAATGATCCTTTCTCTGAAAGGAAGCCAATGTGGATTTAGCAATTTCAGCTGCCATCACTGAAGGGGTGGGCAGATCACGATCCATTTGTTCCTCCCAAGTGCTAGGTCTATCACTAGGCCCTTCATCACCCGAGGCTCCTGATAATTTAGTAGAAGTAGTAGTAACAGGTACTTTACAGGGTTCATCATGCAGGACATCTTCTGCATGAAGGTCTAGGTCAGAATCAGTAACAAAGGGTCCAGATGAAGCAGGAAGAAAAGTCTGGGCCCCACCTTGCCTACGTTGTTCATCCCTCTCAGGAGAGCCTGGTAAAGGGCTATGGGAAGGATCCAGAAGCCACTGACCAAGTGGCATCTTTTTCCAACCTGCCTTTTGCAGAAAGACTGCGAGAGCAGTCAGCAATACAGGTACCGATAGTCCCAGGACCGTTGGAAGTTGTGAAGCCTCCCTTCCCCTATGGAGCCCAAGAGATTGTCCATCAGCAGAAGCAACAGAGCCAACAGGTATGTTAGGGGGCAAAGTACTTACTGGGCTTGAGGAGATAGTAGAAGGCATTTCAGGGTACTGGTTCATTTCCACAAAAGAGATCACAGCATCAGTTACCTGCAAAGCTGCAGGCATCCTCGGAACACCGCTTGAAAGTACCGCCTCATTAGTAGCAGCCGAAACCAAATCGGCAGGGATCCTCTCCAAAGAGACAGAGTCAAGGAATGGGGTAGCTGGTGAACATGACTCTGGGGTTGAAACAGCAGCTTGTTTTCCAAGAGATAGGGCAGTATCTGGCAGCACATAATCTTGTGGCTTCACTATGGGTACCGTTGCAACAAGCAGGTTTGAATCATGCAAAACCGGGGTCTCCTGGCATTGTAGTAATGAAAGAGTATAACAGGGATTATCATGACAGATTCTCCATAACCAAGCTTCTTCAGATATTGTAGCATCCTGTGGAAATATAACATCTTGTTCTTGTCCATTCCAGGCAGATGTAATATACCAGAAGGCATTACACTCTCCACAGAGCCATCAGCAGCAGGCACGATCTCCATAGCTGGACCTGCAGAGAGGGAGATCTGCTCACCTGCAGGGATACCAGCAGACTTATGTCCATCCAACACAGAGGCCATGAGTGCAACAGCTCCCCCTACCATAAAGTAGGGGAATTTCCCTGGTGTCCTGGCCAAATTTCTCCCATTTGCTAAAAATAGCACCAACAGCTTAATCTGGTTCAATTTCAGTTGCTTACCATTGCTATCCGCCTTCCTCCCGGTCGCCCCTGAAAAAGGGACTTCTAGGCCCAGTGGGCTTACTGAGTCAACAAAATTCAATAAATAAATAAATATACACATAGACAAATGGGGGGAAGGGGAGTAAACAGATAGGGAATAAGGGAAGGATAGAGACAGAAGGATAAGAAAGGGCTAACTATTTAAGGGAAAGACCGGAACATGCAGGAGTGATTAAAATTAAACATAAGGAACTAGGGTCAAGGGGTTATCTAAGTTAATACATAAAAACTCTCAGAATGAGTGGATTTAATATTTTTATTTTTTTATTTATTTTATTTTAGTTTTTATTGACCGGGTAAGTGCACTAGACAAATCCTGCCAATTTTCAGGCTCGACCCGGGGGAGGGGGTTACAGATTAATGCCAACTGACTTTGAACCAGATTAAGCTGTTGGTGGTATTTATACTGAATATAGTATCTTGGAATATAAATGGGGTAAAGAACCCTGTAAAAAGAAACAGAATTACATCTTATATAAAAAAACAAACATAAAACAGACTGCCTCGTATTATAGGAAACACATTTAACAGATGTAGAGTTTAATACATTTTCTATTTCCAGGAAGGGGAGGCATTTCACACAGGCTCAGATGGTAAATCTAAATGGGTGGCAGTTAGTTGTGCAAAAAAAAAAAATTGAGATCCTAACTAAAGTAATAGACAAGACTAATAGATATAGTACAAATTAAATTGAATGAAAAAATTATGACATTTGCAAATCTGTATGGACCAAATGAGGATGTACCAGAATTTTTTATGGAATTTTTTACTACTCTATCTCAATTTCCTCATCCAATGATTATGATGGGGTGGGACTTTAACACAGGGTTGAAACCCTCAGTGGATAGATCATGGTCTCACTTGGTCCTGTTGAAGGTGACAGGCATGATACTGAAGAGTATGGAAGATCTGGGATTGTTTGATGTTTGGTGGTATAATAATGCACACAGTATTGAGCACTCATATTTTTCACCACATTTTCAATCATATTCTAGCACAGATTGATTAATTGGATCCTTTAGTATAATACAGAAAATGATCAATGTTTCCTATGAAGGACCCACCTATTGGATCATTCAGCCTTAAAATGTATTATGAAATTAAGTCAAAATCTTAAAAACAATAGATGGACAATGGACCTACTGTTTTATAAAGAACAAACATGTGTAAATTACGTAACAAGGCATCTTGAAACTTATCTAGCTCTTAATTGGAACAAGGAAATCTCATGAAATAATATTTTGGACTCCATGAAAGCAGTCATTTCAGGGACACATAATTAAATATAAGGCAAGAAAAAATCAAGAGAGGAAAAAAAGAGCAGATAAACTGGAAAAAGATATTAAAAGAGTAGAAATGACACATATTCATACAGGACAGGAAAGAAACGTGTTAGCTTTAAATAATGTAAAACAAGAATACAATACCCTGATGAATATGAAAATGGAAAGAGTAATACTCAAACCAGGAACCAAATTTTATGTCCAAGTAGACAAGTCAGGGAAAATACTGGCATACCAACTTCAAAAGGAGAGAAGGCAAAGAACGAACAAAAAAATATTAGTAGATGGTAGTGTAACATCAGACCAGCAGGTTGTTAACAAGGAATTTGAGAAATTCTATTCCAGTTTATATTCATCAGAGACATCTGGCACGGGAAAAAACTGCTAATTTCAAATAGAAATTCTAAAAGTTTCCATACACATAAAAACATGTTAAATGTGCTAATAACTGAAGGGGGGTGGGGTGGGGTGGAAGATGCCATGAAAAAAATTGAAGACAGAGAAACTGCCAGGTCTGGATGAACTCCCTATGGAATTTTATAAAATATTAGGGGAGGAGATACTACCCCTGTTAATGGGTTTGTTTAACTCTTTTATATAACAAAGGCAAATGCCAGAAACATCCAGGGAGGCTCTAATAATACAACTCCCCAAAGAGGGTAAAGACTGTGCACATCATACCATGCAATATCACTACTCAGGTCTGATTATAAACTATTCACAAATATTTTTTCTGCTAGATTAGAGAAGGTATTGCTGAATTTGATCAAAGATTACCAGACTGGCTTTGTAAAGCAAAGAAGATGTTTTAACAACATTAGGAAGGCCCATCATGTTATTGAAGGTAATAGGAATACAGACACTATCCTGCTTTCACTGGTTGCTGAAAAGGCCTTCAACAGAGTCCAGAGAGAGAATACCTGTTTTAGGTGATTGAGCTTGCAGGAGCAGGGGATAAATTCACTGAGTGGATTAAGATGTTTAATAGGGAAACCTTGGCAAAGGTTATGACAAACCAGGAATGCTCAAAAAACATTATCCTATCTAAAGGAACTAGGCAGGGGTGCCCCCTCACCCCATTACTCTTTGCTCTTGCAATAGATCCTCTAGCAAATCAAATCAGGGCAACAGAATATATTAAAGGGGTTCAGACAGGGGAAAGGCATTTAACAGTGTCCCTTTACATGGATTATATAATGCTTTATGTAACTAATCCAAAGGTGGACATATCTGGGATTATGGAAATAATAAAATAATTTGGGAAATTCTCTGGATATAAAATAAACTAGTAAAAATCAAAACCATTAATATTAAACCCTAATGGAAATATTCCTTGAGAGTCAATATATTCTCATTTACGATAGATAAGATTAAATACCTGGGCATCTTTCTAACATGAACTATTAATATAGTAATGGAATATAATATTCCTTCAGGAATTGTGCTGCTGTTGTCTGTGTTCCTCCACATTATTTACATCTGCATTGAAATGTATGTGCTTTTTGGACAAGAACTGCTGCTTTAATTGAAAGCTCACAGTTTTACGGGGCTCAGCGGTGAGCCATTTCAGTGTCAGCAGTGCTGAGGGGGACACTTTTCAGCTACAAAGCTCATGACGCCCATAAGCACATGCACCATAGCGCGTGTGTGAGTGGTGCAAGTGTCACTCAGTAGAAATTTCCATTGCTGACTGCAGCATTTAACAAGAGGGAAAATAGTGAAATTTAGTTTGTTTAATTAATTTTATCTATTTTAGTATTAAAATGGGTCCTTTAATTGTTATTATAATTTCTATTGTAGTCATAGGTTCACTACCCTGGGAAACCGCCCATAGTCACATGCAATTGGGATCTGTGGGTAAATGGTTTGGCCTTAACAGTGCCTATCTATGGGACTGCTAGAGACCATGAATTTCGATGGAAGGAAAATTTCATTAGGTGTACCAATGTATGCCTATCTCCATTGTTACTTCAGGAAGATTTGTTAATAATGGCAAGAGGTTGCACTACTAGCTCTGGTTCAGGGTGGTTCCTGGGTTTTGCAATAAGTAAATCTGATCTGTTTCCTCTTTTTAAAGTTTTCTTATTAGAATTTGGGATGCCAACTAGGACCTGTATTTTATTAAGTTTATTGTTGAGAGAGGGCATTTGCCCAAATCCTGGGTCTTCCCCAAATGATATTAAAAATGGAAAGGAATTTTATTTCTTCACAGAAAATGTTAGGAGTATTTTACCAAAGATGAATCTGATTAAGGAATATGTGGTTGAACATGAACCTAATTTCATGATTCTTAGTGAGACATGGTTGAATGAGCCAACTATCACAAGGCCCAGCTTTGCAATTCCTGGGATGATGGGGAAAAAAGTCTGGAATAAGATCAAAAGCATCCTTGGAAAGGAGGACAAGAAACACCCTCAGCTGCTCAGTATCAGTAACACCCCCACTATAGACACTCTAGCTATTGCAGAAGCCTTCAATAAGGCCTTCACTGATCTTACCCCAGTGCTACCACCTGCTTATTTTCAGTCTGGCTTGAACCGCTCCAACAACGTATCTACCCAGTGTTCTCACCCAACCTTCTACTTTAAAAGGGAATGGTGAAGGAGGCCCTCACTGTGGTCAAGAAAATATGAAGTAAGACCAGACTGGGCAGTAATGGGATAGATATGACACTTCTATCCCTCACTCTGTATGTTCTTATAGTGTCCATAACCTCGCTGTACAATAAGTCCCTGGCCCTGGCCAATTCCCAGCAGTTTGGAAGCAAGCCCTAGTTACGCCAGTGCATAAAGGAGGAGACAAGTCTCTGGTAGCTAACTACAGACCCATCTCAATCCTCTCCCCACTGTCCAAGGCACTGGAAAAGATTGTGGCAGGTCAACTTGTCGAATACCTCAATAAGTATAATCTATTATGCTCCAACCAGCATGGCTTCAGACAAAATCACAGTACCACCACTGCCCTGCTGGACTACACAAACTATGCACATAAGGCCCTGGATGAAGGTAAACTGGTGGGGTCTGTCTTTATTAACCTCACCAAAGTCTTCAATACAGTCAACCACCCCCTGTTGCTGACTCAACTGTGAAACATGGGTGTGGCGCCCAATACCCTTTGCTGGTTCCAAGACTACCTGATACGGAGAAATCAATGTGTCAAAACTGGGCAAACAGTATCCAGCACAAGAGAGATATCATTAGGGGTACCCCAGGAATCAATACTGGGGCCTCTACTCTTCAGCCACTTCTTAAATGACTTTCCTACAGCCTGTGACACCAAACGTATTTTGTATGCAGATAATGTTGAGCTCCTGAGCAGCAGCACATCTCAGACTGCCCTACAATCTGAGCTGCAGAACTCCTTCTCTAAACTCGAGGACTGGTTCTGTAGTCATAAGTTGCTACTAAACTACAACAAGACCAAGGCCTTGCTTATGTCCAGCCCCCACAACAAAAATAAGCACCACCCCCTTATCATCTCCAACTCATGCAGTGAGCCGCTGGAACAAGTTCACTTGTTCAAGTATCTGGGCGTCATAATAGATGATACCCTCATGTTTGCGCAACATACTGACTCTCTGGTCAAGACAGTCAATACCAAGATTGGTGTCCTGTACAAGCACAGGCAAGACCTCTCTCCAGCGGCCCTCCACCTCTCAGTCCACAGCTCAATTATATCTACTGTTGACTATGGACTAGTGGTCTATGGGGCGGCAATGGATACAGCACTCAAGAGGGTTCAGACTGCACTCAGCAAAGCCTGCAGACTCACCCTGGATGTTGAGTGTGGCACTCACACCTGTACTCTGTATGAGCATGCAAATTGGCTGTCATTAAGAAACAGGGTCAAATTCCAGACTTGCATCCTAGGGAAAAATGCTCTATTGGGGAAAACACCACCTTGTATAGGCAGTTTGATCAAGGTGGCCAACTCATTACAGGTCACCAGAGGGAGGACTAGAGGTGCCTTGGTGATACCCTTCCATTGCACCTCACTGGGGCAACATGCATTTGCCTACTGGGCCCCCTTATGGATGAATGAACTTCTTGGGAACCTCTTGGCCAACAATTGTCTGGCATAATTCAAAACTGACCTCAAACAGCACCTAAAAACACTCTATAAGTGCACCTGCCCCTGAGTCCAGCCAATCTGCTCTCTCTGCCCCCCCAGCAAGCACTAGGCAGGCCTTAGGTATCCCTCCCTTTGTCCCTTGTCATGACTTGCCCCAGCAATCAGTTTGCGTCATGCTTCTTCGGTACCTGCCACCCCTTCCCCCTCCCTCCCCCAGCTCACAGTATTGTGAGTTTCCAAACAGTCACTACTAATGCTGGCTGCCTCACCATGCCCCCTCACACCCCACCATTTTACTCTAGCATGTCCTCTCCGCTCAGCCTCCCTCACCCTATCATTTCTCCTATACCTTATCGTCCCTTTTCCCCCACCCTCTCACCTCTACTGCAGTGCCACCTCTCTCTCTCTCTCTCTCTCTCTCTCTCTCTCTCTCTCTCCCCTCCTCTAGTACCTCCCTTTCTTCACCCCTCTTCTAGCTATCCCCATCCCTCTGAACTACTGGCAAGGCACTTTGTGGCTGCTTATTCCCCCCCACCCTCATAAAGTGCTTTTTCTTGTTATTTAACCTGTACCTACGTTTTGAGGTATTCTGTAAGTTCTGAATCCAAGCTGTATCGTTCATTGTAATGTACCTTTGCTTTCTCCTACTATACTTTGTTTTGCAATCTATGACGTGGAACCTTTGTAAAAGAGCTTGTGCTCAAAGGTTTTTTCCGAATCACTAAATAAATAAATGATAAACAGGCAGATGCACTAGTGAAAATACACAGTTATAGTATGATGAGACCTGATCGGACTAAAAGAGGTGGGGGTATCTTAATTTATTATGCTGAAAAATATGCCCCAGTGTATATGATTTTAAATTTAGATTCCAATTGTTGTGAGTATCTGGCCTTAGAAATACATCTTCATTTAGGTAGGCCCCTATTACTTTTTGGAGGTTACAGACCACCCCATTTTCCAATGCATACTTCATCTTCTATTTATGATGCTGTCTCCCCTTATAATACATCCCACAAACTATTATTGTTGGGAGACTTTAATGCTGATTGACTGTGTCCTACTAGATTGAAATGTATTAAATCCATTGCCTTGGAATTGGGGTTGTCTCAACTCACTGAAGAACCTACTCGTATAAATTTAACTAATCCTAATGATTCTTCTTTGCAGGACCTAATTTTAACAAATAGCCCCCACTTTTACACTGAGTTTGGGGTGTGTGCAGATCTTTTTAGTGATCATAATTTTATTTACTGTTTAAGGGGGACTAAAAGAGTGAAAGGGACTGCTAAATATATTACTTTTCAATCTTTTAAGAATTTTGATTACTTTAGCTTCTTAGGGGACCTTAGTAGTGTAAATTGGGAATGTCTGAAACTGATACCCAATCTTGATTTAGCATGGGACTATTTTCTGAGTGAACTCTTAAAGATTTGCAATAAACACATGCCATTGAAAACTAAAAGGATTAAATCAAACTCCGCTGTTTGGTTCTCTTCAAAACTTATGAAATTAAAAACAGATAAAAACATGTCTTGGGAAACTGCTAGATTAACTGGTTCTTCCGCAGACTGGCAGTGTTATAGGAAGTACAGAAATAAGTGTGTTACTGGGGTTAAAGAAACAAGAAAACATTTTTAAAACTAAAACTTCTGAATCTGGGATGAACCCAAGGAAATTTTGGTCCCTCATCAATGATTTAAATGGACATTCCAAATGTAAAGAAACAATTCAATTATACTCAGATTAAACTTTTGACTCTGACAGTAGTTTGCCTGATAGATTTAATAATTTCTTTATCAATTCAGGAAACTTTTTTGGTGCTATAACCCAACCTTTACAGTGTCCAGTAAATATACTGGAAGATAGCTCTTCAAAATTTTGTTTCAAGGAGGTTGCTGGTTATGAGGTATTGGAACTGTTGTTAGAGTTAAAATCAAGTGGAAGCTGTGGCCCATATGTCCTGACCTCCAGTATGTTAAAATATTCTGTATTTTACATTGCTGAGCCTCTTGTATATTGGTTTAACCAATCTCTTTCTTTTGGTTATTTCCCTCAGGATTGAAAGCTGTCTAGGGTTGTCCCCACATTTAAAGGGGGCAATTCTGGCCATCTCTCCAACTATAGACCCATTTCTCTTTTTCCCTTGTTAGTAAATTATTTAAAAAGGTTACTGGCCAGGCAGTTAGTAGATTACTTTCATAGATGTAATCTCTTTGATTAGTTTCAGGCAGGTTTTCAGAAGTTACATGATACGGTGGTCTCCATGTCGAGGGTCTTGGATGACATCAGTAGGCTAATGATTTACAACAATATGCTGGGGCCATACTGATTGATTTGTCCAAGGTCTTCAACATGGTTGACCACCAGATATTACTGTCACAATCATCAGAGGTGGGTCTGGCCATGATCTATTGGCTTGGTTTTGATCTTACTTGAGTATTAGGAGGCAGTTTACAGAAGTTGGTTGCCATAACTCTGCTCCCTTAATGGTAAAGGGGGTACCCCAGGGCTCTGTCCTGGGACTCCTCTTTTTGTTACATCTAAAAGATCTCGAAAAAAGTATTGGTGGAATTAACTACCACTTATACGCTGGGCGCCCCCCCCCCATCTCCTTCTTCTCTATCTCCACTATTGCTCTTTTCTTGCTTGGTCCAATAAAAGGTTGTTCACTTTCAGGTCTAAATGTGACCTTGTGCTATGTAGCTGAAGAACAGGGAACAGTTTAGTCCCTAAATAAATAAAAAGTGTACACCAGTCTTGTAATGAATTAAAGAGGCCAGCCTGAAGAGGAAGGGTCTATAACCCTATGACTGGCTGCACGAATGTGCCAACTGTAATATTTGAGTATTTATATTATTTTTGTGACTTCCCAAATCTGAGGGAATGAGGTATATTTTTAAAGAATCATCCAACATGTTGTTGCCATACGCTAATTAGTATGCGCAAAGCAACTGACGGAATACTGGCAAAAAAGCATTTTATTTTGTTCTATTTTCTTGTGCCCTTCCCTGTACAAATACACTCAGTGAGAGAAAAAGATTGGAGCAATATTCATGTTAAGAAGATGTGCCCAGGTAGCGTATTGTACAGGCATTCGGTGCTCTATCGCATTTAGCTGTGCAGCGCGAGTCTACGAGCGTTGGACTCTCCTGAAGAGAGAAGCTCTGCAATGCAAATCTCTCTCCCCTCAAGTCTGTGAATACTGGATCTACCGAGTCCTACAGCAGACCACAGGAGCATATTCTGCACTTTTGTCTCCTTTTCCCCTTTGCAGCAATAAGAGCCGAGGGAGGCATGTGCAGTAGTAGACAGTCAATAAATAAGAATTAAGCAAGTGGAGTGAAATTCAAGCCATTGGCTGTACATTCAGCCATCAGAAAGCAAAAGGGATACATTTTTCCAGATTTAATATAAGATATCACAGTACTGAAAATGCCCTTGATTTTAGGGAGTTGCAGTTAAATTTATACAATAAAATGACTTACTGCTTGGTCTTGTTTTGAACAGAGGAGAGTCCTGCACTTTTTGGGTGTTCTCTGTTGCCAGGCAGTTTCTGTCTGTCCACATTATAGGTCGGCAGCGGCCTGCAGTGCCTATTTTTATATTACATCTGCTGTCAATCAAAGCAGGATAAAATGTTTCACATTTGTTTCTGAGCTCTCCATTGTTTAAATTTCTACCTTTTGCTAGAATATTTCTGAATGCAACTAGTTAGGAGCTCTATAATATTGTATAAATTAAAAAGAGCCTTCTAAAATATGTTTTATAATATTGATGATGCTGATAGCACCTGTCTTGGTGGGTGGGTATAAAGAGATAACCTATTCAGCATGATGTTAGATAGGGTCAGTGCCTTCTGGCCAGGGTAGGAGAAGGACCGAGGAAGTTCTAGTACCCTAGTGGAAACTATATGTTAAAGTTTGCCATGGATGTGAAGATTTTCATTTATTTTATACCGTTTGATGTTATTTTGCTCACAGTTTGAGCCTTTTTATTAATTTCTTTTCTTTTGTTTATGGAGTAAATAAACATTGCACCATGCCAACAGTGCACTGAACTTTACATTTGGTTGTTGTGTCCATCTGTCATCCCACTCCCTATTACACATGGTGGCAGTTGTGGGAAAACTGCTGATTGTGTCTGGCCAGGGAAGGCAAACATAGTTTTGGTGGATACTGACAAAGTATCCTGGTGGACAAGCTTCAGGACATGGTGGTAGAGTCTCCCACAGGGGTCCAGATGAGGAAGATGACCAAACAGACTGGTGTTCCTTTACGTGCTGGACTAGGCCCCGTGACATGCCCAAAGCAATGTCTGAAGCCAGAGATCAAGGATCAGCCCAGTGAGGGCATAGAAAAAGAAGAAGCTGAAACATCCCCTCCAGAGGACATTGGTGATCTCCTAAAGTGGCTCTGTATTAAACAAGTACAGATGGAGAAGGAGAGGGACTTGTATTGTTGGAGACAGGATGCTAAGTGGGCCAATACCATGCAGGTGTTACAGGCTATACAGACGGGAACCACAGACAGAGGTAATGGTTCCAGAGACATTAAATTATCAAAACTGACCAATGGTGATGATATTGAGGTGTATCTCACCACATTCGAAAGAGTGGCAAGAGCTTGTGGTTGGCCCAGGGAACAGTAGGTGATGCATCTGGCTCCACGACTGACAGGATGAGCCCAAATTGTGTACTATAGGATGGATATAAGGGATGCGGGGGATTATGAGAAGGTGAAAAGAGAAATCCTTTGGTGGTATGACATCAACACCGAGACATGCCTCCCGATATTACGGTATCTCAAGATGGCCTCTATTGATACACCCCAAGAAGTATATGCTCACCTAAAAGACTTATCTTTAAATGGTTGCAACCAGAAAGCAAAACTAGTACTCAGCTGATAGAAGCTGTCATTATTGAACTGTTCATAGAAGTTCTACCCCCTGAGGTACAGATATGGGTGAAGAAACACAAGATTAATGGCGCTGAGAAAACCATCACCCTAGCTGAGGACTTTCTTGCTGCCTGGTCATCTAGATACCAACGGACGATTGACAGGCCTGCTACAACAATAACAGGAGTAAAGGACTTTTCTTCTTCCAGTACTACTACTGGGAAACCTGAATGGAGGATGGAGAAAAAAGGAAAAATACTTCTATCTGAAATAATTTGTCACGGCTGTCAGAAAAATGGACACTTGATACAGAACTGCCCTAATATAAAAAAATGGTTTGGGAACTTGGCATTAGCAAACTGGGGGTCCTTTGTTGCGACAGTTGAGCTGGGTGATCAACAAATCTTGGGGTTGATAGACTCTGGTAGCCACCAAACATTAGTTTGGGCTGATCTGATTCCTATGCCAGACAAGAAAGGTGCTGGGACTGCAGTAACCTGTGTTCATGGTGATGTCCATTGCTATCCTACTTTGTCTATATCTGTAACCATACAAGAGAGAACCCATGGTCTTGAGGTTGGGTTAATAACCCACATACCAGTGCCAATGATCATTGGACATGATCATCTGGACTTTGCAGCCCTGGTACAATGTGTCAAACAACCTCTGGTAGGAGTGACAACCCGGGCTCAAATGAAACAAGGGCATTTGCCTGATCTTTTCCCATTTGAGGATGAGATATATGAGAGCCCTGGAAAATCCAGAAAGATAAGAGCTGAAAGAAGAGCTTTCAAAAAGGATTGGCAAACCCATAATGGACAAGGCCTGAATGTGAAGGGACATATATTGAAACAGGTTGATATTAAGATTGAGCAGGAAGGTGATGTAACTTTGAAATAATGTTTTTTTCAGGTGGGAAAAAGGAATACTGATGGGTCCCTTGTTATGTATTGAATGAAAGTATATTGCACAGGGTGTGTACTAACCCCAAGACAGATGAAATGGTAGCCCAACTAATTGTACCTCAGAAGTATAGGGCCCAAATTATACAACTAGCACATGAGGTGCCCTTAGCTGGTCATGCTGGTAGAGATAGCACCCTATAGCATATTCTTAGCAGGTTCTATTGGCCTACCATACATAATCAGGTAGCAGAGTATGTGAAGTGTTGCTCCCAATGTCAAAAGGTAGCTCAAACAGGGTGGAAATATTGGGTGCCCCACCAATCAATCCCTTTAGTCTCACAACTTTTTGAGAGGTTGGCCATGGATATAGTGGGACAATTGTAAAAGAGCTCTATAGGGAATCAATTTATCTTAGTTCTCTTTGACTATACTACCCACTATCCCAAGTCGATCCCCATGTGAACTGTGACTGCCCCCCGCTTAGCGGAAGAACTGGCAAAAGTATTTAGCAGAATGGGGATACCTAAAGAGATTTTAACAAGATGGGGTACTAATTTTAATGCTCATCTGTTTAAACAACTATACAAACTACCGGGAATTTCAGCAGTTCGCACTTCTCCTTATCACCCTCAAACTGACGGACTAGTTGAGCAATTTCATAAGACACTAAAGACAATGCTCATGAAGTTCATCAGTAATGAAGGTAAAGAATGGGATAAGTATCTTCCATACTTATTATCTGCATACAGAGAGATTCCACAGGATTCAACAGAGTTTTCCCCTTTTTCCCTTTTATATGGAAGGCACCCCAGGGGACCCTTGGATGTAGTTAAGAAACACTTGGAAGCCAGGGAAACCATTGGGCATGCAAATATTGTTGACTACATGACTGACTTAAGGCAGAGGTAAGTCAACTATGTTGATCTGGCACACAAAAATATGGCACACAGTCAAACAATACAGAAGACCCACTATGATCAGGGAACGGGTGACAAGAAATTTCAAGTGGGGTAGAAGGTGTTATTACTGCTGCCCAGCACTGAAAATAAATTGTTAATGTGCTGGCAAGGTCCCTATACCATAGTATGACAAACAGGTGTAGTTAACTATGAAATAGAGATGCCAGGCAGGAGAATGCCAAAAAGGACTTACCATGCCAATCTCCTGAAGAAGTGGTATGAACCCAGAAGTCCTGTGTTGCATAATCATACAGAGAGTAGAGACTCTGAAATAGACATTGCCTATCGACACCTAGAGCAGTCAGGTGGTAAAGAGAATATTTCTATTAACCCTGAGTTAACGGCCAGTCAACATGCTGACTTACGGACACTGGTACAGGCCTTTCACACTACCATTACAAATAGCCCATTTACAGCTAAAGGGATAGTACATGAAATATACGTAAACCAAGAACATCCCGTACACCAGAAACACTATAGAGTATCTATGAGAGTAAGGGAGGAAGTTGTCCAAGATGTAAGGAAACTAGAGAAGATGGGTATAATTGTCCCATCCAAAAGTCCCTGGTCCTCCTGTATGGTAGTGGTGAACAAGAAGGAGGGTGGTATCCATCTTGGTTTAGATTTTCATAAGATCAATAACATTTCTATTTTTGATGGATATCCCATGCCCAGAACTGATAACATCATAGATCAACTAGGACATGCCAAGTACATTTCCACCCTTGATTTGACCAAAGGGTATTGGCAAATACCTCTCTCCCCAGAATCACAACAGATTACTGCATTTAGTACACCAGTAGGTCTCTATTACTTTGTGACTATGCTGTTTGGACTTCATAGGGCCCCAGCTACCTTCCAAAGGTTTATGGACAATATGCTTAGATCCCATAAAGTCTATTGTGAGACATATCTTGATGATGTGGTCATTTTTAGTGAATCTTGGGAAGCCTACCTAGTACATTTATGGAATGTACTGCAAGCTATTAAGGAGGCGGGTGTGACAGTGAACCCTGCTAAATGTGCCTTGGGTAAGGTGGAGACCAGATATCTAGGGTTCATAATTGGAAGGGGAAAAGTACAGCCTGAACAGGACAAAATAACTGAAGTGGCAAACAGTCTCATTCCCATGACTAAGAAGCAAGTAAGATCTTTTCTTGGCCTTGCAGGCTATTATAGGAGGTTCATACCTCAGTTTTCCACCTTAGCGTGTTCCCTTACAAACCTCACCAAGAAAAATTTCCCCATCAAGGTACAACGATTTGACTCATGTAATGAAGCATTTTGGACCATCAAGGCCATATTATGCACAGGCTCTGTGTTACAGAACCCACATTTCACATTGCCTTTTGAGGTGCATACTGATGCATTGGAGGTAGGTTTGGGGGCTGTCTTGACTCAACGGGCGCAGGGTGAAGAACACCCCATAGTCTGAGTAGGAAACTCCATGAAAGAGAATATAAGCATGCCACAATTGAGAGAGAGAGTGTTTGGCTCTGAAATGGGCCATAGAATCCTTAAAATATTACTTGTAGGGAAAAAACATTTAAGGTGGTAACTGACCATAATCCCATATGCTGGCTTCAGAAGATGAAAGAAAAGAATCCAAGAATTATGAGGTGGTATTTGGCATTGCAGCCTTATCATTTTACTGTTACCCATAGAGCAGGGTCAGCACACCACCTCAATGCAGATTATCTGTCGAGATATGGTACAAGTACAGAATGAATTGTGTACCTAAGTGAGTGTTTAATATGTGTTTACTGAAAGTGAACTTTTAATTACGTCTCAGGGTAAAAGCATTGATGAATGATCTTGTGTTGCATCATGGTAATGCAACATATGAAGATTATGTGTATGTTTTATTATTAGGAACCCTGAGATGGAGCTTCTGGAATGGGTGGGAGGAAGTTCCAACCCCTCCCAGGGTTAGGGAAGGTGGGAAAAAAAGTCTGTATATAGACTGTTTCCCTCTTAAGTGGGGAAGAGTGTGACAGGGAACAAACCTGGCCCATGTTTTGGACCTTATTCTATACTCTTAAAAAATTACTGTTGCAACAGTTCTGCTATTCTGCATACTATCCTACTGTTTTCTAGTCCTGAGGTTGGCCACCTCTGGGCGCCCTCCCCCCCCATCTCCTTCTTCTCAGTCTCCACTATTGCTCTTTTCTTGCTTGGTCCAATAAAAGGTTGTTCACTTTCAGGTCTAAATGTGACCTTGTGCTATGCAATTGAAGAACAGGGAACAGTTTAGTCCCTAAATAAATAAAAGGTGTACACCAGTCTTGTAATGAATTAAAGAAGCCAGCCTGAGGAGGAAGGGTCTGTAACCCTACAACTGGCTGCAAGAATGTGCCAACTGAAATACTTAAGTGTGTATATTATTTTTGTGACTTCCCAAATCTGAGGGAATGAGGTATATTTTTAAAGAATCATCCAACAGGTTGTTGCCATGTACTAATTAGTGTGCGTAAAGCAACTGACAGAATACTGGCAATAAAGCATTCTATTTTGTTCTATTTTCTTGTGCCCCTCCCTGTACAAATACACCCAGTGCAGAGAAAAAGATTGGAGCAATATTCCTGGTAAGAGGATATGCCCGGGTAGCATATTGTACAGGCATTCAGTGCTGTATCGCATTTAGTTGTGCAGTGCAAGTCTACGAACATTGGACTCTCCTGCAGAAAGAAGCTCTGCAATGCAACTCTCTCTCCCCTCGAGCCTGTGAATATTAGACCTACTGAGTCCTACAGCAGACCACAGGGGCATATCCTGCACTTTTGTCTCCTTTTCCTCTTTGCAGCAATAAAAGCAGAGAGAGGCATGTGTAATAGCAGCCAGGAAATAAATAGGAATTAAACAAGCGGATTGAAATTCAAGCCATTGGCTGTACATTCTGCCATCAAGAAGTAAAAGAGGTACATTTTTATGGATTTAATATGAGATATCACAGTACTGAATATGCCTTTGATTTTAGGGAGTTGCAGTTAAATTTATACAATAAAATGACTTACTGCTTGGGCTTGTTTTGAATGGAGGAGACTCCTGCACTTTTTGGGTGTTCCCTGTTGCCAGGCAGTTTCTGTCTGCCCTCATTATAGAGCGGCAGTGGCCTCCAGTGCCTATTTTTATATTACATCTGCTGTCAATCAAAGCAGGGTAAAATGTTTTACATTTGTTTCTGAGCTCTCCATTGTTTAAATTTGTACCTCTTGCCAGAATATTTCTGAATGCAACTAGATAAGAGCTCCATAGTATTGTATAGATTAAAAAGAGGCTTCTAAAAGATGTTTTATAATATTGATGATGCTGACAGCACCTGACTTGGTGGGCAGGTGTAAAGAGCTAACCTGTTCAGCATGATGTTAGATAGGGTCAGTGCCTTCTGGCCAGGGTAGGAGAAGGACCAAACGAGTCCTAGTACCCTAGTGGAAACTGTATGTTAAAGTTAGCCACGGATGTGAAGATTTTAATTTATTTTGTACTGTTTGATGTTATTTTGCTCACAGTTTGAGCCTTTTTATTAATTTCTTTTCTTTTGTTTATGAAGTAAATAAACATTGCACCATGCCAACGGTGCACTGAACTTTACATTTGGTTGTTCTGTCCATCTGTTATCCCACTCCCCATTACACCCTGCAACAATATTTTTGAGATTCTAAATTAAAATTAAATACAACTAAGACTAAGTCAATGCTGTTTGGCTCTCCTTCTAAAATAAAATTTTGTCATAGGTTCGTAATATCTGACAGTTCTGGAGTTGTACTGGAAAATGTTGAAATAGATAAATATTTGGGGTACTGGATAATGTATGGCCGTTGGTTAATAGCCACGCTGTAAACACTTTGAGAGGTTGCCATGACACCATTGTAAACCTCGAGAGTGCAGCTCAAGAGGTTTTCAGATGTCATGGCAACCTGGAGAAGTGTTTTCAGTGTGGTTGTTAATCAAAGACCGTACATTGTATTTTATAGTGTGTGGATTACCAAGATTGTGTAATCACGGATTGAATTAGTTTACTGAATTACTTTACAGAACATTGATTGTTGTGAGCATTCAGTTTTGTTATACCATTGATATGACATACTCGAGAAGGATTAACAGCAGAGTGATAGTATATCAATGGCATAATAAGGTTGTAATCTGCTTGATTTCAGTTAATAATAAGGGCTCCCCATACAGTATAAGAATACAATTCATGGGGAAAATATGACATCTGGAACATAGCAGACATATATTTGGGGAAGAACTCTGAAACATTCACCAACTAAGAGTCAAATACAGCCTTCCAAATACAACATTCTGGAGACCAGAAGGGAGAGGGGAGATATGAGAGAGACCTTCAAGTTCCTTACAGGAATTAACAAAGTGAACTGTGAAGCGGCTGGCTTTTCTTTTACATTTATTGGGACTGATGTGAATGCCTCTCCCCCGCACTCCTATTGTACTGGAATGTAAGACTAGATTTTGTGTACTCCATATATTTCTCTATTAGCTTGTATGGCTGTATTGTTATTGTTCTCTTACACAAGTAAGTACTATATATCATTTTTAGATGAACACAATAAACAGAAAGTACAAAAAAAAAAAAAACAACACGAACTGCAGGGAACTATTTATCCTGAATACCGGTTTGCAGTCATGTGGACACGAATGGAAAGTAACAGGAGGTAGGTTCAGGAGAGATGCGAGGAAGTATTACTTTATGGAAAGGGTGGTGGAACACTGGAAAAGTCTGTTGGCTGAAGTGGTGGGTGCAAAAACAGGCAGGGGATTCAAGCAGGGCTGGGACATAATGAAGGGAATACTGGTTACCTTGGGCAACAGGACCAAGGAGGAGAATAGAGAGAGGATGGGGAGGGTTAGTTCCCTGGAAGAACGTAGGTTCCAGGGATTATAGGGGACTTGGGCAGACTGGATTGACCTCTGACCTTTTTCTGCCATCATTTTCTATGTTTCTATGTTTCCAGAATTGGAAGGATTTAACTATATATTGTTAAGTGGATGGGGAAAGGGTTAAATAATCCTAAAGTAACAACACTGCAGACATAGATTTCAAATAAAGACCAAAATTATATCAAAAGTCTACAAGAGTTTATGGTCAGTAAATGAGACACAACTAACTAAATTGAAACAAAGTTGGGAAAAAGAACTTCAATTTAGTTTACTAGAAAACAAATGGTTAGAAATTATTAAACTCGTAAGGTTAGCGATTAACAATTAACAACAGACTAAATCAAATTCACTTCAATATATTTCACAGAAATGATTACACTCCCCATCTACTTAATAAAATGAACCAGGGGATATCACCAATGTGCAACAGATGTGAAACACAAAGGAGAACCCTGGTACATGGGATGATAACATGCACAAAAATAAAACCAATATAGAAGAAGGTGATAGAGACATTAAACAAAATATTGGGCATAAAAATTCAATTTGAGATTGAACTTTGCCTGGAATTTCTACATTTTAAGCTTTCCCAGCATGTTACTTATGGAAAATAATAAACAAGGGTTTCATAAATATGAGGCAGTGCATCACAAGACACTGGAAAGAAAAGACCCCACCAGATTATTTGCAATGGAGAAATCTTTTCACAGATTGTATTAATCTAGAGAAACAATATAGTTTAGATATTAAAGCAGTAGACAAATTCATTAATATTTGGACTCCAGTTTTAGACCTCATTAGGGAACAGAAGATATAAGCCCCAAGGGAGGAAGGGAGGGAGAGAGAAGCTAATATAAAAGTTAGTACAGATAGAGGTTAGGTTGGGGGGGTAAGCACACATTTACCCTGGATGAGGATGAAATACCATATAATGGGTCGCTCACAAGGGAGTGAATCTAACCTGTTGTTAACCAAAACCTTTTGAATAAATGTATTCTGAATCCAGGGGATAAGAAAAATGCTGGTCTTGTGTTGGTTTAGTGTGTGTGTTTGGGTACTGTGAAAAAGTCAAAAGTGAGAGTTATGCAGATGAAGAAGTAGTGCCAGAGGGCCAGGAGGGCAGCCAGCAGAGTGATGATGACAGCATTATATGAATAAATTGGTGATGACAGTACTATACTAATAATTTCATGGTCACCAGTTTATTCATATAGTTGGTCTGATAACGTGTTTATCAGCAGTTATCTGAGTCTATACGGTATAGACTCAGATGACTGCTGATAAATACCTATACCTATTGCATAAATCTATATATATCTTATGTAGGCATGGTAGCTCCTGTATATTTGGATTGAGTAAGTGCTCTAATGTTAAACCCCAATTTTTGCACCTTAATAACTCTTCCCCCATTTAATTGATTTGTCGAAATTTGGTAGGCATGGAGTCATGGGGTACAGAAGCGCAAAAATGCCAAAATTCACCCAAATTAAGGGTTTATTTTTGCTCACCTGTAACTAAAAGCAATTCCTAAATCTGAGACTTACAAGTATGATAGAATCTGGCCTAAGGTACCTGCTTTTGTAAGTCTGAAGATTTTAACTTATATCGTTTTTTAATCTGAGCAAGCTCAATTCAAAACAATAAACGCTCTAAGGATATTTTTTTTGTGTGTATTAGCAGTTTGAATGAAAGTTATTTCCTTCAAACTGCTTTCCTCAGTCAGCTGACAAAAGCAGTTTGAGGGAAATCAAAAGTGATTTCATCGAAAGTGATTTGTTTCATGCTAGTTTTGCCAGTCGGTTGATAAAAGCAGTGTGAAAAAAAATACTTTCACTTACATTGCTAACCCATCAAACTAAGAACCCCTCACTCTTGACCCACATTCAGTTTTACTAGATGGTGGTTGTCCAATCCCACCAGTGGTATTCCCCCTCCCTCCTGACCCTAGTTTCATATCATATTACTGGAAAGCAGGTGCCCAATCCCACCACCGGTATCCCCCATCTTTTCTGACCCACTTTTAAATAAACTAAAAATGGCCAGCGGGTGCTCAGTCCTGCCAGCCACTACACATTTTTTAAAACTGACACTGGGGTGCCTGCCCAAGGTGCTAGCTGAGATAACCCCCATCTGAATAAAAAGCAGACTAGGGTACCCACCCCCCCATTACCACTGTATGTGATGGTCCCCCATCCTCACCAATTCAGCCTGTCACCCACTAGCCACACATAGCTGACAACACAGTTATACCCCCTAGTGGGTGCCACTGAAGAAACTGCAAACATTGGGGTGTTCAATCCCCAGTTTCAGTACCCATGAAAATTAGAAAACTGTCCCTCAAAGGTCTTATTTTTTTTAATAACTGGAAAAGAACAAAATAGTTTCACATTAATCCCTGACTCTCCATGCCCCACCCAACATGCCCACTCAGCACCCAGAACCCTCAGACTCTCACTCACCTACAAATGGCCCCTCAGTGAAGAGCCAGTCTTGATGAAAAATATGTCCTCCTCCTTGAAGAATGAGAGCAAACTGAGGAAATAATGTAGATGGCTATGTTGAAAATTTGGTGAAAAAACATATTAATATGACCATGTTATGAGTGAACACTGAAATTTTTCAACATTCACTCATAACTTTGTTAATTTTTCAATATTTTGACCCCAGATTTTCAACACAGCCTTTGTTATACACCACCTCATGACTGTGATGTGTTGTTTTTCAAAGCCTGAACGAAATGTGTTTTTTGCACTCAGGGGTGCAATATGACATTCATCCAGTATTTAAATAATGACACCTGTCATGCTCAGAAGGGGAAGGGGGGTCATAAAAACACTATGATGAAAATTTGTAGTCAAAATGTAACAAAAAAATGTATGAAGAAACATTGTGTGAGTTTCGACTGTTGGCTCAGCAGGTAACACATTTTGATTCTGGCTAGTGAGCTGAGTTCAGGGCAAGCTCAGTGAGCCAGCTGGATGGGCCAAAACTGGGGGGTGGCACTGCCATGCTGAGTGTTGGTCACAGGGGCAACAAGTAACTATACAGAGAACAGAACTCATCTCTTGGCATAATGTCCAGAGGGCCCTGCTCCAGCCAGATGTACTCTTGGCTCTACATGTCTGCATGTATAGCCACATAGAAGTGCAGGGCCCATAGAATTCAACACTTCTGCATCCCCTCAGACAGCCTCATGGATTATCTGCATCAGTAGTTGCACTGATGTACAGGGCTTGGTATTCTTGCACTGGAAGATGGACTCTTCTCTTAATGCAAAGCCCATAGGGCCATGCACTTTTGGATTTGAGAGAGGACATAATTCCACTATCACGAAAAGAAAGGAAATTCAGTGCAAAAAAATTCCAACCTTCCAACCCTAATGTTCACCCACTCTCGCTACCCCATAGCTTCTTGTCTGAATCAAAAGGTACAGCTCCAAGCTGATGCCTAAGTTATAGCCAGTATAGCATAGTGGTTAACAGCTCTAAGCTGTAAACCTGGAGAACTTGGTCTGAATCCCACAGTCAGCACTTGCATACTATGTGACCATGAGAAAGTCATTTAACTTCCCTGTGCTCCCAGGACATGCCTTGAAATAAGCCTTGGCTTAGTGTGTGTTTCCTGGCAAAAAATGGTAAAATAAAAAATAAACAAAAACGTAGTCTTAGCAGTATGTCTTGCCACATGTAACCAATAGAATCAGTTGTGTATTTGATTTAAACAGCACCAGTTTAACAACTATAACTTTTTAAATCAGTTTTCTGTTGGAAAAGCTAATGTTTGTCTATAATTTGCTTTCCGAGCTTCATGGTTTTCTCAGGCCTACTGTGTTGTCGTCAGCACTGTGAGAGCAGCTTTCTAGTTAGGTTGTGTGCAAGGGTGAAAGAATGTGATTATGAAATAGTTAACCTCTAAGTAAATGTCTATCTGGAGGTTAGGTAGTGTGATAAATAGATTTATTGGGGAAAATTTATAATCACTGGTTGCCAGTTCAGTGGTGGATCACCTATAAGGTAGGCTTGCTTACCTTTAAGGCCCTACACGAACAGGGACCCAACCACCTGAAAGATCTGACTCTCTACTCCCCCAATCGTCCTTTCCGATCCACCAGCGAGGGATTGCTAGAGGTTCCCAGGGTTCATCTGAAAACTTGTGGGGCTTGTGCTTTTTCATTTGCAGCACTGACCCTGTGGAACTCTCTACCTTGTCGGTTAAGAGAATGCCTGACTGTCAGTAGTTTTAAAACTATGTTAAAAACATTTTTATTCTCTCAGGCTTATCCAGACTGATTTTAAACAATTTATACTGTTGATATTTTTATATGACTTTACAGTGCCTTGATCTTGAAAGTTGCTTAATAAATAAAGCATTGATTGATCGATCTCTTCTCTATATATATATATATGTATATATATATATATATATATACATATATATATAGATACACATATACATATATATGTATCTGTTTATCTATCTAGTAAATTAATGCCTGGGAATCAGTGAATGGAATCATCTCGTAAGGACATGAGTATGTTGGGAAGCATACTATGAAATATTAGGAGCAGGGACAGGCAGGTGATGGTCCCTCTGTACAGGGCACTAGTAAGGCCGCACCTAGAATATTGTGTACACATTTGGTCCCCTAATACTAAAAGTTGCACCAGCATTCTAGAAAGAATTCAAAGAAAGTGACAAGATGCATTACTAATATCTCAAATAAGACATATGAAGATAGACTTAGGGAACTGAACATGTACTCTCTTGAATATCAAAAATTACAGGGTGATCTTTGCTTAGTCCATAAAGCTATACACAAGGAAGACATTTGGCAATGTGTTGGACTAGAACATAAGGTAGTTGGGATGGAGCTTAGGGCTCACAGATTCCAAATAAAAGGTCAAAAATATCAGACAAATAGAAGAGGCAAATGGTTTAACCAGAGAGTGGCGAACCCATGGAATATTTTGCCAGCAAATATAATTGAAAGCAACACGCTAAGTACTTTTAAATTAGCTCTCGATAAACATAGGTGCAGGAACAGGGGGTCCACTAGGGCCATGGCCCTACCACTTTCATAAGCGGCTCTATCAGTTTTTGCAATCATGTTAATGTATTTAATAGCAGAGAATTTACCCCTTACATCCTTGGCCCTACCACTTTTCAGACCATTCTGGCACCAGTTTCGATAGATGTATGGGGAATGCTAGGATGATGTACAATGTTTAATAGAAGTCAAGTCCCTATGGCCTACTGCTACTTGACTTGTATCCTGCTATGTTCCTATGTTCCTATCTATATCTATATCTATATCTATATCTATATCTATATCTATATCTATATCTATATCTATATCTATCAATCTATGTATCTATCTATCTAGAGAGAAACAGAGAGAGAGAGGATGAGAATAATGATGCAAAGTAGAGGAGGAAATAATTACCAAGGGGTTGAGCAAGTCATAAAGCCACAAGCCCAAAGGGCTCATGGCCTTTATGAGCTGATTCAACCCAAAGATAGTATTATTTCCTCATGTATCACACTTTTCCATGATTTATTTTATGTAATACATATAGTAAGGTTGGGAACTTTTTGCTGTGTCCTGTGTGTTTCAATAGTGTAGTAGTATGTGTTAGTGTTAATTCTGAGGGACAGCATTGCTTGGTGACTGTGTATTGGGTGTTAATGTGTTCTTCAGGTGTTCATGATACTTTAATTCAGTGTAATTAGCCATGTTGGGTCTTAATACCCTAATTGGCAGCCAATTTGAGTCATAATACTCAAATTGGCAGCTAGATGAGGTCATAATACCCTAATTGGTAGCTAGTTGAAGTCATAAAGCCTAATAGCTAATTAGGGTCATAATACCCTACTTGAGTACCATCATATACATCCAGCAGACTAGACCTGAGTTTGATTCCCACAACCTCCACTTGCATTCTGTGTGACTCTGAGCAAGTCACTTAACTGCCCAGTGCTCCCAGGTAGCCCCTGAAAACAGGCACTTGTGCATAGTGGGCCTTACCTGGTTACCAAAAGACTGAAAAAAAAAATATATATATATATATATATATAGGAAAACAAATGATGGCCTTTTCAATAGGGAAAAGGGCACAGCCATGTATATATATGTATATGTAATATATATATATATATATATATATATATATATATATACACACATACACATATATAGATTTGCCTTGCCTTAACTGGGAGGTGCGACTAGCTGCCTTATAAGGTCAGAGATGGTGTGAACCAGGGCTGAATACTCCCAGCAGTGAAGGGTTAGAGGGGAAATGGAGTTGGTTGAAGTGGGAGTTAGGCTAAACAGAAGCAGATCAGGGGCTTAACAAATGGTTCTAACAGTTTAGGTTACCTGGAAGTCTGTAAATGCACTTAGAGCACTGCTAGGGCTACAAACTGTATGCTATCCTGCCTGCAGGGCTCAGAGGGCATACATCTGCACCCTTCGTTAGCTGGTTGTAGATCTGAAGAGTCATGTTGCTAGCCTGGAATAGCAACTGGCTGCACAGTGAAAGCATAAGGAGGAGTTTGGCAGCTGACATGAACTCTGAGGAAGGGTTGGAGGGGTAAAGTCTATCATCCAGGATAGTGGGAGAGAAGTACATCTGACAGGGCTGTGCAATGTATGCTATTCTACCTATGTAGGAGAGGGGGATACATATGCAGCTTCTGTGGAGTGGGAAATACTCTCAAGAGATAAACTGCTAGGCTGGAGTGACTGTTGGAGTTCCAAGGGGGTTTGGGAAGGTGAGCAGACAGCTGAAGAGGATGGGGAGAGGAAGCTATGGATATTTACACAAGGCCTTAGAGAGTGGTTGATAATGACTGATACAATAGAGTAAGGATGAGAATTACATGGACTGTTACTTATAGTAGCAGGGATGGAGGATGGAGAAAAATAGAAAAGGGAAGTAGCAGGCATGGTCATAAAGAGCACTGTTGTCCACGAACACCAACAATATGTATCAGTGTTGGCTGGCCAAGTTGAGGTGGTCCAACAGGTTGCTGGGACTAGTGGTAGGAATCTTGGCATCCAGACACATAACTTGCCAAGGAGGAGGAGGAGGAAGGAAAAGACAGGGAAGTGGGGCAGGAATGTAGTAGGCATTTTGGACTTTGCTGTTAGGGCAGTGCATGAGGTGGAAAGGGCATTCCTGGACCAGGATGGTAGCTCAGATGAGGTTGTTCACCTGCCTGGAGTGCATGCTGAGTTAGTGCTATCCAAGGCCAAGTAAAACAGCTGGAGGAAAGAGCAGACTGTCATCACCTGTGTTGACACAAATGACATAGGAAGCACAGAGTTTGAGGATATTAGGAGCTCATTCATGGAACTACGTATGTTTCTGAAGGAAAAAGTATCCAGGGTGATCTTCTTCAAGATTTTTCCAGTCCCAGAGGCTAGTGAGGAACAGTAGTGTACTACTTGACAGTCTAATGCTTGGCTAAGGGTATTTTGTGCAAAAGGGAGAGTTTTCAGTCAATTACAGGACTTTCTGTGGTATGGGATGCCCTTATGCTTAGGATGGTCTGCACCTGCACCTAGAGGGAGTGGGTGCACTGGCAAGGAAAATGGACAAGAAGTTGCAGGAATTTAGAAGACGGGGGAAGGGGCTGGTGCAGCAGATCACTATAATAAGAAGGCAGATTTAGGAGATGATAGTTGGAAGAAGAACAGAGCAATTGAACACAAAAAAAAAGAGAGTTGGTGGTGGAGTTGTGATATACATTAAGGACTGCATCTTAAGTAAGCAATTGTGCCTTTTTGTGCCTTTACGACAAAGATTCAGCAGCAGTTGACTACGTGTGGGCAGAACTGGAACCAGAACAAACAGAAAAGTGGTCTTTGGAACTGTTTCTAGACCACCTGACACTAATGTAAATGATAATTTAAGCCTGCTGGAAACCATTAATGAAATTGAAGGGCAAAACAATGTGATCCTTATGGGTGACTTTAATGTCCCAGGTATAAACTGGCCTCAATTAAATGCAAAAAGTAAGCAAGAACAAGACCTTTTGGATGTATGCATAAGTAATAATTTGTCACAGCTTGTAGATAGCCCAACAAGGCATAATAATATTTTAAATCTATTACTGACAAACATAGGTGAGAACATAAGTAATGTACAGGTGATTGAACACTTATTAGGATGTGATCATAATGTCATAATATTTGAACTTAAAAATTGCACCATAAATTCTCAAGGAATGACAGTTATAAAAGACTATGCTAAGGCCAACTTTAAGGGACTTATTGAAGAACGTAAAAAATGGATATGGTACAATGAAACAGAAGATGCAAACATATTTTGGTTAAAATTAAAAAATAAGCTGATTGAGTTAGAGGATAAATATGTCCCCACAAGAAATCTATATAATAGCAGGGGAAAAACACCAATATGGTTAAATAGGAATTTACAAAACCAAATTAAGTTGAAGGAGAGATCATATAAGTAAATGAGAAAAGATGAATCTGAATATAATATGTATAAGAACAGGAAACAGTTGGCTAAAACAAAAAAAAACGATAAGGGATAGTAAAAGAGCGGCTGACTTTAGGATGGCACATCCACATGATGGGAGGGGGGAGACATTTTTCTCATATATCAATAAAAGGTCTACTAACAAAAATGTTGGTCCAATCATGGTTGAAAACAAAACTACAAATTAGCCAGTTGAGATGGCTGAAGCTTTTAATTCATATTTTTGTTCCACGTACGGCTCCTCTAGTTCTCCAGCTCATACCAGTGTTGTAGGTGAAGATATTCCTTACATAAACAGGAAGGAAATACTGCCAAAATTAAACAAATTGGATGTGACCGAATCAGCAGGACCTGATAATTTACATCCCAGGTTTTTGCTTGAAATCAAAGATTGGTTGGAGGAACCTTTGTATTGCTTATATAATCTATCTCTGAGTACAGGAGTAGTTCCTGATGATTGGAGGGCTGCAACTGTGGTGCCGTTGTATAAAAAGGGTAACAGTGAGGACCTGGGCAATTATAGGCCAATAAGCCTGACCTCTACATTGAGAAAGACAATTGACTCAATAATAAGAGACAAACTTGAAAATGACCTAAATATTATGGGAGTTACTGATGAGACACAACATGGGCTGAGGAAGGGTAGGTCATGTGAAACCAACCTACTAACATTTTATGACAAAAGTAATAATTTATTGGATTCAGGAAAGTCAGTTGATGTAGTCTATCTTGATTTTAAGTGTGCATTTGATAAGGTCCCTCATGATGTCTTAATAGGCAAACTTGTCAGTATAGGCATAAATAGTATGATAGTCCATTGGGTAAACAGTTGGTTGTGGGACAGAAAGCAAAGAGTGAAGATAGAAGGTCATTTATCACAAGAGGGGCTGGTGACAAGCCGGGTCCCTCAGGGTTCCGTGTTGGGACCCTCGCTTTTTTTTACTTTATTTATTTCAGATCTCCATATAGGGTTAGATAGCTATCGAAACATATTTGCTGATGACACTAAGATCTTTATGGACACAATGGATGGGGCACAAATTGGAGTTATGCAGGAGGATCTTCTTAAGTTGGATAAATGGGCTCAAAAGAATAAGATGGAATTTAATTTAGGAATGTGTGTTGTAATGCATTTGGCAACAAAAAATAGATGTCCAAAATATACACTGGGTGGCAGTACTCCAAAAATTGTTAACAAAGAAAGGGATCTGGGAGTATTGATAACAAACGACCTCAGTGCTGGAAACCATTGTAATGAAGTAGTGGGCAAGGCAAATAGAATAATAGGGGCAACTAGGAGAACACATTCATAACAAGGCATCGGGCCTGTGTTCTGCCTCTGTATAGAAATCTTATAAGGCCATTGATGGATTATTGAAGTGCAGTATGGATTCCATACCTAATGAGAGATGTCAATGTTCTTAAGAGGGTACAGCAAAGATCAACTAAAATGATCCAGGGCTTAAACAAATTATTATATGAGGAGAGATGGACAAACTTAGGTCTTTACTCTGTGGAAATGAGGAGAACAAACAGAGATTTGTTACTCATGTACAAAATCATTAGGGACAAAAAGATGATGTCGGACTTAAATTTACACATAGCATCCAGAACTAAAGATCTGAGAAGTCATAGTTTTCAATTATGTCTAACTTACCCCAGGAGTATTAAGAGGAAAAGTTTCTATACACAGAGGATTATCCCTATGTGGAATGGACTTCCAAAGGAAGTGGTAGATTCAAACACCCTGAATACTTTTAAATTGAGGATAGATAGACATCTCCTAAATAAGAGAAACTAATACCCCAGTGGGGGTGGTAGACTTAAATGGGCTTATGGCCTTCTATCTGTCTACACGACCTAGTATAAGACCTGACATTATTAATTAGGTACAACTCAGCCTTTTACAGTGCTAGAGACCTGAAATTCAGCATGATTACTTGTTGACAGGCGTTCTAATGTTGTGCAAATATCATAACATTAGGATGCATCGTCCCAAAATTATAGGTGCTCAGACTGTCATTTTATTTTTATTTTTTTTGTGGGAGGTTTCATGAAAATTTTTATCTGCATATAACTCAGGCTCCTTTGGAACTAGAAATCTGAAACTGGGGCATATATAAATGTATTAATAACTTGTATTGCTGCCACTTTCTATTTTTGTTCATTTGGTTATCCCCCTGTCCTGGTCGGCCCACGTTTGTCCCAGACCCCGCAGAACCATCCCCTGACCTCACAGGACTTACCATCTCCTTTCTTCCCTGATGACTTACCCTCCATGGCAAGGTGGTGGTGATCCAATTCTAGGGGGTACCTGCATAAATTGGGGGTGGTACCTGCAGGGGTTGTCAGTCATCCAATTCGCCTGGGACAATTTTTTCCCCTCTGCCCCCCCCCAGAGAAGGAGGAGGGTGCATTGTCAGCAATGGCCAAACTGTGCGCACTTCTGTCCACAGCATGCCAGCTGGCTGCCCTGCCTCCGCCCACCTTTGTTAGGGGACATGGCGTGCCAATACCCAGCCACTGCCAGGTGTCAGTCAAATGCTGGTCTCCATTTCCGTCCCTCCCCAGGAAAAGAGAGCCTTCATCTGGATGCTCGATATTCTCCCTCCCCAGCCGACTCCTGGCAACCTGCTTGCACCACGAACATGGGTCATGGCATGGCAGTAGGTAAGGCATGATGCCTCAGCCCTCCACTCCACTGGACCAGCTATACCTGCAACATTTTATAACATTTTGATTAATACTTTCAAACCTATACTAAAAGAACTAAAATCTTAAACTTTATCAAAATGTTTGACTACTTGTAGTACAGCCCCCTTTAATGCTTGAGACTTAAAACTTGGTATGTATACCATTTTGCATGTTTCTGTAAATCCTGAAACTGTGGAGAAATTTGGATAAGAAATTTTAAAAGTAGATAGAAATAACTGAAAATTAAATTGTGATTAATTGTTTGAGTACCCACAACTCAGTTCCCTTTACATCTAGGACTCTGCAGTCTGGCACGAGTATGAAGGCCAGAGGTACCTGTATTCTTGTCAAATGTGATAGCATTTGGATACATACTTTAAAAACTACATCAAAATAACTGAAATTTAAAATGTGATGAAATTTCACAGCATGTTCATGCAAATTCCATGAAATTCCACCGAATCAGAATGGTAATTCCATAAGTATTCTGTGGACACGAGGATAGAGGGATACCATCTATTCCAGTGGGATAGGCATGACAGGAAGAGGAGTGGGAAGGCAATCTTTGTAAGGGAAGGAGTAGATGTGGAGGATGAAGTGGACATCGGGGAAAATAGTGTCACAGAGTCCATTTGGGTTGAGTAGCTGAGCCAATAGAAAAGTGGGTAGAGGAGTCATAATGGGCACGGGCACCAGGCCCCTAAACAGCTAAGTGGATCATGAGACCCATCTTTTGGAGGAAATTATAAGAGCATCCAAAATTGGATGCAGTGAATGATGGTCCTGGGGGACTTGGATCTTCCAGACATAGGCTGGACTCTTGAAAGGGCTAATGGAATGTTTGTCACCAAATTCATGTCCAACATCAAACACTTCTTCCTAGAACAGCATGTGGAACAGGATACAAGCTTTGAGGACACCTTTAACCTTGTTCTGAGCAGTGGAGATAGTCATCTATAGTGTAAAAATCAAAGAATCAGTGGGAGGCAATGATCACAACTGAGTCTCTTTCTCTGTGGTGAGACAGAAATATAGCTGGACCTCAACCTCCAAGACCAGAATCCTTAGAAAGGTAAACTTTGCCAAGACCATGGACCTAGTGTCTTGGAGCAGCTGCATGAGGCTGGTAAAGTAGAACACATGTGGTGTTTATTAAAGAATGTGCTCAAAGCAGCTGTAGATCTCTACCAGCAATAAGGGAAAAGGTTCAACACTTGCTAAACAGTGACCAAAGGCAGCTTGATTCTGAACAAAAAGTAGATCTGTTACTGCTGGACCACCGGAATGAGACAGATTGCTTGCAGACCAGAGAGACATACTGAGCAGCCTTGAGAGACTGCAACACTAGAATTTAGACAGCCAAGGAACTGCAGATGGGATAGCAGTAAGAACTGCAGACAACACATATAGAATAGTGTATGTGGAACCACAAGAAGGCTGTGTTTGCACTGGGGGGAGGGTACCATGATGACAGTGATCTCAAGCGCAAAGGTCGAGAGGTTCCCATTGTCATGGTAACCCCCAGGTGGATACTCAACCTTGTTGTGCTCTGTACCCCATACACTGTTCTGTATAGTGTCTGGAATAATGTTACAGTGCTGTTTCGATCATCACACTACCTGTGCAGGAGAAAGAAAAAAAGCAGAGACAACTCAGTTTTCAGAGTTCTGTAAGTTTACACTCTCTCTCTCTCTCTCTCTCTCTCTCTCTCTCTCTCTCTCTCTCGAATCTTCGGTTGTGGAGATTGATTCATTGGCTTACACAGCAATTGTTTATGCCCACTGCCCTTCCTACTCCGGTTTTAAACCAACAACAGTGAGGGTTTATTTTGTTTCACTGTATGTGTTTACTCAGGCTGTGGCAGTACCAGTATGTCTGCTTTATTTTCAATGTTTTTTTCTTTAAATGAAAAGTGCTTCCAGTTAGTAGGGTGAGCTGTTTTAATTCGGGCAGGCTCTGACATGATGGTCTGGCAGTACACAACAACAGATTTTGATGCATTCCTACATGATGTACTTACTGCAGCAAAATGAGTAGTAGTTGTGCTGCACTAGCTACGTCACTACTGAAGCAGAATGACATTTTCAGGGGTATGGATCGCCATACCCAATAAAAGCACCCTATACATTATAAAAGTCTTCTTCTACTACATAGATGCATAAATGGAAAAATAATCAAAGTAGGTGAAGGAGGAGAACTGGGCCCTTGAAAACTGGGGTGGGGGGGCTGTGAAAGAGTCAATGGCTATGGCTGAGATGTTCAATGAATTCTTCACTTCAGTGTTCATCAAAAGATCCAGGAGGTTCATTGGGAGAGCTTATAACATCAGGGACAGCCATAATGCAACCTTTATACATCATGCTTGCCCTAGTAGCTGTCTACCCACGAAATATCAAGCCAGGTAAGTATAACACCCGGAGTCCTTGGGGATAGATGAGGTTAAATAATTACAAACTGTGTAACAGGATTTTTAAATTAGTGTGCTCTCTGTTAGAGCATCCTGTGATTGTATATCCCATACTTGGAACTTACAAAGAACATTGGTGCTTCATAGGATGTGGGAATCCTGTTGCCATGATGATGCAGGTATAGACATCTTTTTTGGACGATAAATACCAGGGACTGTTTGCGGTTGAGAGAGAGAGAGAGAAAAATTCAATCCCTCCAAGAAAGACAGGGGAGAGAAATGTTTCTCTGGGGGCATCAGTTGTGACATAGGCAGGGGAGACCTGCTAGGTTTGGAGAGTTGTAATATGGTTCAGGCCTGAGGAGCGGCATAGTATTCTGTCTAGTCTGAGTACCTAGTGCCTGACTGCACGCTGAAGGATGCAGATGGGTAGCCTGATGCAGAGGTAATCCATAAGGGGTTTGGTTGGATGACTCCCCAAAGTATTAACATCTGCAGTAAGCCACAAAATAAATGTACCGGCAGGCCATGGTGTAATGTAACAAAGCGGGCCTGGAGACAGCACTCTAGAAGTGGAGTGTATGGTTGGTAAGAATTGACTTATGTAGAGGGGGGCCCTGGTCTGTGTCTATGGCCAGTCACAGTTTATGTTGTCAACCTGGGGGTTGTTTCAGTGAGAGATGGTGATGTGACAAGCATATCCCACTATACTTCAGGACTCTGGAGTGTGTGTCAATGGAAAAAGGGTCCCTTGAAGAGTTACTTCAGGGGTCTGTCATGAAGTCCCATGGGCCGAAAAACTATGAAAAGCTCTGGACACGGTATTGATGTAGAGATTCCACTTTGCTTTCTCAGTGAAAGACCCAGGCAATTGCTAATTTAGGTGGTAACACTGGCAGTAGAGGGGCATAAGAAAACATGTATTTATAACCATGTCTAGTAAGTAAGTAAAACTTTATTTCTATCAGGTGCCCTTCCAGAGTTCAGGGCGCCTTAACAGCCAACATTAAAAAAATACTATTCACTATTATTTAAAAACATAAATAAACTAACAACATTCCAATACTGACTAACCAGGTCCCTTCAAAAGCCTGGTTAAACAGATATGTTTTCAAGGATTTTTTAAATCCTTCCATGGTCAGGCTATTTCGTATCTGGCGGGGTAGAGAATTCCGCAGGGTAAGTTCCATAAAGGCAGAAGATCTTCCTCCTGAAGTTTTTAAGGATACCCTGGGAATCTCAAGCAATCCCTCACTGGAGGATCAGAGTGAACTGGTGGGGCAGTAAGGAGACAGGAGCTCTTTCAGGTAGAGGGGTCCCTGATCATGTAGGGACTTATAGGTCAGCAAAGTGACCTTGAAGGTGATCCACCACTGTATTGACAGCCAGTGCAGCTCATGCAGCACAGGTGTTGTATGACTGGATCTAGGGGTTCCAGTCAACAACCTGGCCATCGCGTTCTGCACTAGCTTCAATCGGCAGATATCAACTCCCGGTAGCCCTAGGTAGAGGGTGTTGCAGTAATCAAAATGACTGGTGACAAAGGCATGGACCAAGGTGGGAAGATCTTCAGATGGGGCCAGGTGCTTCACCCTGGCTATGTTCCTTAGATGGTAAAAAGAAGACTTGACTAAGGCTGAGACCTGCACCCTAAGGGTCAGGCCTTCGTCAAATATCATGCCTGGGTTATGCACCTAGCCCGAGGCAATAAGTGGGGCCACCCCAAGATTTATATCTGAGGGTTTTCCCACCCATGCCCCTGTCATCCTACAATCAGGGTACACCACCAATACCTCTGTTTTACCCGAGTTCAGCCTCAGCCAACTAGCGCTCATCCAGTCTTGTATCTCTGACAGGCAGTTGTTAAACACCAGGACAGAATCTGACTCCTGTTCGGGCACGAAAGACAAGTACGGTTGAGAGTCATCAGCATAGCAATGAAAACTCAATCCATACCATCTCATAATGTCCCCTAATGGCAACCCCACAGGGCAGCCAGTGAAGGGCAGAGGAATAAATCCCTGACACCATTCTCTGGGATCTGCCCTCGAGGAAGGATCAAAACCAGCTGAGGACAGCCCCCCTAAGTCCACAGAAGAACCACAGGGGCTCGAGCAGCACCCCATGGTCCACAGTGTCAAATGCTGCTGAGAGATCAAGGAGGACCAAGATGGAACGGGATCTCCACTCTCTCGCCATCAGGTCATTAAGCACCCATACCAGGGCAGTCTCACTGCTATGCCTTTTTTGGAAGCCAGACTGGAGAGGGTCATAGATATTCTGGTTTGATAAATCATCTTCCAGCTGCAGGGTGACCACCTTCTCAATAACCTTCCCTATAAAGGGCACGTTTGAGACTGGTCTGTAGTTAGCTGGACAGTCTGGGTGAAGGGAAGATTTTTTCAGGAGGGGCCATACTATCGCCTCCTTTAAGGGATCCAGGTAAATACTTATCTCCAATGACACCCCCGCTATCCCAACAAGGACTGGGCCAATGATCTCTACACATCCCACAAGGAGGTGGGTAGGGCCTGAGTCCAAATTACAACAAGTTGGCTGCAGAGTCTGGATGATCCTCACTATATCCATGACTACCGGTTGGCTGAAGGTGGACCAGGCCAACCGGGCATTAGTACCACCCGATTGATTAATGCAAGGTCCAAAGGGGAGGCACTGGCTTATCTCATCCCTGATGGTGGACACCTTATCTGTGAAAAATGGAGCAAACTCCTCACACTGTGCCTGTGACAATGCTCAACCAGCGTTTAGACAGGCTGGATTGCACAGTCTGTCCAGGGTCCAGAAGATCTGGGCTGGCCTGTTTTTCACTGCAGCAATTTCCCTGGACAGGAACTCTGCCTTCTTATGAGAAATTGCTGATTGGTAGATCATATAATGATCCAGCAATCTAAGTCTCTCCCCCTCCAAGCAAGTTTTCCACCACTGTCTCTCCAACCTTTGCCCTCGTCTCTTCAATTCCTGAATTTCCCCATCAAACCAAGGGGCACCCAGGCGAAGAGTGAGAGGGCAAACACGAACTGGAGCAATGATATCCAGGGCCTCAGCAACAGCTTTATTATAGGCCAGTACAAGGGGCCCCGGATCAGTGCTATCCCTCGGAATTCCTGAGACGTCCAATACCGTCATTAGGCCTTCACAGGTAATTCCTCTCAAAGGACGGTACTGTACTAGCTCCTTAGGGGCAGGCCTATTTCAGGGGGCTGTTAAACTGAATCTCAGGGCATGATGGTCAGACCACCCGACTGGCTCCACCTTCATATTGAAGATTTCCATCCCCAGGTGGAGCACCAAGTCCAGTGAGTGTCCCCCCTCTTGTGGGTTGCAGCAGTAATAACCCATGTCAGGCCCAATGATTCCATCAATTGAAGGAGGTTTTGTCCAAATGGTGAGAGTTCATTGTCCACCCAGGCATTGAAGTCCACCAGAATTAACCACCTGGGGGCCTCCAATACCATCTCAGTGATGAAGTCCACAGCCTCCTTCAGGAACTCCCTCCCATCACCTGGTGGAGAGTAAATGAAAAGGGTCCTGCAGCCTGCACCCGCACCCACTATGCAGTCAAAGGAATTGGTAGCTCCAACTGGCACCTCCCTGATCTCCAGTTCCTGTCTAAAACAGACAGCAATCCCCCCACCCCTACAGTCCTCTCTTGGGTGGTGTATCACCAAGAAACCAGCCAGAACAGCAGATTACAAAATAGGGCCCACATTCCCATCCAACCAGGTCTTGGTAATACAAGCCAGGTCCACAGAGGCCACCAAATCTGCAACCACTGTGGTCTTATTCCTAATTGACCTGACATTGCATAACACCACCCGAGAGGGACTGGAATCCCTGTTTGTGGTAGTTCCAGGGGATAGTGCTTATTCAGAAGGATTAACCAAGATATGGGCAGGATTTTGGAAAGGATCTGTCAAAGATGCACCTAACCGTATTTTCAAAGCCAAAATTTGTCCAATTAGATGAATTAACAGCATCTAAAATTGGCATCCAAATTGGACGCAGTTGTGAGTTGCATCCAATTTGGATGCAGTTGCATTGTTTTCTGCCACAAATTGTGACTTTTTGTCAGAAATGGACATAACTTCTGAGAATAGCAATGCTGTCTGGAAGCAAGTGGATGGATGGAGATGCAGGTACAGCATGCATTTGCATTGCATCACACCCTTTAAAAATCCCCCCATGGTCTCCAAGAGCCAGGATGAATACCAACTGCAAGACTAATTTTAAACCAGCCAGGGAAGCCCAGTGGCCCTGATTAGATCTTAAGGAACATGTGTGTTTGCTCACAGGGTAAATACCCATAAGTTTTTGTCATATGTAACAAACCCCAAATAGGTTAAACTAGGAGAATGATTTCCTGTCTACCTTGTCTAAAGATTTTCACATGGGTAGGTTTAGATTAGAATCAGTTAACTGGCTATGGCAAGAGAATGTCAAGTATGTGAATGTCTCTACTGATGGTCACTGCATATAGTAAATGTTTAAGTGCCATAAACAGACTTATATTTCTCTATCCAAGTTTTGTATATGTGTCTCTATTTAGGGATTTTGTGACTGCATGTTATGACAACATAAACAATGTAAACTGGTAGATGACTTTTCTGGTTTTGGCAAATCCAGATGCCTAATAATGGCTGTGCACAAACTGTAAATGCAACTAGTGTTCTAAGCCTGTTACTGTTTCCAGTTATTATAAATAATAGTAAGGTACAGTATTTCAGCAGAGCTGTTGTTAGATTTCCTGAGGGGTAACACCTCTGGGATCCACCAGAATGGAGCCACCTCACCAACACCTAATAAATCCTCATGTACCACCAACATTATGAACCCAGACCCCCCACCCTTGTTAGGTTCTATGCATAGGTGCCCTGTTGGCACAGAGGAGTCAAGTGGGGTTACATTTTGGAGGCACAACTGGGATCAAACTTTTCATGCAAGTGAAGTACAACTGTAAAATATTGTGGTCATTTTTTCACGTAACCTTTTTAGCCTATTAGTCTAAAATTGCTTAGTGCAATGGATTTAGTACATATGTCAAGTGATAGGATTAGTTCTATTGCAATAATAGGAATGTAAAGGAGAAGCCAGGGCCTTTGATCAATGAGAAGGTGAACATTGTTATGTCAGCTGCACCACACCCTTCCCCATGTTTCTATCATCATTGCCTCCTGGTGTTTAATGTCCAGAAGGGGGAACAATGAAATATGATATTGACTTCCCTCACATCAGGAGCATGTCTGCTACAATAACTAGTACATAATTTAACTTGTTTCTCTGTCAGTAAGAAACTCTGTGCTGGTATTTGAGTTGCCTCCCATGAAGTAAATTATCAACTAGCCAGTGAAGCTAGTCAGCCTTGTACAGATCTTTGGGAGCATGTATGTGGCATGGTGTAAATCCCCATATGTATAGTATGTGCTCCCTGTAACTAACCTCAAAGAGGTTAAACCAAGAAAGAATGAATTCCTGAATATGACAAAGAGATTGTCACCTGACTAGGTTTAGAATCTGTTAACTGGCTATAATTAGAGAAGGTTAAGTGAATATGATTCTGAATATGATACTATGTGAATATTTCAACTGATGTTGGCTATAGATGGTAAACTTGTAAGTGCTGGAAACAGAAAGAGTAGTTTTGTACTCACCGTTAACAGTAGCTCTTCAAGAGAATCTCATAACAGGCCACACCTTAGAAACTATAAGCCACCAGGCAATAAGACCACAAGGAAACTTTTCTAAGCAGTCCATTAAAGGCTGCCTACAATGACATCAGACATCGGCTCTCCTATATAAACATGGGGGACTCCTTTCCTCGTCAGCTCCCCCACCAGAGATTTTGCTCAGAGGATCTCCCTGTAGGGAGCCAGAAGAGAACCTAGGGCTCTGCTGACCAGGCGAGGCACAGATTAGCAGGTAGATGCTCATGGAAACCGACACAGAATTCACCAGAGTCTCAAGATCTGATAAGTGAATGGGGGGGGGGGTGGCATGGCCTGATAAGAGATTTTCTCAAAGATCTACTGCTACGGTGAGTACATAACTGTTCTGTCTTCTTTGAGGATATCTCTTTCATCAGGCCACACCTATGGAAAAAGTACCAAGCAGTACTCACCATAAACAGTCTGGGTTGCAGGAGCTGGCAGGCCTAAGAAAGTAGGCCTTGGAGCACAGCTAGGCCAATGCCAGCACTTTTTCATGAAGCTATGTCCAGACTGTAGTGCTTAGTAAAGGTGCGGACAGTACTCCAGGTAGCAGCTGCACAGATGTCAGCAGCATACACCTTTTTTGAAATCTGTAACAGATGTAGCCATGCATCCAGTGGAATGACCAGGAACAACCCCAGGAAATTCCTTACCATACTTCCTATAATAAAAAGTAATATAGTTTGCTAACCATTTGGACAGGCACTGTTTGGAAACTGGAAACACAGAAACATAGAATTTGATGGCAGATAAGGACCGCTTGGCCCACCTAGTCTGCCCATTTTCCTACCTAACAGATAAGCTGCAGATCCTAGTTAACCAACAGCTTACTTCCTCCTACCCCCCACTAGGACTGCCTTATGTCTGTCCCATGCATTCTTGAATTCCCCCACTTTTCTTGACTCCACGTCCTCCTCAGGGAGGCTGTTCCATGCATCCACAACCCTCTCTGTGAAAAAATATATCCTCACATTACCTCTGAGCTGTCCCCCTCTATCTTCAAATTGTGCCCCCTTGTTCTTGCACATCTCTTTTTCTGAAAGATGCTACCCTCTTGGACTTTGTTGATTCCCTTGAGGTACTTGAAAGTTTCTATCATGTCCCCTCTCCCTTCTTTCCTCAAGGGTATACATATTAAGCTCCTTTAGTCTTTCTTCATATGTCTTCTGGTGCAGACCCTGCACCATTTTGGTTGCCCTCCTCTGGACAGCCTCCACTCTGTCTATGTCTTTGCGGAGATGGGGTCTTCAGAACTGCACACAGTACTCCAGATGGGATCTCACCAACTGTCTGTACAGAGGATAACAACTTCCTGTTTTCTACTATTGATGCCTCTCCTATGCATCCCAGTATCCCCCCAGCCTTCCTTACTGCCTTCTCACATTGCTTGCCCACCTTTAGGTCATCTGATATAATTACCCCCAGGTCCCTTTCCATTTTTACTGTTGTCAGTATCTCACCCCCCATTGTGTACTCTTCCCCTGGGTTTTTGTTTCCCAGGTGCATTACCTTGCACTTCTTTGCATTGAATCTGAGCTGCCATACATTTGACAATTCCTCCAGCCTTGCCAAGTCCCTTCTCATCCTTTCCACTCCACCTTGTATATCAGCCCTGTTGTAGATCTTTGTGTCATCTGCAAAGAGACATACTTTTCCTTCCAGTTCCTCTGCAATGTCACTTATAAAGACATTAAAAAGGACCGGTCCCAGTACTGAACCCTGCGGTACCCCGCTAGTAACCCTCCTTTCTTCACTGTGGATTCCATTTACTACTACCCTTTGCATCCTGTTGTCTAGCCAATTTTTTATCCAGGCTACCACCTTGGGACCCACTCCAAGTCTGGCTAACTTGTGTATTAATCTTTTGTGTGGGACTGTATCAAATGCCTTGCTAAAATCTAGGTAGGCCATGTCCACAGCCCCTCCCTGGTCTACTACTTTAGTCACCCAGTCAAAGAAGTCTATTAGATTCGTCTGACACGACCTTCCCATCATGAATCCATGCTGCCTTGGGTCCTGTGCCCCACTGGCCTCTAGGTACTCAACAGTTCTTTCCTTCAGAAGTGATTGCATCATTTTCCCTACCACTGAGGTCAAACTAACTGGTCTATAGTTTCCTGCCTCTGTCCTGCTCCCACTTTTGTGAAGAGGAATCACATCCGCCCTCCTCCAGTCCTCAGGTACCACCCCATCCTCCCATGGTTTGTTAAAGAGAGTAGTCAGCAGTGTCACTAGTTCTACCCTTAGTTCTTTTAGAATTCTTGGGTGAATCCCATCAGGTCCCATTGTTTTGTCCACCTTCAATTTTATTAGTTCTTTCAGAACCCTTACTTCTGTAAATGGACTGGTATCAATCCCCGTCTTCAGAGTGTTTCTCTTGTTTTGTTTAGGTACCTCCCCCTCCTCTTCCTTTGTGAATACTGAACAGAAATATTCATTAGGTAGCCCTGCTTTTTCACTGTCACCCTCTACCCACATTCCCTCCCCTTTATTAAGCCTCAGTATCCCTCCTTTGGTCTTTCTTCGCTCCCTAATGTGCCTATAAAAGGTATTATCCCCCTTCTTAACAGAGTTGGCTATCCTTTCCTCAGTTTGGGCCTTTGTTATTCTGACTGCCTTCCCAGCCTCTTTCTGCTTTAACTGATAAATTTCTCTGTCCTGCTTCTTCTGTGTTTCCTTATATTTCCTGAATGCTGTCCTTTTCTCCTTAACCTTCACTGCCACCTCTTTTGAGAACCATAGTGTTTTTTTCTTTTGCTGTGTTTTGTTGATTTGCTTTACAAAAAGGCTTGTTGCCTCTGTGATGGCTGTTTTGATTACTCCCCATTGTTCTTCCACCCCTCCTTCTTGCCTGTTTGCTAGTGCTTTTCTGAGGCACGCTCTCATTTTCCCAAAGTCAGCCCTCCTAAAGTCCAATACTCTTGCTTTTGTATGGCTTGATTGTATGGCTGTGTTTATAGTGAACCACACTGTTTGGTGGTCGCTTGTTCACAGATGGCTACCCACTTCTAAATCTGAGATTCTTTCTCCATTCCCATTTGAGAGTACCAGATCTAAGACTGCTCCCTCCTGAGTGGGTTCCAATACTAGCTGTCTGAGGCATGCCCCTTGTAGGGCATCAAGAATGACCCGGCTCTTGGATGTGCCTGCAGCAAAAGTGCTCCAGTTAACATCTAGCATATTCACCCTCTTTCCCAGGGGCTAATAAAAAAAAAGCTGTGAGGACTTCCTGCAGTCCTTCGTGTGGTGTATATGGTACCTGAGTATTCTATGTACTGTACATCTAGAGTATGGAGCAATGCTTCCCCTGGATTGACATGCTCATGAAAATAAACTGGTAGGTTAATAGTTTAATTTAAAGTAAACTCAAGACACCACCTTTGGTAAAAACGTTGTATTAGTATGCAAAGACACCCTGTCTTTGTGGAAAATCGAGCAAGGAGGCTCACATATTAGAGCCTGAAGCTCTCAAATCCTTTGAGCAGAAGTAATGACAATCAAAAACAATGCTTTCCAGGAAAGAAAGTGTAGGTCCCATGTCACGGCTGGCTCAAAAGGAACCAAAGTAAGCTTTTCCAACTCAAAATTAAAGTTCCAAGCTGGGACTGAATTACAGATAGGAGACTTCAGTTGCAGAATGCCTGTCAAAAACGTATGGGCCACGTCCAGCTGGGCAACCGTATGACTCTCAATAGGCACATGGAAAGCTGAGATGGCA
Source organism: Neoceratodus forsteri (assembly GCA_016271365.2). Classification (NCBI taxonomy): domain Eukaryota; kingdom Metazoa; phylum Chordata; order Ceratodontiformes; family Ceratodontidae; genus Neoceratodus; species Neoceratodus forsteri. Next base: position 434,058,089 of record CM028135.1, on the reverse strand, counting down.
GCCAAGTGCACTTTAAAGAAAAACTACACCCTCATATCGTGTAAATTGTATTTGTTTCCATGCAAGACAACTCATTTCCTGTAGCTGTCTTGGCTATACATGTTTGCTTTAATTTGTTTTCACTTTTCATGGTAGCCCCCTGTGACTACCCTGGGGTCTTGATTTTATGGTTCTTGAAATCTCATTGTCCATGAGAGCTGCAATAGCATATGAGAACATGATGTCACATCACTCATTTATACCATGTGTCTCTACGCTGAAAGAACAAATACCCTGCAGAAACTCTCTGGAAACACATCCATTGCATGCAGTTTAAAGGGAAAACCCCTCCACTACAACTAAGACAGTTTGCAAGGCTAACTGAAGGTAAATGTGGTATTTCATACCTTCCTGCAGCTTGTTTCTTTGAAGTCGAATTAAGCACACAGGCATACTGTGGAGTCTAAAGGTTGATTACACATCATGTTCCCATACACTAATGCAGATCTCAGGGACAATGAGATTTCAACAGCCAGCAAATGGAGATCCCCAAGGATAGTTACAGGGCCTAGTATGAAGTGTGGAAACAAACTAAAGCAATTGCATACATCTCTAACAGTTACATGAAAAGGGTTTCTGTTGATATGGCAACAAATACAATTTACAAAATATGAGGGTGTAGGTTTCCTTTGATAGAGGAGTCCTGCAAGTCTGCATCTAACAGGGACAGTAGATACTCCAGAACCAGATTTATTGGACATATAAAAGAGTCTAAGTGATGAGAAGTGGCCCATAAAGCAAACTACTTCCACCTCATGGAATAAGTGGCCCTGGTAGAAGGCTTACTAGCAGCCACCAAAACATCAGCCAACTTTTGGGAGACCCCAAATCTAGCAATGCTATGTTTTCTGGAGCCTTGTATATAGCAGAAGCGATTTGAGGTCCAGCAGGACCAGTGTTCCCTGCTCCTGTGACAGACGTCCCTTGCATAAGGGCAGGGGTACTGGTGGTTCCACTGCCAGCTGCTTCAGTAAGGGGAACCAGGGGCCGATTCCAAGATGAATGGTGTAACTTGCATGCAATTGCGAGTTACGCCATTTGTCCCCATGCCAGGGACCCTACGCCACATTCCAGGAGTGGCAGAGTCCCTGCACCTGTGACATGTGGGATATGCCAGGCATAGGCTACTGCCACATGCCTGGTGTATGCAACCCACATGTCGCAACTTGTGGCCTGCGACAGGTGGCCCCCCGAAGCCCTCCCATCCATGATCACCTCGGCACACACCAGGGGGCATGGGGGCAGGACAGATGGCACAGGCATCCGGGGGTGCACCAGACATGGACCCCCGGGGGTCACAGACGATCGGGGAGTTGGGTGGCAGGGGTGTGCTTGAGGGGGCTTGCTAGCAGTATGGTGCTGTTCCTGAAGAGCTGTGTGGTGGCATCCGATGGTGCCAGCCATCGGATGCCACTTAGGACAGCTCCGAGCAATCATAATTCCAGTACACCACTACGTCTCTCAGAATCGCAACTGCGGGTTATGACAGCCGCCCTTCTAGAATTGGGCTGTTGTTGTCATACCACAGTTGCATTCTCAGGCATTGTGGGCTGCAGCATAGCAGGTGGCATAACCCGCAGTTGTCGCAGCCCACATCGGCCATGGTGCAAGTTGCTTCTTGTAATCCCAATGGGTGTACAGCATGGCATAAGTCATGGGATACACCATGGAGTTTGGCGTATCCCACCTTATGCCAGTGTAGCCCATCTTGGAATTGGGCCCTAGATCTGTTGAGGCCATAGGGAAGCAATGAGGATTAGGGTTGCCCCCTCCATCTGAAGCTTGAGTAGCACCCTCTGAATGAGAGTGAAGGGAAGGAAGACATAGAGAACTCTCCCCTCTCAAGAGAGGGACAATGGTCTTGCCAGAAAACTCCAGGCCCTGGAGCAAGGAAGCAGTAAAGCAGCAGTTTTGCATAGTGTGGGGACGCAAAAAGGTCCAACTCAGGATGACTCCATCTGTTGAACAGGTCTTCCACCACTGAGGTCAGCAGTTCCCATTTGTGCATTTTGGGTGGTGACCAGCTTAGTCTGTCTGCCAAGATGTTTTGGGTGCTTGGAACATGAACTACTGACAGTCCTAGACCATGTTCTAGAGCCCAATACCATACTGTCATTGCCTTCTTGCACAGGGGGTAAGAGTGAGTTCCCCCTTGTTTTTTGATGTAATGCATCACACTGACATTGTCCGTCTGCATTAACACAGGACCTGGGGACAGGTGAGCCTGTAGACCATACAGAACAGCTCTCATTTCTAGAACATTTATATGCAGGGTGCTTTCCACTTTGGTCCATACACCCTGTGTCTTATGTGGCCCTAAATGTGCCCCCAGCCCATCCCCGAGGCATCTGTTAAAATCTGGGGAGCAGAAGGGATCAAGAAAGGAATCCCCTTTCAGCAGGTTGCTGGGATCCATCCATCATTTGAGCACCTTACATACAGGGAAGATTACTGGAACCTTCTGTTCTAGATCATCCATGAGTTGATCCCACTGGACTGTCAAGGTCCACTGAGGGATCATCAAATGTAGCCTGGCCAGAGGTACCATGACAGTGGCTAGTGCCATTAGTCCCAGAAGCTGAAGGAATGTTCTAGCTGTAACATGTAGGCTGTTGTGAACTAACTGGGCCTGTGCAGACACTCATCCCTGCCCAGAGGCAGGAAGGCTGAGTCTAGGGCTGTATCCAAAATTGCCCCTATGTACTGCAGACACTGGCAAGGGGTCAAGACAGATTTTGGCACATTGACAGTGACTTCCAGAGCATCGAACAGTTGTTTGTTTGGCACTAGTGTGTGCAGTAGTTGCTCCCTGGAGTGGACATTCAGGAGCTGTCATCCAGGTAAGGAAATACATAAAGGCCTTCCCTGTGAAGGCCTGCTGCCATCACTGCCAAGCATTTGGTAAAGACCCATGGCGCTGATGACAAGCCTAAGTGAAATACTCTGAACTGGCAGTGTTCCCCTTGAACAGGAACTTCAAATACATTTTGTGAGGTTTTCATGTTTTGATATGAAGGTAGGCATCCTGCATGTCTAGGGAACAGATCCAACCCTTTACCTGCAGTAGTGGGAGAAAGCCCTGCAGGGTAACCAGTCTGAACTTTTTGAGCTCTCTAAAAAAGTTCAGATCTCTGAGATCCAAAATAAGCCTCAGATCCCCTGCCCATTTTGGAACTAGGAAATGCCAAGAATGGAACCTTGTGTTTCTCTGTTATATGGGTACAGATTCTAGTATTCTTTTCTGAAGCAAGGATGTGATCTGGAGGATAAACTGGTGGATGATGTGAAGGTAGTTCTAGAAGTTCCAGAGCATGTTCTTGTGCTACTGTTTCCAGGACTAAGGCATATGAGGTCACCTCCTTCCACTGGTCCAGGTGAAGGGAGAGATGACCTCAACCACCACCTATGAAGGTAATGGAGGCTGGGGACTGTAAAAGGAGTCAGGCAGAGCCAGTTGTGGCTCCTGCCACACTTCCACCTCTCGGGGCTTTTGTGTGGGCATCTGGAATGGCTGCTGGAGTAAGCAGGGCTCCTACTCCTTTACCCGTACCTGACTGTCTGGTAGTGGTATGGTGTCTAGTACCAGACAGACAAAAAAGCACCCTCTGTCTGCTCCTTGGCTGGATGTGATAGAGGGAGTGTAGCGACTCTAGTGTTTTGCCTGAGGCCTGCAAATTAGAGAGGATATCGTGAACATCTGCACCTAATAACTCATATCCTCTGAAAGAGGCGTGGAAAATGGACTGCTGGATGTCATTTGCAAAGCCTGCCACCCTTAGCCAGGAATACCTTCTGAGGAATTTTCCTGATGCAGCTGCTCTAGCTGTAGCATCTGATATATCACAGGCTGTATGTAGTAGGTGTTTTCCTACATCAGCCCCAGTTGTTAAAGCTTTAAGAAGCTCCTGTTTGGTGCACCTTCTGGGAGAGCTTGAGCAGCTACTTTAGCTTTCCTCCAGAGTTTGTTCTGGCATTTGACCATAGGGACCTGGTAATTTGCAATTCTCAGACCTAAAGAGGCCGAGGCATGGGTTATTTTACCCTTCACATCCAGCCTCCTGGATTCCTTATCAGGAGGAAGAAAACTAAGATGTTTTGGTGCTTTTGATCTATTGTGGGCAGCATTTGGCCTATCCCGGGGCAGCAAAGGTGGCATCCTTCAGGGCAGGGAGAAGGGGTGGAATTACAATAGGAGGGGAATCATGTAGTTCCAGGAAGTCTTTTAGGTTCTTCTTGGTTGTATCATGTTCCTTCAAGTCAAATCTCATGGCATCTTGAAGTTGCTGCATCATGGTTATGAAAGGATGGGTCCTCGGGGGGAAGGGAGAACCTAGGAGTGTAAACCACCAAGTTCTCACTGCATGTTGAGACTGCAGAACTAGTCCTCTCATTGGGACTTTCCACATAATCTTTAGCCTCCTCTTCATCATCCTGCACCATAAGGTCAGGATTGTGCTCTAGGTTGTCGTCAGGCTGATCGACAGAATGAAGGGAACGTGTTGGTGAGGCTGTTAGTGCTCGGGGAGGGGGGCTGAGGCATAGCCCTAGTAGGTGCTGGAATGGGGTTTGGCTGAGGTAACCCATCAACAGAGCCCCTGGTACAGAAGGAGGAGGCAGAAGGCATTTGAGAATGTCTGTAAAGACGATAACACTGCCTGTATGTTGGCACCCATGTAGTCGATGGGAATGCTGGAAGAGGTCAACAGGGGAGGTAAGACCCCCAGCATCGATGGCACTGCACCAGCCGTGCTATTCCAGGTGGTGCTTGAAGCCTGCCTGGATCTAGAAGTAAGGTCAACAGTCTGGGAAGTGGATGCTGAACTGGTAGGACCCATGTGGAGTGACTGAGAAAAGACCGGGGAGGTTTTGCCTTTTTCTCACTCCCTTTCCTGGTGCTTGTGTTTGTGTGACCAGGACATCTTTTCCCAGGATTTAGATGATTTGGATCCCGAAGAATGTGCTGGTGATGTGGTGGAGCTCTTGTGCTGGAGCTCCTTCTCCATTTGGGCTACCTGCTGCTTAAGAAGGTGCTTTTCTAAAATGTCTTTTCGACATTGCCGGGTGACTGTGTTAAACTCTTTACAGATTGGACATGCCTGAATGTTATGGCCTGGGCTGAGGCAGCACATGCAGACATTGTACAAATCTCCGAAGTATATTTTTTGGCCACACGTGCAACAGTGGAACAGTTTTGACGGCTCCATAGTCAGTATACACACTGTTGAAAATCACTTAAGAAAGTAATTGTGTGACTATGGTGAGAAAACAATAAAAACATCGGTGACAGTAACAGCGGTGTTTCTTTGCACAGTTTGATGAGTATGGTCGATGGCAGGAAAAGAACTAAGGAGGGAAGTGGCCACCCACATTTATATGGGAGAGCTGACATCTGGTGTCATCATGGGCAGCCCCTAGTGGACTGCTTATAAAAGCTTCCATGTGGCCCTAGTCCTTGGCGGCTTATAGTTCCATAGATAGGCTGTGATGAAACAGATATCCTCAAAGAAGATCTATACTTTTATCTAAGTTCTATATATGTCTCTGTCAAGGGACTATGTAACTGCATGTTTCAACTGCATAAAGAATGTACACTAGTAGACACCATCACTGATGTTGGCAAATCAGAATGGCAAATGATGGTTGTGGACACCATTGTAAATAAATGTCATGCCTGCTTGTTAAGTACTGTTTTAGTACTGTTATCGTGTCCAATTAAAATATAAATGATTGTGAGGAATTATAAAACTCTTGTTGTTAGGTTTCCAGTGGGGCAGCACCTCTGGGATCCACCAAAAAGGAATTGCCTGTAGTGAAGGCATAGCAACACGTTTTTTTTAAACCCTAATGTACCACCAAGTTTAGAAACCCAGGCCCCTCACCCCTATTAGAGTCCATGCATAGGTACCCAGTTGGCACCCAGGGAGTAGGGTGGTACCTGCAAAAGTCCCAAGGAGTGAATGGGGATACATCCCAGGATCATTGCAGAGATAAGGAAGTAATTGGTTGTGCCATATGCAATAATCTTTCAGAAGTCTGTCCAGACAAGTGTAGTGCCATATGACTGGAATGTAGTCAATGTGATCCCCATCTTCAAAAAGAGGCAAGGTCTTAGCTGGCCCCATGGCATAGAAGGCTGAGGCACTATGCACCTTACCTCTCACCACACTGCCGACCCAAGTTCGGGAATAGCTCAGATTGCTGGGGGTCAGTGGAGGAAGGAGAGGATAGAGCATCTGATGGACTGCTCTCCTCTCCCAGGGTGGGGGATCTGCTGTCTCACTCCTTGGCTGCCATCTGCTGGAGGCTGGGTGGCAGAGACAGAATTCCAAGCAGCACAGATGTAGGCTGTGGTTACATAGCACGTGGACGCTTCCACAAGCACCTGTTTACGGCTGCCACAGCATGGGGAGAAAAGCGGAGGAAAATGGTGGTCTTGGGCTAAATGAAGCCCTGCCTGCCTTCATTCTACACTGTCATCAGTTTGCTTTCCGAGCCCCACCACGGGGGAAATCCGTGGGGGGGACCGGAGAGGCAGTAGCCAAGTGGGGGAGACAGGGACAATGCTGAAACAGCTGCCCAAGATGTGCCAGGAGGATAAAAACCTATATTAAAAACAAAACAGAAGAGGCAAGGTCTGACACAAGCAACTAAGGGCTGTCTCAGCTGACACCGGTGCTGGGCAAGGTCCTCGAGGCCATTATCAAGGACAGATTAATGGTGGTTAAGGCAAAGGTTCTTGTCCCCTCTCAGTACAGTTTTAGGAGGGGCAGATCATGCCTGACCAACCTGATCACCTTCTTTGGGGGGGGGACCAGGGAGGTGGACTGGAGTACAGCCATTGATGTAATTTATCTGGATTTCAGCAAGGCCTTTGATACTGTGGCACATGACAAGCCTCTGTGCAGAGTAACCCAGTGCTATATACAAAAGATATCCACAAGGTGGACTGCTAACTGACTTGGCGGCAGGAAGCAGAGGCTGGTGTTGGACTGGCACTACTCTGAGGGGAGAGGAGTACTCAGCAGTTCCCATCAGGGATCAGTGCTGGGGCCATTGCTCTTCAACATCTTCATCAATGATCTGGAAGCTCCATCCTCCAGCAGGTTACTTAAGTTCATCGCTAACACTAAGCCAGCCAGGATGGTGACCTCCCTTGAGAATAGGGACAACCTTCATGAGGAAGTGAACAAGTTTGGTGATTGATCTGATTCTTGGAGCTGCAGACTCACTTTAGCAAAATGCAACAACTACACTTGGGGAGGGAAAACAGGTATGACATACACACTGCGTGGGAATCTTGCTGCAGTTAAGGTGGAAATGAAGCTAGGAGTTATAACAGACAAGGGGATGAAGTCACGTCAAGAGAGCCAGCAGAATGTTAGGATGCATCAATGGGGGGAGGGGTGACCAGTAGAGTAGGAGATGTAGTTCTGCTCCTTTAGAAGGCCATGGTCAGATCCCACCTTGAGTACTGCATACAATTTTGTCTCTTCAGTACAAAGAGGACACTCTGGCAGCTGAAAATTCCACAAAGGGGAAAGAAAATGATCAGCTGTATCGGGGACAAATTCTATGAGAATGGGCTAGTGGCCCTTAATATCTTCACCCTGGAGGAAAGGACTCTGAAAGTGGACTTGAGAGCTATCTTTCACATGCTCATGGATATCAACAAGATCGAACAGTCAGAGGAGTTTGAGCAGATGTCCTGCAACATTATGCAGGGACACAACTTAAAGATCAGTGGCATTAAATTCAGGGGTAATGTTAGGGGGGCACATTTTGTTCTAGAATTTGGTGAACCTATAGGACAGCCAACCAGCAGAGACAGTGAATATGAATACAGTACAGGCCTTTAAGGTAAGTCTGGACAAATTGCTGCTTACTGAGGGATACACCGGCTACTCTCTGTATTACAGTGGGTAGGAAATCCCTGTAAATTGGTACGTGTTTGCACAGCATGCAGTACTTATTTTATTCCAGCCTGTGATGTGGGTGGGAGGGAAACATGACAGTTTGCTCCCGATGTTTCACTCCCTGAATACTGTCTCCCAACAGTTCACTCCCTCGACATCTTGCTCCTGCAACATTTGTCTCCCATGACTACTCGCTTCTGCTCCCACCCTTTGCAATACTACTGGCTCCCTATCCCACCCTATGCTCCTGATTCACTCACTGTATTATAGCATTACAGCAAATCATGTCATACCCACTCCTCAGTGCAGTGTGGTGTCATACGATCAACTTCCTATTCAGCTGCTTTCTCGATCCCCAGTACCAAAAAAATCCAATTCCCTTTCCTCTGCTAATGAGGACTACAATCAGCTCAGCACAAGATACTTGAGTACAGCCTATTCAACTTATCGGTCGTGCTGGTCTGCTAAGAACTAGAAGCCAAGACTTTGAAGAGGTATACCATCATTGCCTATATTTTAGCAGACCGAGAATGCAAATTACAATGTGTGTGAGCAGAGTACAGTAGTCCCAAGTCCGTCTCTCTCTCTCTCTCTCTCTCTAGCAAGCTCTGGCATACTCTGGTGGCTGGCATACCTGGTCATCTCTGGCTCATCTGAGAGTAAGCAGAAAAAGATTTGAAGGTTGGAAGGAGCAGAGGTTCCTGAGCCAGTACTCGAAGACCTGAAAGCTGGGAGCAGTAGCGAATGGAAAACTGAGGTGCAAGCTGTGGGGATGAGGTGGCAAGGAGACATGGAAAGGAACTCAGCAAGGCTGTGAGGGTGAACCTACTTAAGGTTATTTGAGGCTTAGCTCCGTGTTATCCCTGTTTTTCCATTTTTGACTGTGTTGATCAGTTGTTCCAAAACGTACTGTGATAGCTTTCACCTTTTACTTCTGTGACATGTATGATAAACATGCATAGAGTGAAATATGCATATATAAACAGCTACCGCATGATATCTTTAACATTTGTGGGAGCGAATAATTTCAGAGCGTAATGTCATAGGAGCGAATATTCGGGGAGCGAAACATAGGGAGCGAATTGTTATGTATCTGGGTGGGGGGCAAACAAGATGGCCCTAGAGTTTCATCTGACCTCAAAGTGATTTTCCAGATTCCTGAAATAAAATTGTTGTTAGCACTCAGATCTCAGAATCCCCCAAAATGTGAATTTCTGGACAACATGAAATGGGGTCCTTCTCTATTAGACTTCATCAGTTCCTGCTGCCTTACCTGCTCTGAAGTCACACAGCTTGAGACATCAGAATCATTTCCACGGCAACAGGTTGAGATATCACAAGCAGAAGATTATGACTTCACAGCAGGCATAAGCTACTGTAACTGATAAAAGTACACAAAGAAAGGACCCTTTCTGGCAAAAATACTTTCAGTAATAAAACTTTGAAGGCTCTGAAATTTGTATTTTGGGGGAATTTTGTGCAACTGAGTTTTGATGATGCCAACTGCAACTTTTTTTTGCTGGAAACTGACAAATCTCTTTCTACTGTTAATTACTATGTTACAAATAAAAAATGGAATTACTATAAAATAATCAAATGTCATATTCTGTTTGACTCCAAATTATGTGACCACAGCTTTATTTCTAAAAAAATTCAAAATAATATCCCCAAAATTTCAGGAGATCTAACTTCAAATAAAACCTGTCTTTGATGAAACCTAATTATAACACATGGGGCCCGATTCTCAAAGCATCAGGAATGATACAAGGTGCTTGTGCCAAAAACAAATGATGCAAGGGACTCCCTGCAATACTCCTTGCATCATTCCCAATTCTGTAATGCAGCCTGTATCAGCTGGCAGGCTGCCTGTGCCAGCTGAGCTTGCGCTGTTTTTGTGACGAATGCACTAGTACGCCATGGTGGATGAGGGTTTGTGCAGGGTGGCATTGTAGCATCCCCTACAATGGGATTCTATAATTCCCCCACAGGCCGTATGGTCCACTAGAGTTAGAACAGCCCGGAGCTGGTGTAACAGCCCATATGCCACCCCTGGAACTGTTGCTATGTGGGAGGGAACCTTTGCCCCCCTGTGGAAGTTGGTCACCTGCGGTATTCTGTGCCCACACAGTACCTGGACAGTTGCAGAGCAACAGTGGAGAAGCCAGCAGTATCTGGCTGTGGATGGTACATGCACTTAGGGTCCCCCCATGGTGCCTGGCATGCGACTGCCCCCTCTCACATGAACTGCACTGTCATAGTGCCACCACCTTCCTCCCATCCTGACCCAATCTCTCCCCCACATCTCCTGTTCTGCCCGTGACCCTGGCAGCCTCCAGGGTGACTAGCTAGCAAGTTTCTCTCAATGGCCACTGATGCCACCCTACCGCCCTGCAGCTTGTGGCAAACCCTTTTCATGCACCATGTGTTTGGTGAGCAGGGCGATTGCGGCAACTGTGCAGTTTGGTGCCTGGACCCTTCCTGTTTCTGAATTCAGCCCATGGACTCTGGCACACTGGCAATCTATGCAAGCTGCTGTTTCTGCAGCTTGCATCAGTCTAAGGGCCGCTTTGAGAATCCAGCCCATGCAGACCACATGGTAGAATGCATATATCATAAAATGTACTTATGATTATGCCAGTTAAGTCCATTATATTTCTGTACAGTTATACACCTGCTGCTGTTATATGTTTATATTTATAGTAATGGTGTCTCTTATTGTTACAGCAGTGCCTACTTTAGTTTTTTGGCTTACAGAACTTTGAAATGAAGTTGAGCAGTTCTGGCATACAAAGGGCTTGAGAAAGCTATCTTATAACCGTAAAAGACACCATAGCTGTACATACTGTAGAAACATAATATAACTCATGTTAAAGACATTTAAACAAATGGAGCTGACGTCAAAGGTAATGGTATTTGCCTCCCCCCAAAAGAAGCATAAGGGGGTCTGCCTCAACATCCATAATAATCTCTGCCATCCGCTGGAACAAGTCAACAGCTTCAAGTACCTAGGAGTTAAACTCAGCAGTTCACTGTCCTTTCAGGAGCATGTCAGCCTGGTCTGCAAGGCAGGAAATATAAGGCTTATGTTACTCTACAGGCATAGACACTGTATGACACCCAACGCCCTCTGATTAGCAGTAACTAGTTCCATCCTCTTAATCATCAACTATGGAACAGTAATTTATGGCTTGGCCTCTGATACCATCCTTAATAGATTAAAGGTTGCTGTCAATAAGGCATGACGTCTAGTGACCGGTGCCCATAGACTCACCCACACCTGCAACCTCTGCTCATTCACCAATCGGCTAAACTTCAATAATAGGCTCATGTACCAGTCCTGTCTACTAGCCAAAAGAATTAGCCTCGGCCTCACTCCCCCCTCCTCACAGTCGCTCCTCTCATGTGCATCCACTACCAGGCTCACAAGGAGCGCCGCCAAAGTTACCTTCAAGGTCCCAAGCTGCAGAACTTCTCTATCCCAGTGGGTTTTCATGTACAGGACCCTTGCTTGCTTAAATAGCCTGTCACCAGAAGTCCTGGCCGAACAAAAGTTGGGACCCTTTAAATTCAATCTTCGGCAGCACCTGCTATCTATTAGCTCCAGTGGCTGCACTTAATCTTGTCTACGTCCCTCTACCCCCCCATCCAACTCGCTCTGCTTGTCCCTGATGACTATATGTACTTAGACTGTTACCTGTTACTCTTTATGTTCTATGATGGAAATGTTTACCTGTAATTTGTTTGCCTATATTGGTCTCTGGCATTACGGCCTGCATTTGATTGCTTCTAATTTGGCAGCAGTTCTCCCATCAGTTGTACCATTTTGTCTCTTATCACTGTTTTCAAGCATTCATCATTATTGTGTGCTATTCTCTCTCCCTTGGTGTTTGCAACTTTTTATTCCCCATATCTTCACCTACTAGGTACCCGTCTCCCATATATTACTGGCTTGTTATTACTGAAATTCTTATACCCAGCTGTAACTTATATCTTGTATGTTTTCTGACATGGAGCCTTTGTAAATGAGTCCCTGACTCAAAGGTTATGTAATTCTGAGATTTTAAATAAATAAATACATAAATACAAAAAAAAAAAAATAAAGGGCAGGATTTTCAGAAGAATCCGCCCAAGATGCAACTGACCCTATTTTTAAACAGAAAGGTGTCCAAACCTGCTAAACCATCTATTACATGGCCTAATGGAGTCTGAAGTTTGCATCCACAAATGGACACAGTTGCATCCAAAATGCATGCAGTTGTGAGTTACATCCAGTTTGAATGCAACTGCACCCATTTTTGGCTACAAAATGTGACTTTTTGTCATAAATAGATGCAACTTCAGAAAATAGCAGTAGGACTTGCCTGGATGCAAGTGGAGTGCCACGGATGCAGGTGCAGCATGTATCTATGTCTACATCCTCCCTTTTTGAGAATTCCCCCAAAATGTTTTACTTGTCAGAAAATTAGAGACCCTTGTGTGGGAAACGGACTGTGCATTGAACTTAGAGCTTCATAATTTTGAAACTGTTAGCATGAGAGCCACGCTTATGGTTATAACAGTGTCTGAAATATTTAGAAATAAACTATCCTGACTAACACACACTGATGTCATGATTTATAAATTGGTAACATTAGGTTCCCTTGACAACAGGCCCATGTCATTTGATATACTGTTTTATCCGAATGTGTACTGTTCTGTTAGTAAACTGTGTACCAAAGGGCAATAAATCCTGCTTGACTTGTTTTATGAGCTCTATCTGGCAAGACTTTATTTGCCATTTCTGTTCTTCTTTCCTTGTTATACAAAATTATGAATAACATTTATTATGTCTGATCATTATGCTATGGGCAGAGTAAGTGCTCTACTTATGCTTGAGGTACTGTGGATGTCAGTAACCTATAACTTTGTCAGTGTGCATCACTGTCAGTGTAATTACCAGTAGACCCCAGAGTCAGTTGAAAAAACAATTATGACTGACTTAACACACATTATGACTGATTTTTCCAACTAGTTTGAAATCTCTGACTTCAACTAACTGAAGAAAATCCAACCAATTTTTTTCAGCTTTTACCATCATTGAATTTTAGTATGTAGTAGTTTGTCGTATTTTTTTTAACTTCGTATCTTTTTTTTTATGACAATTTTGACTATAAAAGTTAATAAAATGTATGGAAAAGTCCCCCCCCCCTTAAAATCAATGGGGCACATGCGCACACAGCCTTCACCTTCTATCATCACAAAACGGGTCTGCCTGTGCCTACGTGGGGGTGTGTTGATGGGTTAAGGTCAGGAAGCAGCTCCGTTTTTAACATTCGGGATTTAGCAGCATTATAACTTCATAAATGGGCAGAAACAAAAAAAAAGTATTTATGCACCTCAACTCTGGGGCAGGTGAGGTATTGCATATGTTGGAGGGAGCAGCAACTAGTCAGCAGCAGCTAAAAAGCTGGCTGCTCTTTAAAATGCAAATACAAAATGCAGTGAAACAAATCTACACAGAGTTGGGACCCACTAAAGCACAATAACCAGTCAAAACAACAACAAAATATATTAAGTCCCTGAAAGTAACAAGTTGAAGCAGGGCAGTAAAACAGTATATGGTATAGAAAAATAAGCAGCAGTAATACTAGTTACTTAGAAAAAGGACTGTGAGTCTAAAATACAGTATAGTTAGGGCCTCTTAAACACTCTACAGAAGCTAGAAGGTACCCTTTGCAAGCAGAGCTAACCATCAATATATGTTAGTTCACTAGTAGTCATAGAATCTGTGAGACTAAAAGTTTAAGGAGGATCCTAAAAATACTTCCTGTATGGTACACCAGAACTGAGATGTATGCATAGTTTAAATTTGAATCTAAAAGTCATGCATATTAAAACACATTTTCTGACACAGTTTCTGAACTTGTTTTGCTTTTCAGCATGTACACTTATGTGTTTTTAAAATTTTATTCATCTTGCCGTGAGGACTTCAATATTTAGTCTATCCGATTCCTACCATGGCAAACAACAAACATTTTGTCCATCAGACCTTACCGACCATGCTCCATGCTCTGGCCTCCTATGGGTCCGGGAACTCACCAACCAACCACCTGCACCTGGCCTGCTCCATGATCTCATGGGGAGTCTGACTTACTCACAATGCCATCACAGACAGAGAGAGTCCAGCCGGGCCACCAGCAGTAGATCGATGATGATCAATCGCCTTGGCTTTTCAAGTTCGGCCCACGGGCCCCACAGCCCCCAAGCCCTCAACCAGCCAGACAAGCCAGCCCAGCATGCAGCAGACACACAGACAGACTGAGTAGTCTGTGAGAGACCATCATCCTCCTTCGTACTGCCCACTGCCCAGCCCTGGCGGGCCTTACATTCACATCCCATACAGTACCTTGCTCACTGTAGTAGCCTCTTGCCAGTTCGGTTAGGTGTCGGGTGATGATTCGGTCATCGTCATTGAGTGGCTCCATGGCTCAGGCTGCCACTGTTTTTCTACTTTGTAGTGGTGCCTGTGTTTTTTTGGAGCTGTGTGCTTCCTCCTCTCAACCCACACAGTCGGTCCCCAACCCAGACCCATTTCCCCACTCTGGTATTCCACGCAGTGGAACTAGTGCACCTACCACTCCTCCTCCTCCTCCTCACCGACTCTGAAAACCTGACCGAGACTGAGTGAGAGTTGCCCAATGAGCCCGGCTGACGGGGTCATGTGCTGATCCCGACCATGACCAGGCCACTGACTTGCTGCCTTCACACGATTGCTGCCTGGTTTTGCTGGAGGACTGACTGGGACCTGCACAGTCACACACTAGTCTCTCTTTGGGCACCAGACAAGTCAGGACAGTGGACACAGTTAAGTTATTTTAAATTAAATGCCGAACTGCTGAACTTCATCCCTGCAGAAAGCTGCTGCTCCATTGCCCACACACACAATAGAGATGCCTTCTCTCCTGGCAGTCTCCCTCTCCTAACTAGGCATGCTCTCCTGCCACCTTGTGCAGCCAGTCACAGACACTCTTAGGCTCCTGGCTCCTCCTTCTGTCTCTCCTAATTGGCGGACGCTTCATGTCCAGGAGCCAGGGGTGCCTTTTATTGGCTGTAAGGCTTGATTGAGGACTGTTAGAAATTTTCAGCCCCCCTGGCCTCCTTCCTCCCCACTAGAAAAGAAAAAAAGAGAAAACACACTGCAGCGCACCACAAAAACAAACCTGGATGGGTCACAGAATTGTCAACTGCAGTGGATTTCAACTGCACTATTTTATGACTGCAATCCAATGCAATTGCAACAGATTGCAACTGCATTGAGTTGCAACTGACTATTTCAACTGCCAACCACTGCTCCGGGGTCTAAGTACTCTGCCTGGCGGGTAACATGTCTAGCTCTGTTACTCCCATTACATCATCAGCATTGTGACCTCACTGACTATGACATCACTGCTGCTTAGGAACATCCACTCAGTAGCTGCCAGATTAGTCATCTGTGATGTCACTGTCAGCGAGATCACAGTGCTGATAATGTAGTGGACAAGGGGCTACAGACAAATATGTTAGCTGCCGGGTCAGTCACCTGTAATATCACTGTCAGTGAGATCACAATGCTGATGATGTAGTAGGAGGAAAAGAGACAGAGATGGCAGTTGCCAAACTGAGAGCTAGTCCATGCAGCCAGCAAAATATTACATATACATAACTTTCAATGAGCAAAAGGAAAAAGAAAAATACTTCTAAAATAAAAAGTTACAACTGACTGCTTCTCAACAGTTGCATCATTTTCCTGTCTGCCTATTTTGGATCCACTAGCTCTTTAAAGTTAAAATACATGTTTGTGGCAACACTGAATATAGAAAGGGGTGTTATGAATGAGCAATAAGACATGGCAGTGCATGAGTTAGAGTGAGGTAATCACATGCCATGGGGCATAGTGAGACCCAATAACACAGGCAGAAAGCCTTACAGGCCCTGGATGTGCAGTTATCTAAGCGTAACTCATACCCTGAGTGTCTCACTGCACTTGTAAAATGAGGTTTGTGGTTAACAAATGTATACAGACCACAGAATAACAGTTAATTCAATGTTTTATTTATGCATAATGTTACTTGTTAAGGGTAAAATAGTCCTAAAACTTGCACGTATGAAAGAGAAAATACATAGGTATATCCAGTAATGTGTGCTAACTGGGTAGGCTGGCAGACTGGCACCAGTACGTTTTTTACCTTTGAGGTAGACTGGGGTGTAAATAGAGGTACTGGCCTGTGTCAGCCAATGAGCAGCCAGCATTCTTTGTACTCAGTTTTTATAAACATTCAGTAGCAAATTTTTGGTGTTGGTTTTCCTTTTGCCGATTGAGTCTTTGCAATAAATGGTTTAATAAATGAAGTAGAAGCTGGTTAGAGCTACATGCTGGAGGCAAGGAGGGAAAGTGAACACATGACTGAAACTTTTAAATATGTAAAGGGGCTCAATAAAGTGGGAGAAGAGGGTTTACTTAAGAGGAAGGAGGGAGTCAGAACTAGAGGGCACAGCCTCAGACTGCAAGGAAAAAGAAACAGGGGCAATGTGAGAGGGTGTTTTTTCATGGAGAGGGTGGTGGAGCCCTCAAATAGACTACCAGATGGTGTGGTGGTGGTTTAATTGGTGGAAAAATTCAAGATGGCATGGGACAAGCATATGGGGCTGAGTATCGGGGGGGAGGGCGGGGGCTGGCAGGGAGGGGGAGGTGTAGGGGGAAAAAAAGAGCAGACTAAATGGACAGGTATGGTCCTTTTCTGCCATCAAGCTTCTATGATTCTATGATTCTCTGAGTCAGTTTTTAGCTTGCTGAAACAATGTCATAATAAATATGAGACTCATGTAAATTCAAGTTTTTGCTCCTAGCAAAGCAAAATCCACTGTTATACCATTTAAAGATCTGCTATTAAATACTTGTCCACGATATATAACCTCATAAAGCCTTTCAAGACACAGGTTCAGGAAAGATGTTATACACAATGATATAAAGTATATGAAGAAAACAACAGAGTACTGTTTCAGTATAGGTTCTGCAAATAAGACAGACATGCTGACACAGCACCCTGTGTCAGCATGTAGTCTGTCTCATCTGCAGACTACTGTATTTGCTGATACAGCACCCTGTGTGAGGTCAGCATGTAGTGTCGGCATGTAGTCTTCAAATAAGATAGAACATTTATAAAATGGTTGTGCTTACTGTTTTGTTTATTGATCAAAGCTGAAGAGGACCTAATGACATGAACCTAAATGTGAACTTTATTGTCTATATTCAGTGCACATTTAATCCTTTTGCATATGTAAGCAATAAGCCAGGATGAAGTGTGCTTTAAAATATGATTGATGCATGGCCTTGAGGTGTAGTAAGGCATGAGGCTGAAGGCTGAGTGTCCTTATACCCCCTTGGAAGTATATCAGTAATGCTTTAATACACACCCCAGAGTGACTTATTGCACTTATATTTAAAAAAAAAATACTTTTTAAGAAAACAAAATCCTTAATGTGAATTAAATTGTTCAAAATGTATTTAAGATTGGGAAATTGCAGTATTTGAATGAAATAGTGCTTGTCTAAATGGAGCTGATGGTGTTGTTCTGTTATAATGCATGAGGTGGTACTGCAGCATTGTTACAGTCTATAGAAAGTAACACTGAAGTGTATTTTGTTTTAATCAGGCTGCGTAATGGTATGCTGTTTTATTTGTATATTAATTTGGCCGGCTGTGTTTCTTCATTTGTGAACTAGAGTCAGAATATGTTTAGGAAACCAAGTGAATCAGCACTTCTGTGCTATTTGAGCACTGTTGCAAAGATGAATACCGGGCCCAAGAAGCAGCAAGCACAACACAAGTTGCTTCAACTTGAGATGCCCAGGGTCATTTCTGTGCTGGAAACAAAATGTAAAGTATGCAATTGGGAAACACTGGTGCAAGTGGTGTTGTGGGAGGTGGGAGAGCATAAATATGTGTCACTTTTGTGTGTTAGCTTCATCTGTTTGTGAGTGGCCTGCTTGTGTTCGGTGGGGGGGGGGAGGACCACCAGTGAGCTGGTCAGTCACTCAGAGTAGGTGGTATAGTTTAAATGGCAATTATGTGGTAACCCCCTCATTCCCTGGGGTTACTAGAATCCCAGGTAGAATCAGTGGTAGGCAGGGGAGGGCAGCTAGTGAAATGCCAGTTAAAAGGGTTTCACTCTGTCTCTTTCTGTTCTCAGTCTCTGCTGAGCTCTGGAGGGATGATGTCATATAGAACTGTCGCAGCAGCATGAGCCATGCTGGCCAGCTGCTAGAGATATAGCTTTAGAATGTTCATGAGTCTGTAGCTGGAGTGGAGTTCAGTGGAGGAGGCTGCAGTGTTAGGCAGCTCCTCATTCAGCTCTGTCAGAGAGCTACCAGTTTGCGTTTCTTAAGTTCTCACCCTAGTGGTTGACAACCTACTATAGATGAAGCCCTTGATTATTTCACCTGTTCTTTTAATAAAGAATGTGACATCTATGCCCTCCTAGCAAAAGTGCAATCCAAGAAACGTAATACCCCCTGGGTCACGCCTGTACTGCTCCAACAGTCAAAGCACAGAGATGATCTTTGGCATAAAGCAGTCACATCTGGCACACAGGTGGACAGGCAAACCTATAAAGCGACTCATAACAGATGCATTTGGGCCATAAAACAGACCAAATCAGGCTACTACAAAATTACCCTTGCCTCCTTCTGGGGGAATGCTTGGTTGTTCTGGGACAATATCAAGGAACTCAATGGCAAATCCCGGCTCCCCCCCCCCATTAACTGCCAACAATGTTCCTACCACCGACCCACTGGCCTTCGCCAACTGCCTCAACTCATCATTCTCTGACCTTAGTGCAGTACTCCCAAATAACTTCTTCGAGCCCACTCCTGTAACCCCACCTCCTAACACCCAGCGTCCCCCCTTCCATCTCAGAGTGATCTCTATGAAAATAAGCAAGGACTTACCTTGTTAAAGCACTCAGTGGCTCTTGCTAGTACAAAGATTCTTTTGATATGAGAATCCTGCATCTAGTACGAGATACAGTCCTCTTCCCACTGATTGACCTCATTAACCGCTCCCTAAGTCTGGGGCAGTTCCCGGCAGCCTGGAAGATTGCCACAGTCACCCAAATACTGAAGAGTGATGACAGCACCTGCAGAAGTGGTATCCAGTAGAACAGTAGACTGCTTCAAAAGGGGATGGGACAGGACAAGGGGAGGTTAATGAAGGGGAAGGGTGGAAGGGAGGGGCAGCTGCAGAATAAGGGGTGCTAGCTGCACATTCGAGCAGACTTGATAGACCTCTAGGCCTTTATCTGCTGGCAAGTTTTGTATGTTCATATGTTCATATGTTTGACAGCACCTCCCCCAATAACTACTGTCCCATATCCATTCTCCCACCACTCTTGAAAGCCCTCGAAAAAATTATAGCCACCCAACTCACTGAGTACCTGCTTGCTCATAATCTACTTTTCAGGGAGCAGCATGGCTTCAGATCTGGGTACAATACAATTACGGCTCTCACTGAGTTCTCTAATTTTATCCACTCTGCCCTGGATAGAGAACACCTAGCTGGAGACGTCTTCATCAACCTGTCAAAGGCCTTTGATACAGCCTCTCACCCCTTATTCTTAAGCACACTCCGTCATATAGGTTTGTCCCAAGGACCCATCTCCTGGTTTACCAGTTACTTCACAGCTAGATCACAATGTGCCAAAATAAACAACACTCTCTCAATCACCCTGCCAGTCTGCTCTGGGGTTCCCCAGGGCTCCATCCTCAGCACTCTATTATTCAGCATCTACCTAAACACCTTGCCCAGTTCCTGCTCTGGTTACCTACTACTTTATGCGGACGATGTGTTTTTTTTTTGCCTCGCACCCAGATCCCACAGTATTGCAGTCCTCCCTCCAACACGCATTTAACTGAAAACTGGTTCATAGACCAAAGACTTGTGGTCAATGTAAACAAGACAAAGACCATGCTCTCTGCCCACCAACAGAATAAGGCCAAGAATGCACAGCTAACAATCCTTTCCCATGCTCTCCTTCATCTAGAACAGGTCCATACATTTAAATACCTTGGCCTTACATTTGATTCCAGCCCCTGCTTCCATTCATACATTAACACTCTATCATCAGCCATAAATGTCTGTATAGGCCTATTGTATCGGCACAAGGATTGCCTGCCTCCGGAAGCCCTTAATCTGGCTGTCACATCCTCAGTCCTCTCCCTAGTCAGTTATGGGCTCACTATCTACTCAGCCGCTGACCACACAGCCCTTAATAAAATCCACCTGGCCATAAACAAAGTGTGCAGGCTCCTCTCCGGGGCAGACAAGTGTACCCATACTTGTACCCTATATGCCCTGACAAATCTTCTCACCCTGTATGAAAGGCTATTTTATCAAACATGTTTCCTCACAAAGAAAATACACCTGGGGCTTACCCCCTTGGTGATTTCTGCCTCTCTCCTATCCTACACCTCGGTGAACACCCGCACTGCCAACCGACAGGTGTGGTCCATCCCGAGGGCTAGAACCTCCTTAGCCCAAAAGTCATTCCCACACAGGGCCCCCAGTCTGGTTCAATCAACTCCTCTCCAACGTCTCCTCCATCTCCAAATTAGGTTCTTTCAAGTCAGCCCTCAAAGAGCACATTCTCGCTTCATGGCACTGCCAATGTACCAGCTAGTGCCGGGTCATCTATCTATCATCTTACGGGATGATCCCGCTACTGAGCTCCTACCGATAGGGCTACCAAACATTACCTATTAACAATGCCTCCTTTGGCTGCACTCTCAAGATATCTGTCTAATTCTCTGCTTTGCTGTAAATATCAAACCTGTTACTCCCTCTCTCTATCAGCAAACTTATTGCTCTCTTGAAAACTGTAAAATACAGCTCTCGCTAACATATTCAATGCAATGTATAGCTGATCTTGATTCTGCAATATTGTATAACTGAAAAAAACTGTAACCTTTAGCTGCCATTCTATGTCTACATGTATTAAGTGTTTGTATTTATTTTTCTGGCATGGAGCCTTTGTAAATGAGTCCCTGACTCGATGGTTGCAATCCTAAAGTCTGTTAATAAATTAAATAAATAAACTGTACTGGTTCTGGAAGTGGTAGAGACCTTGTCCTATGGTTTTCTCAGTGCCCCATCCTAGGAGGGATGGGGTGAACTTCAGGATTCAGGGGCAATCCCCTCGTCCTTTTTGGACTCTTGAAGCTGCTTTGTGACAACTGCTCTGTGAGTACCTTGTTTGTTTTTCTGAGTAAAACCCAGGAGTACCTGCAATGCCTGTGAGGTGTCACCTAGCCTTTGGTTTAAAAGCTTTCTGCCTACGTTGGAGTCCTGCATGTGTCCGTCCAAGTACAGAACTTTTAATTCTGACACCCCAGGGTGTGTGTAGTATGTTAAGTGTGGTAAACATTTAAGACAACAGCTATAGTCTTCTACAGTTGTGTGGTGTAATTAACCGGATGAATGGCTGAGTATCAGCCTGGAAGTAAAAGGTGGGAGACCCCCCATCTGGAGTAACCAGTTTACCTTTACAGGTTCTGAAGGGCACTTTTTACTTTTTATTTGGTGCAACTGGCCAGTGCCTGAGAAGATTGTTTACCCCTGTATGTGGGTTGTTTACTTTCAATTTACCCCAGTATAGTGGGTTCTGAAAGTTCTGAGCCTGTATGTGCTCCTTGGTGGTCATGTGTACCACCTATACTCTTGTGAAGTATGGGAACAGTACCAGTACCTGGCCAAATGTGCCAATGTCCAGTAGGAACCAATGTGTTCACCAGTGTGTGTTTTCTTCATCCTATGCTAAATGAGAATTCAGGAATGTCTGTACCTCAGAAATCTGCATTACCAGTATGTGTAGCCCTATGAGGGTCCATCTTCACTTTGTGATTGTTCCTTCTCTGTTGTGTGAAAAAAAAGACACACTCTAGAATCCCAGCCTGGTTTGGACAGTAATGTTATTGCTTCCTTGTGTCTGGAGTTACTTGGGTGCCCATGTCCAGAAGTATAAACCTAGCGTAGTCCTAAGCAAACATTTTCTCCTAGGGACCTGGGTTGTTGGCCATGGCAATTGGTCCCTACCAGGTGTGTGCCAGGTAGTTGCCATACTTGATTGTTTGTGTTGTATAACAGACTAGTCCACATTGTATATGGTGGCTGTTGTAGCTGCATAGAGTGCATGTGTAGATAGATTTTACAATGTAAACCCCCATCTCTCTCTTTACCCCTCTAGATATTGTGGTGAGAGGAGAAGCCCTGCTAGTTAAACAAGGGGGGGTTGGTGGGGGTTACAATATGCTACAACTATCACTTCTGCAGCCTCACTTGCTATGCATCTTAGGCCTGCATGACGGGGGGACAAAACAGATACTGTGATGGGTATTAACTGTAATAATTGATTTGGTTATTGTGACAAAAGCTGTAGGACAGTGTGAACAAGATCTGTTTTAAAGACATACACTTATGCAAATCTTGAGAGACACTATAAAGAGGAGTAAATGCATAATTTTACATTGTCATAAAATAAGGATACATTTTAACATTTAAAGAACTAGTGGAACCAAAAGAGACAGTCAGGAAAATTATACAAATTTTAAGAAGTAGTCAGCTGTAACTTTTTTTATTTTTGATGTATTTTTCTTGTTCCTTTTGCTCATTAGAACATCTTCTATTTGATAACATTGTGCTGGATGTGTGGAACAGCTCTCAGCCTGGCAGCTGACACATCTATCTTTAGTACCCCCACTACATCATCAGCATTGTGATCTCACAAACAGTGACATCACAGGTGACTGATCTGGCAGCCACTGAGTGGCTGTTTCTAAGCAGCAGTGAAGTCACAGTCAGTGAGGTCGCAATGCTGATGAAGTAGTGGAGGGAACAGAGATAGATATGTCAGCTGCCAGGCAGAGTGACATCTCACACATCACACCCACTAACATCAGGTAAAAAATCTTCTAATTGACCAAAGGGAAAAGAAAAAGCACCTCAGCCATAAAAGCTGATGGTTGACTGCTTTGAAAAACTAATAGTTTTATACAGAACACTAGGGGCTGGATTCACAAAGACAGTCAAAAATCCCATAGCTACAGGAAAAAGGCCTGTAGTACTGCAGAAACACAGGTGCAGGATATTCTGAAAGGAAAATTGAGCATGTGCAGAAATTCAAAAAAACAAATAGCAGTTGCAGAAATTCAGCAGCTGTGGAAATTCTGCAAGTGCTGAAAATCTGCAACTGTGGATCTGCAGCTGCAGAAAAGGCTTAGAAGGCACAACAACAGTGATTTATATTAACTGGAGCAGCAAACTTTGACAGACTTGCCATGGATGTAGCTGAAAGTACCCACAGATAGACCAGCAGCCATTCCCTCAGCTGGGGCCACTGCAGCACCACTGATAGCAGCAAAACCATACACCACAGTGGCTGTCTGTAACTGATGCTCATGTCTCTCCCTGGAGTGTTTCTGTTGCCTGCTGCAACAGCACTCACTGCAAGCTGTTCAGCCTCTACTCCTGTGGGGCTCCTTCATGGCCTGCACTGGGTCTGGTGGTTGTTGTTTGTTGTCTTTCAATGTGCTAGTGTTGCTATAACAACTGCCACTGATATACACCCACTGGTTTGCTATTATTTGTGCCTGACATCCACTATAATTGCATTTCAATTGGGGCACTGCATTTTGCTCAGGGAGTGTTACACCTCACTCTCATGTGTGCAACATTTTTTCCGCAACTGCGGAAAAATACTGGCTGAGAATAGCCTTTAAGGGGATGTGCCATACTTATCAATGACTTTTTTCCCTCAGTAACTTATGGCAGCTGCACTTTTTTCCACAGTCTGTAATGTATTTTTTCCACAGCGTGGAAAATTTTGTGTATAGCACTTAGAGAAATTTCCCCTTTTTTTCCACAGCTACAACAATTTGGGGACTTAGGGAAGGTTTTGCACCTTCAGATTGTTTTGTGAATCCCCGCTAGCTCTTTAAGAATCATGAAAATAGAGTAAGTAAAACTGGTAGATCCATTATCAACACCAAGGGGTTTCATATAAGGTTACAAACAAGAAAAAACAAATGCTATGAAACTCTCTTTATTTACTTTACTATGTATTCATTAAGACTGAACTTTATCTATTTGAATTTAACTACATTGTTTTGGGTGAACATACATGTATTTTACAAATAATTGGGAACATATCAATTTAAATATAACTATATTGTCGGCGGTCCACATATAGTAGATTGGGCGGACATATATTGGTTTGCATTGGTTTCAGTTGAAATGTATTGGTTTCAGCGTGCATGTATTGGTTTCAGAGTGTATACACTGGTTATAGTCTGCATGTATTAGTTTTATTATGCATGCATTGGTTTTAGTGTGTGTTTGTTGGTTTTAGTGTGCATGTAATGGTTTCAGAGTATGTATACTGGTTATAGTCTGCATCTATTAGTTTTATTATGCATGCATTGGTTTTAGTGTGTATATGTTGGTTTTAGTGTACATATTTTGGTATTAGTGAAAATGTATCGACTACAGTAAACATATATTGGCTTCAGTGAAAATATATTGGTTTCAGTGAAATGTATTGGTTGCAAAGATGTAACAGGCATGAATGACAAAATAATGGCAAGAAGACAGGGCACACCTCAGGAATAGTACCAGAAAATCAACAGTTTTATTGCAAAATACAAAAGACAGACAGACACGATAAGTGTACCCGAGGCACAGGAAGACAGAACCCTCAGTATTGTGCAGTACCCTACCTTTTCTTCAGTCAACCTTAAGGTCCATGATATTAAATCAAAAATCTCAAAAAATTCAACAAAACAGCCTGTGAATGAACAAATACAAATCCGAGTAGTTAAAATAGTTTCATAATAAAATGCAGTTGTAAAAGAAATTCCCCTAGTGGGCTTACCACTACGGGGCATAGAGGACAATAGAAGGCAGCATGTGACTAGCCACAGAGGGACTGAATATATTTGTAGGTCATTTTACACTGGGGCCCATTGGAATGGTGCATTTACAGAGTATGGCCATTATTCTCCAAGGTTTGCTTAAACAGTCAGTCAATTTTGTTGCTTAAATAAGTAGCACAACGTGGCATTTGCCATGCTTTCTAGAATGAAATTGACTTGACACTGCTATGGTCCCTGGGGGTCATTACCTTCTGTAGTTTGTTTGATTTTTTTTTTCAAAATTTTATTTTATTAGACTATTATATTTATTGTTATGTTGGAATTTTTATCTAATTTTCTCAGATTTCGGATTTGACTTCAAAGACCTCATGGCTGTCCGATTCATGACAGTTACACTTTTGAAACCAATACATTTTCACTGAAACTGATAAATGTGCAATGAAACTAACATGTGCATCCTGAAACTAATTCATTTTGACTGAAACCAGTTTAAATGATTCTGTACATTGTACTGGAAACAATACCCATTTTCTTAAATTAATTTTGACTTTAACCAGTACGTCACTACTCTTTCCAGTGTATATATCTTTACTGAACTATTTATGGAACAGGAGATTGGGACAGGGCACTCACCACTTTCTGATGAGCAGAATCACTTCCAGAGCCATAGTTAATGTTCAGTGCTCAAATGTATTAAGGCAAGGCAGGCAGAAAAAATTACAATAAAAACTGGATCGTGGTAGTCAGGTGCCTAACATATTACACAGTGTAATGCTTTCTCCTTTGATAAAGCATTTCAATATAAAACGAGTTAGGTGCCTGGCTACCTGGGTTTAGTTTAATTGTATTTTTGTTTACCTGCCTTGCACCAAATAAATTTGAGCACTGAACACTAGCCCTGGCTCCAGAGGTGCTTTTGCTAGTCTGGTGGTAGTAAATGCCCTGACTTGATTCTCCTTTTCATGCACTGTTTGTTGTTATTCTCTACCACCTGCTCCTGCATCCCGCACCGTTGAATCCCTCACTACCTAACTACCAGCAGATTACTAACAAAACTGGTTCTTCCCACTGTTGTCAACCACCACTTATTAAGTGCAGTTGGGCATTTCCATACTTCTGGGAATGCCATTCCCCTCTGTTAACACCGGTCTGGTTACTCCAATTTGTACTTGTGATTTTGTCAGCGCTAAACTTCTACTGTATTGAACATGTATATAAATGTGTACCCTGCCTATCTCAATGCCCCTTGGGCCTGTCATACCACCTATCTGTAAACCTGCTAATTCTATATATGACTGACTCATCCATTGTATTGTACCACACATGTTTATGTATGTTTTCCTCTGTATTACTGCACCCTATGTAACCCCCTCCCCCAGGGAGCATCTGGAATCAAGCAGTACACTGCTCAGTATGCCTTCCTGGTAAAACTCTTAAATAAATAAATAAATAAATAAATAAAGTGAGCACCCAGTCACTTGTACTGCCTCTTACTCTCCCTACAGACTTATACATTTATGTCTGAAGTGATATACATTATAACTAATTATATGCTTATGAATACATGTTCATCCAAACCAATATATTTAAAATATAAACCAATGTATTTCAGTCTAATAAATACATTGTCAAACAAACCAATGTAGCTGTATGACAATTTAAAACCAGAACCTCAAAATCTTCATTATACATGTACTGTTATACACAAATGTGCAGTATATAAATGGAGAGATCAGTTGTGTGCTCACACACAGCTTTCTAGCACCAGAGAAAATGCCACCCTGTTTTAACAAAATTCACCAGTTTTCACTTGAAACCCCAAACTGCCACCCATCTCATAATCCCCCCCCCCTACCCATGCCTCAAGTCTCAACGTTTTTTCTTAAAAATGTATCTGGTTTGTCCATCCCTTTATTTTAACATTTAAATATGAAGAGATGCATTGACTCACATCGAGCTTTACTTTCCCAGCTGGCTAGTGGAAGTAAAACACTGCGTGAGTCAGTGCACATTTTCATCTTCAAAAATGCAAATAAAAGCAAGACCAAGCAGAAAAGTTTTTTCGGGTTTATTTAGAAAAATATTGAGACTACTGGCACAGCAGGGGGGGGCAGGGAAGATGGAAGCTAAGACTGGATGGCAGTTTCAGGTTCCAAACAAAAATCAATGGATTTTCTGAAAACTGGAGCAGGAAAAAGCATGACACAAAAATGATTTCAACCAGTAATTAAAAAAAAAAATACAGAGAATTTGCTTTTTTACACATCTTTAGTGTATGAGGCACTGATGAACCACTCAAGCATCATTCTTTTGATTTCTGTGGGTATCAGGCACCCTGGTTAAAAAAAAAAAAGCTCTTTATACTCAACTCCCCACAAGTTATTTTATATTTTTTTCCTGCTTGACACCTCACAGTTTCATACTTGAGGCTGTTTAATTAGCACAGTACAGATTTGGTAGTTATATAATATTAAAACTAGGTTGAAATACTAGGAATTAATTTCAGTAATACATACAACAGAGGAGAGAAAGAAGTAAGTGCCTCAGCTGGGGCTTGAATTTAGGCCACCTAGAATATCATTCCAGTTGCGCTACCAGCTGCGCCACCAAGGCAACTGGAAACTGGGCTGTTACGAAGCATATTACTCTTTCTCCAATGCACAACCTGGTGCAGCACAGATAATTACATTTTCAACCACAACATTGATCTCTTCTCTGTTCGTCTGTGTTCCATAAGTATGTACACTGCACTTTTGTGATTAAATTAATTTCAGTAATGACTGCTCATGACCTTTTGGAATGAAAAGATTTTTTTCCTCATTCCATTCCATCTAGATTTTGTTCCTTGTGTCTGTATTGCATTTTCACACTGCCATTTGCCTTTTTTTCACTATTTCAGACTGTTTAACCTGTTCACTCTGTGATTTTGCTGGCAGGTATTCATAACGATAACACTCCATAGTGTAGAGATAGATAAATATTTTACTATATCTGAAATTTGAAATTTGCTGGATCATGTCACTATACTATAAACATCTTTCTCAGCTCTACTGAAAAATATGTCTGACTGGAGAGTCAAAGTACTATTTAGATCTGATAATTATTATCCTAACTGCTTTCTGCTCCACATCAATACACTTGTTTGTTTAAATTTGGTGACCAGGATAGGCACATTGGGACAGACGCTTTTTTCCACGGGCAACCCGGCAGATGGGATACAGCAGGGAATAATACAGCAGAAACCAATGTAGTGACAGCAATGGGTGCATGGGTATCAACAATAAAAGCAAGATGCAAGTAATAAAGTCCAGAAATAACAAACAAAAAACAAATGTAGAAAAGTGTGTTAAGTACATAGGTCATGAGGGTTGCAAGGATGAGAGCTAGAGGAGTGTGCAGCCAATATATGGCAAGATATCGGTAACAAAATCATGGTGGTGTGAAATTCAAATTACAGAGTACACCAAGTTTTACGATATACAATAAGGTAAGAGGCAAAATGAGCTAATAGTGCAGGGATGAATAGGGCATGAGTTGTTGTAATGAGGAACAAAGAGGAAGAGGATGATGGCTAGCTGCCGGGTGCATGCTTTTGAGATGTGTGCCCATAACAGTGGTTTAAGGGCATGCAGGGAGGATGAGAGATGGAAAATGAGATGGAGGCTATTTCATAGTGTTGGAAGGCAGATGGAGAAAGTAGGCTGTCTTGCTACAGGTTTACAACAATGGGTATGAAAGGATGACTTGGCTAGCATAAATATCTAAGTTGTTTTATTTGACTAAAAAATCATTATCTGGCAGTGTACTGGCTGGGTGGCTTTAAATACTATCTGGTAATCACCACGTAATATTTTACAATGTTATATACAGAAATATTTTTGAAACAATAGATAAACTAAAATCAGTGAAGTGGATGCACTAGAAAGTACCTAACCACAAAAGTCTTGCAACACTAATCTTGTGGGTGACAGTATTACTGGCATGCTATTTATATATTTAGCTCTGCGGGTTGTTTACACACTTATGGGAGTTCATGCATGGTTAACAAATTAAGATCCAGCAGTTTGAATGCCCTTCAAGTTGAACAGGATGAAACACAACTTTACAAATGTAACCAATCTTTTCTTTGTTCTGAAACAATTTCAGTGACAGCCAAGGTCAGAAGGAAGTTTATTAAAATGCCATCTTAGTATGGAAGTGTGTAATTCAGAGAGAAAGATATTTTAAGCTCTTAGCTTTAAAATGAAACTGAAATGCAACTTACTTTTTGATCTTCCTCATAAATCCACCATCATTTTTCTTAATGTCATTGACAAATTTTTGAATTTGCCTGTAAGAAATAAAATGAATAATAATGTAGTACCCAGGGTGAAAGAAAGATCAATCCATGCAGAAAATCTGGGGAAAATGCAAATCCTGATTTTTTCCCTTAAATTTTATTCCCACAGAAGCAAAGTATTTTATCACACAAGTCCCTAGATTGTTTTTTTTGGTTTTTTAGTCTTTGGTAACCAGGTAAGGCCCACTAGGCACAAGTGCCTGTTAGATTAGCAATGTCCAATAAAGTTATAAATATCCAATGTGCTCTTTGTACGTAAACATCAGTTACTGTATGGCTCCCTTGAACCCCACAAAAGTACTGCAAGTATCAATTTAATAAACTTTACAAGGACCAGAATAAGGAGTACAATATGTAATCAAAAACATGGACACTACCACAACTCTGTTATAATTACTGACTTGCCTTGATTATACCTATATAGCCGTGGTGTAATTTGCCATTATACCCAGCCAGATATAATGGTGAGGGCGAGACAGCTGAGAGTTGCCAATCTTATTGGTTTGGGTGAAGTGATATAAATTCACAATTTGCTACAAAGTGTGAAAATTAACGTGTCAATACACTTTGCAAATTCTACATTTCATGAAACAAACATTCATGAAGCTCACTACTTGTGCAGTGAAAACCTATGTGAAGCACAAACATTTCCTACTACATGACTGTTTTTAGTGACTAGTGGTAAATTACTACAGAGTAGTGTGAAGTGGCCAATTTGAGGGCACTATGCAAAGTGCATAGTGGGGAACTTCATGCAAACTTTGCCTGCTAAGTTTACACTTCACAAGGGCTTACAATCATGTCTGAGTTGCACGAGCATGCTCTGAAAACTGCAGACTGGTTCCATGTCATAATGGTGAAAATTTTATAGCGACTCACAAAAAGAGCAAGTACATATCGCTGAGTACCTATTCAGAACAAAACCCACCTCAGCAACCACAAATACGGCACATTAAAATTAATGTTTAATGTGGGGGCCAAACCCCCCCCACATTAAAATAATCATCTCTGATGGAGGCAGACACTGGGGACAGAAGACTACTCCAGAGGGTGGGAAAAACAAACAAAAAAGCTCAAACACCAGTAACAGTTCAAAAAAACTACTTGCAGGCAGTCCCAAACCTGGGATCATTGACACTGTAGGTAACATCTGTACCCACCACACCAGGTGGCCAGCTTGGCAGCAGCAGGCTGCACTCCTTCATTTAACCATGACACCATGAGCAATCACTGTCACTCATCATTCGCAATCGCGATGTCCCACATCCATCATTATTCCCTCTCCTTGCTATAACCTCATTGTCGCTGCTCTTATTGGTGTACAAATTTGAGTCACTCAGTTTGGTTAACCAATATGATGTGATACCCTGCAAACCTTCAAAACCGAGACCACCAATACGGTGAAAATGCTGCAGACAGCATTATTTGATCCCTGACTCCAGGGCAAGCAGTGAGCCAGGACCAGACTTCAAGGACCTTGAGGCAAAATAAGCTTTTTCAGCCCCATGACCAGCAATGAGGCTGGGAAACAGGAAGTACATGGTGCTCAGCATCAGGCCAGTACACGAAAATTAACTGGAGTGATGGCCAGAAAAGTCAGCAATTATAAAAAAAATGAATTATGGTTAGTGTTGAATGTAAGCATATAAAAAGATGGGAGATCTGGAAAATTCAGAAGGAGGAGTAGGAAATGCTTAGTCCTGAGGTATAACCTCTTTGACTACTGAATTACAAGAATAAGAGGAGTCATGGGGCTCTAGTAAGAGCTATAAAAAAGGTACAATCTTTCTTAACAGACCCTAAGGTTCTTACATATGACCAGAGACAGAACTGAGCCTGTCTAGTAGCGCTGAAGAACAATGTCGGGGCCATAACTCCATGTATGTAACTGTAAATATTTAGGAAACATGAGAACAGCCCATTACTGACAGTGTCATTTATTGCTGTCATGACAGAAGGGGCAAAGGACCAAACTCACAAAGGAGTAAATGGAAAGGAAAGGAAAGGAACTGTAAATAGCTACAGACTAAGTGTATATGAATGAAATAGGGTATGTGTCTGGTAAGCAGTTATCACCTACACCTAGACATGGAGAGTACCCATGGGGCTATGCCCAGCCCTAGTCTCTACCAGATGCCAAGCGACGGTTATCATATAGTTTCAGCTCCCAGCCTAAAAAACAATGACTGTAGCTATAGCTGACTGGGATTCTTGGACTGTATGGCATCTAGTCCAGGAAGGGAGGGGACTGAGGGAGAGCCAGAGTAAACAGAAAGGGGGGGGACTACACATACATTTTGAAAATTGTCATGCAGCATGTAGGTTTTGAAAATTGTCACAGAGTGTGCAGATTTTGGCGACATTCATGAAGGAATTTTGTGTGAACGTTTCATGAAAACCATTAAGCAGCATGTAGAATTTGAAAACTGCCATTCAGCACATAGATTTTGAAAACTACCATGCAACACACAGATTTTGAAAATCACTGTTCAGCATGTGGAGTTTAAAAACTGTGGTATAATACAAAGATTTTGAAAACCATCATTTAGATGTTCAAAATATTTGTGCATCAGGTAGATTCTTTGGAAATATGTAAAGGATGTTCTGTGCAAATGATTTCTTTTTAGTTAAAGATATCTAATTACCAATTAAAACACATGCATTGGATCACATATTCAGTAATATCCATTATGCTGTGCCATCCTAATGCTTCACTAAAATAGCACTTGTCTGCCAGGGAGCAATATTTACATAAAGCGTGCGCTCTGTCAATCCTGCCCTGTCTGTCTGAATATTGAGCTGTGATAGCTGGTAAGCAAGCAAACACATTTTTTATATAGCTCCCCATCTCTAGGGCTCAAAGTGCTGAACATATAGTTTCATTTAACAAACTAAAGACATTTAAAACTTTTATCAAATCAAATAACAAGCACAGCAGAATCTCTCTCATATGGAATTTGTGTGTGGATGGATAGATAGATAGATAGATAGATAGATAGATAGATAGATAGATAGATAGATAGATAATCAAATGAGCCCACAAATGCCAGGGAAAAAGATGGATGTCAAGAGCTATTTTGGAGGCTTCAACAGAGGAGATTTGATCAAGCTAATTTGGTGAGGCATCTGCAAGTGCAGGCAGCCATGGAAAATACCCTTTCACTTGAGGATTTCTAATGTATAAGGAGAATCAGCAGCAGATTTCCTCTACTTAACAGAGTGGCCTAATTGGAGTAAATGGGGGCAGGATGTCTTTTCTTGTAGTTGGCACCCAACAAGCATCATATCTAGTGCTTGTGTGAATCATCATCACAGCCCTCTGTGAGTAATAGGCTCCCAGGATCAAAGGTGGGTAGAACGTTCAAAATGGGATACGGTAGTTACTTCTGAGTGCCATATTCAGTGGCTGGCAGGTTAATAACCATATGTTGTGTAATGTACAAGGCATGAAGGGGCTATTTGCATGTCAGTAAATGGCCATTAGCAACTTGACACAATATGTCTGTGCACTAATAAGAGGAGGGATTGTGAAGAGCCTTGGCTTCCCCTCGTACTGGAGGACAGGAGCTCTATTTATGCCCTCCCTGACAGTCTCGCAGATCCCCCCCCATTTCTCACCCAATCCCTGT
This sequence comes from Neoceratodus forsteri, assembly GCA_016271365.2. Taxonomy (NCBI): domain Eukaryota; kingdom Metazoa; phylum Chordata; order Ceratodontiformes; family Ceratodontidae; genus Neoceratodus; species Neoceratodus forsteri. The sequence continues at coordinate 434,025,231 of CM028135.1, read as the reverse complement.
CACTGTTGTGGAACTGTACTAAAACCCTTCCCTGGCAGTCTAGTGGGTGCCCCCAACAATGCACTAAAGCCCTTCCTGGCAGTCTAGTGGCCCTCTTTCCTCACCTGATCCCTGTTGGTATTGTGAAACTATACTAAAGTTCCAAACAGTAAAAGTGGCCACTCATTCAGCTTCTCAAAAAAGCACAGAAGATCTTTTCAGAATCATGTTTTTGTTGTACTTTCCTCCCAATGTTTTGCTTGTATTTTTATGGGGTTCCTTAATGCAATTTTTCTTTCAATTCATACCTGTGCTGATCCTTCTTTAAATCATTACAATTCATTGGCTGTCTGTTCAGGAAGCTCTGCCTGCCTGTTCACAGTGGATCTGTACTTTATATTTCACTCTAGCTGAGTGCATCTCGAGTCTCATCTGTAAGCTCTGATTATTAATTTTTCAGTAATTTATTTCATGCTGCAAACACAGCTACTAAGGTCACCAAAATGGACTGCATAGGGTGCTCTTACTCAACTCTCTCCACTTGAACAGACAACTAATAAACAATGTTTGAGGTTTTAAAAGTGAGATACACTCAGGTAAAGTGAAATATGAAGCACAGACCCAATGTGAACAGGCTGGCAGAGGCATTTTTACAGTATAGTATTTTGGACTTTATACCCTTGGTGTGCACATAACTACTTCTGTTTTACTGAGTTTCCAGTCATTTTCTTACAGTAGCACTTGTCTCTCCATGTAGTGTGCATTTTTTGTGTTTACTTAAGGGATTCAGTACAGTTACACAATACTGATAGGAATCAGGGAAAGGAGGGAGGCGTGTCCGCTAGACTGCCAGGGTTGGGAGCTTCAATACTGACCAGTAAAATTGCTGCACATTACCAGTAGCAACCAGGGGTGGAGTGGCTGCTAGACTACCAGGATCAGCATCTGCAATATAGCTTTGTACAGCTGGGGATGTGGTGGGTGGACATGGGTGCTGCTGACACCTGTGATGCTGGGGGGGGGAGAGGTCATGCACTACTGTATGAATTAATAAAAGTATGGTTTTGTAAGTGTTAATTAGTGCTGCCTCAGCAGCCTGTTAGTGTTTACAAAACCCTTTGAATATACCATTGCATCTTCTATACAAGATGGCACCCTCATTTGCATGGACACAGTGGTGTATTTTGCACATCAGAACTATATACTGTAGTATTGGGTAACCCTTTAGATATGGCTCCTGCACTATCCAGATGTGCTATGTTCAGTTAGTGTGGCACCATACCTGTTTGCACCGTGCTGACTTTCATAATATTCATAGATACAAAGCTGCACAGAAGTATGGAGGTCATTGTGTATCTCATTCTACCCTTCCCTCACAAACACTAAATATCACTTAGCTTTTAAGTATTTGATAAGCTATCTTGCCTTAACATTTTTTTTCCATGTGGAGCTTAAACACTAACTAGAAAGCTTCACACATGATTTTACTTTTGAAAACCATCATGCAGCATGTAGATTTTCAAAACCTTCATAAAAGATTACTGTGCAAATGTTTTGTGAAAACCATTGTGTTGAATGTAGATTTTAAAATCCATCATGCAGCACATAGATTTTGTAAATTGTCATGCAGAAGGAATACTTTGAAAACTGTTGTGCACAACAGATGTTCAAACTATTTGTGCAGAACATAGATTTAAAAAAATGTAAGAGATTCCTGTGTGTATGTTAAGGTTTTTAACTAAAGATATCTGATTACTATCAAACTATACTGACTCGAAGCTGTAACTTCCATTAAAATTTTATATTTTACCTGCAGCTTGTATATGAGTGCAGCTTGTATTGCAAAATCAAATTTTTAAGTGCTAGCAAAAATATATTACGCATCCGGGACTTAATCAAGTTTATTGTTATTGGTATACTTGAAACTGAAATAAGCACAAGATAAAAAAATTGACATACATTATAAGTTTAAAAATGATTATAATGATTACATTTACAGAGATTAAAATCACGGAGCATCCTACTTATAGTCTTTTATCTGACATGACTTCCACTCTGACTAGAAGTTGTGACTTGTATTTGAGGAAAATTTTTATTTAAAGTCTACATGTGAGCAGCTTCATTTCACAAAATACAATATTTAGTGGACAAACTGAGCACGTGCAAATAATGAATCATTAAAAACTTTGAAACAAACATTTTTTATCAAACCACCAATAGGATTTATTCCTCTACAATGTCTAACAAGCCAGTAAATTTCATAAGTTAACTTCTTGTAGTTTTTCTCAGCTATTTTCTGCAAACTGAGTGTGTGAAAACAATTGATCATTAATAACTTTAAAATATGTTTTTCACCCACCCACCAAAATGAACTCCTGTATTCCTCTGTAACATCTAAGAAAACTGTAATTCTCATAACTTAACTTTTTTTTTAGTTTTTTATGTTTGCTTGCACGCATGTGCAAGAAACATAGTGCCATCATCCGAGTTTTCGGAGGTGTGTCACCCCCTCTTCTAATTCAGTCAGTGTGTTGGCAGGCATGGCCCCTGTAAGCCAATGCATGCTGGAGCTGTCTATGACTAGCTCCAAAATGCAGTGGCATGACAGTTGAAAGGAGCTAATAGCTTCAGTGAGCAGCGATAAGATATCGCCTGCTCATGCACACTCCTACACACACACATGCGTGCATGCGCTGTGTGCTGCCCTCCGCACACACTACTGCTCTATAGCCAACGGGGTGCCCAATCCCCGTCGGCTGTGCTGCGTCCTCTAAACCTTCTCAAATGCCATGCTGGGTGCCCACCCCAGCATGGCAGCATCAGATAGCTGATGGGGTGCCCAACCCCCATCAGCTCCACTATCCTTCCCCGAAAGTACTGAGTGCCACGCCAGAGCCCACCCCAGCGTGGCAACTGATGATATGGGCTGGCGGCGGTGCCCAATCCCGGCCAGCCACGCCCGCCCAGCCATTCTTGTGCCATACTGGGAGCCCACCCAGTGTGGCAAATGTCCCACGTTGTCTTTTAAAAAGAAATAACACCCGTAAAGCAAAAATGGTCCCACGCAGTCTCCAGCCTCCCTCCCACAACTCTGACCCACCCACTGCGCACCCTGCCTCCCTACCCCCTAAACTCTATACTTACCTCTGGAGCATGCTGATGATCTTCGGTGGACCGGGAACACGTCTGCACTCTTCAAAGCCGACCGCGAACTGAGGAAATGCCGGTAAGCAGTATAATGGGTTAGATAGGGTTTTTTCAACTTTATTGCATATCTCAGGCATTTTTGGGAATTTTTGCACCAAATTTTCAACATGGGGTTTTTGGGACCCCTCCTCGTGAGTTCTTGCACTGTCATGGCGTTACTCGGGCCCAAAGGATGATTTCGCAGCCACTGCGTGAAATCACCTTTCCGGAAAGATTAATGAAATGACACTGCCAGTGTTCATAAGGTGGGCTCTCAAAAAGACTATTTTGAAAATTTGGTGGAAAAATTTCTAAAAATGACTGTTTTACGAGTGTGCATTGTGCAGTTCCTACGCATGCTCGTAAGTTCACGAATTGTCAATATTTTCACTCTAGATTTTCAACATTGCATTTTACCACACCTTCTTATGAACAGTACAGCTGCCATTTTTCACATCTCACCCAAAATGTGTTTCCACTCATGTAGCGCTCAATGGCACAGTCGGTGTGCAAAATCAATGTACGGGACAAATTAAGAAAATCACAGTGACACTGTTCATGAGCAGAGGTCTTAAAATGGCAATGTTGAAAATTTGGTGAAAAAATTTCTAAAAATGACTGTTTTACGAGTGAGCATTGTGCAGTTTCCACGCACCCTCGTAATTTCATGACTTTGTAATATTTTCAGTCCAGATTTTCACCAGTGGCATTTTTCCACACTTTCTTATGAACAGTACAGCTGTCATTTTTCACAACATGGCCGAAGTGTGTTTTCACACTTTCAGCGCAAAGATGCGTGGTCGCTGTGGGAAATCATTGTTCCGGACAGATAAAGAAAATTACAGTGACACTGTTTATGATCGGAGGCACCAAAATGCCTGAGTTGACAATCTGCTGTAAAAAATCCCCAACCTAATTATATTACGGGTGTGCATTGCACAGTTTCTATGTACGCTCATCACTTCACCATTTTTTTAAATATTTTTACTGCAGATTTGCAACATTGCCATTTTTTACACCTCCCCATGAACAGTACAGCTGTCATTTTTTACATCCTGTTCAGAATGTTTTTGCACCTGTGGTGCTAAATGCCATAGTCACTGTGCATAAGCAGCTTTTGGCTAACAAACTGATATTCCACCTGTTCATGAGGTGGGGTCACAAAAAAACATGTTGAAAATTTGGAGTGAAAATACCAACGAATGCCTGAGGTATTAGGGTTTCCAACCATAATGCCCAACTCTGTAGAGAATGACAGGCATCAGGGGTGTGACTTGGGATTCTTGCCTGTAATGCTTATACCATTCCACACCCTGCAGCCAGTGAGAGGCATCGAGGTATGCCTTGGACTCTTTGGCCCCAAAGTTCACCCCATTCTCCTATATCACACCCATCTCACCATATTTTCTAATGGAATGGGGTGCGTATAAGAGCCAAGGACCCCAAGGAACACTGTGACACTTGTCAGTGTCTGCAGGGTGGGGTGTGGTGAAATGGTGTGGCCGTTATGCCTGACAACCCAAAGGCACACCCCAAGGCCTGTCACTCTCTGCAGGGTGGTGGTGGGGTTGGCTTCAGTTCAATACTTCACTGCCATTCCTATTACGCAGCTCTGTAACTTCTACACTACCACTGCCAATGCCAGCAAGCAAACATTCGGCATTGACAAATGCTTGTTTCTTTATCCATTGATAATCTTGTGGCTCACAAATGGTCAAAAACACCTAAATCCAGCACCATTTAACTTAAAAATGGATAAACAGATTTCTATAAAACTTTCCATGTTAATAGACTATAGGACTGAGATAATACATGACAAAATTCACCATCCTAGTGTCTAGAATAACTGATTTAAATGTATTTGAAAACAGGAGTTTAAACACAAAACTCCAGTGTAACTAATATAGGTACACTACCATGCCCCCAATCAATCACGTCAGTCAGTCTGTCTCTGTCTGTCTGCCTGTCTGTCTGTCTATCTATCTATCTATCTATCTATCTATCTATCTATCTATCTATCTGTCTATCTCTAGCCATCTATGTGTGCATATATAGTGTGTTAGCTGTATAAGCAGTGTAAAATTAACTTACAGACCCTCCACTGTTACACTTGTCATGGGACATGGGCATTGGTGCCAAGTGGGAAGGGCTTGCTGCGGCAGCATAAGCCACACTGAAGTCCTGCAGATGGCAGTTGGGTGGACAGCTGTTACAGGTAGTGTGTAACCATGAGCAAAGGATAGACCTGCCCTGACACACTTTGGGAATGCATGCCTCACCTGCATCTCTTTCTGTCTGATAGACCGCAAGTCAATCAGGTAGTGACCTGACTGACTAGAACAAAAGTGACACAGGCTATTCTCTTTGTGATTCTCCTGCAAGAGATTAATAATGGATTTTAAAGTGATTGTATTTTATTTACTTACCTGTTTGTTATTATTGTACAGTGCCATGAGCTTCACAGGTAGGGGACCTGATAAATATGATTGCCTTGCCTAAGCCACAGTATGACCAGCAGTCCCTTTACATTCCATTTGGAGGTAATTTGTGACTAATAAATGACACTTTTAATATCCCTGTATTCTTGGACTTATGGATGTTTGTTAAACCATCAAATAAGCCCTCTGAGAGTCTGAGCCCTGTGGGTACCTCCTCAGTGCAGTTTCCCATCTGTGTCAACACAAATGCTGATATTATTGCAGAGCATATGTAAAGCAAAGTTTCGCAGTTTCAGCTGTGGAGGATGTTGCCCTGCTCTCCCAGTGGCAGATATAAACATGGTTCCTGTACAGGGCACTCCCACCTTACAGTGTGTGAAGGTGATATATATATATATATATATATATAAACTGTATATATATTATGGTAGCACAGTAGTGCTACCATAGTTAGGGTTGAGGAGCCCTTTTAAGATTAAAGGGTCAAAATTTACACCTTAATAACTTTGCAACTGTTCAACAGATTTACCTGAAATTTGGAATACACAATCAAGAATGATACACCTTGGGATCTGCCAAGTTTTGTACTGGTCGTTTATACGGCTGTGGAGTTATTAAGTGTGATCTGCACACACATTTACGCTGTATGGTGAATTCTTTGCTTGTGCCTACAGGTTGCTTGGTTTGTGCAAGCTGTCCGAAAACTTCAGGGAATATGTGGCTGGGGTGCTCAATGTGCCTTTTGAAGATTTTGTGAAAAAATATTGAACGGTTCAAAAGTTATTAAAAAACAAGTTCCCATTATAAGTCAATGGGAAAAGTTAACAAAAAGTTTGACACTTTCTCAAATGCACTTTATACTGTCGCAAATGGCCCTAGTACTTTCATAAATCCACCATTTTGTTTTCAGTTGGTGATCAGAAAAATGCTTGACATTTAAAATTGGGACCATCTAGGGACACAATTCTTTTTGTGTTCACCTAGTTGGAGCCTGAGGATGCTAGCCATATCTTTATTTTGGGGTTAAACACCCCAGAAATATGTTTTTCAAAGTTATGGAAAAAGTACTTTCGCAAAGTACTGTCATGCTCATGACACTTTCTCAAATCTGTTCGAAAGCTTTCGCAAATCACAAAAGTACTTTGCAACACTATGACCAAAATGACAGGAGTTCTTTGCCACCTTGCTGCAAAAGAATGGTTAGGTCTTTTGGCCTGAAATTTGGAGGGAACGCAGCCAACATCTCTCAGATGTGCCTTTTTGTGGTTTGGTGAAAAAAATATTGCATGGCTGCAAAGTTACAGTACTCCGAAATTGGCATTTTTTCCCATAGACTAACATGGTGGCATATGCCGCACCTTTCGGGGCTTGTATCTCGAAAATAATGCAAGATACAGATTTTTTGTTGTGAATTGCATAGCCCTGTGGGCTATGTAGTAACAAAATCCTAGCCAGGAAAATCATTATTTTTGTTAAATTTACATTTTTTTCCTACATCGTGCAGTTGCTGAGATATTGGCAATTAAGTACTTCCAATGCTCGTTTTCAGCTTCAATGCCCATTACAATGCATACATTCTTTGTACGCACTATGTTTCTCTAGGCACCTGTTTGGTAAAAACAGGGTATGCGCTTCCGTTACTGTTGAAGTTACTGTTTCAACTTGCATTTCTGTCCCATTCGCATTTACGTTCCTGTGTACGCCACCGTGTGCGTTACCCTTTCCGTTGTCATTTGTGCTTGCATTTTCATTACTGTTACCATTTGCATTTACACTACTGTTTCTCTTTGCGTTTTTGTTTGCGTCACCGTGCGCATTGCCATTTCTGTTTACGACAGCCCTTTCATTTGCGTTTCTGTTTCTCTTTTGTTTTGTGTCTTCCTTGCTGTTACTGTTACCATTTGCATTTGCAATTCCATTACTGTGCCCGTGCACATTACGGTTTGCGTTTCCATATGCTCTTGCATTTCCTTTTGTGTTTCTGCTTGCTTTGGTGTTATTGTTGCTGTTACCATTACCATTTGCATTTACAATTGCAGTACTGTGCCCGTGCATGTTTCGGTTTGCATTTCCATACGCACTTCTGTTTCCATTTCTGTTTCCTTTGGTGTTACTCTGCCTGTTATCTTTGCCATTTGCATTTACAATTCTGGTACCGTGCCTGTGCACTTTAAAGTTTGCATTTACATGTGTGCTTGCGACGTGTTTCTGTTTCTGTTCCCCTTCGTGTTCTTTTTGCTGTGACACTTAAACATTTCCATTTTAAATACTGCTTCCATCACTGTTCTTGTTACCAGTTGTATTTTCATAGTTGCTTCAATATCCGTTTGTGTCACTGTTCGCTTCGGCGTCACTTTGTGCTTGCATTTCTATTAATGTTTCCTTTACCATTTACATTTGCATTACCATGTGCACCACTGTTGGCACTTCTGTTTGCATTGCTGTTCCTGTTACAATGTCACACTACATCACGGGGCCCCGCACTCCCACCACCACATTGCATTCACTATTTCTTGGCATCATTCTCAAAAATAAGAGAAATTAGAGGCAAAAAAACTCCATTTAATACATCAGTTAGGGTTGTTCCACAGTGATAAAAGTGAGGAAATTTGGTGTTAGGGCTGAAACTCCACTTGAAGCCCCACAGCCCACCCCCCAACTGGCATCGTGTGCACCATGGGGCCGTTGGTTCTAACTTTCACCCCATTTTTCTACACTTCAGATTCTTTACACATGTGATGGGGTGTGAGTTAGGGTCAATGACCCCATGGTGCACCACAATGCCGGTTGGGGGGGTGGACTGTGGGTGGTCCAAGGGGGGGGGTTCAACCCTAACACCAAATTTCCTCACTTTTGTTGCTGTGGAACATCCCTAACTGATGTATTAAATAGAGTTTTTGCCTTATATATATATATATATAGATATAGATATATATATATATATATATATATAGATATACACATATATATTAGAGGCAAAAACTCAGTTTAATGCATCAGTTAGGGTTGTTACCATGACATGTGAGAATTCAGTGTTAGCTGAAGCCCCTGGACCCCAGCTTATCCTCAACTGGCATCAGGGTGTGCATTGGGGTCATCGGACCTAACTCTCACCCCATTACATGTGTAAAGAAGCAGAGGTATAGGAGAATGGGGTGAGAGTTAGGACCGATGACCACAACGTGCACCCTGATGCCAGTTGGGGTGGCTGGGTGGTCCAAGGGGGCTTAACCCTAACACTGAATTTACTCACTTTGTCACTGTAGAACAACCATAACTGATGTATTAAATGGAGTTTGTTGCCTCTATATATATATATATATATATATATATATATATATATATATATACTGTATATGGCTGAAATTAAGTTTCATATCCTAGTTAGTAGACTCCACAGATGCAGTAAGCTACTGATTAATTGACAGAGGGATGGGAGCCATAAATACAAGATTGTAAAGTACTTTAGGGTACAGTGTGTAGGAAAGGCACTATATAAATAAATTACCCCTTCTTTTGCTTTTCCGATGTGTGAGGAATAAAATCAGATCAGGATCAAAACAGACACCAAAAATGCAAACTGTATTTTAAAAATTGTTATAAGAGCCATGGGTCATCATAGAAGTAGTTGAATTCCAATTAAGAGAATGTCTCTTGCAAAAGAGAAGTGCTTAAAATGTTATATAATTGACAATTAACCAGAGTTTTAAAATGCAGTCAATGGTGCAAATACTAAAATATGATTGAACGAAGCCATATCTGACCAGTGATAATATCTCTGTAGCAAACATTATACAGGGCTACATACTGCTTGTACAAGAGTTTTATATAATTTCTGTATTGATTACGCAGAAGTAACTTCAGTTATCATTAACTAGGTTTTCTTAAGAGTCTTATAAATTACTGTCTATTTTGTGAAATATTTATGGAATGAAATTCTACCTCACACATGATTTTAATAGCAACTGCTTAAAATAAAGTTGGCTTCTAAAATAACATTAGGTTCAGTTGTTGCAATCAACAAAGAGTTTAAACTCTAAGTCAGAGCAAGATATAGACAATTATAAAATGGGCACAAAAAATTCTAAAACCTGATTGGCTAAGAGCCTCTCAGAGCCGTGTCCTTATAGTGCCATATTGCTGCAACCTGCACGTCTTCAAAGAGACCCGCCGCTGCACAAGTGGCATATCGTTGTGCCCGCACTATCACTTTCTGACAAAGCAAGCAGCTCAGCGGGTTGTCAAGGAAGGATCGCACATTCACACAGTGTCTCCTCACAGCAGCGGCACCTACAGCGCCTCGGTACTCAAATAAACCACCTATATGCCACTGTCTGTGACCGAAACCCCCCTTTCTACACATTCCTAAGCATAAATGTTTGGGGTATAATTTTTTAATTTAATTTTATTTCATTCTTCCCATTTTACTCACTAGCTGGACATTTCCTCTACGCGCTGCCGCTACTTTGCAAAACCACAGTAAGCGCTTCTCACATCTCCACACTCCATTTCTCCATCACTCCATGTCCTCTCCTTTCAATATCAATATCAGTCTAAAACTGTACCCATTACTGGCAAAATCATGTATTTCTCTGTTACTGTTGCACTTTGACATCGGGAAAGCAGGAAACTGTAGTCTACGGCGGCCGGTAAGAGACACGCTCGCTCCCATTCAAATCATCCCAACTGAAACTGATACAACCAGACAGAAAAATATAACAAAAACAACTAAAACGTATACTACATAGATAGTTTTATATATGGGGAGAACCTTCACAGTAGATGTGTTCCCCATTATGAAACACGCTCTCTTATACCCTTGGTGCCAATAACTGTAATTCGAACTGACTGGGCAAACAAAAACAAATTAAACAAAAAAAATAAAACAAAACACATGGTTTCAAGTCTTTCTCTGGGTCACTGTGTGAAGATTGGAGACACTCACACACCACTGCCCTGTAGTAACTTTCAATGAAAGAGCTCATTCCAAGACAATGATAAGGACTATTTTTTTACTTTTTACTCCAATTATCACATTTTTTACTACTTTTATGCACATTTCTGTCTGCATTTTTTTTAATTAACTTCTTTGGGGAGGGGCCCATTTTATAAAAGCGGAATAAGACACTCTGGGGTGTGGTTTATGGCCTGATAAAGCACTTCCCAGGTGCTAAAGGTACTCGGCGTAAGCGCCTCGTGCCTCATTATGCACCAGGGGCATGCTCTTATCAGGCCATAAACCACACCTCGTCATGTCTTATTCCTTACTCATTTCATAAACATTTTCTTCTCAAATCTTTAGAAACTGGGCAGTAGGCTATGACATGTAATTGGAACTCAGTTTGTCATAAGGTACAAGTATACAGTCTATTATCTTTTTCTATATCCATATTTCATCATGGTTCTGAACTAATTACCAAGATCGTCAGTGTCCTAACACCCATGAGACATTTTGTAATCACAATAATATACCCTGGTGTGTGGTATATCATGAGATGTTATCATTTCTCAGGTGGTTGAAAGCTCACAGCCTTATCTCATGTCTCACAGCATACCCAAGACATGATGATTTCCCATTATATGGCACATCATGTTTTAAATTCTTACTTTTTTAGACATGGGGAAGAGTGTGAATAACGAAGGGTTATATTAAGAATTAAGAGTGATATATAGTTGGGTAGCATCACATGAAAACTACAGTAATATGAATGATTTATATTGGGAAGATGATAGAAGAAAATAGGACCAGGAACAGAGCCCTGGCACACGCTAAGCAGGAGTAGCTGTGGGTCTGAGATGAACCCCTGGCAGACACAATAAATGAGTCTACCAACATTTGTCATGAGGCAGTGGGGGTGGGCAAGAGCCATTTTTTGTTCAGATCCTATAGATTTACTCAGATGACAGAAAAAATCTCGAATTTTTAGTGAATGCTGAGCTTTTTATTTCAAGGCATCAGGATCACAGCAGAATTGTACCTGTGCCTTTTGGGCTCATTAGTGCTTTGATGTATTAAGTACTATCAGAAGTGATGCACTCAAGAAATCTCCACCACTTTCTTCTACGTCATTGGTCGCCAAACAACAGCATTTGGAAGAAAATAACCCTCGCAAGGGAGGCAGTGTCTTCACTTGAATGATGGAATTTCAGAGTGAACCATATGTGAGACAGGCCACAGTTGCCTCAATCTGATAAATACTGGATATTAGTCTGAAGTGCTGATGGCACATGGAGAGCTCTACATGGCCAAGGAATATTGGACTTCCAAGGAGACCACTCACAGCATCAACATCTTAAAGATGAGTGCAATCTAGAGAAGTCTGCTTCATTTTAGAGACATGGTCAGACATGATGTTTTGATGGTGGCCATGAACACTCAGACCACACTGGCTTACATCACCCATGAAAGGAGACTCATATCAGGAGGATGCATCTTGAGTCAATGCTTCTGTTCAGTTGTGCAGAAAAATATTTACTATATATGAGGGTGGTTTATCTTTGAGGAATCAGAAATGTCATAGGGGTGTGGCTCAGCAGACAAGACATTCAGGTGGGGAAATTATCACTGCACTAGCTAGTTTTCCAGCAGATCATAGCATACTGTGGCAGACCCTAGTTAGATCTGTGTGCCTCTCAGGACAACAAAAAGACTTTCAGATTTTGCACTAACACCAAGCATCTCAGTACATATCACTGCAATATTTTTTTTCCTTCACTGGGGAACCCGGGTAATGAAAGGACACCTTTATACAATCCCCTTTCTTTCTGCTGATTGCAAAGATTCTCCAACAGATCAATAAGGACAGGGCATTTGTGATACAGACCATAATGCTTTGGCCAATGAGACCATGGTACCTTAGCTCCTGCAGTAATTTCAGCCTCCACCACTTCATATTCAACACCAATCAGAGCTGCTGTCAGAAGGGACAGTGAGACATGAGTCCCATCAGGCTGTTTCTGATGGCATGGTTATTGAAAGAGAATTGTTGAGCACTTTTGGAAATCTACCCTCTGTCATAGATCTGATGCTTTAATTCAGAAAGGAGTCTACTTCTGAAATATATTATAGAATCTGGAGATTTTGTTATTATTCTGGCAACAGGCCCATGGGACACAACATCAGATGTGTATCTTGGTTTGCACAGGACATTGCTGGCCCTATGCAAACCAACAATCCTGTGGGGCATTGCCCTGGGACCTGTAGCTTGAAGCAGCAGACCTGTTGGGCATGGTCCCAGACCTATAGCTTACACTCATGTTTCATGACCCATGGGGCACAGTCCTTGACTGGTACCCTGAAGAAGCAGACTGTCAGGGCATAGTCCCATATCTGTAACTTGGCCTTGGGTCACAAGAACAGGGGCTAGGGGAAGAGGTGGGCAATAAGTTTGACAAACCTAAAATCACATGTCTCTCCTTTTGTGGCTTTGTAACCCTAATGTACACATTAATGATGCTTTTTGCGATGAATGTTCTTACTTTTTGAGAAAGTATAGTGCAAGATATGTAGAGGGATAATGTATGGGCATCAGTGGTTAACCACACTATGCTAGTGCCGAGTAGTTACCTTGGCAACTTTAGTTAACCTCGAGAGCGCAGCTTGAGAGGTCAAACTAAAGTTGCCAAGGTAACCACGAGGCACTGGCATAGTGTGGGTGACCACCAATGCCCATACATTGTCTTTTATAGTGTATGGGCATCAGTATTTTGTCACATTTTCAAGCATAAGCAGGACTCTGATTAAAAAAAAAACAGCCTCTTTCCTTAGCAGGATCACAACGATATAGTCAGTTTCGTTTGCCGAATGAAACAATTTTATTTAGAATGAAAAAATTAACAGTTTACTCGTGAACTGTATATTAACAAAAGAAAAACACACATGCTCATGCAAACTAAATGCTATGGGGGGATCAGTTCTGTTATTTTTGCAATGGGTGAACATTATGTTACAGCGTTTGGGCTTTGTGACTGTTTGTATGTTTTATTTTGACTGCTTTTGACATTGTGCGGGCTGCCGTGCTGCCTTGGAGATGACAATGCCTGTGGGTTCCAATTTGTTATGCCATCGATGTGACGTTACATCGATGGGTTAACAACACAGCAACGTCACATCGATGGTATAACAACACTAGCAAAAGATAATTTTCTGCTATTAACAGCATTCTACCATACATTATATATAAATTGCTTCACACAGGGCCCTGTGTGAAGTAAAAGTTGTACCTAGGCTTCCTTCATGATGGGCCTTGGAGGTCCTGCATAAAGCAGGAGATGAGAGCTGAGTCAAAATTCTCTTAATGTTTTGTTTGTATATGACATTAATTGTAGTACAAAATGTATGCTTTTTTGTTGTTTGCATAGGACTTAATAAATGTTTCATAATTGATTTTACAATTCGACAAGTAACTCACAAACAGAACATTATTTTGGTTATGTTCTTGATTTTTTTCCTTTCTGTGTTTTTTAGTCATATGTTACCAAGGGGACATGTTATTTGTTATGCGTGCACTGAATTCATTAGGTCAGTCTTGATGTTTTTTTAAGACAATCACAAATGTTTTTGTGTTCTAATTAAAATACTACATTACGAACTTTCTCCAATGTCACCTGAGATATCTTGTAAGACTGTTTTCTCACAAACCATACAACTGTCAATATTTAGCTTGAAATATTTTTTATATTTGCATTTTTTAAAGTTTTGGTTCATGTCAAACTTAAACTTGGAGCAGAAAAATTGTGTTTGTTACTATTTGTATATAACCCCCCCCCATCTCCCCCCTCTCATCAATTAGCTTTGCAGGTGGGCCTCATTCTATTAGACTGCCCTATTTTCCCTCTCTACTATGTGTCTGATACCCTTTCTTCCCACTGCCCTTCTTTATGTCCCTCCTTCCTCTCCTCACTTGTACTCTATAAGCTACAACCTGTTTACACTGTAATTTAGAAGCCTATATTTCCACTTGCTTTACATGTCTGATTCATCCAAGTACTGACTTTGTATATTGTAACTGCCTGTATCGATGTCTACTTTTGTATGAAGTGTTGTCTACTGTAAGCAAAAGTGTCCTCTGTGTGCAGGACCGTCTTGAAAATGAGCTTGCTCAATAATGTAACTGCCTGGTTAAATAAAGTTTGATTGATTGATTGATGCAGAAGATTTCCAATATATATATATATATATATATATATATATATATATATATATATATATATATATATATATATATATATATATATATAGTGAAATCACAAAAAGCCCTGTTCTGAGACAAGCTCTAATGAATCTGTAACTTTCACAATTTAAATCTTTGTGGTGTTTTGCTATTCCTGGGAAAAGCAATTTTCTTAAAATGGAGAATATACTTGAATTCACAAGTTAATTAATTTTAAGCAAAAAAAAATATGTTTGTCAAATTTGCCAAAACAATTAGCCATGAGGACTAAAATTTTGCAGTCCTAGGAGCTAAATCTGTCAAGATATGAATAGTCAACAACAACAAAAACAAACAAAAAACAAAAACCGCCACCCTAACCTACAGACACTACCATGCCTATATAACATTTATATAATATTACACATTGTTTTACTTCATAACTGGAGAGATTGTGTTACAGGATTACATAAGCGTGCTTAAGCCCTATGCATGATCCCAACTCACCCATAGAAACCAGGTGCGTAGGGACCATGCGTGGGGATGCTGCGGAGAAGGTCCCATGTGGCATGCACCGACATGGTGCACAACAGTTTCACACCAGATCCCCCAGCTGTGCAGAGAGCAACTGGCCAAGGGGGCTGGTCAGGAGCATAGCAGTATTATGCACAAGTCAAAAAGGCATGTAGTACATCCTGCAAGGGTGCGGAGAAGGGCAAAGGTTATGGCAGTAGGGAATCTGCCAACACCCACTGTGTGCTCCAACGGATGTACCCTGCTGGTCATGGCAGGACTGGGTGAAGAGCCTCCATGTCACCCAAGCCCAGTAGGCAGCAGGAGAGGGCTGGGGCATCTGATCTTGTGGGTACTGGGGACAGGGGGGTGGGCAGTCAGTGCCAGTGGGGGGGTGACACTGCTATCACTGGAGGTGCGGGGGCACAGGGTTCAGAGGCTGGGGGTGTGTGCCATCAGTTCTGTCCCTGGAAGGGCATTCACATGGTGCTCATGGGGGGTTACTCCATTGGGATGGGGCTCAGGCAACTCGGGGTGTGTGGCCATATTGACTGTGGGTTTGGGTGGGGTCCTCCTGCTGGGGGTTCTGCAGTGTGCCAGAAGGACACTGCGTAGCAAAGGCTGGGACAGGGGGTACACCAGATGATAGGGCCATGCTGCACAAGTCCAGGTGCCTACAGTAGGCACTCATGCACCTAGACCCATGCCTGTCCACATAAGGGATCCACTGTAGGTCCCAGGATGGGCATCCCATTGGATGCCCGTCTGGGTCTGCAACTCTGCCCCCCATCTGCCCTGCATGATCTTGCATGCTGGAGGGTGGGATTGCAGACAGGTAGCCACCGGTTGTGAATACTGGCATGTGCACACCCGTCCACGGGTGTGGAGCTACACGGGCAGGGGTACATGCCATTTGTGCATACCTCTGCCCCATTCATGCAGAGCAGCCATAGTTTGTTTCTTGGTAGTCATTACCCCTCCCATGTTTTCACTATGATTACTGCTGTGTTATGTCTCAAGACTAACAGACTGGAGTTGTGGGTTCCAGATGATAAAGGAAAGGTAATTTCATACCTGGTAAGTCTCATACTTCAAAGATGCAGCCACCACTCTGGCATTTCCAATCCCTCTTGCTTTTGTCTTGTATGCTTTAGTTCTGATGAGTTGAGTTGGTGGACTAAGGCAGCTACAGAGGCATGAACAGCAATCTCATGATGTTTCTGGTAACACCTGATAAAAGGTGGAGCTACCCATGAATGACAGAGTGGAGCAGAGGATGTATCTTACCAGGTATAAAATTTGCTTTTTTACCATGTTATTTTTAGGATTTGATATCTCAGTTCAGTATGGGAGCCTATGTGCTTTTCATGCTTTACTGTTTTACAGTTCATCTCCCTTTCAATACTGTAAGATTTGGAAGTTTCATACATGTGTCATTTTATACATTTTTCAATGTACTGGAAGTTAAACTAATCTTTTTGTGAATTCACATAACTATTTATTTATTTCATAAGTGTTACCAGGAAAGACTTACTGAGATGGTAGTAGCTCATTTTCAGATGCATCTTGGGTGATGGGTGATGGGGCGTGAGCAATATAAGGTATGCAAACCATGTCTCATTCTGTCTTCAAAACTAAATTGCTGGACTGGATTTGTAACACAGACACATGCAAACGCCTATAAACTGCTAAGTGTATACATTGTAATGGCACTTTACTGTCTGCTTAGTTCTTCATGTTTAACTGCATCCTATTACTCTTCATATGTCTGGCCAATGATGAAAATGGGCAGATTTTGCTCACAGTCTCACCAGACATTAATAAATAACAAGCATTTGTTAATGCAGAATGTTGATTGATTTGGTCCGTTGAGGTCGCTCACTGGCCTTCTGTCACTCGCTCGTTCTGTTTCTCCCAGAGCTGCAGGCTGCCCTTTTGTACTGGGCTCCTGCCTGTGTTGGCACCTTTTTCTGCCCACAAAGAAATCTGCAGCTGTCCCAACAGAGCTCCATTGAGGTGGCTCACTTTTCCCATCTCTCACTCACTCATTCTGTTTCTCATGGCGTTGCAGACTGCCCTTTTGTACTGGGCTCCTGCCTCTGTTGGCAGCTTTTTCTGCCAACCAAGAAATCTGCAGCAGTCCCAACACAGCTCCATTGAGCTCGTTCACTCCCCCTCTCTCACTCACTCATTCCATTTCTGCTGGCACTGCAGGCTGGCCTTTTGTATTGGGCTCCTGCTTGCGTTGCTGCCTTTTTCTGCCCACAAAGAAATCTGCAGCAGTCATGATAGAGCTGCATTGACCTCGCACACTTACCCTCTGTCACTCACTCATTGTGTTTGTCCTGGTACTGCAGGCTGCCTTTTGGACTGGGCTCCTGCCTGCATTGGCACCTTTTTCTGACCACAAAGAAATCTGCAGCAGGCATGATAGAGCTCTGTTGAGGTCACTCACTCCCCCTCTCTCACTCGCTCATTCTGTTTCTCCTGCCGCCACAGCCTGCCCATTTGTACTGGGCCCTTGCATGCATTGGTGCCTTTTTCTGCCCACAAACAACTCTGCAGTAGTCCCAACAGAGCTCTGTTGAGCTCACTCAGTCCCCTTCCCTCACTCGCTCATTCTGTGTCTCCCGGCGCTGCAGGCTACTCTTTTGTACTGGGCTCCTGCCTGCGTTTGTGGCTTTTTCTGCCCAAAAAGAAATCTGCAGCAGTCCTGACACAGCTCTGTTGAGCTCGCTCACTCCCCATCTCTCACTTGTGCATTCCGTTTCTGCCGCCCCTGCAGGCTTGCCTTTTGTACTGGGCTCCTGCCTGCGTTGCCACCTTTTTCTGCCCACAAAGAAATCCTCAGCAGTCTTGATAGAGCTCTGTTGTGCTCACTCACTCCCCCTCTCTCACTCACTTATTGTGTTTCTCCCAGCGTTGCAGGCTGCCCTTTTGTACTGGGCTCCTACCTGTATTGGCACCTTTTTCTGCCCACAAAGAAATCCGCAGCTGTCCCAACAGGTTTCCATTGAGGTCGCTCACTCCCCCTGTCTCACTCACTCATTCTATTTCTCCTGGCACTGCAGGCTGCCCTTTTGTACTGGGTTTCTGCCTCTGTTGGCACCTTTTTCTGCCCACAAAGAAATCTACAGCAGTCCCTACACAGCTCCGTTGAGCTCGCTCACTGCCCCTCTCTCACTTGCTCATTCCGTTTCTGGCCATGCTGCAGGCTACCCTTTTATACTGGGCTCCTGCCTGTGTTGCCACCAATTTCTGCCCACAAAGAGATCTGCAGCAGTCATGATAGAGCTTTGTTGAGCTTGCTCACTCCCCCTGTCTCACTCGCTTATTCTTTTTCTCCCACCGCTGAAGGCTGCCCTTTTATATTGGAGCCCCTGCGTGCATTGCTACCTCTTTCTGCCCACAAAGAATTCCGCAGCAGTCCCAACAGAGCTCCATTGAGCTCACTCATTCCCCCTCCCTCACTCGCTCGTTCCGTTTCTCCCGGCGCTGCAGCTGCTGTTTTGTACTGGGCTCCTGCCTGTGTTGGTGCCTTTTTCTGCCCACAAAGAAATCTGCAGCAGTCCTGACAGAGCTCAGTTGAGTTCAGTCACTCCCCCTCTCTCACTCGCTCGATCCTAATCTGTCCCAAACACTGATTTCCGACAGTGACTGTGGTATTCTGCGCCGGAAGCGTGAAAACACATTTCAGCCAGGATGTTAAAAATGACAACTGTACTGTTTTTTTATTTTTATTTATTAAACTCTAGGATTATAAATACCTTGGAGCAGGAACTGCTCATTTACAAAGGTTCCATGTCAAAGGATGTAAGGTAACATAACATACAAAGGAAAACGACAATTGCATTTTTAATACACAAAGTGGACTTAAACATGATATATACAGTAATTAATGGAGAGAGTCAGCAAAAGCCAGCTAGCGTCAGTTATCAAGATGAACTGTATATGGAATAGGAGGGAGTCAGAATGAGGCCAGCAGACTAAGGGCCATTGTAGGACGGTAGAGATGGATATCAAGAGATTGATGTGGGTGGGTTGGAGGTCTCGTTTCAGCCAAGAGGGGAAGGGTGGGTAAAGGGTGGGGTAGTTGAGGCTGGTGAAGAAAAGGGTGAGGCAGTACAGCTGGTTTCAGTTAACCAATGACTAAAGTATGAGGTGAGTACCATTGTTTAGGAGAGGCAGTCACACTGCGTGGAAGAGGCGAGGGATAGTCATAGCTCCCTTTTGAAGGGACCAAGAGTCCCAGCTGCAACTGCTTCTTTGTTAAGGGTATTGTACCACTGAGGAGCCCTGTGCGAGGATGACCTCTGACCCATGGTGGTCTGGCACCTGGGGACCTGGAAGGTCTGTTGGTGAGTTCTCCATGTAGGCTGGGTGCTGCTGTAGGCGGTAAGGAGTTTTGCCACTCCTGGTGGCATGTGCCTGAGGAGAATTGTTTTGGTGAGAAGACAGGTCTGGTGTTGTAGTTTACTAAGGAGTGGTAACCATCTGGTCTGGGCATATAGGTCACAGGCATGCGTTAGGCAGGTGGCACCCATTAGGAGCCTACAGGCTTTACTGAGAGTGACAGATATCCTCCAGAGAGCAGTAGGGGAGGCAGAGCCATAGATGACTAGACCATAGTCAATAATGGAGGTGACAGAGCTATTGATGGCCAGTCTAAGGGCTTCAGCGGTCAGGCAATGCTTATACTTGTGGAGCAGGCCAATCCGTATATTGGCGGCCTTTGCTACATTACCAATGTGGTGCGAGTATGAAAGTGAACTGTCCAGGGTGATGCCAAGGTATTTAAACTCAGGAACATGTTCAAGAGAGGCCCCTGCATGGTTCTTGATGTTGAGGGGCAGAGGGTTGTACTTGCTCCTTTGATTGTAGAATGTCATGACCTTGGTTTTACTATAGTTCAGTATAAGTTTGTGAGAGTTAAACCAATCTTCAACGTGCCTGAAGTCGCGTTGTAGTTGACTCTCAAGCTGTCTTATATCTTGATCTCTGGTAAACAGTACTGCATCATCCGCGTAAAGTAATATTCTCTGTTGGCAAATGCTAGAGAGACCATTAAGGAAGAGAGAGAAAAGAGTAATGGCCCCAGTATAGACCCCTGAGGGACACCTGAGAGAACTGGTTTTTCATCAGAGGTTACTCCAGCAATCCTGACACGTTGGACCCTATCCCCAACATAACTAGCAAACCAGAGCAGAGAATCAGTGGAGAGCCCGAGGGCAGACGGTTGATTGGGAGGAGTGGGTGGTTAATGGTATCAAAGGCCTTCGTTAGATCAGTGAATACCACCCCTCCACAAAAGCCTAGGTCGAGGGTGTCATGGAGAAAATCGGTAAATTCCAACAGTGTCGTGGTGGTACTATGCCCTTTTCAGAAGCCATGCTGTTCAGGGCATAGGATTTTCACTTGTCCAGGAATTCTACAAGTTGGTCAGAGACTATTCGTTCCAAGGCTTTTGATAAGGGGGTGTGGAGATGGGCCTGTAGTTGGCGGGCAGTGACTTGTCTCCACTTTTGTGCACAGGTGTGATAGTAGCCTGTCTCCAGAGTGATGGGAATTGACCCAGACTTAAGGATAGGTTAAAGATCTTTGTCAGAGGTTCAAGGATCTCATCCAGGACTAGTGCAAACAACTTCAGATCAAGGGAGTGACCACTGTAGCTGGTGTTGCTGATGACCTTGCGTATACAGGTTCTGGCAAAGTGCATTGGGATCTCTTTTGAAGAAGAACTGTGGAGCAGAGTATGCTTGGGAGACAGCTGAAAAGGTGGAGTCAGAGGTGGGAGCATTGAAAAAATTGGGTGGAAGGACATTGCTCAGGTTGGAGAACGCGTTGTTGAACGTGTTGGAGATGGTATTTAGGTCAAGCGTAAGTGTACCATCAATGCTGAGCATAGTGGGCGGCCTGTTATCTTCCTTTCCTGTGAGGTCCTTTAGGTTATTCCAAAAATTTTTCCCATCACCCCAGGAGTTGGAAAGTGCCTCTCTGAAGTATTTGCTTTTGGCATTCTGTATAGCTCGAGTACAGCAATTTCTTGCTGCTTTGTATTGTTGGATGTCCCCTTTCACTGCTGTGGCTTGAGCACATTGCCAGAAGTGGTCCCTTTGTTTGAGCCGCACTATGAGCTCAGAGTTTATCCAGGGGTTAGACCTGCCCTTGACTGTCTTCTTTAAAAGTGGTGCATAGGTATCACAGACCGCAGTGAAGTGGCTGATGAACAGTTCCAAGCCTTTGTTTATGTTCTTGAGAGTGTCAATTTTAGACCAATCCAGCCTGCTTAGATGAGATTTTAGCAGGTGCAGTTGCCCCTGCTTGAGAACCCTGGTGTATATTATTTGGGGGGGGGGGGTTTGGTGAAGTTGTTAGTCCAAGAGCAAATTATGGGTGAGTGGTCACTTATGGAGTCTGGTAGAACAGTCACATTAGTGATTCTTTCAGGGTGGTTTGACAGTTTCCAGTTGATTAGGGTGCTGGTCCCTGTCCTGTAGTTGCTTCTTGTGGGTGAGGGAACAACCTGTGTGAAGTACTAAGCGGTGATGGTATCCTTATAGATGCAGGCCTCAGGTGAGAGCCAGTTGATGTTAAAATCACCCATAATTATGGTCTCCATGCTAGGGCGTAGTCCCTTGAGGCCTTCCATTAGGTTATTGAAGCCAATGACCAGGTCCTTTGGGGGGAATATATATGGTGACTATAGTGAGGCTTTTGTTATGGGCCCCTAGGAGAACTCTGATAGCAAGGACTTGAGTTGGGGATCCCAGGCTAGGAAAGGGGATAGCGTGTCCCATGATAGTATCTCTCAGGTAGATGGCGCAGCCACCACCACGCTTCAAAATTCTGTCCTACCTGAAGATTGAGTATCCAGGAATTGCAACCGCAGAGTCAGGGATCTTGGGGGTAAGCCATATTTCGATGACAGAGAGGATGTCAGGATTGCGTTGTTGGATCCAGGTATGGAAGCTATCGAGTTTGTTAAGGAGGCTACAGATATTGATAGATGCCAGAGTGAGAGACCCCATTGTTCTATTCTGGGGGTGGGCAGATGGACCAAGAGGTCCAGGGTTAGGGTGAACATTTCCTGAGAGGAGAAGTAGCATTAAAAGAAGTCTTATGAGAGAGGTTTTGAGAATTTTGATGGCTTGCTTGTTTGTTAGACGTCTGTGTGCCTTGGTATAATGGTGCAGTGGTTGTCCTGCCTTTTTGCATAGAGCTGCTACTGCAAGTAGGTTCTCCGGTGGGCTAGTCATTTGAGGCTTCAAAAGATAAGCACTAAGCCAAACTGGGGAGCAGAGGGCCTTGAGATAATTATGTTGATAAGGAGGTGTGAAAAAAATGCCACTGTTGAAAATGTGGCGTGAAAATATTACTAATTTGAGAAGTTACAAGGGTGCTTGGAAACTGCACAATGCACGCTCATACCACAGTCATTTTATGGAGTTTCATCACAAAATTTTCAACATAGGCATTTTAGGACCTCTGCTCATGAACAGTGTCACTGTGATTTTCTTAATGTGTCCTGAACACTGATTTCCCACAGAGACTACCCTATTCTGCGCTAGAAGAGCGAAAACATATTTTGGCCAGGATGTCAAAAATGACAGCTGTACTGTTCATAAGGAGGTGTGTAAAAATGGCAATGATGAAAATCTGGGTGAAATATTGCAAATTAAGCGAAATTCTGACGTGGTATAACAACTGCTTGCATGCTTGTAAACAGTCATTTTGGGATTTTTCCCACCAAATTTGTAACATACACTTTTTGAGACCCCACCTCATGAACACTGGCACTGCCATTTCGTTAATTGGTCCCGAAAGCTGATTCGGCACAGTGACCGCAAAATCACCTTTCGGGACAAAATAATGCCATGACAGTGCCTGTATTCATGAGGAGGGGTCCCAAAAAACCCATGTAAAAAATTCAGTGCTAAAATTCCCCAAAATGCCCAAGATATGCATCAAAGTTGAAAAAACCCTATTTATACCATTATACAGCTTACTGGCATTTCCTCAGTTCGCAGTCGGCTTTGAAAAGTGCAGACGTGTTCCCAGTTCATCGAAGATCGTCACGTTGGACTCTGGAGGTAAGTATGAGGTGAGGGTGTGTGTGGGGAGGCAGGGTGCGCAGTGGTGGACATGGGTTGTAGGAGGGGGCAGGGAGACCACGAGGGACTGTTTCCTTTTTTCACAGGTTACAAAGAAAAAAAAAATCGCAGGACTTTTTTTTTTTTTTTGCAGGGGCATGTGGCACACTGGGGTAGGCTCCCAGCATGCCAACAGAGTATTTTTTTGGAGGGGCAGCTGTAGCCAACGGGGGATTGGGCACCAGTCGGCACAAAAGGGAGCCTGCAAGAGCTGAGGGTGATTGGCCCCTCGGTACAAATCTACTGTTTCATGGGAAGGCCATGATGCTGATGGGGAGGCTCCCATCAACAAAACAAACTGGGAGAGGGGGATAATGCTGACGGGAGAAGGCTCCCCTGTCGGCAACTTTCAGTAGGAGGGGGACTGAAGCCAATGGGGGCCCCAATCCAAACACTGTTGTGGGGGGGGGCACATGCTGCCGAGGGGGATAGGGCACTCCCTTGGCAATGAAGGCTCACAAACAATGTTATAGTACCAACATTCCACCCTGCAATGATTGGTCACTCCCTCATTGCAGCGAATGGCTGATGCTACAATGATGAGGCAGCCCCTGATTGCAGTAGCTGAAATGTTTCAAGGTGGTGGCATGCTGGCTGAACTAGTGCTCCAGCAGCAGCGCACCCCGATAAGGAAAAGTAGGCCCAAGCTTTAAGGCTGTGGGGGCATTGGCCACAACAGTGCCACGCCTCCACAACCCACTTCTGGCAAGCTGCAATATGTTTCTTGCGCAATCAGCATAAAAATGAAAAAAAAAGTGAAAACAACATACTGTAAGGAGTAGTAGTAACACAGATAAAATATAATACAATAAAAACACATTACAATAAAAATACAAGTAATCTATATTACAGTTGTGCAGTTACTATGTACAGGCAGCCAGTTAGGACAATGCAAACATTACCAGATGGTAATAACTGATATGAGCATTATTAAAACTACACAGCCTGAGGCCCAGGGTGGCTAGGAAGTAGCTCACATTCAGGGAGGTGGGGGTATGGGGGGGGCAACAACTCATGGAGGGAACACAAGGCTCGGAGGTCAAGTACAGTGGCAGGGGGATTATTATGGTCACAAAGAAGGGACTTGAGGGATTAGAAGGAAAAAGTGTTATTAGTCTTTTCTAACTGCTGCCATGTGTTATTTTATTTAATTTTTTAAAGTACTTACAAATGACAGCATGTGTTTGTTTTTTAATGTGAACCACAGACCTGTGTATTGATGTTGTTTTATCATTGCTATTCTTTAATTTATTCTGGAAAGCAAACTCTCCCATTTACAATTGTTTTCTGGTGACAGCATATATAATCCTCATTTGCCAGGCATTGATTTCTAATTCTGACTTCCCCAGTTTCTCTTGGCTTGGCACTGAGATGTGCACTAATTTCATTTTACTGTCTTTGTATAAATGCCTTCAGGACTACAGAAAGGCAATTAGTGTAGCAAGAAGTGGTATACAAAAACTAAAATCCACCATCAATTGATCAATTTCCTGCCAGCCCTCCAATATTTACAACTGCACAACCAATTCCTGCTAGCAATTCTGCCTACTCTAACTCTTTCTATTTATAGAATAATATTGACTTGAAAAAAAACAGTTATGGATGTGACTGTAACAAAGAATTCATTAAATATTATGAAGTTAAGATAGATTATTGTAGTAATTTCTACAATTTAGACTATATAGCGTACAGTAAGAACTAATAATAACTGGTCAGCAATTTCTCTCAATGTACTGACCAGGCTGATATTTTCCATAACAACCAGCTGGTTGTTATGACATTCATGAGCCATGCCAGTCAAACTATGCTGCTGCCTCATTGGCCAACATTCTGTATGTGGGCGGGGCCAGTCTCACAAACTGCTGGAGAAAAATTGCTGATCTGTTATTATAAAAGTAAAGATGGGAGGGTGTTTATGAGAATTTAATGCTCACCCTCATTGTAGGATGCTTTGATAAACCCCTCGGGCTTCACCCTCTGGGTTTATGTAGCATCCCACAACTCAGGTGTGCATTAAATTTTCATATCAAACCCTTCTCCATCCATTATTCTCTATATAGCAGTACCCATTCTGAATAGTTTAACAGGTGTAGGACACCAATGATGTATACTTTTGTACTGTACAAGTCTGCCTTGCACATCCATGCTTGATTTATATGCATTTCTCCAAATTAGATACCAAGTTTTGCCTGAAATAAAGAATGCCAAACTTTCTTTCCATTTGTTTTCTGTTTTTAAAAGTTAGATTTTTTTCCAGAATTAAAACTTAACTTGCAGATTTTACCTGCTCCTCTACTCATTCTGATTGTGTTGAATAGAGACTTCCAGTCTTTATTTGAAGAAATGGACAAATCATTGCCTAAAATTGCAAATAAGGCCTCTATATGGGTAATCCCTATCATGCTAAAATGCTGGGAAGTTACTCTAGCTAGTGCTATCATTCCTGGGTGAGATTGTTTGTCTCCTGTTCAAATTTCACCCAATGGAGGGTGTGTGTGAAGATGCATAGGAAGGAATCAAAAACGTAATTAAGTTTAAAAGCTTGATGATACATTTTAAAGTTGGTCAAACCAATATGTTTGTTCATACTTAGCTGTAGAGGGTTACCTTCTCATAGAACATTTTTAATTAACGCATCAAATTTAGAAAAACCAAAGCTGTTAATGTTTAAGGGTACATTTTCTAAAAAAAATGCATTATCATGCGAGAACAGATTAGGTTAAAGACATTAATTTTCCCCCAAATTGAAAGATTAAGGTTATTCCATGTCGCTTTCATTTAGTAAGGGCCCAAGATTTACTTACACTGTCTTGGATAATTCAATAGGGATTTTAACACCCAGATAGGTTAACTGTTTTTCTTCACATCTCAGATTGTTGTTGTTGCAGAATTTCTCCAAACTGCTGTTTGGTAATGGGTAGCACTTCTGATTTGGACCAAGTAAGTCCTGATAAAGAACGTAAGTCTCTTGCATACGGAGATAACGTGATACTAATGTTATCTAACCCCCAAGCTCTATTAATTCCACAATCCATATGTTGGAAACATTTAAAGCCCTTTCAGGCTTTACAGTGACTGTTGCCACAGTTGAGATGCCCATAGTAACGCACCTTTCTGCAAACCAAGCCACAGTGTAAACTATTTCTCCATCCTATTAAATAGAGATCACCCATAGTATAAATAAAACGTATCTGTAGCAATCGCTACGGGCCTGGTGTGATTCAGAGACATCCACACTATGGCAGAACACTTAACATTTCCAATAATTCTTAACGAGGAGGCAATTGTTATAGGCTATTGGAGCTTACAACATCTATTGTATGCAAGCAAACAATTTTTCTTGGTGCACGTTCTGTATTTTTAAAGCACATTTACTGTCAAGAATTATGGAAATGTGTGTGCACAGTATTGTCAGTACATTAAACCAACTTTATAGATATTAGAAAAGAGAAGTGTTTTTTCATTGAAGTCTCAAGTTAAAGAAGAGAAGAGATTTTATCTGCGTCTTAACTAAGATGTACAATTTGAAAATCTGAACAGTCAACTTAATTGTATTACACTGGATTGAGAGAGGTGCTGTGTGAGAGCTTGCCTGGTTTGCTGAAGATGAGTGAAGTTGAAAGCCACTCTCTCTTCGGAATGCTCTGACAGACACCACAACACAATAAATTAGCCTGTCTTAGACCATACTTCCGTCCAGCTGCATCACTAATGCCACATGCTGTGTAACCAGAATCTTCTAGAAACTGAAAAAAGTAGTATGTGCAACAAAAAAATGGCACAAAGCTGTTCCTTTGGGACCTAAAGTACAATGACTTTATACTGCTCATTGAGAAGATAAAGAGAAACCCAGATCCCATTGTACACCATCAGCAAAAAAAAAAAATCATGCAGCTGATTCACTCATCCACCCACGTAATACAAAAATAGAAACACAGACAATGATGACAGAAAAAGGCCAAAGGTCCATCCAGAGTTCCCTTTTTAGCCCTGGGGTTTGGTGTCCCTCCAGGTTTCTAGCCAAAACAAAAAACTAGACCCAAAAGAGGAAACTGTATTGACTGGATAACATAAACAGATTTGAGTTGCAAACTCTGGTACCAGCTCAGATTTGTTTAGCAACTACAGTCCAGTTTTCTGCATTTGGAAATGGGAAACTGGTACCCCCTCCAATCCTTTATCACAACATCTGCATTCAGAATCAAAGATATCCACATGCGTATTCAGGAACTTAACACAGTCAATTACGGGAAAGCTGATCATTATCTCAAACACAGCCTTGCTTGAACCTACTTTACAAATAAAGTCAAAAACAAGAATTTCAGAAATCTGGCTATAAAACAGGAAAGGTCAAGGCAGATTTCTATTCTGTGCACTAAGAAACAAGCAGCAGTTTCCCAAAGAACTAACAGGGGAAAGGGAAAGGGAAAATTGTTTAACCAGAAAAGGCACACTAAACCGGAGCTTGTTTCCTGATGCGACCTGGGAGCACAAGGAAGTTAAGTGACTTGCTTAGGGTCACACAGTATGCAAGTGGAAGCTGTGGGATTCAAACCCCGGTCTGGTCTGCTGGATGTTATCAGATTTGCGCTCAGAGCCTTAGACCACTGCACTATAGTGCCTCCTAACCCCTTACTAGGCTTGAACTGATCCAATCTGCCTCTTATTTGCTGTGAAATAGTGGCTTAGTCACTAACAACCACACTATTTCTACCACCTTAAGTATGCACTTTATAAACTTAGTCTTATCCTTCCAACAACCCTCCACCTTCATCTTAAGCTGCAAGACTGCTGCTCTGATGGCGTTCATCTAATTCCCCTTCCCTCTTTTCACTTCATAGACACTGGGCAAGGTGAAATCATAAAAACATAGGAACTAAGGCATTGCTGACAGAAAATGACCAAGGGTCCATCCTTTCTGCCACAATAGATATCCCTTCATCACCCCCTAACCTGCTGTCCAGGTGGAATTTCCATCCCCACCCTTCCTAATACTTTCACCACACAAACCCCGCTTGCTGTAACTATCAGATCACATTCTCTGTCAGTCATGCTTGGACCCATATATAGGCTCTCTGCAAGTAGATTGTTCCGTGTCTCTACCACCCGCTCAGTGAAATACAACTTCCTCACATCCCTCCTGAACCTTCCTCCTTTAAATTTCCACTAATGCCTCCCTTGTTACTGTCTCCTTGTTTCAACTGAATAAGCCCTCACAATTCACTCTGTTTATTACTCATAGGAACTTGCAGGTCTCAATTATGTTGCCCCTCACCCTTGCATCTACTGTAGTCAACATGAGAGGTGCCATATTTTGAGTAGCATTAAAACATACGAACATACAAAATTGCCAGCAGATAAAGGCCTTATGGTGTATCAAGTCTGTTCGATTGTGCAACTAGCAGCCCTTATACTACAGCAGCCCCCCCACCCCCTCCAGTGACCTTCCCTCTTACTCTGCCCATCCCCTTTTGAAGCAGCCCACTGTTCTACAGGATACCACTTCCCCTGGCAATGCATTCTATCCAGACACCACCCTCTCCATAAAAAAGTGTCTCCTCATTCCCCTCCTGAACTTCCCCCTTCCAATCTCAGATTGTGCCATGGAGTGCCCTTCCCCCTCCTTAATTTGAAAAGCCCCTCCGTGCACATCTCATTTATTCCCTTCATGTACTTGAAAGTTTCAATCATGTTCCCCTAATCCCTCCTCTCCTCCAGGGAGTACATGTTCAACTCCCTCAGCCTGCTCTCATGGGTTAAGTCCTCTAGCCCCTGGATCATTTTTGTTGCCCTGCACTGCACCCCCTCCAGTACCCTAATGTTCTTCTTCAGGTACAATTGCCAGAACTGCATACAGTCCTCCAGGTGTGGTCTAATCAGTGACCTGTATAGTGACAAGATCACCTCCACCCTCCAGGAGGATATGCGTCTGGCAATACAACCCAGCATCCTGCTGGCCCTTCCAGCTGCCTTTCTACACTGTGCTGAGTTGTTCATTGCTACCATTATTATCACCCCAGATTCTTCTCCTTTTCTGTCTTGGCTAGTTGAATCCTCCCTCACTGGTAGCTCCTCCTTGGGTTTTTTGCAACAAAATGTGGCACCTTGCATTTCTTGGCATCAAACCCCAGCTGCTAAGTGTCCAACCAGGCCTCCAATTTTTCCAGATCATCTTGCAACCCCTGCCTCCCTTCTAAGTCAGCCACTACTTCTCTCATTTTGGTGCCATCTGCAATTTGATGCCTATTGAGATGCCTGCTCTGAAGATTCCAAACAACACTAGTCCCAGTAAAGAGCCCTGTGGCACCCCACTTGTCACCACTCTGGGAGATGAGAACTCCCCTCCCACCACCACCCTCTGCTGTCTCCCTTGCAGCCAGTTCACTACCCACCCCACCATCTTCACCCCTGCCCCTATGCCTTCTAGCTTACTTCCTAGCCTCCTATGCAGCACCAAATCCAATGCCTTACTGAAGTCCAGGTACAGGACATCCACTGCATGGCCCCTGCCTAATTGCCTGATTACCCAGTCATAGTACTCCACTAGGTTGGTGTGACAGGATCTGCCTGAGACAAACCCATGTTGTCTGCTGTCCTGCAGCCCATTAGCCTATAGGAGGGAAACCAGCATCTTCTTCAGGATTGTCTCCATCAGCTTTTCCATGATGGATGTGAGGCTTACTGATCTGTAGTTCCGTGGCTCATCCTTGGGGCCGCTCTTGCGGAGGGGTATCACGTGTGCCATCCTCCAGTCCTGAGGTACACTTCCCAAGTCCAGAGAGGCACTGAACATGTCTGCCAAGGGTTCTGCCAGGACTTCTGACAGCTCCTTCAGCAGTCTGGGGTGTATGCCATCTGGCCCAGGTGCCTTGTCTACCCTCAGTGCCCTCAAGCCCTCCAGTACTCTGCCCAATGGGATTTTCTCATCAGTTGCCCCCCCCTTGGGTACAGCTCCTCCTTTCTCTTTTGTAAATACTGAGCAGACGCACTCGTTTAATGCTTCTGCCTGTTCTGCCCCTGTTTCCACCCATCCCCCCATCCTTCTTTATCCTTACTATTTGGTCCTTACAATTCCTTTTCTCCCTGATGTACCTGAAGAACTCCTTCTCCCCTTATGATGCCATATGCTAG
Organism: Neoceratodus forsteri; assembly: GCA_016271365.2. Lineage (NCBI taxonomy): Eukaryota > Metazoa > Chordata > Ceratodontiformes > Ceratodontidae > Neoceratodus > Neoceratodus forsteri. The sequence goes on along the minus strand of CM028135.1, from coordinate 433,994,682 downwards.
CCTGAGTTCCCTGGACACCTTGACTGACCTGACTGCCCTTGTCACCTCCCCTGACTCCTTCAGATATTCCTTTCTGTCCTCCCCTCTTCCTGTTTTTTTGTACCTTCTAAAAGTGGCTCTTTTCTTCCCTACTTTTTCCATGACCCTCCGCTCACCCAGCTAGGCTTCTTGGCCCTAGCCCTCTTACTCTGCACCCTTGTACATGTTATGGTTGCCTTCTCAATTCCCAGTTTAATGACCTCCCACTTCTGATTACTTCTGATTCTGAAAAGGCAACATACATTTTACTTTTATTGCTGAAAGCAAGTGAGTGGTTTGGTTTGTTACTGGTTGCTGCTGTAGTCCCTTGAACTTCCTCATAATTGCATATGGGCGTTTGGAAGACTAGCGTGCACGAGAGTCACTTAAGCTTATGGTGAACCTCTCAAGAACACACAGTCTCTGCATTTGGTTCAGTTTTACCTACAATGATACTACAAAAAGCAGGGTTCTGTTGTTTCTTCTTGCCACCACTGTCCACGTCTGACTCCACCCAGTGCTTGCGCCATCACTGCCCTAACCCTGTCTCCAAACTGTTCCTGCAACTGCAGCAACTCCCTGTCCAAAACTCAGCTTGTACTCCTGGCAACTCTCTGCATCAGGCAGAAGTTGCCAGCCTTCCTTTGTAGCACCAACTTATGACTGCCTTGCCAGCAGCCTCTCTGCTCAATCCAGTCAGTCAGTAGGGCAACTACAATGGTGCAAGATCTACATTAGAAGCCCTGTAAGGAGAGTCTCAAGGACCTAAATATGTATAACATGAAAGAGAGGGGGGGATATGAAAGAGGCCTTTAAATACCTCATGAGGGTAAATAAGGTACAGGAGGGAAGAATTTTTCAGAAAAAAAGGTGCTCAAGGATAAGGGGGCACAATAAGAAGTTGGAGGGGGTAGTTAGTTTCAGGAGAGATGTGAGGAAGCACTTCTTCCCAGAAAGAGTGGTGATTTATGGAACAGTCTTCCAGCAGAGGTAGTGGGGGCAAAAACAGTGGTGGGGTTCAAGAATGCATGAAGCAGAAATAAGGGATCCTTAGGGAAAGGGAAGGGGGGGTAAACAGGCTGAAGATCAATTAGGATTTGCAGTGATACTGCAGACAAGGAAAAATGGGTAGACTGGGTGGGCCAAGTGGTCCTTATCTGCCAGAAAATGCTATGTTTCTATGTTTATGTTACTCCTACACCATCAACAGCACTCAAAACCCTGTCATTAGGTCCCAAGGCAGCATAGTTTCACTGTGGGGAGGTCATACCAAACCAACTTCATTGAATTTTTCGACTAGGTGACAAGAGAGGTGGATCGGAGGAGGGCAGTGGATGTGGCCTATCTGGACTTCAGCAAGGTCTTTGACACTGTCCCACATTGAAGACTATTAAACAAACTGGGGAATATGGGATTGGGCAGGACAGTAGTGCGGTGGGTGAGTAATTGGTTGGGTGTCAGGACACAGAGGTGGTGGTCAATGGCTGTCACTCCACAGAGGGAAGAGTAACCAATGGGGTACCCCAGGGATCAGTGCTGGGACCGGTCCCTATTCAACGCGTTCATCGGTGACATTGTGCAGGACCTAGAAGGCAGAATTTCTCTGTTTGTTGATGACACAAAGCTCTGTAACAGAGTGGACACTCCAGATGGTGTAAACAGAATAAGGAGGGACCTGCAGAAGATTGAAGAACAGTCTAGGGTTTGGCAGTCAAAATTCAAAGCAAACATCGGCTGGGGAGGAGAAGGATGAAGCGCCCAATGGCTGCTCTCCTTCTCGGGGGAGGTCTCCTGCATGCTTCCACTGCAATACCACCATCTAGGGGAGCCCGGGTGGATGGTATGGTAGTTGGGGGTAGCAGCTAACAGATTGGGCAGATGTCGACAGGGGGCAGAGTGAGAGGCACATCTCAGTGTGTCTCCTAGCTCATTGGCCTCCACTGCACACTGACATCTAAGGGAACAAGGAAAAAAATCCTTGGTCTCTCCTAGGCAACAACACCTCTCTCTGCTCACGTCTCTGGATCATAGCAGCAGATCCTGATGTATTAGATCCATGACACAGTCTGCTGGTCCTGGGGAGGTAAGAGAGGGGTCCTTCCTCACACTGCCCAGGGGGTTATATGGGTACCTAGGCTAGTGGAACCACAGGTACTCTAGGGACAGACCGCAGCAACCAGAGAAGGGCACAGTGAAGGGATGACTGAGAGAGTGCAGAGAGGAGGCAGTAGGAGTATAAACACAAGGTTAAAAAAAAAGAAATTCAATGCAAAGAAGTGCAAGATAATGCATATGGGACACAAAAACCCTGGAACAACATATCAGTTGGTTGGTGAGGCTATAGCATGCACCAAGCAGGAAAGGAACCTTGGGGTTATCATCTCTGATGACCTCAAGGTAGGAAAACAGTGTGACAAGGCAGCAGGTAAAGCAAATAGGATGCTAGGATGCATAGGCACGGGCATCACCAGCAGGAAAAGGGAAGTCATAATTCCATTATACAAGACACTAGTGAGGCTCCGCCTGGAATACAGTGTACAGTTCTGGAGACCTTACCTACGTAAGGACATAGGTGGGGCAGATAGGATGAGAAGGGACTTGGCAAGGTTGAAGGATTGGTCAAATGAATGGCAGCTTAGATTCAATGTAAAAAAGTGCAAAGTAATGCACCTGGGAAACAAAAACCCAGGGGAAGAGTACACAATGAGGGGTGAGATACTGACAACAATAAAAATGGAAAGGGACCTGAGAGTAATTATATCAGATGATCTAAAGGTGGGCAAGCAACATGAGAAGGCAGTAAGGAAGGCTGGTGGGATACTGGGATGCATAGGGAGAGGCATCAACAGTAGAAATCAGGAAATTGTTATCCCTATGTACAGACAGTTGGTGAGACCCCATCTGGAGTACTGTGTGCAGTTCTGGAGATGCCATCTCTGCAAGGACATAGACAGGATGGAGGCTGTCCAGAGGAGGGTAACTAAAATGGTACAGAGTCTGCACCAGAAGACATACGAAGAGCGACTACCCTTGAGGAAAGGAGGAAGGGGAGGGCATGATAGAAACGTTCAAGTACTTCAAGGAAATAAACAGAGTCCAAGAGGGTAGCATCTTTCAGAAAAAGAGATGTGCAAGAACAAGGGGGCACAATTTAAAGATAGAGGGGGGGCTCAGAGGTATCATGAGAATGTATATTTTCACAGAGAGGGTTGTGGATGCATGGAACAGCCTTTCTGAGGAGGCTGTGGACTCAAAAACAGTGGGGGAATTCAAGAATGCATTGGACAGACATAAAGCAATTCTAGTGGGGGGTAGGAGGAAGTATGCTGTTGGTAAACTAGGATCTGCAGCTTATTTATTAGGTAGGGAATTGGGCAGAATGGGTGGGCTAAGTGTCCTTATTTGCTGTCGAATTTTATGTTTCCACGTTTTTATAGACAGGGTAGAGAAAGTTCAGAGGAGAGCAATAAAGATGGTACAGCAGGGATTGCATCACAAGTCTTATGAGGAAAGGCTGAAGGACTTTAATATGTACTCCCTGGAGGAGAGGAGGGAGAGAAGGGACAGGGAGGAACAGGGTGCAGGAATACACTATTTTCCAGCAAAAAAAAATGTTCCAGGACTAGATGGCATGGGATGAAGTTGGAAGGAGGGCAATTCAGAGGAAACATGGGAAGAATTTCTTCATAGAAAGGGTGGTGGACAAGTGGAGCACCCTGCCAGAGGAAGTGGTGGGGGCTGAAACAATCACAGGATTTAAGAATGCATGGGATAGACATAAGGGAATTCTGGAGGTCAGGGATAAGGGCCAACAGGCTTCTAGAAAAATGTAAAGGGAACTTAAACAAGCTCAAATAGGCAGATTGGGTGGGCCATAGGCCCTTATCTGCCAACAGTGTCCATGTATCTACGTATCACCCTTCTCACAACTCTCCTGAACACATCATTAGGACTGTTAAAAGCACACACAAAGAACTCAAATTACTCTGCTATAACAAAAATGATCTAAACCTGACCACTATAACCATACACATACATGTGATATGTCCAACTTGCTTAAGAGGGAGATTTGGGTCAAATTAGGAAGGAGACTGGCGTGCTAGTAGGGAGATGCTATAACATCATGAGTTTCTCCTTAAATGGGCCAAAAAATAAGAAGAAAAGCATTAAAAAACATTTAATATATTTCATTTTGTGAAGAATAAGCATTGAAAAGAATCAACAGCTAGTTGTACACTTGCATTGTTCATCAATAATTTACTTGTTATATGTCTTTATCTACCATAAAAAAACATGAATGGATATTTTGGACAGAATTTTACTTAAGCAGGAGATTTGGTTTCCCAGGAGGGAGAGAGGGAGGTCAGCCAAAAAAACAGGAGTCTCCTGCGAAAAGAGGGAGATATCACATGTATGCATACATGTACTTGACTAATTTATTGGAAATTTTAAGTATTCCACAAAAGTGTTAAGGTATTTAACATATGCAAATATAATCATGGGACTGTTACTAAAAATGAGCTATACTCAGCAATCCTATCCTGTATAAAAAGATCCATAAATGTGATGGCTTGATTGATAGAGAATATTACTGCAGTGATCTCTGCTAAATGTCCAAGAATATAAGAATGAAATCTACAGCACTGCAAGCTGCATAAGTAACAGTAACTTCAATCATACATGCAGATTTGCATTCCTACGAAGAGGGACTCTAGCTGCTTCCATGCACTCTGTCCTGTTTTCTGCAGCAGGGCTCCAGACTTCTATGGCAGCATTTTTAGATTTCTGCAGCATGACTGCTTCATTTCTGTGGCAGAATATAGTCCTGCCATTGGCTAAAATATGATGTGATGTCATTGATGGCATCAAATGACGAGCATATAGGAGGGGCTGCAGGGTAAATTAGATGGGGAAGAGGGTCAGGCACCATGGAAAAACTGTATATTTGAATGAAAATTCACCAAAACCAGTGAATTCTGTGGCACTATATATATATTCTGTGGTATGATGCAAATTCTGCTGAAAATTTTGCAACTGCAGAATCGTAGAATTCCAGTGGCCCTGAGTATGAGACATTGCACTGAATGCAACACCTGAGGTGTTCTCTTTCCAGAACAGAGGACAGAGCACACAACATCAACTCTAATATTTAAGTGCAACTATGGAATCTATCCTATACTTAAATACCCTACTCTCTAGGCCACTCACATCTCCAATTACAGTCCCAGTACAGAATCCCCCATACAAACCAACAGTACATAAAACATTTGATAAGACAGAATTCCTCATCCTCCTCTGACCTCCTGGCACCCCCTTTTTGACAACATTAAGGAAATTAACATCCTGCACATCTTCAAATGAGCTCTGTTTAACCACCTCTTCAGTCTATGTGACTGATACACTTAGTAATATAATATTGTGAAGATAAAGGGACTTACGGTCCATCTTGTCTGCCCCTCCTGCTGCTTAAAAGCTGGAATGTTACCCCTACTCATGCTTTGTAGCCATTAATACTATTCTCCCTTAGGAATCTGTCAAGTCCTAGTTTGACAGCCAAGACAGTGTTAGTTTCCACAACATCACTTGATAGGCTATTCCACGTTAACCACACTCTGCATAAAACAATGCTTTCTGAAGTTTTCCCTTATTCTGCCTCCCCCGAGGTTTACAAAGAGTCACTCTGAGCTATGCTACCTGACCCACAAACCACTCATTGGAGCATGATGCCCAGTTGGTTGTGGTAAATTACAAGATTATTCATGAAGAAATCTTTCTTGTAAGACAACGTGCTGGGTTGCCATTAGTCTCACTACCTCTGTGCTTATTATGGTCATTTGATGTCCCTTTCATTTCTCCAAGTATAGAGTGTATTAAGTTTTTTTGATACACTTGTGTGAATTTTTGAATACATAATTAATAAAAGAACTCCCTTTTTTTGTATGTTGGAGTTGTGACAGAAATGGAAAGGAAGGAGTTAATGGTGGATTCTGTAGTTGGCATTGTTTAACAGTCTGAAAAAATAAGCTGGAATTTCAGAAGTTGAAATTCCACTGTCCTCAGCTTCTGGCTAGGTGGGTCATCATATATCTCAGAGTGGACATGTCCACACACAGATTCACAGTTTAACTCAACTGGATCATTCAAATATAAACCTAAGGTTAAGGATGAATATTAGTGGACACTGATAGGTGTGCAGTCTGATTGGGACAATTAAATACATACATGGTAGATGGTTGGTGCATTCAAAGGGGAAATAGGAATCACCTATTCTCAAAAGTATATAAGATGCTGAAAGACAGTGAGGGCTGTTGTTGTTGGTTACTCTCTGGGAGTTGAAGGAAGAACTAAGCTTGGGGCCTACCCTTCTAGCTATGTCCGTGAGAGCTGGTAGTTAGCATAGGGTCCAGTGTCTCTTGGAAGGATAGGGGAAGGGTAAGTTTAATACTAGCCTATCTCAGTAATAACCTTTTTCTTTTGCCATCTATTATTTAAAAACATTTGTTTACTTTTCCTGTATCAGTGTTATTCTCTTGTGTTGAAAATATATATCCTGTAATATTTCTTTTAACTTTCTGTTAACTAAAAAGCTATTTATTTACTCAACAGTTGTGACTGTGATGTCATTTTTCTAAGGTAATACGTGGTTTCCACTGGCTGAGGTAAACTCTGTTTAGCATCCACCATCTGAGAAAGACACACTACCAGACTCTGATCTATGCACTAGCATGTCTGATTACCCCGTTTTGTAAATTTGTGAGATTGGCTCTGGGCAAACCCAGCTGGTGGCAGCGAATACCTCGAGGACAGACACCTCTCTAAAAGCTGTTCAGCCCAGACAGAGAGGTGGATTGTCACATTTGGTTGCCAGTGGTGGGATGATGATAGCGGACTGTTTAGCACACTGACATACAGAGTTTGCCAGTGGAACATTTTTACCTTAGCAGTTGCAAAAAAGATATAAAAGAGAATACACTTGTACAACTGTTTTTTTTACTAGTTAACACAATGTAGTGTAGGGTTAGAGAATGAGCTTTGCAGAATATGACTCGCTTACTGTGCAACAGCTTTGTGAAAAGTGCCAGGAAACAGGGATTCAGCTTGAAGGGTTAAAACACAAGAAAAAGTCAGACCTCATACAGTAGCTGCCCTTGTAGCACATGACCAGAAGCAGACAGTCTCTGGGGGTGAGTTAGGAACTGATGTAGCAGACCCCCAAACCAATGTGGTGCAGTGCAACTGCAGCTTTTGCTGCAAGATGAGGTGCTAGAAGCAAAAAAGACTGGACGCTGAAGCAGAAACAAGAAGGTTGGATGCAAAACCAAAAAAATTGGAAGCAGAAACAAAAAGATGGGAAGCAGAGACAAGAAGTCAGGAAGCAGAGAAAGAACTGGAAGAAAAGAGACTGGCAGACAGAGAGAAAGAAGGTCAGGAAAAAGAAAGAGAACACCAGGACAGAGAGAAGGAATGACAGCATGAACTCGAGACAACAGCACGAGAAGGAGATGATGACCCTGCGTAGCCAGCAAACTGTGAGTAATGGTGGAGTGAGTTCTCCTCATGAAGCCAGAATTTAATTCTAAATTGTTCCCATAGTTTAGAGAGGGAGATGCCCTTGATCTATTTTTAAGGTCGTTTGAGAGATTATGCTAGCAATTCCAATTGACTAAGGCTTCGTGGTCAACTTATCTCACACCCTTACTTACGGGAAGGGCTTTGCATGCGTTTCCTAAAATGAGTGATGAAGACTATGCTGATTATGATAAGGTTAAAACAGTGTTGTTGAAATGTTTTGAATTAACTCTTGAGGCTTATAGAAGGAAATTTAGGGAGTTAAAGAAAAGCCCAGAAGATAGTTATGTAGAACTGCAGGTTCAACTGTGTACTTACCTTGATAGGTGGATGGAGGGGGCTAAAGCAGACACCGTGGAACTAATCAAAGATTTGTTTGTGAGGGAACAATTTCTTAAAATTGTACCTGAAGATATGCGTGTATGGCTTTTAGACAAGGCATGCACCTCCTCACAGGAGGTGGCAGCAAGTGTTGACATGTACATTTCTAGCCGACCATACACACAGCATAAGTAAGTCTCACGGTGGGGAAGCAGCACATGGTTATAAGGGGTCCCATGGGGGGCAGCCCAAAGGAAACCAGCCTGCACCTGAGCCCAAAGCAGAACCCTCTAGTTCTAAAGGGACTCAAGAGACAGGACACAAGAAATGTCATATTTGCAATCAAGTGGGCAACTTGAGATATAACTGCCCTCAGAAAATGGTTAAGGGGCAGAGGAATTTATTTATTTATTTCAGATCTCAGATTAACCATTTTAGCTCAGAGCTCTTTACATAGGTTCCACGTTAGTACATTTAGAACCAGTAGGTGATTATACAGAGGATTGAGACAAACAAGGCAATAGAATTAGAATGAGAACATTTAGGTACATTTGGTCTTTGAACAAAGGAATGCAAAAAATACAGTGAAAACTAAAACTGGAATAAGTAAACACAGTCAGATACATACAGGAACAGACTAAATAACTGTGCCCAACAGGGAGCCTGTTAGTTGTCAGCAACATGAGGGGGTTAGCACATAGAAGTGCTGGAGAGGTGAGGTGGGGGATTCAGACCCAAGTGCAGGGTGTCCGAGAGAGAGAGAGAGAGAGAGAGAGAGAGATCTGTTTGGCAGAAGGGCAGATGGTAGGAGATGCCTTTGCTAGGTGCTAGCAATGGCAGACACATTGAGATTCCTGTATTAAATGGTTCTTTAGGTTCTTTCTGAAGGTCCGCAGAGTGGGCAGGCTAAAAATGTTCTCATGGAGGGAGTTGAACCACAACGGTTCCCAGTAGGCAAAGGACCTTTGTCCTTGAGATGTCTGACATTTTGGAGTCAGGAAGGACTGCAGTTCTGAATTTTGGGTGGGCCTGAGACTAGTGCTGGGAACTAGGAGTTGTTGGACCCCAGTCAGGAGCTGACGAAGGCAGATCTTTTTGGCCAGGAGGCAAGACTGATATTTTAGGTGACCAAAGAGTATTAGCCAGTGAGCCTTTGCACAGAGATTGCAGGTGTGGGTTAGTCGGTGTGCCCCTAAGGTGAGTCTGCAGGCATTGTTAAGGGCAGTTTTTATACGTCGGAGGGCAGTATCTGTGGCACAGCCATATATCAGCAGTCCGTAGTCCACTAGGGAACCCACTGAACTGTGAACTGCATGCTGAGGGCTTCAGAGGTCAGGCTCTGCCTATGGCGATAAAGTAGCCCTAAGCATTTGTTGATTGCTTTAGCTGTGATGTCTATGTGGAGGGCGTAGGAGAGTGAGCTGTCAAGAGTGATTCCGAGATATTTGACGTGATGAACACATTCAAGAGGAACACCACCACTATCACACATTGATAGCGGGTAGTTTTTGTGCTTGTTCTTAAGGCTGGTGAACAACATGGTTTTTGTTTTTTTGTAGTTCATTATCACTTTATGATTTTTGAACCACGACTCAATGCTGGTGAAGTCACGTTGTAGCTGTTGCTCAAGAGCAGTGGGGTCAGAGCCATTAGAAAAGATAACTGCATCATCCACGGAGAGGAGGATATGGCACTGATTGGCTAGGGGGAGGCAATTCAGAAATAGGCTAAAGAGGAGAGGGCCCAGTATTGACCCCTGTGGAATGCCTGAGCACACAGGCTTAGTGTCAGAGGGAAAGGTATCTATCCTGAGTTGCTGTGAAAGGCAGTGGAGGTAGCTGCGGAACCATGCAGCCACCTCAGGGGCAAGGCCTATGGCAGTGGGTTGGTCAATTAGGAGGGCATGGTTGACTGTGTCAAAGGCCTTATTTAGGTCAATATAGATAACCCTGATGAGCTGGCCAAGATCGAGGGATTTGTGGATGAAGCCTGTGTATTCCAGGAGGGCTGTAGTGGTGCTATGCCCAGCCCTAAAGCCATGTTGCTCTGCGCATAGGAGCATGTGCTTGTCCAGATAATTGACAAGTTGGACAGCAACAATTCGTTCAAGGGCCTTCGAGAGTGGTGGTAGTATAGAGATGGGTCTATAGTTCCCGGAGAGGGCACGATTCTCACTCTTGTACACAGGGGTGACTACTGCAGCTTTCCATTTTGGGGGGAATACTGTGAGATGGAGTGAGAGGTTAAGGATATGGGTGACAGGGGACAGGATTTCTTTGAGTGAGAGCGAGATTAGTTTCAGGTCGAGGTTATCCCCACTGAATCTCCCCTTCCCAAGCACTTTGCACAGATATTTTCTGGTTTCTCCAAAGGTAATAGTCTTGAAGTGAAAGGGGGGATGCAATGGGGATTGCGTGGGTGCAGCAGGGATGGTGGGGGAGAAGAAGTCAGCAGGGAGAACATGCTGCAAGTAGGTGAAGGCATTGTTAAAGGTGCTGGCAATAGATTTAGGGTCAGGGATGGCAGAGCCATCACCGCAGAGCATAGTAGGGGCCATTTTGGGTTCTTGCCTGGTGACTTCATTTAGGTTAGCCCAGAATTTGTGCCCATCATTCCAGTTCTTGGTTAGGGCATCTTCATAGTATATGTTTTTGGCTAGTCAAATGGTCCTGGTACAGCTGTTCCTCGCACATTTGTAGTTCAGGATATCAGACTGCTTGCCAGTGGCCCTATCTATATGCTAGAGGTGGTCTCTATTTTTCATTAGTTCAAGGGTATCAGGGCTCATCCAGGGGTTAAAGTAGCCTTTGATCTTCCACTTTTTTATGGGAGCATGGGTGTCACAGATTGTATTGAAGAGGAGGATGAAATGGTTGAGTGCGTCGTCAACGTCAGAAGCCTCAAACCAAGGACCAGTCAGCATGGATGAGATCCATTTTGAAACAGCCAGCGTGACCAGGTTTGAGAACCTTGATGGTAATTGTGCTAGGAGGTGGTTTGAACAAATTATTAGCCCAACTGAACATGATAGGGGAGTGGTCACTGATATCATCTGGGAGGATGGAGGCATTAGAGGCATGCTCAGGTCGGCTGGTGAGTACTCAGTCAATCAAAGTACTAGTGCACGTCATGTAGTTAGTCCTAGTGGGTGTTTCAATGAGCTGGGTAACGTGGATAGCCTGAATTGCATCCTTGAATTGGTTAGCTTAAGGGGCAAGCCAATTAATATTGAAATTACCTAAGAGTATAACCTCAGAGCTTAGGGTTAGGCTTCCAAGACAGTCTATAATGGCATGGAGACCTTGGGCTGAGTTCTTTGGGGGGATGTAGACAGAATTGTGACAGTTTTGTTTTGGGCCCAAAGAAGAACCTTAATGGCAAGGGCCTGGGTGAACGATCCTAGGCTGGGTAAATTCAGGACTATGCCCTGAAGGCTGTCCTTAAGGTAGATTGCACAGCCGCCACCTCTTTTAGATTTATGATCTTGCATAAGATCGAATAGCCTGGCAGACTGATGGCTGCATCGTGGATCTTGAGAGTGAGCCATGTCTCTACCACAGACAGTACATCTGGATTATGTAGGGCTACCCAGGCATGAAGGTTGTCAAACTTTGCTGTCAGGCTGTGGATATTTAGTGATGCAAAGGTTAAGGTGCTTGGTTTCGGTGCACTCAACCCCTGATATAGAGAGGGGCCAGGATTAGGGTGGATGTTGCCTGAGAGCACTAGTAACAGGAGTACCAATCTTACCAGGTAGCTTTTAAAGTGTTTAAGGTTAGCTTTGTGCTGTCTTTGTGGATTCATTCGAGCTGCATGCTTATCAGAGAGAATGGCCAGTTTAGGCAGGACTGTGGCAGGGGGAAGCCCTGGTTGAGCAGGATGCGATCTGGGCCAGATAGGCCAGGGTGTGTTGTTAGGCATGCAGTTGGAATGTGGGCCACAACTATGCACGGACATTATAGTGCTGTAGATGTTGCCATAGGGGTGCTCCATGATAAGAGGGTCAGCTGACTTAGGATCATTCAGCAGCTGCAAACAGAGAGTGGGCAGGAGTATAAGAATTAGCATTAGTCTGGTTGCCATGTCCAAGACTGGAAAAGAGTGGTGGCACAGCAAGAAGGGTCTTGAGAGGGGGAGGAAAGTAAAAGAGATTAAGATGTGATGGAGCAAGGAGGGTGTCCTGGCCTTATAGACTGCTGTGTACCCTTACAGTTTGGCGGTGACCTAAAAAGGAAGATGTCTTTAATGGAAGGACAGGACAAGTGTTAGGCCTAATAGCTGCACTCTGTATCTTTAAGTGGAGTTGGGGGAGGCATGGGGAAGGGGGTGATCAAAATAGCACTGTCGCATTGTGGGGTGTGCCCAACCTGAAGAACCACTCTCCTCTGATGAGAATATGCATCCCATTGTAGTTAATGGAACAGTAACACAGGGACTGAGGGACACAGGCACTTGCATCTCCTTGGTGAGGCAGGATCTCATCCTGGCAGAGCAGATGCTGCCTGGGAAATACTCCAGGGTCTGGAGACTCAAAGGGCCAGCAGTCCAAATACCAATGACTCGAGTCTTCCTGAGCTGGGTGGGGGGTCTTGGAGAAAAGGAGGTAGGGGTCATAGAGGACCTCCCTGTAAATGTGATCATGGGGAATGATTTTGACCACAGTAAAAAACTGGTGTGTGTTGCAACTCCTAGTCAAGCAAAAGGGCAAGCTTCTGAGGGAGAAGGGGGGTGACTCAAGGTGGTCCAGCCCCTCCCTCAGCAGCTGAGGAAGTGGCTAGCACAGGGGAAGGGCTGGCTAGAAGCTGCAGTCCTGAACCCCAGTCACAAACAGAGGAGCCCACAGGACTTCCTTCTGAAGGGGCACTGGGAAGGGTCAGATGAGAACAACTGAGCGCTGCACAGTGAACTGACCCTACCTTACAAAAACTGATTGAAACAGCTAATAGGGCTAAGGGTCCTCAGGGGGATAGAGTCCATTTACTGGGACAATGGGCTGCTGTACAGAGAATGTACAACAGAGGAAGGGCTAGATGGTGAGGTGCTCCAGCAGCTGGTAGTCCCCAAGGGCCACCGTCAGCAGCTTTTGGCCATTGCCCATAATATCCCTTTTTGAGGCCACTTGGGGTGAGGTGCATGAAAAAGTGACTGAACAACAATTTCTTCTGGCCTGGTATTGACAAGGATGTGGAAATTATTGCAGGACTTGTCCACAGTGCCAGTGGGTGGGGAAAATGGGAGACAAGGCCAAGGCAGCTTTGGTTCTCCTGCCCATTATCGATGAACCCTTCAAGAGAGTAGCTGTGGACATAGTGGGGCCACTGAGCACCCCAAGTCGCACTGACAAGTGATATATCCTGGTGGTAGTTGACTATGCCACAAGATACCCAGAGGCAGTGGCCCTATCATCCTCTTAAGGTGGAACCAGTGGCAGATGCACTGTTGGGAATATTTAGCCGGGTGGGCTTTCCCCGGGAGATATTTGTCAGATCGGGGTGACAATTTCATGTCAGGTTTAATTTATTTATTTATTGAAATGTTTCACCAGGAGGGCACACTGAACAACAAGTTGCTCATCTCATGGTGCGACCTGGGAGGAGGGGTTACTAGGGTTGTGAAGGATGATAAGTTACAATAGTATGTGGGTAGTACAAACAATACAACATTGTAAGATTGTGTAACAGTTGGAACACAAGGTATTGTACAATAAACGGTAGTGGAACATTGGTTAAATTACATGTCCAAAATCATACAAAAGAACATATGAACATACAAAACAGTAATAATGCGATAGAAGCATTTATAGTGCATGAGTGTACCAGGAGCAGGTTCAAGGTAGTATGCAAGTGCTATTGGAGTAAAAAGGATGGAGTTAGGCTGCGCACACTGGTGACCCAGAAGGGCAGGAGGAAGGGGGGGAGGCAAGAACTGAATATGAGGAGAAGGGGTAGCCATTTCCTGATTTCCCCCTTCAGGATGTTAATGAGTAGTTTGTGGGAGAAGTGGGAGATAAAGCAGCTCAAAATCTCCCCATACCATCCCCAAGCTAATGGTCTGGTGAAGTGATTTAATTCAACCTTTAAGACCATGTTAAGGACTTTTGCAGACCAGCATAAGAGGGACTGGGACAAATATTTGCCTCATCTCCTATTTGCATAGAGGGAAGTCCCACAGGAGTCCACAGGGTTCTCACCTTTCGAGCTCCTGTTTGGTCATAGGGTGCAGGGGCCCCTAGATTTGCATTTCTTTTTCCTGTAAACTTTTTTTATGACTTGCAACTGTTCACAACTATGTCAGGCCAGTATGTACAGGCCTATTTTGACCTTTATCTGTACAATGTTTTCGCATTATTGACTTTACCATATCTGTGACTATGTATTGTATTGTATTAATGTCCAAGACCACTTTGAAAATGAGCTTGCTCAATGGTGTTTATGCCTGGTTATAGTGACTGATTGACTGATTGATTTGATTCAGGATGAATGGGAGGGTGACCATACCTCCCAAAGGGAGTCTGTTGTGGAGTATGTCCTGAACTTCAGGACCCACCTTAAGGGGCTCATGGGGCTTGCTCAGGAGGACTTGGCCACTGCACAACAGTGGCAGAGAGTCTGGTATGACCGTGGGGCCTGAGCCAGAGAATATGAGGTGGGACAGAGAGTGATGGCACTCATCTCTGCATGACAGAATACATTACAGGCAGCATAGGAGGGGGCTATTCTCCATTGTCCAAAAGGTTAGTGATGTCAATTACATGATAGAGCTACTGAACAGGAGTTGCAGGTGAAAGGTGTATCATGTTAACATGCTGAAGCCCTACTATGACAGGGAGGAATTTGTCCTTTCTGTGTGCAGTGCCCCAGAGGAGGAAACTGAGATGGATCCACTGGTGGACCTGCTTGAGGAGGCCCGGGTTGCATCCTCTGTGGACAACCTTACCCTCTCTGAACAGCTAAGACCAGCCCAGGTGCAAGAAATTCAGGAGGCTGCTGAGAGAATTTGAGGACACGTTCACAGGGAAACTGGGATACACCACAATGACAGAGCACCATGTGGATACAGGGACCCAGGTTCCCCTGGAACAGTCTCTCTACAGGATGCCTAAGCATGTTAAGCAGACCGTGAAAGAGGAGCTCAAGGAGATGCTGGAACTTGGAGTAATCCAGGAGTCTAGTAGCCCCTGGGCTTCACCCGCGGTATTGATCCCCAAAAAGGACGGCACCACACAATTCTGCATTGATTACCAGAGGCTGAATAGCTGCATGGAATCTGATGCCTATCCCATGCCCAGAACAGACGAGACCCTGGAGTGACTGGGGGGAGTCAAGTATCTGACCACATTAGATCTAACAAAAGACTAGTGGCAGGTACCTCTGACCCCTATAGCCAGGGAGAGATCAGCTTTTGTTACTCCATTTGGTTTATATGCATTCAAGGTAATGCCATTTGGAATGAAGAATGCTCCTGCAACCTTTCAACGGCTTGTGGATCACATTCTGGGGTAGGTGAGTTTGCACTGGCGTATATGGATGATATAGCCATATACAGCCAGACCTGGGATGTGCACATCAAGAATGTACCACAGCCTGAAGAACACAGGTCTGACAGTCCCAGTGGAAAAATGCCAGATAGGTATGGCAGAAGTATCATACTGGCAGAAGTGTCCTACCTTGGGCACCAGCTGGGTAGTGGACACATCCACCTGGAGCCTGCCAAGGTTGTTGTCATCCTGGCCTGACCGACTCCTACCATCAAGAAACAGGTAAGGGCATTTCTGGGGACAGCAGGGTACTACCAGAGGTTTGTTCCTCACTATAGTGATCTGGCTAAGCCCCTGACAGACCTAACCAAGAAGGGAAAACCAGATAAGATGCAATGGTCAGAAGGCTGTGAGGTTGCTTTTCAGGAGCTAAAGAAGGCTTTAAGTGGCCCAGCTGTATTGGCCAGCTCCATTACAGTCTAAAGTTTATGGTCCATGTGGATGCCTCAAATCACGGGTTGGGGCCATGCTGAGCCAAGTTACCCAGCGGGGGGAGGAGCACCCGGTTGTGTACCTAAGCCAGAGGCTTTTGCCCAAAGAGGAGGCATATGCTACAATTGAGAAAGAATGCTTGGGAATAGTGTGGACCCTTCAAAAGCTGAAGCCTTACCTATATGGGAGAGAATTTACTGTGGTCACAGATCATAATCCCCTGATATGTCTTCATAGGTCAAGTGGGCAAAATGGAAAACTACAACATTGGAGTTCAGTATTTCAGGCATTCAACATGACCATCAAGCATCGCAGTGGCAAACAAAATGTAAATGTGGATGGGCTATCTAGACAGGGCTACTGGCATGGCTGGATACTTTGGGCACTTTCCAGCAGTTGCATGAATGTCTGCATCACATGGGGTGGCCCAAGGGACACGCCTTCATCACCTGGGGGGGAAGATGGGACAGAAATGGGAAGGAAGGAGTTAATGGCGGATTCTATAGTTTGTCTTGTTTAATGGTCTGAAAAAAAAAAACACAAGCTGGAATTCCACAAGATGAAATTCCACTGTCTTCAGCTTTTGGCTAGGTGGGTCATAAATCTCAGAATGGACATGTCCACACACAGACTCACAGTTTAAATGGATTGAATCATTCAAATATAAACCTATGGTTAAGGATGAATATTAGTGGACACTGATAGGTGTGCAATCTGATTGGGACAATTAAATACATACATGGTAGATGGTTGGTGCATTCAAAGGGGAAATAGGAATCACCTATTCTCGAGAGTATATAAGATGCTGAAAGACAGTGAGGGATGTTGTTGGTTACTCTCTAGGAGTTAAAGGAAGAACTAAGCTTGGGACCTACCTTTCTAGATATGTCCGTGGGAGCTAGCAGTTAGCATAGGGTCCAGTGTCTCTTGGAAGGATAGGGGAAGGGTAAGTTTAATACTAGCCTATCTCAGTAATAGCCTTTTTCTTTTGCCATCTGTTATTTAAAAATATTTGTTTACTTTTCCTGTATCAGTGTTATTCTCTTGTGTTGAAAATAGATATCCTGTAATATATCTTTTAACTTTCTGTTAAGTAAAAAACTATTTATGTACTCAACAGTTGTGATTGTGATGTAATTTTTCTAAGGTAACACATGGTTTCCACTGACTGAGGTAAACTCTGTTTAGCATCCGCCATCTGAGACAGACACACTACCAGACTCTGATCTGTGCAATAGCACGTCTGATTACCCAGTTTTGTAAACTTGGGAGATTGGTGCAGGGAGACCCCAGCTGGTGGCAGCGAATACCCCGAGGACAGACACCTCTCTAAAAGCTGTTCAGCCCAGAGAGAGAGGTGGGTTGTTGCAGGAGTTATTTAATGTTCTTTATTGACTTTTATTATCAGTATCCCCAAGTGTCCTGAAAAGTGTGGTTATCACTGCTATGGAGGCTGCTCAGTATGTAGGAGGATTGAGGCACTTGCTGATGAGGCTGCTGCTGCCCCAAGGGAAAGTGCAGCTTCTGAGACACATTTCAGGTCAGGGTGCCAGGGTGTCTGCAGCACCACTACCACCAAGATCCCTAGGGTCCATGCAAGTAAGTGGACTGCGGAGGGCAGGGGAGGGTGGGCGTTACACCACAGGGAGGTGCAGACTTTCAGAGAGGAATCCAGGAAATAATTTGTTCCACTAGCCAAATCAATTCAGGCTTCTGACCACAAAGGGAAAGCAGCACTGAATCCAAGGAAACAGTGGCAATGAGTGTGCCAAAGGAATAGGAAGAGGAAGATTTTAATGTAGCTAGGCTCCATGGTTAGAGGTATGGGGAGGTTAGTGTGTGCTGCTAGCTGGGAAGAGTGATTGATCTACTGTATGCTAGGGGCAACAGTGAGCAAGATGTTTCCTTAACTAGAGAAGCTCACCAAGGTAGAGAGGGGAGCCAAATGTGATTCACTCTGGGAACCAAGGTCTTGGTGGGCAGCAGGGGAGGTAGAACCAAGGAGAGCTTCAGTGAATTAGGTGGGAAGTTGAAGGTGCAGTAGAAGCTACTTAATTGGGATGGCCTGGTGGCAGTTTTTTCATCCTAATTAAGCGGTCATCCCAGTTATCAGAAGTGAACATTTTTCCTTCTGATAATTGGCAGGTAAACACCATGCAGTCATGGTTGCTAGTCTGCCTGCCTCTCGATTGCCTCCTGATTACATTTCGCTATTTGCTGATCACCTCTATCAGACTGGCAGCCTGACAAAATGTAAAAGCAACAGCAACCTTTTTATGTGCTTGTTTGCCGATTAGCGCTATCCGATTTGGCTCAGGAGGCTCACTCACACTCACTCTGTGCTGGACAGATAAAGTGCAACATGAACAGTGACCTCTCGATAAACACCATACAGTCACAGTCACTAGTCTGCCTGCCTCTCAGTCACCTCCTGATTACATTTCAGTGTTTGCTGATCACATCCATCGGGCTGACAACCTGACAAAATTTAAAAGGAAAACCGACCATTTTATGTGCTTCTGTTTACTGATTATTTCCATCCGACTCGGCTCAGCAGTGCAGTGTTATCTAGCACTGTTGTCACACCAGCAGACAGATGGTATAGAAAATCGGGGGCTCAGCATGGGCACACATAGCAGGAAGTGGAACTTAGAATGTCGGTGTGAAGGAGGCCAACAGTGCTATTCACAGTGATATTCACACATGCTCAATGGCCCATTAATGGCCAACTGACAGCAACAGTGGTCACAATAGCCAGTGGAGAACCTGTGAGTAAGAAGCTGACAGCCTATTAATGCACAATGAGAGGAATGAACCATCCCAATAAAGCAGATGTCCCAATTATCTGTGCCCTGATTAAGTGGCTTGTACTGTAATTCAAAGATGGTGACCTTTTCTGAGATCCTACCAGTGTCATCTATGGTTAAGTACAGACAGGAGAAAATTAGGGAGCTTAACATGTGTATCCAAGTCTGGTATGGTGAACAGGGGTATTCCTTTGTGAAGGACTGGGATTGTTTTGAGATGAATACTGGTTGTTTGCTAAAGATGGCCTGCATTAGTTAGCTAGCTAGTGCAGTGTTAATGCTACCGCTTGCAATCCAGATGACCTGGATTTTCTCCCTGAGCCTTAGACATATGGAGCCAATGGGGGAGGCAGGGTCCTTGCATCTGTTTTGGGCATCTCCTTTTGCTGCATGACAACCTCCTATTGGCCCAGGAGGAGGGTATGTTATATGGGAAGGAATAAGCAGTCCTTCTGGAGTGGTCATACACTTGCACACACCCATTCATCTGACACATGGTGTAGACATATCACATACCCAGAGTATGGCCAGCAGTGGAGATCTGAAAATAGAACAAGACTCAACCAGCTTTATGACCCAACCTTCAAGGCATTCTTATGGGCTGCTCCACTAAGCCACTCCTTGGGGAGGGATGAGGGAGGGCTTAGTAGGAAAAAAAATATTCCAGCAGCCCCAGGCAGAGGAAGCTGCCCTTCCTCCCCATGCCACTGTATGTCCCTACCGATCACTTCCACACCTCACAGGCTTATCCTTCTGGAGCGCAACTGTTGAGTAAAGTGTCCTTCTCCCGGCTTAGGGAGCAGGGGTGTCCCACCCACAGGGGACAAGCTCTGGGTTATAGTTAGGATTCTGGAAAGGATATCACGTAGTGGGTGGTGGTGGGACAGAGCATCATAGGAGTCCTTTGGTGAGCAGATGGTCTTGGACAGGTGGAAGGAGGACCTGGCAACTAGTGAAGAGAAATGGGATACCAAGTAGAAAAAGGATGTCCTACAGCTGAGCAGGGTTAGTACCAGCATGCCAGTGTAGATAGAGAAATGTGAGTATGGATGGGGAGAGAAGTAGTAAAAAGGTGGGTCTCAAAACACACACACACACACACACACACACACTAGTTCACCAACACACAGAAAATGTCTATACTTTGAATAATGGCCATCACAAAGGACAGATTATGAGTATGCATACACATAGAGGGAATAGAGGGAAGCAAAAGAGATGTGGGGGAGACAGTTACAAGGGCAAAGACAAACCTTGCTCATGGAAGGTAGCTTTATTAATGCCTGGAAATTTTAGAAACAAAACAAAGGACTGTCAGGCAGTGGTTGTGTAATCCCAACCAGATATACTGTTGCACCAGTCATGGAAACATGAGCAACACAAAACCATGACTGTGACCTCAGTGTACTGGAATATGCCCTATTCAAAAGAGACAGGGGATTGAGAAGATGGGGGAAGTGGAACTATGCATTTGTGATAGCATGAAAGCAACATATGACAAGGGAATGGAAACAGTATGGATGCAGTAAGTAATTGAAAAAGGGAGGAACTTCCAAGTTGGAGTGGCCTACAGGCCACCAAACCAGTCTGAGGTGGATCATAGTGAACTAGGGAGCAAATCATAAGGGCTACCAACTTAGGACATGTGGTGCTAATGGCTAATTTCAATCTACAAGATATGGATTGGGAAACATTATGGGTCAGGAGTGCAAGGGGCTAGACTCAGACTACATTATATTCAAGAGGGCTTCTTTATGCAGTAGGTAAAATAACGCAGCAGTATGGAGCCCCATCCCAACTTGGTTCTGTTGAACCAGGACGTGGTGAGGGAAGGTAGGGTAAAGGACCCCTGGTGGTAAGTGATCATAGTTCAGTGTGATTCAACTTAGCCCAAGAGGAACAGAGGACAAAGGCAAGGACAATGGTTTTAGATTTCAGGAGGGTGCATTTTAGAAAGATGGGGGAACAAACTGAGAGAGGTTGAATGGTTTTAAGAAGTGTAAAAAAAGTAGGCATGCATTAAAGGAAATCTACTGAAAGTTACTAGAAGCTGTCTACAGAAGGTTAGAATGGACAAAAAACTTACGAAAAGCAATCTGGTCTCCAGGGTACTGGGAGAAGCAGCCAGGGCAAAGAGGACTGTGTTCAAAGGCATAAAAGAGACGAATCCGGAAGTTACAGGGAGATATTTATTTACTTTATTTTGTTAACCAAGTAGGTACACTGAAGACAT
The DNA here is from genome assembly GCA_016271365.2 of Neoceratodus forsteri. Taxonomy (NCBI): domain Eukaryota; kingdom Metazoa; phylum Chordata; order Ceratodontiformes; family Ceratodontidae; genus Neoceratodus; species Neoceratodus forsteri. The sequence continues at coordinate 433,973,765 of CM028135.1, read as the reverse complement.
AGAAACACTTTTTTCAGGCATGACAAGTGCAACAATATTTATTTATATATTTGAAAAATGGTAACCAGGAAAGGCACAATGAGCCAAGGCTCATATCCAGGTGTGAGCTGAGGGAAGGCGGAAAGGGGATAAATAGTGTAACATTCACAGCAAGGAGAATAGAGCATCAATATATGGGTACAATATAAAGTATAAACAATACCAAGGTAGAACTGCATTAACAATGGCATAATCATCATGGTGGTAAAATGATCAGCATAAAGGTATGAGGAAAGTGAGTACAATGTCAGGAGATACAGCTGATTAAATACACAAGCAGTGGTTTAAAATCAACACCAGGCTGAGGAAAAACAGGCGATACAAAACAGTAGTAATGGAGAATAGATAAGGAAAGGGGAAATGGGGTCATTTTTTAACCAGAAAAAGCACACTGAGGTGAAGCTTGTTTCCAGGTGCGACCTGGGGACCACAAAGTTAAGTAAGTGGCTCAGGGCCACACAGTATACAAGTGGGGGCTGATGGGATTCAAACCCAGGTTTCCAAGGTTGCAGCTCAGTGCCCTAATCCACAGCACTATACTGCCTCTATAAGCAAGATTATAGCCAAGGCAGTGGAATCAGGTCAGATCAGATCAGTCAGATAGACAGGGTGGGAAGGGGAACTGGGGTCAGGAGTGGATCTAGCAGGAGCAGGATGGGACAGAGAGAAGTTTCAGCTGCTGTTTAAAGAAGGGTGGGAGGATGGAGAGAGGAAGAGAGTAGGGAGAGTTTGTTCCAGAGATAGGGGAGGTGGTAGCTGAAAGCGGATTGCCCAGCAGTAAAGTGTGAGTGAGAAAAGGCAAATGTGCATGAGTTTCTGGAGAGAGGAGACTAGGAAGCAGAGGGAATGAGAGAGGAAGAAGGAGATATAAGGAGGAAGAGACCTAAACCAATATTTAGAGACAAGGGAGGCACAGTCCAATAGGTGACGTGAAGAGAAAGGAGTGCTAGAGAGGAAAGAATAAATGGAGCAGTGCTGAGTGCAAAAAGGGGTATTAGCAGTGAAACAGCAGAAAGCATTGCAATAGGTATCCAGTCTGGTGAGAGAAGAGTAGGGGGCAGTGCCACGGATCACATCTGCATAGCCAAACACTGGGACACCATTTTGGTGGTCAACTCCAAGAGGACCTGGGGAGAGAGGGAGGCAGTCTTTTCTGTGACAGACTGCACCAAATTTAGGGTGGAGTTGGGAGTGGATGGCACTGATGCAGGCAGAGAAGTCCAGCTTGCAGTCCAGCCACACACTGAGGTACTTGAAAGTGGAGACTACTTCAAGGGGGAGCCATCTGCTGAAGTAGAAGTAGGGTGGATGGGAACCTGTCCAGTTTTAGGTTGATACCAAAGGTCACGGTCACTGTTTTTTTCGGTGGTGACCTGGATGGTGTTGGCTTAGAACTGGCATCGGAGATTTTTCAAATCTCACTGGAGTAAAGCTTGCAAAGCTGTAGCCATCGGATATGGTATAATGTCCAAGACCAGGTACCTGAATTTGCAAAAAAAGTCATACAGTAAGTCCATAAACCATACAATGGCATAGATATGTTCTAATGTATTCAACCATAAAAGATTAATCAAAACAAGCACATTGTTACTCGATAAGTGATTTTTGTAACTGTTTGAGAAAGCATTAAGTTTAAGGGAAAATCTAGTCTCCCTCTTATTTTCCAAACTGTTTCCTTCAGTCATGGGTCATTCTCACTGTTGGCATCGTCCCTTCATAACATAACAGCCAGTTGGGATCGTATATGGATGGATGTGTACCACTATTTGTCTAATGACAAACTACGTCTTACCCAGTTTTAGATATTACATTAATCAATCAATCAATCAATCAAAATCTTTATTTATTCAGGCGAACATCATTGAGCATAGCTCATTTACAAGATGGACCTGAGTGGTCATAACAAAAAAGGTTACAGAGTGTATACAAAAACATGATATTGAAATAGCACAAATACAAACATTTATGAGTGAGATAGATGTACAATTATTTACATATATACAAGGCAAAGGACAGTAAACCAAAACCTATTAAAGGTGAGAAACAAACAGTCTGGTAGGGATAAGGCTTGGATAATGGTACATGGGTGGGCATATATGTTTGAGGTTTGATGTGAAAGGACCAGAGGAATGATAGAAGAATAGGGAGGAGCTTTAGAAGGGGAGAGGGGGTGTGGGGGTGGGGGTGGGAGGACTAGGCCTTGTGGAAGCAATTGCATGAATCTGGGATTAGGCTGGTGTACAGCTTTTGAAGGATGTAAGGGGATCAGTGTTTCCATTTTCAATGTCTTTTGGATAGAATTCCAGATAAGTGCCAGGGAATAACTGATTGCAGCTCTTCCATACCGGGTGCAGGTGATAGGAATCTTCAGCAGGATCAGTTTGTTGATCCTCAAGGTGTAGGGCCTGGATGTGATCTGGTTGAAGCAGACTGAGACGTAGGAAGGGAGTTTGTTTGTCAGAGCTTTGTAGATCCAGGTAGCAGCATTTTTTCTTCTTCTATGTTGCAGGGATGTCCAGCTGACTGCATTGTAGAGAGAGCAATGATGGGTGCTGGAGGAAGGTCAGTAATGAATCTAATAGCTCTATGATACAGGGTGTCTAGTTTGTTTAGATGGGAGAGGAGCAATGACCATAGAGGAAGTCAGCATAATCAATGAGGGACATGAATGATGCAAGGATTAATCTTTGTTTGGAATCTTTGGTCAGGTAGTGTTTGATTCTATAGAATAGACCAAGTCTTTGTCTTAGCTTTTTCAGGAGCTCTTCAACGTGGGTAGTATAGTCTAGTTTATTGTCTATCCATACTCCTAGGTATTTGAATTTGTCAACATATTCCAGATTTTCACCAAGGATGGTAGAGAGTTGTGGGAGGGTGAATGATGGGATAGTGGAAGAACAGTTCTTGGGGGCAAAGAACATAGCTTTGGTTTTCTTAGCATTTAGTAATAATTTCTTTTTTAATAGGTTATGCTGGAGGAGGGAGAATTGAGACTGTAGGAGCTCACAGGCTTTTGATGGTGAGGGATCGCTCACATAAAGTACAGTGTCATCTGCAAAAAGGTGGATATTAGATTAAAGGTGGACATTATATTTATTTTACTCCTGTCCATCTGTGCAAGATGGGGAAACTCTCATCTTCTACATGTTCCAGGTGTAATCTGGCAGAAGGATCTCTTTTGCACATTCTGTGGGAATGCCCTAAAATTGCCCCCCATGGGAGAGGATTAAATCACGTCTTATTCCCTTACTTGGCCTAGAAGATTGTTTTTCCCCCGAAATTTACTTAATAGGTGATGTCTTCAAGATCCCAGTAAGAGAAAGGAAACACTTTATTTCTTTAATATCTTTATCAGTGAAGTGGCTGGTCCTATGCCACTGGATGAATCAAGATGAGATCACGTACCCTGAATGGCTTAATGAGATACTCTAGGGACTGAAAAAAATGATAGCCAGTATACAGAACCATATGACGGCTTACAATAAAAATTGGGGTAAATTAGTAACCCTTCTAGCTGTACAATCTTCCTCTTAGATGAGCTATCGGAGAGTTCAGTTAGTTTTAACTCCACACGTCTATCATATTAGTTGCTTAACAATTACTTTTTACAGTCTATATACCTTTAAGTCCTGTATTTTCAATCTAATTTAACCAGTTGTTTAATACATTACTCAGTATTTGACGTATCTCCGGGGTGGAGGAAGGGTGGGGGTATTGTTTTTCGGATGTGTTAAACTGTTCATATGTCTGTGTACCATGTGTTGTTTTGGAAACTTTAATAAGGTACACTAAATTTCAAAAACAAGTGTAAGGGAGAATCTAGCTAGAGATGCGCACAATTAAAAAATTTTGCCCCATTAAATATTTCATGTAATCCGTGCATTTCATGAAATATTTTGTGGGTGCAAAATTCTCCTGGCAAAATGTGGAATTTAGCAGGTGAAATGCAGAATTTCACCACCCGTGGACGAAATTCCATATTTAAAAGCTGGGAGATGATAATATTCAACAAAAAAGTGTTTCCTCCCCTCCTGTCCAGGCCAACATTAAAATAAATATTTATCCCCACATCTCTGGTGTCCCTGGTCCCACCCCTCTGGCCAATTGCGGGCCCAATATGAAGAATTCCTCCTCGCAGAGATCTCCCCTCCCGTCCCCCATCCAGGATTTGAAATAAAAATAAATTTCCCTGGTGTGTAGTGGTCCCACTGCCTGGCCAACCGCCGGCCATATAAAGAATGACCCCCCACCAAGATTCACACCCATTCCCGTTGTTCGTTAGTTACTTCCAACATCAGTCATCTAATTAAAAAGAAAACACACACTTTCCCAGGTGTCTAGTGGACCCCCCACCCACCCCACTGTGTCCTGTAAAGACCCCATCCCCCCCCCATCTAGGGCCCCAGTGTAAGCTACAGGCTTCACCACCCATGGTAGTAGCAACTTGACTGAGCACTTTTACAAATGAGCCCTTTCAATGAATGAGCATGAGCACACACTCATTCATTGAAAGGGCTCAGTCAGGCTCATTTGTAAATGCACTCAGTTGGTCTGCCAGCCATGGAGGTGAGTGGAGGGCTGTGCTGGTGGATTCACTGGGGTCCTAGACGGGGGGGTGGAGGTGGGTGGGTCACTACTTGACAGGGTGGGGGGTCCACTAGACATCAGGGAATTTTGTTTTTAAATTACACGACTGATGTTGGCAGTGGCACTAATCAACAATGGAGGGATGGGTGTGTGTACCTGGGGGGGGTCACTCTTCATTTGGCCAGCAATTAGCCATGGGGGTGAAACCACTAGACACCAGAGAAATTTATTTTTATTTTTATTTCAAATTCTGGATTGGGGACGGCATGAATCTTGGTGGAGGGGGGATTTTCCATATTGGGTCGGCAATCAGCCGGGGTTGGGGGACACCACTAGACACCAGAGATATGGAGATAAAGATTTATTTTAATGTTGGCCTAGACAGGAGGGTGGAAAACACTTTTTTTAAACTTTTTTTAAATATATATGTATTCTAAATTCGGCATTTCGCACCTGTGAAATATTCTTTGAAATATGCAAATTTCACAAAATATTTCATGGGGCGAAATTCCCAATTTCGATGGAATTTCACAGACTAAATTAAATTTTGCTGCATCACTAAATCTAACTGACTGAGAGATTGTATTCCATAATAAGGATGTTTGAAATATGAAAGAGTTTTGCCCTATGGTGGTCTGAATCAGAGGAACTGACATGAGATTACTGGTTGTGAAATGAGAACAAGGCAATTTAACAAAATTAAGAGTCAGAAAGGGAAGATGAGTTTTACGTGTAGAAGTCTGAAGGCAAAGTTCACAAATGTCTACTGGGCTCTATCTTCAGGGTGTAGCCAGTTTAGAACATTCAGATTGTGCTAGTCATGGGTTCTACGCCTGCAGGCTGTAGTGGATCTAATCACCTTAAAGTAGAAGCTAAGTTTTTTGTTTGCAACAGTTCTTGGTGCAGCATCAATAACTTCGTCACTGTACTCAAACAAGAGTAACAAGTTGCTTTGAGCTATTGCAAATCTAGTTTCTGCAATTAAATACTTGCTGACTGTATACAAGGAATTAAGTTTCTGATGTATCTGAGTGGTAATACATTTTAAATAGGCATCAAAAGAGAGGCTGGTGGTCAATATAGATTTCTATGTACAGTACATGAAAAAATCCAGTGCCTCAAATGTGACACCATCTCCGGTAGTAATATGAAGATCATGGACCTGATATTCAGAACTTTGCCTGGTAGGCAAAGTTTTTGTGCACCATTTACCCAGGGTTTGCATTGGAGCATGATATTCAAAAGGGGCAGTTGTGTGCGCTAACAGGGTTAGCACATATGCAAAAAATAATGTATGCAGGTGGGCAAGGGGGGGTCAGAGACAAGAATACCCATGCAACCCAATATTCAATGCATTTGTGCTGGACAAAGGGGTTAGTGTGGTCACTTTACGTGGTGCAAATACTGCTGACAAGAAACCAAACTTACTCCAGGCAATCCTAGCAGCTGCCAGAGTCACTGCAGCCAACCAGGTTGGTGGTTGAGGGTTCACACCTGCCCCTGGTGCTCAGTGTTAGCCCCTGATCACCAGGCCCAGTATGAAAATGTAATTCCCTCATGCCTAGTTGCCCCCGCCTGCCCTCCAATCCCTGTCCTGTTATGGAAGACATATCCCCCTGGTGACTAGTGGCCCCCTCTGCCTCTCAATTGCCAGTTCTATAATGTTCCAACCCTTTCCCGGCATCTAGAGTTACCCTCCACCCTCCAATCACCAGCCCAGTCATCAACATAAGTGTCCCTGGTGTCCAGTAGTCCATCTAACCCTCTGATTGCCAGCCCCAGTACAAGTAATGTACTCCCTGGTGCCCAGCAGTCCCCCCATCCACTGTTTGCCAGTCCTGTATGAGTAATGAATGCCCTGGTGCCTAGTAGTCCCCCTCCTGCTGGTTGCCAGCCCTGGTAGGTGTTATGAGTTTCCTGGTGCCTAGTCATCCTCCCGCCTGCTGATCGCCAGCCCCAGTAGGTGTAATGAAGACCCTGGTGCCTAGTAGTCCTCCCACCAGCCAATTGCCAGACCCAGTAGGTGCGATGAATTCTCTTGTGACTAGTGGTCCCCCGACCACCGATTGCTAGCCCTGGTAGGTGTAATGAAGTCCCTAGTGCCTTGTAGTCCCCCACCTGCCAATCACCAGCCCTGCTATGAATAAAAAAAAATTCCTTGGTACCTAGTGGTCCCCCCGTTCTCTGATCATTGTCCTGCAGTATGATGTAAATTTCCCTTGTGGTTAGAGGCCCCCTGGTCTCTAAACCTCGGTGCCATCACACTAAGCATATCTCCTGGTGACCAGTGCTCCCCCCATTCTCTGAACTCCAGCCTCATGCAAACATGCATACCCCTGAGTGGCCAGTGTCCCCCCCCATTCTCCACTCTCCAGCTCTGGTAAAAATACAATAGTCCTACTGTTCTATAGATTGCAGTTTAATGTAAGAAATAGTGTTACTGAAAAAAACCAAAAATATGATATTCCCTGGTGTCCAGTGGTACCCCCCCCATTCACCATTCCATTGCAACACGGTAGTCCCTGGCATCTAGTGGCCCCATACTGTGGGCACTAACCACCCACCCTGCCAACCAGTGTTTGAATTAATGAGGGCCTAAGGGGGCCAGGCTCCCTTTCTTTTTTTGAGGGCCCCCTGAGTTCTGTGTAATTGAAAGGTGCTGGGGGGTCCATGTATTTGATCCTACTTCTCACTGCTGAATCAGGAACACAAATTGCAGCATCCCTGCCTGAGAGAAAAATAGCAATTAATACCATGTGTTCCCTTTTAACAGCTATTCAGGAAAGCAATAGCTTCTCCCCAACCCATAGCCACACAACTGGCATCAAAGTGAGTTAAGTAATACTTTAGACAGATATTTATCTACAGTGTTTACACCGCTGCAGCAATCTTACATTTGTGCTGCTCCCTTCCTGCTGTGCTGGCTGCTTCTCCATCAATTTAGTGTTTACACAGCCCACCCTCACAGCGCTGCAGGTCGCTCTGAGGAGGGGGCTGTAAATTCAGTAGAGGATGCTGGGAGACACTGGGTCAGAAGGCTTCCCGTCGGAGCGAGTGCATAAAACGGTTTTCAACGTCGGTTAATGCTGTTGCTCAAATACGGGTACCCACAATTGAGCTGCAGTAGAAAAAGGATACATAGCACATTTACAACACTCTGGAAATTGTCTATGAAGCTGGCTTTGCATTTTATCAGCCTGTGCGCATTGGTTGATGTGCTGCAAAGTCTGTGGTGTTAACAAGCCTTAAGTGATAGCATTCCATTGCTTGACTGCTTTGATGGCTGCCTTCCTGGAAAACAAATAAATGAAAGCCTCCCACAGCTAAAAGTAGTATCCACAACTGGCAACAAAGTGAGTCTTTCACTGATACTTTAAAAAGATGATAGTCAGAGATTCTTATCATTATCCTTATTTATTGTAAAGAATGCTGCTGTGCTTGCCTTCTTTGATGTCCAGTGTGACACTTCCTTGAACGAGCGCAGTTGGGGGTGTTCATTTCAGTTCAGACTATCGACGACTTAAACTAGAGGTAAAAGTAGTAGCCAGTACCCACTACAGTGAGTCCCTGGGAACAACTTACCCCTGGGCCTACTCATTGCCACCATCAATGTCTGCAGCCTAATGAAAAAATGGGACACCTTCCAGGGTTGGGTCCTTCAACATGATCCTGACGTCATTGCCGTGGGTGAAACATGGCTCTCCCCCCCACATCCCAGACTCCTCGATAACTCTCTCTGCGTACAACCTCTACAGGGCTGACTGACTGGGTAGAAAGGGGGATGGCTGCACCATTTACGTTAAGAACTCATTGCATGGTCAATTATTCCCACCCCCTCCACTGGTCCCTGGACCCCAAGCCCTTACATTCAAAATTACACTAGGATGCTCCCAAACCCCCCTTCTCATCACTGCAGTCGACATTCCCCCCAGGAATCAGAGCGAAGTCTTCCACTCTGTCTTGTCCTACCTCGCCACCCTCCCATCAAACAATGAATTAATAGCACTAGGAGACTTCAATATCAACTGACTGGCTAGGACAGCCGCCCCACTCATCAACGCTGCAACTGCACAAAACCTTACCCAAGTAGTATACTCCCCTAGGCAACTGGACCAATGCTCTGGGTCCTTCTCCCTCCTAGACCTGGTCTTCACCAACCGCCCCCACAAGATCACTAGCACCACCGTACTCCCTTACACCCTTAGTGACCACTCCCCATCCTCTTCTCCTGGTCGTGCAAAACCCCTAAACCCCCCCCCAAAAAAAAATAATACAACAATGTAAACTTGGAACCGGTAAACTTGCCCTTCTCAAATCCCAACTCCTTTCATGGGACTGGTCCCCTATAATGAATACTCTCAATCCTGACCGAGTCCGGGACCTCTTTGTTCTTACCTTCAATGCCATCTGTGACTCCCTTGCCCCTCTTACTAATAAGGTGGTCAAAGAGAACCCTGCACCTTGGATCACCAGTCACCTACTGGCACTTATGCGAACCCAAGACTCGCTATTGCACCTCTCCACTGAGACCGGCCTGCCATCCGACCGGCAAAGGTACAGAGAGTCCCAGATCAAATGCACATGGGCTCTATGCCAAGCAAAAGCAGAGTATTACAAATCCTCCCTTACCTCTACATGGACCTCAGGGCGCAAGTTCTGGAATAACATTAAAGACATCTGTGGCAAGACCCATACCCCCCTCCCCAGGGGCGTAGTTTGCTATTTTTACAGGGAGAGCAAAGTAACAAAAAAGTCCTGATTTTCGGGTATCACAACAATGAAGAGGGCGGGTGGCTTGCATAATGCAAACAAATTAACCAGCATCAAATAAAACCCAAAAAACATTTAAGACTACAGCTGAATAACTCCTGGGAGGGACCAGCCCAGGCCAAGTCAGAGCACTTCCCCACCCCACCAGTTTTACTGCAGTCTGCTCTCGGCCCAACTCCTCCTGAGACCAGAGTCGAAAAACTGACCAAGATCTGTTTTGTATTCAGTTCTTCGTTCTTCTGCTTTGGGAGTGAGAACTTACTTGTAAAGTTGAAAATATGTAAGGAACTTACCTTCCTTCTCAAGAGGACAGGACCTCCCCTCAGCTTCAATTCAAATCAGTCTTGACCTAATTTTGCCCCCACCTGAACCTCCAGGTGGATAGCTCACTAGTCTCTCACCCCCTTTGCTGCTTACATAACCCTTCCAAGTCCAGCCCTTATAGTGGATCCTGAACTTCTTGAAATGTCTGCTTGAGCTAGCCCTCCCACCCCTGAGGAGTGCAAAAGCATGTTTCAAGGAAGTGCAGCAAATGGCTATGCCACCTCAGTATACCTATAAACATGGATGGTATGGGAAACATCCCAGCATATGCATCCTCACAGCATGAGCCCTTATTTACAAAGATTACATAAAAATGCGATTATACAATGACAAGAATGAATGCTGGCCTCTGATTGGTCAGTCTTGGGCTGACCCATGATGTTATCCCAGTACATCCGATTCATCACAGGTCTTGTCTCAGCCTCTCGTGAACCTCTTAATGATTGTTAGCATTATTGTGTTTTTTGTATCTTCTCTTAAAATATTTTCCACACCAAATAAAACATCTTTAAAATAATTTTTTTAATTCTGTATAAACGCCATTGTATAATAGCAATAATGCCCTCCAGGGTGTGTGTCATGGTAGGATAACGTGATGCCTTATGTATTGGATGCACTCATGCCCAACCACCTGAGGCATGACGTTATCCCAGCATGACACACGCCCTGTCGGTCATTATTGCTTACTTGCACCCAGTGTTAACACTTTTCTTTGTTATAACCAAGTTAATTCATTAGTCTCCCATCCCATCCCATCCCATCCCATCCCATCCCATATTATTCAATGTCACATGCCTGAATCTGGTTAGATAAGGTAAGAAAAGAGGATAATGCTCTCCTCAAGCAAGCAAGCATTGCATACATAACCATGGGACTTGCTGATATCCCTCAGGGGGTGCTCATAACAAGCATGCTGATGTACCTGGGACAGTGCAACAGAACAATGTAAATCCCCTAATTGTTCAAGATGATCATGGGCATGGTGTGGTCACACCACAACCCCTACCACTCTCCTCCCCATGGGCTCCTAAGGAATATGCATCTCTGTCCATGCCCAGGGTTACACAACCCCATCCAAGCAAACACGGACTGCCCTGGCACAAAAGTGGTCGCATCACATAACCTAAGAGAACAGATGCCACAGGAAGTTTGCTGGAACAACGACTCCAGATACCTGTGCACAGCCTCGCATGACCCACCCTGAAAGGTAAGTACTTGGTTGGTGGTTTTTATTAGCATCGCCTATGACAGTGTGTGGTGGGCCAGTTGTGGTAGCCCAGGTTGCCATGGATGCTTCCCCCCCACAGACTACTTCAAAATCGTCTCATCTGACAGTTTTGAAGGGCACAAATGAAACATGGTTGCTTCAGTTTGATGTGGTTTAATACAGTTTTTTTTGTCCGAGCGTGTGTCTCTATTCTTCTACACACAGACACAGACAGACACACACACCACCAAAAATTGAACTTTTTTTTATACCATGTTTACATTTAGGATAGAGACAGGGTAAATCAGGTCCAGGCAGTACAACACAGTAAATGAAACAATGCATTTTACAATGCCCAACAAACCACCAAAAGACCACAAAACAACAGACCTTTCCCTGCCCTGGGGTGGGGGGGGATGGCTAGGTCACAGGTCAGGGTGCTAAATGAGGAGGAGAGACCAGAGAACATCTTGTCGAACGACACAGTAAGGTGAAACTACATAAACATGCACAATTTTTATACTGTAGGATTTCATACTTTCCAACAGTTCCTACTTTGACACAGAAACTTATCATTAGTGCTCAGAAGCCCTTGTGCGGGAGGTAATCATGGCATGGACCCAGCAGACTGGCATACATGTTGAAAAAATATTTCTGTGCCAGTATGCGGTCCACCTCCCTCCTCCATCACCAGTGGCCAGAACCATTTTTTCAGCATGTGTACCAGTCTGCCCTGGTCAGCACAGCAGCACAAAGCTGGCAGGGCAGCAGAAGGCACAGCAAGCAACAGTGAATTAAATGTCCATGTAAAAAGCTACAGCCCACTCTCCCCACCCCAGACCTGCAAGGCCACTATCTCCATCCAGACTGGCCAGCTCAGCTACTCTCTGCACCCTGATGGACTTGCACAGCCACTCTCCACACTCCATGTCCACCCCACCAGCACAGTCACTCTCCCCACCGCACCAGCACAGCCACTCTCCCCACCCCACCCAACCAACACATTTCCAGCTCCATTTATCTGGTATCCTCTCCAGGCATCCAGGTCTGTGCCTCCCCATCACAGACACACAAAAATAAATAAAACCACATTTTATACTGCATTTTGTTTATGTTTCTTTCTTTGTCTGGAAAGAGAGATGTTGAGCTACCGGTCAGCACAGTTTGCCTGGTACATAATTACAACCCTGCCCCACTGACACAATGCCAGTGCCAGTGCCTCCACCCACCCACACAATGCCTGTATCCCCAACCCCACCCACACAAATGATCAGTGTCTGCAACACCACACACACACACACACACACACAGATGACCAGCAGTGTCCCCAACCCCCAACACACACAATCAGCAGTGTCCCCAACCACATACACACACACACACAACCAGCAGTGTCCACAACCCCACCCACACACACAACCAGTGTTCCACCCCCCCCCCAAAAAAAATCATGGGCAGTCAGTAGTCGCTATAACAATGGCCAGGTAGTAGTATAATCATTTCTTTAGGGTGCATGTTTTAGTGCAAGATTTTTTTTGCTAGTCTTGTAAGACTGTACGGGGGAGAACACAAAAAGCTACCCCTTTGGTTGTGTTTGCCAGGCAATGAAGACAGTAAAAGCAAGGCCAAGGAATCTGTCTGTTTCACCCCTCCACAGTGGACGATTGAAGAAATCAAAAAAAGTGAAAGATTACTTTTACAGCCAGGTAAAGGATGAGGGGGACATAATGTTTCAACATTTACTAATGTTCATATGCTAGCTGCAGGCACAGGTCAGTGAGATACATCCCTTGACAGGTAAAGGATGAGGTGGAAATTATGTTTTAACATTTACTTATGTTTATATGCTAACACCCAGTCAGCAAGCACAGAATGTCCCCCCTCCTAACCAACATGGACAGTTCACCAGAAACCCAGTCAGCAAACATGGACAGTCCCCCCCTTCACCCCACCTACAAGGACAGTTCCCCAGACACCTGAACAGTTCCCCTCCCCACCAGACACTGGGCCAGCGAGTATAGAATACCCCCTCCTAATCGACAAGGACAGACCCACCAGACACCCAAGCAGGCAGCAAACATCGACGGTCCCCAATATCCCACCAAGAACAGTCCCTACCCCCAACACACAGCTAGAAAACACAGAATTTCCCCACCCACCAACATGAACAATCCCCCAAACACCTGGCTAGCAAACACGGAGAGTTCCCTCCCCAACAACATTGATAGTCTGTCCTAGACACCTGATCAGCAATCACCGACATTCCACCACCCCTAACCAGCGTGGAAAGATACCCCCAGACAACCGACCAGCAAATAGTCCCCCCTCCCCACAAGATACCCGGCAGGCAAACATGGACAGTCCCCGTTTTCCACCATCATGGACAGTCCGCCCAGACAAATGGTCAGCCAAGTCCACCAAACAATGGCTAGTGTCGCCACCCCACCATCACAGCCAGTGTCCCCACATCACCATGACCTGTGTCTCCACCCCACCAGACCCCAGAATAGAAAACAGACTGTCCCCCAGCCCCACCAAACACTGACTGCCCTCCCAGTCCCAAACACTAACCACCCCAGCCCCAAACACTGATCGTCCCCCCCAGCCCCACCAAAAGCAGGTCCTCCCCCAGCACCAAATACTGACCATCCTCTCAGTGAGTCAGCCCCAAAACACACAGACTGTCTCCCCCAACCCCAACCCCACAAAACAGACCATCCCCCAGCCCCACCAAACACAGACCATCCAGTGAGTTTCCCCAACAAACCCCACCACACCAGTAGCACAGTAACTGAGTGTCCCCACCCCACCAACATTACCAGTGTCCACATCATACCAAACAAATAGGCCTCCCCACCCACACCACCAACATGGACAGCCTCAACAGCTAGCAAATCCTCTCCCACCCAAAGAAACACAAGCTGACAGCAAACCTTCCACCCACCCACAAGACACTTGGCCATGGCCAAGACAACCCCTCCCCAAAAAGACTCATTCTGGGATGTGAATGGTATTAATTTCCATCAACCAGCGTGCAGCACAGTCACTCACCAAATCAGTAAGGGCACAGACAGGGCAGCACGCAGCAGGGCACAGCAAGGCCAAGAAGGCAGGTCAGGTAGCTGAGTCTCTCCCAACAGTCCCGTTCCTCTCCCGATTAATCCCCCGACAAGACAGTAACTCATTTTTTCTGACACCAGATGAACGTGTCGCATTATGGGTCTGCTATAGCCTGCATGACCTCCGGCTTCTTCACTGTTCTGGGCCTGGCTGTTCACTGATCTGAATAATCCCTCTCGGTGGACCGTGGAACTGGTGGGCAACGGGTGTGGTGTGGGACTCACCGGCAACATGGTAAATCTTTTTCTGGCCTGCTGGACACAGGAGCTGGGTGTGCAGGAAAGCCTGGCCGTGCCTCAGACTCACTGTAATTGTACTACTCGCTCCTCCGCCTGGTCTGTCCGGTGGCAGAGGCTTTGTGGCCGCAGGCCTCCTAGGCTTTCAGGGATGGGAGGCTCAGGTGGCAGCGGGAGAGCCCAGAGCACAGCTGGCTGCACCGAGAAACAGACAGTAGGTAGTCAGAGGACTCGGATGAGGTATATTTAAACTGGGCTGTGCAGGACAGGAGGAGGGTGGGAACACTAGACTGATTGAGACACTGGTAACACCTGACAGACAACCAACGACTGCTGCTCGACATCCTCGAATAGCTATCTCTCCTCAGCCCTACACTATATGGATGCTGCTGCTGCTCCTTCATGGAAGGCACACAGACAACTAAATGGCACCACTAATGGAGTACTGCTCACGCGATGGCGCCAGTATGCAGCACTCTCTGATTGGTTGTAACATGCAGGCTACTATGGTTGCAGGCTTGCAGCCAATCAGAAAAGGGGATAGTTTTTGTTTAAGAGACACGGCGCCGCACCACCACTCCCCTTCCCCTGGAGAGGTGCAGGCAGTCCGGGCATAGCCCTAAGCCCATTCAATATCAAAGGAAAAAAAAATGATAACTGGAGAACGGTGGCTGGGCTCCTAAAAAAGTCCTGGTCTAATTTCTCAGGGGGAGCAGCTTGCCCCTCTGCCCCCCCCACAATCTATGCCTATTGCCCCCCCAAAATCAGATAGAGGTCAACGGATGTCTGACTACAGACTCCGCCCATATTGCCTCAGCCTTTAATCGCACCTTCACTAATCTCAGCCATGCCCTCCCTCCAAACTTCTTCGATCCTCCCCCCATCCACTCCCCTATGACCCCTCCTGCAGCCCCTCACTTCCACCTTTGTTGCATCACCCCCATGTCAGCCAAGCCTTATCTAGAAAAAGCCCTAAGTCACACCTACTACAGCAGTGACTCTCTGGACCTGAGACTCCTCCGTCTCACTTTTCATGAGGTACTCCGCCCTCTCACCCACATTCACAACCACTCACTCTGCCAAGGGAAATTCCCCTCCCAGTGGAAATCTGCCTCCATTACCCCCATATTTAAAAGCGGGGACCGTACTACCACTAACAACTATTGCCCCATCTCTATACTCCCCCCCCCATCAAAAGCGCTTGAACGTATTATCTCTGACCAATTCACCGAACACCTTAACAAACATGACCTACTCTGTAAGCAACAACATGGCTTCCACAAAGAGCACAGTTCTACGACAGCCCTCCTGGAATTTACCGCACACGTTCACTCCACCTTAGACAAAGGCCACATCTCAGGTGCGGTCTTTGTTGACCTCTCTAAGGAGTTTGACACTATCAACTACTCCCTCTTACTTAATGCACTCTCCAACATCGGCTTCTCCCTGGATGCCCTTGGCTGGTTCATGGACTACCTGTTGAATCAGTACCAACAGGTGAAAATTGGCACCGCCCTCTCTAGCAGGCTACCAGTCTGTTCTGGTGTCCCCAAGGGGTCCATCCTCGGTCTGCTTCTTTTCAGTCTCTTCCTTAACTCTCTCCCCTTGTCCTGCACTGGCAATCTACTACTGTATGCAGATGATGCTGTCCTTTATTCCTCCAATCCAGACCCTACCCTACTACACACTTCCCTCCAGTCCTCCTTCTCTGAAGCTGAAAAATGGTTCCCTACACACCGTCTGGCACTAAACTACAAGAAGACTAAAGTCATGTACTTCTCGCATACGCTAAACTCACGGAAGGCACTCTGCCCTCAAGTCATTACCACCAATCGGACCCCCAGAGGAAGTGGTAACCTTCAAATACCTGGGCATAACCCTTGACACTGCCCTAAACTTCCATCAGCACAGCCATCTTCTGGCCACTGCCCTTAATATCCATATTGGAATCCTCTATCATCTCAAACACTGTCTCTCCCCTGACGCTCTTTGACTCACTGCCTCTTCCTCGGTCCTCTCCCTTCTAGACTATGGCATACTTATTTATGGAGTTGCAAATCCCTCGGCCCTTGGCAGACTCCGACTCTCCCTGAACAAAGCCTGACGTCTTGTCCTTGGCTGTGATCGTCTCACGCACACCTGCTCTCTATACACTTCCACTAACTGGCTGAACCTAGACAGTAGAATACAGTTACACACATGCCTTATGCCCAAAAAGATCACCCTGGGCCTCGCTCCCACCAGCCTCTCCCCTATCATCCAACCTGCCCTGACTCATAGAACCACCCGTAGCACGGGCAAGCTGCTTTATTCAGTTCCCAAGTGTCGGACCTCCCAACTCCAAAGACCTTTCAGCCACAGGGCCCCTTCCTTGATGAACTGCCTGCCCAGTGCACTTGCCATAGAAACTAGAATTGGCCCCTTGAAAACCTTAATCAGAGACCACCTCCAGTCCTCCACCCTATGCGACTGTCATTGATCTCCCTGCCCCACCCCTGACAATGACCTCTGGCCTACTTTACCCCCTCCTACTCCTCCCACTTTGCTTCTACCTGTGCTGCCTACCCAGCTTTTTATCCAAGCCTTTATACTAAACTGCTTAGACTTGTCCAAATATTCCTTAGGATCTGACTGTTAGCCATTTACTGTATTTTCTGTAACAAGACTGTCCGAGTCCTGCTATGGAATTGTGTTTTACTGTTGTGTTGTTCTACTATATGTGTCGTGGAGCCTTTGTAAATGAGTCTTTGACTCAAAGGTACCTTCCGAATAAGCAATAAATAAATAAATAACTGTATTTGTTCACTGTCACTGAGTTGAGAGAGAGGGAGGGAGGGAGAGAGGGAGGGAGGGAGAGAGGGAGAGAGAGAGAGAAAAGAGAGAGAGAGAGAGAGAGACCCTGAATGGGCCAGGGCTACACTCTTTTGTCCTCCTCAGCCAGACCTTGCATATTGGGGGGAGGGAACTTTAGTCTCTAGAGCCCATGTGCAGTAAGTCAAGCTCCAGAGCCATGTGAAGTAAGGTAAGACAAGGCAAAGGTGTGTGTTTGTCTCTGGTCCCCATGTGAAGTGATGTAAGGCAAGGCTGGTGGGGGGGGGAGTTGTTTCCAGAGCCCATGTGAACTATGGTAAGACAAGAAGGGGGATGTTTGCTTAAGGCAAGGCTGGGGGGTGCCATGTGTCTCCAGAGTACATGTGATAGAAGACTATGGGGGGGGGGGTGATTTGTGTCTCTGGAGCCCAGGTGAAATATGTATATTATAGAAAATAGACAGTATGTTGCTTTCTCCTACTCGAGTACTACATCCAAAGTGATATGCATAGTGTAGCCGAGGCATATCCGCAACATTCTCTGATTTTTGACCAGTAAATCAAGGAGAGCTAGCTGTATGTGTATAACATGACAGAAGTTTAGTGCCAGATTTGGTAAAAGAGAAGATCCTATGAATTCTGGATATTCTGGATAGTGGTGTGACTGTATGAGATGTGTGTGAGTGTGTGTGGGGTTGATCAAAATAAGGGGGCTCCTTAAAATAGGGAAACCTGGAAGGAAATATTGCATGTGTTAGGAAAAACACGTTACTCTCACTGTCTCCTAAACCTGCCAGCTGCGACCCCTGAGAAGGTGGAACAACATGCCATCAGCCAGGGGTTTCATTTAAGTATTTAAGGGGGATGTGTTTGACTCCTAATAGTGAAAAATGTAGGTGACTTTAAATTTTGCAGGCATACAAGTCAAACAATGGTGTGATATTCTGAATAGGGAGCATGGCATTATCTGTAGTTTGTGTATTACAAAATTGTCTCTGACAACATTTTATATATATATATATATATATATATATATATTTATTTATAGGCTTCCAAAGTTGTAAACTGGCAAGCGTTTTGACTTCCTCAAAGCTGGAATGACTTTCAGATTTTGACCACTGATGTTTTTGACATCAATCATCCAAAATTAACTGAACCTCAGAGACCATAATGTATAGCAATCTTATTTAAGAAATAAAGTGGATGGTGTGGGTAGGGGTGGGGGTATTCCCAATGTTAACTGGTGCAGGACAATCTTTTTTTTAATACTGTGCCTATCATCATAATGCACAAATCACTCTTTGGTTGTTCTTTAATAGTAGCAGACTGGGTCCCCTCCTCTCTGTTTTCATTGCCTGCTGCTCTAGTACTTTGCTGCTGTGTCCCTTTTTTTCTTGCACTCAGATCAGAAAGGCAGCTCATATGATAACAATCCTTTGCATAAGCTACCTTGCTTGTCCAGTTCTTGCGATAGGGGTATGGTGCATAACTTGCAGGCAACGGGCTGGCAAAAAACCCTAAGGGGTTAGTGTTGATGGAAGAAAGGGGCGATTAGCAAAGGAGATATGATCTGGGGGACGTGTTTTCACAGAGAGTGACAAAATTGGGGAGTAAGAAGCAATCCACTTTATAAATGAAGCAAAGAAATATAATTTTTAAAACATTCTTACAGGAAACAGTAACATCCTTATCACAAAATGTTTCACCTGGTGGGATTTAAAGTATTTTACTTACAGTAGCTCTAAAATGCAGAAAAATGCACTATTTACAGTGATGTTTTAGAAAATTTCATGAAGGGGCATGCCTCCAGACCCTCCCCAGCTTTGTTAGGAGTTTTGCACTCCCTTTTCACAGACTCTGCACACACCTCTGAATATGGGTCATTGGGCCCCCCCAACTATTTTCATCATAAGTCGAGCACTGTTGCCAACCAGAAATGCCAATAGCTCAGATACAGCAACTGGCACAATCCTCATCACACCTCCTCCGCTGGCTGCCTACAGAACAGAAGATGTACGCCCTGTGCTATACATCAGACACATGCTTCCTGCCTTTTCATATGACAGTTGGCTAAGGAGGTGAGAGGAGAGCTGTACTGGTGACTGTATCTGAGCCACCGCACTGGTGCTTCTGGTAAAGGGGGGTTGGCAGGGTTGGCGGTTGGCACCTGCTATGCATGGGGGGTGGCACCGGTAGATGCCAGGGACTATTGTCTTGCAACAGGAACGGCGAATGGAGAGTGGAGGTATCACTGAACACCACAGAATATCGTACTTATGTATTTTTTTTTTGTAACACTGTTTCTCATTTGAAATAGCAATCTATATAACAGTAGGACTATTGTATTTTAACCAGGGCTGGGCAATGGAGATTGGGATGGGGGACCACGAGGTACCAGGGAAACTTTTTATTCATACTGGTGCTGGTGACCAGATGGTGTGAGGGTACTACTAGGCACCAGGGACTTCATTACACCTACTGGGGCTGGCAGTTGGTGGGCTGGGGGGACTAATAAGCACTAGGGAATTCATTACACCTACTGGGGCTGGCAAGTAATGGGCAGGGGAACTACTAAGCACCAGGGATTTTATTACACCTACCAGGGCTGGTGATCATCAGGTGGGAGGGGGAAACTACTAGGCACCAAGGAATTCATTACACTTACTAAGCTGGTAATCTGCAGATGGGGGGGGACTGGTGGGCACTAGGAATTCATTACTCATGATGGGGCTGGTGATTGGAGGGTGGAAGGGACCACTGGATGCCAGGGACATTTATGAGAATGACAGGGCTGGCAATCAGAGGGTGGGTTTGACCACTGGATGCCAGAGACAATTACAGGAATTACAGGGATGGCAATTGGAAGGCAGGAGGGACAGCTAGACAACAGGGCATATTCTACACCTATATGGAACAGCAACTGGTGGGGGTGTGTACTCGATTTTACAGGACTGGGAAATTGGGGAGGGGGCAGAGCCACCCACAGGGGTGCAGACCTGCTGCAACTTGCCATGCAAATGTGCCCATAATGGCAAGCAAATGGCCCCTTGGCATCTTGCATGCCCAACAGGTTCATTCGCATGGGGACTTCTGGATATTACACCAGGAGCTACCGGTGTAATTGGGCCTAGGGGTCTATTCCTTGCACTATGAGGATCCATGTCAGGGCAGTGCTATTCGACTTAGTGCTGCATTGACATCCCCCTATATTCAGTCAGCTAGCATCAGTGTGCCATCTGACTGAATATAGCATCCACAGGATCCTGGGCAATGAACACATGCAGAGCAAACTTTTGCACTCTGCTTTGCCCATTTTTGAATATTGAGCCCCAGGTGTGAACTTCTTACCTTTGGAGCCAAGCCTAACAACATTACTTGTGTTTTAAGTATGTTCAGTATTACTATTTCTTTTGTGAAAAACATCTCCAAGTGGGTGGAGGCTACTGCAGAGGGTGCTGTTAATAACATTAATATCCCTGCCTGCGTACCTCACAGCACCGTCTGCATATAATATTGTAGTAGTAGTAGTAGATTTTATTTGATATGTAGAAACCCATTACAAACTTTACAAGAAATGAAATACCTTCTAGAAAAGACCATATACAAATTGATAAAGCAATACAAAGTGCCATATGCTATAAGGTGGCCTGCTTATGTTACGTGCCTCAGCGGCTATAGCTTTGCCACCATTACTCAGCTTTAATTATTTACATTCTGCTAAATCCAATGCCTAGGAACACAGCAATTGAACACAGCAAAAATACTGAAAATTGTTTGTGATCCAAGTCAAATCTGCTCTTATGATTAGATTAATTAAATAGCAAAATTTAATGTGAATACAAGGGGGTAATACCCTGATTTTATTTGTAAAGAAAAAAACAATTAACTTTCCTTTTTGCCATTATCTCAGTTATAGCCCTAGGGATACCTTTATTAATAAATCATATAACTTTGAGCTAATATTAACTTGTCCCTTAATATTGTACTATTATACCTAGCCTGCCAGCAAAAGGGTTAAGCAACTTAGGGCTCAAAATGAGTCAAGTTGTGCAGCCATCCCAGTCAAGTTGTGCTACCATCCAGGAGCAGACTGGCTGGAACCTACTGTGTTGTGGCCTGCTGCATTAGCCACTCATCACCTCATTCAGTCGACTATCCTTGAGCCCCATATATGGATAGAACCAACCAAGCCATGGTAATAAGACCACCTATTTAGAAATCAGGGTCAGTAAACAAGACTACTCTGACCCAGACAAATTGAGCAATGCACAATCACTAGGCCCAAAGTGAGCCAGCCAGTGCCACCAGACAGAACCCACCATCCTTAGGGGAGCTCTAAGGGGCATCATGCAGTGCATGCTGCTCTGTGCTTCTGTCAGCAACCCTAGTGGCATCATTTCTCACTAGCCGCACATTAAGCATCAAGTATAGGACCCTGTAAACTGAGCAATTTCCCTCATGTCAGGTCATTTTGTCCCATGCTGAGGTGTAGTAATTGATAATAGGCTTACATCACAGCTCCTATGCTATACTCCAGTATGCATCCTTATGTGTCTATTATTAAGGGCAATGTATCAGACACACTGCATTGCACCCACCAGATTCTCCCCAAGTCCTCCTCAAGACCGCCACACACAATCTATTAAATGGGTCCCCACTATGCCAGCCTACAAGTGCTGCTGAGGGGAAAAGTATTATAGTACCTTATTCCCCTTTCAAGTCACTCCCACTGCTGGGGCTATATCTAACTAAATGTTAATGCTGCCATTATGATAAAGTTAAATCAGCCCAGCATACATTAACAAATACTGCACTCAGATAGTGACCCATGTAATAAATAATATATAAAACAGAAATCAGTTCCAGGAAGAGATGCATTAACAGCTTATAAAAATAAAATGGCCTCTCGTGATGAGGGTCATATGGTTCAAATATTTACACAGCTCCTAAAGAGTTAACATTATGGTACTCAGGCACTCTTTTGTCCCATTACCAGTTGAAGAAGGGTTTAAAGTGCTCTTCAGAGAGTTCTCTTTATAAGTCTCAGTTAAGCATACTCACAGTCTGAATACCAAATAAAAGATTTTCCAAATTTAACCATACCTTATTTTGCCATTCCATGACCAATTACCAGTCAGCCTTATAAACACCTGTAAGAGGCCCAAAGCAATCTCATAGAAATCTCTCTGTTTTATTACAAGGGGTTTAAGAACTCTCATAGATATGACTCCTATTTTGACTCAGACCTCAATGCCTTCAGTGCTTTCACCGCCTTCTACATGGACCATTAAAAGAGCAAGTGCTTAGTAAAGGTGTATGTCTTAAAGAAGGAAGGTTTAGGGCCATTAGATGCTTATGTAATCATTCTGTTTGCTTTTATTTGTTTCTGTAATTACATTTTCATCATTTTGTTTACATTTTACCAGCTACTAGTAAAACAATAAATCCAATGACATTCTTTTATTGTATTATGATGCCGGAAAAGTCTTACTGGCAAGGCTGGCAGTATATTTCAATGGGAAACTACAAACCTGTTTTTTGATTTTAATAGAGAAGTAACATTTTCTACCTGCAAAATATTATATATTTAATTGAAATATGTGATTTTTGATAACTTGTGATCTTTTGTTGTAATCTAGCCAGTGACATTTTCTTCATATCCAGATCTTACTTGGAAAGAAGAAAAGGTAAGTTGATTATTGTTCTAAAAATTGTAAAATCATACAGAGGGACCACAATAGTGCTAACATACACAAGACAAAGTTTATTGCTGAAAGAAATATCTATTTCTTCTGAGAAAGACAGAAAAATATATTAGTTTCTCACTGAAATGCATTGAGCTCCTAAGTAGTTGGTAGTTTCTGACATGACAATACCAGAATTCTACTGAATTCCTTTTTACTAGCGGTGTGAAACGCAAAGCTGAAAACCCACTTGTTTCACAGCGCTAACAAATATTTTATTATAAAAGTAGAAAGCAATTACTAACACAAAATATAATAAATAAAATAGTTGTCTATTTGCTGGAAATAAGCACGTGCTCTTTAATATTTCATTTCCTTGTCTACAGTGAAGCCTTTACTACTTTAAAATCCTGCATACAGACACTCACAGGTGACTCTACTTTACTAGTTTGCCTCAGTGGTTCACCTCCATAGTCCATGTTTCCTTCAGTTCAGCTACTCTCTAGGGCACTCATAAGCGTGTCAATACTCCACTGGTCTGGCTCCATTGTTCACCTCCATATTCTGTGTTCCCTCCATCTCAGTTACTGTCTTGGGGTGAACGGCAAAACTCTTTCTATCCAGCATCATTTGCAGCCCAGAATAAGCACACACACACCCACAGGCCAGTCAGGCAGGTGGTCCAGTCCAGGAGAAACAGACTTGGGTGTCCAACACTACCTGACTGATACTGTAAATCTCTTTTAAAAACAGCTCAAAGAATGGCAGCCTTAAAAAAGCATGTAATAGTGTACTTAGAGAGCTGCAAACTTTGGGCAGATTGTTGATAAAGAGTGAAAAGTGCAAGGGTCCCAGGATGGGCCCCCACGGGACATCACACTTGAAGACATGGACACCAGGGACATCAGTATCAACATTGACCATTTGCTTATGATTTGATACATAATCTGTGAATCAGGAGATTAGAAATCCCTCAACCCTAGATCATGTAATATCTGTAAAACTTATTCATGATCTATGTAACTAAAAGCCTTAGTTATGTCCCTGAATATGGCCCCTGTTAGCATGCCTTTGTCAGCAGCTTAGTAGATCATGTCCATGAACCTGACTAATGTTGTACATGTCCCGTGATTTTTGTCTCAGTCCATGCTGTTCAGTGCTTAAAAGCTTCCAACTGGTTGTGAACCAGTTTCTCTTGCAGCTTAACAAGAGCAGATAAAATAGATATGTGTTTGTAGCTGTCAAGGGTGGTTCAAATGCCCTTCTTATGTAATGTTATTACAAAAAACAACTTCCAAATATCTGGGATTTGGTGAATGCCAAATGACAAGTTCATGATTTGGGCTGGGGAACTTTGGCACCAATCCATTACTGCCTGGTGACTTATCTGCTTTTAAACATTTGAGTAAAGTGAAAACAACCTTATCAGACAATTTTCTAACATATTTATTAAAACTGAAGGAGGCAAACAGAATCATAAGGAAGGCAAAATCAGAGATGGAATTGAGGCTAGCCGAGGGAGTAAAAAATGACAAAGGACAAAGCCATTTTTAGGTGCATCAGGGAAAACAGGAAAACCAAAAAGAAATTAATGAGGTTAAAATCAGAAAGCTATTTGGTAGAGGATGATGAGATGGAGGCTGACTTCTTTAAAGAATACTTTGTTTAGTCATTATGGTGAAGGTAGGGATCCACTCCCAGCTGTGGTATGCAGGCTAAAGTAGGAGCAAAGAGGGAATACAAACTTGGACAAATACTAGAGGAAGAGATATTAAAGGGTTTAAGGGTATTCAAAGGGGGATAAGTCCCTGGGACCAGATGGGATGCACCACTGAGTGTCGAAGAGTAAGGACAAGAACGTGCATGGTCTCTGGTGGACTTGTTCAGTTGCTCCCCAGAGACTGGGGTAATCTCAGTGGACTGGAGAATGATGGCTATGGTTCTCCTGCACAAGAGTTTGTGCAGGGAAGACCAGGAAACTACAGGCTGATTACCTTAACCTCAGTAGCAGGGAAACTGCTAAAGATTATCATGGAGGAGTAACTGGTGAACTTTCTTGAAGCCAATGGGCTCCAAGATAGGAGAAAGAATGGCTTCATGAAGAGAAGATCATGCCAGACCAACCTCATTAATTGCTGTGGACAAGGAACAGGCAGTCAATGTGCTGTACTTGGACTTCAGTAGGGTCTTGGACTCAATGCCCCACAGAAGGTGTGTTATAGCGGTGTCAGACACAAGTGCCACTGACAGTAGGCACGCTCAGCAAGTCCTGAGGAGACCGCTCCCAGTAACACAGTAGATACACACAGATTATTTGCCCGAATGCCCTCACAGCACCAGAGGTGTGCTGCTAATCCACATCATCAGCCCACCATCGTGCGTTGATGCTTACTCCAGACATTGCAGTTAAAAGCAGAAGTAAATCGCTCTCACTGCCACGTAAATGAGGCATTGTCGCTGAACCCAGCGGCTCCATCTCATGTTGTCCATAGCGTCTCCCAGTATAACTGTAACACACCAGTAAACATTGGCCCGCCCCGCAACGAGCAGGTTACAGCAGACATCATTTTCCAGAGTCGGGTTTCTACTAGTGACATGCCCGCTGGTGATGGAACCGGCTTCGCCTCGCACACCAACCCCCCCCCAGCGGGCATTAATCCACCGGTAAAGCCCTCCTCTGTCGGTGATTAATGCTTACTAGGTGCATAGCAAATCAGCTGGGAGAAAGGACCCAGATAGTGGTAGTAAATGGGTAATGTTCAGAGGTCAAGGAGGTCACAAATAGGGTGCCATCTGTGACTTGGGTAAGGGATAATGGGTCAGATCTGCCTCTTTGCTGATGACACAGAACTCTGTAGAAGGATAGACACACCAAAGAGAAAATTTAAAGATTTTTGCGGGTATGTTTTCTTGGTACATGGGCATCAGTAAATGTGTTGGTGACCTAGAACAGAGACTGCTGGATTTATACCAGTAGTGATACATTTATAAATAAAGATTTACTTACAATTGCTGATTAATGGTACAGTAACCTTAATTATCTAATTCTGTAGGCAATGATATTAATTTTTCATTTTATCTTTATGCTTGCTCTTTTGGAAAGTCCCTATGCTAGTAAAACATTTTTGTTGCTGTATTGATCCACATAACAAAAGATTTATTTTATTTATTTATTTCGTTTTTGATTACCGGGTAGGTGTACTAGACACATGCAGTGACTATTTTCAGACACGACCCGGGAGATTACAAAGTTACAAACAGTATTACAAACAAAGTAATACAGTTTGATTTAAGAGTATCAACGCAGTACAGCACATAAGGTAGGAAAGCAAGGTAAGGTATAGACAAATATTCACATCACAAATTGTGAGAAAATATTCAAAACACAATAATAATACAAAGCGATAAGCAGACAGTTTATTTAAGGTAAGTGCTAGTAACAGTTGTCAGCAGTGGACCATATTATACAGCATATGTACATAATCACTGCTGACTCAGATCAAACTGGGCAAAACAGAACAAATGGCATAAGAATCAGCTTGCAGATAGCATCATAAGTACTGTGATCTAACACAGTGGTCCAAGTGAAGGTTGACAGTGGAAAGGGAAGGAGATAGGCATAAGTAGGAAGGGGAGACTATGCTTCAGGTGGGAGGGAGGCAGGAGTTTCAGAGAGGAAGATGTGAGTGATAGAGTTGTAGCTGAGAAGGTTAAGGGGGTTTAAAGCAAGTACAAGATTCAGGGTTAATGAGGAAGTTTCATAGCTTGTGTTTCTGAAGATAGTATATTTGAGTGCAATACGAGCTTCCATGTGTATGGAGTTCCAGTGCTTGGGGGCCACATGAAAGAAGTCAGTGCCACCCTTTGAGGTTTTGCACCTGGGCACGTGTAGTAGGGCTAGGTCAGCGGAACGTAGGGCATGGGTGGCAGAGTGAGGCATTAAAAGGGTGCTTAGTGACACTGGGGTGTTGGACCTGATTATGTTGTCAACCAAGGAGCAGAGGAAGAGGAGCCGATGGGTGGAGGGGAAAGCCCAGTTGAGGTCAGCCAGAGCTGACAGAGGTGCTTTAAGTGAGGGGAAGCAGAGGCATTTCGGCAGATGTTATTGTAGGTGGTGTCCCATTTGTGAAGTGAGGCTTTAGAGGTATTGATGTAGGTGATGGCACCATAGGCAAGTGATGGTCCTAGAATACCACATGCAATGGCCAGTCTAGTGGAGGGAGTAAGGGCATGACTTGTTTTGTAGGCAACCCCAGTTTTGCTGTTTACCACATTACAGGTGGCCTGGATATGTTGGTCAAAGTCTAGTGTTTCACTGAGTAGTACCTCAAGGTATTTAAACGCACTTACAGTGTCCAAGAAGGAGCCAGCTGGACTAGGAATTTTCAGCTGATCACGACAAGTTTTCAGTTTGGTTGCAGAGCCAAAGAGCATGGCCTGTGTCTTGGAGACATTGAGAAGAAGTTTGTTGTTCATGAGCCAGGATTAGACATGAAGAAAAGCAGAGGATAGTTTCAGGCTTATGTCCTGTATAGAACTGGAACTATAATACAGGACAAGATCATCTGCATAGAGGATGGTCGAGCAAGAGGGGATGTTAAGCACAATCTGGTTTATGAATATAGAAAAAGAGGACAAGGCCCAGTATGAACCCCTGAGGGATGCTGAATTTAACAGGCGATTAACCAGACATAATGGAGTTGAATTTAACAACTTGATATTGATTGGATAGGTAGCTATTGATCCAGATAACAGAGCTTTGTGAGAAGCCAAAGGACGTAAGATTGGTCAGTAGAAGAGGGTGGTCAGCCAGATCGAAAGCTTTTGTGAGATCGATAAATAATGCCCCAGTTAGGAGGCTACAGCCCACAGCGTGAAGTGTACAGCTTTTTTGAGCCAAGTAGGAGGATGGTGTGGAGAGATTCACATGAATGCTCTGATGGGGTAGGGGCTAGGGAGAGATTAAGATGGTTCCTAAAATAGATCACCACTCCCCCAGCCAATTTACAGGATGTTCTATCATTCCTAATAGGATTGTAGTTATTTTGTGTGCACACAGCATCGGGGATGGAGAGCTTGAGCGAGGTCTCAGATAAGTAAAGGATGTCAGAATGATATAGAGTCATGAAGGCCTCCAGTTCAGAAAGATTTTTCATAAGGCTTCTGATAATAAGGTGGATGATTCATAGCCTCTTTAGATTGGATCAATTCCCTATTGCACCTCCAGGCAGTGTCAGAGGGCCTGGATTCATTTCTATGTTCCCCCGATAGTAATAGGACAAGGAGCAGCAGGTACCAGAGCTTGTGGTGTATAAACGAATGGATCAGGAGAGATTTTTTTCCTTAGTTGTTTGGCCATATGTATAACAAAGTATGGTACAGTGGGAACCTCGGGAGGATCATGGGGTAAGATCAGCACGGTTGCAAGAGGCAGCAATCATGTTGGAGAAAGTAAAATCATTAAGATTCAAAGCTGATTTGGACATGGCTATGGGGCAAAAGCCGACAGACAGCAGTTGTAGGATGAGTATTGTTAGCCCAGTGATCAACAGAGATCACACCAGTTTGGTCATACTAATATTAAGGTAGGCAGGGATCCACAGGAAAAGGAGAAGTGCCAGCACCTGTAACAGAAACAGATGGGGCAGACAGCAGGGAGAGAAGGGTTAAGGAAGGGTGTTACTTGGACTGAGGAGGCGGGGTTTGAAGTGAAGGAAGAGCATTTAACAAGGAGCTGAGTTGAGAGAGGGCAGGTGGGCTGAAAAACCTGTTTAGTTGTTTGTTACAGATCACGCTCTAAAGTGCCCACAGGGAAAGTGCCAAAAGTGGCAAGGCACAGCTAGTTTAAAATGAGAGGTGTAGCCAATGGCAGGCCAGCATCGGTCACCGGGAGCCAATAGAAGATCCAGGTTTGAAGCCAGGAGAGCCCAGTCAGTTCAGTACCTGGATCCGGGGTCAGTAGTGCGGCCATCGATGCCACTATCAGAAGGCACTCCGGGTGGGTGTTGGGCTTTGCTCCGGGTGGAGGAGAGCAGCCGCTGGAGCCGTGGATGGCAGGAGCTCCAGGTGGTCTGTTTTGGCCCCTGCAAGACAGGGGAGACAAAGAGAAAAGGAGATTAAAACTGTTTTGAGACAAAGGACTGTCTAAGCAATGGGAGGGACAATATTTAAATAATTGCAAGAAGGTAAGGAGGTGAGAAACAGGAGGCGTAGTTAGGGAAAGTTCCAAGGAGGGGATGTCTACACTATGGCACCACAAAAGAAAAAATTAGAAACAGTGGCACAAAAGAAGGTCAAGTCAGGGGAATAAAGAAAATGGTAATATGAGCTACAGATCAAGTGAAAGAGGTAGCTTACACAGACGAGTTAGGTAGGTGAGGAAAAAACAGATTTCAGGGGTAGGGACCAGATAAGCAGCAGGCACACAGAATTAGTTAAAACTTTGTAGGATAGTAATAAAGTTTGTAATTAGACAGAAACAATATCAATTTAAATCTAGGCAGCTCGCTGCGATGCAATATTAATTAAATCTAGTCAGCTCACTTCAAAGAAGACATAGTTTATAGACTGCAACAGTAGGCTTGCAGTACAGTTAGAGCAGGCAGTGCAAATTGTTTAGATAAGACTGTTTAAAATAAAATTAATAGCAGGCAGTACAACTGGTTTAAATTAGGCTGTGCACGAAAAAACAGTTTAGTTGTTTGTTACAGATCACGCTATAAAGTGCCTGTAGGGAAAGTGCCAAAAGCGGCAAGGCACAGCTAGTTTAAAATAAGAGAGCTGTAGTCAATGGCAGGCCAGCATCTGTCACCTGGAGCCAATAGAAGATCCAGGTTTGAAGCTGTGAGAGCCCAGTCAGCTCAGTACCTGGATCCAGGGTGAGTAGCGCGGCTGTCGGTGCCACTGGCTGAAGGCGCTCCGGTTGGGTGGTGAGCATTGCTTCGGGTGGAGGAGAGCAGCCACTGGAGCTCTGGATGGCAGGAGCCCCAGGCGGGCTGTTTCAGCTCCTGGATCCGGGGTGAGTAGCGTGACCATCTGCACCACTGGCTGAAGGTGCTCTGGGTGGGTGGCAGGCTTTGTTCTGGGCAGAGGAGAGTAGCCGCTGGAGCCATGGATGGCAGGAGCCCAGGGCAGGCTGTTTCAGTTCCTACAAGATCAAGACAAAAAGATGATCTGATACCTTTTATTGGGCCAACACAGATGTTACAAATGAAAACAGGTGCTTAAACTTTTGAATTACACACAATCCTTCATCAGAAGCTAATGACATCAATTGTAACATCTGTGTTGGTCCAATAAAAGATATCAAATCATCTTTTGTTCTTGATCTATGCTAGTAAGTCATTTATAACCCAATCAATCATTCAGTTATGTAAGGCACTAGTATCAGACGTTATCTCATTCCGCTAAGGTGTTATTGAATTCTACAAGCTGTACTTAAAACTCTCAGCAGATATTCTTGGCTCATCTTTCCTAGAACAGCCAACTGTATTTTACTACCTAATTAGAACTGTTAACAACAGACTTTGATTTAAAACATTATTCAGTGTCTGAACTAGATAGACAAAATTACACTGTAATTTTACAGGAAAGCCACATGTTTTGTAGCAATTTCCCACACTGTGCTGTTCTTTTTCTCTTTTTGCTGAATTGTCAAGGTGTTTTGTTAATTATTAAAAACCCACTACTTTCCACTGCTGCAAAACAGAAATGTAAAAATTATGAATCTTTTCACAGCAGCATCCCTTCTTAAAGTTCTTGACTTTTTTCACTGGAAAATAAATACCTTAAGTCTATCACTATAAATACTTTTTTCAAAAATAGGTACTTCAAGGCCTGAAGTGGAGCTCAAAGTAATGTGGAATGTACTGTTCATCATAATCTTTTTGTAATTTCATTATACAACATTCTTTACTAAATCACACTGTGGCATCGCAATGCTGTAACATTTTGTTGTTCCATTCTTCCCACTTCCCTTGTCATGGCTAAGGGTCATATGCAGGGAGGAACAGGATGATTCACCAGCACCTACTCAAAATATTAGGCTATGTGGTGAAATCTTAGTTTTAATCTCATCCATTCATGAGTGCAGTTTTATCTTTTATATTCCCTCCTGACCCTCTCCAGTGTCTCTTTGAGCAACAGCACAACATACAGTTGCTCCTAGTAGCATGTTGTTTTATGCTATGTGACAGCGCAGTTGCACATCGTTCACATACCGCGTCCCTTTACGCTCCAGGCACATAACCTCTGTGGCACTTAGTTTATTTATTCATTATTGGGGCTGTATCTTTCCGTGTAATGATATAATTGTATTTCACTTCCACAGTGCATCATTTCAGCTGTCAGTTATGTGCATGCACCCGATCAGCAGTGCTTCACCTGCTTTCTGTTATGGGCATCACATCAAACCACCCAAGAAACCACTTTACCCATTGTATGTGTAACCCTTTGTTACCCGGGGTTACTAGAATCTCAGTAAGATCTAGTGGTAGGCAGGAAAGGCAGCTTGTGAAACTCCAGTTAAATGGGTTTCACACTGTCTCACTCTGTTCTCAGTCACAGCTGAGACTGAGAGATGACATCACCATAGAACTGTCGCAGCTGCATAAGCCACATTGGAATCTGCAGCACAGGGAGTGAGATAGAACGTTGGGAGTTTTCAAAGTCAGTCTCCTGTTTATTGTCAAGCAGGAAGGGAGTTTCTGTTTACCTCCTTATGAGAAGGAAGTCTCCTGCTTGCCTGCCAGCAGGAAGGAAGTGTCTTTTGTTTACCTTCTGTGTGAGAAGGTCAGTGTCCAGTTTTAAGTGGTGGAGACCGCTGTTTAAGTCTCACTGCCCCCTCCCTCTGGGGGAGAAGTATCCTCTGTGGATTCCAGGGGCAATCCTCACTTACTACAGGAAGAAAGCTGCCTTTTTGACAGTTTCTGTTTGGTCTGACAAAGGAAAGAAGTTGTACTTCACCTGTAGGGGCACCTGCAACGAAAGGGTGAGTGTTTTGCACTAATTTGAGAGGGCAAACAATATGTTTCTTCAGTTTGGAAAATGTGAAGAAAGCTGGGATGTGAACTACTATTTGGGAGGCCTATTGTACTAGGACAAACAAATGGAGTAGTGTAAAAATCTAGTCTTTATGGATTCAAGTAATGTTGTAGAGGGGGTGCTACAGGTCATCCACCGTTTAATCTACATTTCGAAGTTTTAGTTTCTGTTTGTCCAGAGAAATGGCCGGTATGGGCTGTGGGAGCTGGAGGTGGAACACTCCATCTTTAGTAACCAGGTCCACCTCTACGGATTTCTACTGTGATTGCTACTTGCCTCTGCGCCTGGCCAGTGATGAGGTAGGTACCAGACATGGGTCGAAATGGGAAAATCTCTAGGAGTCGAGACTCTAAGTGGTGTGGGAGCCACAACTTGGGAAAAGAATTCTCCTTGTTTGATGGGAGTCAGAAGGAAGTAAGAAGAAAATCTCTATAGGGGTCTTAGACTCTAAGTGGTGTGGGGAGCCACAACAAGTAAAATTGGGTTCATCCTTTAAATGGACCATCAGTCAAGTGGCCGGTAGGGGAGCTGGGCCAGTCGGGCTGTGTATCCAAAGCGCATGCAAGTCCGGGCTGTGTGTCTGGTGGGTCCAGAGCCATGAAAACAGTAGAAATGGGTTCATTCTTTAAGTGGACCACCTTGTAGTCTCTAATCTGCATTATCAGTAAACGTAGCCCCTTGGGGGTCCATCTATGCTTTGTTATGTCCAGCTAGTTATGGATAAAAGCCACACTCAAAAATCCCAATCCTGGTTCTGGACATTACAGTTTTACTTCCTGTAGTCGGATTTACTTGGGTGCCCCTGTGCAGAGTAGCCAAACCTAGGTCCCCTTGTGCCAGGTAACCTCATCCTCCCCGAACCCAGGTCCCCACCAGGTATTGCTGCCAACGCCAACAGCATGCCACCTGTCATTTTAGTAAAAAGGCAGGGGTGAGGGGTTACAAAAATGGAGGCACCGCTTTGGATTTGTTCGGGAAGGAAGGTGCTTGGGCAAGTGGGCTAGCGTTTTGGCTATCTGGCAGTGGGTAGCCCAAAAAGCTGAAACAAGTTCCCTAGTGTGTTGTTGTGTGCTGTGAATCTTGTGCTGCTGTTTAAAAAATGCCAACTGTATACCAAGGAGCTGTAAAGCCAAAGAGTGTGCCTTTGTCCTGCATCAAAAAAATTGTTTACAGCGTTTTTGTCAGCTTTTAAAGTGAATTCTGTGAAGGAAAGTGTGGAAAACTAGGGGTAGCAACAGAAAAAGTATGCCCTGGACGTTTGAAATACTTTTAAAGTGAATTCTGTGAAGGAAAGTGTGGAAGACTAGGGGTAGCAACAGAGAAATTATGCCCTGGAAGTTGGAAATGCTTTCTGTGTAAATGGAGAGACTGCAGAGTTAATGGCAATGTTACATGGTTGAAATGGGCTCCCGCCGTGGAGTCAGTTGAAAAAAAAAAAAGTGCATTTTACAGTTTAAATTTGCCTGCTCGACGATCGCCGTGAGGAGAGGAGCCCTAGTGAGGAAGAAGAGGCTCATTTGCATGGCGTCGTGTGGTTGGTCAGATTGCCATTAGTCCCGCCCCTCAGCCAGCTTTTCTGAGACTGCCTCAGCATTCGAGAGGGAGACAGAGAGTAGTGCGTGTACTGGCAGTGGAGGAGCGTCGCGAGGTATTCAAAGCGCTGTAAACAGTAAAAAAGTGACTTTTTAGTTTAAAATTGGGCTCAACCTGCAAATCGATCGTGGAAATAGTGAGTTTGGTGTATAAAACGACGATCGCTGAGACTGCCCGCCCGTTTGTGTACAGAAGCCTTAAAGAACTGGCTGCAGCCCGTTTTACCCCATCGCAGCAAGTTGCTACTGATAACAGTGAGTAAACAATTCAAAAATCTGCTCAATCAGTGATTTTCAGTAATGCCATGTAAAATGTGTGTGCAGCAGTATAGTCGCTTTGCGAGTAACGACTGTGTGAAGTCTTGCCAGCAAGTACAAGTCTGTAAAGCCATTGAATGTGTGCATGGAAGTGAAAATAGCCTCAGTTTAAAGTTTGCAGCCAGAGAGAGACTGTGGGTTGTAGCAAAATGCAACACTAGTAGAAGCAGGCAATCATGTGCTGAAACCTGAAGCTTTTAAGGGACTGTAATTAATGTGAATGTTACCAGCATGTAAAAAGTCCAAGGAAAATCCTGTAAATGTGTGTGAAGCCAGATCAGAGCAAGTTGTGCAGTTTGAGTAAAAGTTATCAGTAGCTGGTGTAAATCGGGTGCGCAGTGGCTTGACCCAGATTCTAAATGTTGATGCACAGGAGTGCTGCTGCCGCCATTACAGGGTGGGGTAGTAAAGTAAACCCAGCAGCAGAGGAGCCATTTTAAAGCTACAGAGTGTGTTCATTAAAGTGGGACTTTCAGTTACAGTGAACTTTTGTTTATTTTTCTGCAGTTATGGCCTCAGGACCAGCTCGTTACCCGGATCATGCCCGGGTTGCAGTAACAGCAGCAGTAAATAGACTGAGAGATATTGAAAAGTGGTGCTATGGAGGGCAACTGCCTCCTGATGTGGCAATTCCTAATTATCCAGTGCGTGTATGCCAAATATGCTTAAGTGCTGGAAGGGATGTCTTTATGATTCCTCACTGCGCTGGATGCCTTCAAAAATATGGCTTGTATAAAGCACCTCCAATTCGTTTGGCTCCCACATGGACAAAAATTCAGGAATCTGC
Source organism: Neoceratodus forsteri (assembly GCA_016271365.2). Lineage (NCBI taxonomy): Eukaryota > Metazoa > Chordata > Ceratodontiformes > Ceratodontidae > Neoceratodus > Neoceratodus forsteri. The sequence continues at coordinate 433,939,249 of CM028135.1, read as the reverse complement.
AGTTAGCAGCACACAGCACCAGGCGGAGCCTGTGGAAGAAGGTCCCTCAGAGGAGTGTGGCACGAAGCTAGAGGGTGCAGAATTAGAGACTGAACCTGAAGTTGAAGTTTTGGATGCTGGATCTCAGAAAGAAAGTTCGGATAAAGCATCAATAGACCCCTGGGTGGGGGGGCCTAGCCCAAGTCTTGTAGGTGAAGATGAGATGCGGAAAGCCTTTGAATGGGAGGTGTCGACCTCCGCGCCTAGTGATGAATGGATAGTCTCAGGGGTGAGAATGACTGCTCACTTCTGGGCTCAGATCCTCAGTGAAGAGGAAGATGAGGGGGAACCTATGTGACCTTGTGAGAAAGGAACAGGTAAAAAGCCTCAAGATCTTGCCTCGGAGGAATGTGTTGAAGAAGGTGGTGATGCCACTGCCCTGGCTTTACAAGAGGAAGAAGTCAGGGATCCGTTTTTAATTTCTTTGAGGATGTGAAGCTGGCAGAACCAGGACTGGCCACCCCCAAGCCAGGCCAGCGGTCTTAGATTGACCAAAGCAAGTAAAGAGGAGAGACTGGTTCGTAGAAAGGCAAATGAGATCTATGGTATGACCTTCCTACCTTTCCTCGGAGAGTCTGGGAGGAGATTGAGGACTGCAGGAAATCCTGGATCTGGGATGAAGCAATGAAACATGTGCATCCTGGGGCCAACCAGCATGTAAAGAATAGACTGTTTCACGAAAAGTATATGCAGTGGAAGAGAGGCAGGACACTGTTTATGGACAGAGTGAGAATAGTGGACGGAGAGGGACGTGAAATCTCCCACTGTGTGAGTTATATGCACCCAGATGGGGTAATAATTCAAGCCCCTGACCCCCAGTACTATTGGCCTCAGTGCAAGGACCTCCCAGCAATTAAGCCCGTGCCTACAAAATGGAAGCCGAGCAGTGGTAGTCAATACTGCCACCAGACTGTAAGTGCCCTTATTGATCCAGCAATATGAATAACCAAGGACTCAGGTGCTCCACATTCATCAGTCTACAGTGTACTGTCCTGTTCAGCAACCATCTACTGGCCCACCAGCTGACTTCAGATCCAGAGAGACACCAGCCCAGCTGTTTCCTGTTCATCGCCTGGTGATTGGATGACGTTGGACCAGCTGTTTTCTTTTGTTCCTGTTCTAAGGTCGTCTCCATTGATGACATCAGCCCAGCTGTTTCCAGATGTGCCCTCCTGTGGGTCCTAGAAGATGTCTCATAGCTGTATCACAGAAGAATGCTGCCAGGAGAGTCTTCGGCCATGGACCGGTTCAGGCAGTTCTTGTACTACAAATGGCTGGTAAGTCCGAAACCTTTTCTATCTTTATGACATTGCAGTGCACACCCTACACTACAGACTTCAAAATGTGTGAACTGTCATAAGGCATCTCCCCTTCGGGTTATGGCCTTTAGAACTGTGCTTCATGGGGCTCCGGCCCAGGAGAGACTCTTTATTGAGCCTTCGGCCTTGTGGTCACTAGTTGGGACTTTTAGGGCACTCCATCCCCCCAAAAGTGTATTGTAAATAATGTCATTATTGTACTCTAATGTAAATACTGTTTTTTCTACCTTTTTTCTAAAAAAATCTCTTTGGGATTGTTCAGTGTTTTTGTATGATAGGGGTTGTTGTTAGGTAGACTGTGTATGCAGATTAGGAGTGTGTTTTGTTTTTGTCTTTTTCTTGCAGGTGTTCCTGGGAAGACAGAAGAGAAGACAAGAAGAGGAGGAGATGCTCATCGGATTTCCTTGTCAGTGCTTTATTGTGTAGAATTTAAAGTACTGTGTTGTTATTGTTATGGTTGTTACTGTATTAACCCTTTCCTTCCACAGGTGTGGTCATGGGGGTAGGGAGGAGGCAGTAATTGGTAGTTTAATGGTGTGGTTGCAGGTTGCAGGTTGCCCAAGGTCGGGGAGGTCCCCGGGTTTTGTTTTTGTTTGGGAATATTATGTTAGAGGCAGATAGGTTTTCCCTAGAGGGTTAGGGGGGATAGACAGGCTGTGGTCCTGAACTGCCATAGGGACTGCAGTGCTGATCTATCAGGGCTATGCTCTGGATGGTTCTACCAGAGCCACTAGGTGTCCATAGTAAGTGGATAGAGTAGAGGCTGACATGTCAGCTATAGGCCTCTAGGCCCTTAGTGTTGCCTGCCTGTGCTTGCACATGGTAGGAGGGGGCCTGATCACCATCCTCCGCAGGTAGCACATAGGGTGGGATGGCCTAAGGCCGGGTGCATAATGACTGGGGACAGTCACTTTCCTGGTCAAGGGCGAGTGTAACCCCTTGTGACCCGGGGTTACTAGAATCCCAGTAAGACCTAGTGGTAGGCAGAGAAGGCAGCTTGTGAAACTCCAGTTAAATGGGTTTCACACTGTCACACTCTGTTCTCAGTCACAGCTGAGACTGAGAGATGACATCACCATAGAACTGTCGCAGCTGCATAAGCCTCATTGGAATTTGCAGCACAGGGAGTAAGATAGAATGTTGGGAGTTTTCAAAGTCAGTCTCCAGTTTATTGTCAAGCAGGAAGGGAGTTTCTGTTTACCTCCTTATGAGAAGGAAGTCTCCTGCTTGCCTGCCAGCAGGAAGGAAGTGTCTTTTGTTTACCTTCTGTGTGAGAAGGTCAGTGTCCAGTTTTAAGTGGTGGAGACTGTTGTCCAGGTCTCAGTGCCCCCTCCCTCCGGGGGGGAAGAATCCCTCTGTGGATTCCAGGGGCAATCCCCTAATTTCTACTACAGGAAGAAAGCTGCCTTTTTTTGACAGTTTCTGTTTTAGTCTGACAAGAGGAAAGAAGTTGTACTTCGCCTGTGGGGCACCTGCAACAAAAGGGTGAGTGTTTTGCTCTAATTTGAGAGGGCAAACAATATGTTTCTTCAGTTTGGAAAATGTGAAGAAAGCTGGGGATGTGAACTACTATTTGGGAGGCCTATTGTACTAGGACAAACAAATAGAGTAGTGTAAAAATCTAAAGTCTTTATGGATTCAAGTAATGTTGTAGAGGGGGTGCTACAGGTCATCCACCATTTTATCTACATTTCGAAGTTTTAATTTCTGTTTGTCCAGATAAATGGCTGGGTATGGGCTGTGGGAGCTGGAGGTGGGAACACCCCCCTATCTTTAGTAACCAGGTCCACCTCTACGGATTTCTACTGTGATTGCTACTTGCCTCATGCGCCTGGCCAGTGATGAGGTAGGTACCCAGACGTGGGTTGCAAATGGGAAAATCTCTCTAGGAGTTGCAGACTCTAAGTGGTGTGGGGAGCCACAACTTGGGAAAAGAGTTCTCCTTGTTTGATGGGAATCAGAAGGAAGTAAGAAGAAAATCTCTCTAGGGGTCATAGACTCTAAGTGGTGTGGGGGAGCCACAACAAGTAAAATTGGGTTCATCCTTTAAATGGACCATCAGTCAAGTGGCCGGCAGGGGAGCTGAGCCAGTCGGGCTGTGTATCCAAAGCGCATGCAAGTCCGGGCTGTGTGTCTGGTGGGTCCAGAGCCATGAAAACAGTAGAAATGGGTTCATTCTTTAAGTGGACCACCTCGTAGTCTCTAATCTGCATTATCAGTAAACGTAGCCCCTTGGGGGTCCATCTATGATTTGTTATGTTCAGCTAGTTATGGATAAAAGCCACACTCAAAAATCCCAATCCTGGTTCTGGACATTACAGTTTTACTTCCTGTAGTCGGATTTACTTGGGTGCCCCTGTGCAGAGTAGCCAAACCTAGGTCTCCTTGTGCCAGGTAACCTCATCCTCCCTGAACCCAGGTCCCCACCAGGTATTGCTGCCAACGCCAACAGCATGCCACCTGTCATTTTAGTAAAAAGGCAGGGGTGAGGGGTTACATATGTACCTGGGATCCTGGTGGTAGTTAGTGTACCAATTTAAGAACATGTATTGTACATTTCATGTTATCATAACCAGAAATAACACAGTTATGAGTGATTATGTGTAATGTCTGTCAAAAATATTCAGGCCCTCAAAAGAGAGAACTCGCCCCAGATCTTGACACTTATCTCATAAAACCACCTCCTGAAAACCACTGTATACTTTTTGCATGAACCTAGACTTTTGGGGATTTTGTGGAAAACTTTGAGGAAGAGGTATGTCAAATGTCTTAATATGACAAGAATTTCCAAAGTCATGACTGCTTCTGTGTAATGTCTTTGAAACTTGGGCACTTTTAAACAGTGAAACGGCAGCCTGTGGTTTTAAAGACATCACACAGATGCACCCCTCAAAAAACATTTTATCCTTAAAATTTAAACCTGGACTTTTGGGAACTTTCAGGGGATATCTTGCACAATGTGTATCCTGAAGTTTTTGCTAATACTGTACCTTAAGAAATGCTAAAGTTATGACTGCTTCTATATAATGTTTGTAAAAAAGGCAGGTTCTGAGAAGAGACAGAGTTGTGCTGCACTTTCCTGAAAACCACAAAGATACCCCCTCCAAACCACTTTACACTTAAAATGTAAACCTTGGCATTTAGGGAACTTCAGGGGACACCTTGGGGAGCCTGCACCTCAAATTGTGTATTAATATCACAAAACAGGAACTTAACACCACCGAAGATACATTGCACTCTTGCAGAAAGTGTAGATAGTTGTAGCTGCCAAGCAGGTTGGCAAAACTGAGTCACATTGGTGCTGCAGTGTACAGTATAGTACTGTACTTGTTTGCAATTTTTTTTATTTGCAGATTTGTTTTACTTCACTGTATGTGCTGTAATGGCTTGGATTACTTTGTAAGATTTGCTAATACGCTGTTATAATTTTTTCTTGTATTGTGTTACAGTGAAATTTAGTAATGTATACTGTATTATACTGTATGTAAAAATGTATCAAATTGTAAAATATTTCAGTACCCCCCATACACACATACAGATACACATGTAAATAAAGCCCCATCATAAAACACAGGAATGTAGCCACATTTTACTAAGTGCTCGTGGAAGGAAGGGGAGACATCCAAGACTATGGTTTCCCAGAGATGTCTGCCACTGTTTGTTGGTTCTCTCCCGAGTGCCTGATGTTGTGAAATTACACTGCCTGGCAAAACTGTATATTTATAAAACAAAGCACACGAGTACTTTATAAACAAAGCCCAAATATGAAAACACAGTGCTACACACCTGTCCTACACTGCAAGTGAACATAAACACTAAACTACCTGTACACTAAACAGATATTGAAACAAGGTGGCTCTATTTCATTCAGTGGTACCAGGAGGAAGAGGGATACACCCCTGGTATCCCAGAGATCTCCACCACTGGTATTTTTTTCTGTCCTGAGTACCAAGATATTGTGAAATGACACTGACTAGACAAACTGCATTTTTATAACAAAAAAAAATGCATGCACTTTATAACTCCCCAACATGTTCAATAAAAAGTATTAACGTAAAAAAAAAACACTCCCCAACATGAAACATAGGACTGTGCCAACATTTCATTAAGTGCTCCTGGGAGGAAGGGGGACACATCCAAGGTCATGGTTTCCCAGATAATTCTGTCATTGGAGTTTTTTTTTTCCTGTGGCATAAAACACTTTGCCAACTGCTGTAATGTAAAGAGCACAAGCGAGAAATGCCCATCCTTGTGGGAATTACTGCAGTAGAATGATTTGGAGATTCCAACCCCTACAAACAGATTGTCACCTGGTCACCATCACAGCATCATAATGAGGTATTGTGAAGTATAGTTCTTGCCGCCTTATTCATACTTTAATGAATGGCCCACAGAAACCTGCGAAACAAGTGAATTGGGGATGGAAGCACATGGGCAACACCCAATGCTCAGAGACCAGATCAAGTTTAAGCTCTGATTTCAGCAGGGGCAGAGACAAAATGCTGAGTGTTGAATGCAATGGTGTACTGTTGTATAATTTTTTTTTTTTTTTACATAGAATCCCTTACATGAAAGTTTGCAGTCAGAACCAAAGTACTATATGGACTGTTACTGGTAATGGGGGTATTTAAGTTCTGCCTAGATGAAATACCTGTAGGCTTTTTCACTACACTGGTGTGAATTAAACAGTGGGGGCCCCTTTCTCAAAACCAGCTGTAAGTGCAGCACAGCTGGTTGCACTGCACCAAAAATAGTGCAAGGCCATCTCTGGACAATATTCAGCCAGTTAGTGTGCATTGACAGAGAATGTTGATTGACTATCAGGCCATGTTGGTGCACCACTAAGTGGATATGTGCTGCACCGATATGGCCCAAGGCTGCATATGGCCCACAGGAGACAGTGCTGCCCAAAATAGAATAACACCGGGTTCCTGTGGGCCATATAGATCCTGAGTATGCAAATGAACTCACTGGGTATGCAAGGTGCTCAGGGGCCCAAGGGGCCATCTACGCACCCATCATGGGGTCATTGATGCTCACAACCCTCTTAGCACCCATGTTGTAAACTTCCATTCCCTGGCTGGTGCTTAGTGGACACCCCTCCCATCAATCAACCCTGTATTGTTCAAAATACCATATCTCTAGTGCATAGTGGGCTCCCCTTTTCCCCGATTGCCACCATATTGTCAATAATATCATATCCCAGGTGTCTAGGGGGCCACTCTTCCCACTTGTCCATGATCCCATGTAAATGTAAATTCCTTGGTGGGCTAGCACCCCAGCTATCGAATGCCAATGTCCCCCATGTACAAGTGCCACCCCTACCCCCCACCCACTGAGGGTTTCCATCCCACACAACCCTCACCCAAGTCAACCCTTGATACACTTGTAGCAGATGGTGGCTGCCAAAGCCTTCTGCTGACCTCCTTAGCCAGCTGCTGTGTGACAGTCACAGTGTGTGATCATGAGTATTGTACCTACTCGTGGTCACACACTGTGGCTGTTAGATGATGACTATATGGGAAGGTGAGCTACAATCATACTGAGTGTTGACCAGGGTGTGGGGGGATGGGGCAGGGTTCCCCAGCAGTTGAGCAAATGGGGGTGGCCCTTGCATGTGAGGGTAGTTGGTGCTTGGTGTAGGGGGTATGCTAGTTCACCAGAGAGTTTACATCTAAATGGGACCTCAGGTGATCAGGAAGGGGGTCCACTAGAGAACAGGGATGTGCTATTATTGATGGTATGGAGGTCATCAAGGGACAGGGGGCCATTAGACAGCAGGGATATGATATTATCAATACAGGGGTGATAAGGGGAGGGACTTCTACTAGACACCAGGGATATGATATTATTATCAATACAGAGGGGTCCACGTGGGTGACTGTAGTACAGCTGCCCTGCCTTCATGGGTGGGGATGTGGCCTTCATTCTGTGACATAACACGTGTTTCAGCAGCAGTAAATAGCATCGTGCTAGGGGCTGTTCAGAGTTGCTGAAAACCTTAGAATATACGACTGTGCCATTATGCATGAGGAACTCCCTCATTTGCATAGGCACAGTGGTATGGTTAGTGTAGTCATACTGCTGGGTTTGGGCAGTGCTCCATTAGCCACTAAGTATGGCCACACCAGGAGTGCCGGTGCAAACCCAGGTTAGCTCAGGTGTTGACTCATTAGCGGACAGGCTAATCTTTTGAATATGGGGCCATACATAACTAACTACATGAACACAATATCCCACTACAAAAACGGATGAACACTGAAGCTACAAATATTTACAATAATGCAGTGAATACCCGCATATCCCCTCTCTAGGAATGGTTGCATCCCAGGAATCCAAACAATGAAACACACTGCACAGTACAGGTATTTTAAAAATGTCTGAAGCAGGACTGCAAATGCCACCAAACCACTTTATAGTGGCATTCTTTGGCCCATGGTAGTGCGTGTGTACTGCACCCACCCAGTGTGAGTGCATGCTGAGTTTTAACAAAGTGAGTAGATACACAATTTTGATGTAACATTCAGTATTTGTAATACATTTAAAATATGTGTGAATACACAGTGTACAATACAGTATAAAAAAGCAAACTTGAATCTTTGACCATTACAGGATGATGAAGGGTTGACCATTATCTCCAAGGTCCCCAGAGGAGGGAGACCAGTTGGAGGAGGTCTGTACCATCCAAAACTGGCAGATGGCACACCATTATCATCAATACTGACCCATGAAGAGGATCACTATGTGAACCCCTATGACAGGGAGTGGCAGGTGGTAGGGCACCAAGTGAGTACGGCCCATAGTAAAATACCATAATTACAATTGTAGTTGGACATTATGTGAATGATGCCATGGTACTATCTACCTAGTACTAAAACACAGCTTCACCTTCTGCCTTTGAAACAAACAATAATGGAACCAGACTGTGCTAGCTACCATAGAGTAAAGATGAACATGGCATCATACAACCTCTCTATCCTTACCCAACCCTGAAAGTACTATGATGTATGGTAGAGGGTGATCATGGATGGAATTCAAAGAGTTCCTATCCTTGTTATGGTATCATTGTGACATCAAGAGGTTGTTATACCCTCTTGTGTATTTATTTAAATATTTCTTTATTAATTCAATCATTTGTTAACCAGGTTGGTACACTGATCCAAAAACCTTCTGAGACATGGTCTGGGCCAGGGACTGGCACATGCATGCTAAAACACAGTCATTACAAACATTAGGAATCAATAACAGGAGCAAAATACAGTCATTACAAACATCAGGAGTCACACAGGGATCAATAACAGGAGCATAATACAGTCATTACAAACATCAGGGATCACACAGGAATCAATAACAGGAGCACAATACAGTCATTACAAACAGCAAGAATCACACAGGGATCAATAGCAGGAGCACAATACAGTCATTACAAACATCAGGAATCACACAGGGATCAATAGCAGGAGCACAATACAGTCTTACAAACATCAGAAATCACACAGGGATCAATAGCAGGAGCACAAGACAGTCGTTACAAACATCAGGAATCACACAGGGATCAATAGCAGGAACACAATACAGTCATTACAAACATCAGGAATCACACAGGGATCAATAGCAGGAGCACAATACAGTCATTACAAACATCAGGAATCACACAGGGATCAATAGCAGGAGCACAATACAGTCATTACAAACATCAGGAATCACACAGGGATCAATAGCAGGAGCACAATACAGTCATTACAAACAGGAATCACACAGGGATCAATAGCAGGAGCACAATACAATCATTACAAACATCAGGAATCACACAGGGATCAATAGCAGGAGCACAATACAGTCATTACAAACATCAGGAATCACACAGGGATCAATAGCAGGAGCACAATACAGTCATTACAAACATCAGGAATCATACAGGGATCAATAGCAGGAGCACAATACAGTCATTACAAACATCAGGAATCACACAGGGATCAATAACAGGAGCACAATACAGTCATTACAAACAGCAGAAATCATACAGGGATCAATAGCAGGATCACTAACAGAAAAATCAAGTGCAAATCGGGCAGATGATACAGTGGTGGAGAGAATCAAATAAAGTGATGGCGAGAATAAGTAATTAGTAATGGTTGGTGAGATGATCGAAGGAAACTGGTAAATGGTTTCTGAGTCAGCAGATTAGAGAGTCTGGGTGGGGAGGGGAGGTGTACTAGTTTAAAGGTGGTACAAAGCAAGGGGAAGTCCACTTTAGCCTCAAAACCTGGCCAATTTAGGTTACTGAGTACAGCACAGTGGTGAGTCTGGGCCGGGGCTGAGGCAGCAAATCTGGCTATCCGGTGATATGTATGCCTGAGTTTGTTCAAAATTGATGGCTTCACTGTAGTGATCAAGGATGCTCCATAGAGGCGACCTGGGAGTAGGGTTGCAGTAGAGATGGTCTTTCTGGATTGGGAAGTGAGGTAGGGGACAATACGGTATAGTAAGCCAAGTTTCTGATTTGTTGATTTTATAATTTTATCAGTATGGGTCTCAAAGGATAGGTTTTCTTCTAAGGTGATGCTAAGGTATTTGAAGCTTTTGACACTTTCCAGAGCCACCCCCATTGATGTTTTAACTACCATGGGCAGTTGGTTATCCAGTTTAAAGGAAGTGTGGTGGAATATCATGGTTTGAGTTTTTTTAATGTTAAGTACCAGCAGGTTGGCTTTGAACCAGGCCTCCAAGTCCTTAAAATCACTCTCAAGGTTGGCGTTTTATGACAGTGACATCTTTAGCAGACCTGTATAGGACAGCATTATCAGCATATAGTTGAACCATTGCAACCCCACTGTTGAGTGGGAGCTCGTTGATGAAAGTGGAGAATAGGAGTGGTCCTAATATGGAGCCCTGTGGGATACTATCAGTTATGGGAGAGAGGGGGGACATGGCACCAGACCATTTTACGCATTGTAGCTGGTTGGTTAGGTAGTTGACTAGCCAGGAGTGGGATACGGGGTTGAGCCCTATGTGATGGAGTTTAGTAAGGAGAAGTTGGTGGTTGACAAGATTGAAGGCTTTGGTCAGGTCCACAAAGATTCCCCCTGTTACCTCACCCTGATCCATTGCCCAGAAGATGTCCAAGGTTACACATAGCAGCACTGATTCTGTGCCATGTAATGTACGGAAACTGTGCTGATGGATAGTTATGGCATTGCTGAGTTCAAGATGGGAGTAGAGTTGATTGTAAAGGATTCTCACTTGAATCTTGGCAAGAGGGCAAAGGATAGATGTAGGCCTATAGTTTTCTACCAGGTTTGTGGGGCCACTTTTATGTACAGAGACCACAACTGCAGCTTTCCATTTGTCTGGGATTGTTTTCTGTAAGGAAAGATTTATTTATTAAGAGCATTACTGGCAGGCAATGGCAGGTGCCCCTATTCTAAGTAATTTTAGATGGAGGGTATTGAAACCAGGGCACTACCTAGGTTGAGACCCTTAAGTAGTTTGAGGACCTCTAGCCTTGCGACCAGTTTTAGGTGGAAGGTGGGGAGGGTACCTTTGGTTTCAGGCAATGGTGAGTCAGTCACAATGGAAGGCAGGTCCTTTTTGTATTTTTCCAGGTCAGTGAAAAAGTGATTGATGCCAGTAGCTATGTCAGCAGGGCTAGATAATGGGGCACCCTTCAAAACCATGGACTGGGGGAGGAGTCTGTCCTTACCTTTAAGGAGGGTGTTTATTTGAGTCCAGAAGCTTTTTGGGTCACTAAGGTTTTTTTCCTGTAGGGAGTGGAGGTAGATCCTTTTGGCCTTAGAGACCTGTGTTTTGCAGGCATTTTGCAGCCATTGATAGGATTGCCAGTCAGACAACAGTCCTGTTGATCTGAACTCCTTCCAGACTTTGTCACAGGAGTTCATCAGTGCCCTGAGGTCATGAGAAAGTCAGGGGAGTTGATTCCCTTAGTTCTCCATGACCTAGCGGGGCCTAGGGAGTCTAAGATGGTTGAGAAAGAGTTTATGATGCTAATGATGGTATTTAGTGGATCTTATGAGGTCCTAGTGGACCTTACACGCTTACCAAAAAATGTGAAAAAAAATACCAATATATTATTACTGCATCATACAATAGTCAGGGTACCCTGTAATTTACCTTTGTTTCAGTCTGGCTGCAATGATTTTGTTTGGTTAAAGATGCTTATGATGTCTAATGCTTGGTTGACATCTGGAAGGTGATTGATGGGTGTCCTGAAATTCAGAATACCTGTTCCCCAAGATATCACCTAAAATGCCCCATAACCGAGGTCGAAAGTTTAAGTGTAACATGACTTTTAAGGAGTGGATCGGGATGGTGTCTTATGAGGCTGCCATTTCACTGTGTAAAAATACCTGTTTCAAAGACATCACTCACAAGCACTCATAATTGGCATTTCTTGGTCTTTTCACAAAAAAATTGGGAAACATGTTCCCTAAAGGGTTCACTAAATACCACCAGAAGCACAGGTTCCCACAAAAACAGTTAAGTGGTTTGGGGGAGAGGGGGTGGTTTTGCGTAATGAGTGCCAATATTAAGAGCAAGTTCTCTCCTCAGATGTCTACCTTTATTTGATAGACATCAAACAGTATCACTAATAATTTTGGCATTTCTGGTTATAGTAACATAGAATTTGGGATACATTTTCCACAAGGTGTCTCCTAAAGTGCACCACAGCCCAGGCTATAATTTTAAGTATAAAATGGTTTTTAAGGGATGCATCTGTATGGTGTCTTATAAACCAGAGGCTGCTATATTATTGTGTAAAAATGCTTATGTTTAAAGAATCACACACCAGCACTCGTAACTTTAACATTTCTTGTTTTTTTTAAACAAGAAATCTGGGAAACATGTTCACCAAAGGATCCACTAAATACCATCAGAAGCACAGGGTCCCACAAAAAGTGTAAAGCGGTTGGTATTCAGGGGTGGTTTTATCTGATGAGCAGGGCCACTGGAAAATTGCGGAAAAGGTTACCCAAAATTGCAGAGCGTTTTGCAAAAATTGCTGGAAATTGCAGGGATTCTACTATGGACCCTGAGTGCTTCACAATAAATCTTTTAATGTTTTCTGCAGCATATATTAGTTAGTATAAATTGCTAAATGAATACACTGACACCTGAATATGTTTAAAACATAAAGAAAAGTTTATGTTCCTAAAAAGAATACTAAACTGATAAGCTATTGTAAGCGTTGCCTATCTTCAAAAATTTAAAAACATCTGCCTCATATGGTGCTAAATAGATTCTATAAAGTGAGCCACAGAAAATCAACAATGAAGTCACAAGAAAGATTTTTTTGTTTCTGGCTGTAGAATAATGAAGCCTAATCAACAGCTGTTTACAGTGGTCTGCCAGCTATTCACCCACTTTGGTACAAGAAAAAATAAGCAGATAGTGGTGAATAATTGAGTTTTAGTAAAATGTTGTTAAAGTATTTAATGGTCATAATTTGTACTGTAGGTACTGTATGCTATTTTTGAAATCGCATATTTAAACATTAAATCTGGGGGTTATTGGGGCTGGCAGTATAAGCTAGAGGTTTGAGTAACAAACTGTGAATGAGCTGACGACATCTAGTAGACCTGGATTTGATTTCCACAACCTCCACTTGCATACTGTGTGATTCTGAGCAAGTCACTTAACCTCCTCAGTGCTCCTGGGTTGTACCTGAAAACAGTCACTTGTGCCTAGTGGACCTTACACGCTTACCAAAAAATGTGAAAAAAAATACCAATATATTATTACTGCATCATACAGTAGTCAGGGTACCCTGTAATTTACCTTTGTTTCAGTCTGGCTGCAATGATTTTGTTTGGTTAAAGATAAATGTTCGGATACATTTTGTGTTTTATAAGCTTGTTTTTAGACTTTAGTCAGGTTTTTATTGTAGTCTTTGCATGTGAGCATCTAGGGGTCTGGGGGTAGTTGCTAAGAGTGAGATCACTGTTAGCAACTAGCTTATTCAAGTTTAAAATCAGCAGAGCCATCCAAAAATCCTCAGCTGTTTTATTCAAAACTAGTCTGATTATAGTAACATGAAATTTGGGATACATGTTCAAATGCCACCAGAAGCAGAGGTCATACAATAAGGATAAAGTGGTTTTCGGGCAGTGATTTTACATGATGAGTGTTGAGATCTGGGGTGAGCTTTTCTCTCCTCAGAGGGTCTGCCTTTGTTTGGCAGACATCACGCAAAATCTTTAATAACATTGGTATTTCTAGTTATAGTAACATGAAATTCAGGATGCATATTCCCCAAAGGATCCACAAAATGTAACCAGAAGCATGTGTTCATACAGTAACTGTAAAGCGGTTTTCAGGAGCTGGTTTTATGCGATTAGTGTCAAGATCCAGGGTCACTTTACAGATGTGAATGCTGGTACACTTCTTTGAAAATGTAAATGAACTGCTAGGGCCACATATAGCTGGGCACTGTGACAGCATCTCAGTATCAGCATCTCTGCAGCACAAAATGGTTGTTGTGTCTCTGGCAACCACTAAATGCTGCTATAACATTTGACATGTGAAACAGCAGAACACAACATGATGCTGGGCACAGCTGTAGAACTGTCCTCTGCTGGCCAATGTGCATGCATCATCATGCCACAGGTCAAAACTGGCAGGGATGGCCAAAGGGGGTGCTAGTGCAGTGGTGGTTTTTCCCAACCTACCTAAAGCTTGAGCCCACTACCTCCATGGTAGTACTCAATGTCCATTGGGTGAAGGAGGGAGTCCCAAGTATAAACATAAAAATGAATCTCCAGCGAGGTGATACAGCTGCTGCCACTCTGCCATTGGGCTGACTGTCTCTTGTGTAATATTAAGTTAAATTACCTCTACTATCCTTTTCAAGGCAGCTATACTGTATATCAACAACAGCATAACTGATACAGGCAAGAAAAAGATTAAACAAATTAATAACTGCACCTTGTTTACAGATAAAGATGGCCTGCAGATCCAGTTACATTACAATCAGAAAAAAATTACAGTTGTTTTTTTTTTTTCAGGTGCACAGTAAGTACAAGTATTGTACTGTTTATCACTCTAAACCCTCTCTTAGATTTTATCTGTTTACCACTAGTATTGTCAATTGTAGTTGCTCAGATGGATATCACAGAAATTGCACTATGCATGGTCCAGTAGATCCAGGGTACATCCTTTTTAAGTTATCCTATTGGATTATCCTGGGTTCATCATGCATTATCCTGGTTTTGTCTTCATCAGTCATATTAGCAGGGAATTGAATTTAGTGGTTGCAGCAAGGTACTGCACATGCTGTAATATAAGTAGGTTTGACTGTTGTGCTGGAATATCATGCAAGTTTATATAATGGTGCTGACACAGGCTAGAGTTGGCAGATGGGTACTGTGTATAGCACAGTAACCTTAGGTTATAGTAGTAGTGTATTATCCAAAACCTTTTTGATCCACTGGATTGAGCCCCAGTGGGCCACAAAGGAAACAGCACACCAAAAAGAAGCAAACCTGTAGGCATCCAGCATTATTGCCAAAGGATTAATTGTTGCTGTCCACCTTTTTATGTTTGCTTGCATGCATGCGCAAGAAACATTTTGTCACAGCTTCGGAGAGAAGTGGGGTTTTGGAGGTGCGGCACTGTGGAGGCCAATGCCCCCAGTACCTTTTGAGGCTTGGCCCACCTCCCCCAATGCAGTGGCACTGTGCTGCTGACACTAGTTCAGCCAGCGTGCCACCACCTTGAAAGGAATCCGTTGCTGCAATGAGGGAGTGACCTATCATTGCAGGGCGGTCCCTTGCCTGGTGTAACATTTCTTGGAACATGGCGGCAGGTGGTAACTCGCGCCACCTGCCTCAGAGTCAACATTAAAGTCGACTTGAGGGTTCCCAATCCCCCTGTTGGCATGTCCCCATCCCCAGTTCACTTGCCGACAGGGTAGCCCAATCCCCATTAGCATAATGTGGCCCCCCCCATTTGTTATGTGCCGAGGGGGTGCCCAATCCCCCTTGGCTTATGCGCTCCCACTCCCCCCACCACACTGTATGGCTGACGGAGGTGCCCAATCCATGTCAGTTCCAATACCCACCTCCCCAACAAACATCCGGCAAGGTGGCATGCTGGGAGCACACCCCAGTTTGCCAAAAGTGTCCCGCGATGTCTTTTAATTTTTTGCATCCTGTAAAAAAAGAAAATGGTCCTTCGTTGAGCCTCATGCCCCCTCCCCTAACCCGTGCCCACCCACTGTGTACTGTACCTCCCCACACCCCCTCACCCCATACCTATCTCCAGAGCATAGTGTGACGATCTTCGTTGGACCGGGAACTCGTCAGCACTCTTCAATGCTGACAGCAAACTGAAGAAATGCCGGTAAACTGTATAATGGCATAAATGTTTTTTTTTCAATTTTGGTGCATATCTTGGCCATTTGTTTTCCAATTTTGGCACCAAATTTTTATCATGGGGTTCTTGGGACCCCACCTCATGAATTCAGTCATTGTCGTCTCATTATTCGGTCCTGAAAAGTGATTTTGCGGTCACTGTGCGGAATCATCTTTTCAGACTGATTAACAGTGTCACTGTTCATGAGGTGGTCTCTCAAAAATCCAATGTTGCAAATTTGGTTAAAAATTCCAAGAAATTACTGCATTATGAGCGTGCATTGCGCAGTTTCTAGGCATGCTTGTAACTTTGCAAATTTGTAATATTTTCACTCCAGGTTTTCAACATCGGCATTTTTCCACACCTCCTTACTGTCATTTTCCACATCCTGGCCAAAATGTGTTTTCACAGTCCCGGCGCAGAATAGCACGATCGCTTGTGGGAAATCAATGTTCGGGATAGATTAAGAAAAACACAGTGGCACTGCTCATGAGCAGAGGTCCTAAAATGCCTATATTGAAAATTTGGTGACAGAAGTCCATAAAATGACTGTGTTACAAGCGTGTGTTGTGCAGGTTCCATGCACCCTCAACTTTGCAAATTTGTAATATTTTCACTCCAGATGTTCAACACTGGCATTTTGCCACACCTCCTTATGAACAGTACAGCTGTCATTTTTCATATCCTGCCAGAAATATGTGCTTGCACATCTTTCGCACAATTGCACAGTCGCTGTGGGAAATTAATGTTATGGACAGATTAAGAAAATCATAGTGACAGTGTTCATGAGCAGAGGTCATAAAATGCCTATGTTGAAAATCTGGTGAAATAATTCCACTAAATGACTGTGGTACAAGCATGTGTTGTGCAGTTTCCACGTACGCTCGGAACTTCGAGCATTTTTAATATTTTCACTACAGATTTTCAACATTGCCACCTCTTCACACCTCCCTATAAATGTACAGCTGTCATTCTTCACACCCTGCCTGATCTGTGTTTTCGCACATCTGGTGCAGAATGGCACGGTTGCTGTGGGAACTCTAACACATTGACACATTAACAAAATCACAGTGCCACTGTTCCTGAGAAGAGGTCCCAAATGCTTTCATGAGGTGGAAGTCACAAAAAGGTCATGTTGAAAATTTGTAGTGCAAATACCAACACATACCTGGGGCATTAGGGTTTCTAGCCATAACATCCCAACCTGTACAGACTGACAGACATCAGAGGTGTAACTTTGGATTGCTGGCTGTAATTCTCATGCCATCCCACCTCCACCCTGAAGCCAGTGACAGGCATCGAGGTGTGCCTTGCACTCTTTAGCCCCAGACTTCACCCCATTCTACTGTACTGCACCCATTTTAGCATATATCCTTATGAAATGGGGTGACTGTGAAGCTGAACAGCCCAAGGCACACCTCAACACTTGTTGGTTTCTACAGGACAGGGTGAGGTGAAATGCTGTGAGCATTATGGGCAATGACCCACAGGCACAACCCAATGCCTGTCCATCTCTGCAGGGTGGAGGTGGGATTGGGGCAAATTCAGTACTACACTGCCACTCCTATTCTGCATCTGTCTAACTCCTGCATGTCCAATGCTAGTATCAGCAAGCAAACATTCGGCATTGACAAATGCTTGTTAAAATAGCCTTACATAGCAAACTGCACATTTGCCTAAAAACAAGTGCCATTTCCATTTTCCTTTTCACATGTTTCTGTCTTTGAAATTTTCTGGAAATTCAGACACTGGAGCACTCTCTCAGTCACTTGTGTCATGTGCTGACGTTTCAATCAGGTGACTTACAGCATCTCGAAGTTCTGGTGAAAGTCACATGTGCAAAACATCAGCATATCTGCTTCCTTTTGGTGTGTTGGTTGCTGTGCATCCCACTGGGGTTCAAACTGGACTGAAGTACCTGTAATCTCTTTCGAGGAGCAGATGCACCTGGATCAGTTGGTTGTTTCTTTAAAATAGGGGTGAGCACTGATTTCTTTCAAACTTGTTGCTGTACGTCATTGATTCACTTTGCTGTAAAAACAGCATACTAGATAGCCATCATTTGTGTGCTATTCCATATTTCCTGTTAGCCCTAAAAGTATTCCTGTATTATTAAGTGTTGGCATTCTCTGGAAGTGCAGAGTTTTTTTTTTACAAATGTGCATCCATGATATTGTTTATCCCATTTTGACATTTTCAATGAAGAGGATGCATATTTGGGAATACTGAGATATCAAAAAGAATGAAAAACACTAAAACAGAAAGCCAGCATTTGTAATATTCTAGGGTACCAATAATTTGATTTAGAAACAGCCTGGTGGTGCTGAGGGTTGAGGCGCTGGATGCCATACCTCACTCCACTCTGGGGATCTGGGTTTGGAAGCGCGTTCTAGTCACCAGGGGTTGGCAGAGGTGCTCACATCTCCTTGATTGGGGAGGAAAGTTTCCTTGCTCTCGGTTGACACCTGGTGGATGTTGTGTGTCAGCGCAGAGGTATGGGGGATGGATATTATGTCAGGATGGTGGAGGGAGCTATGGTTCTGGGAGCACATGCATGCCTCCACATGCATACGCCCATCATGCATGCCAGAGTTCCAGGTTGGGATGGGAGAAAAATAGAAAATCCCTGTGTCTCCCCATTGCCATGTGTGCCGGCTCCTGATGGTCTTGGACCCTGCTCTGTGTGGGTCCCCAACGGTAAAGACAATGGAGGGAGAGGCTGACAGGGTTGGGAGCAAAGGGGACCCTATGGCAGGAGTAGGTTGCAAAGGGGGAGGGGCAAAAAGATAATATCTCTCTCTCTCTCTCTATATATATATATATATATACACACACATATATATATATATTTATAAAATGGGTAGGAATAATTATGTCTGCTGATTTGCTGGAACACATCACATGACAATGCATATATCAGAGCACGTCTGCACACCTACACTTTTACCTCCCTCCAAAACAATTTTGACATTTTATAAGATAGGTAAACCACTCTGAGGTGTGCGGTCACGCTCTGATATACACATACCTTGGGTGGTTGACGCACTCGGCCTGTGGCCTCGTGTGTAACAATGCACACCAAGGCGTGCGTATATCAGAGTGTGACCGCACACCTCAGAGTGGTTTATTTTATATATATATATAAAAAGAAACATAGAATATGGTGGCAGAAAAAGGCCTATCGGACTGATAAACCTGTCCAGTCCTATCTAGTATGTGTACTGTGTGATGGCCTATTCACCATTCAGTCACTTGTCACCCTCCACTGCTCCAACATCCCCCAATTTTATTAGGCCCCTGTGCCTATTCCCACCATTGTTTGAAATCCCCCCACTGTTTTAGCACAGATCACCTCACTCAACAGTCTGTTCTACCTGTCCACCACTATTTTCATAACAAAACAAACAAAAAAAATATATGCATTTGCGCGGCACTTCCAAAGTTTTTCACCGCCATCTTCAGTAGATTAAACTGTATGCATGTAGCTGAGCATAGGGTGAACCACTCACTTCAGTTTATCCTGTTTATCCCATGGCGATATTTATACATTTCTGTCATGTCACACCCTGCCCCCCCCATCTCCAGGATATACTTGTTGATGGCTCATATGTTTTCATCCTCCTCTGCTGTCTCCCTGTCACAGTCCTCTCACAAGTTTCAGCTTTAGAGCCTTGGAAAGTACTTCAGGTAGGGGCAAACTAAAGACTTTTACGCGGGAAGGATCACCTCCCTGCTTCTACTGCCGATTCCTCTTCCCATACATCCTAGCATCCTGTTTTTATTTAGCTTTTGTTGACCAGGTAAGTGCAATAGACAAGACATTTGCCTATTTTCAACTATGTCCCTTAGCCCTACCAACTGTTCTGTTGCATTGGGCTGATGTTTTCAGACTGTCCAAGATTATCACCTCCAGGATTCTTTCCCCAGGCATTCTGTCAGTTGTAACCCCTCCTGTCGGGTATTGTGTCTTTACAATTTTTGCTCTTGATGTACATTACCTTTTGCCAGTGAATTTCAGTTGCCATATCTTGGACAATTTTTGTAACTTTTCCAAGTCCTCCCTTATTGTTGTGACCCCGACATTGCTGTCCACCCTACCACAGATGTAAGAGTCATTTGAAAAAAGGCAGTGCTTCCCCTAGA
This sequence comes from Neoceratodus forsteri, assembly GCA_016271365.2. Lineage (NCBI taxonomy): Eukaryota > Metazoa > Chordata > Ceratodontiformes > Ceratodontidae > Neoceratodus > Neoceratodus forsteri. Next base: position 433,919,378 of record CM028135.1, on the reverse strand, counting down.
CTCATTGCCCTATGTCACAATTAATGTTAAAGAGAAGATGTAAGATGTTGGTAATATTTTGGTATTGGCTTTTTGAATACCTTACCCCAGTACCTTATGCTGGTTATAGTCATTTGAGCCAGCAAAGGAATTTTTACATTAAGCCCACTGTGGGAAGAAAGGGATCGAAAAGTGTGCTGAACAGCTGGCCAGACAATCCCTTCCACTTCCCAGTCTGCTGGTTCCACTCCCGCACCCATATGGTTTGTGACGTCTAACCAGGGAGAGTGTGGGGGCGTACCACATACAAGTCAATGAATTTTCAGAACTGTTTTATATTTATTAAAGCAAACTTTGATATAAATAAAAGCCATTGCTCAACTAATAGGGTCCCTAATTAGTTGAGTGATGGCTTTCAATTATGTCAAAGTTTACTTTAATAAATATAAAACAGTTTAAAGAATTTTCTCCAAAGACTTGTATGTGGCACGCCCTCATGCTCTCCTCGGTTTGATGTCACAAAATGTCTGAGTGTGGGGGCAAGGTCAGCAAACAAGTAAGTAAAAGTGATTGGCTGGCCAGCAGTTTGGCATGATTTTCAATTCCTTCCCTTCCACAGTGGGCTTAATGAAAAAATTCCTTTGTTGGCTAAAATGACTACCGCCAGCATAAGATAATGGGCTAATGTATTTAAATAGCCATTACCCAATTCTGCCATAGATCACCTACAGGCTTCTTGTACAAGGTATATGTTGTAAGCCTGAAGCAGTGGGGGATCTGTACACTTTTAGTTTTTTTTCCCTGCATTGTTTTGTGTTTGCGATGCTGAACATGGTTTGTCTTATTATTTCTGAAACAATATAAATCTTTAACATCAAAATTAAAAAGCCATTACCCAAATCTTACAACTTCTCTTAAAAGAGGATAGGCCCGAGGACTGAACCCTGTGACACTCCACTTGTCACTTCCCTAACCTCTGAGTATTCTCAGTTTATGACCACCCCTTGCATTTATCCCTGCAGTCAGTTTCCTACCCATCCTGTTATCCTTTTGTCCACTCTGAGATCTCTTAGCTTCTTACATTTCCTTTCACAATGCAGTGTCTAAAATCATTGTTTCCATGACTTCTTTGACAGGGTTACAGTCTTAATTCAGACTCATTTTTCTCTTTGCTTGCATGCATGTGCAAGAAACATAGTGCCACCATACAAGTTTTTATAGGTGTGGGTACCCCTGCTTCCAATACCCTTGGCATTTTTGCAGGTGCGGCACCGCTGTCAATGCCCCAGCTGTCTATGACAGCAGTTCAGATGCAGTGGTGTGCAGTTGAAAGCAGACAACTGCTACAATCAGCGATGTTAATGTGTAGGCAATTTGCATATTGCCCTGTCATCAGCAGTATGCAAATTGCCTCCACATCACCAACGCTGATTGTAGCGGTGATTGTATGCACACAACCCCCTTTATTGTGTGCTGAGGGGGTGCTCAATCCCCCTCGGCTCATGCACACTCCCCCCAGCACACTATATGTCCAATGGGGGTGTCCAATCCCCATCGGCTAAAGTGCCCCTCCCCCAAAAAACAAACTTCCAGCTGCCATGCTGGGAGTCCACCCCAGCGTGGCAGAAGTCTAGCGTACTCATGTGGCCCCCCCACACTGTCAGGCCAACAGGGGTGCCCAATCCCTCACTGGCTCCACTGCCCCCACAGAACTTCCAGGTGTCATGCCTAGAGCCCACCACAGTGTGGCAATAGTCCCACATCGTCCATGTAAAATAAAATAAAAAAAAACCTGTAACAAAAGAAAACAGTCCCACATTGACTCTCTGGCCCCCCTCCCACAACCTGTACCCACCCTCTACATAGCCCACCTCCCCACACACACCCTCACTCCATATTTACCTCCAGAGGCAGGAGAGATGATCTTCAGTGGAGTGGGAACACGTCTGCACTCTTCAAAGCTGACCACGAACTGAAGAAATGCCGGTAAGCTGTTTAATGGCATCAACAGGGTTTTTTCAACTTTGGTGCATATCTCGGTCATTTTTTTAAATTTTTGCACCACATATTCAACATGGGGTTCTTGGGACCCCATTTCATGAATTCAGTGACTGTCATTTGGTTATTCGATCCAGAAAGTTGATTTTGCGGTCACTGCGTGGAATCAACTTTCGGGACTGATTAACGAAATGGCAGTGTCACTGTTCATGAGGAGGGTTCAAAAGCCTATGTTGCAAATTTGCGTACCAAAATGATCAGCATGAGTGTGCGCCGCCACAGTTTCCACACACTTGCAGATTCATGAATTTGTAATATTTTCACTCCAGATTTTCAACATTGGCATTTTTTCACACCTCCTTATAAACAGTGCAGCTGTCAATTTTCACATCCTGGCCGAAATGTGTTTTCACACTTCCGGTGCAGAACAGCATGGTCACTGTGGGAAATCAGTGTTTGGGGCAGAGTAAGAAAATCAGTGATGCTGTTCATGAGCAGAGGTCCTAAAATGCCTATGTTGAAAATTTGATCACAAAAGTCCATAAAATGACTGTGTTATGAGCGTGCAATGCACAATTTCTCGCACCCTCGTAACTTCACAAATTTGTAATATTTTCACTCCAGATTTTCAACATTGGCATTTTCCCACACTTTTTTTTAAAATTCAAGTTTATTGACACACAATTGGCACACAAGTATGAGAACCAAACATTACATGAACTGATCATGACCACACCGTACTACTTACATGTACCATTAGAACATAACCAATACTTTTTCGACCAAATAAAACCCCTCTCCCAATCACCCCCTAACTTCCCTCTCCTCCGGTTGCTAAAACTAAGGCAGATCTGCCCATGAGGAACAAGCTTAGGTCTGCTAACCCCACAACGGCTAGCTATGAATGCAGTAAGTAAAGGGTCTGAGGGGGGCCCTACACTCGATCAAATTTCAAAGACAGCCCCCTCTTGATAGCCCCAAATTTTTCCATACTCAAATTGAAAAGCAATTCCTGTAACCATTCCACACAACCGGGTGGGAATCCTCCAGCCAGTGCCTTAACACAATTTTCTAACCGAGGACGCAAATCAGAGCCATGTAGTATCTACGGACTTAACTAGAATATCATCATAGTCCCCCATGAGACAAATTTCGAGTAAAGCAAAGCTCAATACTTAATATTGAGTCCGCCTTTTGCTTAATTTGATCCCACAAGTCTTTTACCGGTGGACAATCCCAAAAAATGTGCTTAAGATCACCCGCCGCTTGATGACACCGGAAACATAGGGCATCCGGGGCACGCCCAATCCTACATAGCTTGGCAGGGGTCCAGAACAAGTGATTTAAAAAGTGGAATTGCATAATACGCAACCTGTCCTGGGTAATATACTGGTATGTGTGGCGCCAGATACGGTCCCAGTTCCGGCCCTGATCCCCTAAGCAGTTCACCCAGAACCACAGTTTATTACCAATGTCTGTGTAAACCTGCTCAAAGAGTACTTTGTAAACCTTGGAGACTGCATGCGGTTCCCAGACCCAGCTAATCAGGGTTCAAACCATGTCCTGTTAATCCTTCCTGCTATTAACTTAGATTTGAACCTCCTAACAAATGGGTAAGTTGGTATATTTTAAAGGAATGATTAGCCCAATATTATACTTTGTTAGTACCTCTGCGACTGTTAAACACCTGTCACCCTGCATGAGGTCAGCCACCTTAACCCGTCCAAAAGGAAGCCAGGTTTCCTTTATATCGTATTCCCCAATCTTCATATTAGGGTTAAGACATATAGGCTGGAAAAACTGTCTGCACAAGGGGAATAGCGAAGAGAGGCACATAGTTGAATGTGGGTACGTAGAGAGAACCTAATGGGGGTGGTAGCTAGGCTAGAGGGGAGAGATTTTAGTGGGATAAAGAGCAGAGCCATCGGATCCACTCCAGCCTCCTTTATTAAGTCTACTTCCAACTTAACCCAAGAAGGGACATACGATAAGAGTTCCAGATCCCTAGGGGGTAGGAGCCAGCGTAGATATTTACAGAGGTTACTTGCCCAGTGATATAGGCCGAAGTGCGGGAGCCTTAAACCGCCTTCTCCTAGAAGCCGCAGTTTGTGATAAGCTCTGACGGGTGTTTTCTTTTCCCAGATGAAGTCTGAGATAATTGAGTAGCGCCTATGCCACTTTAAGGGTAACCATAACGTTAAGCATATTTAAAGGGTATAAAATTCTCGGCAACACATTCATCTTTATTATATTGACCTTCCCCAGAGAGAGAGCGGAAGTTGGCTCCACCTCTCTAGATCCTGCTTTATAGTTAACTTAAGGGCATCTAAGTTAAGTCTCACCATTTTGGATTCTGAAGTAGACAAAATAATGCCAAGATATTTCAGAGCGCAAGAAGTCCAATGAATCCCCAACTGTAAAATATCTGATTTACAGGTCTTAATATTAAGCGGGAAGAACTGAGTTTTCCCTATGTTGATTTTATAGTTGGATAGCTTGCCATACGAGTCAATAAGATCGAGCACTACAGGAATGGAGGATCGAGGATGGTTAATATGGAGTAGGATGTCATCTGCAAAAGCAAATACCTTAAACTCCATAGATCCAATTTTTATCCCCTTGATTCTAGAGTCCTGTCTGATACTACACAGAAGCGGCTCTAAATAAATATTGAACAAGAGGGGGGACAAAGGACAGCCCTGCTTGGTCCCCGATAGTAAAGGGATGCTTGCCGAAAAGACTCCGTTACAATATATTTTGGCAGACGGCGACCTATATAGCGCAAACACCATATCTATGAAGCGGGTCGGGAAGCCAAAATGCTCCATGGCCAAAGACAGAAACCTCTAATCCACCCTGTCAAATGCTTTCTCAGCATCGACAGACAACAACCCCCAGGAGTATTACTGTCTTTAGAGGTCGAAAGATGTGCGATAATTTGCAGAGATGGTCTGATGTCATTCTACCCGACATGAACTCACTTGATCAGGGTGGATTAGCCTAGGAAGCACCTTCGCTAAGCTTAACAGCTAGTAATTTGCCAAAATTTTAATGTCATAATTAATGAGGCAATGGGCCTGTAGTTTGAAACCTGGTCTCGATCCTTCCCATCTTTGGGGATGAGCACTATCAGATTCAAAACGGACCGCCAATATGTTCCGAGGTAAAAATGCTGTGAAAAGACGTTTTAATCCTGGGCATAACTGCCTACTAAAACATTTATAAAAGTCCGGAGAGAAGCCATCCGGTCCGGGAGCTTTATCAGCAGGGAGCATCTGAATCACATTAAGAATTTCAGATTCAGAGATCGGACAAATGAGCATTGTTTTCTGTTCTTCCGTTATCTGCAGTAAATTGCACCCTGACAGATATGCCCTAATTACCTCGTCACTTGGTCTGTTAGACATAGGACTATATAAAGCCCTATAATAGTCTTCAAATTCTTTAGCTATTTCATGAGGGGTAGTTTTAATCGACCCATTGGCAAGGGATGATATACTTTGGATAATTCTAGCTGTTTCGTTCGCTTTGAGGCGCATGGCCAAAAGATGTCCCGATTTCCCCTGATCTAAATATAGGCTTTCGTTTGTTAATGGCATATTCTGCCTTTGCTCTCAACATGTCGCCATGTTGGTGTCAGAGCCTGACCAACCTTTTCTAACAGCCATTGGTGAGGTCTTAGAGAGGGTATTCTCTATGTCCCTGATCTGGGTAAGCAGGTGCTTAGCCCGGCCTCTCGCTTTTCTTTCTGGCGCTAATTTGATAAGCTCCCTTAGAACACATTTTAGAGCACCCATTCCATGTCATCCTTACTCCGTCAGACACAGTTCTCCTGCCAGTACTGCTCTATAGTCTGACCTATACTATCTCGAATCTCAGAAACCCTGAGGAGCTGGTTATTAAGCTTCCAGATGGTCTGCTTGGGGTATTAGATAGAAGATTTAGGGAACATCGGATCAACGAGTGGTCTGAGATAACCCCGGAATTGTGCAATTGACCAGACCGGGAGCATGCACTGACTCATTAAGAAATAATCACACGCAGACCTGGTTTTATGGGCCTCAGACAGGAAAGATACTCCCTTTGAGGGCACAAGACCCTCCATGGGTCGCATAAACCCAAATTATCTGCCATCTCCTGAGGGCTCTTTGAGCCGAGAGAGGCCCCTATCTCGCTTACTTTCTATCCAACTCTGGATTGAACACTAAGTTCCAGTCGTCATAAGAATATTGGGAGATGAATGAAGGGGAAAGAACCTTGAGTAAGTCAGCAAAAATCGGGCTAATCACCATTTGGACCATGATATACTACCTATCACCATCCTAGTTTGACTAACAAGCCCGACTACCAGTATGTACCGCCCTCAGGATCAACCAACTTTTCCTCACAGACGAAAGGGGTGTTCCTAGAGATTAAAATGGCTACTCCCTTTACTAGCGGTGCTGTCCCCTGCAGCGTATACCTGGGCTATAATTGACGTCTCAAGGCATTGCTTCCTCGCCAATAAAATGAGTTTCCTGCAGGCATATTATCTGGCTTCTTGCAGATGTAAATGCCAAAAACCTTATATCGCTTCAAGTCCTTCCTGGCACCTTTGATGTTCCACGAGATGAACTCATGGATGCTACCCATGATCCCTAAGGTCAATTTTAAAACTTTTAGTAGTTGACTGGATTCCAAACCCACCTACCTCCCTAGGCTTTACCTCACGAGCAGATACTCCCAAGTCAGTGCCTACCAACCTTAATGCAACCCGGATCCCTATGAACTCCCACTGCCTACTCTAAACCCCTGCACAACCCCCTGTGTCCCTCCCCACCTCGAATAGGCCACACCCTAATCCTAACTGGTAAAAGACCACCCTCCCACCCCCTAAAACCACCTCCGCCCATGAGTTCACAAGTTCCAAAGCTCCCGATAACCCTCCAGCCTCCCCCTTCCACTGTACGCCATAAGCAAATGCCTTACGGCAAGAGAGAGACTACTCTCCTATAAAACCATTCGTAATACTTTCCTATGTCCAAAAACTTAACTACCCCCCAGAGAATACCGCCCAACATCCCAGAATACGACCCACCTAGGGTAGAACTGCTCCAAATCAACTGTCCCTCCAGGTAGGAAACTTAACCCTGCGCCCATCCCCTCAACTTGACAAATTGTTAACTGCATAATGAAATGGGAAAGTCTCCCACACTGACTAAACAACCCTACCCCATGTACTATATCATACCCCAAAAAGGGAAAACCTCTATAAATCCACTAAACTAACTGCCTTTTTACCAAATCAATAATCCACCCTGCAGATTATAAAACACAGTAACACTTTAAATATTGAAAACCGTATTGAAAATATCCAGAAACTCATGTCCATGCAGTCCCATAACGAACAGCTGATGGGAAAATCACAATTAGCATTATTTGAACGAACCTCAAAGGACTAAAAACCCCAATGGGAAACAGCGATCTTGAAAGATCCCCAAATACAAGTAATAGGAATAAACAGAACAACAACAATAAAATTGAAAAGGGAGAGGTAGAAAATAACCCAGAGGAAGTAAGGTCCCAAATGTAATTAGCAAAACCAGGGAGAGCAGGACAATTGGGCCATCAAAAGTCCCTGCAAAGGACACCCGGTGATGAAGCCTAACCCTGCAAGCCTCCCTGGAGGCTCCTGGGCAGGACAACCAGGCCACCATTCAAAAGACCTTCAAAAGAGCTACGATCCACGTAATTCCATAGCGGGATCACCCAGCACCGGATCCAGACAGCCAGGCAGTGTCATTGGCGAAGACAGACATACACCCGAGAGCTATCAACAGTCTCCCAGTCAGTTTGCCACGCTAAAGAATAGCTCAAACAACTAGAGGTGATCCCAGCAGGTCCCAATTTATTCTTAAATGAAGCATCCCAGGGTATCACCTTTCCACAGGATCGCTATACCCAGGGAAGTTAAACGAGGATCAACCCAGTCCTGGATTTGATTTACTGTTCCAACCAAAACCATGCATCAAAAAGTAAACCACGTAATGAAACTCCCTGGGTGCCATTGAACAGTCCTCCACCACAGGTACAGCAGGCTAGATCGGGGTCTCACACGGAAACTGCTTGCAGCAAAAAAGAAGAACGAACCCCAGTAGTGCAACAAGCTCTTCACTTTGAGCTACAGTAAAGTATCTACTTTCACTTCTAGAGCGTAAACTGCTGCACTGCCCTTGACATAATCTTTTACTTTTTTAAATAAACTGGAGGGCCTTCTTGCAGGCCTTTTTCCGCTGCTTGAGCATTCTCAAAACTAGTCCACTGGCCAGACAGGACCACCAGCAGGGCGGCTGGATAACCCATCCGAAAGCGGATACCTGCAGCAATCAGCTTAGTAACAACCTGGTGATACTCCGCCTCTTTGCCGAACTGATAATGTAGATCTTGAGCAATTTTTAATAAGGACCCTCCCACCGAACTTCCTTGAGCTCTTTAATTTTGGCTAACACATGCTGCCCTCTCTGGTAGTTTAAAAACGAAAAATCAGGATACGAGGCGAGAACCGGGCAGGAGGCATGGCTCTCAACACCCGATGGGCCCGTTCTATCGTGTAGCTGCTCCCGAAGGGTGAAGGGCCTGCAATCCAGTGGAGGAACTTCTGGATGAACGTGATGGCGTCGGGGCCTTCTTCCTTTTCAGGGAGACCGACGATGATCATGTTGTTTTGCCTGCTACGACCTTCCAGGTCCTCTAGCTTCATTTCCACTTTTTGCAGCTTTTGCTTTAATAAAGATAATTCCGGTTCTTGCTTCTCAGCCCGCCTCTAAAGAGGTGGCCTGGCTCCGTGTCTCCTGTCTGGCAGGAAAGGTCCTCCAACGCTGTCAGAATTCTTTAAGCTCCTCGTCACAGTGCCCAATTCGAGCGAAAAGGCTTGATCTCGCTAAAATCGCGCCTAAGGTCAAGGGCTCCTTGTCCGGAAGTTACCACCTTCATTTTCTTGCCCGCTTGCCTGTGCAGAGGTTCTAGCTTTCTTAGACAGGGCCTTAGCTGGGGATGCCGGCGGGGTGTGCTTCGGTGGCGGCTTTTTCATTTTGGCATCCATCAGCACCGGAGTCTCTCACCAGGGCTTCAAATGAATTTCAAACTCACAAGTTGTGATGTAGTGGTGTTGTAGCTCTCTCTAAATTGGGCAGAATAAGCTGGTAAAGGAGTGGGAGGCCGGGACAAACGCAATCAGGCAGCCGCCATGAAACCTGCACCACGTGACTCCCCCCACACTTTCTTATGAACAGTACAGCTGTCATTTTTCACATCCTGGCTGAAATGTGATTTTGCACTTCCGGTGCAGAACAGCGTGGTCACTGTGGGAAATCAGTGTTCGGGACAGAGTAAGAAAATCACAGTGAGGCTGTTCATGAGCAGAGGTTCTAAAATGCCTATGATGAAAATTTGGTCACAAAAGTCCATAAAATGACTGTTACAAGCGTGCAATGTGCAATTTCTACGCACCCTTGTAACTTCACAAATTTGTAATATTTTCACTCCAGATTTTCAACATTGGCATTTTCCACACACTTTCTTATGAACAGTACAGCTGTCATTTTTCACATCCTGGTTAAAATGCGTCTTTGCACTTCCAGCGCAGAATAGTGCAGTCGCTGTGGGAAATCAGTGTTTTGGACAGATGAAGAAAATCACATTAACACTGTTCATGGGTGGAGGTCCCAAAATGCCTATATTGAAAATCTGGTGAAAAAATTCCCCCAAATAATTGCATTACGGGTGTGCATTGTGCAGTTTCTATGCAAGCTCGTGACTTCACCAGTTTTTTTATATTTTCACTCCAGATTTTCAACATTACCATTTTTTTTACACCTCCTCATGAACAGTACAGCTGTCATTTTTCACATCATGTTGGAAATGTGTTTTCACACGTGTGGCATTAATGGCGCAGTCACTGTGCAAAATCACCTTTTGGCTAACAAACTGATAGTGTCAATGTTCATGCGGTGGGGTCACAAAAAGCCCATTTTGAAAACTTAGAGTAAAAATACCAAGACATGCCCAGGGCCTTAGGGTTTCTGACCATAACACCCTACCCTGTAGGGTCTGACAGGCAATCGCCATACCCTGTAGGGACTGACAGCCATCAGCCATTTGGGATTGCCGACAGTAATGCTTACACCATTCCATCCCCACCCCCACCCCCCTGAAGCCAGTGACAGGCATCAAGGTGCAGATTTCAACAACCATGAAATGGAGACTCCCAGGGCAGTCACAGGGGGCTACCGTAAGCAGTGAAAACAAGTCAATCTAACACATGTAGCCCTAACAGCTGCAGGAAAGGAATAGCCTGTTGTCTGTTGACATGGAAAAAATATTTAAATGATATGAGGGTGCATACCCCAACAGAGAACCAGATTGCATCCCAGTTTGCTGTCAGTGAGGTGCTAAACACTAACAACTAACTGCTGTGCCTTGCTAAACTCACTAATCCTCTCTAATCCTGTCTAATCCTCTCCTTATGCCGCCTCTCTCTGTTGCAGTCCTTCTTGGCATCCTAGTTAAACCCCCTCCCCATGCACACACACACAAAATCCCCATGAATTCCCACAGTTCCAAGTGCCATAATTCTTCAGCTGAAAAGGATCAAAAAGGTAAGAATATTGCTGCTTCATTTTCAGTTGTCTTTATGGAAGGGAGACAGTGGGCAGGAAAGGGAATGCAAAGGAGGACCTGCCAGGCAGTGATCAAGCACTCAAATGTTTATCTAGATCAAGTGCTGTGTAAAAAACAAACAAACAAACAAAAAAAAAACACACACACACTTGCTGGGAAAGAGTTTATGAAAAGAAGCCTATGAGGATGACCGGTCTGGACATGGCCACTTTCATAGGGGAACCCTATATTATGGAAACATAAAATGGGCATCCAAATTAAAAAAGTCTTATTTGTCAAAATATATCATGTGACCATGCATAAAATCTGTTTCATGCAGAGCCATCCTGTTCCTAAACCACATCACACAATGAGAAAATCAGTCCTTCTACAACCAGAACTATCTTCCATCAGTCCACCTACAACCAGAACTGATCTTCCTTCACAAACATGGGTGCTACCTTTACATTGTAAAAAAAAAACTTAAACTGGGCCCTAAAAATAAAACTACCTTAAATAAAAAATAAAACAAGTTAATTAAATGTTGTTTCCCTGAACGTCACACTTTCCTTACACGTTACAACTGTTTCTTTGCTGACAATGAAAAATCCATCTTCCATCTTTACCTGCTCATCAGGGAAATCTCTTCTTGTCCTGACAGTGAGATGATTGAGTCTCTGGTTGTAGAAGAGGCCCTTGTTGTGTGTGTGTACAGCATGTTAGGAGAGGAACATTCTGCTAGTGGAACTGAGCAGAATTTTGAATCCATATATTTCATGGTAAACATTTCATGATAAACATTCCATATTATGAATCTTGATGCCAGCAAAGGGGGACAAACTTTGTCCGGCAGTAATACAATCACATCATGAATGACATAATTTGCAGTAGGTGGAAGGACTATTTTATTATAAATTCACAAGTAAATCTATTGTTTCAATGTATAAACATGCTTTTCTCAACTGTAAAAAGTATTAAAAAAAAAGGAACCCATTTTATAAGTACAATAAGACATTCCGGGGCTGTGCATGGAAAAGATTGTATCGCACTTCCAGGGGCTGAAGGCACTTGGCCTGTGGCCTCATGCCTCACTACTCCACTGGCTGTGCGGTAAAATCTGTTCTATGCACATCCTGTCATGTCTTCTTGCTTGTAGAATAGGCCAAAGGAAAGACCATTACCGAAATGCTACTACACTATGGAAGCATACAGGGCCCCATAGTAACAGGGGAAACCCAGAAATGGCACCAACCATGGTTCACCAAGAAACTGACCCAGACCACCATGACAGGTAAAAGCAAAAAAACTACCAAGTATTATATGACACATATGACTGGCATTGTGGCATACAAGGCCATATACCCACTGAGGGGGGTTACTTGGATCATAAAGCCACTTATCCTTCAGGCTTATGGCCTTCTTATCTAATAAACCCCCTCAGTGGGTATATTCTTTGTATACCACACATACCCATCATACATTCTCACTCTGTCTCTCTCACTAAAATATATATATATATATATATATATATATATATATGGATATGTGATGCTTATGAGATATGATAATTATCTTCATGAATGGTCAGTAACCTCTTGAGCTTCACAAGTTGCTACTGTGCCCCTATAATATATTCTTTGCAAAAACTGCATCAATGTAGCATTTAGGGTTAAGACTAAAATGAAAAAGTAGGGAAATGTGGTTTTAGGGTTTCTAACCCTAAAATCACCCCACCCCTAAAACAAATCAGGGGTGCAGTCTTCCTTGGGGCTTTCAACCCTAAAACTCACCCAATTCTATACATTCCAGAAACATACACGCCTAATGGTGTGAGCTTTAGGGTTAACCACCCCAAGGATGACTGCACCCCTGATTTGTTTTAGGGGTGTTGATTTAGGGTTGGAATCCCTAAAACCACATTTCCCTACTTTTTTTTGCTTTAACCTGAACCCTAAATTTTGCATTAATGCACTTTTTTTTTTTGCAAAGAATTTCCTTACTTCTTGAGATAGTATGATCATATCATTATTTGCCTGGTGGAGCACAGGGCCCTCTGGGCCCTGCAATGCCATCCAGCCATACTTTTTGAGATACTGTAATCATATTCTTATTTGCCTGTGGAAGCCCAGGGCTCTCTGGTCCTTGCACTGCCATTCCTCCATAGATGTGTATATGTATGTTGCTGTGGAAGCACAGGGTCCTCTGGGCCCTGCACTTCCATTTATAGGACAACAGCAACCAAATTGTCAGCATAACCTTCTTATTACCCCATCTCATGTACCCAGTACTGACATTTTTCAAATGCTGTCCAGAATTCATTTCCATGTCACCACAATGTCATTCCATGCCACAGGTATAAAAACACAGTTTGGCCAGCATTTGAAAAATGACAGCTGTCACATTCATGATGTGGTATAAAAAATGGATATGTTGAAAATTTTGGATTCAAAATAAATTACCAAAGTTACAAGTGAGTGTTGCAAAATTTCAACAGTTGTGCATAACTTTACCATTTTGACATATTTTGATCCAAAATTTTCAACATAGTCTTCATATGATAGTCAGTGTCAGTGGCTCAGTAGGTAGCACACTCGCCTCTGAGGCTGGGAGATCAGAGGGCTGTGGGTTCAGTTCCCACATCTGGCACTTGGGTTAATATCCCAGTACTGACACTGTAGTGCAGCATGAGAGGGATGCTGCACTTCTGAGGTGCCGTCTTTTGGATGAGAAGTTAAACCGAGGTCCCATCTGCCTGGATTAGTGGTAGTTCGGGTGGATGTTAAAGATCCCATGGCACTTATCAAAAAGAGTAGGGGAATTTCGCCAGTGTCCTGACCAAATTTCCCTCATTCACTAAAAAAAAAATACCACGTACAGCTTAATCTGGTTCAAGGTCAGTTGGCATTCATGTGTATCCCTCCCCCTGGTCGTGCCTGAAAATAGGCAGGATTTGTCTAGTGCACTTACCCAGTCAACAAAAACTAAATAAATAATGACCCCACCTCATGAGCAAGGGTAGTGAGAATTTTCAAATCTTGTCCAAAAGGTGATTTTGCCAAGCGACAGTGAAATTACCTTTTGGTCCATATTTGCATAATTCCACCACCATTGTTCATGAGGTAGGGTGTCAAAAAGGTCACATTGAAAATTTGGTGTCAAAATATGCAAAACTGGCAAAGTTATGCATTAAAGTTGAAAACCCCATTGAAAACCATTGAACTGCACTTACCTTAGGTTCTCATATTGCAGTTGACGGTTCCAGCAGCAAGTCATGTCATTGATTGCCATAATAGTTTCATGTGTATTATATTCTACTACCATGAATACTCATTTTATCAGCACACTAAGAAACTCCAGGGTGTTTTTTAGTAGTGACATGAATGCATGCCCAAAGGAATAAGAAAACTTGGGCTGCAGCCTTATTCCATGCTATGTCCCTGGGTGTGCATTCATGGCACTACTTACCAGCACCATGCTGTCTCTTATTACTTACATGATGTACACTTACAGATTAAAAAATAATAAATACATTGTTACAAAATGATTATCATAACATCAATTTCAAGCAGGAAATATGGAAATGTAAATAAAAAAAGGCACTGATTTTTTTTTATAGTCGATATATTGAAACTTTCTCTGGATTTTGTTTTACCTAAGTTACATGCCTGTAAATACAGTAACCTAAAAAGATTTTAGTATTTTTTTTCACTGCTACTGCTTTTTCCTCATCTATTCCCTTGGGTTACACCTGCAAGTGAGATCATTTTTGTCTATCTCTGTATGTCACCTGGTGAAATAATTTCTAATAAATAAATAAATGACTAAATAAATATTTCCATCTACTCTTATTTCTTCAGAGTACAAATGGGATTGTATGGATTTTGTTCAACAATATGTACAATCTGTGCTCAGGATTTTCAGTTTAACTGAAAATGTTTGCAAATACAGTATCTGTTCTGTGCTTTGCCAGAGGTTAAAGTTTCGGAACCCCAAACACGCCATCTGCAACAACTCCTTTGTAAGGGATATCCTTCCTCGAAGAGAGAAATAAATCACTCATTGTGAGGCTCCTTTTAAAACTCAGTTAGTTTAAAGGCTGGAAAAAAGTCAAACTCACCCAGAGAATTCTTTTGTAGCTCAGCTGCCATAGCACAAGCTACAGGTAGACCATGCATTCCTTCATGTTTTACTTATAGCTGTAAGAGCACTATAGCTCTCCAATCACATTGGTCAGAGCTCCACTTTGTCTAGGGACACAGCTTATTTACCAAATGTTATAACTGAGAAAATTATGTGTGTGTGTCTGTCCCATATACAGCTCATATGCCTATGCCATGCTAACTGACTGAAGAATAGACCCCTGTTCAACCAGCAACAAAAAAGGCTGGCAAATAAAAACATTATTTTAGTCTCCCCCAGAAACAGAGGTACTGTATTTGTGTTAACTAGCTGTAATGTCTGTTAAGCCAGCAATAAGACACAACGCGGTGTGGGTTATGGCCTAATAAGAGCATGCCCCATGTGCGTTATGAGGCATGAGGTGCTTACACCGAGTGCCTTTAGCATCTGAGACGGTCTCTTATCAGGCCATAACCCACACCTCAGCGTGTCTTATTGTGCTTATAAAATGGCCCCCAAGTAGAAATTAAAACAAAGCTGTTAAACTAGAAAAATTTAGGAAAAACATTGTTTTAGTTGCAATGGTAAAATAAAATAGTCCCTCTTTGTACTGTCCTGTGTACTTGACTGTATTTAGCTTGACCGCCAGTACAGTTAAGAGAATGCCTGACCATCAGCAGTATTAAATCTATGCTGAAAACGTATTTATTTTTACTGGCTTTCCCTGACTCTTTTGAAATAATTTATACTGTTGTTTGTTTTTAATATTTGGGGTTTATACTGTGTACAGCGCCTTGACTTTGAAAGGCTTTATAGAAAGAATTGATTGATTGATTGATACTGCCCACTGCCCCCCTCATCCCCACCTACTTCTCAGGTTAGGTCTCTGTAGTCCTCAGGCACACACCGACTTTGTTTTTTTCTGCACACTTTGAAATTCTCTGTTTCTTTAACTGATAGCAACATTATTACAGGAAGTGAGCATGTCCCTCTCGAGCTGCCGTACAGTAGAGCATCTTTTCAAAGTGTCTTTCCCTTAAGTGTATCTCTCTAAGTGAGCACATTTTTGAAAGGGAAAAGGATGTGCAGGTTTCTTTTTTTTCAGTTACATTATCTTCACAAAACATAACAGCCGAATGGATCTCCTGTGTGATTCAGTACTTTTGTGGCGGCACCAGATATGGTTCCTTCATCAGAGTTTGCTTTCTGGTGTGCAGTATTTAATGGTATGCACAGTATAGGTCAGAGTTTCATTTCTTTAACATTTTATCACCATCCTAAGAGAGTTTGTGTGTGGAGAGGTAGCAGTTGAATACCGCGGTCATGGTCTTGTACTGTGGCACTGCTGGCTTGGGGTAGGTTTCTAACTGCTGACTGATGAGTCTGTGCTGGTATGTCTTTCCCAATGGTGGTACACTGATACCATGGTGCATGTTGTGTGGCTCAGTGTGGAGAAGTAGTGCAGGTCATAAGGATATGTCCTGATAAGGACACAGCTAAAAATGGCTTTCAGTCAATGAGAAGTCAGGAATGTTTTTGCCCATTTTATAAACTCCATTAAGATAACTCTTAACATGAGATTGAGATGGCTGCATAAATGTTACAGTAGAAAAGCAATTCTTCAGTAAGAGGGGCTAGTGCTATTAATGCTATTTAGGCCCTGTTTGCACTACACAAGCTTTTGTGTTGGTTTCTTTTTTCTTTTTATTTTTTTGTGGTGCACAAACCTTCTCACACTGTGGAGGGGTGCTTTCACAAGTACAGACACCATTCTAACATACAGTTGCTGCCTGTCTCAGTTATGCTCTACCAACAGAGCTGTACAGGTACTCCAAGGGGATTTAAGGGCAGGAACAATAATTCATGCATACAAGAAGCCAGATAGGGTAGGCTTCAAGTAAGGTTTGGGTAAGCTCTACTGTTACTATTACAAAATATCCATACCATGTCAGGCAGGAGCCTAGTATCCCCCCCCCCCAAAAAAAAAACACAGTTCCCTAATCCTTGTCCCTAGCACTGAGGGTTGGGAGGAAGCATTGGATACCCTGAGAATCTTTTATTTTGGGGGGGGACTACCTAAAGGAATATCAGTCCTGGCCATGGACCACGGACTCAGTAACAAACTGGCATGGGTTTCAAGTATCTGTCCAGGTGATTGGCTGCCCCTCCATCCATGCAGAGTTCCACACCTGTGCTTGTATAAGGGAGCAGTCAGTGATTGGTAATGCCAGTGGTTAACACTTGCTCACAAAGCAGCAAGAGGTGTGAAGACATGTGGCCAGCTACAGTATATACTGTACGCATTGCTCATATGTTGGCTTACTACATGAACAGGGCTCTGTCTGAATAGATGGAGACCACCATATTCAAAAGCTTAGTGTGGCACTAAGGAGGAGTGAAACTTCAGGGAGGAGAGTGCAACAGGTGGACGTCAAGCGCTGCTGAAAACTAGTAGCGACTGACAGCTCTGAGGTTCTTTTGATTTTATCTCTGTGGGCTGGCTGCTTTTAGAAAACTAGTTACAACTGAGAGCTGTGGGAGTTTTTTTTTATTTTATCTCTGTGGGCTGGCTGCTTTTTGAAGGGGGGGAGTAACCAGATGGGGGATAGCAGAGCCAGAGGGAGCATCTCGTCCAGGGAAGAAAAGCATAACTTTTGGTGCTGCTTGGGCTTATTTTGACAAGTTTACTGGTGCTTGTGTAAATGTTGCTGGTGCTTTCTCTGTTGGTTTGTGGCCCACCCACTCTTCCCTTCCGCCACACTTTATTAAATGCTTTGATGAACCTGATTGGCAGCAGAGAGACATAGTCATATCAGGGCCAGATTAAGGTAGCCGGGGGCCCTAGGCCCAAGAGAAATCTGGGGCCCCCTCTTACCGTGACCATAGCCCTTTGCCAAATGGATCCTTTCACAGACTGTAAAGCACCTTGAGAATCCATTTACATACAAACTATATCCCATGTTAAGGTACAGTTTACATGTAAAGAGTTACAGGCAACAGAATACAAATTTGTACCCTTCTATTACCCTCTCTCAAACTTATATTAGCAACAGTGTACACCATTTTCTCGTCTCCCTTTTCCCCAAGTGTCTCATACTGTTTGATTTCAGTCTGATAATCTACAGTGTGCCCTTGACTATCTGCCCATTTTCATACAAACAAAATTGGGTGGATAATCAAGGGTGTGAGATAATAAGGTGCAATGTAATAGGTAATATTTTGTACAAACATTTGGTGGATAATTGAAGGATCACTGTATGTGCAAGACTGCTCTCAGCATACATGATTGCCATCTTTCTCACACTACTTAACTTATTGCAAGTACACTCTTACTTCCTGATACAGCCCCACCCACAAACCCACATAGGGAAGGGTTGTAGTGCTATAGATATATTTATAATGGTCAGGCTTAGTGGTGGCCTTCAAATACTATCTGTTTACTTTGCAGGCACTTGCACATAATGGGGGTAGTATTGTCTGTATATAGCTCCAGAACATGTACAATTGCCTGCAAATTAAACTAATATAATCTAAAGGCCACTGCTGCCCCTGATGGCACTTTAAGCCTAACTATAGCACTGTAGCCTCTTTGCAACTTTGTGTAATTAAAATGTGGTTTTGTAGGTGGTGTTAAAGATCAGGATTAGCCATACTGTTTGCAAACTGCAATATAGTATTGTTAAAGAACCAATCCAAACTCAATCATGAACCCTCCTACTAATTTTCCCTGAGAGGAGAATTGCATTTAACAGTGATAATCCACTTCCAGTCAAGGAGTGAAAAAATAATTGATACATTAGGCAGTAGAGCCTAGTGGCTACAGCCCCAAGTCAAGAACCTGGAAAACATGCAGACTCAGAACACTCGGATTTGTAAACCACAATCTCTGTCTGCATACTATGTTACCAGGGCTACGGCATGTCACAGAACATCCATGTGCTAATGAAAGGCATCTGGAACTATAAACAGACTCTTTAGTAAGCAGGCTCTGCTTACTCTCCGATCCTCCCAATATGAATGATAGGAGCCCCCTCAAATGCACAAGATAAGGCAAGTAGTGGACAAATGACTGTAGGGGGGGCCATTTAAGATTTGCACCAGTCACTCTCCCTATCAGGAACAGCAACTGGGAGCAGGAATCTTTCTAGCCACTTCTTCACACTTGGGATACCAAGGGGGTGAGAGTCAAAAGCAAAGGAAAAAGCCTGATCAGGGAGGGGAGATTCACATTCAAGCAGACAAAGCAAAGGAAAAGGGCCTGTTTATACCTTAAAGGTCAATCTGACTGGAGTCCCCTGAAGTTATCAGCTGTACTTAACACCTAATCAGGGAGGTGAACTTCATATCACAGTTCAGCTCCTGCATTGCTCAGATTACTCAGCATGCAAGTTCAGTACAAAAACATGCAGCTCAGGCAAACAGAAATGGGTATGTAGTAAATGTATTTGGGGGATTGTTGGGGGCCCCCTGGCAGGTGAGGGCCCGAGGCTAGTGCCTATGTTGCCTATGCCTTAATCCGACACTGAGTCATATTCAGAGTCTGCTAAGTGGAGAGAGGCATTGACAGGAGCAAGCATGCTGGCAGAAAATAAAGTGTTATCATTAGTTAAGGGTTTATCAACAGCTACTTTTACTCGGATTCCTGCAATAGGATCCATTCTTGGAAATATAAATTAGTACAGCTGGAGTTGTGGAACCACAGAGGTGTGACAGTCTTTATGAAGAGTAATCTGTGAGGGGAGGAAGGAATTGCAGGAGGAGAAGAAGAGGAGGAGGATAAGGAGATTAAAAAAAGGGAAATGGATAAGATAGCGAGGTAGAAGAAGGAAGATGATGGACATGGCGCAGTGCAGTGGATGTGGGGCAGCAGTGTTCAGGAAGATCTTCTGGATGCTGCGGTGTTGTCCTATCTGCAGGCACCTCTCTGTACTGAGGGAGGAGGTAGCTGGACTCCGAGTAGAGCTGGTGAGGATTCAGGTGACCTTCCCCCCACGCAGGGACCAGCTTGTCCACCAACACTACCTCAGAGGTTGCCAAGAAGGAGGGAAGGCTGGACTACAGTGGGCTTGGGGAAGGTAAGTTGCAGGTGCATCCCCAGCTGGTGTCACATCACAACTCATATGCTATCTTGGCAGAGCATGGAGTTTGCACAGCAGCTCCATAAGAGACCACCATGGGGGATGAGGGGGTCATCCAGGTTGGAACCCCAAGGGCAGAGGAAAGTACAACCCACGGAAGGAGGAAGCAAATCCTGTTTGGAGAATCCATTATCTGGGGGGTAGAGCTGAGGTCAGGTAGTAATGGCGAGAGGGAGGTGATGTGCCTACCTGGAGGCAAAGTGCAGAGGGAGGGCAAGCGAATCCTAAGGATTGCTAGGGTGGTAGCAAGGAGTGGGGAGCTGGATGTCATTATTCATATGGGGGCTAATAACCTGGCTTGAGATGGGGAAGGTGTAGGAAGAGTGCAGGATGAGTTCAAGGAAATGAGGAGGAGTCTTAGCAGGTAGCACACTCTGTGCCCTTCTCGAAGGTGCCATCCATTCACAGCAAGGGAGCAGGGCATGACCCCCGCATCATAGAATTCAACAAATGCCTGAAGAAGTGGTATGGAGACATGGGGTATGGCTACATAGGGGACTAGAACCTCACCTGGAGAGATGAAGGACTATATTCTCCAGATGGCCTGCATCTATCCGGGGTTGGGGGGAGATATCCTCTCTGAGAAGTTTAAGTGCATCCTTAGCGATCAGTTAAACCAGCTGAGATGGGGAGGCATTGACAGTCAAGAGGATTATCACCCCCCCCCACAGGACATATTGGAAATTAGAGTGGACCCAAAAATTAATGTAATATCTAACCACAAAGCTACCATGGATAAGAGAGTGGAGAGAACAGGTGGTATATCTCGAATATGCAACAAGGCAAAGACCAATAAATGAGGACCATTTAGGGGGTACACAGAGTGGAAGGTAATGTGCACAAATGCCCACAGTCTAGGGAACAAAATCCCAGACCTAACGGCGCTGGTGGCGGACACAAGTCTGAACATTGTGGCTATTATGGAAATGTGGTTCACAGGGAATCACGACTCGGATGCAGCCATTCCAAGGTATACCTTTTTTAGAAAGGATAGGAAGGGGAAGAGGGGTTGCTATGTATGTAAAGGAGGGGATTAAAGCAATGGAGGCTCAAAGATCAAGAGAAGAAGCAGAGGCATTGTGGGTCCTTCTGGAGTTGGGAAATAAAACAGCCATCCGTGTTGGCATGGTTTACAGATCTCCTATGCAGGGAGAGTATACGGATCAAGTATTTGTGGAAGCCAACCACAAAATGTCAGCTAAGGAGGAGGTACTGCTGATGGGTGATTTCAACATGCCGGATGCGGACTGGGACACCCAGACTGAGGGGGCATCTCGGAGCAGTGACTTCATGTCTGCCATGAAGGAAGCAAACCTGAGGCAGCTTGTTGGTGAGCCAACCAAAGAGGGGACTATACTGGACTTGGTACTGACAAATTGGGACAGAATCTTGGATGTTGAGGTGGGCAGTCCCCTAGGAACCAGTGACCACAAATCAGTGTGGTTTAAAGTCAACACATTGGCAGAGGTAAGCCATTCAAAGATTAAGGTCCTAGACTTCTGGAAGGCCAGCTTCTTGGCGATGAGGGAAAAGCTTAAAATTGCCCTGGCAGCAGAAGGTAGAGGGGGAGGGGTAGACGAACAGTGAGACAGACTTAAGAGATCCATGCAGGAGTAATGAGCCAATGTGTCAGATTGCTCAGCAAAAGCAAAAGAAGCAGCCACTGTGGTTCTCTAAAGCAGTGGCTGAGAAAGTGCGAGAAAAAAAGAGGGTATTCAGGAAGTACAAAGAGACACAGAAGGAAGAGGACAGAGTGGAATATCTAGGAAAGCAGAGAGAAACTGGGAAAACCGTCAGGAGGGCTAAGGCAAAAACAGAGGATGGTACAGCACAGGATATTAAGAGGAGAGACAAAACCTTCTTCCAATACATTAGCGAGAGGAGGAAGACCAGAAATGGTATTGTTAGGCTAAAGAAGGATGAGGGAGAGTGGGTAGAGGACAACCTTGAAAAAGCTGAGATACTGAACAAGTATTTTTCCTCAGTATTCACCAAAGAAGGGAAAGAGGAGGGGCCAAAACTCACAAGGAAAGGTTTACGGGGGAAGAAGTAGACACCAGGCCATTTACGATGGATAGAGTCTTAAAGGAACTCAAGAAAGTAAAGACAGACAAGGCAATGGAGCCAGACAGGATTCACCCTAGAGTTTTGAATAAACTTAGGAAAGTCACTAATGACCCTTTTCAACCACTCACTGGAGACAAGGGAGGTACCTGTGGACTGGAGAAGGGCAGAGGTGGTCCCCCTGCACAACAGCGGAAGTAGGGAGGAGGCAAGCAATTACAGGCCTGTAAGCCTGATATTGGTGGTGAGAAAACTGATGGAGTCCCTGCTCAAGGAAAGGATAGTGAAGTTCCTGGAGTCAAGTGATGCAATAGACTCAAGACAACATGGTGTCACTGTGGACAGATCCTGTCAGACTAATGTTATCGACTTCTTAGATTGGGTGCCCGAGGCAGTGGACCAGGGAGGAGCGGTGGATGTGGCCTACCTGGATTTCATTAAGGCCTTCAACATCGTTCCACATAGAAGGCCGCTTAACAAACTGGAGAATCTGGGGGTGGGCTCTCAGGTAGTAAAATGGGTTGGAAATTGGCTAAAAGACAGGACTCGGGGGGAGGGGGTGGTAGTAAATGGCATAAAATCCACAGAAAAGGAGGTGACCAGCGGGGTGCCACAGGGATCAGTGCTGGGCCCAGTCCTATTCAGTGTCTTCCTCAGTGACATTGCAGAAGGGCTGGAGGGGAAGGTGTACCTGTTTGCAGACAACACAAAGATCTGTAGCAGAGTGGACACAGAGGAGGGGCTGTAAAAAATTAGAAACAATCTACGTTTGCTTGAGGAATGGTCAAGGGTATGGCAGTGAGGTTTCAATGCTAAGAAGTGCAAGATAATGCACTTGGGACACAGAAATACAAGAGAGGAATACAGGATGGGTGGGCAGGTTCTAGCAACCACAGATCGGGAGAGGGACCTGGGGGTTATCATATCCATTGAACTGAAGTCATCTAAGCAATGCAAGAAAGCAGTGGGAAGGCAAACAGTATGCTAGGGTGCATAGGAATGGCCATAACCTGCAGGAAGAGAGGAGTTGTGATGCCACTGTATAGATCACTGGTGAGGCCTCATCTGGAATACTGTGTCCATTTCTGGAGACCGCATCTCAGGAAAGACGGAAACAGATTGGAGGCAGTCCAGAGAAGGGCGACTAAACTGATACATGGGCTGCACCAAAGGCCTCAAGAGGAAAGGCTCAGAGAACTTAACATCTATACACTGAAAGAGAGAAGGGAGAGAGGGGATGTGATAGACACTTTCAAAAATAGCTTAGGGGAATAAACAGGGCACAGGAGGAAAGCACATTTCAGAAGCAAAGGTGCACAAGGGGACATAATATGAGACTGGAGGGAGGGAGGGAGGCTTAGGGAGAATGTTAGGAAGTATTTTTTCACTGAGAGGGTGGTGGATCCACAGAACAGCCTTCTCGCCAAGCTGGTGGAAGCAAAAATGGTAAGAGAGTTCGAAAGTTTATGGGATAGGCATAAGGGCACACTAATATTAAGCAGAGAGGGAGAATGGAGGGACAAATAAGTGTAGGGATTGCCAAACCAGGTAGGGAAGTGAGCAGACTTGGTGGACCAGTTGGTCCTTAACTGCCATCATATTCCATGCTTTTATATAATCAGGTTAGTGCTGTGCTAACCGGGAATAGCGCCAGTGCTCTAGGTGGGGTCACATTCAGAGGCCCCTGGAGCACTGTGCAATCAGTGCCTATGAAAATGAGGGATCACTCATGCATAATGGGCACAGTGGTATATTCATAGGTTTCAACAGCATTAAACAGCTGCCATCATGATGCTGTTTACTGCCACCAAACCCTGCTCCTAACAGGGCACTATGGCTGTGCTCCTACCCCTGAAACCTCAGTGGGTGTACTGCAGTCCAAAAACCCTGTTAGTCTAGTGGTCCTCCCTCCCCCTGATCAGGACCGGATTAAGGCATAGGCAACCTAGGCACTAGCCTCGGGCCCTCACCTGCCAGGGGGCCCCCAACAATCCCCCAAATATATTTACTACATACCCATTTCTGTTTGCCTGAGCTGCATGTTTTTGTACTGAACTTGCATGCTGAGTAATCTGAGCAATGCAGGAGCTGAACTGTGATGTGAAGTTCACCTCCCTGATTAGGTGTTAAGTACAGCTGATAACTTCAGGGGACTTCAGTCAGATTGACCTTTAAGGTGTAAACAGGACCTTTTCCTTTGCTTTGTCTGCTTGAATGTGAATCTCACCTCCCTGATCAGGCTTTTTCCTTTGCTTTTGTCTCTCACCCCCTTGGTATCCCAAATGTGAAGAATTGGCTGGAAAGATCCCTGCTCCTAGCTGCTGTTCCTGATAGGGAGAGTGAGTGGTGCAAATCTTAAATGGCACCCCCCCCCGCAGTCATTTGTCCACTACTTGCCTCATCTTGTGCATTTGAGGGGGCCCCTATCATTCATATTGGGAGGATCGTAGAGTAAGCACAGCCTGCTTACTAAAGAGTCTGTTTATAGTTCCAGATGCCTTTCATTAGCACATGGATGTTCTGTGAGATGCCCTAGCCCTGGTAACATAGTATGCAGACAGAGGCTGTGGTTTATAAATCTGAGTGTTCTAAGTCTGCATGTTTTCCAGGTTCTTGACTTGGGGCTGTAGCCACTAGGATCTACTGCCTAATGTATCAATTATTTTTTCACTCCTTGACTGGAAGTGGATTATCACTCTTAAATGCAATTCTCCTCTCAGGGAAAATTAGTAGGAGAGTTCATGATTGAGTTTGGGTTGGTTCTTTAACAATACTATATTGCAGTTTGCAAACAGTATGGCTAATCCTGATCTTTAACACCACCTACAAAACTACATTTTAATTACACAAAGTTGCAAAGAGGCTACAGTGCTATAGGTAGGCTTACAGTGCCATCAGCGGCAGCAATGGCCTTTAGATTACATTTGCTTAATTTGCAGGCAATTGTATATGTTCTGGAGCTATATACAGACAATACTTCCCCCATTATGTGCAAGTGCCTGCAAAGTAAACAAATAGTATTTGAAGGCCGCCACTAAGCCTGACCATTATAAATATATCTATAGCACTACAATTCCTTCCCTATGTGGGTTTGTAGGTGGGGCTGTATCAGGAAGTAAGAGTGTACTTGCACTAAGTTAAGTAGTGTGAGAAAGATGGCAATCGTGTGCTGAGAGCAGTCTTGCACATACAGTGATCCTTCGATTATCCACCAAATGTTTGTACAAAATATTACCTATTACATTGCACCTTATTATCTCACACCCTTGATTATCCACCCAATTTTGTTTGTATGAAAATGGGCAGATAGTCAAGGGCACACTGTAGATTATCAGACTGAAATCAAACAGTATGAGACACCTGGGGAAAAGGGAGATGAGAAAATGGTGTACACTGTTGCGAATATAATTTTGAGAGAGGGTAATAGAAGGGATTGAATTTGTATTCTGTTGCCCCTAACTCTTTACATACAAACTGTATCCTAACATGGGATACAGTTTGTATGTAAATGGATTCCCAAGGTACTTTACAGTCTGTGAAAGGGTCCCTTTGACAAACGGTCATGGTCACAGTGAGAGGGGGCCCCAGATTTCTCTTTGGCCTAGGGCGCTTGGTTAACTTAATCTGGCCCTGCCCCTGATCACCCATGTTTGAAAATAAAATCATATCCCTGGTAATCTGGTGGATCCCCCCCTTGATCACCCAGGTTTAAGATGCCATTTAATGATCTGGTAGTCTAGTGGCTCTTCTGAAGTGAGTACCACACCTTCAGCTGAGTGACAACCCCCTCACCTACCCACTTACTAAAGACTCTCCCCCACCCCAATTATCAGTCATTCTGTCAATGATGGTGACTGGCATAGTCTTCCACTCACCTTCTCAATCAGCCACTGTTTGACATTCATAGAGCACAATTACGTGTACTTTAGAAACAGTCCAGCAGAGGCAGTAGGGAATGCTGCATGCAGGCAAATGAGCTCATGATGGGCATTCAAATGGCACAGTGCATACCAAATGGGCTCATTTTCATGCCATGGTTGAACAGGGAAAAGGAACATTGTTTAACCAGGAGTAGCACACTAAACTGAAGCTTGTTTCCAGTTGTGACCTGGGAGCAGAATGAAGTTAAGTGACTTGCTCAGGATCACACAATATGTACCTAGGCAGCTGTGGGATTCAAACCCAGGTCTCCAGATCTGCAGCTCAGGGCCTTAACCCACTGTGCTATACTGCCTCCTAATATGGCCCACAGGAGCCCTGGTGTTATCATATTTTTGGTGCACTATCTCCTGTGGGCCATACTGTATGTAGTCCTGGGCAATGTAGGGGCAGCGCATAGTCACTTTGTGCTATGCCGGCATGGCCCCATATTCGGACAGCTAGTGCACTCCATTAGAGGTTGCTGTCTGAATATAGCACAGAACCACCATGAACTATGTGCCGCTCAGCACTACTGGCTTGCACATGCAGCCGTCCAGCTCTGAAAATGAGGCGCAAACTGTTTTAGTTCTCTGAGCTTCAAATCTGTCTGACTGGTTCAAGAGATGCTAATAGATTCAAACTGGATTAATGTCACAGACCCCAAAGTTAATTTCTCCCTGACAAGAACGACATTTCAAACTTTCAAGGAGCTGATTCTTTTCCAAGTCATCTTTCCTTTCATTGTCACTTAAGGCCGTATTAAAATCCCTTACCAATCATCTCTGTGCATTATCAAGCAGACATCAACACTGTTCCCTGGAAAAAGTATAGGCTTTTTTCAAACTAGCCACTCCAGCTATGATCCCAGAGCTTACTATGCAGAGAAAAAATGATAATAGAGACTCTTTCTCATGCATCCAAATCCTTTGTTCTCAATGAGTGGCAGTTCTAATCTTAACTAATTTGAGGGGCAGGTTCTGGACTAAGATCTTGTGCCTGAATCACTGAAACACTAGTGTGCTTGTGTGGGTGACCTTTTGAAGGTATTCATTATGGAAGAAATGAATAAAAAACATGACTCATATATAGACACTGTGACATTTGGCATTTATATGGCATTAAACCCCAAGAGATATCCCTAACCAAAAACATGGTTCTCTTTATACCCAGCGGAGTATAGAGCCTCTCAGGTTTATAGTGAAGCTACAGCTACACAACTGTGCAAGTAGTGCTGGTTCTATCATTTATGTGGCCCTGTGAGATCCTGTTCATTGCAGCCATATACAAGGAGCTTGTTAATCCTGTAATTACTTCCTATTGTCCATTTGTTCCATTTAAAGAGACAGTAGCATGAAAAAACATGAACAAAAAGTTCTTATTTGTTAGATGTGGTCAGCTGTTACTTTTTTACTTCTGAAGCACTGTATTTTTCTTTTTCCAACTGCTCATTAGAAAATGAGCATGTAAAATCATCCCTTCTGATTGGCCAGTTCCCCACCCAGAGCCCTGGTCTATGTGACAATAGAGCCTAGATCACGAAAAGTGCCAAATGCAACTGGATTAATTACTGAAATGATGGGGCCACTTAGAATTTTCGAAGCTGACTTACCACCATTGTTTTCTCTTGCTTAGTGGGCGAGTTGGCAGCCTGTCAACCCCCTCCCCCGTCAGACTTATTTTCATTTAAATAAATGAATAAAACAGCAGCCACACATTTTTAAAATAAAAGATACAAGACATTGTCAGTCTGATTGGCTTTGCCTAACCAGTGGCTGATGGTGGTTTTTAAAAGGGCAACACATGCCTCTCAGTAGCAGCTGAACTCACAAATGCTGCATAATAGTGCTGCTTGCCGTACAACTGCTATCTCCCAAAAACAAATAAAAAAACTGACAAGAAAGCCTTGTTACACCCCACTGCCTCCACAAAAAACTTTCACTTCAGAGTTCTGAACAAACTTACCAGCGATCAGCCACTGTAACATTAAAAAGCATAAAAGGTTTCACGATCGTTCGCTCCATAGTTAGTTTTTCTGCAATACACACTAACGCTTCTAAAGAAACTGCTCTGCCTTTGCCTCTTAACTCATTTCCTCATTTTCTCATTTTGCCCTTTTGCAGATAACCTAATACTTTAACAAGCCAGCAACTTTACACCATGTGTGTGTGTGTTGGGGGGTGGGGTTAACCATGACAGGCAGCTCCAATAGGACAAAGTCTTAAACAGCACAGCATTCTAATGCAGGCGGAGGAACTATTTTCTTACAAATGAAATCAAACTCTAAGAGTTTCAACAGATAAACATAATTTTTTTTGCAAACATATATAATACAGTTGCCCATTTTCTAAGCATAATAATACCCTCCAGGGCTGAACTGGAAATCACTCTTACCACAACCTCTCCCACAGAGGACCACAGGCCCAGGAGGGTGGAAGGAGGTCAGACGGGAGGGCAGAATTTGCAGAGATCAACCATGTGAAACCTGTTTGGCCCAGCAGCATCTCAACCACCAACTGATTTGCAACCCTGGAGAAGGTACAGAACCCTGGCTCAGAGAGAGAGGAGACATTGGACATTGAGGCAGTCAAGGGGGCAAGGCAATATAGAGAAAAGGCATCCATTGGTGGAAAAGGAAAGCAGGATAACATTAAATGTATGGAAACACTTGTCCTAGGAGACTCAATGGTAAGGGGAGTTGAGTCCCACTTGAATAAAAGTTCAAAACCCATCATGACAGTCAAATGCCTCCCCTGTGCCTCAGCTATGCATGACACTGATCATATCAGGATGATCATGGACAAAATGGAAGGGGATCTCAAGGCATTGATCATCTCAGAACTAATGACCTGGTGAATCAGATGGTGGAAGAGACCAAGCAAAACTTTATTAAATTGGGAGAGAGGCTGGTGGCTCATTCAACCTCCCTGGCATTCTCAGAGGTCCTCCCAGTGTGAGGCAAAAGGGACTACACAAATAGGATCAGGAGCAAGGTGACAGAACTGTTTAACACCTGGCTGCATGAATGGCGTCAGGAAAAAGGGCACCACATCATAGGTGACTGGGGGAACCTATGAGAGAGCAGGCTTTTCAAGTTTGACAGCCTTCGCCTAACCGAAGAAGGGGTGAGTGTGCTGAGACACAAATTTGACGTACACCTCAGGTGTTTAAACTAAGTGAGGGGGAGTCTGACACTAAGAAATCTGTCAGTTACTGCACTTAGGATGGGAACTTAGCTGTCAAGTGAAGGACTGTCTACCACTATTGAAGAGCAATCATAGGATGCAGGAAGAGACTGCAAGTGACTGTAAAGGGGGCAATGTAATTGGGCACCAGCAGAATATTAAAAAAATAGGAAGATCACTAAGGCTCCTGGTCTATGGAAGGGGTGTACCTCAATGCCAGAAGCCTGGGTAACAAGGCCAGTGACCTTCATTCATTAATGGCAGAGTCTCAGGTGGACCTGGTGGCCATCATGGAAACTTGGGCCTCAGAAAATGACAACTGGGATTTCTCAGTTCTGGGTTGTCACTCTTCAGGTGTTATAGGCTGGGAGCCAGAGGAGAAGGGGCAGTACTTCATGTTTGGGATGGGCTTAAGGCCACACCAATCGATGAGAACAGTAAGGAGGGAGTGGAATCCCTGTGGATACATCTAAGCTCAACAATAGGGAAGAAGGTCTACATCAGACTGGTATACAGGCCTTGGGGGTCATGTAGAGGACAGGGACAAGAAACTCCTGCAGGAAATCAGAGGGGTGACTCAGGAAAGGGACACAGTGGCGATAGGAGACTTGAATCTGCCTGATGTTGACTGGGGCATTTCAACAGCTATATCATCAAAAAGCCAATTTGTGGTAGAAGGCTTACAAGATTGCCTTCTCATATAACTAGTAAGTGAGCCAACTAGGCAGGACACCATTCTGGATGTGGTCCTCACCAACTCTGAGCTAGTTAGTGCTGTTAGAGTTGGTGAACCACTGGCAAACAGTGACCACAACTCTGTCTGGTTTGATTTATCCTTAGGGGGAAGAAGAATCTCAATCCAGGGCAGAAGTTTAAACTTTAGAGGAGCAAACTTTAAAAAGATGAGGGAATTAGCCAGGAGAAGACTAGCAATTATCCACAAGCAACTGGAAGTAGAAGACTTATGAGAGCAGCTTAAACAAGCCATCTTGGAGGCTCACAGCTGTGTGTATAGACGGTTATAAAGAACAAACATAAAAGACCCATATGGTTCACTAACCAATTCAATACAATGATAAAGGTTAAAAGAAAAGCTTTCCTCTATTTTAAAAGAAAATTAAGCGACAGTGAATGGGAAAATTATGTCCAGAAGAATAGGGAAGCTAAGAGGAAGGTGAAACAGGCAAAAGCAGCGGCTGAATTTTGGATAGTGGAGGGGGCCAGAAAACAGGGAACAAACAATTCTTTTGGTATATTCAGGGAAAAAAAAAGAAGAAAGGGGAATGGATAGTCAAACTTAAAGATGGTGATAAGATAGTGAAAGATGACAGACAGAAGGTCACAGTTTTGAATAACTTCTTCTGTTCAGTGTTCACCAAGGAACACAAAGGCCCAATGGTATTAAGGCAGTTCACAAGGGGGTCCCACATATGGAAATGCCAATATTCACCACCAGCAGGGTTAAAGAGGCACTCGAGTGTATAAAGCAAGACAAATCACCACAGTCGGATGGGATTCGTCCAAGGGTGTTGAAGGAGTTGGAAGAGGAATGGGCAGGCCCCTTGACACATTTGTTCAACCATTCAGTTCAGATGGGAGTCGTGTCAGAGGACTGGAAAAAAATGATGTGGTACCTCTACATAAGGGTTGAAGCAGGGAGGAGGCTGGTACCTACAGACTGGGTAGTCTCACTTTGGTAGCAGGAAAACAAATGGAAGTCTTGATTAAACAGGACCTGGTAGATTATCTGGACAAAAATGGCCTTCAGTATGACAGGCAACATGAGATTGTAGCAGGTAAATCATGTCAGAGGAACCAGATTATGTTTCTCGACTGGGTGACTAGGGAATTAGACTGTGGACATCCAGTAAATCTCCCCTACTTTAACTTCAGCAAGGCCTTTGCCTCGGTACCCTACAATTGCCTGCTAAAGAAGTCAGAGGATCTAGGCACCGCAAAGAGTATTGTTAGATGGGTAGGTAACTGGCTTAAGGACAGAAAGCAGAGAGTAGTCATCAAAGAGAAAAAATCAGATGAGGGAGAGGTCACAAGTGGTGTACCACAGAGCTCAGTCTTGGGTCTGGTAGTGTTTAACGTGTTCATCAGCAACATTGGGGTAGGTATTCAAGGCAAAATTGCCCTATTCGTAGATAATACTAAGCTAGGTGGTAGGCGGGGACAGTCAGGAAATTGTTATGAACCTTCAACAAGATCTGCAGAGGTTGAAAAAATGGTCTGTTGTCCGGCAGCTAAAATTTAATGCCAAGAAGTGTAAATTGATGCATCTAGGCAAAAAGAACCTAAAGAGAGCATATTGGCTTAAAGGGGTTAGACCCAATGCTTCACAGGAGGAGTGGGACCTAGGCATTATCATTTGTGACACCCTTAAACAGACCAGGCAGTGAACCACAGCTTACAGCAAGGCCAGCAAAATGTTGAGGTGCATAGGGAGAGGATTTGACAGCATCAGTAGGGAGGTGATACTGCCACTCTATAGGTACCTGGAGTACTGTGTCCAGTTTAGGAGTCCACACCTAAAGAAGGACATAAACAGACTGTAGACCATGCACAGAAGGTGACAAAAATGATTCAGGGCCTACAGTAGCTTTTGTATGAGGGGTGCTTAGAGGCATTGAACATGTACTCACTGGAGACTAGGAGGGAGAGTTGGGACATGATAGAAAACTTTAAGTTCCTGAAAGGAATAAATAGGGTGCCCTACTCTGAGTTGTTCAACAAAGTCTCCAGCTTAATTACTAGAGGGAAAGAATGGAAGCTGCGGGGGGGGAGGCTTCAAAAGGGAACACAGGAAACATTATTATATTATCACATAACATTAATAACATATAAACATACAACATATACATATATATATATATATATATATATATATATATATATAGATAAAATATGTATATATAATAACATTACCATTATTATAGAAAGGGTGGTACAGCCATGGAATATGCTGCCCACGGAGGTGGTAGGAGCCAAGATGGTGACAGCTTTCAAACTGGGCTGGGATAAAGTGAACACTCAAATAAAATCCAAGGAGAATGGGTGGGGTGGCATTCAGTGGGGGAAGGGGGGCTAGGTCCTGGGATCAGAAAAGGTCCTACGAACTACTGGGCAGACTTGATGGACCCTTGGTCTCCTTCTGCTGTTAACATTTCTATGTTTCTGTGATTCACGGTAAGGCTACATAGCTGATTGGTTGCACCCAGAGTCACCCCATCCATCACATAGAGATTCAAGGAACAAGCAACCTCAGACCAGCAAGACTCAACTCCTGAAATAGCACTTCTGTGTTGCCTGGATTGAAAAGCAGTCATTTCAGTGCCATCTAGCTCAAACTCACCCTCAGACACTGAGATAAAAACAGAATAAACTTCCTAGGATTGGATAGTAAAACCTGATGGAACAGATTATCATAAGTCTCAACCCCTATTTGTCTATGATCATGCCTAACTCATATGTTCTATATGCTTTATTTATGCTTTTT
Source organism: Neoceratodus forsteri (assembly GCA_016271365.2). Lineage (NCBI taxonomy): Eukaryota > Metazoa > Chordata > Ceratodontiformes > Ceratodontidae > Neoceratodus > Neoceratodus forsteri. The sequence goes on along the minus strand of CM028135.1, from coordinate 433,886,838 downwards.
TAACCAGGAGAGACACACTAAGCTGAAAGCTTGTTTACAGGTACGTCCTGGGAGCACAAAGAAGTTAAGTGATTTGCTCAGGATCACACAGTATGCAGGTGGGGGCTGTGGGATTCAAACCCAGGTCTCTACGTTTGCAGCTCAGAGCCATAAACCATTGCGCTATACTGCCTCCCTGTATGCTAAAAAGCATCAGTGCAAGAATTGAACATTGCAGTACCACTCAGCAAAACATGATGGCTCCAGAGGAACAAGAGTCAATAATACTAGTCTGTGACTGCTTGTGAAGGTAGGCTCTGACCCAGTCATAAACCAGTCCATAATCAATGAGGCAAGAGGCATTCCAAGAGGTCATGATGCCTGACAGTACCAAATACACAAAACGCGCATATGAAACAAGAATGGACAGACGATCTGTATCCAGTCCAAGAGAACACTCAAATCAGTGCCATTTTCATTCTGCAGTGTGTGCTAGTGTATAAAGAGATAAGAAGTGTAATTTTCCACCTAAGTTCCTTTTATCCTGACTTCTAAGCTGAAAAGATCATATGACGTACAGCTCTCGGAATGTATTGCATTATTATTTGTTGTACTAGTCCTTTCTTTTGATTGACAGAACTGTGACTGTAAGCTGTTTTCTCCAACCAGTACATGCAATAAGATAGTACAGTGTATAGACTTATTATAGGAGGTAGCAAGGAGTAACCCATATTTGTAGATGAAGAAACTCTGCGTTTCACAGATTTTTTTCTTACTTTTCTTTCTGCACCCCCGGATGGCTCCCTATCCTACCGACTCCCCCAGCCCCATCACTCATAATTACCGGGGCTTACCTTATGCCCGGCCCAGGAGCGGAGCCTGCAGGGAGTCTGTCGTCATTCTGCCACTGGTATTTTCTCCTCCTGTTTTCTTCCAAGCGCCCCAGGAGAAGGATGCATGCGCATGGAGGTGCTCATGCGCCTTACAGCCCAGATAATGACTCCCTTCCACCCTCCCTATTGGCCTAATGTCTGGCACCCTACAGCCTGCACTGTCCCCTGGCCTCCACCAGGGGGCAACCATTAGCCGAGGGAAGCCACCCCCCCACCCCTGGAGAGGAGAGGATAGTTGCCTGCCAGCAGCTCTATCCAGCTCCTCCCCCCATGCTGGCCTCCGATGACCAGGGCTCATTCCCAAACCTGGGTTGCTGGCATGCAGCAAGGTGTGGCTTCCAGTGCCTCAACCCTCTGCGCCACCGGGCTGGCGTGTTTCATAGATTTTGATAGATTTGGGTTGTTAATAAGGATTTAGATATCCTCCAGAGAACATGCAATTTAATTTTATTTTAGTAAAGCTTATGTACATTTTTCATTGCATAGATATTGCCCTCATACATGTGGATGCTGTAACGATTAGCTACCTTTCTGAAAACCATCTGCAACCATAGGGCCTAAAACAATCAAGAAGCACCAAGTGGGTTAATGTTCTCCATTCACCTTAATGGAATATATGAACATATGAACATACGATATTACCAGCAGAAACAGGCCTCATGGTCTATCGGTTCTGCTCGAGTGTGCAGCTAACACCTAATCTCGCAACTGCCCCTCCCACCCACCTCTTCCCAGTATCACTTCCCCTTGCCCTGTCCCAAACCCTCTTGAAGCTGCCCACCTTCTTACAGGACACTAGCTTGTCTGGTAAGGTGTTCCATTTGTCCACCACTTTTTCAGTGAAAAAAGTCTCCTCATCTCCCTCCTGAATCTTCCCCCCTCCAATCTCAGTCCATGCCCTCTCGTGTCCCTCCTCCTTCTCAACTGGAAAATCCCTTCTGTGTTGGTCTTGTTTATCTCCTTCAGATACTTAAAGGTCTTGATCATATGCCCCATATCCCTCCTCTCCTCCAGCAATTACATATTCAACTCTCCCAGCCTGTCCTCGAAAGGGCTTGCTCTCTAATCCCTGGATCATTCTTGTGGCTCTTTGCTGCACCCCCTCCAACAATCTGATGTCTTTCTTTAGGAATGGGTGCCAGTATGGCATGCAGTACTCCAGGTGTGGCCTGACCAATGACCTATACAGGGGTAGGATAACCTCCCTCCTTCTGGAGGAGAATCCTCTTGCAATACACCCCAGCATTTTGTGACTTTTGCTGCTGCCTTCCTGCACTGAGCAGAGTTCGTGCTCCCCATAATGATCACTCCTAAGTCCTCTGTGGAGCTCCCCAACTGTACCCCATTCAAGTGATAATCCCTCCCCTGATTCCTGGCTATGAAGTGCAGAGCCTTGCACTTCTTGGAGCTGAACCCCAACTGCCATGTTTCTGCTCACTCTTGCAGCTCAGTCAGGTCCTCCTGCAACTCCTTCCATCCCTCCACATCATCACCCACATCTCCCATCTTGGTATCGTCTGCGAACAGACTGATCTCACTCCAGACCCCATGTGAGATATCTGCAATATCAATCACAAACAGCACTGGTCCCAGTACTGATCCCTGTGGTACCTGGCTCGCCACCGCTCTCAGTGAAGACAGGTCTCCCCCACCACCACCACCCTTTGCTGCATTCCTTTTAGCCAGTTTGTGATCCATTTCACCATTTTTGGTCCTGCCCCCACATATTCCAGTTTTCCCCCAACCTCCTATGCAGTACTGAATCAAATGCCTTGCTGAAGTCTAAATACAGGACATCCACTGCATGGCCCTTGTCCAGTTCCCATGTCACCCAGTCGTAATACTCTACAAGGTTTGTCTGGCAGGATCTGCCCATTACAGACTTGTGCTGTTGAGCATCATGGAGACCATTTTTCTCCAAGAACCTTACTAGCCTCTCTTTTAGGACGGTCCTCGTGAGCTTTCCCACAATCAATGTGAGGCTCACTAGCCTGCAGTTTCCTGGTTCATCCTTTGGGCCACTTTTCTGGATGGGTACCACATGAGCCATTCTCCAGTCATGTAGTACACATCCCGTGTCCAGGGAGGTATTGAACAGGTTGGCAAGTGGCCCCACCAGGACCTCTGCCAACCCCCTTAGTACCCTAGGGTGAATGCCATCAGGTCCAGGTGCTTTGTCAACCCTTAATGACTTCTAAAGCCTTTTTTTTCCAAATGATAGGGAGAATTTCCTTGAACACTACTTCAAAGAGTAACAAGTATACCCACTCAAAAATGTGTTTCTAAACAAATTGTGGCAATGTTCACTCTGTTCTAAGCCATCCATAGGATTTAAGCTCTTGCAATAGTATATTCAACATTTAATGCACTTTTTGAAAGTACAGAAGCACAGAGTTAACATTTCTTTCATCATACCAGAGGGTACCAATCTCCCTGACAATTGTGATACCAATGTATGGAGAATGTTGCCACAAACACTCTCTTTTTAAACTGTATATAGGAGTATGGAGGGGTTCCACTAATTAATGATTTTTTTAATTTATGTAATATGAGCAGAAGCAAATTAGCTTGATTACAGTAACCATCAGTCTGATTAGCCCCTGGTCACATTACTTAAACTTAAAAATATAATTGGAAGCCTTGGCCTGTAGTTCAATGGAGGGGACATAGCTCCTCCCCCATCCTCTACTTAACTTTCCAGCTTCCGCTCCCTCTTCTTAGAGTGAGTCAGACTTGCTCCAGTGCTGCGTGGCTGTAGGGCTGGCCCTATCTTCCTCTGTGTCTCTGGTGCTCCCCCTGGTGCCTTCCCTCACCCTTCATCCCATTGTTCTCCCTCTTTCCCTTGTTTTTCCTCTTCTCCTTGCTCCCTTACTTTCCCTGCCCCCCCCATTCTGTCCGTACCTGTGTTCTCCTGTTTTCCTATCCTTTTGGGGCTCCTTTATTCCTTGCCAGCCTCCAGGTCACCAGTGCTGCCTGAACTCAACCACAGTGTCACTCCAGGGTTCGGTAACTCCTGCTCCTGGACTCTTTGTTCAACGTGGCTTCTGCTCCAGCTTTCTGCACCGCTACTCGCACCACCTTCCCGCAGCCAACAATGCAAGCAACTGCCTTCCTCCTACATTCCACTGCTGCATTGCTTCCCTAGCCTGGGATACATTCCGGGCTTCAGCTCCCCTGACATGTGGCTGGTGCGCCACCACCATACCTTGCTTCCCTTCCCCTTCCTCTGCTGCTCAGCAGGGCTGGGAACCCTGGATTGCCTTTTTTCTACCAGACTGTTGTTGCTACTGCAGCATGGCCTTGCACTGCTTGGACCTCTCTCAGACTCGAGATGACTGCTCTCCTCATTGCCACAGTTCCCTTTACTCAGCCGGCAGTCCCTATTTGGCACAACTTCCTGGGTCACCAGACATCTACTTGCACACGTGGGAGCTCCTTCCCCTACCTTACTTGCCTTGCAGTTCTCTAACATTTCCTATGGATCAGTTCATGCTTGCTACTGTAGGGCATTTGCTTCCGTGGGACACTTCATCTACACTGTACATACGTGCTAGTTCATTCCGCAGTTCATGACTGATGAATTGCTCAAACCACGCAGTACTCTTGTACTGTGTCAGGTATCCTGTAACTGCTACCAAGGTACACTCTTTCTACATTTTGTGTCATGCATCTGACCTTGGGGCCCATGTGCCCAGAGCTCCTGCTAACCCATGCTTGTCGCAACCATTGCTACTGCCTGGAGAGCCCAGGATATCACTCTTCATGATGCAGGAACCTTAACCCTGACATTCCAAGCAGTACTCCTTCTTATCATTACCTACTACTACATTAACTTCTCCTTCTAACAATCTGCTCTACAGCCTCCCTTCTCTGACAGGCCTGTAATGGCTGCTATACTGCCTATCTAATTCTGTTAGTCCAGATAGCCCACGTGGAGGAATGGCTCAACTTTCTCTCAATTCTACTTATCTTCAGGCAGATCTACGTGGAGGTTCTGCCAGTCCAGCTAGCCTACATAGAGGTCTAGCTCAACTCACTTGCTTCTTTTACTCTCTGGGCAGACCTACGTGGGGTCCTGCCACCTCAGCTAGCCCATGAGGGGCCTCGCTTGCAACTCGTCCTCTAGCTAACTGCCATAGGGTCTGCTGGTATATCGGCCAGGAAACTTCATAATATGGCACGTCAAGTGTATCCCTTCAATCATGTAATCCTGCAGCCTTGGTGACCGACTGCACCCAGTCACTGTTCATGGCCTCCTGGTATTCTGTTCTGCTCACCCAGTCTTCCTGCACAGGATTCTCCAGTTCAGATCGGCCTTCATGGATGCCTCAAATAGCTCATTCATCTACGCTTTCTACTGTGCTGGTGGACCACTGGGTCCCCCCATCCCTGCCAATCATGCCCGAGAAGACATCTACTCATTGCTTACAACTGACTTCCATACTACAGGTGGACTCACTTGGGGTGTTGTCCACCTTACATTGGACTGTGCACTACTACTGCATTGGCAGACCGTGGGGGGACCTCCATTCTTAACTCAGACAACACAATGCTATGACGATGGTGGACTACATAGGGTCCTGCTATCTCAAACATACATGCTCCATGAGGGGGCACTTCTTCTTAGCTCAAACATACTGAAGCCACTACAGGCAGACTCACGTGGGTGTTCGCCCCCTCTTACTTCAGAGCATTTCATATAATGGCAATGGCAAACCCACTTGGGGGTCTCATCATCCCAAATCCATCATGCCCACAGAGGCATTTCTCCTTGCTCAAGTATCTTTCCATCTTCACAAAAGCAGACCCACATGGGTTTCATCTTCCTTAAGTTGACTATCTCAGACCTACTTGATCACTCGAGCATTCGAACACTGCATTCTCCAGACCTACAGGTGGTCCATGCTCCAGCTTGTCCATCCGGGCCTACCCTACTTCATCATTCATTACTTCTTCAACTGCAATTGATCTTCAGTTCTGGTCCAGTTTCAACCAAATATCTACACCGCATATCTCTGTAGAGTATTCCTCAATCCTGGACTTCTTAGATCAAGTCTCCTTTCTGATAATGTTCTCGATCGTACCTAATGTTTCACTGGATTCCAGCTCCAGGCACACCTCCCATTCATATAGACTCCTGCCTCATCACCATTCCCTGCTGGGCAACACTGCTGACCATTTCGTCCTCTAAGATTCTATGTCCTCCAATATTTACATGTGGGCACTTATCTTCAACCAAGTTGACTGTACATGTACGCTTACAGCTGTTTTACTCACAGCTAGCTAGGTCACGGATTAACCATCATCCCTCATCCAGACATCACTCCTAGCTGGATCTCTTCATCTGCCAGAATGTCATCTTCAGCGATGACTTTCTGCTCATCATCGACTTCAACAACAGGACTTGGAATTCTATCAGGGAATCTAGCCTTCATCTGCCTTTATACTTTTACTGTGCATATACCTTCTCACCAGACTGTACCTAGCTCAGCTCCCCATCAAGGAAAATATTTGCTGATCCTACATCCACTTCCCTCTTGACAGCATTGAAGGACAGCTGTCATCATATGGGTCTCCACCACGATGGCCTACCGCTCCGGCCTATGGTCTCAGCTTTATCCTGGGATATATTTTCTAATTACTGCTTCACCCCACCAAGGGGGGCCTAGCACTTGCTCAACACATTCCATTTCACCTTGGCTGACCTGCATGGGCGGTCTCGTCTTCATACTGTAATCCTATGCACTGGTGGATTATGTGGGGTCCCATCATGTCTCTGGCTTCACCTGCATAGGGCCTGGCTGCTTGCTCATCCGCATTTCGTGTCTTCTTGGCCGAGCCACGTGGGGGTCTCACTGTCTTTACTGAAACTCAAGCAATGGAGGACTGTGAGGGGCTGCCATGTCTCCTGCTTCAGCCTACAAAGGGCCTGGCTAGGTGCTCTACGCACTCCTACTTCACCCTCAAATGGGGCCCATCTGCTTGCCTACACATCCCTGCTTCTTTCCGCAAAGATGGGCCTGGAGGTTTCTATCTGCTTCGCCCCACAAGGGAGCCTGGCTGCCTGCACACTGCATTCTCTGCTTCACCCCACAAGGGGGCCTGGTGCCTTCTCTACTGGAACTACGCCTGTTGGATCACATGGGATCTGCCATTCTCTCCTACTCTGCCATGTGAAGGAAGGCCTAACTGCTTGCTCACCCTAATCCATTATATCTGCTAGAACTGACTTCTTCCTTCATCACACTCCAGGATTGACCATCAACCAGTTCTACATTTTCACCCCTCCAAGATGTGATTCTTCGAACAGCCCCCAGATGAGCTGCCTACTATGCACAACGCCTCACCTTCTACACCTATAGATATTACAGACTTGGATTCGCTAACCTCTTAAGCTAATATCTCTCCATGGTGGACTCTCATTCACCAGTACTTCATCTTCCAGGATTACCTGCTTGCAATCAAACTCAGGATATATTTCTTTGACCAACACTCTGGATCTAGTTATAAGACAACTTATCAATACCTGCCTACCTTGGGATTACTCTCCTATTAGTATGCCCAGAGGATGGGCAGGTCAGTGGCCATGGGTCCTCTGAGGTTCCCCCTAAGAGGTCTTTTCCTCTCCAGTGTGCTACTGGGCACACTCTCCAGAGTTGGAGGAGGTAATCACATCGGTTATTACATCCTTTTTGGGCCTTGAGTCCTACACTTACCTAGCATCCTGCCAAGGTGGGATATAGAGAAAGGCCAAAAGATCAAGTTCTAGCATCAACTATATGTCATCCAACTCAAACGTATCTAAGCATCAACCATATCTTATCCAGTTCCTAAGTACTGCAAGCACTGACCTATGTACCATTCCAGCTTAACGTATCTAAGCATCAACCACAGTACTCAGTTCCTACATACTACAGACACTGACTTATGTACCATCCAGTTCAAACACATCTAAGCCCTAACCATAACTTGTTCAGTTCTTATGTATGACAAAGCACTGAGCTGTGTATCACACACTGAATTAGAAGGCTTGGCCTGTAGTTCAATGGGGGGACATAGCTCTTCCCCCATCCACTACTTAACTTTCCAGTTTACGTTCCCTCTGCTTAGAGCAAGTCAGACTTGCCCTCCATACTCCCTTGCCTCCCCCTCCTTCTCTGGCACTCATCTCTTACCTTGTACTGGGCCTTCAATCCTATACTTATCTAGCATCCTGCCAAAGGTGGGATATAGAGAAAGGCCAAAAGATCAAGTTTCTAATATCAACTATATCTCATCCAGCTCAAACATATCTAAGCATCAACCATGTCTTATTCAGTTCCTATGTACTACAAGCACTGACCTATGTACCATTCCAGCTTAATGTTTCCAAGCACCAACCACAGTACTCAGTGCCTTAGTACTACACACACTGACTTATGTACCACCCAGTCCAAATGCATCTAAGCACTAACCATACCTCATTCAGCTCTTACGTATCACAAAGCACTGAGCTGTGTAGCACACATTGAACTTAAAATGGGACTGTCATAGTCCTGTACAGAGATCACTGCAACACTGTCCACTTATCAAGAAAGATGTAGCATAACCATTTTAAGCCAATGTGACAGAAAGAGGCAAGGAGCTCAGGTGCCCTTGGAAATATAACGCTTAAGGCTGCTCCTGGTGCTAAACTTAAAAGGGTACGTGAAATGTATCTGAAAGTGCAAATATATGTAATGTTCTTATTTTCAGAAATTATATTCCTACCACCAAATGATCCCTATTTAATGACATTGGAATAAAAGTTGGTGCAAGCACTATATTTTGTATTTTTCTTTCTTTTAACGGGTAGCATTCTGTGCGGTTCTCTTCATGAAACATGTAATTTGAGTTTTGTCTAAGTTATTGCAAAGAATCAGAGCTCTGGGTACTGCTCTGACAAGTCACTGGCCCATGTACTATAGGTAAGCAATAATACCCGACAGGGTGGGAATTACTGGGATATACCATACCACCCAGGGGTGTAATGAGGCCTGACACCACAGGCAGAGGGCCTTACAGGCCCTGGAAGATCTGAAATATCTCAATACAGCCCACCCTGGAGGATACTACTGCACTTAGAAAATGGGCACTGTAAACAAAGTGGTTTAACAAAAAAAAAGTTAATAAAAAATTAGTTTAAAATAAGTTTTGTAATAAAATAGTTCATCTGACCATATTAGAAAGTTTTTTTTTTGAGCTAGGGACTTTTGTCTCAGAGGAGCCTCCATAGTTTTGATTTGGGGCTGGTTGTCATGCCCTCCCCCCCACACACAGGCAGAGATTGAGAGTCTGACTTGCATCCTTTGAGAACGTTGACTCCCCCCACCCACACACACACACACACACACAAAGACACACAAGCTGTGACACATTTTTTGTGTGTTTTTTATAGTGGCATCGGTCTGTCTCCCCCACCCCACCATTGTGTGTTGAATTGCGGTCAGGTGGGCACGTTGTCTCTGGATGGAGTGAAGTTGATAGATCTGCAGAGGAACAGCATGCAGCAACAAGGTATTGCTAACAAAGGTAAAAAACAATTTTTTTTAAATCCCCAGCTTATGAGTGTGACCAGAATGAAACAGCAGGAAAGAGCAGGCTGGTAGCGGGCACATAGTTGCCAATAATTAGCAGTAGCCAGGGGTCACAGAAAAAGAAGGTTGCCACTTTAAAGTCAAGTAGATTATATATTTTGTTAAATAAAGAATGGCACTGGACTTGTGGGCAGGGTTGTGAGTCTGTGTCCGTCCATGTGTGTGGTGGGGCTGACTCAATTTCCTCTTGCTTAGTGAGCAGAAAAAAATGGTGGGTGCCAAGTTTTAAAACTCAGGATGCCCCATGATACCCTAAGTAATGGGGCACCCCAAAAGGGCACTTGTTTTTTACCAGGCTCTATGCAAGCAATAATACCCAACAGGGTGGGCAGTATTGGGCAATACTGGACTGCCCAGGGGCATAATGAGGCCCGATGCCACAGGTGAAGGGCCTTATAGTTCCTGGAAGGTCTGGTATTGTCCATACCGCCCACCCTGGAGGTTATTATTGTGCTTAGAAAATGGTCTGATTGCATCATTTTTTTATAGGATTACAAAATAAATATAAAGTAATTCTATAAAAATGATTACAGTGCCTGTTTCCTTCTTTTTTGGGTAAAGTAGTCCCTGTGTCTCTGGTAGTGTGCTGTGTGAATCCCCTCCTCTCCCCTTTGCCATTACTGTATGCCTGTTTACTTTCTGGCAACACCGTTGGTGAAATTTCTTTTTTTAAATGTGTACTACTACATATAACTGAGAGGGGAATACAGGAGTACACAGAAAAGAAAGTTGTGAGGATTGCGGTAAGTTGTGTACCGCAGTAGTTTTGGTTGGCATCAGTGGTTTTGGCGGGCGTCAAGTATAGCATGCTATGAGAGGCATGTGCTATGATTGAAGCTGATTAGTCTTTTGGCTTTGCTGTTATTTGCTGATGTGTGCCCACTGCCTAGTATGCATTTTAAATTATTAAAAAACAAAAACAAAAGGAAGATTGAGGGGCACGTCTTCTCGGTGTGCATGTGGCAAGCTGGGGGATTGCTGCTTCACTCGGCCGGTACAAGGAAGTGATAAGCCAGATGAGGAGTTTCAGTTTTTGAGGGTGAGCTAGCGTTTCTTTGGAGGAGGAAAGATACAGTGTTGTTCTTTTACTCTCAAGGTGGTTTGTTTTTTTCTGTCCTGTTTTTATTGTTTTTTCAGCAATGAACATAAACTGCGATAACTAGGAACAGTGCTGGGAACTTCCGGGAGTAGTGCTGAAATGAACCGCAGCATGCACTCTGGTTTTTCAGGTTTGTTGAAAAGAAAAAAAACAAATCTGTGTTTTGCTTGTGTTTCAGTGTGTTTTATGTTTTTACAGTGGCTGTTTGTGGACTGAGAATTTTGAGTCTGTGCTTGGTTGGGCTCAGTTGGTCTTGCTAAGCGATTGAAAAAATGGCGACAGTTTTAAATTTTGTACCCAGTGCTTCAGCCAATGATGAAGCAGGCTGGGCACAATGATACCATTTATGAGGCTGGCATGGATAGCATGGCTGGCACTTTTTACTTACAGGGCTCTCACTGTAAGTTAATGTGCTCCATGCCAGGCAATCAGATTTCTTTATTTCTAAAGTCCATTTTCTAATGAAAAATGAATGCATGCCTTACCATGGCTGTCAGCCAATCAGCATGCTTCATTTTTCAAGCCTATTTTCTAAATCGGAATCCATGCATTGAGAACATCAAAACTCCAATTTCCTGGTTCCATGACGAGAACTGTGCAGAATGTTGTTCGTAAAAAAATACGAAACACAGTTTTTGTGTCAACTTTTATTCAGGTACAGATCAATATACTGTAAATAGTTCAGGGTAGGGAGTATTAATATAATTGCTGAAAATGGAAACTTTGCAAACTGCTACAAATTCACATGTTTCCTATCCACTTTCACCAGTGCTAACAACTTTTGAACTAGTAGTTCATAAACAAATGAATTTTGCTTTATTTAAAAATACTTTTTTGTTGATTTTACATGCAGAAGAGTTTTGGTTGCTGTTTGCCAAGGAAATCCATCATCTGCACTCTTACAGATTATGCGTATTGTTAGCTGTTCTTCTCTCTGAGCTTAGCTTGCAGCATTTACATGGAACATCACTAAAATAAGTTCAGTCTGTCTGAGTATTGTCATGTCATGTACATTTTCACAGGATTATGTAATTCATTTAAATTGTTAGCATATGCAAATCATAGAAATATAGGCATTCGTTTCAAGCTACCTTGCACCTTAATTATTTTCTTCAACTAAGTGTGATCTGTATGAGGAACAAAGTAGACCACCAAATCAACATGCATAATTAATAATAAAGGCACTATTCTTAAAAGCACAGTTGCATTACAATACATCTTTAAAAATAAGCATGCTGCCCAAAGCTTAAGGCTACTGTATTTGCAGATATTGCTGTGAAATTTCTGGCCCACCCAGTGGAGACCTGGGGTTGGGATCAGCTTCCAGTCTTTCTCTCTCACTGGACTGATAAAGGACTGGTAAGTTACAGAGGGGATGTGCAGGTGCTACAGCTTGCCACAGTGCAGCACCCCTTGCATTTGAGTAATGGCCGGACTTTGTGGAACCTTGGAGCAGACTGCTGCCTCTACCTTTGTGACTGAGCTTGGGTGTGCAGTGAACTATAGGAGTGCTGGGGGTGGGTTGGCAAATGTAACAGCCTGGGCATCTAGCCCGAGGAAAGAAATGTGAAAAATACAATCGACTGCAGCAGGATTTGGAATTAAGGTCACTAATGACACACTGGATAAAGTGTTGACAACTTAATAACAACATAAATGGATGTCATCAAAACATAGCTCAAATTTGCATACAGAATAAAATAGAAACATAGACTTTGACAGCAGATAAGGACCGCTTCACCCACCTAGTCTGCCCATTTCCCTGCCTAGAGGATAAGCTACAGATCCTAGTTAACCAACAGCCTATTTCTTCCTACCCCCCACAAGAATTGGCTAATGTCTGTCCCATGCATTCTTGAATTCTCCCACAGTTTTAGACCCCACAACCTCCTTAGGAAGGCTGTTCCATGCATCCACCACCCACTCTGTGAAAAAATACTTCCTCACATCGCCCCTGAGCAGTCCCCCCCTCTATCTTCAAATTGTGTCCCCTTGTTCTTGCACATCTCTTTTTTTGGAAGATGCTACCCTCTTGGACTTTGTTGACTCCACTGAGGTACATGAAAGTTTTTATCATGTCCCCCCTCTTCCTCCTTTCCTCAAGGGTATGCATATTAAGCTCCTTTAGTCTTTCCTCATTTGGCTTCTCTTGCTGACCCTGAACCATTTTAGTTGCCCTCCTCTGGACTGCCTCCATCCTGTCTATGTCCTTGCAGAGATGGGGTCTCCAGAACTGGACACAGTACTCCAGATGGGGTCTCACCAACTGTCTGTACAGAGGGATAACAACTTCCTGTTTTCTGCTGGTGACTCCTCTCCCTATACATCCCAGTATCGCCCCAGCCCTCCATACTGCCTTCTCACATTGCTTGCTAACCTTAAGTTCATCTAATATGATTACCCCCAGGTCCCTTTCCATTTTTGTTGTTGTTTACTACCTCCCTGCATTGTGTAATCTCCCCCTGGGTTTTTGTTTCTCAGGTGCATTATTTTGTACTTCTTTACATTGAATCCAAGCTGCCATATTTCTGACCATTCCTCCAACTTTGCCAAGTCCCTTCTCATCCTTTCCGCACCTCCTTGTGTATCAACCCTGTTGCAGATCTTTCTGTCATCTGCAAAGAGACATACTTTTCCTTCCAGTCCATCTGCAAAGCACTTATAAAGACATTAAAAAGGACTGGACCCAGTACTGAACCCTATGGTACCCCACTAGAAACCCCTCTTTCTTCAGAGTGGACTACATTTACAGTTACCTTCTGTGTCCTGTTGTCCAGTCAATGTTTTACCCAGACTACCACCCTGGGACCCACTCCCAGGCTGGTTAATATGATTGTTAATCTTTTGTGTGGGACTGTGTTAAATGCCTTGCTAAAGTCTAGGAAGGCCATGTCCACAGCACCTCCTTGGTCTATTACTTTGGTCACCCAGTCAAAAAAATCAATTAGAATCACCTGACATGACCTTCCCACTGTGAACCCATGCAGCCTTGGGTCCTGTGCCCTACTGGCCTCTAGGTACTCAACAATTCTTTCCTTCAGAAGTGATTCCATCACTTTCCCTACCACAGAGGTCAAACTGACAGGTCTGTAGTTTTCTGCCTCTGTCCTGCTCCCACTTTTCGGAAGGGGAATCACATCTGCCTTCCGCCAGTCCTCAGGTACCACACCATCCTCCATGGTTTGTTTAAAAGTGTAGTCAGTGGTGTCACTAGTTCTCCCCTTAATTCTTTTAGAATGCTGGGGTGAATTCCATCGGGCCCCATTGCTTTGTCCACCTTCAGTTTTAGGAGTTCTTTCAGGACCCTTTCTTCTGTGAAAGGACTGGGATTGACCCCCCTATCCAGAGTGCTTCTGTTAATTGGATTAGGCACCTCCCCCCCTCCTCTTTTGTGACTACTGAGCAGAAGTATTTGTTCAGTATCCCTGCTTTTTCACTGTCCCTAGCATAACAAATGGTCCTCAGCTTTCATTCCCCTTCACCAGTACCATATTAATCAAAGCTAAGTTGCTCAGGATTTAGCATGTAAACTGCCAAGGCTTGCGTTTTCTCTACAGATGCACTGTGTGTACAAAAGATACATTATATCCATGCATTACACTAAAGAGACACAGTGCCAGTGTGCTACACTAGCCTTTTATTTTTAGCAAGCCAGGTGGATAATCACATATAATTTTCCTTTTTCTCATGCCACTCATTTGGAGCATAGTTTGTCTCAACTGATCTGGGGCATCTTTGCAGAGGGTGCTCAAAGTCCAGATCGGGACAGAAACAGCCCACTATAACCAACACAAGGAGTAGTCTCAGCGAGTCAGAGGAAAGTGCATCAGATCAAGGGAGAAAGGGCTCTACACTGCAACTTGTTTTGGAGAGAAATATGTAGAGGCAAAGAAAAATAAGTAAATGTTACACCAAAAAAGGAAGACTGGGAGGGGAAGTGGGGGGCAGAAACCTGAGGAGCACCACACAGAAACAAAAGAAGTAGTGACTCGGTCCCAAAATGTCCTGACCCCTGCACAAATTTTCATGCTAGCCAAAGGTCTCAGCTTTATCCCTCAAACTGCACCAGACAAATCTGAGGTCTAAGTGGATCTGTATAAACTGTTTAGAAGGACTAGACTACTGGGGCCCAACATATTCATAAAGGCACAACGCATAGCACAAATATTTGCGCTGCACTTTGCAATTGCCCAGGGGTCCCAGAATGCATATATATTCAGTCAGGTACTATCTAACTGAATATAGGACCATGCTGGCACAGCACTAAGTCAGGTGGCGCCACCCTGACATGGGTCCCGGAGTTGGCCTCAGGAGTTGATAGCGCCAGAGTGCTATTAGCAAATTTCAAAGATACCCACGCAAATGAGCCCATTGGGCATGCAAAGTGCTAAGGGGCCATTTGCATGCCCATTATGGACCCACTTGCATGGGTAGTGGAGCAAGTGGAGGGGTACTGCCCCCGCTGTCCATGATAGCTATAGCTATCCCTGGTGCTAGTGCCCCCCTCCCTATCGCCAGCCCCATAGTAATAAGAAAATTCCCTGGTGCTAGTGGTCCCCTAACTTCCTCTGATCCCAGCTCTGTAGAAGAAATAAAAATCCCTGGTGCTAGTGGTCACCACCCTCCAATCCCAGCCCATAGTAGAAATAAAAATCCCTGGTGCCAGTGGTCCCCTCTCTCCCTCCAATCTCAGCCCTGTAATAAGAAAAATCCCTGGTGCCAATGGTCCTCTCCCTCCCTCCCTTCCTCCCTCCAGTCCTTTCTCCATAATAAGAAAACTCCCTGCTGCTAGTGGTCCTTTACCCCCCTCCGATCCCAGCCCCATAGCTGAAATAAAAATCCCTGGAGCCCGTGGTCAATCCACTCACATCAATCCAGCCCTGTTATAGAAAATCCCTGGTTCCAATGGTCCCCTCCTCGGATCCCAGCCCCAACATAAAACTTATTATCTCTGTGGTAGGGCCCTCTGTTGATTGTTAGTCGATAGTAAAACAACCCCATCCCTGGCATCCAGTGTTCTGCCACAGCACCAAGCACCCCCACTAACTGATTAGTATCTGCTGTACCACGGTGCACACGGGTGATTAATGAAGCCTCCCTACGCCTCGGCTGGCTGCCTTATGTCCAGGCAGGAGGAACTCTCATTTATGGGACAGGGGTCCCATAAATAAGAGGCGTGCTCCCTGCCTGAGCATATCATGGTCAGCCAAGGAGGTCTGAGGAGGGCTGTGCTGGTTGCCGTATGTACCCGCAGCACCATGGATACCAGTCAGGTGAGTGGGGGGTGCCTGGTGCCATGGGGGGAGGACTGGACACTAGGAAGGGGATGTTTTTACTTCCAGGCTGACAATTGGCAGGGGAGACCACTACCACCAGAGATAATAATTTTTACTCCGGGGCTGGCATCTGAGGGAGGGGGAACCACTAGCACCAGGGATTTTATTTATTACTATGGGACTGGAATCAGAAGGAGAGAGGGGGCCACTAGCACCAGGGATATTATTTATTACTATGGGGCTGGGATTGAAGGGAGGGAGGGGACCACTTGTACCAGGGATTGCAGATTTCACTTGGGCTGGCAATCTGGGGTGACCATTAACACAAGAGATACTACATTACACTACAAGGCTGGTGGTTGTGGGGGGGTGCCACAGACTACAGGGGGGTATGCTATATGAGCAGCTGACTGGCTGGTTGGCTGCATACCTCCTGCGGCCACTATGGTTGTGCTGAGAAGAGGAGGTTTTCATCAGCGGTATTTGCACGGTGCAAAAGGACCGTGTACACACATTTGTGCCGGTCAAATCCACTGAATATCGACTTGCATCAATATTCCTGTCCACGCCCCTTCCCACTACTTGCATACCCCCACCCCCATTTAGTTTGCACAGGCGCTACCCTTGTTTGCTGGTGCAACAGAGCCCTTTCAATATTGGGCTTCAGCACAAAACATGATTTGCATGGGCAAACACGGGTTAGCACCTACACAAATTTCTGAATATAGGGCCCCAAGCAAGAACTTTTTTATCACTAAAAATACCTCAGCTTCAGAAATGGAGCAGCTTCTGATACACAACAAAATCAGCCTGCTATTAGTGCCCAACCTAAACTTTGAGAAGTTGTTGAGTTAATTGCTAGCCTGGATGAAAGCAATACTGGGATTTCCCCAGCACTTAAAGAGCAAGTGCTTAGTAAAGATATGTATGTATCTTAAAGAAAGAAGGATTGGGGCCTTTAGATGCCTCTGCAATAATTTTGTTTGCTTTTGTTGGTTTCTTTAATTACCTTTTCATCATTTTATTTGTATTTTGCCAATTACTAGTAAACAAAATCCAATGAAATTCTTATATTATGATGTCAGAAACATTTCACTGGCAAGGCTGGCAGTGTATTTCAGTGGAAGCTGCAAACCTTTTTCAGATTTTATATTGAAATAACACTTTCTACCACCAAAATATTATATACTCATTAGAAATATGGGAATTTTGATAACTTGTGATCTTTTGTTTTAAGGGTCGCACCTGAAAATAGGCACTTGGCTGTCTAGTGTGCTTACCCGGTTAACAAAAGCAAATAAATAAATAAATAATTTAGCAGGTGGCATTTTCTTCATAACCAGATTTTACTTGAGAAGAAGAGAAGACAAATACTGTTTTAAACATTGCGAACCATACAGATGTACCACAATAGTGCAGACTTAGAAATGGCAACGTTTACTATTGAAGGCAGTATCTATTTCTTTTGAAAAAGATAACTATACGTAGTTTTTCACTGAAATACAGTGGTATCTTAAAGAGCACCTGACACCATTGGAAAACATTTGAAAGATGTGAGATTCAGACACAATTCAGTTTATATTTCATATATTTTCTACAAGTCATTTTCCTTTGTTCTTTTTTACTGGGGACAGTTACAGTATATGAAAGAGGAACAGTGTCCCTTAGACTTTATCTGCTCTTTCTCCTTGCCTGCACCTGACATCATAATCCCCTGATTATGACATCATAATTATCTCCACAGCAACAGATGATGTCACAAACAGACCTGCTATGTCAGGTGTAGTCAAGCAGCCTGACTGGATAGGACTGTGCTCCCGTTTACATGCAAATGTCCTTAGTAATAAAAAGATAAGGCTGAGAATTACAGAAAAAATATTAAATATAAACTGAACGGTGTCTAAATATTACATGTTTTCAAAGCTGTAACAATGGCATCAGGGGCTATTTAAGTAGCTGACAGTTTCTGAACTTCACAATACCAGAATTCTATTGAACTTTTTTTGCTAGCTGTGTGAAAAGCAAATGTGAAAACCCACTTGTTTCACTGCAGAAACAAACAGTTTATTATAAAATGTAGAAAGTAGTTACTAACACATCAAAATGCAATAAATAAAATACAGTAGTCAATTGTCTATTAGAAGTAAGCATCTGCTCTTTAATGATCTGGATGAATGGACGTGGACCGGCCGAGATTTAAAGAATTTGTTAGCATCTGAATCATTAATCAGTGATGTGCACATTAACACTGATAGTAACACTGAGTGTTTGATGTTTCAGGTAATTTGATCTTGAATATAAGGAAGGCTGCTTTCAAACCTAAGTCTAAAGTACTGAAAGAGGTTAATAATTTGCTTGACACACCCTGCTGTGCCTGCAGGAACTGAGTCTAAATATTACATGTTTTCAAAGCTGTCACAATGGCATCAGGGGCTCTTTAAGTAGCTGGCAGTTTCTGAACTTCACAATACCAGAACTCTATTGAACCTTTTTTGCTAGCAATGTGAAAAGCAAAGTTGAAAACCCACTTGTTTAACTGCAGAAACAAATATTTTATTGTAGAAAGTAGTTACTAATACATCAAAATGCAATAAATAAAATAGTCAGTTGTCTATTATAAGTAAGCAACTGCTCTATTTAGATGAATGGACGTGGACCGACCAAGATTTGAAGAATTTGTTAGCACCTGAATCATTAATCGGTGATGTGCAAATTAACACTGATAGTAACACTAAGTGTTTGATGTTTCAGGTAATTTGATCTTGAATATAAGGAAGACTGCTTTCAAACCTAAGTCTGAAGTACTGAAAGAGGTTAATAATTTGCTTGACACACCCTGCTGTGCCTGCAGAAACAATACTAAGGAAGAATATACTGCACTTCTTGAATTGAAAAATCTTAAAGGCATAGAAATAAAACCTGCAGACAAAGGGGGTGATGTGGTAATATTTGATGGGAGTTATTACAGGGAATGTGTTTCTGAACTGTTGTCAAACCAACTTCACCATAGTTTCCACATGATGCCACAGAAATTTTCAAGAAAACGTTGTCACTTTTAAAATGGGGGAAGAACAGCTCTCAGATCACTGATGATTAATTTATGTTCTTGTGGTCTGAAATCCCTTCTATTCTCACTGTCTATGTTCTGCCAAAAATTCGTAAGACCCTAGAATGCCCTACAGGAAGTCTTGTTGTGCCTGGGTGGGATCCATTTCTGACAACCTCTGTAAATTCCTAGACATCTTTATGAAAAATTGTGTGGTCAGATGTGAATCCTACCTACATGACACAATGGGTGTCTTGAAAAAATGTGATGACTTCAAGTGAGATAGCAACTGATTGTTTGTAGGTATTGATGTCAAGTCTCTGTACATCTGTATTGAACATTTACTATGTATACATGCTTGCAATCAATTTTTGGAATGCCATTCCTTAAAAAAGACTTTTGCCATACAGTACCTTTTGTACATGGAAGTCTCTCCTTTGTCCTAAGCCACAAATACTTTAAATTCAATCAGCTTTTCCACCTCCAACTATGTAGAACAGTGATGATAGCTATGGTGCCCTCTTTTGCCAACCTCTTCCTGGGCTTTTGGGAGAAAACACTAGTTTTGAATCCTATTATTAATCCCCATCTGAATTGCATTATAAGGTAGCCCGTGACATGCGTGACTACGATTGAGTGAACTGCAAAATGGTGACTCAATCACGATGCATGTCATAAGGGCTAGCGATGAGGTAGGGTGACATGATGGGGTGGGTTCCTACATGTAGCAACAGGATGTTGCTACATGTACCATATGTGGGTGGGTGGGTGGGGGGTGAGCATGCCTGGTGAGGGTGAGAGGGTTCATGGCTTGGGTGCAGGGTGCTGGGTCTGGGTCTGGGTGCAGGTACATTTTTGTTGCACCTGGCCTGAATTTATTTTTTTTTTGTACATTTTACACACACACCCCCGACATGCACCCCTCTGGAGTTGAGAATACTTAAGTAGGGGTGTGTGGTGGGTGAAGCCCCCCCATGGGGGGGCAGGGGTACAGCCCCCCACATAAAATGTAAAAAATGCAAGATCCCGGCGCCATTTTGCTGTGTGCCAGGGAGTCACAGCACCAAAATTGATTTTCAGTGCTGTGACTTTGCCATAATGGCGATCACCTTTTGGTGGTCTCTGTTATGACATAGAACCCATTATAAAATGGTTTAGATATATTGATGACATTACATGTATCTGGCATGGCACCCAGGAAGAGGCTAGCAAATTTATGCAATGGCTAAATAACAATGACCTAAAATGGAGATTCATCAGTACCATAGACAGTACCAGTCTTAATGTTCTAGACCTAATAATGACTATTGATATGGACAAAATGGTCAGCTCTAAGGGGTTCAGAAAACCTGTGGCTACTAATAGCCTTCTACAAACTAAGAGTGCACACCGCTGCTCATTGGTCAAGTCCATTCTTTATGGACAATATCTACATATCCACAGAATTGCACAAGTCATGACATCAAGGAGCAGGCCTCAGAATTAACAAGGATATTTCTCAGTAGATGATATGACTAAAACATTTAAAGATGTCCAAGACTGAGTGAGAGGTCTAGATAGAAAAACCTTGCTTATACCAAAGGTTAAACTAAAGAAGCAGAAAGAACCTGTGAGTTTTATAACACAATATACCCTGATCTTTGGACAGATAGGAGGCATTGTGAAGAAGTATTGACCAATTGTGTTACATGACCAGGTCCTGTCCAAAGAGATACGTGAATTCCCTAGAATTTCTTTCTAAGGAGACCCTAATCTCAATGACAAACATGCTCACAGTCAGTATAAAGGTACCCCAGAACAAAATGAATTCAGAAACTGGCTTCCACCCTCTCCCAAAGGCATGTACAGATGCAGCCACTGTGCTGTTTGCCATTTTGTCACCTGAGGAACTGCTTTAAGTTGGATGGTTATGACAGAGAAGTGGAGATCCGCACTTTTATAAATTGCAACAGCAGTTTCCCTGTCTATGCTATCTGGTGTGACTGTCCCATGCTTTATATTGGATGGACTAGCAGGCCATTATGCAAATGTTTACAGGAACATGCACGTTGAAGTAGGTCTGGTGCAGTTAACAATCTGGTTGGTAAAACATTTTTTTTGAGAAACACAGTAATGAGCCAGCACTTGTTAAATGTATGGGCCTGGAAACTGTTTCAGCTCATTCATGGAGGAAACAGACTTACATACCTTTTGCAAAGATAGAGCATCTGGATAGTCTCTCTCTAGAGTATCTCCACCCCAGAGGTCTGAACTTTGACTAGAACTTAAAGTAATTCCTTTAAAAACATTAAAATAAATAATGAAGGATTTTTCCAGCTCCCCATTCTAGCCCACTCTTTCTGTAACATTTGGTCCTGTTTCTTAACTCATATTGGTAGTTTAAATGACTTGATCTATGGGGTATAAATACACCCCAAAAATATATTGTATATGTAATTTGATATCTAATAAGTGGTATATTTTTATGTGGGTTTTCTGTTTTGACATATTTCCAGTTACCTGATTTTAGTATATATTGCAAATTCTGCCTCCATATCAGAATTATGTTTTTGGTTTGAAAATGCACGTAAACATTTTTGTTTCCCATTCTTTCAGATACAACTTGGCAGGATATTTCAATAGGCTGGCAGTTCCATTGGGTACCAGAAGCTCAGGCACCCTTCATGGGGAGATTGCATTACATGGAAATTATCCTAACACTTTCTACCTGTTCACTCTATCAGAAATTCTAAGACTGCAATGCAGAATTGACCAGTCTTCATCTCTATTAGAGCGTGGAAGATGTTGACCCTTTAAATTAGGTTTTCCTTTTACACCAATATGCAGCATAATACCACAACAGTTTGTTTTCCTGCACAATGATTTTGATAGTGTTTTTAATGTATTCATATTTACTTTTTTATTTTGGCACTTTTTGATATGAAGTTTTATGACTTGCTGTAACTGACATGATTACTGTGCTTCAGTTTCGGCTCCTACCACGGCCACTTCCAAGCATCCAGTTTTATAAAGCCAGCACCCCAATCACAGTGCTCTGGTTAGCCAACAGATGGTATTTAAGGTGGGAGGGTCTACCAAGCAAACCCATCCCCCTGACAAAAACTATGGTTGAAGCCCAGGCTTGCTTTTGGCTGGACAGACGTTTCATGTATTTCTGTCCTTGCCTTCATTCTAATAAACATTTTGAAGCATCTATTTGCTTTGTAGATTTGCAGATATAATTTCTTCCAGGTATTAGGGCACCCTTCCTGCTTCGAGTGCTCAGCCCTTCCTGCTTTTGTTTGTTGTTGTTTAGAGAGAGGTGGCTCTGTAGCACCAGCTTCTGCCTGCTGCTGAGCACAGTCTCCAGCTTATCTGTAACTATGATACATTTTTTTTTCCTGTCAGACAAAACGCCTGCTTTAAACTATGTTGTTGATACCTTTCATAATTGTTTTTCTGTTTATTTACCTAGGATATCACAGCTGAGATGTGCCATCTTGTTTCCTGTGTGGTCCTGCTTCTACCCATTTTCACAGCTGGGTGGAGTGGTTCAGAGAGACGTTAAGTGACTTGCTGCAGGGTACACAGTGAGTAACTGGCTCAGCAGTAGCAGTGTTTGAACCTGCTATCTCCTAGTTACAAGGCTGCTACCAGTAGACTGTACTGCCTTCTTATTTGAAGGGAAACATTTATGTACAGTAGTTAACCCAGTTGGAAAGCCAGTTAAAAGCTTTTTTGAATGAGGTATGGGGCTTATCTTTAGGTGGAAGCAGTCCAGAGATATAGATGACTGAATCTGTTCAATATTAATACAGCACTACATTGCAGTCATTTATAGAACAGTGTGATGTCATTGAGGGACACGTTGTTCTTGACATGCTGTAGTTGGGCACAGCATGTTCCTCTACAACATCACAATGTTCTAAAAATGCCCGAAATGTAGTATTATTTTTGGACACACTCAGTTGTGTATATCTCTAGGGTGCTTCCAGCTACAGATGAGCCCATTCTCCACTTGAAAGAGTTTTTCATAAGTTTTCAAACTATGATGGCCACTGGACATGAATATGTCCCTTTAAACATCTGAATCCTCCTCCTCATTTCCTTCTTGTCCAGATGCTGTGGTCTGTGTTTACACTCCAGCCTTGTCACCGCCCCTAATACTCCTTATTGCTATCTCCCAAACCATTTCAAACTCTTCAACATACTTTTAGTGCAATACTCAGAGTTTGGTACAGTACTTGCAAGCGAGGTCTCACCAGTGCCTTGTATGGTGGGAGTATCATTTGTTGATTCATTTTCTGTTTTCAGTTTGATGCAGTCAAGCAATCTGTTGGCCTTGTTAATGTCTAACTTGCATTATTGCACCTGCTTCAGAGTCCTTTATGCAATGACCTTTAAATCTTTTTATCTTCTGTGTTCCATAGAAATACAGGAAATTCTAGATAATAAAGACCACAGGTCCATCATTTTCATCTCCTGCCAGCGAGGTAGCTGCAGCATTCAATACTATGTGAAATAACAATTGCTAAATGGGGAGTGTTACCAGTACATTTTATGCACATTGGCACTAAGGAGACCACAAAACTACCAGTGGTGGAAACCTCTGCGAACCAGAGGCCAAGTTATCCACCATTTCCTCCTGGGCATGCTATGTGTGCTATAAGGTATGTTGTTAGTGAACCAGTCTCTCCAGTGAATTTGTTCCCAGTAATGTTATTCTCCATGGGAATCTGATGCAACTTGAGTTTAACAGATTCAACACACACCAGTTGTACCTCTTCCATTTGGAGTTTGTTCAAAAGGCTGACCACTCTCTGGGTGAAATTACTGCTCCCTTATATTACCTCTAATTCTATTCCTCTATAAGAACAGGGTATGCCCTCAGGTTCTACTGCTGCAGACAAGCTGAAAAGTTACCCCAATTTCACCTTTTCTTAACCCATTAAGATAATGATAATAAAGAAAACACAGTCACATCTCTTAGTTTTCATTTTTTATAGGAAAAGCATTCCTAGCTTGTCAGACGTTCCCTATATAGTAGCAGACCCTCTCCATCCCCTAATCATTTAAGTCTCTCTGTGTTACATTTTCTCAAATGCTGCAATGTCCTTTGTGTACTGTACTGACAGTGCGGCCTTACCTGTGCCCTATAAAAGGGCCAAATCAAATAATTTTTGGACAGGTTGAATATAAGTATCACAAGATAAAGTATGAGAATTACAGACCTTGGCTACCAAAACCCAGAACTGTTTAATGTTATTTTCTAATGCTGACTGTTGCAAGCTTTCCCATAATTGTGTTCTATGGTAGTGGTTTTTCATGAGCTAATATTTTATTATATTGCTTCCATTTCGTATTCAGTAATTCTAAATTAGATCTGGATATATCTTTCCTGATCTTTCTTACCAACATCAATAATTCAGATTTGGCCACTTTATGTTTGTTATTAAACCAGGAGTCAGACTTCCCATGATTATTTACCTGTCTGTGAAGGAGAGGAGCTATAAATGTTAACAACTGCTCCCAATAATAAATGCTGTCTAAAAAATCCAATGGAGCTAACATGTCTTGTCTATATTTCTGAGCATGGACTGAGTTTAGGAAGCATTATATTTGCTTTCAAACTGTGTCCATTTCAGTCTTCTGGAATTAAACTTCTACAGTATTTGAGGCATTACTTGAGTACATTTCCAGCTGTCTTATACAAGTCAGATGCACTTGTACTGGGAAATATAGGGATTTCAGTATTTCCAGAATTTCAAGAATTATACCTAGGAGGTGAAAGACTGGCAGCCTCAAACCAGGACTGAGATCTGGGAATCAATCTCAGATGACTTGAAGGTTAGTAAGCAGTGTGAGAAGGTAACACTGAAGTTCCACAGAATGCTGGGCTTCACTGGGAGGGGAATCACAAGTAGAAGGAGAGAGGTGGTTACCACCACTGTATAGATTACTGGTCAGGCCTCACCTGGAATATGGTGTCCAGTTTTGGAGGACTCACCTCAGGAAGGACATTGACCAGGTGGAAGCAGTATAGATAAAGGTGACAAAAATGATTCAGGGTCTGCAGTGCATGTCCTATGAAGAAAGACTTAGGGAACTGAATATGTACTCCCTGGAGCAGAGAAGAGAGAGAATGGACATGATTGAAACATTCAAGTACATAAAAGGCATTAACAAGGTACAGGAACAGGAACTTTTTCATTTTAAGAAGGGCTCCTGGACCAGGGGACATTTATTTATTTATTTAGCTTTTGTTTACCAGGTAAGCACACTAGACAGTCAAGTGCCTATTTTCAGGTGTGACCCGGGAGAGTTACAAAGGTACAGGCAAATACTGTAGAACTGATTATAATTGCGCTCAATTTATTTTCGCTATATTCGCTCTTTGAGGAAACCAGCTAATTTAAATGGACCGCTATTATAATCACACTAATACTAACTGCCCAGTACCGCTGATAAGCTAATTCAATCAGAAGTGAATATGCCTTTGCAGTAGCGTCAGTGAAATCTGGCGACTGCTAATTCATTCAGTTCTACAGTAACAGTACAGAGGCTAGCAACAAATTATACAAAGGTACAGTCAGAATACAAGCAAGAAGGACCAGCAGAAACAAAGTACAGAGACTAGGGTCCAACTGTTAGGCATGGTACAGACAGGT
The DNA here is from genome assembly GCA_016271365.2 of Neoceratodus forsteri. Taxonomy (NCBI): domain Eukaryota; kingdom Metazoa; phylum Chordata; order Ceratodontiformes; family Ceratodontidae; genus Neoceratodus; species Neoceratodus forsteri. Next base: position 433,861,283 of record CM028135.1, on the reverse strand, counting down.
ATAAGCAATCAACTACAATCAGGTAACAGGCAGTGAACAATTTAATGCAACTCAACAAGAGGCATGACAACCCAGGGTTGCAGCCAGGGAAATTAGGACCAGTGTCAGCAGCAACAGCATTTGTGATATCTGTTTATTTGTTATTTTTGGAATAAGTGCACACCCATGGCCAGGATTTTTTGCAGAAATTTCATGGATGGTGGACTACAGGGAACACAGGCAGCTTGATGCTTGTTTTAGGTAGTCCCAGAGGGAGGACCTGAAACAGCTGTGGGAGGGGGCAGTTCTTACATGAGGAGGAAGGAGGTTCCAGATTCTAGAGGCAAGAGCCGCAAAGGCTGGATCTCCAGCAAGGGAGTGAGTCTAAGGGACCATAAGTGCCTGGGATTCGGTGGACCTCAGCTGGTAGCCAGAGGGGGGCAGGCTGGAGGAGGTCAGCAAGTGAACAATAGTTACTAGAGGAGAGCCAACCCAGTCTAGAGTAAAGTAGACAACAATGGGTGAGATGAGGGGCTGATAGGGCGAAGCGACATAAGTTGTTATATGAGGTGTCCCTTTTGGAGAGCCAGGCTATAGGGGCATTCATGAAGGAGGTGATCCCATAGCAAGGCAAGGGGAGGAAGACCCCTTTTGCCAGGGCAAGCCTGGCAGCTGAGGTGAGACAACTTTTTGCTCTGTACATGAGTCCCAGTCTGCAGTTTGTTGTCTTACAGGAGTTAAGTATGTGCAAGGAGAGATCCAGTTGGGAGTCAAGAGTCACCCCAAGTACTTGAACGATTCCACCATCATCACAGGGGTGCCATCAGTGCCAACGACTCTGAGCTCAGCCGGGCATGCTCTCATTTTGGGATGGGAGCCGAATAACATCGCTTGCATCTTCTTCAGGTTGATGACAAGCTTACTTGCCTTGAGCCAGGTTTGGATGCGACCAAAATCTGAGTTGAGTCTAGAGTTTATGTCATCAATATTTTGTGAACTGGCGAGGAGCACCATATCATCAGCATATACAGTAACATGTCAGAAGGTTGGAATTGAAGGCCGCTGGTTTATAAAGAGGGAGAACAATAGGGGACCAAGGACCAGTCCCTGAGGTACCCCACAGGCTACTGGTGATAGGCCGGAGATGGCATTTTGGAACCTCGTGTACTGTTTCCTACCCGAGAGATAGTTAGAGGACCAGGCTAGGATGGCGGGGGGGGGGAGGCCAAAAGACTTGAGCAGAACTCAGGAGGGTGTGATCAACCAGATTGAAGGCCTTGGACAAGTCGATGAAAACAGCCTCTGTGAGTTTGCCTTGATCAGTTGCAGTTCTGATTTTGGAGGTGACCTGTGTGAGGGCAGTGGAGGTGCTGTGTCCTTTTTGGAAACCATGCTGCTCAGGGGAGAGAAAGCCATAGATTTGTAGGAAGAGGACAATCTGGGCGGCCACTACTTTTTCAAGCAGCTTATTAACTGCAGATAGACTCGCTATGCGTCGATAGTTCTTAAGTAATTTGGGATTGCCATGCTTGATGACAGGGATCACATGGGCAACCTTCCAAGTGGCAGGGACAGACCCCGATATGAGCAAGGAGTTAAGAATGTGGAAGAATGGACGGGCCAAGAAGGGGGTCCCCAGGTTTAGCAATTTGGGCACAAGGTTGTTATGTCCAGCACTGGAGTAAGGGGAGAGACCTACTAGAAGCTTCTGGGTTTCTTTGGAGGAGACAGACTTAAAGTAGAAGGGAGGGAGAGGAGGATGGGGTGGAGCACCAGGAGTAGGACCCAGATCATTTGAGATTGAAGGCATAGAAGTGTAATCAGACAGGTCCAAGAACAGGCCATTAAAAGCATTTGCTATCGTGTGGGTATTATTGCAACTGACTCCATTTATTAGCAAGTCAGGAACCTGCTGACAGGCTGGACCATTTATGTTGTGTTTTATAGTGCACCAGAAACTCCTCTGGCCTTTGGTGGACACTTCGAGGGATGATTACAGAAATCACTCTTTGCTGAGTGAATCACCTGTTTGCATGAATTCCTAAATTGCCTGTCGAAGTCAGATCTGTTTCCAGAGGCCTTATATTTAAGCCAACCTTTGTCCCTAAGCTTCATCAGGGCAAAGAGTTCCCCTTGTAACCATTTTGTGACTGTGCCCCTCACTCTTCTTTTAATGAGTGGGGCATGTCTATCTTGTAATGGGGTAAAAATGGTTAGGAAGCTGTCCAGAGCAACTGAGGGGTCCAGGTCAGCAAATACCGGGGACCAGTCCGTCAGGCTGAGATCGGTATGGAAGTTGTTTAAGTCAATGTTTGAGTAATCTCTCATCTTTGTGACTTTTGGTGGGACCCTGGGATTAAGAACCCTCTAGATACAGTATGTGGGGGAATGATCCGAGATCGAATCAGGAAGGAGGCCAGAGGCTGATATTCGGTCTGGCCTATTACACAGCATCCAGTCAAGCAGAGAGCCATTTTCACCAGAGGAAGAGGTGGGTTTGGTGATTATTTGGCTGAGGGCAAGGCCAGATAGAAGGGGTTTACAGATTTTAGCATTCCCACTCATCCAGTTTGGGTTGAAGTCCCTAAATATTAGGAGTTCACTAGTCCTCACCTTGGGGCTGAGGCAGTCAAGGAGATAGGAGAGGCCATGAACACTGCCTTTTGGTGGATTATATACACAGGCCAGGTGAAGCTTCTTAGTGTCACCTAATAGGAGGAGGACATGTATAAACTCACCGGAGGGGAGGGGTGGGGGGTATGTCCATCACTTTAGATGAGATTTGTAATACAGCAACAACCCACCCTCATGTTTTGTACCTGCCCTGTCCTGTCTGATAACAAGGTAGTTAGTGAGAGCACAGGCAGAGTCAGGGTGCACAGGTTTGAGCCATGTTTCAGAGATCCCGAGAATGTCTGGTTTGTAGTAGGCAACCCATGCCATTAGATCTGAGTGATTGGCAAGGATGCTACGAATATTGAGGTGGGCAATCTTTAGACCCTTTACCTCCTGCCACTGAGGAGGCAACATTATGACATGACCTCAGACTGCAAGGAGGAAGGATCTCTTCCAACACCAGGAAGTTTTTCTTCACAGAAAGTGTGGTGGATGCCTGGAACAGCCTGTACCAAGAGGTTTTGGGGGTCAACACTGTGGGGACATTCAAGAATGCAAGGGATAGACATAAGGTAAAATAGTTTCAATAAATAAAATCCAGAAAGGATGCTTCCTCATTTTCATCCTCTTACTCTTGTTTATGCAGTGATCTGCTGCATCATATTACTCCTTTGCACCATTGCAGGAGTTCCAGTACACATCTCCTCCACTCCCTTCTCCTGGTACCTTTTAAACAGCATCTCCCCAGCCAATATCATTCATTTATCAAAGTCTACTTTCTTAAAATTCAGAGTTTTCACTTCTGTTTAACTTCTACCTATACCTTATCATTGTGAATGTTAACTTATGGCTGCTGAACTTCAGATGCTCTCCTACCTCTGTAAAAGCACAGCAGTCCTTATTGCTCAGAAGAACATCCAAGATAGGAATTTCTAAAGCCACTGATGCAGGCACAAATGCAAGAGCCACCTGCATCTGCACCGAAGGGAGTGTGCCTATTGCTATTTTCGTGGCTGTAAGTGCTTTATTCTATTTTATTTTCTTATCATAGAAACTTTTATTGAAGATTTCTACATGTAAACAGCAGTAGGTATACAAGTGTAACAGCTTAAGGAAAAAAACATTAAGCATACACATATAACTTCATAACCGCAGAGCAAAGAAGGCAGTATAATGCAATGGTTTAAGGCTCTGAGCTGCAAATCTGGTGACATCCAGCAGACCAGACCTGGGTTTGAATCCCACAGCTTCCACTTGCATACTGTGTGACCCTGAGCAAGTTACTTAACTTCCCTGTGCTCCCAGGTTTCTTCTGTAAAAAAGCTTTCAGCTTAGTGTGCTACTCCTGGTTAAACAACTAAATAAAAATCACAAGCTTCTGCTACCTCTTACCTACCCTAAACTTACTGAACCAGCAATACAGATAACAAACCACATCTTAAACTTTAGGGCTCACACCTTCCCAATCAGGACCTGCTGGACAGTGTAAAAGAAAATGGACTCTCTTAAAATCAGGGACTCAGGGAAGGCAGTAAAGCAGACAAAGGCCCAGACTGAGGAAACACTAGCAGGAACAGTAAAATAAGGTGACAAGACTTTCTATAGATACATTAGTGAAAGGAGAAAGTCCAGAGGGGGTATTGTTAAGATCAAAGGGGATAAGGGGGTGTATGAGGAGGAGGGTCACATAAAAGCATCTATCCTAAATAGATACTTCTGCTCAGCAATTACTGAGGAGAAGGTAGGCCAGGGCCCACAGCTCAGCACCATGGACACAGGGGGGAGGGAGGTATGCACTAGTCCCTTCACAAAAGGAAGGGTCCTACAAGAGCTTGATAAGCTCAGGGTGGACAAGGCAATGGGACCTGATAGCACACATCCCAGGGTACTACAGGAGCTAAGGGTGGAACTAGCAGAGCCATTATCCGAACTCTTCAGTGAGTCTCTGAGCACAGGAGAGGTCCCAGAAGACTGGAGAAGGGCTCATGTGATCCTGCTCCACAAGAGTGGAAGCAGGGAGGAAGCAAAGAACTACAGACCAGTCAGTCTTACCTCAGCTGTGGGCAAGATTATGGAGGCATTCCTTAACAAAGGGAAAGTGCAACACCTGGCATCCATAGGAGCACAGGATCCAAGACAGCATGGGTTTACAACAGGAAGGTCCTGTCAAACTAATCTCTTAGATTTCTTTGACTGGGTAACCAGAGTGGTGGACCAAGGGGGAGCAGTTGATGTCACCTACCTGTATCTTGTCTTCAGCAAAGCTTACGATTCTGTTCCTCATAGAAGATTGATTAATAAGGTGTGTAGGCTCGGGGTGGGTCAGAATTTGGTCAACAGGTGGCAAACTGGTTGACAAATAGAAAACAGGGAGTGGTGGTAAACAGTATATGGTCAGAAAAGATGCAAGTCACAAGTGGGGTACCTCAGGGATCAGTCCTGGGGCCAGTCCTCTTCAATATCCTCAGTAGTGACATTGCAGATGCACTAGAGGGTAAGGTTTGTCTGTTTGCAGATGACACCAAGATCTGCAACAGAGTAGATGATCCAGATGGTGTGGGCAGATTGAGAAGAGATCTGGATAAACTGGCAAAATGGTCGGAAGAGTGGTAACTGGGGTTTAATGCAAAGAAGTGCAAGATCATGCATATAAGCTAGAGGATCCCTGAAGCCACCTATAGGTTGGGAGAGGAGTTGCTGGAAGTCACAAGGGAAGAAAGAGACTTGGGCATCATTATCACAGGTGACCTGAAATCATCCAAGCAGACCTCTAAAGCAGTAGGTAAGGCTAGGGGGATGTTGGGGTGTATTATTAGGGATATCACAAGTCGTAAGTGGGAGGTAATAATTCCTCTTCACAAGAGGCTGGTTAGACCCCATCTGGAGTACTGTGTGCAGTACTGGAGGTCACACCTTCACAAGGACATTAACCAAATTGAGGCAATCTAGAGAAGGGCAACCAAAATGGTGCAGGGACTGCATCAGAAAACATATGAGGACAGATTAACAGAACTCAATATGTATACCCTAGAGCAAAGAAGGGAAAGAGGTGATATGACCAAAACATTCAACCACCTTAAGGGCATTAACAAGGTGAATGAGTCTAACATGCTTCAATATAAGAAAAATAGCAGGACAAGAGGACACATCATGAGCTTAGAGGCAGGCAGATTAAGGGGTAGCGTGAGGAAGTTCTTTTTCACAGAAAGGGTGGTGTATGCATGGAATGGCCTACCTCAGGAAGTGGTGGATATGAATACAGTGCAGGGCTTCAAACAGGCATGGGATAGGCATAAGGGAGCAATACAGATAGGTATGAACAGATAGACCTTTGACAGAGCAAATGCTGATGGCACATTCATAAGGTAGAAAAAGAAATGGGCAGACTGGATGGGCCTTGTGGTCCTTATCTGCCATCAACTTCTATGTTTCTATGTTAATACCTTACAAAGGGGGGTTACCAAGGGGGGGGGTCAGGGTCTTGCATAGGGGCGATCAAAGATATGCTTTCCACTTACACAGAAATTGGTCAAGTTGTCCTTGGTGATAGTAGGATAGTCATTCCAGAAGAGCCAAGTGGGCCAGTGCCACATTCCAGGAGGCCAGAGCTGGAATTTTTTTTTTTTTATTCAGTTGTTTTTAACCAGGTATAGCACACTAAACTGAAAGCTTTTTTACAGGAGTGACCTGGTTTGGTTGTCTCCAATGCATCAAGAGAAGCCACTTGACCTCCAGCATGGCTAGCATAAGCCATTCTCGCTGAGCCTTGGGTAGAAAGAGAAACCTGGAAGTATCTCCTAATAACAACTTTGGATTTACCAGTGTGATGGGGGACCCAAGTACTTTGGAGCATTCTACTGCGACGGAGGTTCAAAACATAGAAACCTGAGGAGATGTCCACAGTATGTGGAGAAGATGAGCGGAGGGTTGTTGGCACCTCCAACAGTTCGAGTGCAGGAGAACCCCATTTGAATGTAGGGCAGCGAGTGTTCGGTACCAGTGCAGAAGAATTTTAAGTTGCAAGAACTGGCTTCTAGCATCTTTGTAAGTAGAGTAAGCAGCTGTAAGGTACCTTAACCAGGAATCTTCTGAGATCTCTGCACCCATATCCACAATCCACTTCAGTCTACAGTGGTTAGACAGGTCAGGCTGAGAGTCTTTCCAGGTACTGTAAAACCATCCTATAAGCCCCCGGGCGGAAGGAGTTTTATGCAGGGTAGCCAGCCACTGCCATTTGTCATTCAAGCAGCATCCTGACTGTAAGCCACAGATCATATTGCGCAGCTGGAGATATCTCCAGAAGTCCTTACAAGGGAGATTAAACTTCTCTTGTAGCTGCCCAAAAGACAACAACTCATTAGAGCCTGGCATCAACAGATCCTGTGCGAGCTGAATGCGCTGTGTCTCCCAAGAAGACCATAGCAGTTCCCTCCCACCATTATAAAGTTATTCTGCCACAACTTGTCATATCAAGGGGGCCCAGGACCCTTAGGAATATATGGCAGAGACATGCAGCACCATCAGGCATGCCTGGTCTTGCACATAACGGGCGAAAAACCTTTATTTGTCTGGCTGCCAGAATCTAACAGCGATCTGAGTGGGGTGGGTTTGGCAATGCTCACCTCAAGGCTGACCCAAGCAGGAGGGAGGGATGGTTGAAGTAACAAACCACCTTTTGGCATGAGCCACAACACAGACAAAGTGATATCCTTGAAGCCAGGGGACACCTAACCCCTTCCCCTACACACGTCCAGTGTACTTGCAGCTTGTTTTTCCCCATCTATGGGCCTTGCCATCCCATAATTGATTTATGAGTCTTTCAAAAGAAGCAAACAGCTTAGGGGGGAGAGACAAAGTGGGAGGTTGTTAAATAAGTAGGCAAGTCTGGGGAGGAAGAGCATTCTCACTGCTGCCAGTTTGCCTGGGAGAGAAAGGAGTAGCTTACGCCACCGTTCCACCTCAGCGGACAGCTGAGTCAACAGAGGAGAGACGTTGGCTGACTTGAGCTCATCCCACCTGTTGGGAATGTATACCCTCAAGTATGTAATCCCCTATGTGGCCCAAGCCAGCTCGGTGCCCTGAATGCAGTCTTTTGTGCAAGCCGGGTTAAGGGGAGCAAGAGTGGTATTCTTCTGGTTAATTTGTAATCCAGATAGTTGGGCAAAGTCCACTCAGAATAGAAAGGACCACAGACAAGGACTTTTGAGGGTGGGATAGGGTAAGTAGAAGGTCACCTGCATGTGCTGCTACAAGGTAGGATTTACCCAAAGCCAAGATACCAGAGATGTCCTTAGCCTCAATTAATGTATTCCCTAGGGGATCTAACGCCAGCAGGAACAGGAGGGGGATAGGCGACAGCCCTGTCAGGTGCCCCTGTACAGGGGGAATGGCAGGGAGATATTTGTGTTGGCTAAGATTCTGGCCATAGGAGAGCTGTACAGTGTGGCAATCCATTGCAGAAATTGGGGGCTGAAGCCATACAGGTGGAGAATGTCGTGTAGGTAATTCCATTCTACCAAGTCAAAGGCTTTGTTGAAATCAACAGCTAAAGTGGCCATGGAAATTTGAGATCGGTTCGCTAACCATTTCCGATTAAGTAATAACTGGGTGTTGTCAGATCCAGACTTCCCTTGCATAAAACCCACCTGTGTGGGATAGATTAAAGAGGGTAGTACTGCCAGCATCCTAGTGGCCAGAATCTTAGCCAGAATTTTGGTATCGACTGGCAACAGAGAGATGGGCCAGAAATTGGTGCAATCGACAGAGTCATTGGACATTTTAGGAAGGAGAGTTATCAAGGCCTCTTACATCATGGAGAAAAAGTCCCCATGGATTTGGCATCCTACAGGGCTGCAGGTAATGGCTGAGCAATCTCTTGCCCAAGAGGCTTGGTACAGTTTGACTGTCATCCCTTCTGGCGCCGGTGCTTTTCCTTTGGCCATATGGGAGAGGGCTTGCCGAAGCTCCTCGCTATTGAGTGGTGCATCCAGGAATTCCACCTGCACAGGAGAGAGACCTGGTAGTGTGAAGCATTGACAAAACTGGCATAGCTTGTGGGATAGCTGGTCATTAGTCAGGGGGGAGTGAGATTGGTACAGGGACCGGTAATACTGTTGCATAGTATCATTAATGCACAAGGGGTCCGTAGCTATCCTACCTGTAGAGATACGGAGAGCCGCGATTCGGGAGGAGGCCTGCTGTTTCTGTAGTTGGTAGGTTAAATGTCTGCCCCCCCTTCTCCCCCCCTCCCAGTAAGCATGCTTGGTCCACAGTAGAAGTCACTCTGCCTTCTGATTCAATATGGAGTTGATCTGGTATTTTAGCCCCATAATTCTCCGGGTCAGAGACTGGTCCCTGGAGGCAGCAGGGGATGCCTTAAAATGTGATTTAAGCCCAGTGAGCTCCACTATAGTGACTCAAAGGTGCTCTTCTGGGCCTTATTTCACTGTATGGCAAAAGCAATAATATGTCCACATAGAATGGCCTTGAAGGCTTCCCACACTGAGCCGGTGATACACCGCAGTCAGAGTCTATGGAGAAGTACTCCCTGGCTGCCTATGTTATCATTAAGCAGAATTCCAGATCCTGGAGGAGGAGCGGGTTGCACCTCCAGTGTGTGCCAGTGGGCTGCTGCGAGGAGGGGGTGTATGTCAGCATAACCGGAGCGTGATCGGAAATTATAATACTGCCAATCGCATTATTGATGACTCCATTCGCAGCTAGTCCATTATGTAGCCAGAAGTCTATGCAGCTGTGCACAGCATGGGTGGGAGGGTAAAAGGAAGCACATGCACCACTAGGAAACAGTGACCATAACAGCAATCATTTTTCTTATCAGGATAGTACCCATATAACAAGGGGATGCAGGGAGATATATAACTACTGTATAATACAACAAATCAATTTTTGTATTTAAAAAGATTTACAAAAAGTTGACTGGGAGACTGAACTTTAAAATAAAGCCACCAGTGAAATGTAGGAAATTATCAAGGTTCACATATTCACAAAAAGTTATAAATACATAAAAAATATATATATATAACAGTAGAGGAAACAGACCAAAATGGCAAAATAAAGGTTTACACAAATTACTAAAAAGGAAAAAAACACTCTCTCTCTCTATGACATATATTAAAGAACAGAATAAATTGCTTTATATATAAAGAAGCCCTAAAAAAGTATAAAACAAAAATCAGAAGGAATAAACAAAAAATGCAGTTCAACTTAGTAAATACTGTAGAACTATTAATGATTGCTGTAAAATAAATATCACTATAATTGCGCTGTCCCTTTAAGTGCGACATTAGTTTTACAGACGTCATTAATTTCTTTTTTCAGCAGACCACATGGTACTGTTTCTAGGGTAACGGCGATCGCAAAAGTCAGTATTCACAACACAGACATAGTGAGACAGTATTGCATTATCAGTACTCATATCGTGTTATTAATGCTGTACTTCATAATAAAAAGGAAAGATTAAGAAAAGGTCATGCTTCACTGGGTTACACTATCTCACTTACAGTATGTAACCGAATGAAATGCTAGTCTGTATCTGCACAGGGAAAATAGCAGGAGACATAACAGTGCTGAGGAAAATCAGCGAAGCTGCAGACACTGCTGCAACTCGGGGTGGGTGAATGATGGAGGTGGGGAGATTGAATGCTGGTACTGGGAGGTGCACAGAACTTGGACGGGAGGCATATTATGTAATGAAACTCTGCAGAGCATGCAACCCGGGTGGGGGTGGAGAGGTGTATTGGAAAATTTTATCATCTGTTACATGAGATCTGTCTGTAAGTTTGATGCTGTAAATTACTGCAGCTGACAGTAGTCACTAAGATTGTTGAACTGTCCATTACGGCAAGCATGTGTAAATGTATTTTTCTCATTACAGTTTCAAGCAATAGCATAATTCCATGCCAGTAGCAGTGCGCGATATTTAATTTACGCACTCGCAGAATCAAACACAGGTGCGCGATAAAAACTTTGCGCGATCATTAATAGTTCTACAGTAACTCAAACAAAAATAATATGAAGGGTTTTTATGGATATGTAAATTCTGTATGGAAAACTAACAATGGTCTAACCTCAATAACACTAGTAAATAAAACTACTGACGACCCAAATGAAATGAGCGAAGTGTTCAATGCATAATTTGCATCAGTATTTTCAAAGGCAGACACATTATAGGAGACCTTAAACAACATACAACATTAACACTAGAAATAACTGCAGACAGTAACAAAATAAATCAATTAAAAAACACACACTCAGCAGGCCCTGATAATACATCACCTATACTGCTAAAGCTATTAGCCCCACATAGAGCATATTCCCTAAAAAGATTGTTCCTATCAGCAATACACAATAATAACGTCCCTACCGATTGGTTAACAGCTTCTGTGGTGCCAGTGCCTAATAAGGGAAGTAAGACAAATTGTGCAAACTGTAAACCTATCAGTCTGACATCAGTTCTGGGGAAAATTTGGAAAGTATCCTGAAAGATGTAATCATAGACTATCAGAAAAAGTATGAGACACAAGATGAGGATCAGCATGGTTTCATCGCAGGCAGGTCATGTACTACACACTTCTTATGTTTCTATGAAAAAATATCAGCAGAACTAGATAGGGGTCAGAAAGTGGACTGCATATATTTGGATTTGTCAAAGGCTTTTGATACGGTGTCCCACAAGGCACTTATTCAGAAGCTAATAAATCTAAAGCTAGGTTATAGAATTATAAGGTGGATACAGTCAAGGCTGAGTGATAGAACTCAGAGGGTGTGTATAAACAGTTATTTCTCTATTCCAGGAGCAGTGACTAGTGGGGTGCCTCAGGGCTCTGTGCTGAGGCATGTGCTGTTCCAAATATTTATTGGGGACATGGGTAAACATATGATTAGTTGAGTTAGCAAATATGCAGATGACATGAAAATCACACATATTGCTAATACAGATGAAGACACAGTTATATTACAAAACAATTTAAATGATATACTCAAATGGGCAAAAAGATGGGGAATGAGTTTTAACAGGGAGAAGTGTTGTGTCATGCACCTGGGAAGAAAGTGCAAAAATGTACATACTTGTTAGAAGGATCACCACTAAGAGAAACACAGGAGGAGAGGGATTTGTGGATAATAATAAATGAAAACCTGACTATCATATCACATTGTGAGAAGCAGATTTCAAAAACTAAGGGATTACTCTGGACAATCAAAAGAAATTTTAGAAGCAGAAGTGAACAGGTAATAATGCCACTCTATAGGTCATATATTCGACCAATACTGGACAATGGGAGCACAATATGGGGACCTGTGCCAAGAGGAATTACTGACAAAGCTGAAAGAGTTCAAAGACAAGCAACAAAGTTAATCTATAACATAAAATATTTGCCCTATAGTGAACGTTTACATAACTTAAATCTAATGTCGCTAGAGACCAGAAGAATACGAGGGGACTTACTTTTGTGCTATGATATCATACGTGATGTTTATTTGACAAGTGAATTGAATTTAGAATTTAAAAATGACAAAAAAGGAACTAGAGGACATCCATTGCAGTTCAGACCACAGAGATTTAATATAAATAAGAGGAAAGCTTTCTATACTCAGAGTCATGAACCATGGAATAAACTTCCTTAGAGATCATAACTAGCAAGGATAAACAACAGTTCAAAAATAGATGAGATAATTATAGTACATACTAAAAGGAAATAATCTGTCTCATTATGGATAGATCACCAGGAGAGCAAATAGGCAACTGCCTTCTCAGCTCCTTACACCTTAGTATGAACCTTAGTATAAACAACATATTTACCCTTCTTGTGTTCTGTTGAAAAGTGTGATAGAACGCCATCCCCCATTTTGTTTAGGAATTCCTATCATACCTTCCCTGTGGCAGAACCACTATTTCAATTAATGTCCAGTAAATGGAAGTCTCCCATAATTACCTCAAGATTCTTAGAGGTTGTCATTTTGATTATATTTTATAACTCATGATTAAGGTCCTCTGTCTGGTCAGGGGGTCAACAGCATATTCCATGTAACATTTTACTTCTATTTCCCTCAGTTAATTTTATCTATAAGGATTCAAGTTTTCCTTCCATTCTCTTAATGTTGTATTTAATCTGAACCTTGATTCCTGTTCAGTATACTATGTTATTTCTGCCCCTGTCTTGTGAGGTATGCATTCTATTGGTTAGAGCCATCCCCATCAAGTCTCAGTGGTACCAGTAATATTAAACCCATTTACAGTACCCCATCAAAGGATTCTAAATTACACATTTTATTGTTAAAACTACATGTCCTCATACAAGCCCATTTCCACTTCCATGGATCTTCCTCTTTTTTTTGCTTGGATTTGCCACTGGATTTGCCATCTTGCATTGAAATGCTACTTACTGCATTTTCTTGACTTATCCTGTTTTTAGAGCAGCATAGCAAGAGCTATTCTGATATAGTGCTATTACATAGAGAAAGGGCTCTGGAAGTACATGACTGGATACTGAAGCCACCACAGCTGTCTCCTTACACCAAGTGGAGTTGAAGCACAGCTCTCCCACATCCTCTCCATTCACTACAGTGCACGTTCTTCCTCCCACCCAACACACTATTTTCTTGCTCCCAACCCCACTGCCCACACCTCTCTAGTGGCCAACGGTAGTGCTTGTTCTCATCATACACAGCACCATGTAACTATAAGGTTTCAAAAAACAAAAAAAATTGAAAATGTCTTTTATGTGTGACGATTTTAAACCATGCCGACCGCAGCTCAGCTACTTGGAAATTTGAATCTTGGCGCTTTCTCACCAGTGCTTGCTCTCGTTCCCCAGTAGCCTGCTGCAGTATTTCTTTGGAGTGTGGACTCTTGATTCTAAATTTATATGAGCTTGTTTAACTTTATACTATTTAACTTAAATCCATTTGAGCTAGCTTAATTTTCACCTCAGTACAGCCTGTTTAAACTTGATTTGCACTGCTTATACCAGTAATTACGCTATCTGAGCCAGTTTAATGAAGGTCACATAAGAAAATGTAAGGTGCCCGTTTGCTCTGTAAATTGCATTTAGTTTTAACTTGGTAAAAGTTAAGTCCCCCCCCCAATCCCTCCCAAGCACGATAGTTCATTATCCTTTTGTTTGTAGCCAAGACCCCTTCTCGGCATTCTCTCTGTCTGCCTTCCTGGATTTCACACACTTACTCACTTTTTGTTTTATTCCTCTCCTTCTCCAGGCTTCTCCTCATTTGCACAGCCCCTGATCTGGACTCCGTTCCCTGTTCTAACCTCCCCAGCAGCCACAGGGACCCACGCAGATTTAGAGCCGCAAACTGACACAGGTTCGCAGACCACAGCTCAGTTCCTTGGAAATTTGAATCTTGGCGCCATCTCACCAGCACTCACTCTACCTCCCCTGCAGCCTGCTGTAGTATTTCTTTGGAGTATGGACTCTTGATTCAAGTCCCACTACCACTCCATGGTGGCTTCCCGCCTGCCTCCCACCACCCTCACCCTTAGCTGGCCTATCTTAAATAGCAGTGCTCGGGTCATGTGACTAAGTCCCTGATTTCCCCATAGGCAGCCTATAGGAAGCCTGCAGCAATTTAACATTTGGACTTATTTGGTCCCTTACTTGCAAAACACCCTCAATTCTCAACATTATAAGGTACTCATAGAGTATAGAACAACACTCTGGGCAAACAAAGTCTAGTCTATTTCAATTTCCCCAATAAATTAATGTATTCATAGTGTACAGAATGCCACTCTGGGTGGAAAGGAACTAGATTATCTCAGCTAAAACTATTCTTCTCTGGTGCAAGTTTATCCACAATTCAGAGATTGAAAAGCGCTCACAGCACCAATCTATTTGGTATTCCACTGTGGATTTAGATAGTAAGGATACAGGATAATCATTAGCGGCCATGGGGTTCAGTGGCTACCCTACTGAATCACGATCATAAAGACAACAGGGTTCCAGGTCACCAGAGGGTACAATGGCCCCCCAATTATGGCGCTCCTCCTGATCATTTTAGTTATTACCCCCATAGCTGATCTGCCACCAGAATGCTCACAGATGAGGCAAGATCTGATTATCATACAATATGAAGCACTAAGGATTTCACAAGGAATGATACAGGATTAGCCTTGCCTTACAGGCAAGAGGGATGACTATCAGAGATATAGGCAGGCTAGAAATAAGTGTACAAACGTTATAAGACTAGCCAAAGCAAATTTCTATAAAGGTGAACTTGAGAGATCATGGGGAGACAGTAGGAGATTCTGGGAGAACATCAAGGAACTATTAGGAAAGGAAGATAAAAAGCATCCAACCATTCAGTAGAATAAGGACCTAAACAAGTGAAAATGCATGGCCCAAGGCAGCTAGTTTCTCCTCACAATCCTGTTATTCTGTAATTCTGCTTGCATCAATTGCGTGTATATGCCCTATCCTGTTGGTATTCCAATGTAGATATTTGTATTTCTGCCTATGTGTATTATGAATTGTGTCAAAGTACCTGTCTTATTTTGTCTCATGATGATGAATAACCATTGTAAATGAGCTCCCAGCTAGAAGATTATTTTCCGATGCCTTAAATAAACAAATAAAAATAAATAAATAAAATGATTGGATTAGATTGAAGAGCATGACCCTTAACTTCTAAATCACCTAGTGAAGTCCAAACTATGCAAGCAGCTGATTTGCAGAATTTGATCCCTCATACCTTAAAATTAAAGAGTCATCATGAGCAAAGCCATTTGATATGGAGCACAATTTGTAGGACTGTGTTAAGTACTGTTTCCACACTGTCCTTACAAATGATGGTGGGATGGCTACTTTAAAGGTACACTGTCATTTTAAAATTATCATTTTTTTTCCCCATTTGGAGATCAGTGAAGAACTGCTTATAATCTGAAAGTGTGTCCTTTTTATCAAGAACTGTGTGATATGATAGATTACTCAGATTTATAGTTTCATTCCCATTTTATTTTTGGTGGGGACCACCCAAAAACTATGGCTCGGTTGACTTGCTCGCTCATCCCCATAGCTACAGTGATGCTGTGTAGGAGATGAGCAAGCATGATTTCACAAGCATGGGCTGTTCTTAGTAGAGGAGCAGCACACAAATCCATGTGTCTGTAAAAAGCCATGATTAGCAGTGATACTGATCAAGAGATGACAACAAATGATGCAGAAGCTGAAGTGAGACTTGTTAAGACTAAGGGGACAGAAACTGCATGTCTTTTTAGTTTTATCACTCTGACAGACCATTCATTGATGCCATTTCTGATAAAGTAGTTAACAGTAAGTCACCATTCAAAACACAATTGATTTCATTTACTGCAGCTTGCATGTATGCTAGAGATTCCTAGGAGTTGCTGTAGCTGCAATAAGCAGTAGGAAGAAGCATAAAGTAAGGGATACTTCTTGTTACCCCCTAGTTCTTCCGTAGAAACTATTTTTCACACTAAGGCCCGTAGAAACATAGAAGCTGTTAGTAGAAAAGGACGTCTTAGCCCACATAGTCTGACCTAAAGTTCCTGCTGATTGTGCTACGTAGACTCTAGTTGTTTTCCGCCTACCCCCACCCCACCCCTGTTACTAAGGTTCCCCTGTGTCTATCCCATGAAATCTTTTACCTTTTTGGTACCTACCACCTCTGCTGGGAGGCTGTTCCAGGTATCCACCACCTTTTCTGTGAAGAAATATTTCCTCACATCCCCTCTAAGTCTCCCTCTTCCAGCTTCATATCATGCCCTCTCATCCTGGAACATCTCTTCCTGTGCAATATGCCACCCTCCTGTACCTTATTGATACCCTTCAGGTATCTGAATGTTTCTATCATATCTCCCCTTTCTCTCTTTCCTCCAGTCAGTACATATTTAGTTCCCCGAGTGTTTCCTCGTAGAGCTTCTGATGCATGCCATACATCATTTTGGTTGCCCATCTCTGTACTGCATCCACTCGGTCTATGTCCTTCCTGAGATGGGGTCTCCAGAACTGGACACAGTTCTCCAGGTGTGACCTCACCATTGATCTATACAACGGTAACACTACCTCCTTTGCTCTGCTGGTGATACCCCTACCTATGTACCCCAGCATCCTAGAAACATAGAAACATAGAATTTGATGGCAGATAAGGACTGCTTGGCCTACCTAGTCTGCCCATTTCCCTACCTAATGGATAAACTGCAGATTGTAGTTAACCAATAGCTTACTTCCTTCTACCCCCCACTAGAATTGCTTTATGTCTGTTCCATGCATTCTTGAATTCTCCCAATTTTCCCACTGTTTTTGACTCCACAACCTCTTTAGGAAGGCTGTTCTATGCATCCACAACCCTCTCCATCAAAAAATACTTTCTAACATTGCCTCTGAGTCATCCCCCTCTCTCTTCAAGTTGTGCACCCTTGTTCTTGCACATCGCTTTTTCTGAAAGATGCTACCCTCTTGGACTTTGTTAATTCCCTTGAGGTAGTTGAAAGTTTCTATCATGTCCCCCCCTCTCCCTCCTTTCCTCAAAGGTATACATATTAAGCTGCTTTAGTCTCTTCATATGTCTTCTGGTGTAGACCCAGCACCATTTTGGTTGCCCTCCTCGGAACAGCCTCCACTCTGTCTATGTCTGTGCAGAGATGGGGTCTCAAGAACTGCATGCAGAATTCCAGATGGGGTCTCACCAACTGTCTGTACAGAGGGAAACAACTTCCTGTTTCCTACTGTTGATGCCTCTCCCTATGCATCCCAGCAATCCTTACTGCCTTTTCACATTGCTTGCTCACCTTTAGGTCATCTGATATAATTACTCCCAGGAACCTTTTGATTTTTGTTGTTGTTAGTATTTCACCCCCCATTGTGTGCTCTTTCCCCAGGTTTTTGTTTCCCAATTGCATTACCTTACACTTCTTTGCATTGAATCTGAGCTGTCATACATTTGACCATTCCTCCAACCTTGCCAAGTCCCTTTTCATCCTTTCCACCCCACCTTGTGTATCAACCCTGTTGTAGATCTTTGTGTCATCTGTAAAGAGACATATTTTTCCTTCCAGGTGCTCTCCAATGTCACTTATAAAGACATTAAAGAGGACCGGTCCCAGTACTGAACCCTGAGGTACCCCGCTAGTTACCCTTCTTTCTTCACTGTGTACTCTGTTTACTATTACCCTTTGTGTCCTGTTGTCCAGCCAGTTTTTTATCCAGGCTACCACCTTGGGATCCTCTCCGAGGCTATCTAACTTGTATATTAATCTTTTGTGTGGGACTATGTCAAATGCCTTGCTAAAATCTAGGTAGGCTATATCCACAGACCCTCCCTGGCCTACTACTTTGCTCACCCAGTCAAAGAAATCTATTAGATTCATCTGACATGACCTTCCCGCTATGAATCCATGCTGCCTCAGGCCCTGTGCCACACTGCCTCTAGGTACTCAACAATTCTTTCCTTCAGAAGTGATTCCATCATTTTCCTTACCACTGAGGTCAAACTAACTGGTCTGTAGTTTCCTGCCTGTGCCCTGCTCCCACTTTTGTGAAGTGGAATCACATCTGCCCGCCTCCAGTCCTCAGGTACCACCCCATCCTCCCATGATTTGTTAAAGACAGTAGTCAGTGGTGTCAGTAGTTCTACTCTTAGTTCTTTTGGTCTTTCTTTGCTCCCTAATGTACCTATAAAATGTTTTATCCCCCTTTTCCTCAGTTTGGGCCTTTGCTATTCTGACTGCCTTCCCTACGTACTTCTGCTTTAACTGATAAAATTCTCTGTCCTGCTCCTTTTGTGCTTCTTTATATTTCCTGAATGCTATCCTTTTCTCCTTAACCTTCCCTGTCACCTCTTTTGAGAACCATAGTGTTTTTTTCCTTCATTTTGTTTTATTGATTCACTTCACACAAAGGTTCGTTGCCTCTGTAATGGCTGTTTTAATTATTCCCCATTGTTCCTCCACCCCTCCTTCTTGCCCTTTTGCTAGTGCTTTTCTGAGGCACTCCCTCATTTTCCCAAAGTCAGCCCTCCTAAAGTCCAATACTCTTGCTTTTGTATGGTTTCACTCTACGGTTGTGTTAATTGTGAACCCCACTGTTTGGTGGTCGCTTGTTCCCAGTTAGCTACCCACTTCTAAATCTGAGATCCTTTCTCCGTCCCCATTTGAGAGTACCAGGTCTAAGATTGCTCCCTCATGAGTGGGTTAAAACACTAGCTGCCTGAGGCGTGCCCCTTGTAGGGCATCAAGAATGACCCTGTTCCTGGATGTGCCTGCAGTAAAGGTACTCCAGTTAATATCTAGCATATTCAGGTCCCCATCAACAATATCTCCCATTTTCCCTGTCATTTTAAGGATGCCTTCTATAATTTCCTTGTCCATTCCCTCCCCCTGATGAGGGTCCGTGCACAACTCCCACGTGGATTGTGGTGCCATTTCCTGTCTCCAGGGAGACCTATAGTGACCCATCTACTTCATGTTTACTCTTTAGTTCTGTTGCTTTAATCCCTTCCCTTACATACAGAGCTCCTCCTCCTCCTCCTCTTTTACCCTCCCTGTCCATCCTGTAGGTTGTATATCCTGGTATGTTGACATCCCAGTCATGGTTCTCTGTATACCATGTTTCAGTGACTGCTACAATATCCAGGCATCCCTCTACCATCAAGGCCACAAGTTCAAATCAAAATCAAATCAAACTTTATTTATAAAAGGCGCCTTTCCAAAACCAAGGTGTTCATAACATAATAAAATCAATAAATAATTAAAACAATATTAAAATTAATCCAATACTGCAACATTTAAAAATCATTGTATGCAAGGCTAAAAAGGTGTGTTTTTACTGCCCCCTTAAAGGTTTGGACAGTTGGGCAATCTCGCACCTGAAGAGGTAGAGAGTTCCACAGGGTTGGGGCCATAAAACTAAAAGATCTG
Source organism: Neoceratodus forsteri (assembly GCA_016271365.2). Lineage (NCBI taxonomy): Eukaryota > Metazoa > Chordata > Ceratodontiformes > Ceratodontidae > Neoceratodus > Neoceratodus forsteri. The sequence goes on along the minus strand of CM028135.1, from coordinate 433,841,779 downwards.
GCCCCAGAGGTCTTTAAGCGAACCCTGGGAATCTCTAGCAATCCCTCATCAGTGGATCAGAGAGCTCGGGATCAGGAAGCAGTTCAGGGAGCTTGTTACACAGACTATGAGCATTGGTACTCCTCAACCTCCATTTTTTGATGCCCTTACTGCCTTTGCCTTTTTCTGCATTTACCCATGTCCTGCTCCCAAATGACTTCTCTACCTTGGTGTTTACCTCGCTAATAACTGTGTCTTGTAGGGGTACGCTGGTATTTACCTGCTCCTTTTCAGTGCCCCCCCATGGCTAATTTAAATGCTTGCCAATGAAGCACTTCAACCTATCACCTAGGATCCTGGTCCCCCTAGCCTTTTCTACTGGCATTTTTTTTTTAATGCATTTTTCTCCTCTGACCTGGTCAGCTCACATTCCTGCCATCCTCCCAGCCCCATCCCCTGACCTTCAGGCTTACCTCCAATCTTCTCCCATGGCTTACCCTCCATGGCAGGGTGGCAGGCAGCCCCCCTCTCTACCCGCCAGGACTGGATCCAGTTTGGAGAGGTACCTTCTTGGGACAGTGCCTGCAGAGAACGGCCTTCCTCCAGCTCGACCAGGACCAGTTTACCATTTTCTGCAGAGGACAGCGTACAATGCCAACAATGGCTGAGCTGCACATGCTTCTGCATGCAGCACGCTGGTTGGCTGCTCCACCTCTGAGCCCCACAGTACAAGACACAGCATGCCAACACCCAGCCTTTGCTAGGTGTCAGGCAGCTGTTGGTCTCTGTTCCCCACCCTCCCCAGGAGAGGAGAGCTGTTTCCTGGATGCTTGATCTTCTCCCTCCCCTGCAGATCCCTGACAACCCACTCACACTGTGAACATGGGTCACTGGTGTGTCAGGAGTTAAGTGCCACTGGGCTGGTCCTCCTACTACCATATTACACTGCTTTGCTACATTCAGGTCACCAGATATGATGACCTCCCAGATCCCTTTCCTGTTTTGTTGTTGTTAACACATCCCCCTGAAATGATATGTTGCCCTGGGGTTTCTGTGCCCAATGTGTATAATTTTACATTTTTGGTGCTGAAGCCCAGTTGCCAACCCCTTGACCAGTCATCCAGTTTTTTAAATCTTCCTTCATTTTCTCTCTCTCTCTCCCCCCCATGTGTCCACTCTATTGCAAATGTTTCTGTTATCCATGAACAGACATGCCTTTCCTTCCAGCCCCTCTGTGATGTCGTTAATAAAGACATTGAAGAGGACTGGTCCCAGTACTGACCCCTGTGGCACCCTACTGGTTACTTTACCTTCCTCTTAGTGAACTCCATTTACCACCACCCTCTGAGTTCTGTTACTTAGCCAGCTTTGTACTCATTTTACTATCTTTGGACCCACTCCCATGCTGCCAAGCTTGTTTACCAGTCTTCTGTGTGGAATGGTGTTAAAGTCCTTACTAAAATTCAGTGGTATCCCATGTTTTGGTGACCGCAATTGGGTGCCTACCAAAAGGGTAACTCAGTAGTGATGCCCATCATCGGGGCGTCTGGGGAAGGTGGGCAACCGGATGGGGGGGTGCATGAAATAGGGTCATCCTGTTGCTACATGCCTACATGTGCAGGGGGGTGAGCACTCCGAGCATCTGGTGGGAGGGGATGAGGGGTTGTAGGGGGTGGTGCCACGGTGAGCAGCTGAGCTGCTTCTGCTGTGTGGTGGGTGGGTTCAGGGCTGTGGCGGGAATGGTGCTGGGTTCAGGTCTGGGCTCAGGCACTTTTGGTTGTGCCCATCCTGAATTTGAATTTTTCCCATATTTGCACCCCCCTTGACATGCACCTGACTGGAATTGAGAATCTTTAAGTACGGGGGTGTGGGGAGCTACGCCCCCTGTATAAAGCAGAAAATCTCAACTCCCCAGCACTGTTTTGCTGTGTGCTGGGGAGTACATCACCAAACTATTTTTCAGCGATGTGCCTTTGTCCTAATGGTGATTGCTGGTTATCACATAGATCCAAATCCAGTACGCCACATCTACAGCTCCTCCCTGATTCACCTCCCTGGTAAGCCAGTCAAAAAAATAGTCAGGTTTGTTTGTCAAGATCTACCCCTGTGAACCCGTGCTGCCTCAGATCCTCTAATCCACTGGTGTTAAGGTATTCCCCAATCCTTTCTTTAAGTATGGTTTCCAAAACCTTGCCCACTACCAAAGTCAAGCTTACAGGTCACTAGTTTCCTGCCTCCTCCCTATTCCCATTTTTGTGTAGTGGGACTATATCTGCCCTCCTCCAGTCCCCTAGAACTTCCCCCATATCCAGTGATAGATTGAACAAGGCAGTCAGAGTTGCAGACAGTTCCTCCTTTAGTTCCTTCAGTATCCTAGGGTGACCCTCATACGGACCCATAGTCTTGTCTACTTTTATTTTTGTTAGTTCCCTGAGGACTTTCTCCTCCATAAAAGGGATATATACCACCTCCCTTCCCTTAATGCCCTTCTCCACTATCTGTGGCCCATCACTTACTCCTTCCTTTGTGAATACTGAACAAAAGTACTTATTCTGTATGTCAGCTTTCTTCTGGTCCTCTTCCACATTTCCCCCCTCCCCTTTTAATCTTACTATCCCGCCCTTGATTTTCTTTTTTTCTGCTTATGTACTGTACCTGAAGAAAGCTTTATCTTTCTTTTTTTGCTGATTTGGCAATGTTTTCCTCTGTTTGTGCTTTAGCTCTCCTAACTGAGGCAGTATAGAGCAGTGGTCTAAGGCTCTGAGTTGCAAATCTGGTGACATCCAGCAGACCAGACCTGGGTTTGAATCCCACAGCTTCCACTTGCATACTGTGTGACCCTGAGCAAGTCACTTGACCTCCTTGTGCTCCCAGGTCACTTCTGTAAAAAAGCTTTCAGCTTAGTGTGCTATACCTGGTTAAACAACTAAATAAAAAATAAATAACTGCTTTCCCTGCCTCTCTCTGTTTCTCCTGACAACTCTCATTATCCTCTTCCTCATGATCATCTTGTACCTTTTGAATGCCTGCTTCTTTTCCTTTACCTTCTCTACTGCTTCCTTGGCGAACCATAGTGATCTATTCCTTCTCTTGCTCTTAGTAATCTGCTTGACACAGAGTTTTATTGTCTTCTCAATGGCCTGCTTTATTCTTGCCCACTCTTCTTCTACCACACCCTTTTTCCCTATTCCTGCTAGGGCTTCCCTGTGGCACTCTCCCATTTTCTTGAAATTAGACCTACTGAAGTCTGGGACCCTCATTTTAATGTGGCTTGGCTCTGGCCCTGTCCTTATGCCGAACCACACTGTACAATGATCACTGGCCCCCAGGTGGCTTCCCACTGTGATGTTGGTGATACTGTCACTATTTGACATTACCAGGTCCAGTAACACCCCCTCATGAGTGGGTTCTTTAACTAGTTGCCTGAGGAATACCCCCTGCAGGGAGTCTAGAATTTCCCTACTTCTAACTGATGCTGCAGCAGGTAGGCTCCAATCCACATCTAGTAGATTTAAATCCCTCACTTTTGTTAGCCATCACTTGTATTTCATCTATCATATCCTTATCTCCTTCCTCTCCCTGTGCTGGAGGTCTGTAGATCATCCCTATCCTAATAGTGGCCCCCCCTTCCTGTATCCAGGGCAACCCACAGTACCTCCGCTTTACTCTGTGAACCTTGTATTTGTGTGGCCTTTATGTTCTCTCTCAGAGCCAATTCTCCTCCATTTTTTACTACCCTGTCTCTCCTGAATAGCACATACCCTGGTATGGCTACCTCCCAGTCCTGGTTATCATGCACCAGGTTTCTGTAATTGCTACTATGTCCAAGTCTCCTGCTGCCATGGTGGCCGCTAGGTCCATCATCTAGTTGCCCAGACTTTGAGCATTTGCACACATGGCTCTCCATTTTATATTGCCATCTCCCCTCTTCTTATCCTTTTGCTCATACCCTTTTCCTCCTCTATTATCTTTCCTCTTTCCCCTTCCATCTTCCTGGTTTAATACTTCTGTTTGTTCCCTGTGGGACTTTCCACCCTTGGGATTCCCTTTGCTGACCCTGTAAGCCTGTAGGGGGTGTACAGACTATGTCCTCCTGCCTTATTCCACCTCCCCACTTGGCTAGTTTAAATGCAACTAATGTAACATTTAAACTGTCCATTAAGGATCTCAGTTCCTCTCCTGGAGGGATGTTGGCTGTCAGCCCTGTACAGACCTCTATCCCTCTAGGTGGAGCTCCAGTCCCCAATGAACCTGAATCCCTCTTCTCTGCACCACTTCCTCAACCATAAGTTGAAGTTCCTGGTGCGGAGCCTCCTGTCATCCCCTTTGTCATGGACAGGTAGCACCTCCAAGAATGTAACAGATTGTGCTACTTGCCTAAGATCTCTCCCCAGTTTTCTGAACTCTTCCTGAACTGCATCTGGCCTCTCTCCAGCCAGGTAATTTGTCCCCAAGTGGACAATGATATCTAGCTCTCTCTCCTTCCCTTCTCCCTCAGTGATCCCTAGGATCCTCCTTTCATCCCTCTAGGCCGTGGCACCAGGAAGGCACCTTACCACCCTCTTCTCATCCTTACCCAGTCTCCACCAGGATTTTCTTCCTCCTCCTCTGGGTTCCTCAGTCACCCCCTTGGGGTCTCCATCATGGAGGACCTCCACATCCATCCCAGTCACTACCTTGGGTGCCGTTGTGGGGCAGTCCTGCCCTGCAAGTGTGGTGTAAAAGTTCCATAGTGGCATGGGATTTGTAATGTGCCTACATTCCACCACCCTAACCCTCCCTGAACCCACCACTTTCCATCCATTCCTCATACCTGGCACACTTTGAGGAAGTGGAGGTGGACTTGGTGGTCCCTGAGTGAAGGTGTAGGTCCTCCTAACCAAGCCATCTTGGGCTTGAGTCTGGCAACCTCCTCCCTCAGCCCAGAGAGGTGTCTGCAGATGGAGAAGCACTGCAGTCTCTAGAAAGTCTCCCTGAAGACTGCCGCCCCACAGCCGCTGCATTGCACAACTCCCATCATACAGTAGTTACTCCCTATATCTAGACCTTACCTGATACCTCCTAACAATTTACCCAATCCAATACTTAACCTACCCCCTAAAAATGTACCCAATCCAGTTGATAACCTACAGGATCCCAGGGCACTATTTACACACACACCCTTTAGCACTGCCTACCCCTAAAAATTCACCCGATCCAATAGATAACCTACTGGCTAACTCTCACAGAAGCACTATTTGCAAAAAAAAACCTTTAGAGCTACCTACTATTTGTTTTTTTCCTTCTTCCTCCCTCCCCCCTTCTCTCTCCCTACCTCCTTCCTCCTAGTCATGTGTTTATGTGCCTTGGTAGTCTCCTTCTTCTTCCTTGCTCAGAGTCAGACCTCCAGCAGTTGAGGGGGAGGGAGAGCTACTCTTTTCCCTCAAGGATGGTGAGTCTTATGTGTCTTGGCAATCCCTGTCTTTCTACCCACATTGTGATAGACTCTTCCAGCTCATATTATCATTTATTTCTATAATGTTGGTCATGTGCCAATATTATGTTTAAGCCTGTCCCAGATTTGCTGAGGCCATGGCTTGAGAAATGCAACTGCACCATTCAGTTTTGTATTCTGTCAGAAGCGCCCATGGACCTCGGACTCCACCAGTATGATCTTTCCTGACCAGTTGGACCACAAAGACAGTAGTCTAAAGGGCTCCCATTGGGAGGTTGTGGGGATTTTAGGACTGTACTTATTCATAGACTTTCTATTTATATTTGTGTTTCTCTAGTGTAGGGGCCACAGCTGTAACACATTCAGATATCAGATAGAGAAACCAACACTGTCATAGTCATTCTCATTCCCTTCTCAAATAGATAAGACTCCATTACAAAATGCCAATGTTAGCCAGCAGGATAACAGCTCATGTAATTTGATGCAGCATCTCATTAGTGATGAAAATCATTATTATGAGTAGCATTGACACTGAAATGAGATATTAGCTCATGCACCTGGCATTGGTTTCACCAAAAATAGAAACTACTTTCTGCTGTACTGATTTTACACTGTTTTTAGTAACAGAAACTGCATCTATTTCCTCTCTGCACCAACTGGCAGTGATACCATTTCAGTCACCATCCTCACACAGGACATCAGTCTTTATAAAGTGACCTAAAGCATGGCCATTCATGGTATTTGAGTATCCTGTCACCCTACAGTTGGCCACTGGAAATAAATGTTTTTTTTTTTTATTTTTTTAAATGAAACAAAAACAACGGTGTATGCCAGCTACTTTCACTAGATCATGTATCAACTGTTTATTTTACATATCACTATGACATGCTTCAATAACAGTTCAAAAGGGTAGAAAGTGGTGGAAAAGGCACATACAGTACTTTTACTCTTGCATGCCCCCACGGCCCTTATCAAGTGATTGCTTTAACAGTCATAGTGGCTCTGGCCAGAGTTCCTTTATATTTGTTTTCTGTTCTGGTAGGCATGGGTTCATTTCCTTATCTGTCCCAACAGCTCCTTCACCTACTTTATGTAGTTTCCCACCATTCTGTCTACCCTATGCTCCTGGATGTCCACGTCTTCTGTTTAGAATGAGACGACCCCTCTTGTATGTGCCCCACACCCATTAAAAAGGCTTCCCTGTGGCTTAGAAACCTAATTCTCAGCTCCTTACATCATAATCTGAGCCATGTATCAGTCTTTCCAATCACTCTCTACTTTTCCTGGTTGTACCTGACAGGAACATTATCGCTAATAATACTACCAATGATGTCCTTATATATTTCTTTCCTGCTTATGAAGTAGAGCTTAGGCATGATGGATCTAGAGTCCATTATGACCTTAAAATACTATGTCCTGCTCTTGAGCTCCCTCAATCAGCTAATGCTTCTGCTCTGCCCTGTTCCAGCGTATGGAATCCTGAACCCATGTGACTGGAAGGCAAGAGACCAATCAGTTCTCATAGTCCTGTTTGCACAGAGCTTTGTTTATGAATCTAATAATAGAATACCTTACTATCACAGTTTGCCTTCAGTGTTTACTTTTTCTGCTCTGTCCTTCCCTGGCAGACTGTGGGGATTTGTCTTTGCAAGACCTGCCCCAGCTTCCCACAGCTGTCCTGATATATCCATAATATTTTGCATGGAGTATCTGTTCTGGAATATAAGGGCTGACTTTCTCTGTCATTCTACCTAATTATGATATTTAAGCCCCAAACATAGACCCACCCCAGCTCTAGCTAATGGTTTTTCTCAACATGTTTCTTCATCTTCACCTCCCCCATTCCTTCCACACTTGGTTCATTCTAGTATAACCCAAGTAAGTATTTTACATTTTATCATATATATTCTGGCCATGTTATGGTCAATGAAGCACATACTGTAGATTTGCATTTACCAGTGTTAAACCATTTTATACTAACACTACTAGTGCTGTGCGGAACGTGGAATTCGCCAGTGGAATTAGCGCTGAATGACCATTCCATCGGTGGAATTTCCACCAGAATTTCACTGGTTCTTCTGCAGAATTCTGTTGACTGTGATCCGTGGAATAACATTCTGCAAAACAGCATTTTATTCCACAGAAAATTATTCCGGCAACAATTTCCAAGGAAAATATTGAGATCTGAACAGCATTTTTTCCGCAGAAAATCATTCCACAACTATTTTTTGCTGCAGAATTGCACCATTCTGTTTCTGGCAGAATTTCATTTCGCCGAATTTGAAAGTTCCGCACAGCACTAAACACTATATAAATAGTAATCATTCTATTTATCCTGGTCTTAGCTCCCCCTGGAGTTCACAAAATTAATACTAATATTACCAAAGCTGTGTGCAAAGATGATTGAGTGGTATAAATGATCACCCTTTGTAATCCGCAAAATTTAGTCCACAGATATGCATAACTATTACAACTCAGCTGGGTTTTGAATTTGGAAAACTGCAGAATTATAAGCCCTCTGTATAATAAACAGAGCTGGTGTGTTTTTTCTCAAAGTGAATGTGCAATGGAATCATCACTACAGCAGGTTACAGCCTAGGTTTGTCTAAAGGTCTTACAGTTAATGGGTGGGGGGGGCATTGATCAGGCCAATGGGCTAGACCAATGGCATTTAAGGTACCTACAATGGTACATTCTGACCAATAGCAAGGAAGTCTCAGGATTTTCAGTTAATGCTCTACTAACATATGACCTGCAAGTAAAACAAAATGATTTAATGAAATGGGTTATGATAATAGAAAATAAAGTTATAATAATGTATTGACCATTCAGGAATATTAATTAATGATTTAGAATGGATAAAACAAAGCATGGTTATCATACCTATGCTTCAGTAACATTTTGTTTACATGTCATTACTGAAGAAGACCAGTAATTGGTCAAAATGTTAATTCTAACTTTCTTTAGAATGCATTTAATTTAATCGATTTGTTCAGTGGTGACTATATTAAGGTACTCAGTCCTTGTCACTAAGTTCCACCTGGACATGAGACTTGACTCAGTGCAACTCTTCCAGTCACCAAACTTCAAATAAATAAATTAATCAATCATTTAATAAATAAATAAATCAATAGTCTCTGAATTCTATTCAGGAGTTAGTGTTTCTCACAGATGCACCTCTGCTAAGGGGCCCAGTCTTAGTATAGAGTGTGATATACAAAGTTTGGTATGTATACAAATTATATATACAATAATGGATGGGGAAGTTTGCTTAATGAGAAATTAATGGTTGCCCGAGGTGTGGGATGCTACATAAACCCCGAGAGTGAAGCCCAAGGGGGTTATTAAAGCATCCCACACTGAGGGCAACCATTAATTATGAATTTAAGCCCACTTCCCCATCTTTTATTATTTATAATTACTGGTAAGCAATTTTTCCCCACACTTGATTTTTCCTATGTCTGAGACAGACACAGACAGACTCACACACACAGACACAGAGACACACACGCACAGCACCAATTAGTTTTTTGACAGCATATGTTTTCATTTTTGTCATCATTTTACATTTATTTGGCTTCTGGTTTGTCCCTTCTCATTTGGCGCTTACCTCTGAAGCGCATCCAAGGAAAGTTTTTCTCCATTTTTTCTCCAGTGCTGCTGCAAACCGCCCGGTGCAGTTTTTGAACAGCAGGATCAACTATATGGAATAAAGGAGGAGAGAACTGTTTAAAAATAAAAAATAAAAAGATGTGCTCTCACTGTGGTGGCTCCTCATTAAGCGGGATGAAGGAGTCGCCATGTTTTTTTTTCCGGTAAGCCCGCCCAGGGGAAGTTACAAGCCAATTAGGATGCAACTTTTGTTTGAGTGGCATGGTGCGTGTTTGCCATTATAACCCACGGGTTGTAATGGCAAATTATAACTGGCTCAAGCAATGGGAAAAATTGCTTGCCAGTTGTTATAAATCAGTTACGGTACATGATATTTTATGCCCTACTCTGCTTCTGACAAATTATGGAAGGGAATTTAGTGAAGATCAGGTCAGACAATGATGCAGAAATGAATAATGACCATGGTGGTATTGCAGATGTAGTGAGGCATTGATTTTGGAAATCTGATAAGTATGGCTTGGGTGTAACCAAACCTGATCTCTGTATCAGCAGAATGGCTAGAGGTACCACTGTACCTTGACGTGTATCAGATCTGTGCATTGTTTTTAGTTGTAAAGTATTTGCTATTTTGCAACAGTTTATTATTATCAGGGAACATATATATCTTTCCTGTTTGTCCTTCTATAGTTTTATCTTACAGCAGAGAACAACTGAAGAGAATAAGGACTGTTAAACAAGTATGGGTAGTGCCATGACCCATGGCACTTCATGATTCTTTCTGTGGTTGAAATGGAATAGTAAATTATTTATCTATCTGGACTGATATGGAGGAACTTATACCATATGACATATTTTTCAAGTGAGAAAAATATTTTTTTATAGACTGGACTTATAGCTCCTGTATTATTTCATGCCTTAAAATAAAAGTAAAATGGAATATATTTTCCCAAAAGTTGGTTTCTGCTAAAATAAAAAAAAAATATTAGCATACCTGTCAAATCTACTTTTCTAGGTACCTTTGCTATTTTACACCATTACATAAGAAATAAAGCATGAAGGGGTGTGTGTAAACCATAGTTTACACATGGCCAGGCACATAGTAAGGCATGAGGCTGAAGGCCGAGTGTCTTCAGCTGCTGGCCATGTATAAACTGTGGTTTACACACACACCTGAGTGCCTTATTGAGCTTATAAAATTGGCTTCTTTTTTAATTTTTGACTATTGGATAAAGCATGTTTATATGCAGAAAAAATAGATTTCCTTGTGTGCATTTGTGATAATATAGTCCTTCTGCCCACTGAAAGTGATGTAATTGATGATGTCATTGTATCATTGCCTACTTTCTTCTTCCTGTTTTTTCTCTCTGTTGTTCTCCACATTCAAGATATGGAATGTTTACCATGGAATACATGCATTCAAAATTCTGCTCGGTTCCACTGGCAGAATGTTTCTCTCCCAACACATTGTACACATAGACTAACAAAGGCCTTTGTTGCAGGCAGAGACTCAGTAGTCTCACTGTCAGAGCAAGAAGAAGAGAATTCCTTGATAACCAGTTAAATACAGAAGGGGGATTTTTCACTGTCTGCAAAGAAACAGTTGTAGTGAAAACTATAAACAATACTTATTGTTTCTAATTTGTTTATGTATGTACGAAGAGTTTGATAATCAGGAAAACAGTATTTAATTCATTTGTTTTATTTTATATTTAAGGTAGTTTTATTTTTTGGGCCCAGTAGAAGTTTTTTTACAGTGTAAAGGTAGCATCCACGCTTGTGGTGGATGATCAGTTCTGTCAATAGAGGGCTAACTGTAATGACTGTGTTCCAAATGCCCATTGATCTGTGTTGCAGACTCCTCACTGCTGAGCAGTCCTTTTTTTAACCATGTATAAACCATAGTTTACACATAAATAAGAGCCAATCAGATTACACAATTTTACCCTGCCATTTTATAATTCTTTTTAATTTTCTCAGTCATAAACGTTACGACATCTGTGTAACACATTTTGTGCACTTTTTCTTCTTGTGTTTCATTTTTATTATCAGATAGACCTCTGTAAGTATTTCAGCCATGACAAAACTGTCTGGTAAATCTAAGATTGCATGGCACTGGAGCCCAGGGCTGAGGCAATGAGATGGGGGCTGTTTAGGCAAACAATAAAGTTCCTGTCAGATAAAGGGTACTTACACTTCAAAGAGGTGAATTTCTTTCATAGTCATGGGCTCTGTTTTCAGTGCAAATAAAGCCAGAGAAGAGGAAATGGAATCCCTATAGATTTTATCAGACAGGAAGACAAAAGGATGGAAACTGCAATCCACAAACTAGAGTCTGGAGTACAAATACAGGTTGGACCAGTTTTCCAGATGGGGTGTTTCCCAGCAGACAAATGAAAGGTTGAATCTATGATGCCAGAGTGACATATATGATGATGCAGCTTGGGAGGGTGGCAACTGAAATTTTTTGAGGTCTGCTGAGAGCCCAAAGAGGGTAGTTAGGTTGAGATTTGAGCAGTTATCATCTAAGGTTTGAGTCTGCCCTGATTCATCTAGGCATCCTGTGTGGTCAGCTATTCTACTTTGTTAACTAGGTCAAGAACAGTGCCCATCCATGGAGGCCTTTTCTGTATTAAAAACTTATTCATTTTAATTTGCATTTCCTGATGTTTGATTTTTTTAAGGATATGCAGTGTATTTATAGTCCATTGTTTTACAATTGTGTGTATGTGTGTTTTTATGAAATCAATTTTGTTGATTATTACATTTTATAAGATGTACAATGCTATGATCTGTTGAAATAGCATTTTAAAAATAAAGTTTTGATTGATTGATTGATTGATTGAAGAAATGTGAGATAGGTTTTCCTGTGTGTTACCTGTTGTTCAAAACATTTTCTTTTTATCTCTGTAGAATTACTGTTCACCATAATCTTGGTGTAGTATCCTGTATTATTCGTATAAAATATCTTGAAGTATTAAATATTAATTTTTATGTGCTTCATGATTCTCTGACTGAGTCCTTTGAGGTACAGATAACTGGACTATGACTGACAAAATCCAGTGGTCTGTCTTCAAACTGAAGGCTATGGTTACCATATTGAAAGCAAAGTGGTTCTGAGCTGTGCAGTAGGGGTGGGTCGCTTGCCCTTTTGGTTGAGTACTCTCCTGTGTGAACAGTGGCTCTGGTGGGATTCAGATCTAGAGATAGATACCTCATGTAAGGCTATGGCTGAGTGGTGGTGGCACATGAGGATGACCTTTTCAAGTGTCTGAAGGGTTGAGAAAGTTGGTAGCAATTGTAGGCTGAGTCTGGGAGAAGCCAGTTTGCAACAGTGTACTGTGGTATTTCTAAGTCAAATGTGATGGCCATCTATTTTTTCTTGAGAAAAAATGAAATTAAAACATTAGTAAAAATAGTCAGGTTTTGGTAGAACTAGACAATTTCACCACCAAATAAAACTGGAAGGCACCTGTAATCTTTAATAGTGAAAAAACAGTAGGGTTAAATGTGTTGCCTAGTATTATGAAATGGGTTGGGAATTCTCTTGGCCCTAATTGGCTGAGAGGTACATTTGGCCGTGTCCTTATCAGTGGATATTTTGCCAACCGGCACCTCTTCAGCCACTCAGGACTCATCACACAACAGATATCAGTTCCCAAAACTGCTAGCTGAGCTGGAGCCCCAAAGCTACTAACCAAACTGGAGCCCTCAAACTGCAAGCTGAGCTGGACAACCCCCCAACACACTATTCAAGTACACCCACTTTACATTGCATATCATCCTACTTAGCCCATAAACAAAAACTCTTTCAGTGACTCATTTTAAATTTCTAAAACTGTCACCTCTTCATTTTAGAAACCCACCCCAATCCAACTGAGTTCAACACGTGCCACCACCAATGCAGCTTTCAGATCATGCCTTAAACCCATCAGCCATTGTAAAATAAAAATATTGCCAGACTCCTCCTAAAAATAATAAGCACTTAAATATACAAGGTTACACTGTAGCAAGCAGCCAAAACCACGATTGTTCAAAGCGCTATGTCACAAGTGCAAAATATGGTGGCTAGTGAGGCACACGCTTGCTCCCAGTCCTCCAAGTACAAAACTCACTTGGCATTTACATTTAGATCTACTCCTCCACGGACTCTTGCAGACAACTATGTGTCAGTGTGTCTTTTTTTCACGCATTCCTAATTAACACATTCCAGCTTTTAATCCAATGTCAGAACGAGCAGCCGAAAATGACAGTCGGGAAGCTCTATCAAAAGAGCAGTGAACAGGGGCTCGCTACGGACACGCTTGCTCCCACACCTGTAAGTAAAACTCGTTTACTCACCCATAAAAAAAACAAAAAGCATCTTTTGAAGAATTATGTGAGTGTGTGTGTGGGGAGGGGGTAGAGTGGATATGAGGAACAGTCACACACTATAGCTCCCTACATAATTTTAATCAAAGACAGCCAATTTTCCATTAAAATGCAGTGAATGACAAGTGCTACTTTTGTTTTTTATCAGTGATATCATTTTTTTAAATCTTTATATGGACTTTTTATAACCAAGTTTTTTAAATTAACTTTTTTACATGGGGACCCATTTTATAAGCACAATAACACACTCCAAGGTGTGGGTTATCCCCTGATAAGAGCACGCCCAGGTGCATATGGCACTTATGGCAAGTGTCTCATGCTTCATAACACACCTGGGCGTGCTCTTATCAGGAGATAACCCACACCTCATCGTGTGTTATTGCTTGCTTATTTATTTATTGCTTATTGCACTGCTGCTTTAAGTAATACATCCGATACACTACCTGAGAGTGAAATGACGTGTAATCTTTAGATCTAGCAAGGGGAGTCCTGCAGATTGATGTACAGAAGTAATTCAATCTTAACTCTATCCATATCACATTACTCCTTTATCTGGGCAGCCATCCAGCTGCAGCAATTCTCTGGTTAGGAGGCTGAGTAAGGAACTACCTTCCCAGCTCACGACAGTTTGAAAAGACATATAAAAGGAAATTATTTTGTGTTCTTAGTTTGTCTTTCATGCATACTGTATCCCAAATTATTTTTTAAAGAAGGGGTTGTGCTCACAAGAGGCTGATGGCACCATCCACTCAAGAGACGTATGTCACCTCTGGATCTTGGTCAGCTTTTTCCAGCCTGGACCTGGGACTCATGAGTCTTGGTCAAGAAAACACCGAAATAGTCTATAGAACAGCGTAATGTGCTGCTTCACAGAGGAAACCCACAAGCAAAAAGGTCTTGTTGTTAGCAGTCAATCTATTATCACAAATAAAAAAAAACACTTGATACCTGTAAGCACTTAACAATAGCATACTAGCTAAACTAGTATAGTGGTATACTTGAATCTATTGTTTTTCAGTGGGGCTAGCAGACAACCACCGTCTCCTGGGACCCTCATAATAATGAGATACTTCATCTCAGGAGGTTATCTTGGTGTCCAACACTTTAAATAAATATGTCACACAATATATAACTATGTGTATTTTATGTATTCATACTAACTGATTTAGTGATGAGGGCTGACTCAATCTTATACTGACTCCTTTTCTAAAAAATTCCCCTGATACTGAGTCCAGGTTATATTAATCTGGTTGTATTTTTAATTATTTTTCTGCCCTCTGTCTCATCTTCAATACCCAACTCCCTCAGGCACAACCTAGGTATACCCAATCCCTCTGCACTCCTATCTGAGTGCCAGCCTCAAAGGAGCCATGGCTGTGCCTCCCCAGTAGAGTCAGGGTGGTGCAATTTACCCCTAACTTTTTAAGTTTCATTGAATCACACTTCAGGTGCGATGGTACAGGGCCAAATATACTTGGAGCGATCATCGTGTGTGCTGGGGCCATTTTCTGTGTTTTTGTCAAAGCCCCAAGATATCAGTGTGCAAGGAATGCAAAGTGAGGCACACACAAAGGCATGTTGGATGCACACCCGGCTGACATCCTTTGTCTCCCACTGCCTAACACTGCACTACTATATATGGGCATACGAACATATAAAATTGCCAGTAGATAAAGGCCTTATAATCTATCAAGTCTGCTCGATTGTGCAGCTAGCAGCCCTTATACTGCAGCTACCCCTCCCCTACCCCCTCAAGTGACCTTCTCCCTCACCCTGTCCCATCCCCTTTTGAAGCAGCCCACTATTCTACAGGATACCACTTCCTCTGGCAATGCATTCCACCCAGACACCACTCTCTCCATAAAAACATGTCTCCTCACTTCCCTCCTGAACCTTCCCCATTCCTGTCTCAGATCATGCTCTCGAGTGTCCCTCACCCTCCTTAATTTGAAAAGCCCCTCTGTGTCCATCTTATTTATTCTCTTCATGTACTTGAAGGTTTCAATCATGTCCCCCCATCCCTCCTCTCCTCCAGGTAGTACATGTTCAGCTCCCTCAGCTTGCTCTCATAGGGTAAGTCTCCCTATCCCTTGGATCATTTTTCTTGCCATGCACTGCACCCCCTCTAGTAACCTAATGTCCTTCTTCAGGTACAGTTGCCAGAACTGCATGCAGTACTCCAGGTGTGGCCTAATCAGTAACCTGTATAGTGGCCGGATCACCTCCCCCTCCTTGAGGATATGCCTCTGGCAATACAATCCAGCATCCTGTTGACCTCTACAGCTGCCTTTCTACACTGTGCTGAGTTGTTCATTGCTCCTGTTATTATCACCCCCAGATCCTTCTCTTCCATCTCGGCTAGTTAAATCTCCCTTAGCTGGTAGCTCCTCCTTGGGTTTTTTGTGCTAAAATATTGCACCTTGCATTTTTTGGCATTGAACCCCTACTGTCAAGTGTCTGACCAGGCCTCTAATTTTGCCAGATCATCTTGTAATCCCCGCCACCCTTCTAATTCATCCGCTGCTGCTCCCACCTTGGTGTCATCTGCAAACAGACTGATCTTGCTCGTGATGCCTATTGAGATGCCTGCTATGAAGATCCCAAACAACACCAGTCCCAGAACAGAGCCCTCTGGCACTCCACTTGTTACCACTCTGGGAGATGAAAGCTCCCTTCCCATCACCACCCTCTGCTGTCTCCCTTGCAGCCAGTTCACTACCCATCCCACCATCTTTTCCCCCACCCCTGTGCCTTCCAGTTTACTTCCTAGCCTCCCTTGTGGCACCGAATCAAATGTCTTACTGAAGTCCTGGTACAGGACATCCACTGCATGACCCCTGTCTAATTGCCTGGTTACCCAGTCATGGTACTCCTCCAGGCTGGTCTGACAGAATCTGCGTGAGACAAACCCATGCTGTCTGCTGTCCTGCAGCCCATTAGCCTCTAGGAGGGAAACCAGCCTCTCCTTAAGGATTGTCTCCATCAGCTTTTCCATGATGAATGTGAGGCTTACCAGTCTGTAGTTCCCTGGCTCATCCTTGGGGCCACTGTTGTGGAGGGGTACCATGCACAGCATCCTCTAGTCCTGAGGTACACTTCCTGAGTCTAGAGAAGCATTGAACAGGTCTGACAAGGGTTATACCAGGATTTCTGACAGCTCCCTCAGCACACTGGGGTGTATGCCATCTGGCCCCAGTGCCTTGTCCACCCTCAGTGCCCTCAAGCCCTCCAGTACTTTGTCCACTGAGATTTTCCATTTGTCACCTCCTCCCCCTGTGCCCACCTTCCCACCCCCTTGGGTACAGCTCCTCCTTTCTCTTTAGTAAATACTGAGCAGAAGTACTTGTTTAATGCTTCTGTCTATTCTGCCCCTGTTTCTACCCACCCCCATCCCTTTTTAGCCTTATTATTTGGTCCTTACTACTCCTTTTCTCCTTGATGTACCTGAAGAAGTTCTTCTACCTGTCTTTGATGCTTTGTGCTAGCCTGAGTTCCCTCTATGTGTATGTGTGTATGTGAGTTCACTATTTGTGGTTATCCAGGTGGCAGCACTGCAGCAAAGTCAGCAACCCTTCCTCCCCTCATGAGGATGGCATCCTCTGGGCCATTCAGTCCTCCCCGTCCTCCTTCTCCTCCTTCTGGCCAGCCCTCAGATTAGTCAAGGTTATTCCTAAAGTTGGGTAGCTGGTGTCACAAGCAGTAGCCCTACCACTGATCCAATGGGTCAGTCCTGTAGTATTGTATGTGCCTGTGCAGGGAGACCCAGTTACAGCAGGTACATTGTACCAACTGTTGCAGCACTAAGAATGCAGTAATGGGCCATGATTTTGTTGGTGTATAACTATGACATCGAATACAATTGTTCTCAGGATCATGCAAATGCAGATGCACTATCGAGACTGCCATGCAATGATGCTACAGAGATGGAAGATGATGGGGCAGTAGTCCATCTTTCACATCTTGAGGAATTACCCATTGCTTCACAGGATGTCACAGCAGAGACACAGCGAGATCCTCTCCTGTCTAAAGTACTAGATTTCACCCTAAATGGTCAGCCCAACTTCACGAGCAACCTGACTCTCCAACCTTTCTTAAACAAGAAGGACCAGTTGTCCACAGAGCAAGGCTGTGTTCTGTGGGGAGCTCGAGTGGTGATACCTCCAAAGCTCTGCAAGAGATTACTTTCTGACTTACATGAGAGTCATCCTGGAATCTCTTGAATGAATGCATTGGCCATAGGATACCTCTGGTGGCCAGGACTTGACCAAGATCCAACATCTTGTCAACCAATGTGTGCCATGTGCAGCTATCCACAACCAACCATCAACCACACCCCTGTATCCATGGTCCTGGGCTGCTACACTGTAGGAGAGCATCCATGTTGATTATGCTGAAGGGAATGGGACAGGAATCAGGGGTTGAGGAACAGTGGGCAGTATTTAAAATGGGGATTATAAGAACAACAGAATTATGCATTAAGCAGGTTAGCAAGAGGAAAAGGAAGAGGAGACCATTATGGTTTTCCAAAGAGGTAGCAAAGAAAGTGAAAGCCAAAAAGATTGCATTCAGGCAATACAAAAAGACACAGGCAGAAGGGGATATGGAGAAGTACCAGGAGAAACAAAGGGAGGCAGGGAAGTCAGTGAGGAAGCCAAAGCTCAGACAGAAGAACACTTTGCAAAATCAGTGGGTAGGGGACAAAACCTTTTACAGGTACATAAGTGAAAAAAGAAAGACAAAGGGAGGGATAGTGAGACTGAAGGGAGGAGTGGAGCGATGTGGAGGATGACAACAGTAAAGCTGACATATTGAACAGGTATTTCTGCTCCAGTCTTTACTAAGGAAGAGGAAATTAATGGGTCTGAAGGAGTACAAGGGGTGAGAATGGTGCAGAAGGGACACAAGTCCCTTTACATGAAAAGGGTCCTGAAGGAACTGGAAGTAATGAGCTGATAAAGCAATGGGGCCAGATGGGTGCACCCCAGGGTCCTTAAAGAACTAAGAGAGGTGGTGGCTGAACCTCTGGCTATCCTGTTCAGCCAATCACTGGAAACAGGGAGGTACCCAAAGACTGGAGGACAGCAGATGTAGTCCCTTATACAAAAGTGGGAACAAGAGGAAGCAGGGAACTACAGACCAGTCAGCCTCACCTCGGTAGTGGGAAAGATCATGGAAGCACTACTGAAGGAGAGATTGGTGGAACATCTGGTTGTCAATGGACTACAGGACCCAAGGCAGCATGGTTTCACCAGGGAGGTCATGTCAGACCAACCTCATTGAATTTTTTGACTGGGTGACTAGGAGGTGGATCAGGGAGGGCAGTGGACATGGCCTATCTGGACTTCAGCAAGGCCTTTGACACTGTGCCACATAGAAGACTATTACACAAACTGGGGAATACGGTGTGGGCAGGACAGTAGTGTGGTGGGTAGGTAACTGGCTGGGTGGCAGAACACAGAGGGTGGTGGTAAATGGCTGTCACTCCACAGAGGGAAGAGTGACCAGTGGGACCACAGGATCAGTGCTGGGACCGGTCCTATTCAACATCTTCATCAGTGACATTGCACAGGATCTAGAAGGCAGAATTTCACTGTTTGCTGATGACACAAAGCTCTGTAACAGAGTAGACACACCAGAGGGTGTAGACAGAATGAGAAGGGACCTGCAGAAACTTGAAGAATGGTCAAGGGTTTGGCAGTTGAAATTCAATGCAAAGAAGTGCAAGATAATGCATATGGGGCACAAAAACCCTGGCACAATATATCAGTTGGGGGTGAGGATATAGCGTGCACCAAGCAGGAAAGGGATCTTGGGGTTGTCATCTCTGATGACCTCAAGGTAGGAAACAGTGTGACAAAGGCATCAGGTAAAGCAAATAGGATGCTGGGATGTATAGGCAGGGGGCATCACTAGCAGGAAAAGGAGGTCATAATTCTGCTATACAAGACACTAGTGAAGGCCCCACCTGAGTACAGTGTACAGTTCTGGAGACCATACCTACATAAGGACATAGACAGGGTAGAGAAGGTTCAGAGGAGGGCAACAAAGATGGTGCATGGGTTGCATCACAAGTCCTATGAAGACAGGTTGGAAGGAACTTAACATGTACTCCCTGGAGGAGAAGGGGAGGGAGAGAGGATATGAAGTAGAGACATACAAGTATCTTGCAGGGAGGAACGGTGCAGGAAACACTATTTTAGCCGAAAAAGATGTTTCAGGACTAGAGGGCATGGGATGAAGTTGGAGGAGGACGACATTCAGAGAAACATGAGAAAGAATTTCTTCACAGAACGGGTGGACAAGTGGAACACCCTGCCAGAGGAAGTGGTGGGGGCTGAAACAATCACGGGATTTAAGAATGCATGGGATAGACATAAAGGAATTCTAGAGGTCAGGGGTAAGGGGAAATAGACTTCTAGGAAAACAAACTGAACTTACAAGCTCAAATGGGCAGACTGGGTGGGCCACAGGCCCTTATCTGCTGACACTGTCTATGTATCTATGTACCTATGTATCTATGAAGTGGATAACCAGAATTTTGTAGTAGTAATTGACGTCCACTCCAAATGGCTGGAAGTGTTGCCCGCACAAGTCATGACTACTGAAAAGACTGTAAACATTCTGAGACAACTTTTTGCCTCGTATGGCCTACCAGAGGATGGTTGGTCAATGGTCCTAAATTTTCTTCCCATGACTTCAAACTGCTCTTAAAGCAGAATGGCACCAGACATATTTTAACTCCACCTTACCATCCAGCATCCAGTGGCACAGTCGAAAGAGCTGTACAGACATTCAAAAAAGCTTGGAATAAACCAGATTCACAGCAAGTACCTACAGCTTAAAGGTTTGTTAATTTCCTGTTCCCTTACAGAAACACTCTTTACACTGTCACAGAGCGAACACCTGCTGAACTGATCCCAAAACATCAACCTCGTACTTGTTTGTCACTGCTCAAGCCAGATTTGGCCAACACTCTTGCAAAGCATCAACTACAATGGCAATAGGGTCATGACAAGTCAGCCAAGCCAGTATGAATTTTTCATCCTGGGGAGAGAGGGATGGTTCAAGACTGTAGACATCCCAAGATTTCTTGGATTCCTGGGGTAGTGATTAAAACACATGGACCTTTGACTTGCGCAGTTCGCATGGGACATTGACTTGTTCACGTACACATGGATCACCTGCTGTATTCCAAGGTTCCAACAAATGCAACAGAAGATGTCACTCCAGATGAGGACAGTGACACTGAGGACTTTGCTCCTGCCCATGAAGTTCAACCTGGGCCAGTGCCAAATAAAAACAAAACACCTGTTTCACCAGCAGCGGTTGTTCCAACCCATAGATATCCCATTAGGCACCGAAGACCACCACAAAGACCGGACCTTTAAAGTCATGTACTGAACCTGTACCTCTGTCCTTCTGGAACTCTTACTTGTACTGTTACTTAGTGACAAGTTCTACCCAAGGGGCAGAATAATCCACTGAGCTTATTTCTGTGTACTGAATAGTCTACTTTAGCCTGGAAGTTAGGAAATGTTACTGTTGGAGTATTTTAGACAAGTTTCCATATAAGGTGGAGGAGTGTATTATATACATGGATATGTATGGTAGGAAGTCTAAAGAACACCATTAAGGTTGTAGTTTATGCATATGGATATTTGTAGTCCCAACTAAGGTATAAGTTCCTGTCATGCCCAGAGTGTTAATGTTTGTAACAAAATATGTGTTTTTTATTTGAGCAGAAGAATTTTAAAGAACGTCTGGTCTCAGATACTGTATAGGAGTTGACATAGTGCTGAATGTACCTACTGCATTCAATCTGAATCCAGATAGGATGGACTCCAGAAAATGACTCTAAGAGTTGCTTTTGTGGGTAAGCATGAATGATGCAGTATTTCTCTTATGTTTATCTTTTGAATTTATATACTACAAAAATAGTACACCATAGATTCAACTTCTTGTTTATAATGTGGAATCCTGCTTCTAACCAACTATTCAGCTTGGTGAAGTGAAGTGCAATCACTATCAGTTTAAGTGCCCAAGGTCCCACATTGAGCAGCTGGCTATGGTGAGAGAACTGGAATTCTCTTGTTCACACTTTTGCAAACTAACCATACGACTATAGTGCTAGCTTTTCTACTCCAG
This sequence comes from Neoceratodus forsteri, assembly GCA_016271365.2. NCBI lineage: Eukaryota > Metazoa > Chordata > Ceratodontiformes > Ceratodontidae > Neoceratodus > Neoceratodus forsteri. The sequence goes on along the minus strand of CM028135.1, from coordinate 433,820,241 downwards.
GAAGCTGCCAGCATGTACATACAAGTTGTACTTTCTCCCTGATGTGCCACACTTTTGTGACGTGACAGAGACTTGTTTTTATGGTATGTAGGTCAAAGTAGTCAGTGCTACCAGGAAGTTTTTAGCAGTATGTCTTGGAAGGTTACTGTATATAGGGGTAAAAATAAATCACAGCTATTTCTACAGGAAATGCTTTACCCCCTCAAAAAAACAATAAAATATCAACAAAGGTGGCTAATATCATGAATTCTCATGTAATGGTAGCGCAGCATATTTTTAATTGGCAGTTAGCCAACAAGCTAAATAAAAATCTGCTATTTTATGTACAACAATACTTCCATGCAGCCACTTCCGCACTCAGTAAACTTGTGAGTAAGGCAACCTTTTTTTGCCATGTCAATAGCAACTTTAAAGTGCAGCTATAAATTGAGCACAATTTGACGTGACCCTAAGTGACACCAGTATATGGTTCTACTAATCAAAACCAAATAACAAACCTAAGATTTCTATCTTTTCTTAAGTGCAGTCTCTCCTAATTCCTACTTATACAGAATAGCAGGCATTCTCTGCATATATTAGGCAAGTTTAAATATGCAGAATCAAAACATAAAACAGACACTCCCACATAAAACAATTTTACTATATGTGGTATTGCTTTGCTCATATTTCTTTGTCACTCATTAGTCAGTATTTTTTGAATAATGATAAAAAGTAAAGTACATTGGCTGGCCTTTTTACATTCCTTTTTTTTTTAATTCAAAGTTTTTATTGATTTTCTAAAAGAAAACCATACATTCAGTACCAGATATATCATATAATGGTAAATGACATCTGGAAAACCTATACGTAAGTCACTACTCCCCATTCCTCCCACCCTCCCCATCCTCCTTCCCCTGGAGTGTGCCTATACAATATTATAGAGGTAGGGATACAACAACCATGGTTACAACCCTAGGGGGTTATGGAACTAAGTAAAAAGTGTCTTTAAAGTAGATATAGAGCATATAATTTGCCCCACTTTCTGTCGAAAGACTTCAAATTGTTATGAGAACTAGCAATCAAACGTTCAGTTCTAAAACATACTGATAAGTCATTCAGCCATTCAGTACATGTTATAACCAGCTGATCCATCCAGTGCTTGAGCACAAGTTTTTTTGAACAGTATTGAGATTATTGCCATGTGGAATCTACATTCTTTAACCTTGATGTTGGAAAGCATACCCAATATACAGATTTCAACTGTGAGAAGGTCTTCTAACCCTAGTATCGGGTCCAGCTTAGATTGTATTAGTTGCCAGAGGAGGGCAACCTTCTCACATTGCCAGAATATGTGCACAAGGTTTCCTTCTGCTGTACCACATCTGGTGCTAGTGGATTCGGGGAAGTTTACCCAATTTGGCAAGTATAACAGGAGTATAGTACATATTATTTAAAATATGATATTGGCTGAGTCTGAGTCTATCTTGTGTGCGGTATTTATAAATTCTTTCCACATTTGGGCAAAGTTAGGGGTTATGTTTGGTAGCAAGGAGATCCATACTTTGGAGCCTGAAAGAGGGTCAAGGAAGTTGTATGTTAGAAGAAAGGTATATACCATAGAGACACAGTAGAGTTTAGTTGAGTGTTCTTGCAACTGGACCAAAATGGGTCTAGCCTGAGATGCTCTAGAGATTATTCCAAAAGAAGATCCAAGTAGATGCCTTAACTGGAAGATCTTGAAAATGAATCTCTGAGGAATATTAAATTTGGTAAGAATTTTAGGAGAAGAAAGAAGGGAGTCCTGAGAGTAAAAATTTTCCACCAGGACACCCTGTAGTTGAGGAAGCCATTTGGGTGAGAGACATGCTCCATCTATCTTTATGTTAGGATTGTGGAGAAGGGATTGAGCTAAATCATGCTTAAGGGAAATCTTGAAGTAGGCTCAACATTGAGAAAGGACTTTAAGAGATGTACTAATAATCGAGTTATGTAATGAAGCTGGAAGTGTTGACCTCAATAAATAGAAAATGGTAGAAGAGTTTAAATCGAGTGTTCTCAGAAGTCAGTCTTCAATTTGAAGGCAAATGGGGGAGTGAACACTATCTATGACAGAAAACCGTTGTCCCGCTCTGAATAGATGGCTGGCCCAATAATATAATAGGAAGTTAAGGAGATGGAGACCTCCCAGTTCTTTGGTAAGACTAAGTTTAAGGAATGAACATATTGGGTGTTTGCCTAGCCCAATTAATTTAGAGATAATAGAATGTATATGATGAAAAAAGGATAGGGGAAGCCAGATATTCAACATGTTCAAGGAATAAAAGAGTTGAGGAAGAACATTCATTTTAATGATATTTATACGGCCCCATAAGGATAGAGGAAGAGCTACCCATTGTTGAAGGTCCTGTTGGATTATAGTCACCAGGTCATCAAGGTTCAACTTCTTGAGTTTCATTGGGTCTTTAGGAATATACCCAGGTATTTAATTAAGTGTGGTGATCATTACATTCCTATAAAAGTTCTAAGTAGAGGTAGTGGGGTCTAGTGGTTAGAGCACCAGCCTGGAAACTGGGAGATCACAGGTTCAGACACCGGTAAGCCAAATATTCACTATGTTTACTAACACAGTAACATTCAATGGGGAGGGGGAGAGGGGACAGACAGGATCCAGGCAACTAAAGGCTTGTCAACCTTAACTCCATCGTAGGTAAGCTGATGCAGACCATAGTGAAGTAGAGTTTAGTGGCTACCTACATGACAGTGGACTGCAGGATGGAAAGCAGCATGGGTTTGTGTCAGGGAGATCTTGCCAGACCTGATACTGTTTTTCAATTGGGTCACCAAGGTGATAGAAAGAGGACAGACTGGAGATATGCTCCACTTCAGCGTGAGTAAGTTCTTCAACTCGGTACCACACAGGTGGCTGCTGAAGAAGCTGGAGGACTTGAAAGTGGGTTTAGTTAGGGGGGTAGGAACTGGCTAAGGGGAGGCAACAGAGACCAGTGGTTAATGAGACTAAATCAGGACAGAGAGGTTATGAGTGGAGTGCTGCAGGCGTTGGTCCTAGGATCTGTTCTATTTAATATGTTCATCGGTAACATTGGAGAGGGTATGCAGGGAAAGTTGTATCTCTTTGCAGATGCCACAAAGCTATGCAGTAGCGTGGCTCACTGTGAAGGGGTGTGTGAGTTCCTGGAGAACCTAAAACAAATCCAGAACAAATGGTTTGTTACCTTTTATTGGACCAACAAGGATGTTACAAAAATAACAAATAGCTTTAGCTTTTGGACTAACAAGTCCTTCTTCAGAAGTTTAATGACAGTTATTTAGAAAATCCCATATTATTAACACTTAGAACATAAAGAAAAAAACAGAAATAATTCGCATTGGTTTAAAACAGGCCTTCAGAACATAATTAAAGTGACGTCAGAGAGCCTGAATATCTCAAGTGTGCTTTCAGCTGAACCAAACTTAAAGATCAAAGGCTGTCCAGAGATAACAGCAAACAGAGAGTTCAATCCACATATATTATACCATGCATCAGTCTAATGAATAACAAAACACCAAGATTCTCAACTCACTAAATTATATGTCAAGTGAAAAAAAAACTCCCAAAAACACATACTTCAAGAGTGAGGTAATAGTACACCAGTAGAAGCCAGCTTCAACTCTGCTCAGAACTCTGTCAGTTTGTGAATATGGCCTATGACAATAAAATTATCCTGGATAAAACAAGTGCATGCCAATATGTAACATATTAGCAAGTGAAAAAAAAAATAAAATAAAAAATAAGCCCCAAAAATTACAACAGAAATTAGCTTTACATGGCATATAGAAGGATGAAAGTGATGTTTACCCAAAGTGAGTAAGTGTATCATGCTGATGAAAGTACAACTGGCTGAAGATATATTCTCAACATACTCTTTGAAGAACCTAGAGGAACTAAAGAAATTGTCTAAGTTCTGGCAGCTGAGGTTCACTGACTAGAAGTGCAGAGTAATTCAGTTATGTAGACAAAATCAATATACAGAGTAATGGATGGGAGGAGTTAGGCTGGCCACTTCAACAGAGGAGAGAGACCTGTGAGTCAGAATCAGTGATTCCTTAAAGCAAACAAGTCAATACAACAGATCATACCACAAGACATTGGGGATGCTGGTTTTGTAGGAAGGGGTTTTGACAGTAAAAGAAGGGAGGTGATTCTGCCACTGCACAGATCCCTGTTGAGGCCTCATCTGGAGACCTATGCCCAGTTCTGAAGCCCTCACCTGAGGAAAGATATTGACAGACTAGAGTTGGTACAGAGAAGGATCACCAAGATGATTCAGGGCCTGCAGGGTAGATTTCTATGAGGAACAGCTAGAGGTCCTAAACATGTATTCGCTGGAGGCCAGGCAGGAGCTGGGGACATGCCTGAAACGTAAGTTTCTTAGGGGTACAAACAAGGTAAACAATAAGGGGCCCACTGTATTTGTAAGAACTAAAGATGCAGTCACTAGGGGGCATGTCTGGAAGTTAGTGGCGGGGCAGATTCAGGAGAAACTTGAGGAAGTTCTGCTTCATGGAGATGATGGTGGAATTGTGGAACAGATGGCCAGTTGATGTGGTGGGGGCAGCTAACCTTAATTTATTTATTTATTGAAATGTTTCACCAGGAAGGCACACTGAGCAACAAGTCGCTCATCTCCCAGTGCAACCTGGGGGGAAGGGGTACAACTGGAATGAGACATTATACATTCAAGTTACAAGATCAACATTAACATAGAGTTGTGAGGCATGTGTTACAAACAGTGTCACAACAGTGTTGCGCATAACATATAGAAAGAGTGGACAATAGGAAGTGCCAGGTTAATATATAAACCAGTGCTTACATGAAAGAAAAGAAAAGGGAAAAGGGGAAGGAGGGGTTCAGGTGGGGTTGGGGGAAGAGTCCTGCCCCTGAGACCCCTTCAGGATGCGAGGAACCCTGCAAGGGGACTGGAGGGATCAGAGAGAAGGAGATAAGGCAGTGTCCCAGAGAGACCTCTTTAAGATGGTGGGGGTAGGGACTGGATGAGAGATACAAGCCCCTTGGGGGGGGTTAGGAGAGGGACCCATGGGCAGCATTCACGGTCCTTTACATTCTGTGAGAGATCAGGGTAGGCCAGTAAGGGGGAGCAATCAGGGTGAAGGGTAGAAGGGTTAGAGGGGGTGGGTGTGCACAAGGTAAAATGAAGGTGAGGGTAGGGGTAGGGTTTGTATAGGGCTTAGAGGAGGGAATTAGGGAGAGACATAGCAGGAACATCTAAGTGCAAGGTAATTATTGAGGGCAGAGTTGATGGAGTAGGTGGGAAATGAATGTCAGAATTGAGGGAGGAGGGAATTCTACATTTCTGGGAGGCAGTGAGAGTAATTGGATTGGCCAATTTGGGTGGATCTGTGGGGGACAACCAGAGTATGGAAATGGATTGATCTAAGAGAATGGGATGGTGGGGGAGGGGGGTGTTATAAAGGAGGAGGTGAGGTAGAAAGGTAGCTCACCCATCCAGTGCTTGGAGGTGCATTTAGCACAGTGGGAGAGTTGCCTATTTGTAAGAGAGGGGAAGGCTAGGACACGATAAAGATCCAATCCATTCCAATCCAACTTTATTTTTAAAAAGTGCCTTTCCAAAACCAAGGTGCCTTTACAATAAATAGATCAAATACATAAAATTAAACAGTATAATAAAACTGATCATTACAACATTCTTAGTAATCAAGGTAAGACAGGCTAAATAAGTAAGTTTTCAATGCCGATTTAAAACTTTGGATGGTCAAGCAATCTTGCACCCGATGAGGTAGAGAATTTCACGGGGTCGGGGCCATAAAACTAAATAATCTGGCCCCAGATGTCTTCAAACAGACCCTGGGAATCTCTAGCAATCCCTCATCAGTAGATCGGAGAGGGTGGAGGGGACAGTAGGGATGAAGAAGATCTTGCAGGTAACTAGGTTCCTGGTTGTGTAGGGTCTTATAGGTCTTCAAAATGACCTTGAGGGTAATCCGCCACAATACTGGCAGCCAGTGCAGTCCATGGAGGACAGCCGTTATATGACTGGTCCTAGAAGTACCAGTCAAAAGCCTGGCTACCGCATTCTGCACTAGCTGCAAGCTGCAGATATCTACCCCCGGTAGCTCTAGGTAAAGGACGTTGCAGTAGTCCAGGCGGTAGGTTACAAAGGCATGGACCAACACTGAAAGATCGTCAGCAGGAGCCAGGTGCTTCACCTGGGCTATATTCCTTAGATGGTAAAAGGAAGTTTTGACAACAGCAGACACCTGATGTTTAAGGGTCAGGCAGTTATCAAATATAACATCCAGGTTCCGTACCCGGTCTGAGGTAGCTAACTGGACCCCCCCCAAGCCAAAGACCCGAAGGTGAGCCTGTCAGCAAATCTGCTTCCTGACGGCCTGGGTCCACAACCAACATCTCAGTTTTTTTCAGGGTTTAACCGCAACCAACTCACAGTCATCCAGTCCTGGATCTTGGCAAGACAGTTGTTAAAGACCGAGACAGCATCATCCTGGCCGGGCACAAAGGACATGTACAACGAAGTATCATCTGCATAGCAGTGAAAACTCAAGACGTACCACCTTATAATTGGTCCCAATGGCAGCAATATACCGCAAACAACATGGGCACCAAAATGGAGCCCTGCGGCACCCCAGAGGATAGGGGGAGTGATGCCGAGGAAAAAATCCCAGACACCACCCTCTGAGTCCTACCCTCAAGGAATGATCGAAACCAGCTGAGGACAGAACCAGACAGTCCACAGATAAACCACAGGTGCTTCAATAGCACTTCATGGTCAATGGTACCAAATGCTGCAGAGAGATCAAGAAGGACCAAGGTGGAATGGGCCTTTCAATCTCTCACTATTAGGCGGTCATTTAGTACACGAACAAGGGCCGTCTCGGTACTATGTCTCTTCCTTAATCTGGACTGGAGAGAATCATAGACATTGTGACTGGTCAAATGATCATCCAGCTGTGACACAGCCACCTTCTCAATAACCTTACCCACAAAAGGCAGGTTAGAGACAGGTCTGTAGTTCACCAGACAGTCCGGGTCCAAGGAAGGTTTCTTAAGAAGGGGCCGAATCATGGCTACCTTCAAGGGATCAGGAAAGATCCCCTTCTCCAATGATAACCAGACTATCTTGGCAAGGACTAGGCAGATTTTATCCATACATCCTACTAAAAGGCGTGTGAGGCCTGGGTCCAAACTACAGTTGGTCGGTCACAATGACAGGACAATCATCACTATGTCACTGATTGTGGGTAGGTCGAAATCAAACCACACAAACTGGGTGTCCGACATCTCCTGCCGACCACCACAACTCCTATATGAGAGAGTTAGGAGGAGGTCAGACCTGGCAACCTTATCTGTGAAGAATCTAGCAAACTCCTCACACTGTTCCTGTGAAAAAGCACTTTCAGGCTGAAGACAGACTGGATTGCACAATCTGTCTACAGTCCGGAAGAGCTGGGCTGGTCAATTCTGTGCAGCAGCAATTTCCCTGGACAGGAATTCTGCCTTCTTTCAGGTAATTGCTGATTGATAGACCCAATAATGGTCCATCAAACTAAGCCTGTCACACTCCAGACCCGACTTCCGCCAACACCTCTCAAGCCTTCTTCCCACCCACCTCAACTCCCTCAAGGTCTCATCAAACCAAGGAGACCTGGGGCGATGAGTGAGGCGATGAACTTGAACAGGAGCAATGGAATCCAGGGCCCCAACTACTGCCTTATTATAGGCAAGAACCGGGTCCCCAGGATCCATGCATTCACTCGGTAGACTCGATAGGTCCAGCACCACCATCAGACCCTCCAGGGTAACACCCCTCAAAGGGCGGTACTGGACCATCTCCATAGGGGCTGGCCTACCGGGGGGGCCAGGAAACTGAACCCAATGGTGTGATGGTCAGACTATCTGACTGGTTCCACCACCAAGTCAGATATCTCCATCCCCAGGAGGAACACCAAGTCCAAAGAATGACTGTCTATATGGTTCAAGGAGGAAATAACCTGTGTGAAGCCCAGTGAATTCATCAGTTGGAGGAAGTCCTGACCAAACTGCCAGAGGTCATCATCAACCCAGGCATTGAAATCCCCCAGGATCAGCCATCTGGAGGATCCCAATGTCATGTCAACAATGAAGTCCGCAATTTCCCACAGGAAAACATTCCCATTTCCTGGTGGATGGTAAATGAAAAGAATCCTGTACCCCACACCGTCACTCACAATGCATTCAAAGGAGTTGGTAATTCCCACTGGTACCTCCATCAGGTTCAGTTCCATTCTAAAACAGATCACCACTCCCCCACCCCTACGATCCAGCCTCGGATGGTGTATCACCAAGTAACCATCTGGTATAGCTGAAGCCAAAACAGGGCCAGCATTTTCATCCAGGCAGGTCTCGGTAATGCACGCCAGATCCAATGACCCAACAAGATCAGCTATTATAGCAGTCTTGTTTTTAATGGACCCGGTGTTGCATAACACCGTCCGAGTAAGATGAGTCACTGGTGAAAACCGAGCCACCTGCTTGCCACATGCAGAGCCCTTGGATATGGGAATCAGGCAGGGAGAACCCCTCTCCTGAATCCATTTCGCTCCAGGGCATCTTCCTGTCCCCACTGTCTCAAACCATCCACAGATCACAGTAATGGGTGTGAGGAGGGGCATCCAGGGCAAAGCGGCAGAAGGAATTGAACAGGGTGTCCAGTCTGGCCAGGGAGGACTTAGTGGCAGCACCATAGACCACATCACAGTAGTCAAAAATGGGCAGTATCATCTTCTGAACAAATTCACGCCTAGCTGTAGGAGGGATGCAGCTTCAGTTCCTGAACAGGGCACCAAGCTTGGGTAGCAGCTTTTTCTGCATGGCATCAATATGCCCAGAGAAGTTGAGATGTTGGTCCAGCCAAACACCTAAGTACCTGAAGGAAGATGTGTCCTCAAGTAAAGTCCCGTTAAGGGTGTGAAAAGTAGGTAGGAAGGGAAGCCTAGAGAGTCACTGCCTAGTGCCAAAGGTCATGGAGACAGTCTTTTTGGCATTGAGGAAACGTTTATGGTTATCAAACCAGAGCTGAACCTTGTTGAAGTCTTGCTGTAAGCTGGTTGTAACTTCAACAGGACAGGAACCAGATGTATACAGGACTGTATTATCTGCATACATATGTATAGTGGAGGATGGGGAACAAACAGAGGGAAGGTGATTTAAGAAGATGAAGAACAGGAGGGGCCCTAATACCAAACCCTGGGGGACTCCAGTGCTAATCAGAAGAGGGGGAAGTGGCTGATGTCCATGACACATGCTCACAGTACTGAGATAAACAATTGTTATATTGTGAATTCCAGTGCTCGGTTTAACAGGAGACACCATTATAGAGGCTCATATAGCTGTCCTGCACCACAATTCATATTAATAATGTACTGTTTACATTTTTTTGAATCTGCTCCATTAGAAAGCATACAGCAGGCATAGATGTGCACGCTTCACTGCCGAGCGTGCTGGGGCTGGTGCGTCATGGGAATAAGCTGCATATATCAATGGAGATGTGGGACTCTGAACACAAAATGAATTTTCAAGCACAGAAGGACGTTTTCTCACCTGTTTCCCACACGAGCTAATAGAGGACCAGGGGCACTAGCATCAGGGTATGTACACTGTTACTGGGGACTAGAGTAAAGAACTCAATGTGCGCTTTAGTGTAAGGGGACTGCCACATAGACGTCCTTGCTCTCACTAGGTGGTGAGGCATGGAAGTCATCACGGGAGCCATGTTTGCTGCACAGAATGCCTGAACCAAGTGAAAATGGCGCTGTGTGGTGCTGTGCTTTGGGGGTGTTCATGGTTGTAAAACCTATATTTAGAGGCTCTAGCACCTCTAGTTTTTAACATGTGTTAACAGTTGACCATGTAAGGCTCACATATTTACAATGTAAGCCTGCATGGTACACATTCCCTTTAAAGCAAAATCTGCTTTTTTGGCAAAATACAGTGGAAGTTCTAGTTTCCAGCTTATTGTCTATGGAAAAATGTACTGTATAATAAACAACATCTCTAGAAACTTACAATTTTAAATTGCACTATGTGCCATGCACCTTGTTCCAACAGAAAACACTTGCAAATTAATGGAGCAGCACAATATGCAACAGAATAGCACCAAGAAACTGTGGGAGACTTACGAAAGCACAATGTAAGGGAGACAAATAGGTTATTGCGTAAGATCCTTGCCAAAAAAAAACATCCTGCCTGGCAACGGTCCTACTGTAACTGTGCCAACAGGAGGCACAAATCTGACTGCAGGGCAAGCATTAGTAAAAAGGTCACTGCAGTGGGTACTCACAGCTGTAATGTTGTGGTTCTAAAGAGGTACTGTATGTGGGTATAAAACAGTGCTCCACAAAGCAACATGCAAAAGAGATGTGCCACACTGTACTGGTGAATTGGATTTTCTTTCATCCTGGAGTCTAATGTGCTTCACAAAAAGGGCCTCAAGTTCCAAAATATACTGGAGCCTTGATTTTGGAGCATTCAAGTCTGATTTTATAGATAAATGTGGCACTTACGGTTGCTATAGCAGTGGAAGATTTAACTAAATATAATATATAATAATTTTGGACCTGCAAATATCAAAACTGCAGCAATTAGGTAAATGCATATTTATTTTATTTTATGTAAACTTTGGTAACCAGGAAAGGTGCACGGAGCTGGGACTTGTTTCCAGGTGTGACCCGGGAATGTGTGGCTACATAACAAACTGAGGGACAGAAAAGACACAATAATTATCACAAAGTCAAGCAAATACAAATGGAGATAGAGAACAGTAACTGCAATTATAACAGAGTCAAATACTATGGAGTAAGAATATAATCAGAATCCTACATCCAGTAACTACAGCAAATCATCAGTAACAAGCAGGGTAGACTTGTCAACAAATCAAATAATGTGCCAGAAAGAGGAGACTAAGAGGTCGTCAGGGGGGCAAGGGGACTATGGTTGAGGGACTAGGCAGGGGACTGGGGAGGAGGCAGCACAGCAGCAAATATGGAAAAGAATGTGTCAAAGCAAATGCTTCAGGGCTGGAAGCGAGGGGGAATAGTGAGTGACTGGAGAGAGCTGATTCCAAAGGGAGAGGAGTCTGTAGAAGAAAGCTGGCAGACCAGAAGTTGAGAGGGGGTGAGGCAGGAAGAAAGAGTGGGAGTCCCTGGAGAGCACAGCAGGCAGGAGGAGTGGGCTGCTGTGGAAAGGAGGGAGGAGGGATATGAGTGGAGGGTCCCAAACCAGTATTTGGCTATGAAAGCCAAGCAATGGGTCAGGCGACGATGGAGTAGAGGTAAAAAAGAGAGGGAGGAGTATAGAGAGCAGTGATGTGTGTGTGGGGGGGGGGTTAGAAGTGGCACAGTAGAAGGCATTCAGGAGTGTATCAAGCCTGGACAAGGATGCGGTGGGGGCAGTACCATAGACTAGATCAGCATAGTCAATTACTGAGAGAATCATTTTCTTGACTAGCTCATAATGGATAGGGAGAGAGAGAGAGGCTATCTCTGTTTTGGTACAATATGCCTAATTTATGTTGGAGTTTAGAGGTGCATCCCTTCAGTTGTATCTCTCCATAATTCATATGCCATTCTGGCAGATCGTGGTTCCTCTATGGAGGCACCTGCAGTGGAGACCAAAGAGGATACTGGGAACCTCCACAAAAGAGACCCATAGGAGAGTAGCACAGGACCCCACAATGGAAGGAAACAACTCTTGGTGGGGGGTTCAATTCTTAGGGGGGTAGAACTGGGAGAGGGAGGTAAGGTGCCTGCCTTGGGCAATGGCTTGAAGGGACAGGGAGCAGATCCTCAGGATCGCGGGAGCAGCCGCACGGGGGAAGGAGCCGGATGTCATTATCCGCTTAAAGACAAATGACATGGCTGGGAATGGGATTGGCAGTGCAGGAGGAGTTTGTGGAGTTGGGGAGGGGCCATAGACAAGTGGCATGCATGGTAACCTTCTTGGAGGTGCTGCCTGTCTATGGCATGAGTGAGGCTAGGTTGCTGCACACCATGGGATTCAATCAATGGTTGAAAAGCTGGTGCAGAGCTCAGGGTTTTGGATTCATTGGGGACTGGGGGTCCACATAGAGGGATGCAGGTCTACTGGCACAATGGTCTGCATCTGACCAGGAGGGGAACCAGAATCCTAGGTGATAGGCTTAAATGCTTCTTTAAACTAGCCAAGGGAGGAGGCGCTGAAAAGGAGCAGGGAAATCCCAGCCCCCCCCCAACAAAACAGGGTAGTTAGTGAGGTAAACACCAAGACAGAGAAGTCAATAGGGAGAAGAGCTGGGGTAAATGGAGAAATAGGCAAAGGCAGTAAGGACATGGATGGAACTAAAAAGGGTAAGGCCATCAAAAAATGGAGGGCAATGAGTACCAATGCCCATAGTGTGGGTAACAAGTTCCCTGAACTAGTGGCCTTGATGGAAGAGTGATGCCTGGATATCATGGCAGTCACAGAAACATGGTACACACTGAACCATGACTGAGAGGTCAGCATATCAAGTTACACAGTCTACATGAGGGACAGAGATGGTAGAAGAGGAGGAGGAGTAGCTCTGTATGTAAGGGAAGTGATCAAAGCAATAGAACTAAAGGGTAAACAGGGAGGAGAGGAGGCACTGTAGATCACCATGGAGATAGGAAATGGCACCACAATCCTCATGGGTGTTGTATACAGACCCCTGTCTCAAGGGAAGGAAATGGACAAGAAAATGATAGAAGGCATCCTTAGGATGGCAGAAAAAGGGGAGATATTGTTGATGGGGCACCTGAATATGCCAGATGTTAGCTGGAGCACCTTTGCTATAACCATATCCAAGAGCAGGGTCATTCTCGATGCCTTACAGGTGGCATGCCTCAGACAGCTAGTGTTGGAACCCACTCGGGAGGGAGCCATCTTAGACCTGGTACTCTCAAATGGGGACAGAGAGAGGATCTCAAATTTAGAAGTGGATAGCCATCTGGAAACAAGTGACCACCAAACAATGTGGTTTGCGATAAACACAGCCATTGAGTCAAGCCATGCAAAAGTGAGGATACTGGACTGTAGGAGGGATGACTTTGTCAAAATGGGAGAGTGTCTCAGAAATGCACTAGCAAACGGGCTAGATGTAGGGGTGGAGGAACAATGGGGAAACATCAAAACTGCCATCATAGAGGCAACAAGCCTTTGTGTGAAGGACATAAACTAATCAGAATGAAGAAAAAAAACACTATGGTTCTCAAAAGAGGTGCTGGGGAAGGTTAAAGAGAAAAAGATAGTATTCAGGAAGTATAAGGAAACACAGAAGGAGCAGGACAGAGACTGTATCAGTTAAAGCAGAAGGGTGCAGAGAAGGCAGTCAGAATAGCAAACTGAGGAAAAGATAGCCAGCTTGGTTAAGAAGGGGGGAATAAAACCTTTTATAGGTACATTAGGGAGTGAAGAAAGACCAAGGGACAGGGGTGCCATTTGGGGGGCAGGGGGGCACTCGCCCTCCTACACTGCAGCCCATTGTTATTTTTCTTGTTTTTCAGCACCTGGATCCACCCCCAAAGCCCCTCTGACCCGTTGTTGCCCCCCTCGTTGAAAGCTGAAATGGTCCCCCTACCAAGGGAAGGATAGTGTGGCTTAAAAAAGAGGAAGGTGGGTGGGCAGAGGGTGACAGTGAAAAAGCAGGAATACTGAATGAATACTTCTGCTCAGTATCCACAAAAAAAAGAGGAGAGGAAGGTACCTAATCCAGTCAATAGAAGCACTCTGGATAGTGGGGTCAATACCAGTCCATTCACAGAAGAAAGGGTTCCGAAAGAATTCCTAAAACTGAAGATGGATAAAGCAATGGGCCCTAATGGGATTCACCACAGAATTCTTAAATAACTAAGGGAAGAACTAGTGACACCACTGACTACCCTTTTTAACAAATCATGGGAGAATGGTGTAGTACTTAAGGACTGGAGGAGGGCGAATGTGATTCCCCTTCACAAACGTAGGAGTAAAGCAGAGGCAGGAAACTACAGACCTGTTAGTTTTACCTCAGTGATAGGAAAAATGATGGAATCACTTCTGAAAGAAAGAATTGTTGAGTACCTAGAGGCCAGTGGGGCACAGGACCCAAGGCAGCATGGATTCACAGTGGGAAAGTCATGTCAGACGAATCTAAAAGATTTCTTTGACTGGGTGACCAAAGTAGCAAACCGGGGAGGGTCTGTGGACATGGCCTACCTAGACTTTAGCAAGGCACTTGACACAGTCCCACAAAAAAAAAAATTAATAAACAAATTAGCCAGCCTGACAGTGAGTCCCAGGGTGATAGCCTGGGTAAAAAAAATGGCTGGACAACAGAACACAGAGGATAATAATAAATGGAGTCCACTCTGAAGAAAGGGGGATTACTAGTGGGGTACCGCAGGGTTCACTACTGGATCCGGTCTTCTTTAATGTCTTTATAAGTGTCATTGAGGAGTGACTGGAAGGAAAAGTATGCCTCTTTGCAGATGACACAAAGATCTGCAACAGGGTTGTTACACAAGGTGGGGGGGGAAAGGATGAGATGGGACCTGGCAAGGTTGGAAGAATGGTCAAAAGTATGCCAGCTTAGTTTCAATGCAAAGAAGTGCAAAGTAATGCACCTGGGAAACAAAAACCCAGTGGCAGAGTACACAGTGGAGGGGGGGGGAGTACTAATGACAAGAAAAAATAGAAAGGGACCTGGGGGTAGTCACATCAGATGACCTAAAGATAAGCAAGCAATGTTTGAAGGCAGTACAGTAAGGAGAGCTGGGGGGATACTGGGATGTATAGAAAGAGGCATCACCAGTAGAAAACAGGAAGTTATCACTCTCTACAGACAGTTGGCGAGACCCCATCTGGAGTACTGCATGCAGTTCTTGAGACCCCATCTCTGCAAGGACATAGACAGGATGGAGGCAGTCCAGAGGACAACTAAAATGGTGCTGGGTCTGCGCCAGAAGTCAGACGAAGGGAGACTAAAGGGGCTTGATATGTATACCTTCTAGGAAAGGGGGGGGCATGATAGAAACTTGTAAGTATCTCAAGGGAATCAACAAAGTCCAGGAGGGTAGCATCTTTCAGAAAAGGAGATGTGCAAGAACAAGGGGGCACAATTTGAAGATAGAGGGAGGATTGCTCAAGGGCAACATGAGGAAATATTTCTTCACAGAGAGGGTGGTGGATGCATGAAATGGGCTTCCTGAGGAGGTCATGGGGTCAAAAACAGTGGGGGAATTCAAGAATGCATGGGACAGACATAAGGCAATTTTGGTGGGTGGGGTAGGAAGAAGTAGGCTGTTGGTTAACTAGGATCTGCAGCTTATACAATAGTTAGAGAAATGGGCAGACTGGGTGGGCCAAGTGGTTCTTATCTGTCATCGAAGTCTATGTTTCTATATGCCAGCAATGTAGGAGGAAAAACTGAGATTGGCATCCAGCCAGACCCCAAGGTATTTAAATGCAGTGACCATGGATCTACCATGCCACAGTGACAACATAGTTGTCAACATCCAGCACAGCAACAAGCACAATGCTGACAGATGGCATTGTGCCATCAGGATTAAAATGATTTTTTGCTGGGGGCTTCACCACCACCCCCCCATGCAGGGAGCTGTGCCCCCCCCACACCCCCTTCTTTAAATAATGAACTCCAAGTTGGAGTTGTTTCGGGGTGGGGGTGAAACACTGGGAGAAACAGTGCCGGTGTACAGTGGGACCATTACAGCAACCTGGTGGTATTTGTCACTGTAATGATCTTGGCTGTGATAATTTCATTGTGCTGATGGGATACAGGTGACTACTTCGAGGTTGGAGCCATCAAGGGTGGAGAACGCAGGGAGGGTCTGGAGCTTATTCAACCTTTGCCTTGTCCCAAGTGTCATAGAAATGGTTTTCTTAATATTGACTCTAAGATGATTAGCGTGGAACCAGCTGAAGACATTGTTGAAATCCTGCTGAAGGGGGTCCTGGATGTCAGTGGTGGTAGGTCCCAAGGAGTGTAGGATGGTATCATCTGCTTACATTCGGATAATGGAGTTAGTGCAGACAAATGGGAGGTCACTGATGAAGAAGGAGAAAAGGATAGGGCCAAGGATGGATCCTTGGGGGACCCCTGCAAGGATGGGGAGAGGTGGTGATAAGACAAAGCTCACCAGGACAGATTGGTGCCTGTCAGTGAGATAGGATATGAACCAATTGACAGTGGGGATGGCCAAACCAACAGAGAGTAGCTTGTTCAGGAGATGAGAGTGAGAGATTGAATCAAATGCTTAGGCCAGGTCAGTGAAGATTGCAGAGGTAATGTGACCCTGGTACATTCCTGATTAGATAGCGTTTGTGATCTGCAGAAGGGAGGAGATGGTTGAGTGGTGTTTATGGAATCCTGCTTGATAAGGAGAGAGAAAATAAGAAGAAGCTAGGAATTCAGTGATTCTGGAAAAGACTAAGGACTGTTGGAGTTTGGCAAGGGAGGAGAAGAGAGAAATGGGCCGATAATTGCCAGGGGCAGAGCGGCCCCCACCTTTGTTAAGGGGAAGAACTTTAGTGACTTTCCAGGCTGACAGGATGGTGTAGGAGGAAAAAAGAGAGGCTCAGTTGGTGTGTGTGGGGGAGGGGGGCAGCGATAGTGGGACCAGAGATGCAATGCAACCCAGGATGAAGACTGTCCAGACTGGATTTGGTAGGGTTAAGGGAAGGTAATGCACAAATTACTTCTTGGGGTGGGATCGGAGGTAAACTGTAGCCACCAGATGGTGGGGGTGGGGTTGGGGGGCAGGGAGTGTACAATCAGAAAGCACACAAGTAGTAAATAATTTGATAAAGATAGTGGCAATGGAGGAGGAGTCAGAGGCTGGGAGCCGCTTACAGTGAGGGTTTGGAGGGCTGACTGGAAGGGGGGTCAAGAAGAGAGTGGATGAGCCCACAGAATTTTGACAGTGAGTTTTGGTTAGAATAAAGGGGGGATTTAAAGTAGGCAGCCTTTACAGAGCCTTTGTGGAGGAGTTTATGCATTACTTTCCCTTAACCTTACCAAATTCAGTCTGGACAGTCTTCATCCCAGGTTGCTTTGCATCCTTTGCATTACTGTTAGAAGATATATACAAAACATGACAGCTAAGGGACAGGTTCTGATAATGGGAGACTTCAACATGCCAGATACAGATTGGTCAATACCAGCAGGAACATCTGCCAGAACTAGACACATAGTGGATGTTCTGCAGGGGGAGGGCCTCAAACAACTTGAACAACAACCCACAAGAGATAGGGCTATCCTAGATCTAGTACTGACTCACAGGGAAAGGATCACAGATCTCCAGGTAGAAGGTCACCTGGGGGCCAGTGACCATCATATAATATGGTTCAATTTTGCCACTAGAACTAAATCATCTCATTCCAAGGCAAAAATATGGGACTTCAGTGGAGCAGTCTTTGATAAGATGGTCAACAGAGTTAAGCTAGCCCTAGCAAGAAGAAATACAGGTGAGGGGGGACAGGCAAAGTGCAATACTTGAAGCAATATCCCATTGTGTTAGAGAGAAAAGGAAGTGCAAAAGAAGAAGGAAACCACTTTGGTTCTCAAAAACAGTAGCAGAAAATGTCAGAGCCAAAAGGCTGGCCTTCAGGAAATATAAGGGAATGCAGCGGGATGAAGATAGGGAGGCACACCAAACTTCCCTAAGGGAAGCAGGGAAGGCAGTAAGACAGGCAAAGGCCCAAACCAAGGAAACACTAGCACAAACAGTAAAAGAAGATGGCAAGACTATCTATAGATACATTAGTGAAAGGAGAAAGTGCAGAGGGGGTATTGCTAAGATTAAAGGGTATAAGGGGGCGTGTGAGGAGGAGGACTATGTAAAAGCATCTATCCTAAATAGATACTTCTGCTCAGTATTTACTGAGGAGAAGGTAGGGCAGGGCCCACAGCTCAGCACTATGGACACAGGGGGAAGGGAGGTGTGCACTAGTCCCTTCACAAAAGAAAGGGTCCTACAAGACCTTGACAAGCTCAGCGTGGACAAGGCAATGGGACCTGATGTCATACATCCCAGGGTACTAAGGAAGCTAAGGGTGGAACTAGCAGAGCCATTATCAGAACTGTTTAGTGAGTCTCTGAGCACAGGAGAAGTCCCAGAAGACTGGAGAAGGGCTCATGTGATCCCGCTTCGAGTGGTAGCAGGGAGAAGGCAGGGAACTACAGACCAGTCAGTCTTACCTCAGCAGTGGACAAGATTATGGAGGAACTCCTTAAGGAAAGGTTAGTGCAACACCTGGCATCCATAGGAGGACAGGATCCAAGACAGCATGGGTTTACAACAGGACGGTCCTGTCAAACTAATCTCTTAGATTTCTTTGACTGGGTAACCAGAGCGGTGGACCAAGGGGGAACAGTTGATGTTGCCTATTTATTAATTTATTGAATTTTGATGACCGGGTAGGCCCACTGGGCCCGAAGAGGTCCCTTTTTCAGGGGCGACCCGGGTGCAACAACAACATACAGGTAACAGTTCAGTACAGTCTGGAGAATGGATAGTTTTTAAAAATAAGAGTACATATCTTTACAGGCGCCAGGAAGTGGAAGACATATAGGCTGTATGGACATGAAGGTTACAAATAATGCGTGCATTAAACAATTAGGCATCACTAGTAGTAGATTAGATACCAGGTCCTCAGGAATAGTAAGCAGCGCCTGTAGACCTAGGGTTAGCTGCTGTGTCTGCAGGATTGGAAGGGGGATAAATTAGGACTAAGTGCACCCTTCTGCAAGAAGAGGACCATTACACTGCCAAGATGGCTGTTGGGAGGACAAGTGAGCTGTCAAGAGGCTGAGCTAGGTCAGGTACTGTGACACTGACATATGCTCCTATTGAGCAGGTGTCCCTTCAGCAAAGTCTGGAAGCTAGAAACAGTCTCAGCCTCCCAACCTCCAAGGGGAGGTTGTTCCAGGTGGAAGGGGCGGTGTACACAAAGGACCTAGACCCGCTTTAGTCCTCATCTTAGGAACCCCGAGGAGATTGGCCTGATGAGCGAGGCGCCTGTGGGTTGGGTTTCGCTCTGAGGAGCCCAACCAGGCTGGGGGAGGTGAGGGCCCAGTATCTTGAATGTAAGGCAAAGGGAAGGGTAGGCTAGGACGAGCACTGCTGCACGCCACCTGAGTTTGGATTGGGCCTCAACAGTGGTGAGTCCTCAGGTGAGACAGGGTGGCAAAGCGGACTATCTTATTGTACAGAGTCTGCAGCCTTCCAATTCCATCGCTGCCACACCCTGGAGGATCGAGCCCCAATGTGAGCTTTGGGAGGAGTACACTTGTGGCAATGGCTACCCTGGCTTCAGGAATGATTTGGTCCTTTAGTCTATAAAGGATGCCTAATTTCCCATGGATGGCTTTTTGTGATTTGATCTAAATGATTCTTTAGTGTAAAACCTGGTCCAGGGTAAGGCAAGGTATTTGGTGGAGGAGACCACCTCAAGTTTTACACCCCCCCTGGACTGGAGTTGTAGGTGGTGTGACCTCTCTGTTCCCAGGGATCTAGGGCCAAAGAGCATTACCTTAGTTTTGCTAGTGTTTAGAACCATTTTGTTCAGAGAGAGCCAGTCCTCCAAGTGGATGTCTTCTTGGAGGGCTGTCTGCAACTCGGGTAAATTAGGGGAGGCTCTATAAATGACTGCATCATCCGCGTACTGAATGGCACTGCTACTACCGCAGTTTTTGTGCAGATCATTAATGAACAGAGTAAAGAGAAGGGGGCCAAGGATTGACCCTTGGGGTACCCCTTCTTTAAGTGGAGCTAGCTTAGAGACTTTATCCTCCCACTTAACCCTCTGGGTGCGTTCGGAGAGACAACTCTTGAACCATCCCAGTGAGTGAGTATCAAGGCCAAGAGAACACATTTTTTGTAGAAGGAGGTTGTGGTTTACCAGGTCGAAAGCTTTGGATAGGTCAATGAAGACCGCCCCTGTGCTGACCCCTCCATCATTATTGCTCAGTACTTCAGCTGAGAATTTAGTTAGCGCAGTGTCCGTCCCATGGTTAGCCCTGAACCCGTGCTGAGATGGTGAGATTACCCGGTGAGTTTCTAGGTAGTCCCGGAGTTGAGAGTAAACAAGCTTCTCCTGTACTTTAGCTATGGAACACAACAAGGAGATAGGCCTGTAGTTCTCAATGGCTCTGCTGCCCTCCCTTGTGTATGGGAATCACTAGTGCTTGTTTCCAGAGATTGGGTACTGATCCTCCGTTATGGACCAATTGATCAGCCAGGTTAGGGGTTTAGCTAAGGCTGAGGCTCCCTCTTTTAGGATTCTTGTTTGGATCCCATCAGGGCTCCCAGATCCTCTTGTGTGTAGGGATTTAAGGGTGGTAAGGACCTCTTTTTCCCTGACCATCCTCAGGTGAAACAAAGGGCGATCAAGGTCCTGGGGCCATTGTGAAACCGGCTTACTATTCATGTCAGGAGGTCCCCGCTTATATGCCTCCAGGTTCGTGAAGTAAGTGTTAAGGGTCTCAGCAATGTGAGATCCCTCATAGATTAGTTGCCCATTTACTTCAGCCTACCTTGACTTCAGCAAAGCTTTCGATACTGTTCCACATAGAAGACTGATTAATAAGCTGGTTAGGCTCGGGGTGGGTCAGAAGTTGGTCAGCTGGGTGGCAAACTGGTTGATGGGCAGTAAACAGAGAGTGGTGGTCAATGGTAAACAGTAAGAAGAGATGCAAGTCACAAATGGGGTACCTCAGGGATCAGTCCTGGGGCCAGTCCTCTTCAATATCTTCATCAGTGACATTGCAGATGGACTGGAGGGTAAGGTTTGTGTGTTTGCAGATGACACCAAGATCTGCAACAGATTAGATGATCCAGATGGGGTGGGCAGAATGAGAAGAGATCTGGATAAACTGGCAAAATGGTCGGAAAAGTGGCATCTGGGGTTTAATGCAAAGAAATGCAAGATCATTCACATCGGGAAGAGAAACCCTGAAGCCACCCATAGACTGGGAGGGGAGTTGCTGGCAGTCACATGGGAAGAAAGAGACTTGGGCATCATCATCACAGATGACCTGAACTCATCCAAGCAGACCACTAAAGCAGTAGGTAAGGCTAGGGGGATGTTGGGGTGTAGTAGTAGGGGTATCACAAGTCATAAGAGGGAGATAATAATCCCTCTTTACAAGACACTGGTTAGGCCCCATCTGGAGTACTGCGTGCAGTACTGGAGGCCACACCTTCACAAGGACATTAACCAAATTGAGGCAGTCCAGAGAAGGACAATCAAAATGGTGCAGGGACTGCATCAGAAAACATATGAGGACAGATTAACGGAACTCAATATGTATATCCTAGAGCAGAGGAGTGAGAGAGGTGATATGATTGAAACATTCAAACACCTTAAGGGCATTAACATGGTGAAAGAGTCTAACATGTTTCAATGTAAGAAAAATAGCAGGACAAAAGGACACAGCATGAAAAAAGAAGGAGGCTGATTAAGGGGTAATGTGAGGAAGTTCTTTTTCACAGAGGAGGTGATGGAAGCATGGAATGGCCTACCTGAAGAAGTGGTGGATATGAATATAGTGTAGGGCTTCAAACAGGCATGGGATAGGCATAAGGGAGCAATACAGATAAGTATGAGTAGATAGATCATTGACAGAGCAAATGCCAATGGCACATTCTTAAGGTAGGAAAAGAAATGGGCAGACTGGATGGGCCTTGCGATCCTAATCTGCTGTCAACTTCTATGTCTCTCCAAGACCTGTAAATTTACAGGTCTGAAAGGGAGTGGGACGATATGAACTGGACCCAGACCTTGTCCCGAGCCTTCCACAGAGCTAAGAGATCAGCCAAAATCCAAAGGTGATGCTGACGTTTAACCCTGACCACCAAGATGATAGATAGCATTTTCTTATAATAAAAAAAATCTGATCATATCACAGTGGCACAGTAACATAACTATAGCTATGGCTGAAAAGCCAGTTCTATGTTAAACCCTAAGTTTTACTCAGAAATACCACAGCCATCCAGAACAGAATAGCCTGAAATCTGGCATACAGTCAGGTGCATACACGTTCTCAGGCTGAGGTCTTTGGGTCCTGTAAATGTAAGAGCAGTTGGTTAAGCTATTTAAACGTTCTAAAATGTTGAGAAGTGAAATAATATGTTTAAAATCTATTTATATTCGCAGATACAGTAGCAAAACAACTGCTGAGACTGGAAACATGAAACTTTCAGGTTACAGTTTGGCCCAAGGGTGTATTTTTGCTATTTTTTTTTAATTAACATAGAAGCATAGTAACACAGACATTGTTAGTAGGTACAAAGACTAAGGATCTTTCCAATTAGCCTGTAGTTTCCTACCTATCCCCCCCGACTAATATCTCATGTGGGCTTTATACCCCAAACCCTCCCTCTATTCCCTTATCCGCCTCAACTCCCTAACTTCTACTCCTGGAATTATCAGCCCTTTAAACCTGTTCCAGTTGTATTTGAACCTATTTATAGTCCTTGCCCTCATCACTTCTGTTGGGAATCTGTTCCAGGGCTCCACCACCCTCTCAAGGAAGTAGAACTTTTCTCAAGTCTCCCTTTATGTTTCCAAAGGCGTGCATCTATTCATTTCATCTCATGACTGCACTAGTATTCCTGTTGACTAGGTCTTCACAGTTCACTCTATTAATCCTCCTCAGAACTTGTACTTCCTATCATGTTGTCCCTCTACCTTCTGGTCTCCAGCAAGTACATGTTAATGGGGAATACATACATACGAACATACATACAATATGAAGAAGCCAGCAGAAGAAGGCCATTTGGTCTATCAAGTCTGCTCGTATTGCAGGATCCACAGCTTGAGCTAATGTCCCTGCCCTCCCTCCCCACTCCTCCCATCCTCCCTACCCATGATCCTTGCCTTCCCCTATGCCTATCCTAGCCTTTCTTAAAGCCGCCCACTGTCTTCAATAAGATGACCTCTTCTGGTAGTGCATTCTAAGTGTCTACCACCCGCTCTGTGAAGAAGTGCTTCCTGACCTCCCTCCTAAACCTGCCACCCTCCAGCTTAAGACTGCCTCCTCATGTTATGGTTACCACTCAGCTTAAAGAGACTCTCCTTATCAACCTTATTTATCCCTTTGAAGTAATTGAAGGTCTAAATCATGTCCCCCCTCTCTCCCTCCTGTCCTTCAGGGAGTACATTTCAGTGCTCTCAACCTCTCCTCATATTCCTTATTCTGCTAACCTGCTATCATCTTTGTAGCCCTCTTGTGGACCTTCTTCAGCAGGCTAATGTCCTTTTTGAGGTGTGTGCACCAGTTCTGAACTCCATACTCTTGATGCTGCCTTACCAGTGATCTGTACAAGGGCAGTATAACCGCCTCTCTCCTACTACTGATCCCCCTAGATATGCATCCCAGCATCTTGTTTGCCCTTGCTGCTGCTTTCTTGCAGTTTGTAGAGTGCTTCAAGTCACTAGTGATCATCACTCCCAGGTTATTCTCCTCCTCTAATGCAGATACTCGGACTCCACCCAGGTAGTACTCTGTCCTGTGATTCTTGGCTCCAGTACGTATAACTTTGCATTTCTTGGCATTGAAACCAAGTTGCCAGATCCTGGACCACCTCCCCAGCTTTTCCAGATCTTCCTGTATGCCCTGTATCCCTTCAGCTGTGTCCACTCCACTCTCCTGGAATTATTAACACTAAGACCCCCACACCCAAGTGTGCAGCTTGTCTCAATTTACACTTTTTATACTAAAAGGTTTACTGAGTCGGTCATAAACAATTACAGCACAATCCACTGTACATTGACATATACTGTAAGCATAAATTTGAATCATACAGTATGTCTGGTATATCTAGGCTGCCTATACATTTAAAGTGAGTCTTACACCAGGTAAACAATATTGCAAACCAAGACACCTTTGTCATCTTATTGGGCCCTAACAGCACTACTGACACCCAATAAGCTGTATATGCAAGAGCACTGTCGTTCTGATTTAAAACAGGTATACCAAGATGCAAAGCAAACCTCCCTGTAATTATGCTGTTACTGTACAAATGTTGCATCAATGTTTATATTATATCTAGAGTTGCCATTTCCCCACAAATTGAGGTAACTTATCATGCAAACATGCTGATATTAATTCCACATAATACTGTATATCTCCTGTAAAATCTGGCACCAGGCTATTATAGTGGGAAGCTGCTATTTCATTAGCTATCTGCTGTGGTTGGAATAAGTGTTGTAGTGGATCTTGTAGTGCTTCCCAAATGGAGGTAAGGAATAGACAGGCCACAAAAATATGTGTTTGATCCACATGGGGGTACAGCACCCTCACTAGCAGTAGCCATAGCTGAAGGCCAAGAATTTAATAAGTTGAGCACGAGTTCTGAAATATCTAACTCAAGATTTCCAGGTGAATACACACCATCTTGGGGAAGAGGTAACTTTTATCAAGGGTAGAAGGACTTCGACCAGTCCACAAAAGATATGCTAGTTTGCAAGTTCCTTATTCCATGCTTCTAGAACTGTCCCAGTGGAGTACCTCTGCAGGGCCTGGTGTACACAATACAAGTTACTAGGTGTCTCGCTGGAGGGCTCCCATGAACAACAGCAAAAGCAGAGGACTAATTCTGAGAGTTTAGTTTTGTTATGTTCTTTGTGAAGTAACTATGTTCTCATTTGTAACTATTGAAAGTGCTCCCTACCGGTCAGCCCAAATTGAGGTTGCAAATGCTCAAAGGGAATTACTCCAGGAGTGTCTAAAAACCGAAAAATAAATATTAAACTAAGGTTTCTCCATCTCATAAATGTATGATTAATATGGGAGGGGAGGAAATCTATGTCAGAGGCAGTCAGCTGGTAGAAGCAGAAAATGTCAGAATAAGCCTGCTGAGCGTGCATTTGTAGCCATATGCATAAAGTCTGAGCTGTGAAAAAATTTACATTTTGTGTGCAAAAACATGTATTTTTACTTCTTGCTCACTGCAGTTTAAAAGATTGCATCAGACTGAGTCTGCTCACCTGCAAGCTAACATTTTCTGTAACTACAAATCCAGAATCCTCTGCAGTTGACATCAGAGGTGGGCTGCAGCTGTGGGAGATTCAATAGCTTGCAGTGCATGTCTGAGCTTTTATAAGTTCTGATCAGATGTCTGTCAGTCCCACTGCTCTCCTGGGGCTAAGTACAGTCCTCTGTGACTGTACGTAGCCCAGGGAAGACAGTTGGACCAGCAAACAAAAGATCAGAGCCATAACAGCTCTAACATGCATTGCAGGCTATTGAATCCCACACTGCTGCAGCACTCCTCTGTCAGCTACAGGCAATACTGGGATTTGTACTTACAGAAAATGTCAGCTTGCAAGTCAGCAGAGTCAGTCTGATAAAATCTACTACACTGCAGTAAACAGTTAAAAAAAAATGTTTTTGCACAAAAAGTGCACATTGGGATCAACCCACACTTGGGTGTGGGTCTCTTAGTGCTGATTGTTCCCCTTCAAGGACCTCAAGCCATTCCACAAAGGAACTGCCATGTTGAACCTGGATCATCTTGGGGACCCTACACTGTACAAACACTAGTTTATTCCTGTCCTCTCTCATGTGCAGACTCCAAAACTAAGCTCAGTACTCCAGGTGAGACCTCATTAATGACTGTTAAAGGGACAACATCACCTCCTTCCTCCTACCATCATATTGCCTCCATTGCATCCCAGCATCCTTGTTGCCTTGCTGTATCCTTAATAACACTGGCAGGATTGTTTGAGAGTCACTAATGATGACATTCAGGTCCCTTTCCTACAATGTTGGGGCCAGCCTTCCCTACCATCCAGTACTCTGTATGTGGGTTCTTTTTCCCTAAGCGCATCAGTTTACACTTACTGGCATTGACTTTTAATTAATTTATTTTGCATCACTTCTCTGAGTCCATCTTTAACTCCTATACCCCCTCCTCGCTGTCTTCTCTGTTGCAGAGTTTTGTGTCATCTGCAAAAGAGACACATCTTGCCCTGGATACACTACCCTATGTTTTCCTATGTAACCGATGAACATATTGAACAGAACTGGCCCAGGGCTGATCCTTGTGGCATCCTGCGTATGACCCCTTGTTCTCTAACTTGACCTTGTTTATTGCCACCCTTTGTTCCCCCCCACAACCAGTTCCCTACCTTCCTGACCAATTTCTTCCCCACTCCCATATCTTTTAGCTTTTTCAGTAGCCTCCTGTGTGGCACTGCGTCAAAGGGGTTGCGGAAATTAAAAGTATAGTAAATCTATCAGCTTCTCTCTAGCAAAGACCCTATGACCCAGTCAAAAAATACCACTAGGGTGTCTGACATGATCTCCCCACCACACATCCATGCTGTTTGCTGTCCTGTAACACACTTTCCTCTCAGTGGGCTACTAGGCTTTCTTTGATCAGGGTCTCTATCAGCTTACCTACAATGGAGATAAGACTGACCAGTCTGTAGTTTCCTAGGTCTTCCCTGGCCCCTCCCACCTTGTGGGGTAGAACCACATCCCAGACCTCCGCCCTCCATAGGAGTTGAGGGACTAAGACTGGAAGTTGTATTGTCCCTTGAACCATTAAGTTATTTGTATTGCAAAGGTTTTACAAAGAAAAGTATAATGAGCTGGTTGCAACTCATTTCTAGATGTGTCCAGTAGAAAACTCAAAAACTTGCAGATTTTAATTTATTAAAAAAATTAGATTACATTTTTGCACATGTGCAGTCTCATTTTCACAAACTTCTCATACTTTTTTGTTTTTCCAAAATTGAGTGTCCATTTTCATCACAGGAGAAAGTTGTTTTCATCACGTGATAAACATGGCACACCATGTCATGAGAGTAGAGCTACACCCACATATTTAGGCACTGGGCAGGTGAACCAGGAAATCTGTCCAACTCCACAGTGAGAGGTGCTGCTTGTCCACCTCTCTTGACAAGCCACTCTGTGGCCATTCAAAATGGGTTATACACTGCTTGTGGTCCAGAGCCCATCTCATCATGGGCACCAATTGATTCCACCCTCTCTGAAAAAGTTGGTGTGTGGCTATCTGTATCCCCCCATAGTGATTGGAAGTTCAGCCCTGTCACCAGCACAGATTCCTGTTTCTTCTTCTTTCCTTCCCCCACCTTCTGTTGCTGCTCTGTGACTAGGTATTTATAGCCAACAGTAGTTGGAAGGAAGCCCAATCCAACCACTGGTAATCTCGATGCCACGTGGTCTTCTCTTTGCCCCCACATTCCCTCCCCCACGTGCTGCTGCTGCTCTGTGACTAGTTATTTATAACCAACAGCAGTTGGAAGCCCATTCCCACCACTGGTATTCTTGCTGCCACTTGATCTTCTCCTCTGCCCCACGTGACCCTACTCCACCCCCAATCCAGTGAAAATAATTACATCCTCCACTCCACCACCATCTGCCACCTGCCACCCTCCTCCCCCAGTCACCTTCTATAAAAGTCAAAACTAGCTCCTTGTTAAGCGATCGGCATTATCCTCCACCTCAGCCAACCAGCAACTAATGATGACGTAGTTTTAGGTATCTTGTTCCCTTTCTCACACAGAAAAAGGAGGCACCATCATTTTCAGCTGCTGCAGACTGGGCAGTCAGACAGACAAGTAGCATTAAAGCAGGAGGTTGCTAGCAATGTTTAAAACTTACTGTTCTGCTGGGAGCTGTGCACAGTAGGGGAAGAGTATGAGTGCTAGCAGGAGTAAAGTAAAAATAAACCATTTTGAGGCAGAGTTAATTTTTCTTGCCAAACTTGCTTTGTTCTAGATATTTTGCTGCTCTTTTTACAGAGGAGAAAGTAGCACTACCATTATTGGCTGTTGTTGACTGAGTGATCATGTGACTCAGACTTACAAATAGCAGCAGAGCAGAAAGCTGCTTGCAGAGTACAAGGGATTTCCTCCCAGCATGCTCATGTCCAGTGCATGAGGAAAACAACACAGGAGAGTGGGTCATCTACCCAAGGAGAATGTGTAGGGCATCTGTAGAGAGACTACAGGCTGCAGGAGACTCTGCAGATGGGACACCAGACCAGCTTAGGAAGGCAACACATTACAGCTTAGTGTTTACTGGGACAACCACCTAGGGGGCAGGTAACTACAGGTTGTAACCATGCTACAAGCGAGAAATGAGTAGTAGACACCCAAGAAAAGGTAGGTACAGGTAGGTGGGTCAAAAAGGGGTAAACAAGAGACACCCTATCTAGGATAGGGTAATGCCAGGGAAACAAAAGGAAACAGTAGGAGTACAATAGAAACAGACTTTGATGGCAGATAAAGACACTTGGCCTACCCAGTCTGCCTATTTCCCTAACTAGTGGATAAGCTGAAGATCCTAGTTAACCAACATCCTACTTTTTCCTACCCCCCCTACCAGAATTGCCTTATATCTGTCCAATGCATTCTTGAATTCCTCCACTGTTTTTTACCCCACAACCTCCTCAGGAAGGACATTCCATGTGTCCACCACCCTCTCCATGAAAAAATACCTCCTCATGTTGCCCTGGAGCATCCTCCCCCCCATCTTCAAATTATGCCCTTTGTTCTTGCACATCTCTTTTTCTGGAAGATGCCGCCCTCCTGGACTTTGTTGATTCCCTTGAAGTACTTGAAAGTTTCATAGAAACATAGATGTTGATGACAGATAAGGACCACAAGGCCCATCCAATCTGCTCATTTATTTTTGTACTTCATGAATGTGCCATGGCAATGGGAGTAGGAAAAAGGTAAAAGGGTACAGAGAGGTGGGAAGCAAAAGGGAGAGGTAGGAGTACAAAAGGAGTAGGAAGGAGGTAGAGGGGTACAGGGAAGTTTGAAAAGACACTAAGCAAAGGATGAAAAGATCATGGGAAGTGTGCAGTGTAACAGCAGTGGGGCTGCAGTCTTTTGCGATGCCTTCTGAAGACTGAGGCAGTGCCCCATATTCACTCCCTTTCCTGGGTTGTGGTGGGGACACTAATACTGTGAAATTTTCAGAGAGCCAAAAAACTTATACCTTGCAGTTTAAACTCAAGTTTTTGTACCTATAAACTGATTTATTGATTTAAAAAGAAATTTATTGAAAGAAAAAGCAATATAATCATATATAGAGAGTGCTAATGTAAACAGGTGTAACCCGGGTGCCATGTACCAACGGGCTACCACCTCTGCCTTGTATGTACAGTCAAGGGTGAGGGGTCTGGGTTCTGTTAGAGATGGTCTGGGAGTTAATTTCCAAATGATTTTACAATAAGTGTGGTGCCTTCACCCAAAGTAAGGTTTTATGGGCCAGTTGGTAAGTTGGGTACAACCCCTGGGAAGCTATACCTATCTGGCTCCTTCCCAAACACCCCACACACAGAAATAAACTTTATCTTGCACTTAGATACCAACCGTGCAATTAGAGGAGATCTCTAATAATATGCTCATTGACGCAATTTGAAGGAAAAGGAATAAACACAGCTTTATTTATAATATGGGATAGGAATAGCAAGGGAATTCCTGAAACAGGGATGTACATGGGATGAGGCATTCAGTTATGTAGCAAATATAGGCAATGCAAGAATATACCCAATAGGCATTGAACATAAGCACTAAACAGTGTGCAATAAACAACAGGGCTCAACCTTCTACCAGCATGCAACCTGGACTACACAGACCACCCCCCCAATCTGGTACCAGACCCCCTAGTCCTATGCTGAGGCACCTCAGCCAGGTGTAGGCCTGTAGTTGCCACGGGTTGGCCAGTGTTGGTGCACTTAAAAGTTGCAGATAGTAAGCCTTAACTGTAGCTCTGAACTTTAACTGTAACATGCTATAACACATTTTAAACAGTTTCCTCAAGTCTTTTGCAGGGCAGCCCTGCTTATTCATGAGTTGGTGAACAGTCTGGGTGACACAAGCAGGATGGAGCTGGAGGTTTGCAGAGGCTAGTCATCACGTGCACCATGCTGGTATCAGAGGTAGGTGGTGGTGAACCAACACAGCAGGAAGCAGAAAACCACAATGCTGGTTGCAGGGGATGAAAATGCTGGTCTTCATCTGTCAGACCTTTCCAAACTTCGCCCCTGCGGCCTTTGTATATGGTAGTCACCTGACAGGCCTCTTGATGTCTTCCTCTCTGGTGGTCTCCTGGCTGGTTTGGAGAACCTGGGCAACAGTTTTCTCTTTCCTCCTGGCTTTAACAGGAAACTTCAGTCACCCTGCTGGCTAGTTGTGAAGGCCGAAGAGTGGAAAATGCTGGGTGCTTCCCTCAGGAAAAAACAGTCTCTAGCTTTTTTTGTCAGTCTGCAGCCTGGACACCACTGCTGTCAGGCAGGACACTTCTGGTGGTAATCCACAATAGCCAGGAGACACCACAGCAGGATGTTCCCCTCAGGATACACGGTTTCTAGTGACACTCCTCTCAGAATCAGCAGAGGTTCTCTCCACAGACAGGCTTTGCTGTTAAGCCTGTCAAAAATAGTAACACAGGCAGAATTGGTCTAGTCTTCAAGGTTGAGCAAACCTCTTTTGGCAGAAGAGCCCTTCTCCACTCTGGAGACACAGTCTGGAGCCCCTTTGACTGACTTAAGGGTTCCCAACCAACTGCCACTGAACTATCCTTTACTATCAAGGGTTCATGGATAATGTCCCTGAGGTATAACAGTCTTTTTGACTTTCTTTGACTAACTGCAGCCTCTGATTGACTGATAGGGCTGTCTGTCATGTTACTCAACACCTGATTGGTCCTCGTTTGAGCATCAAGCAAGCTGAATTGTCCTTCTCCCAGAAGCCATCTCTCAGTCCTCCAAAAGCTTCTACGAGCTGCTGTTGGATGCCATAAGGTCACAGGGTCCCAAACATGGCTGCTGACTGCATAGTTTATACAGTGTCCCAACTTCACAATTTATTTTGCAGCCCAACATTTATATTTTAACTTTTAGTGCCCCCACAGACATGTAGTAGCCCATCTGTTCTACAGTCCAGTGGTGGACTTTTGGATGGGAGTGCTTTCTGTCACCAGCCACTGCCTTCGTTATGCAGTCCTCCCAGGCAGCTAGCATACTGTCTCATTGGTGGTGCAGGAACTACATTTCCCAGCAGCCTCGGCAGCTGGCTTAATTTACATGTGCTTTTTAGTGCTTAAAAAATATTTTTGTGGCCCCCTAGGTCCATTCCCCATGTCTCTGGACCCTGATTAGACAATTTGGTGGTCTGGGAGCATGGGGGGAATATTGCCGCAATAGCAGCTTCAAAATGAATTTACTCTACTGCGCATGTGTGAGCTGCCAGCTCACACGTTCATGGTGCGACTGAGTGGCAGTCATGCTTCTGTACTACTCCAGCCCACTACTTGCAGGGAAAACATAGCAGGGGCCAGCAGGAGGTTCAAAGAGATGGTGCAGGACTTGAGCTGGTGGCGGTGAGCAGCCAGTATCCTCAGGGGCAGAAGGTAAGCCTTACATTTTTGGGGTGGTTTACACAAGTAAACATTCTGCTTGTATCAGTCTATGAAATTCCTGATGTGGCCAGTCGGAGTTTTTTTCCTGGGATATCTTGCTCACTTGTTGATGTGTGATGAGTTGGCAGTTCTTTGTATGTGGTTAGTTATTAGAGCACAGTTCTTACTGCAGGACTCTGAGATGCTCCCATTTGCCAGTTGCTTCACTAAGCTTACTCCTAACCCCTTCCAGTAATCCAGATAGCTCATTTGGCTGTGTGTTTTGTCCACTCTCAGACAAAGTCCATCTTAACCAGGATCACTGTCATAGAATTGGTTATCTTGCAATTTCTGATTTAACCTTCCAATGGTTTGTAGATTCCTCAATGCTTTTTCTAGGATTTACAGGTAGTTAGGCTGGAAAAAAATCATATACAATTTTGTCTCTTGATAGTTAATAAAGCCAAAGAATAAAATTAAAAGACACTTTACTTCTTCTTCAAATAAGTTTGAACTCTGTAGATTACTTCTGTTTTCATACAGCAAACGAGTTCTATATGAGGATGCCAGTGAATAGCTTAAATATACTGTTTATTTCCTACTGTGTTCATCCTATATAGTTAGCAATTAGCTATCATATTACTATGGTGCATGGTAGAACGCTGCTGAGCATGGAAATCCATGCTTAGAACAGCGTTGTTGTGCTGCATTCAGTTCATCATGATGTTGTGCTGCACTGAGTATGTTACTAGTGCAGCACAACAATATCAAAAACATTTTCACATGCATGATGTAGGGCTGTGGTGGTGACAGCAGACACGGAAGCAAGTGACTCCTGAATGAACCACATCACAAAGGTACTTTTCAGTTCTGGGGGGCATTTTTTTTTTTACAAAGGAAGTGTCATCGAGGCAGATGCCAGGAAGTACAGAAAAACCAGGAGCAGCTGTAGAATTTGCAAAAAAGTGTTTATTTGTACTAGCAGTAACATAACAAAAATAAACTTGTTTTGTATAACTATTTACAAGGGCAGAATAAATAGAGAAGATCCATCAGAATTTTCCATTGATCTCTGTGTTTTCTTGCAAGAAATTGCAGCTTTATTTCTATAAGTCCTTGTTACCCCCTTCTTAACAAGCATCCTGTTTTTTTTCTAAAATGTTCTTGTATATTTCAGGCAGGTGCAGGCAGGAACACAATGTCCCAGAACTGAGACCCCTTTTCCACAGCTTCTGCAAAAGGCTTAAAAATTTCATCTCAAGTTAATCCCTCAAGTTCCAAATAGCTTTGCAATCATCTCAAACTATAGTTATATACATTTCAACAGTAACACTATATAATTCCTTAACACAGGGATCCCACTATCAGTTATATTTCCACATAATGATTTGCATATATTTTTATGCCAGCAGATATACTAGGGAGGAAAAGACAGAAACAGCAAAGGGAATACTGAGAGACAGTGAGAGGCAAATAATTGCGAGGCTGTCAGGTTGATCAAATCCTAGGTCTCACAGAAAAATTTGGCTGCACAACCAGACAGTCAAGAGACAGGAAAGGAAAGAACAGAACAGATGCATGCATTCAAACTCTCTATAACAACTGGGACAGGATCCTTTACTCAACCCTAACACATACATCCCCTCCTTAAGAGAGAACCTGTTTTATCAAACAGGTTTCCAAAACTTTCTATCAATTCTCTCCTATCATTAGCTTCTAACTTTTAGAAATTAATCACATGTGCAATACCCCTTTTTTCTATAGCAGTACAGCAAACAGTAAAGTTTAAACTCACATATTTGTTTTTCAACCTCCAGAACCCTCAATTCCTGATCCATATTGTGACAGAAAATCAGCTTTTCTATTCCCTTTACCAGATTTGTGTTTCACATTGAATTTAAATGGCTGTAGTGCCAGGTACCATCTTGTAATTCTTGAATTTTTATCCTTCCTTTGGTTAAGCCAACAGAGAGGACTGTGATCTGTTACAAGTACAAAGTCAGTTTCTAGCAAATACAACTTAAGAGACTCCATGGCCCATTTTGCTGTTAAACATTCCTTTTCAGTGGTAGAGTACATTTTCTCTCTGTCATGCAACTTCCTACTTATGTACAAAATAGGATGCTCTGTCCCATCTATATTTTGACTCAGGACTGCACCTAGGTCTACCTCTGATGCATCTGTTTGTAACAAAAATGGTTTCTTGAAGTCTGTGCTTCTTAAACCGGGGGCCGAACATAATGCAGCCTTAATGGCTTGAAAAGCTTCATCACACTCTGGGGTCCATTTCACATTATTTAGGTACCATTTTTTGTGAGTTCAGTGAGGGGAGTAGCTAACTCAGCAAAGCTGGCAACAGATCTCTGATCATAACCAGCCAGCCCTAAAATGACCTGACATGTTTCTTTGTTTTTGGGACAAGGTTGTTAGCTATAGCTTCTGTTTTTTAACATCTCCATTTCCTAACACATAGCCCAGATATTTGGTTTCCTGCATGCCCAATGCACATTTGGTAGGATTAATAGTCGGATCTGCATTTTTGATAGCTTGGATAACTGCTCATAGGTGTTCCAGGTGGCTTTTCCAGTCTGGACTGTACACCACAACATCATCCAGGTATGCAGCACAATAACCAGTGTGAGGGGATAAAATTACATCCATGTACCACTGGAATGTAGCTGGTGCACCATGTAAACCAAATGGCATGGTGGTGAACTGACAGAATCCAACAGGAGTGGCAAATGCAGTTTTATCTCTGGATTCTTTAGCTAAAGGGATTTGCCAGTAACCCTTGGTGAGATTGAGGGTACTAATATACTTTGCACTCCCCAGTCTGTCCACCAAATCATCTATTCTGGGCATAGGATTACTGTCAAATTCTGACACTTGATTAAGTTTCCTAAAATCAAGGCAGATTCTAACATCCCCTTCTTTTTTGTTTACAGTTACTATTGGAGATGACCAAGCACTCCTCGACTCTTCTATGATACTCAGTTCTTTCATTTTTTTGTATTTTCTTAACCACGTCAGCTCTTAACTGCTCGGGTAACCTGTATGTCTTTTTCCTAATAGGGCAAGCATTCCTTGGGCACTATTACTTGCTCGACCCCTTTTGCTCAGCCTGGTACTGTGGTGAAAGTACTTTTAAGTGTCTTTAGCAAGTTACAGATTTCTACAGTTTATTCTGAGGTTAAGGAAACATTCACCTTTACAGCATCAGCAGTTACAGTTTGTTCCAGTCTATCATAATCTACATTAATATCTTCTTTATCAGTTTCTGGTAAAACTAGCAAAGCAGCTTTTGGCATTTTTTCAACCAATTTCTTGAGGTGATATATCTCAGTAGGATTTTTCCTGTCAGGGGTCTCAGTCTCGTAGTTAACAGTGCTGATATGTCTAAGCACTCTGTAAGGCCCTTGCCACTTCATTAACAGTTTATTTTCTATTGTGGGTAACAGCAGCAAAACCTTTTCACCTGGCTCAAATACTTTTTCTTTTACCCCCTAGTCATAATATAACTTCTGCTGGTTTCGGGCCTCTTCCTGATTACTATGGGCGATTTCAACATATTTTGCCAGCTTCTTGCTTAGGGCACACATATAAGATGTTATAGATTGTTTCTGAGTGGGGTTATCTTCCCATGTTTCTTTTATTACATCCAGTGGCCCTCTTGGCTGCCTACCATACAGCATTTCAAATGGTGAAAACTCTGTTTATGCCTGTGGCACTTCTCTGTAAGCAAAAAGTAGGTAAGGCAAGTATTGGTCCCAATCTTTCCCTTCCTTTTTACAAACCTTTTTAACATGTGCTTTAGGGTTTGGTTAAAATGCTCAATAAGACCGTCTGTCTGAAGGTGATGGGGGAGGTTCTTATGGCAGTGATACCTAGTAGTCTGTACAGCTTCTTAAGTAATGCAGCACCAAAATTACTACCCTGAAGAGTAATAATTTATTTCGGTATGCCCACTCTGCTGAAAATTTTTGCAAGCTCTGCTGTCACTTTTGATGCCGTGGCAATATGCACTGGAATTGCTTCTGGGTATGGAGTAGAATAGTTTCATTCTAACAGGATACATCTATTACCCCTTTTACTTTTATCTAAAGGACCAACCACATCCATTGCAATTCTCTCAAAAGGCACATCTATCAAGGGTAGTGGCACCTTGTCTTTTCTAGTGACTGGGGCTACTTGCTGACACTCAGTACAGGAATTATATTAGGTAGCAACATTGTCATGTATTCCAGGCCAGTAAAATCTATACAGCAATCTGGCAAGGGTGCGATCCCTCCCTGAGTGACCAGCCATAGGACTATTATGTACTATCTGTAACAACTCTGTTCTGTACTTCTGTGGTATAACCAATTGTTCTGTCTGTTCCTGTGTTTGAGGTTTAACCCAAACTTTGTACAATAACCCATTACATTTTCTAAACATTGGTTCACCCTGTTTTGGTTTCATCCCCAGCTGCTTAAAATAACCCTGGAGAGAAATATCCTTAGCTTGTTCTGAAGCAAAACCACAATCAGTTATCAGTTTAGCTTCAGCATTTTCATATTTTAACCCTTTATGTCCATTAGACATTTGTTGCCACAGTTTCTTCAGGCATCGGCTTCCTTTCCTGGATTTCTGGGTCTTGGAGCTGTGCTCAAACAAGTCTGAATCAAAATCACCGAAAAGAAGTGTCCCCACCATTTGAGATTTTCTTTGCCTGAGATCTTGTTACTACTGCTGCTGAAACTGCAGGATTCAGTTCCCCTGAGATTAACTCAGTAAATCCTGGGCAATCATTTCCAATAATCATGGATACAGGTAATTTAGGTGCAACCCCCACTTTCATTTGGTGTGACACACCCTAAATGGTCAGAGTCACTTGGGTGGTAGGACAGTATCGAGTGTCCCTGTGGATGCAGATGACACCAGTACCTCATCCTTTGGCACAGTGATTTCCCAGCACTTCAACATGCACTAGGGTCTGTCTGCTTCTTGAATCAATGAGTTCCTTTACCACTGCCAGCACTCCATGCACTGGACCAAGTGCGCCTGCTATTAGGACACCAATTTCCAGGGTTTGCTGCCCCTTCCCCAAGGTCTGCCCCCGAGTTTGTATCTTTAGTTGGGGGCATGGGGTCAACCCTCATAATAGAATGGGAATTTGCTGTGAATTCCTGGCACCCTGTTGGCAGCGCACTCGGCTGGCTCAATCACCACCGAACATCCCTTTACAGTCTTAACCCCCACCTTCGCATCCGTTAATTACTTGCCCCAATTTGCTAAGGACAAATCTGCTCCAGTGTCACTCTTTTTACTATGGCAATTTCTTGCAATATGACCTGGCTTATTACAATTATAGCAAATAACATCTTTGGGCACAGATTTGTTATCCCCACCAGAGCTCTTATCAGACTTGGAATTAAAATGGGAAAAAGAATGTTTTTCTGGTGCTTGGCTGTTACCTCACTGCTGTTGTGTCTGTCTGGCCATTGGGTAGTCCTCGGCCAAAGAAACAGCCTTTTCCCCACTTTCTGGTCAGTGTTCCTTTACCCAAAGCTGCACATCTGTAGGCAGGGTGTTGATGAATTGCTCTACTGCAAATGTGTCGACAATGATCTGTGGGACTGTTTTGCCCTCTGGTTGGAGCCATTTTAACAGGAGTTCTCTGAGCCAGGTGAAGGCTTCTCGAGGATTGTCAACTGAGTTGTACTTCAGAGATCTAAATCTCTGCTTGTAGGTCTCACCTGAGATGTCATACCTTTTCAGGATTTTGCTTTTCACCAAGTCATAGTTTTCTGACTCTGCAGTGTCCATATTGCTGTAGGCAAGTTGGGTTTTTCCTGTCAGGTAGGGTACCAGTCTGATTGTCCATTGCTGCTTTGGCCATTGGCAGGTTGTGGCAACTCTTAAAAGTTGTCAGATATGCCTCAATTTCATCAGAAGGACACAACCTTGTCAGTTTAATGGCTTTTAAGTTGCTTGTGTTTTGTTGCCCATCTGGATCTGTGCCAGATCCTTTGCCTTTGATAGCTTGCAAGGCATCCACCCATCGCTGCTTCTGTTGCTGCAGCTCTTCTCTCATCTGCTGCCTCCCTTCTCTCCAGTGCTGCTCCTGTCACTGCATCTCTTCACTTTTCTGTTTCTCTGTCTGTTTTTATAGTATAGCCCACTATTGCAAAAGGCAGTCAGGCTTTCAGGCTCTGTCACTGCCTATTTGTTTTTTATAACTTGTGCTGGCTGTACAATCTCAGCTTGGACTTCTGTCTCTGCTAGTTTGGCTGCCATTCTCCTGGTAACCCCTCCTGGACTTGCTGCTGTAGAATCCATACCTTTCTCTATGCTTAACTGGTACTAGGTCCAGTACCCACGCACAAAACTCCTGGCTTAGAGTATGCATGTCATAAATCCCACTTAGACTGACACCATCTGTCATTAAGACACAGGTCAGGAAGGACAGAAAAAACAGGAGCAGTTGTAGAATTCACAAAAAGTGTTTATTTGTACTAGCAGTAACATAAAAGAATAAACTTATTCCATATAACTATTTGCAAAGACAGAATAAATAGAGAAGATCCATTGGAGTTTTCCTTCAATCTCTGTGTTCTTGCAAGAAATTGCAGCTTTGTTTTTATAAGTCCTTGCAACTCCCCTTCTTAACAAGCATCCAGTTTTTGTTTTTAAATGTTCTTGTATATTTCAGGCAGGTGCAGGTAGGAACATAATGTCCCAGAACTGAGGCCCCTTTTCCACAGCTTCTGAAAAAGGCTTAAAATTGCATCTCAGGTTAACACCTTAAGTACCAAACAGCTTTGCAATCATCTCAAACTATAATTTTATACATTTCAACTGTAACACTGTATCATTCCAAAACAAAGGGATCCCAATATCACTTGCATTTCCACATAATGATTTGCATTTATTTTTATACCAGCAGATATGCAAGGGAGGAAAAGATAGAAACAGCAAGGGGATACTGAGAGACAGTGAGAGTCAAGTAATTGCGAGATTGTTGGAGTGATCAAATCCTAGGTCTCATGGGAAAATTTGGTTGTGCAACCAGACAGACAAGAGACAGAAAAGGAAAAAACAGAACAGATCCCTGCATTCAAACTCTCCATAACAACTGGGACAGGGTCCTTTATTCATCCCTGTCATGGGAAGGCAAAGTATGATTGTCCATACACTGTAAAAAGTTGTATATGAGCAATCATACACAAACAAGGCAGTTTTCTGATCACAAGGTTTCCATTGTAACGGACCTGTCAAGCTGCACTCTCAAGGTCTTTTGTTACCATGAAACCTCTCAATTGAAAACTGCCTTGTTGTGTATGACTGCTCATAAACAGTCCTCTATATTCAGACCCTCACTTGGTCCTTTGCTTTCATTTCAGCATATTTGGATGCACACTTCAGCCTCATGTAATTTTTTTCAGAATTGAGACCATTCTTTGGTCATAAATCCAGGGCTATTAAAGTAGAGAATGTCTAGCACGTATTCTAATTTTAGCCTAAATGTATCACCAGTGAGTGCCCAGTATCTCTACTTACTATTGCAGATTTTCCTAAATCTTGTTCTTGACCTAAGAAAAACAAGGTTTCTCAACAGGCAAGCCTGTTTAGCTTCATTTGTGATATTTAGAGCTAGCCCCCACAGTGGCAGATGTTGCTGGATTAAAAGCTGAATTTGCAAGGGTACCAAGAACCTTCTGCTTCTTCTAGGGGCCACTGAGTCTGCGGCCACCCCTTCCAGAGGATGCCTAGGCAAAGGCAGAGTGCATGGACATTGTTGGGCTCTGGGAGGGTGAGGGTGGGAGTGACAGGAAGAGTGCACACTCCTTGACCTACACCACTGCAGAATTTGTTCACCACATTGGTAGGATGATGCTGCCTATATGTAGCACCCATCATTGTGGAAAGAGAGGGTACAAGTCCTTAGAAGTGGAGGCCCCAGGAGGAGGGAGGGAGGGAGAGGATCCCAGCCCAAAAGGAAGCAGCTGCTGGTGGGGGACTGTATTATCTGGGGGTAGATTTGGAGGTAGGGGGGAGGATGGGATACAGAGGCCAGGAGACAAAGGAGGTATATTACTAAAACTTAACACGTTCTTGTGAGGCTGATAAGGGTGCAAGATGTGGACATGTTTATGAGGAACTACAGTATGGCACAGTGATTAGAGGCCATTGGTGAAAACTTGTAGGGGGTGACATGAGGAAGTTCTCCTTCATAGAGCAGGTGGTGGAAGAATTGAAGGCACTGCCCAGAAACATAGAAACAAAGAATTTGTCAACATAAAAGGACCACTTGCTCCACACAGACTGCCCAGATGGTCTCTGACTAACCTGTCTACGCAGACCCTAACTGGTCTTTAGCAACTCTGCCTCCTCCCTTCCTTACTAAGATCCCACTATGCCTATCCCATGTACGTTTGAAGCCCCTTACTGTTTTTGCCTCCACCACTTCCACTGGCAGTCTGTTCCAGACTTTCACCACTCTTTTAGTAAAGTAGTGCTTCCTCACACCTCTCCTAAGCTCTCCCCCCTCATTCTTCTCTCTTCTAGGGTGTGCATGCCGGGATTCCTCAGCTCAGTCTGTCCTCATATGGCTTACTTTTCTGCCATTACATAGTCTTAGTCACCCTCCTCTGGACTGCCTCCATATTGTCTATGTCTTTTCTAAGGCACAGCCTCCAGAACTGGACACAATACTTCAGGTGGGGGTCTCACCAGCAAGGGATAAAGTGGTAGAATCACCTCCTTCCTTCAGCTGGTGATACCTCTTTTTATACATCCCTGCATCCCACTGAGCCTACCCACAACCTTGTCACACTGTGCTACCACTTTGAGGTAATCAGATACAATAATCCCAAGATCCTGTTCCAGCTTAGTGACTGCCAGTAACCCCAACTCACCATCCTATACTCAGCTCCTGAATTTTCATGCTCTTGGAGGTGGCAGTATAGCTTAGAAGTTAGAGTAATGAGCTATGAAAGAGCTTGGTACATCCAGCAGACCTGGATTTGATTCCCACAACCTCCACTTCTATACTGTGTGACTCTGAGCTAAGTCACTTACTCAACCAAGTGCTCCTTGGTCGCACCTGAAAACAGGCACTAATGCCTTGTGTGCCCTACCTGATTACCAAAAGAACAGAAATAAAAAAATAATAATTTTGCACTTTTGGCGTTTTGAGAGGTGGTTGAAGCCAAGACTGTGAAGGGGTTAGAACATAGGTCAGGCAGACCCTGTAAGGGAACAGTGGAACACAAACAGTAGACAGAAGAGGGGAAGAGATAATTGGGGAAGGGGTGATGATCAGCCGCCAGGGCTATCGGATCTCTAAATCCAGCCTGGCATTAGGCCAAGAATGGAGCTAGGCAGGGAAGTGGGCAGACTGGATGAATCTGTGGGTCTTTTTATGCAGACAGAATCTATGTTTCTGTATTTTACAGTAGATCAACACTTTACATGCAAAAAACTGTGGTTGATCTTTATTCTTGCTTTCAACCAATAGTATTTCAATAATCAAAGCAATACTTCCCAGTGGTAATATCAGTGTAGGCTAATGCAAAGGTATAAACAATAGACTAAACAGATAAGTTTGAATTAGTGTTCGCAAAACTCAGTACTGCTGTACTTTCAGTTATGACTATGAGAAGCAGTGATACAGCAACAAAGAGGCTTATTTGAGTTGACTTTTGAGTTCAAATAAGTCACTTTAGAACTGTGACTAGGGAGGACTCATCCTGTAACATACTGTCTATTCCCCCAAACTCAAGTGTGCATCTGTTACTGATTTGTACCAAATAAGTGACATGCAACACACTTACTATGTCACTTGCATTTATTAAGTAAGAAAAAAACTAAAGGTTATGGGATGGATTTTCAACGGTCCATGATTGCATAAGAGCTTTGCATAAAGGAAAGTGACACAAGGGACACCTTGTGTCAGACTTTATGGCACTCAGGATTTTCAAAGGAGGCTTATGGTAGTCCTAGGGCTCCCTGTGCCAGACCACCTTGCACATCCTTGTGCCAGCCACAT
This sequence comes from Neoceratodus forsteri, assembly GCA_016271365.2. Classification (NCBI taxonomy): domain Eukaryota; kingdom Metazoa; phylum Chordata; order Ceratodontiformes; family Ceratodontidae; genus Neoceratodus; species Neoceratodus forsteri. The sequence continues at coordinate 433,778,760 of CM028135.1, read as the reverse complement.
GGCTGCACAATGATGTTAGGGGGCTTGTACCACATCTAGGCTGCCACATCTCCTAAATTGCAATTCCAGAACCCCTTCAAAGTCGGCACAAGCCACATGAGTTAGACCAGCCAGAAGCTGGTCTAACCTCCCGTGTGCCATTCCAAGGGCAGTGTAATGGTGGGAGATGGTCCATGCCCCCTATTGCGGGTGCTACCAGGGGATGTCTTCAGTCCCCCATGCACCCAGCCAAGTGTTGCAGCAGTAGTGGAGCAATGGCTGGTGACATCCAGAGCTTCCTCCCCCACTGTTAGTCACATGACTACCCCCAGACAGTCCCTCACACTGGGGTCCATTGCCACCACCAAGGCACCCCAGCCAGCCCCCCACAGGCCCTGCCAGCCATCTGATGCATGGCTAGTGGGTCCCAACTACAGCCACCACTGCAGCCTGAATGTGCCACAGCTTGCAGCATTGCCCTCCCATGCACTGGTTGTGTGGTGCAGAGCATGACTTGCAGCAAACTCAGGAGGGGGGGATGGCTCCAGGACCCCAGTTTTTGGAAAATCAGACTCAGTGTCCCTGGTGCACCCAAGTTTGCCACAGTCGGGGTTTTGGCACAAGGTGCACTAGTCTTAGGTGTGGCTTTTAAAATTAGTTGTATGACCGAGGACACATTGATCTATTTAGCAGTGTCTGCAGCCAACTGGAAACTCACTTTTTAAACAGAATTCACTGTGTCAGCCAATTCAGTTCAGTCAGACTGTACCAGTTGTTATGCAGTGCCATCCCTGTAGAAAGTTGTAAAGCAGACAACCTCTCCATGCCCTGGTTGGAGCTGCAATACAGACCCACTCAGACTGGACCTATAGCAGCTAGAATTTTTTTAAATTGCTACATTTCTTTATTTTGTCTCAGTGTTGCTGTTACTCTCACTACAGAGTGGACTCAGTCAGTCTCCAGTGTGTGTGACAGGCTGACTCTCTCGGCTCAATCATATGAACACACCCAGCACTGATGAGGCTGAGGATGCAGTATCACTAGCCCAAACAGTTGACCATCAGCTAGGAGAGTCAAGGGGATAGCATTTACTGTGCAACTGTCTGTCTGTTTTAATGGGCAAACATGTCAGTCTTGTAGTGCAGATCAGAGAAAATACTGCAGCTCCTGCTAAGGATACTCTCTCTGCCTCTCACTGTGCCTTGGGGTTTCTTTCTCTGTTGATTGGGCCACACTGCAACTCTCTTGCACTGGAACACTGTCATACTATTCCTAGACATTCTCACTGCCCAATTTTATTTTATTTTATCATTTTATTATTTATGTATTTATTTATTAAGGTCTTGGATTACAAATACCTATGAGTCAGATATTCTTTTACATAGGTTCCATGTCAGTCAAGACAATACAGAGTACAAAAACAGAATAAAAAACATTTCAGGAAGTGTTTGCAATTGGGAAAATAATTCAGAGTCTAGGTTAGGTTTATACAGGTATAAATAAACAATATATTACCAGTATACAACTTGTTATGTATAACATGAAAAATGAACAAGAAAATACATGCCAGTCAAAACAATACAGAAATGCATTACAAATATTCAAAAAGTTTCAGGAGGCGGTTGCAAACAGCAAACATGATGACTAGGTGAGGTTAATACAGGTGTATATATAACAGAATGTTACCAGTAAGTACATGTACTAAAAGGTCATTGGGGCAATGGCAGTTACAACAGGCTGGTGAGGCAGCCAGTGGAGGCTTTGTCAGCTAAGGTGAAATCAGCCTGGGTAGGCTTCATCAGAAAGAGAGAAGAGGGAGACAAAAGATCATAAGATAGAGGAGTAGGAGAGGGATGAGAGACAGAAAAACAGCTAAGCTGGGAGGCAGAAAAAGGGATGGGGACAGGTAAACGTAGTCAGGGCTGTAGAAAGATAGGGAGGAAGCAGGAGAGGGAAGGGGGACAAGTAAGAGCAGTCAGGATGATTGACAGGAAAAAAGAAGGGGTGAAAAGGTGACGAAGATGGGGGGGATGGTGCACGGGTATACAAGCGTGACATTTTTGTCTGATTTTAGCTGTTCAGCTCTCCCTCCTGTCAAACTCTAAGTGCTCCTAGAGGTGCAGGCATGGCTGAAGATTCTGGACACAATATCCGAAACTGAACAATCAGAAAAGCAAAGCCATCATTTCAGCAGCTTGGGAGGGAAGACATGGTCCCATTGGTGCAGCTTAACAGGTCCATCTTGGAAGACGGGGAGCAGCACCTTCTTCATCACAACCAAATTTGGGGGATGATCTTCACAGATGTCAAACCCTTTACAGAATTATACCGCATATGTTTTTTTGTTCTGCTCCCTTCATAATGTCCTGGTGACCTTTCCAAATTGAATGAACTGAATCTTGTCTTCCCCCATAAACCTGCTGATCTGTTTTGTGCAATAAAATGGAAGACTATAGTTATAAAAGATTTTGAGGACTATCATGTATTTATTGACATGTAAGAGCACATTGTTTATGTTTGTTTCTGATAAATCACATCAAATAAGGACTATATTTACCTAGTTGTTATTCAAATGTTTATTTTTTAATGTAGCACAACTCAAGCACATATGATTTTAAATAACTTTATTCCCATTTATATTATATATAGCTTTTGACAGTAGTCTCATTGTCAAAAGACACCAAGGCAGTTTGACTGAGGATCACCTGTATGTAACGCACTAATTATTTATTCCAGTCCAGAAGAATGAAGATGATTTTAGTTTGTAAATTCTGGGTGTTAATTCTTATTGTTTTTGTGACTGCCTGCAGTTTACATAGTGTGGTCGATCTTTTCACAAAGCTGGAGAAGTGAGCTACCAGGACTACCGCCGAGGGTGCCAATGACTGTTTGTGCTCTCACAAGCCCAGCAAAGAGCCCCAAGGCTGAGGCAAGCAGAGAGGCAGGAACACAGCAAACTTGGGCTGGCCTGTCAAACACACACACTGAGGATTCTGGGGCTTCAGAAGTGATCCAGGCTCCATTCTCACTTCTCACTCTCTGAAAAAAATAACTGGCTTACCAGACAGGACTGATGCAATACAGAAAAGTAATCAAGGGACATTTTTATTATTTCAGCTGACAGTCCGGCACTGGGGATTGGGCACCCCAGTGTAGGGCTTCTCTTCGGGAAATGGGGTCAGGTGACCTGGGGTCCAGAGAAGTGGCACCAGGGGTGGGCACCTTGTTCTACTTACATATTTTAAAAAAGGAATAAACACTAGGAAGGGTGAGACACCTGGAGGGGAAGGGGGAGAAAGAAGCAGTACTGGGGGTGGGCACCCCACTCTGCTTAATAAAAAAAAGATAGATAGACAGACTGACAGGCAGACAGATCAATAAATAGATAGGTAGACAGACAGACAGAGAAAGAGAGAGACAGAGACAGATGCTACCATGTCAATATAGTGCTGCTGAAACAGTGCAGCAATAACTGCATGGTGTAAAGTGTGGCTACATTAAGAGTGACAGGGGAATAACAACAGTAGGGAATTATCACTACCCCTGTTGCTCTGCACTTTCACATGGGATGCATCAAGTTGCTGTGTGTGGGGTGTCTGGCCAAGCTGCTCCCATGGCAGAGTGGCTAAGGCACTGGTACACGGCATGGTTGGAGACCTGGGATTGCGGTTTGGTTCCTCCCAGGTCTCTAGGTGTTGCAACCCTTTTTGTATGTGTGTGTGTTTTTTTTTTGTGAAAAAAAGATTTCCCCCTCCTCAAGTTTTTCCTCATCCACCAAGTCCACACCCCATAGGAGTTTGTTATTTAAAGTCTGGGGGTGTAGGGGGCAATTCCCCCCACATCAGGGGGTGCACAGGGCTAACCTCCCCCCACAAAAACAAAGAAAGTCCCATTATTTGTAATGGGCTGCATTGTTTGCATTGCAATCACTTTTGTTCTCCACATTGTTTTGGAGAATGGTCTTTTGTCTGCAGCATTTATTGCCATGTTGTTTCATCTGCAACATTATGACCATGTGCCAATACGGACAGAACAGGGGATCAGGGGCTCACAGCTCTCTCTGCAAGCTGCAGCACAACTTTCAGCTGCAAGTGCAAAACTCAAGAAAGTCCCACTGTTCAAATACAGAGTATGTGGGTGAATGGTTCCTCTCCTAAACTGGACACCCTGAAGTTTGGGTTGCCCGGAAGGGTATTTCTGACAAGTTTTTGGAAAAACAAACAAGAGGTCCAGTTTAGCTAGGTTCAGGTATTTGTTTTTTTTTTAAATAGATCATTTTATGCATGTTCAATGCTTGTGAGTTGTTTATTTTAAAGGTGGCTGTCTTAATCAGTATTTTTTTTGTATTGCCCAAGAGGTAAAGCCTGGAAAATGAAAATAAGCACAAGTGACCTTTTTTTTACCATATGCATCAAAACGTTAACTCTAAAATCGTTATAACTCTGGAACCCTATAATATCTTTCTACCAAACCTTCCAAAGGAAATGACGCCAAAGTTATTAAGGCGCAAAAACGGGGGTTTAACACTGAGCAGCCTACTCAACCCTAACAGTAGGGGTGCTACTGCACCCCTCTAATATGTATATCATATAGTATGTATGTAATAAAAAGAGGGTGGGGGCACTCACCGATGGCCTGATTCCAGTGGAAAGGGTGGAGGGGCTCTTAAATCCCTGAGAACTGACAAGGCGCTGGGCCCAGATGGGATCCTTCCCAGCGTGTTTAAAGAGCTGGCTGATGTCTTGGTGGCATCATTGGCAGACGTATTCATTTCCTCCCTTCAGTCAGAATGGGTACCTAGGGATTGAAGGATGGCACATATCATGCCACTCCACAAGGAGGGCCCACAGGAAAAGACAAGTAACTACAGACTGGTTACCCTGATATCTGTGGTGGGGAAGCTGATGGAGACCATCTTGAAGGAGAAGATGGTGGAATTCATGGAGGCACCTGACCTACAGGATGACCACCAACACGGGTTCATCCAAGGTAGATCATGTCAAACAAATTTAGTGGAATTCTATGATTTGGGTCATGAGAGTTGTGGACCAAGGTAGGCCAGTGGATGTCCTTTACCTGGACTTCAGCAAGACCTTCGACTAAGTGCCACATGGTAGACTTATAAGGATGCTGAGGAACATGGGGTGGGGAAAAAGGTGGTGGGTTGGATTGAGAACTGGTTAACAGCGTGGTCTCAGAGAGTGGTAGTTGGGGGTGAGGCCTCCTCTTCCAGAAGGGTCATCAGTGGGGTCCCTCAAGGGTTGGTGTTGGGCCTGTTCCAGTTTAATGAGTTCATCTCTGACATTGGGAAGGGAGTAAGGAGCAGGCTGTGTCTCTTCACTGATAACGCCAAGCTGGAGGCAGAGGTTGATGGGGAAGGGGCAGAATGACACTACAGGAAGACTTGGAGGTGCTCAAAAGGTGGTCACGCACTTGGCAGCTGAGATTTAATGCCAAGGAGTGTACTGTACTCCACTTGAGTACTAGCAACCCCTGGAGGAGAGGAGGGATGGAGGATATGATTGAGGTCTTTAAATATCTGAAGGGGAAAAATCAGGTCAACACTGACTGTCTGTTCCAGTCAAAGGAGATGGGGTACACGAGGGGTCATAGTCTGAGATTGGTTAGGGGAAATTCAGGGGCAAGGTGAGGAGGCATTTCTTCATGGAGAGGGTGGTGGTACCATGGAATGCACTGCCAATAGAACTGGTGACTTTGGACACAGTGGGGGATTCATTATAGGCTGGGACAGATGCATGGGTAGAGTATGGGAGGAGGGGCAGGGAGTGGATGGGATGCTTTGAGGGCTGGGAGCAGAGAAGGAAAGCACAAAAGGGAAGGGGAGCAGCCACAGTGATGTAACTGTGGGCTGCAGCTCAAGCAGACTCATTAGACTGATTGGCCTAATCTGCTGGCAACTTAGTATGTTAGTATATGCATGCATAAAATATGGTTGGGGCTTTTTCCCATTATAAAAACATCAGATATTTTTCCATTTCTGATGGTAATTAACACTGCAAAATAATGAACAACTTATTCATTAACTATTACAAATGTTGACACAAGATATACACATTACAACATACTAACATGCATAACAGTCCCCTGAATGTAACAGCAACCTACTGTCCATCTCCATTGCATTCCTAATAGCTTCTCCAGTAGCAGCCCATGCAAAAAAGAAACAACACCACCAAATCACTACCGTGCACTTTTGCTGCTGCTTCCATATCACTTGCCAAACTAATAGCCACACATGGAGTTCGATTTTCAAAGCTCATAGAATTACACAAAGTGCTTCCACTAGAAAATAATGATGCAAGGAGCAAGCTATGTCGAAACTTTTGTCAGTTCCGATTTTCTAACGCTGCTTGCGTCAAAAATGGAGCTGTCTACGCCAAAGCAGCTTGCGTCTAGCTTGCATCAAAAAAATGGATGTGCCATGTCACAACAAGGCTTGTGTTAACAAAATGGTGCACCATCCCCTTTTTTTTGATTTTCAAAGGGGGAAGCTGTGGACACTGCACTGAAGATGCATGCCACTTTTAAACCAGACAGAGCTAGAACCGACAGTGGAGCATATAAAGGAAAGAGTAGATTATGTAGCAGGTTGGTTATAGAGCCAATATTTTCCTATGGTACTAGTTTAGAGTGGTTTTGGGGCTTAACATGCCATTGTCTTAGCCATTTTAGCCGCTGCATGTTTTTACTCATCTTGAGTCATTCTTGCCTCATGCATTATCTTTTTGATGCTGCTTGAGTCAAATTCTCACTTCACATATCATCTTTTTGATGCAGCTTGAGTCAAATTCTCACTTCACATATCATCTTTTTGATGCAGCTTGAATCAAATTCTCGCTTCACATATCATCTTTTTGATGCTGCTTGTATCATTCTCGCTCCATGCATCACTCATCTTTTTGACTCACCTTGAGTAATTCTCACCCCTTGCATCATCTTTGTAACTCAGCTTGTCATTCTCACCCCTTGCGAAATCTTTGTAACTCATCTTAAGTCATTCTCACCCCTTGCTTCATCATTTTAACTCAGCTTAAGTCATTCTCACCCCTTGCATCATTTTTGTAACTCAGCTTAAGTCATTCTCACCCCTTGCATCATCTTTTTGACTCAACTTACATCATTGTCTGCACGTGTGACATATTTTTGATGTAGCACACCTCTTGCATCATTGTGGAGGACTTTGCCACAGAGAACACTTTTCTTGCAAAATACGGTGTGCAGTATTTGGTGCACCTGGATCTGACACAAGGTAGTCATATGATGCACCTTGATTCAGTATAAGGACCCTTTGAAAATCCGTCCCATGGAAATCAAACTTTAACTGTGTAAAAAAAGTGTCCCTGTGATAAAAAATTTAGCTCTCCGCAAAAAAGCCCCATTATCAAGCACTTTTGCTGTCGTCTCTATATCACATGCCTAAATAACAGCCACACACAGAAATCAAATGATGTAAAAAAGTGTCCTTAATCACTTACTTAATAGTAGCTGATCCCTTCCAATGCTGCTTCCTTCTGCAATCCTTAAAAACACTAAAGAGAGAAATACTGGAACCATACCTCCTTTTATAGGAAGTACAATATGGAAATCTGAAAGGGCAAAATCTATGCTGCTCAAAGCAGAATGCTTTTTCTTAAAGCTAAACCACCACCCTTTTTTCTTAGAGCCAAACAAACCAACCTAATGTAATATATAAAACATCTGCCAGGTAAGTCCCAAATATTCATGAAATGTCACCATATTGGGGTCAAACAAGCTCATAAAGGCCACTCGCCCGTTGATATTGTGGCTTTATGGCTTGTTTGACACCTCAGTGGTGATATTTCCTCATACTTCACTCTTATCTATCAGATATTCTCTCTTTATATATGAAATATGTAGTATATAAATATATATATATCTCGTATATATTTACCTTTAAAAGGTGTGAGTAGGCTTAAAAAAGAAACAATATTGATATGACCAGTTACTAAACACAGTAGCTGGGTCTCATACAGAATATTGCTATCTGACATATCCTCAGTAGGATTCCAATTAGAGCAAGTGCATTTCATAGTTCAAGAAGACTGCTGAAAACCTGAACATAATTAAAAATGAAAATAAACAATGTTAAAGAGCAGCTAACATCTTTGAAAAACTTTGGAAAATGTAATAAACTTTGGAAAATGTCATATTTACATGTAGATACTTCAGTTTCTCCTTCATACATCTTCTACAGATTTCTTTTCTCCCTTATTTTAAATAAGTTATTTATTACTGGGGAAGTCTGCATGAAAACAGGACTGGGACAAAATGGGGAGCCGGCACCTGCAAAACACAGTCATTCAGACCTAACACAGCCTAAGAACTTGTATTGCACTCTCAGATAGTGCTGTAATTATCCTAATACCTGCTGTCCAGACCTGGATATAAGGAATAAAATTCATCTTTTAATTGTTCCTTCTTAAAAGTTTCATCCATGTACATCCATCATATTCATAGCAGCAATTCAATTCAAGTATACAGCAATTTCAATAAAGAACTTCTCTGCCAGTAACCACAACCTGTCCGCTGAAAACAGGACTGTATCCCCTAGATGCAGTCTGCTTCTTCAGCTTATCCCCTGCTAAGTCATAACCTCCACTGTGACATCACATTTGGTTGCCATGGGAATAAATGTGCTGTGAAGAACAAGGTATTACGACATGAGGTGGGAACTAGGCATTATGAGCTAAGCTAATCTCATGGATCTTGCTTTCATGCACTTGGCTTCAGCAATAAATTATAGGAGATGAAATACAGAGCCAATGTGATATATTTTATTGCATTCTTGTGTCTGAATTTTCCAAAGTTCTTTTATGATGTAGGTGTTGGCTGCTTTTTAATGCCTTTAAACCTCTGTTAGCAAAGAAATATAGAAAATAGAAACAGAAATTGTCAGCAGAAAAGGATTGCTAGGCCCATCCAGTCTGCCCATAGGCCCTATACATTGTATGTGGCCACTGATCTTATGTGATCAATGGCTTTTCATCACTCCCTCCTCTCTCAAAGTTCCCTTGTGCCTGTCCCAGGTAAAAGTAAGTAAACTACATTTTTTCAATTTAACAGAATAGACTCTGGGAAAAGGCCTAACTAGACACCCAAATCTGACAGCTACCCTGTAATAAGTTGTGATTCTTTTTTTTAAACTGTAATTTTTATTCATTTTTGTCATTAAAAAGAAATACAGAACATATATCATGAGACAGAGTTCATAACATTTACAATACAGCAGAGTAGCTCTATAAGCACTAAGAGTCAATTTCATAGTCCAGGATACAGCACGTTCAGCATCCAGGGTTTCCAAGTGGGTGCCAACCAACCACCGTAGAGTGGTAGGTGATGCCATGTCAATCAATACACAGCTTGATTTATTACATACTGCACAATCACTTTAACATAACCTGTGAAAAAGCTCACTCCATCTAACTGTGGGACTAAGGAGTCCATCATGGCAGAAATGAGGGATCTTGCGATGAAATATATATTACCCACTTACGCCACCCAAGTTCAAAGGGTCCCTTCCTGTTCCCCACCTTGGCTATCATTCATTCCATAATATGGTGTTCCCCCATGACCGTAAAACAGTCCTGATGGTGGGGATTTCTGTCCCTAGAGGTGTGTAATTGCCTTTTTAGCAGCCAGGAGGTAAGTAACTAGAAGGGAGCCTCTGGGGATACGCAGGTCATCAGGAGGAATTGAAAGGATTACCAACTCAGGGGTTAATACTGCCTCATCTACTAACAACTCTACCAAAGCCTCTGAGATCTCCATCCAATATTGCCTCAGACCGATGCAGGACCACAGGATATGGGTATGGCCTGTCATAGTTTCCCCCCACTCTCTCCAACAACTCCCAGTGGAGCTGCCTAGAAAGTGTGTCAATTTGGCTGGGGTACTGAAGTATCTATTTCTTACCTTCCAGACAAACTCGTGCCAGTAGGGTGAGCCCGATATGCCTAAGGAGGGTTTAATATATTTTAACCAGTCTTCTTCCAAGACTGGGATGGGGAGCTCTTTGTTCCAGGCCTCCAAAATCCCCCTGATGAATTCCCTCATCAATGTCTGTAGCCCCTTATATAATAAGTTGTGATTCTGATGTTATTTTGGACAGAAATATTTCATGAGCATTTAATATACTGTGAACAAGCCCTATACTCTCTTTTTTCATTTGAAGCAAACTTTCAAGGTGCTATTGATTCAGGATACTATTGATATACAGTACTGGTTTTGTGTTGATATGCATATTAACATTTCCATATCCCTGCTTTAATACCAATCTACCACACAACAATCTCTTCCTGACTTGCTCTGCCTCACACCTCTCTCTCAGTTCTCCCCCAGAGGAGACTGCTTTGATGTCAGATGCCTAAATGTGCCTTATATGCTTATTTTGCTTGCACGCTTATATTGTACATTGTAAATTTTATTTGATGGTAACTATTACAATATGTACCCTCTGCTGCTGCCATGTGCCCTGAGGACCCTCTTGGAAGCTCAGAGCTCAACCTTATTGAGGGTATCCTGGGGTGCACCATTTCTAAATAAAAAATAAAATAAAATATAATCACATACTTGTTTATAAGCTGTGTCAACATACTCCATTACTTAAGTGTTCAATTTGCACCACAAAGTAGAAACTCACATTTAGGAAAGTAGACTCAATGAAGGCATGCCAGCCAACACAGTATTAAAAAAACACAATACAAAAATTAGATATGCTGGAGTAACTTGTAACGCACAAAAGATCTGTGAAAAGGCATTGAATGTCAGAAAAGGCACAACCTCTAGCTGTTCACAAAAAGAAACATAATTTCGAAACTGAACCACAACTGCTAATTGAAAACCCAGCCAAATAAACACAAGCATCAGGTGAAATTAAAAAGCTTTGACCTATATTCTCGAGGCACTCAGCCTTCCAGCTTTAGTTTGCCTGACTATATACTGTATGAAGCACCTTTAAAGTACAGTATCACAGCTGTATTTTACTCTTACTGCAGTTTTACTCCCCTTCACAGGAGCATCATGATGAACTAAGAGGGAAGTTAAAAAAAAGTGTACAGAAACAGCATAAATAAAGTTGAAAAAATGCTCCATGAATAGTGAGGTGCAATAAACCTATTATTGACCTGAAAACCTGCATGGAGAATATAGGCATTTGCATTTAGTGCACCAGTCTAAAATGTATTCTTCGTAATATGCTCCAATAAAACATAAAGCATGCACCTAGGATACAACGGAACTGATTTAACAACACTACAGATCATGCAGTTTAGTCACACAAGCTTATAAAAATGTTCCAACTTGTTGGTTATTATAGTATTATAATTCTTCTTTACATTTAGCAACTTGATCAGAACTACACCAAACCAGTGGATAACTTGTGTAGGGTTTACCATTCAGATTAGCAGTAAAGCACAAGGTCAGTTTCTGAGACAAACAGCAAACCATAATAACTTCAATTAGATTAATAACATGCCACAGTAGACAGTGGCTTTCCTGCCTAATGAAGTTTCTACACTTTGCTGGCTTTTGTGGTCAGCAAAAGCATTAAAACATATTTTTTCTCTACAGATATGACCTAAATAAGTGCTTCTTTTTTTATTCGCTTTTGGTATGAAAAGCTATATTTTTGAAAAAGTATTTTAGATTTCAAATAACAGTAAGGTAACTGTGTCTTTCAACCCTTGTTTAGCAAGACACATTTTAGATATTAGTAAACACTTTCAGTTGGCTAAATATAGTAGTTTTATTTATACTTTTGTACAACTTTATCTTTAAGTGCTAGCCAGAACATCTGATGCCACAGGTCTTTGCTTTTTTCATTGTAGTTTACTGCATCAGCAGTAATAGATAAATGTGACACTCTGAATCATGACCATACAGTACTCATTCTTACCTTAATTTCTCACCGGCCGGAGCAGCAATTTTGTTAAACGTTTCCATCTTCCATAGAAACTGATACAAGTAATTGCCCTTAATGTAAATCTATAGAACCTGAGTATGGATTCTGTCCTGAGTCTGGCTGAAGGAAAGTGTCTCTCAGTTGAGAGGCTGGTTGGTTTAACTAACAGCTCACAAGTGTTTCTGTCTGACTTCCAAGAAGCACATGTGGGAAATACTAAGTCACTGACTGAGAGAAGTAAAACTTGTCTGAGCACATATTTCTGGTTTCTGTCTTGTCATGTGACCTTAAGTTACCAGTCTGAATTGATCTGTAAAAAATGTAATGCTTGTACCACATACAATACACATTGTCTTTATGCTCAAACTTCTATTATTTATTTATGGCTATCTGATTACCAATACGGAAATGTCACTGTTTGTGTTTCTGTTATCTTTTGCGACGTATGTTGCTCCAATCAGATTAATAAGGCAGAACTAGACAGATTCCTGTAAGAAAAGCATTGAGGGCTACACAACATGAGCAGGGGTAACAAACAGGTACTGGCAGCTAAGTTTGGATGTGTGTAAGTTAGAGGTGTTGCAACTATAGTTGGGTGAAAGTTGCTCATTCAGCTTTCAATGAACTTTTGTGGAATTTCAGAAATTTCACAAAATTTTCTGAACTTCTGACATTGGTGAGATCAGATTTCCAAATATGTTTGGCGGATTTTCACCCTGTTCCATGAAATCTTGTGGATGAACTGTAGAGTAATACACATGAAGTGTGGAAAAACAGCACTGTCAAATTTTGTTCTACAGTGTAATAGATTATTCCACAGTTCAATGACCAGTAAGAAACATAGAATTTGATGGCAGATAAGGACCACTTGGCACACCTAGTCTGCCCATTTCCCCACCTAATGGATAAGCTGCAGATCCTAGTTAACCAACAGCCTTCTTCCTCCAACCCCCTACTAGAATTGCCTTGTTTGTCTTTTGCATTGTTGGAATTTCTTTCTGCAGTTTAATAATTAATCAATCAACAGTTCAATGCATTGTGGATTAATGTGTTAAACTGAAGAAAGAAATTCTGCAGAACTGACCCCCCCAATCACCGGACCAGTGTAAACAAGAATTCCCTGGTGCTAGTGGTTCCACCTCCCCCAACAACTGCTGATTGCTAGCTGGAGTAAAAATAAAAATTTCCCTGATGGCTAGCAGTCCTTCCCTTACCTGATCACACACCCAATATATAATAACATTTTCCCAGATGTCCAGTGGTCCCTCCCCCACCAGATCATCTACCCAATGTATAAATACATTTTCCCTGGTGTCCAGTGTTCCCTCCCACCACCCGATCACCCTCCCGATGTATAAATACATTTTCCCCGGTGTCCAGTGGTCCCTCCCCCCACCTGATTATCTACCCACTATATAAATAAATGTCCTAGTGTCCAGTGATCCCTACTCCCACACAATCACCTGCCTGATCAATAAATACATTTTCCATGGTGTCCAGTGGTCCCTCCCCCATTTAATCACCCACCCAAATGTAAACCTGTCCACTGGAGATCTAGTATGCCTCACCCCCCACCCTGGCAGGTAGTGATCCACCACCCTGCTCCCCCCATGCTGAGCCAGTGACCAGCACAGCCGTCCTCTCTCCACTGTGACTGGCTACCAACTGAGCTGTCAATAAATGAGTGCATACTTGTACAAGCACATTCTCATTTATTGACAGGCCAGCTCCTGTTCATTCAGTGTGTGTGTGTTGTGTGTGACAGATCTGTTGGGCAGCTTAGACAAGAGTGGAGGGCTGTTCCGGTCACTGGCTGGGGGATTGAGGGGGGAAATGTCATGGTGGACCCCCATAGGGGGGTCTGTTGCCCACCCCCTGTCAGTGATAAGAAAAGCCCTCCATTCTTTTTTGAGCCATCTCACAGAACTGTCACACACACTGAATGAGTCGGAGCTGCCAATGAAAGAGCGTATGCTTGTACAAGTATGCGCAGATTCATTAACAGGTCAGTCACTGGCCAGCTGCAGTGGAGAGAGGAGGGCTGTGCTAGTTGCCAGTTCAGGATGAGGGCAGAGTGGTGTGGTTTACCACTACCTGCCAGGGTGGTGGTGGGGGGGTCCACTTGACCACCAGAGAAAGATTTGCATTCAGGTGGGTGATCAGGTGGGAGTAGGGACCACTGGACACCAAGGAAAATGTATTCATACATGGTTGGGTGATTGGTTGGGGGACAGAAATCTGGACACCAGGGAAATGTTATTTATACATTGGGCAGGTGATCGGTGGGGGGAAAGAACCCACTGGACACCAGGGACATTCATTTTATATATAATGGGCAGGTGATTGAGTGTGGGGGAGAGATCACTGGCCACAAGGGAAAATGTATTAATACATCAGGTGGGACCACTGGACACCTGGTAAATTTTATTTATATATCAGGTAAGTGAATAGATAGCTGTACCAGCCTAATCTTTTGCTTTATGATGCAGAGGTTGGTATCTCTGCAGATTTCTGTATAGATAGACTTCACCTTTCAGAATTTGCTCATTACCCCCGAGAAAAATTGGTGGATGGCCCCACATGGGGCCTATTTCTGATTTTGGATGTTGTGGGCCCTCAGGGCCCCATAGCTCGGCCTTAGAATGCCCGATTTACAATCCCAAGGTGCCATTTTCTACATTTCTTGCCATGCCAAGTTGGATGAAAGAACTTAGAAAATCCAAAATGGCTGCCAAAATCCAATATGGCCACCATATCGCTAATAAATACTTGATTTGCTAATAATTTCCAAATCCCTAGCTTCCAAGATACCGATTATCAATGATTCATTTACATCTATATATTGAACATTTATTCATGAACATTTATGACATCTATATATTGCTTTGAGGCTCCCTGTTAGACACAGGACCAAATGCACACATTAATACTACATAAAACAATTGAATTCACGAGGCAATTTACTGATAAAATAGTTAGAAACACGTACAGTAATACTTAAAATCTAAATGTTGTATGTGCTGATTTGTTGTTAAGAATTAAGTCATTTTATCAATGATTTGACCCAACACTATGAATATTTTGGGTCAACAGTACATCTTGGTTGTAATGTCCACTTTTGAAGTCATTATATTGAAGTCTACTCTGCATATGAACTGTCACATTCACTCATGAAGCTTGAAGATTCGTCCACAGAAGTTTGTTCATTGACTGCCAATGTGTCATTTTTAGTTTCATCTCCTGTACAATCAGTCATTGGCGCTGTGGTTGAAGGTTTTTGTTTGGTCTTCTGTGTGTATCTTTGAGGTGTTGACTCACCTTCATCATCTGCCTCATCTCCATCAGCTGCACATCGTCGGCCGGCTTACCTTCCACCCTTTCCTCTATGATGTAGGATGTCAGGTAACTGAAACTGAGTGAACCACACAGGTTTCAGCGTTTCATCATCTCGTTTCCATCCTGACAAACAAGGGTCAACTTTTGGGGTTTCCAGCTCTGTGCAGTGGTGCCAGTAGTAGGCTAAGAGATTTACTCTCTTTATGTGCTGACACAGCCTCACTGGGTCTGGTAGAATCATTTGCATAGCCTTTACTTTCAGGTTATTGTATTGCCTTACTCATGTGTCTACCAGATCCTCTTCTCCTGTACCATTGTACATGCAGTGTTGAATGAAGGTCTTGACATTTTGTTCAGTGTCTAGTAAAGCATATGTACTTTCCCCAAGCCCTGAAAGGAGATTTATTCTTTCTTTGACCCTGTGCGAATGTTGAAAGACTAATTTCTTTGATACCTTGCAGAAGTAACTCACTGCATCATATCCAGAGACAGCATGGCATGCTGGCAGATTAAGACTTGCAGCATGTCCAATGTGATTGTATATAGATCCTATATTTACAAATAAGTTGGGGTCAATTTGGAGCATAAATGGTGAATCTGGAAGGGTCTTTGCAAAAGTGTAAACCATCAGGATGAGGATGTCTGTATCTTTGGCTCAGATGACAAGTGGGCTTTTCAGAAGAGCACAACGCAGCACTATCCTTGTATCTGCCTTCTCATGGTTGCAGGAAAACAGGAATTCTTCTGAATCTGGGTATATAGTATACGTGCTTCTGCCATTGCTGATAATTAGTGGGTATCGTAAGTTTCTTCTGACATCCTCTTGTCTAACATACTCATTGAAGCACTGTATGAGATCTGTTTTGTTGTAGTTGTTGTGAAGGTACTGCTGATACACCTTTTCCTGCAGCATCTCTTGCGAATCTGATCCCATGTAAAGTCACATTCCTCCTGTTCCTATGGCTTGCTCAGCTTGTTTTTGCTGTTTCACTGAGAACTCCTGATCATCCTTATAATTATCAAAAATGATGATGACTTCCACTGGGTTTGCTGTAGATGGAGGTGTGAATGTGACAAGAAGTGCTTTCCAAAGGCTGTCCCATGTATTCTGTGCAGGAACTGCTCTGACCATTGCCATGGCGTTGTATATGTACACGGAGCGTAATGGAGGAGGGGAAGAACTTCGAGCTTCTGCTTCATCAATGAGATAATTTTTTAAGACATGTTTGGTATTAGGTTAGTAGAGGTTTCCGTCTGTGTGATGTGTTGTGCTACACCCTGACATGGATCCAAATATGCAAGAAGTTTCTTCACTAGCTCTTTCACTTGACCATCATGTTTCTTCATGACACCGTATGTCAACTCATTGTGTGTGGCCGAAGTTTTCAGAAGCATCTTCTTCTTCAGCAACAAACTAATTTTAGCGAGCTTGTAGGAATTCAAAACAAATCCGCCAGCAGCCTCCTCAGATATATTGTAACCGCCTCTCATGGGTCCACCCCTCACTTTGACCTCTCTGTTGATTGAGACCTCAGTCACTTGATCCCCAGATATTATGGAGAATGCCTCATCAGACAGACTAACCCCAATGCCATATTCCAGAAGTTCACTATATGCATTCTCATTGATGGTTTTCAGATTGCTGAGGTCTACATGATGCCACGTCAAATACTGAGAGTAGTTTTGATGGTTGAATGCAAACAGTAATGGTAGCATGTCTTGTTAAGCCTGCAGGTGCAAGTTCAGATTCTTGTCTCTGTTTGGGCTACCTGAGCAAGAAGATAGCTGGTGTCACCAACGTAGCCTGTCACCCACTGTCCAATGGTGCCAGATGTTTCCAGAATTCATGATTGCACTTTGGGGAAAGATTTATCCAAGAGAACAAGATTCACGGATTCTGCCGATACAGATCTTCTCATGTTAATGAGCTTTTCTCATAGTTCATCGGTTAGTGAGCTGTGAATTTTGGATCCCATGAATTGTAGCAGAGCCTGTTTATGTAACCTCATCTATCTAGAATAGTGGACTCCTTCCAAGGCCTGATCAACAGATCCATCCGCTATTATCCCTGCCTGAACCCATCAGTCACGAAAAGTCCTATAGCACCGTATCGCTTGTAGAGGATCTTCTGCCTCACCATTAGTTCATGAAATCTTCCCATAAAATTAACCACTTTTGTATATTTTCTTCTTTCCACATTATTTGTGCAATCTTGTAGAAAACTGCATGATTGCTATGGCTGAAGATGTGGTCAATTTGTAGGTCATCCATTAGATCGTCAAGGTAATATTTGCAAACTGCATCATCTGGTTCACGTGGTATACTGGGAAGGAAATCAGGTTTGGATCTGAAGGTAGTGGTTGATGTTGCTTTTTTATTGAAAGCTGTCCATGATCCTAGAACTAGAAGAGATTCATCTTCTCTGGAGATTCTATGCTTGCTGCCAGAGCCCAAATACAATCTTTGCTCAAATGAAAATCAAGCTCGGTCCCCCTTTCATCCTCATTGTAGGATGGGATGATCGGTGGGGGGGGGGTTCTCCTTCCTATTTTATAATCCCCATAGTTAATAGGTTCTGAGCTCACAAAGGTTTCATGGACTTCTCTTGTTGAGCTTCTTGGAATGTACTGTTCTTGTACTGGCAAATCACAGATGACAGCAGGACACAGAATCTGAGGATTGCAAATCACTGAGTTAGTGTCATGTGTTGTTGATACTCCTGTTAATGTCTGTTGCTTACCATCTGAGTTATCAGTTGTGGCATGAGTTGGCTGTCCAGGTGAAATTGTACGCAGTGTTTTTTTTCTCAGATTTACTATCATTGGCCAATTTCTTGTTTTGTCTTCTGACATCTGTGTAAGAACTAACAGCCCCAGAATGATGTAGAAGATTGACTGCTTCTTTATGTCCGGTGAGACGATAAATGTCCATGGATAGAACTATCGACTTTGGAGAATGTTCTCTGGCAATGAGGCATTGCCAGTCACTAGCAATGGACCATATCTTGGTAGCTTGACTTTCTGTTAGGATGGTCGCATAACATAGAGCATTAATCTTCTTAGAAGGGCTTCTAGAGTGAGTTATCACATTAAAGATTTCCGGAATGGGTTCATAATTATCAAGCTCAGAAGGCAAGTCTTCATATGCCTTAGGAAACTGCGGTGACTCAATTTGTCTGTCTTTTAATTTCTGATTGATCATTTTTGCAAATGCCTTGGTGATGTCATTATCTCTGAGCCCAGCTCCTCTCAAGGTTGCCAAAGAATAATCATTGGGTTTACTTTTGTTGAGTGAAGAATGAGAGGATTCCCATGTATCCCCTTCCCTGCAGTAAAACCTAGGTAATCTCCAAATTCATTGCTGATTAGATTCTTCAGCTGAAATGTGTGATTTATTCCAGCATCTTGTTTGCATCCATGGAACTCGTAGAGGTTATGAAGATCATCCAGTAACTCTGGGAGTAAATAGCAACATTTCTGCTCAATAACCTTTCTTCTCACGATTTGAAGAAACTCTGTTTCAGCACTCTTTGTGTGAATGTTTTCCAATTCACCTAGTGTTTGCCTCTCTTGTTTGCCATCATGGATGAAAGTGTTGTAACAACATTGAAGGTATTTGACGTCCACAGCAAAGATGTCAACATTGGGGGTAGCGACCGTCAAACATTTGGCTGCACCAGACAAATGATCATCATCCAAATTTTCATTGTGTAACATGCATTTGTGCAATGTAATCTTTCCATCTTCAAGTTCAACTCTTTGGAGATTTTCTTCCATATTTCCTCCTTTTTCCTTTTCTTATCACAGATAAAGCAGGTCTCAACCTTCTTAAATTCCATCAATTTCCTTTTACATAGAGTTGCATGGACTGCTTCACTGCTACTGGACGTCTGTGAATTTGGTATGCCAGAGAATTCAGCTTCAGAAGACTGATCTGAAGGAAGTTGTTTCCTTCAGTTGGTGTTTAATTTTCTTTCACTGGTGTAATTTTGGTGGCACCTTGTATGAACGGGTAGGCCTGCTTCTCCAGTGCCGGTGGTAAGCTGGTCATGGATTTTATTCCATACAAGGTTGAAGTTTCTGGCTTACTTGGAAGTTGGTTTTGTGACTGGCCATTTCTCTGAAAAAGCCTCGATGGTATTCAGCCCATTCTCTCCTAATATGTGTTGCAGTTTTGTATCCCTAATTTGGTTCTCACAAAGAACACTGGTAGGCAAATTGGATGGATTGACCAATCCAATGGATACAGCTAGAGGGCTATCCATGTTTCTGAAACAGAAATAGAAACTAAAATTGAAAACTAGAAACTAGAAATACAAATTTAACAGGCATATGACATACATGAACATGCCACACAATCCTGTGAACACAGTGGCAAATTCTCACAGAGTGGAAGCAATTTTCAGTCTATGGCACAAACAAGCAAATTGATGCATTATGCATCATTTATTTATATTTATGTTCTAGTATAGTAATTTAATATGTGTTTATACTGAACATAATGATAATAAACTCCCCATTCATGAATAATTGAAAATCAGTATCTTGGAAGCTAGGAATTGGGAAATTATTAGCGAATCAAGTATTTACTAGTGATATGGCAGCCATATTGGATTTTGGTAGCCATTTTGAATTTTCTAAATTATTTCATCCAGTGTGGGATGGCAATAAATGTAGAAAATGACACCTTGGAATTGTAAATCGAGCATTCCTAGGCCAAGGTATGGGGCCCGGAGGGCCCACAATGTCCAAAATCAGAAATAGGCCCCCCTCCCAGGGGCCATCCACCAAATTTCTTGGGGGCAACAAGCAAATTCTAAAAGGTGAAGTCTATCTACACAGGAATCTGCATAGATACCAACCTCTGCATTGTAAGTTGAAAGATTAGGCCAGTACACCTGTCTATATTGGTGGGGAGAGGGACCACGGGACACCAGGGAAATTTTATTTATATATTGTGTTGGTGATCAGGTTGGAGGAGGGATCACCAGACACCAGGAATAATTTGTTTATATATTGGACATATGATCAGGTGGGTTGGAGGGACCACTATCCACCAGGGAAAGATTAGGCCCATAATCGGTGGGAAGGGAGGGTCCACACCAGGGAATAATGCATTTATTCTGCAGGTTTTTTTTACACACCTCTAGTTGCAGATTTAAACTTTGCCAGTGATGTGGTCACAAAGCAGATGAAATTCACCTTCACAAAGCTTTGCAAAGTTTCCATGGACCTAATGAACTTTGACTTCTCTAAAATTGTGATGTGGCCTTTTTTTTTGGTGAAGTGGCTACTTAATGAGGGAATTTGCTCAATTCATGGAAAAAATGGCAACTTCACAGGTCACTCTTTCTGACTCCCCCAGCATAATCCACTCTCCCAGTTTTCAAGGCTAGTGGTTTACTTGTGTCTAATGTTCCCTCTGTAGCTGCTCACATCAATGGGTTTTTCACTACTAGTGCTTTCCTCTCTCCCCTGCCTTGTAGTTCCTTTCCTCTCCCCACTTCTCCACCCTCTTCTCTGTTCCGCCCTTCCTAGGTTTTTATTTCACCCCTGTTACTGCTCTGGAAACCTTGTTAGCCCTTTTCTCTCTCAGCCTAAATCTAGTTTTGACAGGTTGGATCCTAAACTTCTCCACCTCTCAGCTCCTGCTATTGCCTCCCCATTTATTCACCTTCTCAATCTTTCTCAATCTTTCTTTCTCCCTCTGTGCTGTTCCTTAGTCATGGAAGATTGCCAACATTCTCCCTCTTCATATAGGGAACTTGGCCCCCTCCTCCCCAGGTAACTTTTGTCCTAGCTCCCTCCTCCCCTCTCTTGCAAAGGTGCACAAGAAACTCGTCTAGTCTAGGTTTGTTGACTTCCTCTCCTCTTTCCAGTCTGGTTTTTGGAAGCACCACTCCACTGTCTCCTGACTGTTGCATGTCACTGACTTGATCCTTACTGGGATGGATGGGAGGAACATCACGGCAGCCATTTTCATCAACATGGCCAACATCTTTGACTTGCTGGCCCATCCACTCCTCCTGAACAAGCTGACCTCTGCTGGCCTATAAGATCCTGTTGTTGAATGGTCCCATTCCTAGTTCATGGGCCATCAACAATCAGTAGTGGTTGGGGTTATTCTGTCACCTTCCCTACCCATCCAGGCTGGGGTCTCACAGGGCTCCATCCTGTGTTCCATCCTCTTCTCCATTTTCCTGAATAACCTCCCCTCTGTCTTTGCTAACTCACATATTCACATATATACAGATAACATAGTTATATTCGTCTCTGGCCCTTCAACTGCAGTGGTGAAAGACTTGCTCCACCAAGACTTCCACAACATCCTGCATTGGTTCCACTCCAACCAACTCCTGGTCAGCACTAGGAAAACAGTGTCCATGACCTTTGGCACTAGCCAGAAATTGACCAGACTCTCCACCTTCCCTGTCTTCTCCACTCTGTATGGCTTTCCAATCAAAGTGATTTCTTCCTTCAAGTATCTTGGTGTGTGGCAAGACAGTAATTTATTTCTCTGTACAGATTGATGCCATCCACCACATACTCAATACCTTGTACTGTAGTTAAGACAGCTTGTCTCCTCAAGTCTGCCGGAGCTTGTTTCCAAAATGGGGCTTCTGGTTATTAACAATGCAGATGTGGTCCATGGCACCAACCCCTTCTCTTCCCTTGCCAAACTGGACACACTGTGTAATGTCTTTCGTCACTTTGCTGTCAACTCCGCACCATACTCACCACTGGTTCTATACTCCTCCCCATCCATCCTCCCCCTACCCTCATGTGACTAGTCCTAATGGGTCTCCTTCATCTCTAAACTGTGATTTTGGTTCCTGCTCTGTTACTAGTTCTTTCTCCATTCTCCCATTTCCTCTGCCTCAGACTGCTTCCACTCCAGGGATACTAGCACTTTTCCCCTTCCCCAACCTCAGTCCTCTTCTGCGCAGTCAGCCTTCTCCTATCAACTTCCCTCCCTCTGTAACCTGCTCCTTCTCTTTCCATCTCTCCCCTTCCCCCATTGCCCTTAAGCACCAACTAAAAATCTTTCCAGCTCTCACCTGCTCCTGTCACCCTCCTCTCTGAGTCCTTCTCTGTTAGAGCCCCTACCATCCCTGTTGTTGGGCTGCCTCCTGGGTTCTACCTTAGCCTGTATGAGGCTCCTTCCTTTTCTACATATGTGCTGTCATTTACTCCTCCAGCTTTGGTCTCATTATTTGTACATCAAAGCATCTCACTGCACTTTTGTTTAGTTCCATTTACTTTTTATGTGCACTTGTAATGTGTTTAATTGTACACTGTTTGTACATTACTTTGTACCAATTATAAACACTGTGCATGCTTTTATTATTGTATTTCCTGTTCCTTCACTGGATCACACCTGGAAATTATCATTTATTTATTTAGTTATTTATTTATGTATTCATGTCTTTGGTAACCGGGTAAGCGAGTTGATCCAAAGGACCCTTTTCAGTCATGACCTGGGCCACAGGGCAGCAGACAACAAGCATCAGCAGAAATACAGTTTAGGGATACAGGATGGGACACACCTCAACATGAGGTCAGACATAGTATGAGCAGTTCAAATAGTACATACACCAGAAATACTATACAGGGATACATGATTCAAGAGGTCATAACACAGTTCGAGCAGTACTATCTGTACATACAGACAACAAAAATCAAAATATAATACAAAAAAAGCAGCAGTAACGTTGATATACAGAAATGGTAATGATACAATAGCATCAGTGGCTGCATGCTATAGCATGCTGTAGTTTAATCTAACAGGGTATCTGGAACAAAGGAGAAAACTATTCAGTTTCTAATAGACAAGCTACATGGACTACTAGGAGATCAATACAGGATAGGAGAGCAGATGTGCAGACTGCATAAAATGCTAGGAAGTACAGGACAATAGGAAGATCAGAGGTGAGGGCAGGGTTATGAGTTGGGACAGGAAGCACATAGTACATCCTAGTGCAAGGACAGATTACGGGCCCTAGTGTTGTCTACTTAACAGTTACAAGTGGGCTATGTCAGGAGCCAGGCTCTTAGGTTTGTTTTAAATGACAGGTGGGAGGGGGGGATGAGCATATGGACAATGGGAGTCTGTTTCATAGGGAGGGGCAGAGACAGAAAAAGCTTTATTACCCATAACAGAAGAGATGCATGGAACTTCCAGAGGAGGGACAGAGGAAACCCTAAGGCTCCTAAGTAGTGAAGAGTAAGGGGACAGTCGGTAGTTTCTGAGTGAATTATCTACTAGGTAACCCACAGCATAGTCAAAATGACTCTGTAGAGGTAGCCATCCTAGGGACTGGTAGAGTATGCATTGACTCAGTGTACTTTTCTGCTTACCAGTTTTCAAATAAATAAATAAATAAATGACTAAGTGAATCAGAACTTTGTGAATTCTATGGAATTCATACATTTTAGGCACTCCACAATCCAGCATGTCAATATTCAAATCAAGCATAGTCACTTCCATGTGATGGGAAAACTGGCAGTCTTAAGGCATGATATACAAAGGTGCCTATGAAATGCAGAAAAACTGCAGAAGCAGTGTATGTACAGTATTTATGTGATGTGCAGCAACTATGCACATGGTCTGATCCACAGCATTGGGGGGGATCTATTTTATGTGTAGACAAGCACATAGTGCCAAGGACTTGTAAAGTCCCAAATCCACAGTCACTGCCTCATGTCCATGACTGCCCCTTGACCCCACCATATTAGGAAAGAAAATGCCTTGCATAGACTCAATATAGAAATGTCGAATGAAAATAGCAGCACAGCAATTCCAGTGGCAGATGCTGCTATAATACAAGTGCAAGCAAACTCAGAACAAATTCAAGCCACCAATGTACCCAAGACCAAGGGAAGATGGGCATGGGTGGTTAATTTATCACTGCAATGGACATCAAATTTCACAGAGGAGGAGACACCCGTCATGACCTCAGAGGTCCTCTGTCACTACTAGGCCTTGTTTAGGGCTGGTACCCTAAGGGAAATGCCCAGCCAAAAGCATGCGCTATGGTGTGGCATTCAGTCTCTTATGAATGTTACTGGAAGCACCTCAGGACAGTAGAGGCAATGAAGCACAGATAGAAACATAGAAACATAGAATTTGACGGAAGATAAGGACTGCTTGGCCCACCCAGTCTGCCCATTTCCCTACCTAATGGATAAACTGCAGATCCTAGTTAACCAGCAGCCTACTTCTTTCTGCCCCCACCCCCTAGAATTGCCTTATGACTGTCCCATGCATGCTTGAATTCCACCACTGTTTTTGACTCAACAACCTCCTCCGGAAGGCCGCTCCATGCATCCACAACCCTCTCTGTGAAAAAATACTTCCTTAAATTACCTCTGAGCCACCCCTCTATCTTCAAATTATGCCCCTTGTTCTTGCACACCTCTTGTTTTGAAAGATGCTACCCTCTTGGACTTTGTTGATTCATGAGGTACTTGAAAGTTTCTATCATGTCCCCTTCTCCCTCCTTTCCTCGAGGCTAATTATATTAAGCTCCTTAAGTCTCTCTTCATATGTCTTCTGGTGCAGACCCTGCACCATTTTAGTTGCCCTCCTCTGGACTGCCTCCATCCTGTCTATGTCTTTGCGGAGATTGGGTCTCCAGAACTGCATCAATACTCCAGATGGGGTCTCACCAGCTGCCTGTACAGAGGGATAATAACTTCCTGTTTTCTACTGGTGATGCCTCTCCCTATGCATCCCAGTATCCCCCAACCCTCCTTGCTGCCTTTCACATTGCTTGCCCACCTTTAGGTCATCTGATATGACTACCCCAGGTCCCTTTCCATTTTGTTGTTGTTAGTATCTCACCCCCATTGTGTACTCTTCCCTGGGTTTTGTTTCCCAGGTGCATTACCTTGCAGTTCTTAGCATTGAGTCTAAGCTGCCATACATTTGACCATTCCTCTAACCTTGCCAAGTCCCTTCTCATCCTTTCCACCCACCTTGTGCATCAACTCTGTTGCAGATCTTTTGTCATCTGCAAAGAGACATACTTTTCCTTCCAGTCCCTCTGCAATGTCACTTATAAAGACATTGAAGAGGACTGATCTATCTGAACCTCAGGTACCCACTAGTAATCCCCTTTCTTCAGAGTGGACTCCATTTACTACTACTCTCTGTGTCCTATTCTCCAGCCAATTCTTTACCCAGGCTGTCATCTTGGGACCCACTCCCAAGCTGGCTAACTTGTAAATTAATCTTTTGTGAGGGACTGTGTCAAATGCCTTGCTAAAGTCTAGGTAGGCCATGTCCACAGTCCCTCCCTGATCTACTACTTTGGTCACCCAGTCAAAGAAATCTATCAGATTCATCTGGCATGACCTTCCTGTTGTAATCCATGCTGCCTTGGGTCCTGTGCCCCTCTGGCCTCTAGATAATCGACAATTCTTTCCTTCAGAAGTGATTCCATCATTTTCCCTACCACTGAGGTTAAACTAACAGGTCTGTAGTTTTCTGCTTCTGCCTTGCTCCACTTTTGTGAAGGGAATCACATCTGCCCTCCTCCAGTCCTCGGGTACCACCCCATCCTCCATGATTTGTTAAAGAGGGTAGTCAGTGGTGTCACTAGTTCTACCCTTAGTTCTTTTAGAATTCTGGGATGAATCCCATCAAGCCCCATTGCTTTGTCCACCTTCAGTTTAAGAGACCTTTCAGAACCCTTTCTTCTGTAAATGGGCTGGTATCAACTTCTGTATCCAGAGTGTTTCTACTGTTTGTTTTAGGTACCTCCCCCTCTTCCTTTGTAAATACTGAGCAAAATATTTGTTTAGTATCTCTGCCTTTTCACAGTCACCCTCTGCCCACCCTCCCTCCCCTTTATTAAGCCTCACTATCCCTCCCTTGGTCTTCCTTTGCTCCCTGATGTACCTATAAAAGGTTTTATCCCCCTTCTTAACCGAGTTGGCTATCTTTTCCTCAGTTTGGGCCTTTGCTGTTCTGACTGCCTTCCCAGCTTCCTTTTGCTTTAACTGATACAGTTCTCTGTCCTGCTTCTTCTGTGATTCCTTGTACTTCCTGAATGCTTTCTTTTTCTCTTGAACCTTCATTGCCACTTCCTTTGAGAACCATAGTGGTTTCTTACATCGTTTCGTTTTGTTTATTAGCTTCACACAAAGGCTTGTTACCTCTGTGATGGCAGTTTTTATTATTCCCTATTGTTCTTCCACCCCTCCTTCCTGCCCTTTTGCTAGTGCATTCCTTAGGCACTCACCCATTTTGGCAAAGTCAGCCCTCCTGAAGTCCAGTACTTTTGCCTTTGTATGACTTGACTCTATTGCTGTGTTTATTGTGAACCATACTGTTCGATGGTCGCTAGTTCCCAGATGGCTACCCACTTCTACATCTGTGATCCTCTCTTCATCTCCATTTGAGAGAACCAGGTCTAAGATTGCTTCCTCTTGAGTGGACTCCAATACTAGTTGTCTAAGACATGCCCCTTGTAGGGCATCTAGAATAACCCCACTCTTCGAAGTGGCTGCTGCAACTGCACTCCAGTTAACATCTGTCGTATTCAGATCACCCATCAGCAATATCTCACCTTTTTCTGCCATTCTAAATATACTTTCTATCATTTCCTTTTCCATTTCCTCCCCCTGAGAAGGGGGTCTGTATAAAACCCCTGTGTGGATTGTGGTTCCATTGCCGGTCTCCAAATTTACCCACAGTGCTTCTTCTCCTCCCTGTTTTCCCTTTTGTTCTGTTGCTTTGATTCCTTCCCTTATGTAAAGAGCTACTCCTACTCCTCTTTTACCCTCCCTGTCCCTCCTGTAGATAGTGTATCCTGGTATGTTTATGTCCCAGTCATGGTTTTGTGTGTACCATGTTTCTGTGACTGCCATGATATCAGATGTTCCTCCTCCATCAAGGCCACTAATTCAGGAAGCTTGTTACTCAGACTATGGGCATTGGTACTCATTGCTCTCCATTTTTTGATGGCTTTACCTTCTGTTGCAGCATCCCCCACTGACCTTTCTATTTCGGTCTTTTTCTCATTTGGTACCCTGTTTTGTAGGGAGAGGCTAGGATTTTCCTGCTGCTTATCAGTGCCTCCCCCCTTGACTAGTTTAAAAGCTTGCCAATGAAGCATTTAAACTGATTGCTCAGAAGACTTGTTCCCTTCCTGGACAGATGCAGACCATCCTGCCAGTATAGGCTGGTGTCCCTCCAGGTGGAACCCCAGTCCCCAATTGAGCCAAACCCCTGTTCTCCACACCATTTTTCAACCATTCATTAAACTGCATGGTGCAAAGTACCCTCGCCTCACTCATGCCATTGACAGGCAGCACCTCTGAGAAGGATACTGTGTGTACTACTTGTCTTAGGCCCCTCCCTAATTCTACAAAGTCCTTCTGCACTGCTCTAATCTCATGTTGAGCCAAGTCATTTGTCCCTAGGTGGACAATGACATCCAGCTCAGACTCCCATACAGCTGTTCTCGTGATCCTGAGGATGTGCTTCCTCTCCCTCCAAGCCATGGCACCAGGCAGGCACCTTACTTCAGTTTTCCCTGCTCCCCCCAGTTCTATCCCCCTAATAATTGAGTCCCCCACCAGGAGCTGCTTCCTTTCCTTGTGGTGTCCTCTGCCTCCTTCCTGTGGGCCTCCCTTGTGATAGTTGTCCTCAGCCTCCTTAGTCTCCTGTGTGGGTGCATCCATAGGGGAGCTATGCTCCCCCAGAATGGTGTATGGATTGTGGAGTGGAACAACTGACTGGGTGTGCCTCTGTTCTACCATCCTCACCCTCCCTGAGCCCACTGTGGTCCAACTGCTGTGCTTTCTTCACAACCTCTGAGGTGGTGGTGGCTCTGGGTCTCCCTGGATGGGGGAGGTTCCCTTCCTACCATGGAGTGTGGCCTGGGGGAAGGTTCCCTTACTACTGTCCAATGTGGCCTGAAGACGGGCAACTTCTTCCCTCAGGGCAGAGAGTTGTCTGCAAATAGGGCAGCATCTCAGCCTCCAGAAAGACTCCCAGAAGGCCGCTGCCCCACAGCCATTACATTGCACTACTCCCCACATGTTTATCTACTTTTTTTTGTGTGTGTGTGTGTGTTTGTGTGTGTGATTGTTTTTATATAGAAATATATATATATATATATTATACAATGTGTAAGCTTATATTGTCAGTGCAGTGTGCTAGAGAGGATATGACAGTGATATGCACCTTGCACTCTTGAGGAAATGATGTCAGAACCCCAGGTATAAAGGAACTATTTCCAGGGGTGGGTGGGGTGAGGGTGGGAAGGGTTGGGCCTAAACTGTGCCCTCACAAAACAATCAGCTAAGAGCTCTGACCCACCACTGTGATGAGTGCCTTCCTGTCAGCAAGATACCCTACACAACAATTTGACAGAGAAAATACCCTGTTAATCAAACGAGAAAAATCCAGACATCCAAGTCAGACACAGGTAAAACCTCCCCAGCCCAAAACAGCCTGGTGGTTTGTGCTCTGAAAGCAGTCATCCCCCAAATAAGGCAGCTGTGCTTTAAACTCTTCCTGCACTGAAAATCTTAAGAATTGTAACAAAGACTGTCTTTTCCTGATAATTCTAAGTTCCTTAATTTACCTTTCAGTTAGAAGTAGCCTCCACCTGCAGAATATCTGCTCCAAACCAAAGATAATTGTAAGGTTCACCTCCCTCTGTTGTGAGCACAACTCGCTTTCTTGCAAATCCTATGTTCAGTACTGCAGCTTCCAGCCAGAGGTAGTTTGACTTGAAAAATGTTAGCTGTTCTATGTGGTGTAGATTTTGTGACTTTTATTGCAGCATGAAGAAGAAGTTGTCCTTGTTTTGGCAGGCTGAGCTTACTATGGTTGGTAGGGGGCACTGACAATTTGTGAGATGAACCCCATATAAAACAAAATGGCTGACACCTTCAGACAACATTTGACTGACGAGAAGGGGTAAGTCATGATCACTTTGGAAGGTGAGTCCCATTCTATACCCGTGAGATGTACTGAGTACCACCGGAGCACACAGTAATGGGAATCTGTCACCCACAGATTTGGACCCACCAGCTGACACTGAGGATGACAGTTCTGACACACAGATATCCAGTTGGCCAGCCAAACAGATGGAACCCAGTGGGATACCACTGTCCTTGAGAAGCAGTGAGCATTGTGCAAGTGACTGAGGTACAAATGTGACACACAGGTTCATTCACCATGACAAATACTGTAAACCAACAGATTCCCTCTTTCTGCAAGGGCAGATGACAGTATATCCCTTGAGAGAACATCCACCACCAATACCTTGATCTAGGCTACCAGCACCATGAGGGACGATGGAACAGAAATGATGCTGCCACCATTACTACTCCAATCTTTGGTGGTATACTGCAGCAGCAGGTAGGATGCCACCATAACACACACTGCATCCTCATAATCCAGAACAGACACCATTTTGATTACATAGGAGACTAATCTTGATGTACACTTCCCTTCCAAACCAGCCCATGCCCTAACCACAGGCACACCACTGAGTATACAGGACACCAGTTTTGTAGTCCATACACTCAGCACTCTGCCAGACACCTGCCAGAGGGCCACATCACTCATGCAACCAGAAAACAGTGATCCCTTTAAGGGCATCTCCATGAACTTGGCCGCACCAACTGGCACCATGAGGCAGGGCCTACAGGGGTTTTACCCAGAGGTAAAGCTGATTAAACAGAAACAATTCTGGTCAGCATAGACCATACATCAGAAGATGCACCAGCTACTGTACATACAGAAATGTGCCCCATGTGCACAGAGCTAGGTGATCTTCCTACTGAGCTGGCTGAGGTGCTTATGGAGTTAGATGCCATCAGAAAACCGACAGAGAAAAGAATGATCATTGGGCTCCTATTTTATGTGTTTCAGTATGAATCTGCAAGTCTGACACAGGCATGGATAGCCTGACAATGTTCCCAGCCTGGATCCTCAGTGGTATTTGGACCCTGAACCACCTTTACCAGCTAATGGTACAAAATTGAATGAGTTCCCTAAGGATGTCCAGCACATTGCCATGTCCCACCCCATGTCAAGCTGAAAGCCAAAATGCTTGATGTGACATAGGACAGTGTCTGCCTCCACACCCCTCCAAAAATGAATAAACACCACTTATTTGTGTACATCATAGTCACAAAGATTCCCCTGCATACATTTCTCCATAGCACTATAACCAGCATATGTAAATATAGTGCATGGTGACAGTCTACACATTTGTTGACCTCATGCTACACAACAGTACTGTGGCAACCCCCTCCATCCATATAAATCCTATTAGTGGTGATGTAGGCACCCTCCAACTTCTGTCTCAGTTGTCTTTCGACCACATATACTGCTGCCCCTTGGAAGGCATGTGCAGGAGGTCATGGTGCAGCACCATCATTACCTCCATCAGCATCTAGGTGGACATCATCTTCATCCAATAATGGCAAGAGTGCATAATGTTATGCCATACAGCTTGCACCAGATGATGAATACATGACACACTTTTCACAGTGACATCAACAGTATGCCATCCATCTTGTCAAGGCATCTAGACACATCTTAAGCATACTAAAAACATGTTTAATGACTTTGCTGGTTGTCTATACACCTTGTTGTAGCTTGTTTGTGAAGCATTGGTGGGGTTATGGAATGGCATTATTAGTTATGTCCTTAGTGGGTATCCATTGTCACCTGTGTGGAAAGACACGTTAGTCATATCACAGTGCACACCTGCTGCACACATGACCACCACTATGGGTGTATTCATCAAGCAGCCACCCTGTTTTGGCACCATCTGGTGCAGAAGTGGAACAAGGTGTGACTGTTTCAAGATACAGGCAAAATTTATTAACACAGAATGCTATACTTGGCCCATACTGAGTGATGAATAGTTTTGCATCACATACAGTACAATTTGCATATTCATGCTGTGGAATGCCTCCCTGTTTCAGTATGACTCTTCATCATGCAAGGGTGCCATTATAACCACATACATTTCATCAATTGTCACCACTACAGTGGGCATGCAAGCCACTGCACGGAATGTCCCTTTGGTATCTATGATATCCACCTCTGTCATAGTGTGGTGCATATATCCCCATGTGTACTGCTGCATCACTTCCACGGCTTGTGTCAGGCATCTGGAAATTAAGGACTGGCTCATCATAGTGACTTGCACTGTGATATGCTAGAGTGAGCCAGCAGCATAGAATGCAAATGCAGTCAGCACCTACAGTAGGTACCCACATCCAGTGCTTGACTTCTCCCAGTCCTTGTTTACAGACATGGGTTCAGCAGAGTGCACAATTAATATACAGTAACACAGCTGCATCTGAACCTATCAAGGCACTGTGAGTGTCACTGAGTGCAGTCTAGGGCTGCACATATGTATAACCCACTGCCATCCCCTCTCAAACTCCAACTCCAACTCAGCCCCCCAAATAAAACAAACATCATTCTGGAACCCTGGATGAATGTTTAAGTCCCAAATATTTACAGTACTCCAAGGTGATGCATTCTGGTACTGATATCTGAACAGAGGCACACAGTCTGCAGTGACTAACCAGTATGGTGACACCACATGGGAATGTGTATTGACTGACCTTTTTAAATGCTGGTCAGGACATGCTTGAGGCATGGGCCTCATATGTGTGTGTGTGTGTGTGTGTTGGTATTGCCTGGATTTTGGTGATGTGGAAAAATTTTTAACTGTGCCACAACCAGTCAGCAATGTTTAACACCAAGTGGACCCTTACAAGGCCCAGGTTTCTACCTCCCACTTCCTACATCTTGGGTACCCCTACTTCTATTGGTAATAGATACTGGAATTAGCATAGGGCATATTGGTGAGAGAAGAAGCCTCCAAGGGCGTGTAGAAGTAGATGTCAGGATGTTATTAAAGACTAGCATCTAACATGTGGGGTCCCTGGTCCTGCTACAGGGATGGGCCAACTGACAAAAGGAGCAGGAAGATCAGGCAAGGAAGGTATTAAGGGAATGGAAGAGAACATAAAAAGAGGAAGAGAAGGACGATGAGGGCCCCCATGGTACAGTGATGGGAGGTCAGGGACCTCAGAGGAAGACCCACTAGAATGGCCAACAGTGACCCTTGTGTGTGGGTAAGGAACAGATGGAACATTGTTCTGCCTGTCTAAGGAGTCCCAGGTGTAGTCTGCATCTAGTCAGTTAAGACATTTTCTTTTCAATTCAATGGCACCGTTGTTTTCATGTGCAGTGTCACACTGTTGTTTTTAAATGCCTGAGTTCTGTTATGTGCTGTGTTTTATAGTGGCACCCTAGTTCTAAAGCAGCAGTGCATGATAGTAGTAAAATGTTTGCCCTATACTTTTTATTCTATTTTAGAATGCCCCTTATCTCACAACTTGTATGGTATCTTATTTCTCCATTTTTACAGCTGCAGTGTATATAGCCCTGCAGACATTTTGCATTCAGAAAAGGGCTGATGTTATTTTTGCTACCAAACAACATGATAAGTGTTAAAAAAAAAAAAGAAAGAGTCCTCAGCGGCAGCTGCATTACTATGCTGCCTATGTGTGTATAGAAGCTAGAGAGCACTATTTTTCATCTGGCTTGAAGAGTTAATTGAGCTCTCCCTCAGCAGCATCTCAGACATTCTACACTACAGTCAGCAAACACAGAAAGTTAACTCATTATCTTCTGACACTCATTTTGTGTCAGTTTATCAATGGATAGTAAACATCATACAAAGCTATTGGAAATAGAATGGGTTAAACACTTCCTAGAGCTTTCTGCATAAAAAATAATCACTGCTGTGAACTCAGCCCTCATGAACACCTCATTAAGCCGTTTGACACCTTCATCCTAATAGCAACCATCCTGCTACTTTGTAAGACATTTCATATCAAAGAGTTCCAGTGATGCCTGTTCACTCAGCCCCATAGCGTATATGTGTGTCATCAGGAAAATTCCTCTCATCCCCATAGCGCATATGTGCATCAGGTATTCACTTCATCTCATCCCCAGAGTGCATATTTCTGTATATCATCAAAAGCTAATTGTAATGTATGTTGTATACTATAAGAATCCATACTTAAGACGTACATAATAACATCATCAGCATACTGATGATATACTAATTTTTCTTGCTTGAATTCTAAATCATTTGCATATAGATTAAATAAAAGGGGCCCCAGGATTGATCCCTGAGGTACCCCTTGCCTTAGTTGCCTAAAGTCTGAAGAATATGTGTTTACAAACTCTTTTTGTTTCCTACCCCTTAAGTAATTAGAAAACCAAGCTACAACATTATCTGAAAATCCCATATTTTTCAATTTATCAGTAAGTATACTGTGATTTAAGGACTCAAAAGCTTTTGACAAATCAATCATAATTGCACCTGTTAATAATCCATTATCCATTGCAGTCTGAATATCCCCTGTTACTTTTATTAATGCAGTTTGGGTACTATATATTTCTCTGAAACCTGACTGATTACTGTGCAAAATACCCTGCTCTTTTATATATTGCTTAACCTGCTTGGCTACCATTTTTTCACAAATCTTAGCTACCACTGGTATCAAAGATATTGGGTGATAATTACTAATCTCTTTTTTAGAACCAGATTTGAAAATTGGAATTACTTTAACAAGTTTCCATTCATCCGGTACTCCAGATAAATGTAATGAAAAATCAAAAATTTGTGTCAGGGGTGGGCAACAACTGGGGTTGCAAATTTCAACAATTTGCTACTAATCTCAACTAATCCTGTTGCCTTTCTTTCATTGATATGCAGCAGTTCTAACATTACCTCATTAACATTTATTTTACCAAAATTAAACACTCGATTTAACTCCCTTTTGTTGTTGCAGTTCACAGCTCAGTCCTCTCGATCATTGATTATGGTCTAATCATATACTGTGCTGCAACCTCCACATCTCTTAAACGACTCACGGTGGCACTGAACAAAGCCTGTAGGTTAGTTACAGGTGCTGCACACCTCACTCATATCTGTGAGTTATATGCTCAATCTGGCTGGCTCCAACTAAGTAACAGGATCAAATATCAAACCTGCATCCTGTCCAAAAAAGATCTACTTGGATTACTACCCCCGAGCATTGGTTGCCTGCTAAACAAATCCCCTAAGACCCAATACACACGCATACCTCAGTTTCTGACCTCCTTCTAGTACCCCACTGTCGGACTGCTCAAAACCAGCGATCCTTTCAATATAGAGCCCCACTGTGGTTTAATAATCTAAGCAACCAACTGAGCAGTCTTTCTAATCTGTCCCAATTTAAACATGCTTCTTCTAACTGAAAGCACTTGTGATTGTTACTCCTAGTTTCCCACTTCTGCAGACACCATTATGCCACTTTTTTTCACTCTCTGAGGCTCTTACTTGGCTTCCTGTTTCGTTTCACCTCTCCTGACAGATCAGTTTCCCCTTTCTCCCTGTCACCTCCTCCCTTACTTCACCCCCTCCTTGCTCTTATCCCACTGACCCCCCCCATTCCTGGACCTATCCAGGCCCTCTGGTCCCCACTCTCCCTTATCTTCTTTCCCTTCATCCACCCTACTTTTCCCCTCTTGTACCCCTTCTCCCAGCTTAACCTCCCTTCTCTCACCCTACGACAAGACCTCTGGCTGCCACATTTTCTTTTCCTTATCTATCTGGACTCTGCCCTCTCATCTCCCTTATCCTTTCCTTACTCTTCCCCTTCCCCCACCTCTGATTAACAATGTTGCTTCAAATGTACCTTATGGTTTTCTATGCTTGCTTGTAATATTGAGTGTGTAGCACTGTTCCCACTTATGTACCAGTTGACTTGCTGTGCTCTGATGATACCAAGAATGTTGTATGTACCTCTGTTGATACCATGAATGTTGTCTATACCTCCTTACCTTATTGTAACCCTTTCCTTTGATGGGGAACCTTTGTAAATGAGCTGCTTCAAGCTCAAAGGTATTTGTAATCCGAGATTTAAATAAATAAATAAATAGTTCCAAACATTATAACTGCTCAGGAAAACAGCTATTTTTTACACAGGAATACAGCACTCACAAGATTCTATTCTAGAGCTGAATGAGTTAAATGCCAACTTCATTTTCTCAGGAAGGCAGTGCTGGGGAGACAGTAGTACCTGATATTTAATGATTACTTGTCTGTTATATTATTAGAATTTCAACTCTGTCTGTCTGTTTCTCCGTGAAGAAAGTAGCAAGCTGCTATTGTTCTAAGCTAATATTCCCCTCACCCTGGACAGTGCAGGCCACTCCTTTACCCATTAACTGTGCACCCCCCCCCAAATACACAGGACAATTTCCTAAGTGTGCAGTGTGCTGTACAAATGATATGATAGTGACAACTGAGGGGTCTACAACAAACACAAAACATCCTGATGTTCATTTAGCCCCTTAAACAGATGTTCACGGAACAGTTAGAACTAGTTAACTTTCTTTTTTCTTCTGCATCTAGAAAGCTAGACATTGCTTCATAGGTGACTCCCCTCCCCCGAAAAAAAGAGAAATACATCTTTTATTTCTTTGGAATTGCCTTTACAATTTAGCACATTTAAAATATTACACACCTCAGCTGGATAAAGAAAAATAAATGTGAATACATGCATATTCAGAGGCAGAAAATAAAATGCTGTAATACAATCCAACAATGCATTTTACAATGCCACCAGCTATGCCAGATAAACAGTCAAGCAAAATAAATGTGAATTGCTTGAAAACAGACTGCCAAAGAAATGATCATTCCATGTAGCACAATCTGTACTGAAAATTTACTAAAGTAGCATCAGTGAGTCGCATCTCCACTTGGGACCTCCGTGCAATGCGTGATAACTATGACTGCACACTATACTTTTGGTGAACTTTATTATTGTTACTTGAAAAAAAACACAAGCCATGTGATAATGACAGCTCTGTCAGTGCAACTGTAAATGTCTCTCTCCATCACCCTCTCCCTCTGTCTGTCTGTATCTGTCTCTCCACACCTCTCACAGTAAACTCCATGAATGTCAGGAACTTAAAAAAATAGTATATTTAATTTGTGTATATATTTGACATGGCAGTATTTATTGATTTATTGAATTTTGATGACCGGGTAGGCCCACTGGGCACCGGAGGTCCCTTTTTCAGGGGCGACCCGGGAAGTAACAGTGCATGAAATAAAAGACAATGGAGCAATATACAGGCTGAGGGTTTACAGTAAGCAACAGCTTTCAGATCCATGAGGTATAGCTTTCATATCTATGGGTCATAAATGTCTAACTGCTTATGCTATTGTGCATTTGCTCATGCTACAGAGACGTACAATTAATAAGACAGTACAGTGAGTTCGTTAGGTAACATTCCTCAAAGATACATAGGATATTTTCTATGAGCGTGAGGTGGGGTAAGTGCTGACTGTTCAGTGGGTAGAGCTCAAGTATGGTAGAGAAAGCTGACGCAGGTCATTATTTTAGAGTTAGGTACTGTAGCATAGGCAATTACTCATTGACAGCAGGTAGGTCTTGAGTCTTGTGCGGAAGCTAGGTACCGATGGGGTTTCACGCACCTCCAAAGGAAGGTTGTTCCAAAGGGAGGGGGCAGTGTGTGTGAAGGATTTACAACCTGCCTTGGTCCTGACCTTAGGGACCTCTAGTAGCATCTGACCAGAGGACCTGAGGTTCTGCACACTTCATTTTTCTGTGAGGAGTCCATCGAGGCTCGGGGGGCATTGGGCTGATTAGTTTTTTCGCCAGAGTACAGGGTACCTGAGCCGAGCTTCAAAGGATGGCCAATTGAGCCTCACTAGGGCCTCACAGTGGTGGCTCCTTGAGTTGGATGAGGAGGCAAAGCGGACTACCTTATGGTATAGTGTCTGTAGTCTACCGTATTCCAGTTTATCGACTCCCTGCAGGACCGGGGCAGCGTACGTTAGCGTGGGGAGTAGGACACTAGAAGCTATTGCAGTCCTAGCTTCGGGTCAGCTGTCCCTTGAGCAGATACAGTAATCCGAGTTTGGTATGGATTACTTTGCACTTGGTCTACATAGTTGCTTGAAAGTGAGACCTTGGTCGAGGTAAGGCCAAGGTACTTTGTTGAGGAGACTACTTCCAGTTTGTTGCCCTCCAGGGACATAATTTGGAGTGATTGTGATCTGTCTAGTCCGAGGGTTTTAGGGCCAAACAACATGGCTTTAGTCTTATTGGTATTTAGGACCATTTTGTTCATAGTAAGCCATTCCTCCATGACACGGATATCCTTTTGGAGGGATGGGCCTAGGTCGTTCAGGTTGTCAGAGGCTTTATAAATAACAGCATCATCCGCATATTGGATTACCTTGCTGTTCCCACAGTGGTTGTGCATTTCATTAATAAATAGTGAAAACATTAAAGGCCCTAGTATTGACCCTTGTGGGACGCCCTCCTTTAGGGATTATGGTTTGGAAAGTTTATCTTGCCTCTTGACTCTTTGGGTGCGACCTGAAAGGTAGCTTTCCACCCATTTAAGGGTATGGGTATCCAGGCCTATGTGGAGGAGTTTGTGGAGTAGACGTCTGTGATCCACAAGGTCAAAGGCCTTGGAGAGGTCCATGAAGACCGCCCCTATGTTGGATCCAGAGTCTAATTCTCTAAGTACATCAGTAGAGAATTTTGTTAAGGCTGTATCAGTCCCATGTTTGGCTCTAAAGCCGTGTTGTGACAGGGACATCACCATGTGTGTCTCAAGGTATTCCCTAAGTTGGGTATATACTAATTTCTCCTGTATTTTTGCCAGGATACACAGCAGTGAGATAGGTCTATAGTTCTCCATAGGTTCCACAGGCCCTCCCTTATGTATTGGGACCACATGAGCCTGTTTCCACAGCCCTGGGACATGTCCTTCACATAAAGACCTGTTGATGAGCCAGGTGAGTGGTCTGGCAGCTGTTCATGAATTTCTGTGTGGAAATCAATTGTAAAAAAACATAAATCTCTGCAAGATACAGTATGTACAGATGACAACTATGTAACTGTGCCTTTCAATTTGAAGATCAATGCATTTGGAGTGACACAATTCTGCACTATAAATACTTTTTTTATTTCCACTCCTGACATTCTTGTTGAATATTGTAAGACATGTTGGGGTAGAGAAATTTACACAGGTGTGCTGACAGTGCTGTCATTACCATGTGGCTTGTTTTTTTTTTAGGAACTATAATAAAGTTATCTAAAACTCTAGTGTGCAGTCAGAGATGTCATACAGTACTTTACATGGAAGTCCCGAGTGGAGCTGTGATTCCTTCAGTACAAATATGGAATGCTCATTTCTTTGTCAGACAGTCTGTTTACAAGCAATTCACATTTCTTCAGCTAGTGAGTAAGTGTGTGACAGTACGTAGTGTAAGTCCTATACCTTAATAAGGGTATATACTGTGGTACTTTTCTTAACAATATTGTAAGAAGATATAGTATTAACAAACCCCTTACGGTGAACTGTGTTCTGTTGTTAAAGTAACAACATAGCTGGTGCAGTTCAAGTTACATAGTACTGACCACTGTAAGTATAATAATGGGACAATGTTGTAAGGGGTTATCTGAAATGAGAAGCGTAGGAACTTGAAGCCAAGTGCAAAATAGTGACAGTAACAGTAATATCTGTACTGGTGTTTTTCCAGGAAAAAATAATAACATTTTCATTAAGAGGATACAGGTTCCCCTTGACCTTGTTGACCTCACATTGACTAATGCAATGGAATTAGGTTGCTGATCTGTGAAAAATATTTTATCACCATAGGTGTAAGGAATTGCATCTCTTTTCAAGTACACAGCAGATTCATGTGGCTGATGCATGAAAGAGAGCATGGTTCTGACTTGGTCATCCGCCGGGCACTGAAGTCTGAGTGTCTGTGTTAGGAATAAGTTTGTTTTAATAATAATAGTATGAATTGATGTTTGGTACTATATTATAATAACTGGTGGGCACTTTTTCCCTAAGAAAACCCAGGTTGATATTTGCCGTAATAACCAGGGTAGAGAAGGTTCAGAGGAGGGCAACAAAGATGGTGCATGGGTTGCATCACAAGTCCTATGAAGACAGGTTGAAGGAACTGAACATGTACTCCCTGGAGGAGAGGAGGGAGAGAGGGGATATGATAGAGACATACAAGTATCTTACAGGGAGGAACAGGGTGCAGGAAAACACTATTTTTAAGCGAAAAAGATGTTTCAGGACTAGAGGGCATGGGATGAAGTTGGAGGGAGGACGATTCAGAGGAAACATGAGAAAGAATTTATTCACAGAATGGGTGGTGGACAAGTGGAACACCCTGCCAGAGGAAGTGGTGAGGGCTGAAACAATCACGGGATTTAAGAATGCATGGGATAGACATAAAGGAATTCTAGAGGTCAGGGGTAAGGGGAAATAGACTTCTAGGAAAACAAACTGAACTTACAAGCTCAAATGGGCAGACTAGGTGGGCCATAGGCCCTTATCTGCCGACACTGTCTATGTATCTATGTATCTATGTTTCCCTGACCGTGCTCATGTGCCAGCTGCTCTCTCCCTTTACTTACACTGGACACCTGCCGTAACTGCCACTCGGCAGTAAGTGAAACCAAAGATCTCTCTTTTTTTAAAATTTTATGTAACTGCTGTGGCAAAAAAGTACCCGCAAGCAATTAAATAAAATAAAAGATGGGGCGGTGTGTAAAACTTCATTTTACACACACACCCTTAGTGTGGGATACTTCTTATAAACCCCTCGAGCTTCACCATCAGGGTTTATGTAGCATCCCTCACTTCGGGTGTGTGTAAAATCTCATAACACACACCAACCCATCCTTTATTTTCTATATAGCAAGTAATAATAACAAAACAAACAAACAAAAAAAACAGGCAATGGAAAAACTGCAACATAATTTGATAAAACAATAATCTGATAAGAGCATAATACTGCCACTTGACCCATGTGACCTCCCATTTATATGGTTGGCGAATATGCACCTAGATTTAATAGATGGATATGGGTTAAAAGTATGACCGGCAAAATGAACTTAGTTGTATTAAACATTTGTTCTGTTAAGACTGTGTGTAAAGTGCAGTTACTTTATTATTCTTTTTTGTATACCAAACAACTGGCACTTAGGTGATATTGTAACAGAAGGGAACTGCTACAAACTGTTGTAGTAGCTTAACAGTTACACATTAGGTCACTGTGACTCCCATGACCTCCAAGCTGTAGTTCTATATGTAAGTAATAAGCCTCAACAGGGTGTGCATTTCAAGGATTTTAATGCACGCCCCAGGTGTGTGCTATGGCACAAGGCTGAAGGCCAAGTGTTCTTACACCCTTGGGAAGTGCATTAAAATCCTTGAAATGCACACCCTGGAGTGGCTTATCACACTTATAAAATGGTCTACTATCATAAAAAAATTAGTTTGATTCTCTCTGATAGGGATTAAAACTTATTTGCTATTTTCAAACAAGTGTACAACACATTAACTCTAAAACTGTTAAAAAGTTGGAAAAATGGTAGTCCCTATTTAACTCACAGCACACTGCTGACACTAACGCAGAGCTATAACCTGCACCAGATCTTAACTGAACCCACTAGAACCACCCCTTCGCTAACTACCTCCACCCTCATAGACTGGGTACTGGTGAATCACCTTGACCATGTACAAACTGCAGGCATCCTGGCAGATGCTATCACAGACCACTCCCCCACTTTCTGTGTATGGAGCCCAGAGACTGCTCCCCATCCCTCCACACTACATCAAATTACCAACTTTGCCAAACTGGACGGGAAGCTTTCCTCTGATGTATCCTGTATCAACTGGTCTGACATCTATCACTCCCATGATGTTCAAATAGCCCTTGATATCTTCATTGATAATTTCACAGCACTTTGGGATAAACATACCCCGAAGGTCACCAGAAGGGTCAGGGGTAAACAAACAAAATAGCTACACAAGGACCTGCTGGTTAACCTGCGCACATGGGACAAACTCTGGAAGAAGTATAAAGTGTCCAGACTACCAGAGGGTTACAATACCTACAGGGCCTCTTGGATCGCCTGTAAAAAACAAATCAGAACAGAAAACTACTGCAAGGAACTGCTCACAAACTCTGCTGGTGACCCTAGAAAATTCCGGACACACATCAAGACCTTTCTTGGGGCTACCCAGTCATCAACCCAAGGGGATATGATCCTAAATGGTGTACATTGCAACGACTCGAACACTATAGTGAATGCCTTTAACAGATTATTCACGGACCTGTCTCAGTACACCTCGTCCTTCGCTTCACCTCCCACAGCATTTCAATCTTACTGCACACCACAGAGATCTGCATCTGGTGCTGACCACTGCCAACTAACTACTACCCCCCCTTTCCACTTTAAAGCTATATCTAGATCCGAGGTCCAAAGGCTATTGCAAAACATATCCAACAACACTAGAACTGGCTCAGATTCACTCGAACCACGACTCCTGAAGCTAGTGGCATCCATTGATTGCCTCGCCACTGGCCAAGATTTTCACTCTGTCTCTCTCTCTCTTGGCATTGTCCCAGATCTCTGGAAGATTGCCCAAGTTACGCCTATCCTTAAAAAAGGAGACCCAAAGGATATCAACAAGTACAGGCCCATAGCCATCCTCTCTGTGCTAAGCAAGCTACTGGAGAAGCTTGTTGCAACCCAAACCATTGACTATCTCACAAAGAACAACCTTCTCTCAGACACTCAGCATTGTTTCAGAAAAGGGCACAGGACCTCAACCGCTCTTCTCAAATTCTCTACTGATGTACTCTGCAACATGGACAAAGGCCTACTCACTGAAGCAGTATTTATCGATCTTACCAAAGCTTTCGATCTTGTTGATCAACCCCTGCTTCTCTCAACCCTGCATAGACTTAACTTCTCATCCTCAGTAGCTGACTGGTTTAACAACTACCTATCAAACAGATTACAACTTGTTAAATTCAACTCCGCTCTCTCGGATGTGACCAGCACTGACATCGGAGTACCCCAGGGCTCCATCCTGGGACCCCCCTTCTTTTCTCGCTATACATCAACAACATAGATTATGCCATACTTTCCTGCTCAGCTATCTTATACGCTGATGATCTCGTCCCCTACTACAGTGCTTACAAAGTTAACATCATTAACAAAAACCTCTCCTCGGATTTCAGGAATGTGCAAACATGGCTAAATGCTAATAAGCTCATCCTCAACATAAAAAAAGACTCAATTCATGCTATTCGGCACTGCCCCCAAACTCAGGGCCTGTAAGGAACCCTCCTAGTCCATGACTCTGGGGGGGGGGGTCTCTCATTGACTGTGTCACATCCTTCAAATACCTGGGAGTCCTTGATAAATCCCTTGATTTCAGTCTGCGCATCCAGTCAACCTGTAAAGCAACAAATGCCAAACTTGGAATCGCCTATAAGACTTGTCACCTGCTAACACCATCCGCCAAATTGGCAATTGCCAAGGGTATTCTGCTTCCAGCGCTGACATATGGTGTCTCCACTTTTGCTAATGCCCATAAGACTGCTCTCCATAAATGGGATGTCGCGTATAACAACATATGTCGGTATGCCTCCTCTTCCCATCGCCTCAAGCACCACTGCACACTGTATAGCGACCTAGGCTGGCTCTCCCCAACTGCCTACTGACTATATTCCCTAGGGACCCTCACAGACTCTGTAATCTGTAACCAAACCCCCTCCTCCCTTGCAGCTCTACTAGTACCACAGACACCTGCCCACAGACTACGCTCGGCAAACAAATTTCTACTCACCATACCCAGGTGTCTTACTTCAAAAGGCTCTAGACCATTTCACTGTACTGCCCCAGCCACCTGGATCTCCCTCCCTCCTGCCCTGAGGCAGGCTAACTCCCA
The DNA here is from genome assembly GCA_016271365.2 of Neoceratodus forsteri. NCBI lineage: Eukaryota > Metazoa > Chordata > Ceratodontiformes > Ceratodontidae > Neoceratodus > Neoceratodus forsteri. The sequence goes on along the minus strand of CM028135.1, from coordinate 433,735,637 downwards.
CCCAATCTTCAAAAAAAGAACTATATCACCACCTGTCCCTGGACCCCTGCACATGCTTTGATCCCACTTAATGCTTCACAGCTAACCACCCTATTTTGCTCAAGACACTGCTGCACTTCTAAACAAGCTTTGCTATAAAATGTCTTTATAGCTGCCACTTAGCCCAGTTTTAGTTATTTGCATGTACTAATGTCACTTTTGTCATCTCTGCATAGCTATATGTATTATCTCGAGTACTGTCTGACTTGATCTGTATTCTAACCTACCTGTACTATATACTATGTACCTGTACTATATACTATGTATTGTATAATCTCATCTCATTTTATGTATGTATTCTCCCGGGTCATACCTGAAAATAGTCAACTTTGGCTAGCGCACCTAACCCGGTTAACAAAAACTAAATAAATAAATAGCATATTTCAGCATTAGATTAGTACTTTGCAGTAAAAGTAGTTATTAGTAGTGTTAGCTGAAAATATATATTTTCTCTGTAATGTAAATTCTCATGTAACCTCCTCCCTGTCCCCCTTTGTTTCTACCATCAGGGCTGCACCTCACACATCTAGGTGCCACTGGGAGGTGGGGGTAGTTACTACAAATTATCTTACTAAACTTTGTGGACCCATTACTTCTACTTCAGAGCCTGCCATCCTTCAGACAGGCAAGCCAAGTGTGGAAACTACCTGGCTCACACCTGGGGGAACCATTTAGCATGGCCATCAACCTGGGTCCCTGGGAGAAAATGTCTGCTCAGCATTATGCTAGGTTTGTACTTCTGGTCATGGGCACCCAAGTAAATCCAGACACTGGAAGCAATAACTGAAATGTCCAAACCAGGATGGGATTCTAGAGTGTGGTTTTTATTCACATAACACAGAGAATAACAAAGCAAAGATGGACCCCCACAGGGCTACACTCACTGGTAATGCGGATTACTGAGGTACAGACCAATCACACTTACAATGAACCCTCAGGTTCTGAATGGATCTGGGCACACATGGCCCTAGCTGGTACACTTCTCTTCTATTCCTTGACATGGCACCCCGACCAGTACTAGGACACTTTTCCATATGGCATGGAGGTTGATGGTGGCTCCCTAAACCGCCCATGAGCACTTTCCAGCTGTCAGGGAAAATCCAAAATCCCACATCTGGGTGTTTTCCTCAGACACTGGCCAAGTACCTGAGAGAAAACCATAGGTGCCCAAACTGAACCCAGAGAGGTAAACCTGGTTACTCCCTATGGGGGTTCTCCCATCTCTTGCTCCCAAATCTATACTTGGCCATTCATTTGGTTGCCACACCTTTCTTCAAAAAACTGTTTGTAGATGCTGTCTCAAAATGTTTAGCACATTTAACATTCTACAATTCACTCTGAAGGTGTTCTGACTTTAAAAGTTCTGTATGTGGCTATGTCTTTACCCTAGACCCCCGCTGTTGCAGATGCTTCTAAGTTATACACATTCTAAAAGTTCTGTACTTGGCAAGTCCTCCTTTGACTCCACAGTAGGCAGACACTTTTACTTTAAACACTGTCACAGTGAACATAGTCTCTTTTTTCAGAGAAGAACTCACCACAGTATGCAGGTGCCGCAGGGCTACTTTCCCACAACACAATCTCTGGTACTCACAGAACAAAGTGACTCTCTGGCGGCTTCTCCCTCTCCAGGCTGGACCAAGGGATTGCCCCTGAATTCCTGGAATTGCCCCATTTATCTGGGGTTGAGGCACTGGAACAACTTCTAGGAATGGTCTCTACCACTTCACATAACTGGTCTTCTGTGTTCCTCTCTAGGATGAGAACACACAACCCCTTCTTCTAAGGTAGCTCTATATCAGAGCTAGGCTCTGAGGAGCTGCACACTGCAGCACTCCTCACTGTCTTGAGTCTCCACACAGACTGGCTTGAATCTCCCAACATTCTACTGCTAACCCCTGCAGCTAGCATTCCATTTTGGCTTATACTGCTGCAAGAATTCTATGGTGACATCATCACTCCAGCTCAGCTGAATCTGAGAACAGAGTGAGACAGTGTGAAACCCATTTAACTGGCATCGCACAAGCTGCCTTTCCCTGCCTGCCACTGGTTCTAAGTGGGATTCTAATAACCCCTGGGAACAAGAGGGTTACACTCATATGAATGCACTGCAACATCTGAAAATTTTTAAAAATAAGCAGTGTTTAAAACTTTATTTTCATTACACTGTTGTAATATAGTTTCTTTTAAGGCAACATGCTCTTATTTGTAGGATTGAGGCAAAATGTTATAAGAAAAATCATGCTATCTTGCATTCCAAATCAGTACAAGTACTGTCTCTTAATGGAAATGTGTTCCAAACTTTAAACCTGCCAGGTTGCCTTTTTTTGGTGGTGGTGGAGGTGGGTGTGTTTGATAGATTTCACTTGAAAATACCCATATATGATTCAAATCTACATGCTTTTATAAACTTTAGGAATGTGTTTGAGTAGTTTGGGTCTGCCTCTGCCTATATAACTGTGTTTTGCCACCATTTCTCTTTGATAATAATGTATTATTGCCTACTTTCTTCTTCCTGTTTTTTTTTCTCTGTTTTTCCCCACATTCAAGATATGGAATTTTATTATGAAATGTTTACTATGGAACACAGGGATTCAAAATGCTCTGTTCCACAGGTGGAATGTTCCTCTCCTAACATACTGTATACACACAGACACATAACAAAAGCTTCTTCCACAGCCACAGACTCAATTATCTCACTGTCAGGGCAAGCAGAAGAGCTTTCCCTGGTAAGCATGGTAAAGACAGAAGGGGTATTTTTCACTGTCAGTAAAGAAACAGTTGTAATGAAAGCTATTAACAATTCTTAAATTTTCTAATATGTTTATGTGTGTAAGGAGAGTGTGGTGATCAAGAAAACAACATTTAATTAATTTGTTTTATTTTTTATTTAAGGTAGTTTTATTTTTAGGTCCCAGTTGAAGGTTTTTACAGTGTAAAGGTAGCAGCCATGTTTGCAATGGAAGATCAGCTCTGGTTGTAGGGGGACTGATGGGAGATAGTTCAGGTTGTTGGAGGACCTATTTGCTCATTGTGTGATGTGGTTTAAGGACCATGATGGCTGTTCTTTATAAGAGATTTAATTTACGGTCTGCTGATGTCTCTTGGCCAATCAGATTTTTAGATTTTTTCTTGCCATTTCATGATAGTATCTAATACTGTTATGGATGTGATCTTATTGTTTTTCTTTTTGTGCAGCTCAAGTGTTAAGTCCATTTGGAATTTTTTCCTACTAGCTGTGACTTAATTTTCCATTCCTGTTTCATGTGGTATTCTGTTGGAAAGTGTTACTGTCTGTAAGGCAGGGCACTTGATCACTTAACTTGTGTTGGCTCATTTATGACTGCAGATCTACTCTGCAGTGAGCTGCATTTTATTTATTTTTTCTTTAATATTGTATATGTTATGTTATTTTTTGCCTATGCACCCACCAGAGATGCAGAGGAATATTTCATTGTATAGCTACTTCTTCTTTTCATTCCACTTTCTGTTTTATTTTTTTTTAACTTTATTCCTCTCACTTAAAGCAGAGCATCTCTTAACCTTATTTCACTCCATTTGTTAATCTGTGTTTCTAGCAAATAATGTGTACTGATATGGTTTAGTGCCAGCTTCATTTCTGCTCCTTTTTCTTTCCCAAACTTTTATTTTCTTTTTACCTTTCAACGCACACTACATTTCAAGTCTTTTTTTTCACTTTGGTGTAATCTGCTTAGTAAATGAAATGCTTTCTATCCACCCCCAAGCTTTTCAAATGGCAGTTACTTATTGTTTTCCTTTAGATTTCTGTATGCCCACATCATATCCAGTTGTTGGGGTGATTGCCTGGTACACATCCTACAAGTGAAACTTAGCGTCCCTCCCCTGTACAGGCAGTCGCTCACCTTTCATCCCAAACCTGCATATACCCTGATGCAGGATCATTGGAATGGCTTGCTTATTTGTATGAGGCTTGGTGCAATGCATGCTGATGTTTTTGTTTAATAGTAAGTTCATGGTAGAGTCAGAATGGATGGTTACATGGCTGTTGGGGCACAGGTTCTTATGAGGAGTAGTGTTCCTTCTAAACATTTATTTGTTGCCAGGAAAGACATTCTGAGCTGGTAACGGCTTATTTCCAGAAGCTTCCCAGGCAGGGAAGGGGGGACAGTACAAAACTGTAAATATCATAAAGTGCATACAAAAGATAAGCAAAATAAAAAACAGTAACACCTCTTTTACTTGTTTTGTATATTTTTCTGACCTGTTAATTAACTGTTGATTATGATGTGTGTTTTCCCCAGATGTACAGTGTATTGCAATATATCTGATTTATATGTTTGTCTTCTAGTGAAGACATTGGAGTTGTCTGCCTTTTCATAGGATTCCAGTTGATTGATTGAAAAAATATTTTGTCTTTTTTTTGTATCAGGCACGTCACTTAAACACAACATTATATAATTACAGCATTTCCAGCTGAGTGGTTTGTTTGTTATAATTCATCAGTTTCCTTGTTTTGGATTTGCCGTTTCCATCCCTGATCCTTTATTTTTTTTTTCTTTTTGTGGCTTCTATCACAGTCATATTTTCCTTTCACAGCCTCTATGTCTTAATTAGCCCTAATGCATTGTGTCATTCTGAAACATACTTGCTTCTATCCCTTTTCTCATTTTTCTGTATTAGTATCTAATACTGTTACTGATGTGGTCTTATTGTTTTCCTTTTTCTGCAGCTCAAGTGTTAACTCCAATTGGAATTGTTTGCCACTAGCTGCAACTTAGTTTTTCATTCCTGTTTCATGAAGTATTATGTTGAAAGTGCTGGAAAGTGGTACTCTCTGTAAGGCAGGGCACTTGATCACTTAACTTGTTTTGGCTTATACTGTATATGACTGCAAATCTGCTCTGCAGTGAGCTGTATTTTATTTATTTTTCTTTATTACCATATATGTTATATTATTTTTGCCTGTGCACCCATCTGAGATGCAGATCAATTGAACACATCACCTATTTCCACTGGAATAGCCCTGTATTCCCTCCCCCCCTTTATTTTATAGCTACCTCTCTTCCATTCCACTTTGTTTTATTTTTATTAATGTCATTCCTGTCACTTAAATTATGTGTTATGTGGAATAACTCCCATTATTATTTTTTTTACAAAAATTGTCAACTGTGCAGACTGATTTGTTAAAAATGAATTATAATAGTGAGACTTTTTGAAATGTTAGTGTATGTGCCTCAGGACCTCCTTGTGAATGAGCTTGCTCAGTGGAGTCTTTCTTGCAATAAACTTGAACTTGAACTTACCATACTCATGCTTGTCTACCCACTTACTCAGTCTCCTACTTGTTTCTGTCCTTGTACTAGCTAATTTCTGTTGCTTCATACCAAGGGGTTGTCAGTTTTCATATGGTGTGTGCCTGGGGTGGAACAGCAATAAAAGATAAACTATGCAATGCCCTGAATAACACACCTATCCCAGTTTACTTTTATCTAACATTCATTTCTTAGGTGGCCTTGTACAGTAAGATCTTCCTTCAGGAGAGCAACTTGTAATGAAATGTGTAAGATTTACATTGACATTTGCGTATATGCACTTTTATATAATACTAATCATGTGTGTGTGTGTGTGTGTGTGTGTGTGTGTGTGTGTGTGCATACTGTATAACAATCTCTAAAAAATCAAACACATCAAATGTCTCTGTAAACATGTCTCAACATTGTGTTTATTTTCCATCTTGTTACAACATATAGTTGTCTCAGTAATATTTGCAGTTAAGGTACAATGCTTTCATGAATATGATGGCCCAGTTCTATTGAGTTAATTCCTATAACAGTGCGTAGAATAACATATAAAACATATAGGTAACTGTAATACAGATGGTGGCATTATTTTGTATCTGCCCTTTCTCAATGTACCATACTTTGATTCAGTTAGTGTATGCAATAGCAATTCATGTATACCGTATATTTAAGCCCATGTAACACCCTTATCTAGTTAATGCATTTGCAGCTGTAGTGGCTCTGCTAGTGCTTGTTGCATTTGCTTTAGCATTTCTTGTTATATTTAAAATTTTAGAAGGAGCATTCCTTTTAATATGGCGCCAACCAAGTTTTCATCAGTATTTTCAGCTGTTTTGTACACTCATTCTCCCATAAGGTATAGGAGCACAGTCTGCTGCATACTAGTTCATTATAGTCTCCAGTAAACTTGTTCTTAAACAATGGTGTTTAAAAACAACAGAGAGTAGTGATGAAAACCTGGTCTGAGCCATACTGTAATGAATGCTCCTTTTATTATTTCATCTGTAAGAAAAAAGTGGTAAAGCAGATTCCAAATGTGGAGAAAAAGGTGTCGTACAAGTCAGGAGATAGGTGGCAATTAAAATAAATACAAAGATAGAGGTCAAAATGTCTCCTTTGCGTTTCTCCCTCTTTGTCAATGACATGCCTGGTAACTGTGGCAAGGCAAATTTGCTGTTTTATGCCAATGACACTGTCCTGTATAGATGCTCTGGCAATGTTGTCCAAATCAGCAGTCAGTTTACCATTGACTTTTTGGAATTAGAAATTAGTTCACTAGTAACAAATTAGTCCTAACTGGAAATAAAACTAACATAAATAGCATCAATATAAGGAATCAATACTATGTGTTTGCCATTTTTGTGTTTCTGTCACAACTAAAAAACATGTATAAATAATACACCAAAAATAGTTTCCAACAGTATATATTCATGTAGACCTGTATCATCGGAATGGTTCCTAAATGTCAGATTCCAAATTTTCTAGCCCCAATGGTTTCAAAGATAGAATGTTTTTTAAAAATGTCATATACATGGGCTAACTTTGAAACTACCATTGTTACTGTAATGCTAAAAACTTCATTTTTTAAATGAAACCTTGGACTCAGCTATGTAAATATGTGTTTAATTGATTTTGCTGTATCTTCCATATAACAGTATTTAAAACAAAATGGTTCAAAAAATTGTTTACATCCTGTTATTTTAGCATACCATTTGACATGTACAGACATGTATCTATACATGAGGACTTTATACTTATGATCAAAGTCACTGAGTTACAGTGTTTGAAATATTGAAATTCTGTTTTAATATTTGAAATCTCAGAGTCACACTGATAATTGCTAGTCTAATTTCTGGATTTTACCAGAATTCTACTCTCAGACTATATTCAGACTAAAAGAAGGTAAAATAGTCAAAAAATTAAAGAAAAATTAAAACAGTACAGGAAAGAAATTATAGCAAAATACAAGACCTGTAGATTCATGGAGCTACTAAAAATGCAAAATTCCAGGAAATCCTTAGTTTTTACCGTTGTATAGAATGTCCAAAATCTGGAATTTAACTTTAAGATCTGTTCATGTTAGTCAGATTCCAAGCTATCATTTTAAGTTTTTAAACCTAATGGTTAACAAAGTAACAACATTCAAAATATAATTGCAAACTTTATAGCATATCATAAACAATATTCTGAGCAACAGCTGAACAATATTAATGGTTGTCCTGCTTAAGAATAAACACACTGTCTTCTAGTTACTGTGCATTGGCACACGCACCAAGTTTGTTATGTCATAAATGGCTTTTCCTGCTCATTGATTTTATGCACAATAGCTCTTGTTGTATCCCTATATGTACAGGTGTTTCCATGTGCTGTGTGTCATGACATGCTCCAGATATACTGAATGGAGTGTTTGGTTGGGGGGAGGTCACTTAGTGTTTGGTGGGCATCATCTCATCCTGTACTATTGGCCAGGGTTTCCAGCATGGCATGTGTTTCCCTGTATCTGACTACACTTGATTTGTTGTATGTGGACATCTCGTTTTTGTTGCCACCTATGTGATCATTGGTGACCACAATCTGGACCTTCTGTAGATTTTTACACTGGATGGGAATGTGCTATTGCTGCTGCAACTTCCTGGGTGATGTCATTCCTAGGCCCAACCTATCTTGTGATGTGCATTGGCACAGCCCGGTGCAGACTGTGCATATGTCCAATCATGCCCCTTGTATGGCACTCCACATCTCAACGGTGCAGAGATGTGCATATCCCACTTATGCATACTGCATATCTGCATTGTGGATATGTAGCTGGCCAGATTCCACAGCTTTCTTGTGGAACTGTCTGCAAAATCCCATTTTGCACCCCTTTTGCCCCATCTCAGCATCTATGAATTGAGTACTAAGTCCTTTCAGCAGCCACAATACTATGTTACTCTGGATACCAGAGCTCTTGATACTTTCTGTTATGCCTCGTTTACAACTGTAATCATCAAGCTAGAAACTATTTTGGAGTATAGTGCATTTTTCTAATGTATTTACCTGCCTGGCTCATCTGAAATGAAACTTTCATGTTCAGTGTGGTCTCCCAGATACAGCAAATTATTACTATGCTGGCAAAGTTGGAGTGAAGTTATAAACTTCACAGTACACATAGTGGGGCAGAGTCCCATGACCAACTTCGCACCAGTGTAGTTCTTTGTTTTCTTAAAAACTGTGCAAGCGAACCCTTCCCCTCTGTGAGATAAACCCCCTCCCACCACCAAGACCTTTAGGAATGATGCCCACACTCTCTAGCACCCACCTCCCTCCTTTCCCCCTACATTGCCAGTGAAGTTTACTATAACAGAAAATCAGAGTTGCCACAAGTGGTCAAGTATTGCTATAGCCAAGGGCATCATTCATTCATTCATTAATTCATTCATTCATTCATTCATTTCAGGACACTGATAAGTGAAGAGGGTGTCTCTCTTGCTTCAATGCTGGATGGTTTTGTTTGTTACAGTTTGATGTATCCTTTACATTTGGGGTTGAGGGGAGCAAGGAGGTTGTGTGCTCGAAGGTGGGGTAGGATACAGGGTTTTGTGCGTTCTTAGTCTTGATTTGGAGGGACAGGCATGGGGTGGGAAAGGTGGGTGTGTTTTAGGTGATGTGGAGCAGATGGGGAAGAGAGAGTTTATGTACTGTATTCTACATTGCTGGCTATTATACTATCATTTTCTATAATGGTACACTTCACCAAGAATGTGGGGGGGGGTGGGCAGTGGATGGTAGGGTGCATTATTTATTTTTTTTATTTTTCTTTTTCTCCCCTGCCAGGGCAATCTGCTCCTTCCACTGAGCCCCCAGTCCTGTCACCAAGCATTCCAGGGACTTACCTTAATCCCAATCCTCCCCCACAGCTCATCCCACATGGCAGTGGTTGGCGGCTCCCACCTGCTGATGGAATGGATCTGGTTTTGGAAGAGGGTCCTGTAGCCTGGTTGCGGAGCATGTGAGGGGTCAGTATCATCCTGCCCCACCTCCAGACATTTTCTGCTTTTCCTCCCATTTGAGGAGTGGACATGCAATACCATCCAGATGTACCTATGCACACTCCCATGCATAGGACATTGACAGCCACTGCTCTTCCATCCCTTACATTGTAGTGCCAGATGCCTGTGCCCCCAGACACCACTAGTGGTCAGGCAAATGCTGGGGCCAGTGTCCCACTCCCCCACCCCCCAGAGAAGGAGAGCTGTCCTCCAGATGCTCGATCCTCCTCTCCTCAATAAATCCCTGATGTCCTGAGATCGATCCCGACCCTGGGTCGCCAGTGTGGTGGCAGAAAAGGCTTGTTGCCTCTGTCCTCCATGCCATCATGAAGCCCTCAGGGGTGCATTATTTCTAAATTTCCAGGTAGTGAGGGCATTTGTCTCACACTGGGTATGGATTGGCATACAGTTTTACTTTTTTTAATAAAAGACCACCTCATGTACAGTAGTTTTTAGCCAGTAAAGTTCTAATTTGCCCAATGAAGACTATACATGGTGGCACTTCACCAACATGCTCACCAGTGAAGTACCACAATATTTAAAATTTACTGGGCAAAGGTGTGCACTTCGTTGGGTGAAGGCTATGTAAAGTGTGCCTCCTGTCAAAGCAAAGTTAGAGAACTTCACAAAGTACTCATAAAGTAAAGTGTCATGACATTGCCCACATTTTGAACTATAGCATTATCATTCCAGTTAGCTCATTCTCAGTATAATTAACTGTAGTTTCAGGTCGGCAGGCTACAGCATTTGTGATGAAGAGGAGACGAGAGAACAGAGTGCACAGCGTGAGCCTACAGTGGCAGGAGCAGAGTGCATTTAGCTGACTGGGAAAAGATGCATGGGAGATTTTTAAAAGATTTACTTGAAACATTTTGTACTGAGTGCTGGTGGGGGTGTAGAGGACACAGAAATAGTTTATGTATGTATGTATGTATGCATGTATGTATCTAATTATGTATTTATTTGTAATTTTAGTTATTTTATCAGACTAGGAAAGGTGAAGAGGGAATTTTAAAGGATTTATTTGATATGTTTTTGCTGACTATTGTGGTACAGCAGAACAGAGACATCAATCTTTTTATTTTTTTACTTGTGTGTTAAAGCTTGACAAATAGTCAGTGGGAGAAAATTAATATAGAGTGCTGAGAGAGACACAAGGTCATGCAGTCTCTTAGTGGAGTGTTGTGGTATGGGGTCTGTCAGTGGGCAGGGGCTGATTTGGTGGAGTAACTCTTCCCTGTCACTTCACAAGTTGTACGGTACTGTGGCTTGTCCATGCACAGGATGTGCATGTCACATTTTATTTTAGGAATGTATTATGGAAGAGAATGTTGGATGCAGTAGCCTCCTCAGATTCAGTTTTTGTAGGCTATTTGCTCTGGGTTCTGACAGTTGGCAGTACAACAGAAATGCACACATTCATCCTGATACATGCGCTCAACATGATACAGCATTATGATATAATGAAAATTCTAACCTTGACAGCTGTATCTCTTTTCAAGGAAATAATGAATTGTAACTTTCTCAAAATTAAATCTGACATGCAACAGAGTAAACTAGTAATGAATAATAAAGCTCAGGGCGTGATGGGATTCCTTCTGAGTTACTTAAGACCTAGGTCTCTTTTTGGACCACAAGCTTGACTGTCACTTTCAGTGTCCGGCAGCACAAGTGACTCAAAAGCCCACTCCTCCCTCAAAGAGCCAAAAGGAAACACCCGCGACCACCCAGGGGCCATCTGGCAGTATAAGTGACTCAAAACCCTACTTCTCCCTCGAGGAGCCAATGGAAAACACCCACAACCCCCTAGGGACTGTCCGGCAGCACAAGTGACTCAAAAGTTGTGGAGCGACTATTCTTATCTCCAGCAGTGGGTTCAGCTGAATTTTGGTGCCTTTTTCAAATGGACGCCACACTAGCTTTGTTGAATTGTAATTCGGACCTGCTGTAGTGTTGTTAATTTAACTCAATTTGGATAAGCAGCATTCTCAGCCTGCACTTACTGTACTTAGCTCAGTTATAAACTTAATTTGAAGAAACTTTATTTAATTTGGAGCAACAGCATTATCATCAAATTTAATTTGGAGCAACTGCATCCTCAGCCTATGTCTACAGCACTTGCAGCATTCTCTTTAATTACAGAGCTCAGTCTGAATGTATTTTAATTTATTTTTCCTAGCCAGCAGTCCTTTGAATTACGGAGCTCAGTCTGAATTGTATTTTAATTTCTTTTACCTAACCAGCAGTCCTTTGAATCCTTCAAATTAAATTCAGTTTGCCTTATAGGAAGTTACAAGTTGGTCAGCTTTTGTTTTGCCTAATGTACATAGCCAGCTGCAGACTTTTCCTCTCAAACTGTAATCTGTTTTTGAGTAATTATGTTAATCTGCTCTGATTTTATCAAGTTTTTCTCAGCCACTTATAGAATCTCTCCTCTTTATGTGTTATTTAACTCTCATTGCCCTCCTAACCCAACTCTTTACTTCTTTGCCCTGCTAACCCGATTGTGTATTCCTCAATCTTTGTCTCTTATCTGTGCTCTCACTTGCTTCTGCTCTACACTCTGTCCTTGTTCTTTAGCTTGTTCCACAACTTTTTTATGTTCTCTTCCCCCCATTAAACGGCAGCCTCTGCCTTCTCTGTATGTAACTTAATCTCCCCCTTGCCCTACCATCCAGCCCTTCCTCCAGCTGTCATATAGCTGTGCTCTCCCCTTACCTTTTCAGTCCACTCCTCCCTCGAGGAGCCAACGGTAAACACCTGCAGCCCCCCCAGGGACCGTCCGGCAGCACAAGTGATTCAAAAGGTACGGAGCGACTATCCCTATCTCCAGCAGTGGGTTCAGCTGAATTTTGGTACCTTTTTCATATGGACACCACACCAGCTTTGTTGAATCACAATTCGGACCTGCTGCAGTGTTATTAATTTAACTCAGTTCGGACTAGCAGCATTCTCTGCCTGCATTTACTGTACTTAGCTCAGTTGTAAACTTAATTTGGAAAAACTTAATTTAATTTGGGGCAACAGCATTATCATCAAATTTAATTTGTAGCCACTGTATCCTCAGCCTGTGTCTACAGCACTTGCAGCATTCTCTTTAATTACGGAACTACCCGCTGTCGCTTCGCAATGGCTCCACACCCGCCCACTCAATATGGGCATTTTACTTTTATGGATGCTATGCGCTGCTCTGATTGGTTGAAATGTTATCTCCCCATTCTCTCATAAGCTCCTTATACCATCTGTCCACCAGAGGGCCTACACACACCTTATGTTTGGATCTAGCCCTATTACATCTGCCTCGGTGCACACTGCCTGAGTGCAAGGGTTGCACTCACATCCTTTCCAAGCTGTCTGTGACTTCCCTCCTCCCAAATCTCATACTTAAACACTCACCTCTTGTGTGTACTCAAATTAAGATTTACTTCTCTTAGTATATCTCAGTCTTTGCCCCTCACAGCCCCTGCCTATCTCTGTCTCACTTCCCCCCAAGTAGCTATGCACTGCCTCTCCCTTATGATCCTCTCTTGCTTTTTTCTCAATCTCACCCGTTCCCTCTCCCCATTTCTCAACAACCCCACACCTCCCCACTCACCTCCTGGGTCTGCCTCACAGGACTATTTCCTTCCCCCTTCATCCACTCTTGAAGCTCGCCCTCTCACTTACCACTTCCACACTCTCTCCCAGCATGGCCCATATCCTCCCCTCATCCATGATCCTGCTTATGCTCCCCTCTATCCATGACCTTACCTTTGTGGTACTTCCCCCTCTATCCTTCCTCTTGCACTGCCCATCCGCTCTAGTCTGCTCTCCACCTCTTCTCTAAATCTTGAGGTCCTCCTCTGCTGCACCAGCCTCTCCTGTCCTCCAGGCCCTCGCTCCCCCAAAAGATCTAAGTACCACCCTCAATTCTCCCTCTTCCTACTCCTCTTGCTACTTTGTGGGGACAGCAAAACTAACCCCAGCCCACCACAATCCTTGTCTCCTTCTGCACACCCTAAGGGCTTGCGCATCTTTCACTTAAACACTAGAATTCCCAAATAAGATGACCTAAAAGTCTGGGTCAACCAACATTCCACTGATATACTATATGCAAGGCCCCTACTTTTCTGCGGCATGATGGGATCAAGTTCTGCGGCAAGACTACCATTTGCAGCAGAACTTCTGCGTCGGTGGTTTGTAATTTCTGTGGAAGTTCTGCGGCACTAACAAACTACTGCATCACAGTGTCAGCTTGTCATCCTGACTTCACTTTCATGGCAGTGGTTGTAGCAATCAGGATGGGGGCAAGCACAGTAACACCAGTTCAAAAAATAACAGACTTATAGAAATAATTTTATGCCTAAAAAAGCAAAACAAATGTCTCTCCCTTAAGGTCCTAGCCTTTTGCATAAATGGCATATGCAGAGGGGAACTTATGTGATAAAGTATTTCTATACACATGCTATCTATCCCACTAATGAGGTCTTCACTGTCTATCACTTATATATTTGTATGTGCTTTCTACACCACTCCTGAGGTTCCCACTGTGTATCACTTATATATTCATATGCAATCTGTAATATACATACAAATATGTGTGTGTGTGTGTGTGTGTGTGTATAGTGAGAGAGACAGATACTGTATGTGTGTATATAGATACAGTGTATATTTTTTTCTTTTTTCTTTTTTTTTTTAAATTTCCATGAAATTGCATCCTCATTCATATAGGTCCCATTGGAAATGGAATAAACGGAATAGAGGAGTTATTGCAAAACTCTTTTTTCATGTCAACTTGCTTTCCCTGACACACTACGTAACACCATCAGGCCATGACATGCATGTGAACCCACTGTGAGATAGAGCTCTCCAGCCCATCACAATGTGTCCACTGTGTGACAGAACACTGCACCATACCTTCCCAGGCTCTGAGCAGTGATGTGTTCTATCAATCCTTGTGCTGTCCAGCCAGCTCCCAGAACTAATCTCTGAACCTGAGTTGCCGGCACAGAAACACAGCATGCTACCCTGTGGCCCAACAGCTGTCCCTGCGCACAACATTTCTCCATAACTTTTAGGTGATTCTATCAACCAATGACAATATGTAATCAATAACACTAGCAAAAATGCATATAGTGCAATTATTTATTTAACAGGTCTATTCTTTCAACAGGTCTACACATTATTATATTCCACTTTTCTGGGCATAATTACTTAATTTTTCTTAAAAATGGCAGTTAAATTCATTTTACCAGTTATTCATTTCAGATGGCATCTCTATACCTTAAAGGCACAAATAAGTTTGTACAAAGTCAGGTATGGATTTAACAGGTCTGTGCTATTGTCATGGATTTGTTTAAGTTGTCCCCAGTGCAATAATGTAAGACTGAAAATTGTATTAGGCTATAGAGCAGGTTGAGCAAATATCACCATGCCTGATGTGCTGTGCCACTGTCTCTGGCAGTGGGAGCTGTGGTAGATAAGTGACTGTTCATTTCTGTTGCAGAATGCAGCCATTTCATTCACTAGTGTATGATGTTATAGCAATGATAACATCACATTCTGAGCATATGGGGGTTTTGGATATAAAAAGAGGGGAAGGGAACCAGATTCTATGGATAAAGAGAAATACTAATGAAAAATTACCAAGAAGCGTGAATTCTGCGGCACCACAGAAGTTCTGCGGTAGATTGCAAGTTCTGCACAAAATTCTGCAGCCGCAGAATTCTAGGGGCCCTGACTATATGTCTCTGAGACCCAGTACTCCAGCAGAATTCCCTGACTCCTCCCTTGCCATTCCTGACTTCAACCTATTCCACCAGAACTGTGGCAAGCGAGGAGGTGGAGTGGCTATCTTCATCAGGGACTCCCTTTCCTGTTCAGTCTCCCTTACTGACACCAAGTCTTCCTCCCATGAACTTCTTATAGTTCGTCCCTCCCTTCCCTCCACCCTTCCGATCTACTTGGCAGTACTTTATTGCTATATCAAAGGTCCCACAGCTCTTTGTTTGATTGCATCTCCGCTATCTCCTCTCGCTCACACAATAGTGAGCTCATCCTGCTGGGTGATTTTAACCAGGATTGGCTCTTCCCTTCCACCAAACCCTCTATCCTCAAGATTTAGTCATTAAATATTACCCAGATGATTTCCGACCCCGCTCACCTGAACCCCAAGTCATCCAAGCACTCTCTCCTTGATTGGGTGCCTACATCACACCCTTGCTGCATTTCTGCTGCTAGAGTTCTTCCTGACTCACTTAGTGACCACTGAATCACCTTCTGTATTCACAAAGCCACAACCCCCAAGTTAGCACACAAATATATCTGGTATTGCCTATCCCACAACCTTGACTCTAACTCTCTCCTTCATGATCTTTTCTAGGCAGATTGGTCACCTGTGTACTCTGCCACTAATGTTGACCCTACTCTCCAGTTGTTCTCAGACACACTTACCAGTGTCTGGAACATATTTGCACCTTCAAAAAGTAAGAGTAAAATGTTGTCACCTCCCTTGGAGTACACCTAATCTTCTATTCCTTTGTAAATCGCTCGACATGAACTGAGTGAAATTTAAGGCAACCCTACTTACTTCAGACGTCCAACTCTATAGATCCCTCAGAAATGCCTGCACTCAAGTCATTAGAAAGGCTAAATCTAACTGGCCCAGTGGCGCTGAGGGCTGAGGCACTGGATGCCTTACCTCGCGTTATGCCAGTGACCCATGTTTGTTAATGAGCACAGGCCATTGGGGGTCAGCAGGGAGGAGAAGGATTGAGCATCCGATGGACTGTTCTCCTTCTCTGGGGAGGAGGGCCATCAGTAGTTGGCATTCCACTGGCCCCTAGCAGCTGCTGGGGGGCAGCATGCCAATGCTGCAATAAAGGGAGGAGACGGGGCAGATGCTTGGAGAGAGCACTTGTGGTAGCATGTGTGCTCTCTCTGCAGGTGTCATTGTACGCCCTGTCTCCACACAAGGAAGAAAATGAAAAATAAGTCCTGGCCACATGAAGCTGTCCCCGTGGCGCCGCCCCTGAGAAGGAACCTCCCTGGCAAGGCACCATTGTGGGTGTATTGAGACACTCCCCATTACCCTGCATGAAGGGTAAGTTGTCGGTGCTTAAGGGAGGGGGTATGATCTTTGGGGGTCGGATCTGGGGAGACAGCTGAAGGCAGTAGTGCCACCGGGGCTTGGCAGAAATACTACAACAACAACAAAAAGAAGCTAAATCCAGCTACTTCAGATCTCGGCTTCAAACACTGTCAGGTTCCCCTGCAAATTTCTAGCAAGCCTCCGAAACCTCCTAGTCCACACTTCTGCACAAGCCCCCCAGATTTCTAAACATTGAGGGACAGTCAGTCCATGACTCAGCCACTGTTGCTGAGGCCTTCAATAAATTCTTAACCTTCTGTGCCCTCCCTGACAGCCCCCTTCCCACTGCCCCAGTTCCCCCCTCCCCAATCCCTACTGGTTCCGGCTACTCCTTTCCCCCAATCTCCCTGCAAGAAGTTTAAAAGGTGCTAATGGCACTTAAGCCCTCAAAGTCCAGCCCAGATGGTCTCCACCTGACATTTCTCCATATTTCTGCCCATGCCATAGCAACCCCTCTTGTGCACCTCCTCAACCTCTCCCTCTCCCTCTCCCTCTCCACCAGCTCTGTCCCCCTGACCTGGAAATACACCAAAGTGCTCCCCCTTCACAAAGGTGGGGACCCATCCTCCCCAGATAATTATAGACCCATTTCCCTCCTTCCAGCTCTCGCCAAGCTCCAGGAGTCCCTAATCTACACCAGGCTCCTGGAACACCTAACTGCCTCTGACATTCTCTCACCATACCAGTCTGGGTTTAGAGAAAGCAGCACTCCACAGTCTTCTCCCTGTTTCGGGTAACTGACTCAATTCACTCTGCAATGGATAAAGGCCATGTCACTGAAGTCATCTTTGTGGACTTGGCCAGGGCTTTTGACACCTTCTCCCGCACCCTTCTTGCCCATAAACTTCACTCCCTTGGGCTAGCCCCCACTACAGCTCACTGGTTCAGCTCTTATTTTCAGCAGAGGCAGCAATCCGTTCTGGTAGGCATCTCCCTGTCCACTCCCCTCCCTATTCTTGCTAGCTTCCCACATAGGTCCATACTGGGTCCCATACTTTTCTCTATATTTATCAATGATCTACTCAACACCTGCTCTCCATCAAAGATTCATATTTATGCAAATGACACCATGTTCTACTCTGGTCCCTCTGCCCTGAATGTCACAGCCCCTCTTCAACATGACTTTAACATGGTGCAGTCCTGGTTCCAATGAAACAAACTAAAACTGAACTCTAAAAAGACTGTCTATGTTCTTTGGTTCCAGACAAAAACTGCTCAAATCTTCCAAACCCCCCCCCACCCTCGACGGCTCACCCCTCCTATCAGTAAACTCATTAAAATACCTGGGAGTTTGGCTTGACAGCAGCCTTGACTTCTCTATACACATAGACTCCATCTGCTCGAAGCTTAGCCCCAAACTCGATGCCCTCTACCAGCACAAAGACTGCCTCCCTCTGTCAACCTGGCGTGATCTAGTCACAAAAACTAATCTTCCTGTCTTTGACTACGCTGATATTGTCTACTGCTCAACTCCAGCAACATCTCTTGCCAGACTGGACACCCTGCTAAATTCTTTCTGCTGCTTTGCTACCTCCTCTCCCCCATCACTCATCACTGTACCCTCTATGCCTTCCCCTCCCTTATTCACCTTCCCATAAGGTGCCAGCTGCATAGCATAATTTTAATCAGAAAATTCTGGTTCGGGTCTCTTCCCTCTTATCTGAGCTCATATCTTTCTCCTGTCAGCTCCTCAGAGTTCTCCCTTCATTCCTGGGACACCCGAATGATCTCCCTTCCATTGCCTCGCACTTGCTCAGGCCAAGATGCTTTCTCCTACCACCTCCCTCACCTCTGTAATCAACTCCCTTGGACCACACACCATGCCCCCTCCCTCTCTGCCCTCAAATCCCTGCTTTGTACCCTTCCACCTGCTCCATGCAATTACCCTCCAGCTCCCTTTGTGCCCCATCCCTCCTAACCCTCCTCCCTCCTATCCCTAATTAAGTCTCTGCCCCCGGGACCCCCCTCCTCTCTTCTCGCTCTCCTCTCTGGCTAGTCTCGGTAGTTAAATTCATGTATCTCCCCCTTTCTCTGCTATTACCTGAGACACCACTTCATTCTGTACCTTCTCCTTGTCCTGGTTAGCAGTTCAGACAGAACACTTGTTCCCTCTGTACAGGTCTTGGATCTATTAATGTAAAGTTTATTACTGGTTATTATTAATTATATTATAGATTTTATTGCTCCTGTTATTTCTATTGTATGATTTTATCTTACTACTGTCATCTCCCTGTTTTTGACTGTACATGCTTATGTATTGTACTGTGTTGTACTTCCTTTTTGAGTAATAACCCTTGGGTCGCACCTGGAAATGAGCCAAGACTCAGTGTGCCTTTCCTGGTTAACAAATTTTAAATAAATAAATAAATATCTTCATTAAAACATACACCTGTTCATCCACCAAGAAAGGTGCATTAGCAATATCAATTTTTTTTAAAATGGCAACATTTCTAATTCTATTATATCTAAGTTAATAGGCCTCTTGCATTCTGCATCTAAAATGTTCAGTAGAGCTGTATGTACCAGACTCATTGAGCATCTGAATCATTATTGTCTCCTTTCTGAACTACAAGCAGGTTTTGTTAAAAGTGTCTGTACTCTTCATCAGTGTTATATATTAGAGCTTTATTAGAACAACGTGCTTATATTAGAGCACAAACAGTTTATATAGTCTTCATTGACTTAAGTAGGGCTTTTGATTCTTTGAATCAGAGTATTTTGGGCAAGAAACTATTAGAAATCTCTTGATAGTGATCTTCTATGTCTCATCAGTGAAATACACATGGACAACTGGTGTAGGGTAAAGCATGCTAGGAAAGGTAATCTGACAGGGAAAATGTGGATTTACTCAGATGTAAAGCAGAACTGCACACGTGTACCCACTTGATTTAACATATATCTTAATGATACCAAATTGGCCCTGGATAATCAGGCATTGGTTAACCCAGAATGGGGACTCTATGCCCAGTCCTCGCATATGTGGACAACCTGATTTGGTATCCTATCTTATGGGAGAAGCAAACTGAGTGAATCCAATATGAGCCACTCAATTTGTGTGCCCATAGAAACAGCGATGGTGAGGTTATAGCAAGGGAAGGGGAATAGCAAGGGATGAGGGAAAGAACAGTGATGGCAAATAATGGGGGTTTGCATGGTGCTATGGGCTAAATGGAAAAGTGCAGTCTGCTGTTGCTGAGCTGACAGCCTGGTGTTGTGGGTATGGATGCCGCCTACAGTGCCAATGGTTCTTGGTTCAGGACTGCCTGCAGGTCGATTTTTTGCACTGTTTCTGGTGTTGGATTGTTAATACTAGAACTAGTTAGAAAACCACAGGGAAGTGATATTATACTAGCCCAGTAGGGGCCAGTATAGTTAGGGTTGGAGGGCCACTTTAATATTAAACCTCAAAGTTTGCACTAGAATAACTTTGCAACTGTTTATCCAATTCACCTGAAATCTTGCATGCATAGCATCTAACCAAAGATCTCTAGATCTGGAAAGTTTTGTTCTGGTTGGATGTACGGTTGAGGAACCATAGAGTGTCCAAAACATGAAAATTAGTAAACTTTTGTGCATTTTTTGGTCGAGCATAACGAACTGAAGAATGCGGCTGAGTGTCTATATGTGGCCTAGGTTGAACTAGTGCCTTTTGAAGATTTGGTGAAAAAATATTAATCCATTCAAAAGTTATGCACGTTTATCATGTCCCATTGTAGCCTAACGGAACATTTATATGTGCATTGCGAAAACGTTCACGAAAACTTTCACGAAAACATTTTTTTGTGCACGAAAACATTAATAAGTACAGTACAGGGAATCACAAAAACATTTTTGTTGTCACAAAAACAATACTCCACAACATTGTCCCATGTGTTGTTTTCTTTGTCACTTCATTGTGCCAAGGTGGAGTGTGCTTGTGGGCTGTAATTTGCAGAGTGACAAGCCCATGTCCCACAGATGTGCCTTTTGGTGGTTTGGTCCCAATCCATTCAATGGGCCCATAGTTACAGTGTTCCAAAGTTGAGAAATTTCCAATAGGATGACACTGCGGTGCCTGCAGCACCTTTCGGTGCCCCTATCTCGAAAATGATTTGAGATACAGATTTTTCACTACCTGTGGCTTAGTCCACCTTTAGGGCCTTTAGGTGGACTAAGCATATGAGGAAGTTTAAAAGTCATAGATTACACCTGCAGTGGAATCTTTTTCATAGCTCTATGGTTACTTAGATATTGCCAAATTAAGTGTTACAAGGGTTACTTTACAGTACTGTGGGGCTCCTGTATGGCTCCGTATTTAAGTGTAAGTGGGAGTGGAGGGCCCACACTGTCACATACGCATGCCATTATGCAAAAAATGGGCAACATGAAGGGAGCGCAGGCCCTGGGCCCTGCGCTTCCACAAACACATACCACTAACCACTTACATTACCCTTTCTTAAAAGGAAGGGAAATTAATTGCAAAAAACTCTGTTAATGCATCAGTTAGGTTTGATGTCACAGCAACAAAAGTTTGGAACTTTGATGTTAGGGTTACCACCCCTACCATCCTCCACCCCATCTCCCCACCCTACTGGCACCAACAGGCATTAGTGCGTGCCATGGGGTCATCAAACCTAAGTCTTACCCCATCCTCCTATACTATAGAGTGTCAGCTTGTTTACACATGGAATGGGGTGAGAGTTGGGACTGACAACCCCATGGCATGCTCCAATGCCTGTTGGTGCCTGTAAGATTGGGGTGGTGGGATACTGGCAAATTGGCCTTACAAAGGTTCCTTTTCGGGTCTATAGGGCTACTGTATGGCTCTGTTGTTATGTGTAAATAGAAGTGCAGGACCTTGGGCCAGTGCTCACACAGACACATATCATTATGCACAAATGATCAGTTTGGTGGGAGCATGGGGCCCAAAGGGCCCAGCGCTCCCACCAACACACACCATTTACTACTTACATTACACTTTTCCAAAAAGTAAGAAAATTCATTGCAAAAAACTTTGTTAATGCATCAGTTAGGGTTGATGTCACAGCAACAAAAGTTTGGAAATTCAATGTTAGGGTTACCTCACCTCCACCCCCCCATCCTCCACACACCAACAGACATTTGGGTGTGCCATGAGGTCAACAGTCCTAACTCTCACCCCATTCTCCTACACTGTAGCATGTCAGCTTGCTTACACATAGAATGGGTTGAGAATTGGGCCTGATGATCCCACGGCACACCCCAATGTCTGTTAGAGGTGGAGAATGGGGGTGGGGTGGGTAACCCTAATATCAAATGTCCAAATGTTCAATCCTAACTGATACATTAATGAAGTTTTTGCAATGAATATAAATATATATATATATATATATATATATATATAATATTATATTATATTATAGGGGCGTGGTTGCCCCCTATATTTAGGGTTATGAAGGCACTTCTATGTTAAAGTCAAAATTGTGGGCGTTAATAACTTTGGACCTGTTCAATGGATTTGCATGATATTTGGTATGCATAGTGGGGCATGGTAGATCTCTTCATTTGCTAAATTTTGTTTTGGTTGGACTTATTGTCTTTGCGCATGAAAATGCTGAAAAATGCACTTTTCACCAGTTATGTGGGCAGTTTGGGGGATTTTGCCCATGGTGCAGCCATTGTGTGATGTGCCACTCTCTGACTTGGCTAGTTTGAAAGAGATTCACTGGCCAAACATGTCGCTTTTCATTTGGTGAAAAAATATTAAGGCATTCAAAAGTTATAGCACTTTTAAGCTCCCATTATAAGTCAATGGGAAAATTATATGGTTGTTTTGCAAACAAAGAATGGGGTTCTGGACATCTGGTCTAGTCTCATGATCAAAGAATTTGCAGCCTCACAGTCAAAGAATCTTTGTCTCCGAGAACTGTTTGATCGCAAGGTCTGCCATCTTGTTTTTCAAATCCGGTCATAAAAAATCAAATATATTGGCTCAGGGATCACTCCTGAAGTAAAACTTGTATGGGTTTTACACAGGGGGCTTTGATCTATTGACCTATACCTTAGATTTTCTGTAAAAGTGTCAAAAAATAGAGTTACAACATTTTTATTTCTCTGATTATGGCTCGCTAATGATCTTTGATCACAAGCCTGCAAATTCTTTGATTGCAAGATTCTTTGATTGCGATCTTTGATCGCAAGTGGAGGACGAGATGGCCGAATGAAAAAAATAAATTTTCTCAGCCAGGGGGTGGCCTAGAAACACAAATGAGAGTGGGTTCTGCTCAGGGGCTTCGTTCTGTCGAACCATGGTGGCGGTTTACTGCATTTCTCTCAAAATGTTGATTTTCACATTTTTTATTCTTTGATCATGAGCCAGTAAAATCTTTGATCGCAAGCCTGCAAATTCTTTGATCGTGAGATTCTTTGATCACGATATTTGATCGCGAACGAGGGATGAGATGGCTGAATGAAAAAATCAATTTTCTCAGCCAAGGGGTGGCCTAGAAACACAAATGAGGGTGGGTTCTGCTCAGGGGGCTTTGTTCCGTCGAACCATGGTGGAGATTTACTGCATTTCTCTCAAAATTTTGATTTTCAGCATTTTTTATTCTTTGATCTTGAGCCAGTAAAATCTTTGATCGCGAGTCTGCAAATTCTTTGATCACAAGATTCTTTGATCGCAAATTTTGATCGCGAGCGAGACACGAGATGGCCCAATGAAAAAATTAAATTTCTCAGCCCAGGGGTGGCCTGAGGGTGGGTTTTGCTAAGGGGGTTTCGTTCTATTGAACCATGGCAGTGGTTTGCTTTATTTGTGTCAAATTTTTGAATTACTCCATTTTTTATTCTTTGATCATGAGCCAGCAAATTCTTTGATCATGAGCCTGCAAATTCTTTGATCACGAGATTCTTTGATCGCCACCTTTGATCGTGAGATAGGGACAAGATGGCCAGATTTTATAATGCATTAGATAGGCCAAGTTTACCAATCTTTAACATTACACATCTCGGAAACGGTTTGGTCTTTTTTCTTGAAATTTGGAGGGTGTTTATGGCATGTCCTGTAGATGTAAATTACAGTGTTTATGTGTCAGAAAATGTATTATTTATGGAGATATTGCATGGCGCAGTTTATGTTTTGTGGACAGCATTTTGCATTGTGGTGCTGGATTGAAATTGATAGGGTACATAGCCTTAGTGTCATAGATGTACTTTTCAGTCATTATGCCTGTAAAAAGTCAACAGGTGCAGAATTCTGCAACTTCGACGAATGAAAATCTCAAACTTTAAAATGTTATATCTCTAACACAGTTTGGTCTTTTACATTGAAATTTGGAGGGTGTTGATGGCATGCCCTGTACATGTCAATTATTGTATTTAGGTGTTGCAAAATTAATTTCCTGTAGAGATATTGCATCACACACTTTACATTTTGTGTATAGCATTTTGCATTGCGGTACTGACTTCAGATTTATAGGGTACCTAGTGTTACTGCCATGGAAATAGTTTCACGCTCATGTGTCTAAGATGTAAACTGCTGCTCAGTTATGCCAATCTCATGACCAAGCAATACATCTCATATTCAGTAGCTGTACTCTCATCTTATGGAGACGTTTACAAGTTGGTGGGAGCGCAGGGCCTTCTTACTTTTCTATTCTTTTCCAAAAAGTAAGGAAATTCTATGCAAAAAACTGCATTAATGCATCATTTAGGGTTAAAACACAAAAAGTCAGGAAATGAAAAATCTTTAGGGTTGTCCCTCCCCCTGTGGACCCGCCAATCATCCCAAGATTGACAGATGACAGGGTGTGTCATTGGGGTTGGAAGGCCTAAATGTTGCCCCATTGTTCTTCACTGTTGCTTCTGAATATGATTATACAAGGAATGGGGCAACATTTAGGCCTCCCAACCCCAATGACACACCCCACTAACACTAGACATGTACTCTCTGGAGCTGAGGAGGGAGAGAGGGGACATGATAGAGACCTTCAAGTACCTGAGTGGAATAAACAAAGTGACTACTGAGAACCTCTTCCTATTGAAGAGGTGTCCCAGTAAAAGGGGGTATAATCTCCAACTAGAGGGCGGTAGGTTCAGGGGCAACATCAGAAAGAACTTCTTTACTGAGAGGGTGGTGTGCACCTGGAACAGGCTGCATAGGGAAGTGGTGGACAACAGTACAGCAGTGGGGGGGTTCAAGAGGGCATTGGATAGACACAGAGGGCTGCTGAAAGGAGTGGGGGGAAATCGGGGCAGGCCTAGGGGATGCTAGGCTATTGGGCAGACTATGTGGGCCTGGAGGTCCTTTTCTGCCATCACTTTCCTAAGTTCCTATATATATTTATATATATGCATATATATATATATATATATATATATATATATATATATATAGTACTTAGTACTGCAAAATGGGTAAATGAAACACAAAGCAAATTTCGTGGTTGGGGCTCTTAAATGCAATCACACCAACCTGAGTTTGTGCTTCCCCACTTCAGAAATCAGCTGTTCGTATGTCAGCTGTCAATGGCCAGCCACTCATAAGTACCAGCTTGGTAGTCAAATCAGAGTGTGGTATTTTCTTTTTAAAACAGTAGTGGTTCTGTTCTATTACTTACCTGCATTGTAAAATTACTATGATTTTTACTTTGTAGGTTTCAGAGGTATCCATGGTGCTCGAGCAAATGGTACTGATGGAGAGTGATCCAGAAGGAACTAACAAGTTTATACTTTGAGCTGCCAACTGCTGACTATTGTAAATCTTTTTATTTGGTGCAGATGCTTAATGTACTGGTCTGTTTCATTTTACAGGTATGGGGACAGGCTGTTAACTGTTATCAGGCACTGACAGAGAGTAACAGAGAGTGATCTTAAAGTAAGCTGGTACTATGAGCTGCCAACTGCTGTAAATCTTTAAATTTGGTGCAGTTGCCTAATGATGTCTTTTTCTTTCTTTTACAGGTACAGCGATGAACTTCGTACTGTGAGCTGCAGACTGCACTAACTCATTTTTATTCTGTTGTTGTTTGACAACAAATAAACTTTACTGTGTGTATATACTGGCATCAAATTGTTTTTTGCTGTATACAGTATATAAGTTCGTGGTTGGGAGAGGTACGTGAACATAACAAGATTATTTTTCCACATAAATTACCCATATTACAGTATATAGTAATATGAAATGGGTAGAAAGAATGCTGGCTCCTGATTGGCCATGAGGTACTTTCAGCTGGGCCATTATCCAATCCCAGCTGAAAGAAGCTCAACAAAAATATGTTTATAAAATACCTCCATTTTACTTAAAGGGCCCATTTCATAATTGCAATAAAGCACTCCAGGGAGTGCATTTTGGTGAGCTAACAGGCCTTCTTGGGTGGCAGAAGCACTCAGCTGTGCCTCGTGCTTCAACCCACCAAAGGTGGGCTGTTATCTCACCATAATGCACCCCCTGTCATGCCTTATTGCTTAAATAAACTAGAAGTGGAAAAAGAGTATATGTAGTTGGTGACTGACTTTTAATAATCATCTAAAATGGCGTAACCAAATCAAAATGGTGCATAAAAAGATCAAGCAGACAAACTGAGTAATTCTTTATTTTAATAATAGATTTGGTGATGACACAATGGACGCAGCTATTAAGGTCTGTAGCACCAAAAATTGGCACAGGTTTCATATGGGACAGAAATCTGGGTCCATGATGTTGCAGTTAAATTAGGAAAACACAAGGATTCATTTTATAAAAAAATCGTAATACATCTCCCTTCCATCCCAGGTTACAGGATGGGTGGTGGAACAGAGTTGCATCCCTCCAGCTGTACCTCTCCACAATTCATTCGCTCTTCTGTTGGATAGTGGTTCCTCTATGGAGGCACCTGCAGTGGAGACCAAGGAGGATGCTGGGAACCTTCACAAAGGAGACCCACAGGAGGGTGGCATGGGACCCACAGGGGAAGGAAACAACTCCTGGTGGGGACTCAGTCATTAGGGGGTAGAAATGGGGGAGGAAGGGAGAGGGAGGTGCAGTCCCCTGGCGCCACTGCTTGAGGGACAGGAAGAATCCTCAGGATCATGGGAGGAGCTGCACGAGGGAGGGGAGCTGGATGTCATTGTCCACCTAGAGACAAATGACCTGGCTAGGAATGGGATCAGAGCAGTGCAAGAGGAGTTTGTAGAGTTGAAAGGGCCTTAGACAAGTAGCACATCGGTAATCTTCTCTGAGGTGCTGCCTGTCTATGGCAAGGGAGATGCTAGGGCACTTCACCAGGGAATTCAATGAGTGGTTGAAAAATTGGTGTGGAGCTCAGGGTTTTGGCTTCATTGGGAACTGGGGAGCCACCTGGAGGGATGCAGACCTATACTGGTGCGATGGTCTGCATCTGTCCGGGGAGGAACCAGGATCCTAGGTGAGAGGTTTAAATGCTTCATTGGCAAGCATTTAAACTAGCCAAGGGGGGAGGCACTGAAAAGAAGCAGAGAAATCTGAGCCTCCCCCCACAAAACATGGTGATTAGTGAGGTAAACACCAAGGTACAGAAGTTATTAGGGAGCAGAACAGATTTAAATGTAAAAAAATGCAAAGGCAGTAAGGACAGAAATAGGGCTAAAAGGGGTAAGGCTATCAAAAAGTGGAGGGTGATGAGTACCAAAGCCCATAGTCTGTGTAACAAGCTCCCTGAACTAGTGGCCTTGATGGAAGAGGGTTGCCTGGATATTGTGGCAGTCACATAAACATGGTACACAGAGAACCATGACTGGGATGTCAACATACCAGGATACACAATCTACAGGAGGGACAGGGAGGGTAAAAGAGGAGGAGGAGTAGCTCTCTATGTAAAGGAAGGGATCAAAGCAACAGAACTAAAGAGTAAACAGGGAGCAGATGAGACAGTTTGGGTCACCCTGGAGACAAGAAATGGCACCACAATCCGCATGGGGGTTGTGTACAGACCCCCATCTCAGGGGAAGGGAATGGACAAGGAAATGATAGAAGGCTTTCTTAGAATGGCAGAAAAAGGGGAGCTATTGTTGATGGGGGACCTGAATATGCCAGATGTTAACTGGAGCACCTTTGCTACAGGCACATCCAAGAGGAGGGTCATTCTTGATGCCCTACAGGGGGCATGCCTCAGACAGCTAATATTGGAACCCACTGGGAGGAGCAATCTTAGACCTGGTACTTTCAAATGGGGATGGAGAAAGAATCTCAGATTTAGAAGTGGGTAGCCATCTGGGAACGAGCGACCACCAAACAGTGTGATTCATGATAAACACAGCCATACAATCAAGCCATACAAAAGCAAGAGTACTAGACTTTAGGAGGGCTGACTTTGGGAAAATGAGAGAGTGCCTCAGAAAAGCACTAGCAAACAGGCAAGAAGGAGGGGTGGAGAAACAATGGGGAGTGATCAAAACAGCCATCACAGAGGCAACAAGCCTTTGTGTAAAGCAAATCAATAAAACGCAACGAAGGAAAAAAAACGCTATGGTTCACAAAAGAGGTGGCAGGGAAAGTTAAGGAGAAAAGGACAGCATTCAGGAAATATAAGGAAACACAGAAGGAGCAGGACAGAGAATTTTATTAGTCAAAGCAGAAAGAGGCTGGGAATGCAGTCAGAGTAGCAAAGGCCCAAACCGAGGAAAGGATAGCCAATTCTGTTAAGAAGGGGGATAAGACCTTTTATAGGTACATTAGGGAGTGAAGAAAGACAAAAGGAGGGATACTGAAGCTTAATAAAGGGGAGGGAATGTGGGTTGAGGGTGACAGTGAAAAAGCAGGGATACTGAATGAATATTTCTGGTCAGTATTCATAAAGGAAGAAGAGAAGGAGTTACCTAATCCAAACAAGAGAAACACTCTGAAGGCAGGGGTTGATACCAGTCCATTTACAGAAGAAAGGGTTCTGAAAGAACTAATAAAATTGAAGGTGGACAAAGCAATGGGGCCTGATGGGATTCACCCAAGAGTTCTAAAAGAACTAAGGGTAGAACTAGTGACACCGCTGACTACTCTCTTTAACAAATCATGGGAGGATTGGGTGGTTCCCGAGGACTGGAGGAGGGCAGATGTGATTCCTCTTCACAAAAGTGGGAGCAGGACAGAGGCAAGAAACTACAGACCAGTTAGTTTGACCTCAGTGGTAGGGAAAATGATGGAATCACTCTGAAGGAAAGAATTGTTGAGTACCTAGAGGCCAGTGGGGCACAGGACCCAAGGCAGCATGGATTCACTGATGGAAGGTCATGTCAGATGAATCTAATAGATTTCTTTGACTGGGTGACCAAAGTAGTAGACCTGGGAGGGGCTGTGGACATGGCCTACCTAGATTTTAGCAAGACATTTGATACAGTCCCACACAAAAGATTAATACACAAGATAGCCAGCCTTGGAGTGGGTCCCAAGGTGGTAGCCTGGATAAAAAATTGGCTAGACAACAGGACGCAAAGGGTAGTAGTAAATGGAGTACACAGTGAAGAAAGGAGGGTTACTAGCTGGGTACCATAGGGTTCCGTACTGGGACCGGTCCTTTTTAATGTCTTTATAAGTGACATTGCAGAGGAACTGGAAGGAAAAGTATGTCTCTTTTCAGATGACACAAAGATCTGCAACAGGGTTGATACATAAGATGGAGTGGAAAGGATAAGAAGGGACTTGGCAAGGTTGGAGGAATGGTCAAATGCATGGCAGCTCAGATTCAATGCAAAGAAGTGCAAGGTAATGCACATGGGAAACAAAAACCCAGGGGAAGAGTACACAATGGGGGTGAGATACTGACAACAGTAAAAATGGAAAGGGACCTGGGGGTAATTATATCAGATGACCTAAAGGTGGGCAAGCAATGTGAGAAGGCAGTAAGGAAGGCCGGGGGGATACTGGGATGCATAGGAAGAGGCATCAATAGTAGAAAACAGGAAGTTGTTATCCCTCTGTACAGACAGTTGGTGAGACCCCATCTGGAGTACTGTGTGCAGTTCTGGAGACCCCATCTCAGCAAAGACATAGACAGAGTGGAGGCTGTCCAGAGGAGGGCAACCAAAATGGTGCAGGATCTGCACCAGAAGACATACGAAGAAAGACTAAAGGAGCTTAATATATATATACTCTTGAGGAAAGAAGGGAGAGAGGGGACATACCTCAAGGGAATTAACAAAGTCCAAGAGGGTAGCATCTTCCAGAAAAAGAGATGTGCAAGAACAAGGGGGCACAATTTGAAGATAGAGGGGGGACGGCTCAGGGGTAATGTGAGGAAGTACTTTTTCACTGAGAGGGTTGTGGATGCATGGAACAGCCTCCCTGAGGAAGTTGTGGAGTCAAGAACAGTGGGGGACTTTAAGAATGCATGGGACAGGCATAAGGCAGTCCTAGTGGCGGGTAAGAGGAAGTAAGCTGTTGGTTAACTAGGATCTGCAGCTTATCTGTTAGGTAGGAAAATGGGCAGACTAGGTAGGCCAAGCGGTCCTTATCTGCCGTCAAATTCGATGTTTCTATGTTTCTACAGAGTCAGGGCCAAATTAGATCAAATTTTGGTAAAAGCCCTAGTAACCTAGCATTAGTTTTATTTATGTGTGACACTTCAGAACCATCAAGGACTAGCTCAATACTGTCACCAAAAAAAAGTCACCATGTACACTCAGAAGAACTGTTACATGCTTTGGATAATAGTTCTCAAGAAAACCCTGTTGGAAATGGGGATGTGTTTTATGGCATTGGTTTACAAAACAAACAGTGTGATCTACAGGTCTTACTGTAAACTTCTTGAGATTAGATTAATGGACATAGACAAGCAAGCCATGCTTGAAAAGTTATCCTTAATAGATTTCATCTGTTTTTAGTAACTTTAAAGGAACGAGTTGCATTTGAGTGATATTTGAAATTATACCACAGGTATCTACTCTCAGCCAATCAGAACACAGGAAAACTGTAAGTTATTCTCCCACAAACTACCACCAACATGCCCACAGTAGTTTATTCACCTATGACCATGCCCACAGTAGTTTATTCACCTTCCCAGATTAATTTATTCACCTCTAACCATGCCCACAGTCATTTATCCGCATTGCCTTTCATACCTATCCACTCACAGTCCTACACACGCTGCATCTTATTCATGAACACTGTTACCCTCTCTAATTTTAAAATGCTAACAGTAAAGGTTGCTACTACAGCACCCAGTTCTACAAGATTTATTGCTGTCCCAATCTGTATTCACTGCTAACAATGTATTTTTTTCACCAGACATCAAATTTAACTGGCATCACACGTAATATGTGCTCCGCATCTCTTCGAACTGTACTGTGGCCAGAGCGTATAAGAAACTCACTTATGACTAAATTCTGCTTTTCAGATTATACCTCTAAAAACATCAGTATGTGACTCTTACTACCAGATACAGTAGTTAAAAGTTGCTCCCATTGAAAACCGAGTGCTACAACCCTTTTTATTTTGTGTTGCCAAATCCAATCAGCAATTCTGGACATGCACATTAAAGCTTGCCTAATGCGCATGTCCAAACTCATGGATTCGCTTTCAGAACACGAGACAAAAATACTTTTACCTCTCAGTTTGCAACAGGAGCAACATTCAACTACTGTTTCTAACAGTAAGTCTCAGATATTGATATTTTTACAGGTATAATCCAAAAAGCAGAATTTAGTCATAAACAAGTTTCTACACTTCACAGACACACAGAGGCACATTGCCTTCGGTGCAACTTAAATCTAATCTCTCATTAAAAATACTTTTATACCACATATTCTACTGGTATAATAGTAATAACATTTAGTTTTGTGAAGTATACTCACAGTAATCAGCTTCTGTGGAGATTAAATGCCTGGGCTTCGCCTCTGCATTTA
This sequence comes from Neoceratodus forsteri, assembly GCA_016271365.2. Lineage (NCBI taxonomy): Eukaryota > Metazoa > Chordata > Ceratodontiformes > Ceratodontidae > Neoceratodus > Neoceratodus forsteri. The sequence goes on along the minus strand of CM028135.1, from coordinate 433,704,348 downwards.
GTCATCCACAGAAGCTGGTTATTGCTTCGTATACTTCACATAACTGAATGTTATCACTTAAATAACAGTAGCTCCTAATATGAGAGCAATGATAGCTACATTTCAGTTTGGAACTTTCCTCAGTAAGATCTTAGAGAAAATATGTAATTCACAAGATAAATCTCAATCAGACATGTGTCCATGTAACCTACAGCAGGTCACTAACAAGATGATCTGTCTCATGCGGTCTTACATTACAGTTTTTTGTGAGTCATCAAGAAACAAATGTTTAAGAAGCATGTACATAAATCTTTATATGAATAAAAAAGACATTTATTCAACTCAAGTGAACAAAGGGTCTTAATAAGACTGGGCTATTTTTAAAAATCTGTACTCGGACAAAGGAGGACGGGTATGGCTAATGTGGCTGTTAGCTCATAGGTATCATGCACTTAACACTTTATGTATTTATGAAATATTATTGCTGTCTGTATTTATATGTATTTTTCTTATTATTAACTGTCTAGTAATGATTATAGAATTCTTATTTTTCAGTATAGAAATTGAAATGTCTTTGGAGAATCAATAACAGTTTTCAATCAGTCATGTCCTGTGGTCATCTATGAAGTATCAGTGACTTTGTGACTCATCATTGTTTGTGTCTGGCAATGGCTGCATCATAGAAAAATTTATTTTGTTGGCAAAAGAGGACATTTTGTTCCACCCAGTCTGTCAGGTTGTTCCCTGCCTATTCTGTCTCAGCAGACCCTAACTGGTCTCTGGTGATCCCCTCTTTTATTTTCCTGTATTCCTCTAAGCCCATCCTATTCATGTTTGAAACCCCAAATTGTTTTTGCACCTACTGCCTCTGGTGGAAGGCTGTGTCAGGCATCCACCACTCTTTCGGTGAAGTTGTATTTCCTTACATCCCTCATAAACCTCCTCACTTATAGCATTGTTGCATGCCCTCTTGTTCTGTTGCACTTCATTGAAAACAGACATGATATCATATCATCTGTTGTGCAAGAGTTGTCAATGTGTAGAGAAAACATGAAGAGAAGAACTGGTGGAGAAAGGGATGCAGGATGTGGAAAACAAGTGGGTGGAAGTTCCACCATGTCAGTTCCACCAAGTAAAAGTTCTATAAGCAGATATGGTGGAGATTGAAGCTGTGGGGCTGTGAGAAGTAGGGCTGCTGGGCACATGATACTGTAGTACATTCGTCCCAACAAATTCACCAATTCCACTCCCACTGCAGTGCAAGAAGCTTTCCCTCCCAGCCATGCAGTGCATCTGGGGATGCAACTATCCTGAGCAATCCAGAAGCATGCCAGTTTCTCCCTCTTCATTCTGCAAGTGCTTTGGGTTCCAGTTTCCCTTCCAGGAATACAAGCAAACAGAGGAAACGTATCAAAAAAAATCTTGAAAAGTCAGATGCCAGTTTTTCCTTTGAGTAGTGGTAATGACTATGATACTGAGAAGTAGAGGCCACCACAGAGAGGAGGACAAAATTAAAAAATGATAATGAAAAACAAAACAGCAGAGATCCAATATGGCTGTGTAGTTTAGAGCTCTGTGAACGCTGAACTTTTTTTTCTCCGAAAACCGTTGTCAGTACCGATTAATTGCTATTTTAGGCAAAAGCTATATAGGGCCAAACACTTCTGCTTCAGTCCTGACAAAAAAAGAATGAAAAAATTAAGATACCTGGAAAATGAAAGAGAGAAGAGTGCTAGTGTCTTTATTTATTTATTTAAAGTTGTTGACTGGGAGAGGCACAGTGAGCTGAGGCTCGTTTCCATATCCTTCAGATATCTAGCACCCTCAGAAAAAAGAGAGGACAGGCCCCATTGTTAAGTACCTACAGATTTCAGGCATGGGAGAGACTAGTGGGGTCAACTGAATGCCACCACCCCAACTTCAGATATCAGCGCCAGCCTCAAAGAGGCACATTTAGTAGGCGATTCTTCCTTTGGAGCATCTTGGATGCTGAAGCTTTCTGTGGAGTCTTGCGAGATTTCCAGAGCATTTTTGGAAGCCTCTAAACCAGCTGAAAATCCTCAGTTCTGGACAAAAACTGCAAGATTCAGTTACACAGTTTGCAATAAAGCACCTGCGACAACAGCTGTGATTTCAATAGGCAGTGAGTCGTTGTCATTGACATGTTTTATGACTCCAATTAATATTCCTGCAATGCGCTCAATGGAGCCCCAAAACCTATACCACATTTGCCACCTCAAAAAACTAAAAAAAAATATTGAACATTTTGATGATAACAGGAGTGTCAACATTTTAATTAATATGATATAGAAGTTGAACCGGAAGCTTGAGTTCAAGCTTGCTAAACTAGGATCATCAGTATAAAAGACTAAGCTCCAGACATGTGAAAATACTAAAGCTGTAAGTGAACTGTGCAAGGAGAACAATTAGTTAAAAAAGAAAGTTGAACTATCCACTGCTCCCTCTGCAACCTTGATGCTGAACTCTGTTTCTATGTCTAGAAAATTAGAAATAATTGAGAACAACCAGCATAAATCTAATCTTGGATTTGTGTGTTTGGCAGTGCTGGAAACAGATACTTTCTCCCCTTGGTATCTGATAAAGCTGTTCTTTATTGATCAGCTAAAATTCACAGACATCTATCTGCCAAATACCTCTGGAACTTTCCAAATCTTGGTCAAACATTCCTTCGTAGAAAAGCAACTTCTAAAGTATACAACAGTATACATTGGCCACAGTTATTACCTAGGAGCACATGAAGAAGCCAGCAGCATAAGGCCATTTGGTCTATCTAGTCTGCTTGTATTGTAGGGTCCATGGCTTAAGCTACTAATCTTGCACCCCCCCCACAATCCCCTAGTTCTTTCCATCCACACCACCTATGACCCTAACCTTCCCTTTATAATTATCCCAACCTCTCTTGAAGTTGCCTACCGTCTTCAATGAGACCATCTCCTCTGATAGTGCATTCCAACTGGCCACCACCCTCTACATGAAGAAGTGCCTTCTAATCTCTCTCTCCTAAACCTTCCCCCATCTTAATACTGTGACCCATCATGTTACAGCTATCACTTAACCTAAAGAAACTGTACTTATCCACCCTATTTATCCCTTTCAAGTACTCAAAGGTCTCAGTCATGTCCTCTCTCTCTTTCCTTTCCTTCAGGGAGTACATGTTCAATGCCTTCAACCTCTCCTCATATGCCTTACCCTGCTGACCTGTGATCATCTTTGTTGCCCTCCTCTGGACTGACACCAGCAGTCTAATGTGCTTCTTGAGGTGTGGGCACCAGTACCATACTCCATACTCCAGACGTGGCCTCGCCAGTGACGTGTACAAGGGCAATATAACCTCATCTCACCTACTTCTGATCCCCCTAACTATACATCCCAACATGTTATTTGCCCTTGCTGCTGCCTTCTTGCACTGCATAGAGTGCTTCAGGTCACTAGAGATCATCATCCCCAGATCTTCTGCTCTTAGTAACAGTAATTGACAGAAGTTAAGGACCACTAGGCCCATCCAGTCTGCCCATATACTCTACCTTTATTAGTGGCCACTGACTCTGCTTGGTCATCACCTTTAGCCTCTCCTTCCCACCTCTAGGGTTCTCTTGTGCCTATCCCATGCATGGTTTTGGGCTGGCAGTATATCATAGAGGTTAGATTAACAGGCTGTGAACAAGATTGATACCTCCAGCAGACCAAACCTTGGTTTGATTCTCACAACCTCCACTTGCATACTGTGTAAATCTGAACAAGTCACTTAACTGCCCAGTGCTTTCAGGCCACCCCTGAAAACAGGCACTTGTGCCTAGTAGACCTTACTCGGTTACCAACGACTAAAATAAAATAAGTGAAAAAATAAATTTTTAAATCCTCCCACTGTTCTTGCTCCCATCACTTCCTGGGACAGTCTATTCTATGCATTCACCACCCTTTTTGTGAAGAAAAACTCCCTCACATTTCCTTGTATCCTGTCCCCTTCCAGTCTCATATCATGCCCTCTCATTCTAGTACTTCTCCTATACTGAAAGATGTTGCCCACTTGTATGTTGTTTATGTCCTGAAAATACTTGAAGGTTTCAATCAGGTCTTCCCGTTCCTTCCTCTCTTCCAGTGTATACATACTTAGGTCTTTCAGTCTCTCCTCATATGTCTTCTGTTGCAAGCCCTGTACCATCTTTGTCACCCTTCTCTGAACTGCCTCTACCCTATCTATGTCCTTATGAAGATATGACCTCCAGAACTGTATGCAGTATTCCAGATGAGGCATTACCACTGTTTTGTATAGTGGCATCATCACCTCCCTTCTTCTGCTAGTGATACTACTTCCTCTGCACCCCAACATGCCACTGGCCCTCCCAACAGCCTTTGTTTTCTGCGTGGCCACCTTTAGGTCATCTGAGATGATAACCCCCAGATCCCTTTCTTCTCTTGTGACTGGCAGCAACCCCCCCCCCATCCTGTAGCTCTTTCCTGGGTTTCTGTATCCCATGTTAATGATTTTGCAATTCTTTGCATTGAACCTCAGTTGCCATTCTTCGGACCATTTTTCCATCTTTCCTAGGTCCCTCCTCATTTTCTTCACCCCATCTGGAATGTCCACCCAGTTGCAGATCTTTGTGTCATCTACAAATAGGTAAACCTTCCCCTCTAGCCCTTCGCTATGTCACTAATAAAAACATTAAAAAGGACTTACTAACATACTAAAATGCCAGCAGAATAGGCCTAATGGTCTTTCGTGTCTGCTCGTTTGGTCAGTCCCCAACCTGGACTAGACTTGCCCCAGGACTGATCCTTGAGGCACCCCACTGAGCACCACCATCTGCTTCCTATCAGCAAATCAGTTTCTAACACAGTTTACCACTTTGTGGAACATGCCCATGCTACTCAACTTGCTCACCAGTCTTTTATGTGGGATGATGTTGAAGGCCTTTCTAAAATCAAGATAGGCAACATCTACTGCTCCCCCTGATCCACCTCCTTAGTTACCCCATCAAAAAAATCTATCAGATTTGTTTGACATGACCTTCCTACTGTGAATCCATACTGCTGTGGATCCTGGGCCCTGTTGGATTCCAAGTGTTCCATAATTCTTTCCTTAAGCAGTACCTCCATAATCTTACCCACCAGTGAGGTGAGGCTGACTGGCCTATAGTATTCTGCATCCTCCCTGCTATTATTTCTGTGAAGAGGGACTACATGTGCCCTCCCCCAGTCTTCTGAAACCACGCCTGTATTGAGTGACTCACTGAACATGGTTGCCAAAGGTGCATCTAGCTCCCTCTGAAGTTCCTTCAAAACCCTGGGATGCATTCCATCTGGCCTCATTGCTTTGTCAAACTTCAGCTTTGTGAGCTCCTCCAGGACTCTTTCTTCCGCAAATGGCATGGTGTTCGACTCGCTCCCCCCTTTTCTATCTGGTTCCCAGCTGTGGTACCTGTCCCTCTACTTCTTCAGTGAATATTGAGCAGAAGTATTTATTCAGTAGTTCTGCCTTTTCCAGGTCTCCCTCCACAACCTCCCCTTCATTCCCTATGATCCTTACAATCCCCATCAGACTTCCTTCTTTCACTGATGTACGTATAGAATGTTTTGTCCCCTTTCTTCACTGTCTTAGCTAGTCTTTCCTCTGTCTGTGCCTTTGCGCTCCTAACAGCTTTCCCTACTTCTTTCAGCTGATTTAGGTACGCCACCCTATCCTCTTCCTTCCGTGTCTCCTTATAGTTTCTGAATCCCAACCTTTTGGCCCTTACTTTCTCTGATACCTCTTTTGAGAACCATAGTGGTTTCTTTCTTCTCTTGCCTTTGTGCCTCAGCCTAATGCACTGGTTTGTCACTTCCACTATAGCTCCCTTTAGGTGTGCCCACTGCTCCATTGCAGATACCTGGACTTGTACCAGTTAGTACTTCATCCTAGGATTCTTGGCTCCCACATGCATAATTTTGCATTTCATGACATTGAAGCCAAATTTCCAGATCCCAGACCACCTGTCAAGCTTTTTTAGATCATCCTGTAGGTTCTACTGTATATCTCATTGGCTGTGTCCACCCTCCCACAGAGCTTGGTGCCATCCATGAAGAGACATATTTTGTCCTTAATGCCATCTCCAATGGCATTGATAAAGACATTGAATAGAAACATAGAAACATAGACTTTGACGGCAGATAAGAACCGCAAGGCCCATCTAGTCTGCCCATTTCCCTACCTACAGGATAGGCCGCAGATCCTAGTTAACCAACAGCCTATTTCTTCCTACCCCCCACAAGAATTGCCTTATGTCTGTCCCATGCATTCTTGAATTCTCCCACAGTTTTAGACCCCACAACCTCCTCAGGAAGGCTGTTCCATGCATCCACTACCTCTCTCTGTAAATAATACTTCCTCACATTGCCCCTGAACCGCCCTCCTTCTATCTTTAAATTGTGTCCCTTGTTCTTGCAAGTCTCTTTTCTGAAAATGCTACCCTCTTGACTTTGTTGATTCCACTGAGGTACTTAAAAGTTTCTATCATGTCCCCCTCCCTTCTTTCCTCAAGGGTATATATTAAGCTCTTTAGTCTCTCCTCTCGGCTTCTCTTGCAGACCCTGCACCATTTTAGTTGCCTCCTCTGGACTGCCTCTATCCTGTCTATGTCCTTGGAGATGGGGTCTCCAGAACTGGACACAGTACTCCAGATGGGGTCTCACCAACTGTCTGTACAGAGGATAACAACTTCCTGTTTTCTGCTGCTGATGCCTCTCCCTATACATCCAAGTATACCCCAGCCCTCCCTACTGCCTTCTCACATTGCTTGCTAACCTTAAGGTCATCTAATATGATTACCCCCAGGTCCCTTTCCTTTTTTGTTGTTGTTACTACCTCCCCACCCATTGTGTATTCTTCCCCTGGGTTCTTGTTTCCCAGGTAAATTATTTTGCACTTCTTTGCATTGAATCCTAGCTGCCATAATTCTGACCATTCCTCCAACCTTGCCAAGTCCCTTTTCATCCTTTCCACGCCTCCTTGTGTATCAACCCTGTTGCAGATTTTTGTGTCATCTGCAAAAAGGCATACTTTTCCTTCCAGTCCCTCTGCAATGTCACTGATGAAGACATTAAAAAGGACTGGACCCAATACTGAACCCTGCGGTACCCCACTAGTAACCCCCCTTTCTTCAGAATGGACTCCATTTACAATTACCTTCTGTGTCCTGTTGTCCAGCCAATGTTTTACCCAGGCTACCACCCTGGGTCCCACTCCCAGGCTGGTTAATTTGACTATTAATCTTTTGTGTGGGACTGTGTCAAATGCCTTGCTAAAATCTAGGTAGGCCATGTCCACAACCCCTCCCTGGTCTACTACTTTGGTCACCCAGTCAAAGAAATCTATTAGATTCATCTGACATGACCTTCCCGCTGTGAACCCATGCTGCCTTGGGTCTTGTGCTCCACTGGCCTCTAGGTACTCGACTATCTTTCCTTCAGAAGTGACTCCATCACTTTCCCTACCACAGAGGTCAGACTGACAGGTCTGAAGTTTCCTGCCTCTGTCTTGGACCCACTTTTGTGAAGGAATCACATCCGCCTTCCAGTCCTCGGTACCACACCATCCTCCCATGGATTTATTAAAAAGAGTAGCCAGTGGTTTCATTAGTTCCTCCTTTAATTCTTTTTGGCATCAGACCCATTACTTTGTCCACCTTCAGTTTTAGGAGTTCTTCAGAACCTTCCTTCTGTGAAAGGACTGGATCGACCCACTATCAAGAGTGCTTCTGTTAATTGGATTAGGCACTTCCTCCTCTTTTGTGAATACTGAGCAGAAATATTCGTTCAGTATTCCTGCTTTTCACTGTCCCCCTGCCCACCCACTGTTCATTCTATTCAGCCTCACTATCCCTCCTTTGTCTTTTCTCCGCTGATGTACCTATAAAGGTTTTATCCCTTCTTAACTGAGTTGGCTATCTTTTCCTCAGTTTGGGCCTTGCTATTCTGACTTCCCTCCTGCTTCCTTCTGCCTTAACTGGTACAGCTCTCTGTCCTGCTCCTTCTGTGTTTCCTTATACTTCCGGAATGCTATCTTTTTCTTCCTGACTTTCACAGCCACCTCTTTTGAGAACCATGGTGGCTTTTTCTTCATTTTGATTTGTTCATTTGCTTCACAAAGGCTTGTTGCCTCTGTGATGGCAGTTTTGATAATTCCCATTGTTGCTCCACACCTCCTTCTAGCCTGTTTGCTAGTGCTTTTCTGAGGCACTTCCCATCTTCACAAAGTCAGCCCTCCTAAAGTCCAGTACCCTCACTTTTGTATGGCTTGACTCTGTAGCTGAGTTTAATGTGAACCACACTGTTTGATGGTCACTTGTCCCCAGATGGCAACCCACTCTAGATCTGAGATCCTCTCACTGCCCCCGTTTGAGAGTACGAGGTCTAAGATTGCTCCTCACCAGTGGGTTCCAAACTAGCTGTCTAATGCCTGCCACCTGAGGCATCAAGAATGGTCCTGCTCTTGGATGTGGCTGCAGCAAATGTGCTCCAGTTAACATCTGGCATATTCAGGTCTCCCATCAACAGTATCTCCACTTTCTCTGCCATTCTAAGAATGCCTTCTATCATATTCTTGTCCATTCCTTCCCCTGACATGGGGTCTGTACACAACCCTGTAGGACTGTGGTGCCTTTCCAGTCTCCAAGGTGACCCACAGTGCCTCCTCTCCTCCTGTTTACTCTTTTGTTCAGTTGCTTTTATCCCTTCCTTTACATAGAGAGCTACTCCTCCCCCTCTTCTCCACTGCCTGTCTCTCCTGTAGGTTATGTACCCTGGTATGTTGACATCCCAGTCATGGTTCTCTGTGTACCATGTTTCTGTGACTGCTACGATATCCAGGCATCCCTCTTCCATTAAGGCCATCAGCTCAGGGAGCTTGTTGCCAAGACTACGGGCACTGGTACTCATTACCCTCCATTTTCTGATGGCCTTACTCCCTTTTGCCCCATCCCTGTCCTTCTTGCCTTTGTCACTTTCTTCATTTACCTCTGCCCTTCTCTCTATCGACACCTCTATGTTGGTGTTTGCCGCACTTACTACCATGATTATTTGGGGCTAGGATTTTCCTGCTCCTTTCCAGTGCCTCCCCCTTGGCTTTAAAAAGTCCAATGAAGCATTTAAACCTATCACCTAGGATCCTGGTTCCCCTCCTGGACAGATACAGCCCATCATGCCAGTATAGGCTTGCATCACTCCAGGTGGACTCCCAGTCCCCAATGAAGCCAAATCCCTGAGCTCCACACCAGTTTTTCAACCACTGATTGAATCCCATGGTGCAGAACACCTAGCCTTTCCTATGCCATAGATAGGTAGCACCTCCGAGAAGGTTACCGTGCGTGCATGTTGACTAAGGCCCTCCCCAATTCCACAAACTCTTCCTGCACTTCTAATCCCTTCTTAGCCAGGTCATTTGTCCCTAGGTGGACAATGACATCCAGCTCCTCCCTGTGCAGCTGCTCCGCAATCCTGAGGATTCGCTCTGTCCCTGCAAGCCATGGCGCCAGGCAGGCACCTTACCTCCCTCTCCCTTCCTTCCCCAGTTCTACCTTCCTAACAATGGAGTCCCCCACCAGGAGTTGTTTCCTTCCCCTGCAGGGTCCCCTGCCACCCTCCTGTGGGTCTCCTTTGTGGAGGTTCCCAGCATTCTCCTTGGTCTCCACTGTGGGTGCCTCCATAGAGGAACCACACTTTGCCAGAATGGCATAGGAATTGTGGAGAGGTACAATGGGAGGGATGCGCCTCTGTTCCACCACCCTCACCCTCCCTGAGCCCACTGTGGTCCAACCGCTCCTCTTTCTTGACAACCTCTGAGGCAACGGCAGTGGCACTGGTGGTCCCTGGATGGAGGAGGAGGTCCCACAAATCCTGGCCAACTCAGCCTGAGATGAGCAACCTCCTTCCTCAGCCCAGAGAGGTGCCTGCAGATGGGACAACACCGCATCCTCCAGAACATCTCCGGAAGACTGCTGCTCCACAGCCACTGCACTGCACCACTCCAATCATGTCTTATTTCTGGCCCTTAACTGTTTGCAATCCTTACTCTTTCCTCTGTTTTTTTCTCTCTCCTTACTTTCTGCCTGTGTGCCCTTTAAGCTCCTGATTGTCCTGTTCTGAGACAAAGAATATCCTATATTTCGCAGTAGACCACTTACTTGCTCAGAGCAGACCTCCAGCAGCTAGAGGGGGCCGGAGAGCTACTCTGGCCCTTCTAGGATGGTGGGTCCTTGGTGGTTCTGTGATCACTCACTTCCTGCCCCTAAACAGGAAGTTCCTGTTGTCAGTCAAATTCTGTGCCTATAAAAATAGAACTAGCTTTGGGTGGCGGGGTGGAGGGGAGGGAAGGAGGGCAATATAGTCCCAGCAGAGAAGTTCAGTCACACAGCAGTCCTTTCTCCTGATGTCTTCTGCCAAGCTATTAGCAGAAACGGTCTAAGGCAGTCTTTAAATGTAGCTTTCTTCTAGCTAAGCCACTCCCCCTACTTACCAGATCTTTCTACAAGTAATTTAAACCTCACAGCAGTTAAGTCCTTTCAGTCACCTGAGATTTACACTTAAATAACTCTTCAGATACCCATTCAGTTCAGTTAACCCAAACACACACTTTTTTTTTGTATGTTAGTTTTTTTTACCCTAAATTAAAAGTCAAATACAAAAGTTCTTCTACTTTAGTCCCAGCAGAGAAGTTCAGTCACAGCAGTCCTTTCTCCTGGTGTCTTCTGCCAAGCTATTAGCAGAAACTTTCTAAGGCAGTCTTTAAATCAGCTTCCTTCTAGCTAAGCTCACCTACTTACCAGATCTTTCTACAAGTAATTTAAACCTCACTGCAGCTAAGTCCTTTCAGTCACCTGAGATTTACACCTAGATAACTCTTCAGATACCCATTCAGTTCAGTTAACCCAAACACACACTTTTTTTTTTTGTATGTTAGTTTTTTAACCCTAAATTAAAAGTCAAATACAAAAGTTCTTCTACTTTAGTCCCAGCAGAGAAGTTCAGTCACACAGCAGTCCTTTCTCCTGGTGTCTTCTGCCAAGCTCTTGCAGGGCCACTGGTGGGCCTGTTCTATAGTTCACTGGAGTTGTGTGTGGTACCTCAGGACTGGAGTCACACCAGGTCCAGCACTGAGCCCTGTGGGACCCCAATGGTGATCTCGCTGGTGCCTGATAACTCACACCCCACCATGACCCTCTGGGTCATGTCACTCAGCTAGTTTTCTACCCATCTTGTCATCTTCTCTCTGACCTGAGATCCACCAACTTCCTCATCAACCTCTTGTGGGGTACAGAGTCAAAGGCTTCACTAAAATCCAGATACAGGATGTCCACTGCTTGATCCTTGTCTACTGCCTTAGTGACCCTATCAAAGAAGTCAGTCAGATTCACTTGACATGGTCTTCCTCCCATAAACCTGTCCTGCCTTGTGTCCTGGAGACCACACTCTTCTAGATATTCTATCAACCTTTTCTTTAGTATGTCTCCATGAGCTTGCACACAATTGAGATCAGGCTGACCAGTCGATAGTTCCCTGGGTCATCGTTTGGACCTCTGTTGTGGAGGGGCACCACATGTGCTGTTCTCCAGTCCTGAGGTACCACACACAACTCCAGTGAACTATAGAACAGGCCCACCAGTGGCCCTGCAAGCTCCTCTGCAAGCTCCCTATGTACCCTTGGGTGTACCCTGTTTGGGCCTGGTGATTTGTCCACCTTCATTGCTAGCAGCCTCTCCTTCACTCTCTCTTCTCTTCTATCACTACATCTGTGCTCCCATCCCTCCCTCTTCTCCCCATCTTGTAGGCATCTGTCTGTCTTTCTCCTGGATGTAGACGGAACTGAAGTATTCATTCAGTACCTCTGCTTTTTCCCTGTTCTCTCCACCTACTCTTCCCCTTTCCAAAGCCTAACAATCCTGTCCTTCTTGTCTCTTTTATCATTTATATAGCAAAAAAAGGTCTCTTCCCCATCTTAATTCTCATAGATATCTGCAGTTCCTTCTGCACCTCAGCCCTCCATACTACCCTACTTGCCTCGCTAGCCAACCTTAGGTAATTCTCCCTATCCACCTCTCTCTTGGTGTTCCAGGAATCTACCAATCTCTGTGAAGAAGTACTTTCTGACATCTCTTCTGAATCTACCCCCTTCCAGCTTCATAGCATGTCCCATTGTACTAGGGCACTTTTTCTTCTGAAAAATACTCCCCTCCTGTACCTTATTTACCCTGTTGAGGTATTTAAATGGCTGTATTAGATCCCCCTCTCCCTCCTCTGTTCCAGGGTGTACATATTGAGGTTCTTTAGTCTCTCCTCATAGGGCTTCTGATGCAGACCCTGTCCCATATTAGTTGTCCTCCTCTGGACTGCCTCCACTCTGTCTATATCCTTTTGGAGATGTGGTCTCCAGCACCGAACACAATATTCTATGTGGGGTCTTACCAGTGACCTATACAGAGGCAACACCACCTCCTTCTTCCTGCTGGTGATACCATTCCCTATGCTCCCTGTGACAGGAGAAATCCCTGGCCCTATAAATGGATCATCTCTTCCTCTACATAAAATTTCTGTTGCAGCAGTTCTATTTTTTTTTTGCTTCATCTGTCCCGATTTTTTCTAGTCTGGAAGGTTGGCCACCTCTGGGCAGCCCCCCTTCTTCTTTAAACTATCTCCCACTTTATTTCTACTTTCCTCTGAAAAAGTCCAAGATGTGGGGAGGTTAAAGACTATGACCTCTGTGTGCATATTATTAAATACACCCTTGTGTATGGGTGTCTGGTACCACTAAATGAGAAAGCATGGGTTCATATGAAACATATGGTTTGTGAAAGACAGTAAACATTGAAGTTATGGAGCAGACTGCCCTTTGCCCCTTGTTATTTTTCTTTGACTCCCCTGTTGCTCCATGTAAAAATATAAGAATATAGATGAAGTATATGAGGAATGAAATTGATTGCTTCTGAGCTATAATTGGAGCGGCAGCTCCTTTCTGTTTTGTACCCTATAATTTCCCTTTGATGATCCATCTAAAGAAAAAATAGAGTGGTGTCCCGATTTTCAGGCTGTAAACCCCCTTTTTGCTGCAGAATAAGGTGGCTGTCTGACATAATGGGCACTCCTGCAAATGATCAGGAACAGAGTGTGGTGGCTGCAAATTGCGCCGAACCTCTGAACTCCCGCTGGTTGCAGCATGCTTTGTTCAACTTAAAAAGTCAGAACCTTGTGTGCACCATTCACTTTTGTTGCCCCAATGTTAAAGAGAGAGACAAGATTAGAATACATTAAAATTCTTACCACAATCCGAAACTCTTTCTATGTCCTTGAGTAGGGGGTCGCCAGATACAGTTCAGCTATGCAGCTGTATTCTGTGCACTCCATGCACTGCTCTATCCTGTCTCTGACCAGGACATGTTATTCTCCTCCTTCCCCAATAAAAGAAAGAGACTGGAGGTTTTTTTTTTTTTCTTTGTTATTTACTATCTGGCCGACATAAAATATAGACCAGGTCAAAATCAAATACTTTGCCGTCGGCATGCAATTGTAGTCGCCAGGCCTTACTTTTTCATTTTAAAGCCCTGCTTGGGGGGAGAGCAAATTGAGAGCACATTGGACTCGGGTAGAGCCAGATGCACCCAGCTACAAGGTTACCACCATGCTTGTGTGGCAGCACATGCCACAAAATGGTTCATGCCCTCTCCTTCTGGCCCACAAGCGTGGGTGCACCTGGAGGACAGACTGACTGGTGGCACTTCCCTTAGACTCCAACTAGGTTCCTATAAACACCCAAACAGAGACCTCACCCGTATTATGTGTGAGACTAGAAGGGCGTGGCACTGGCTTATGTCCCTATCCCATATTTCTCAAGAAACCTGGGCCCCCTCCTTTGCAATACACCATGCTCTGGAACAATAACTCTATAACTGGGGGGAGGGAGAAACCCATACATTGGCCATCCTGGGAAGCACAGGTGATTTGGCTTGTGCAAGACCTGTACAGTTTGAACTCCATCACACTGCTCTCTTTTGAGCAGTTAAGGGTGAGGTATGGTCTTCCAGGCAAAGACTTCTGGAGATATCTCTAGCTTTGCAGTGCTATTAATTGCCTCTAGGTGCAAAACAGCACTGACCCTAAATGGCATTGGCTCAAGACACTACATAAGTCCCCCTTGGCCCATGGCCTCATATGGAGGTTCTACAACACCTGGCAGGACTCACAGCAGGACCCCTCTAATGCCTGCAGACTCAGGTGGCTGGCAGACCTGAACATGGATATTGGTGAGGTCTCCTGGTCCCGATACCTTAGGGTGGCTCACCTTGCTTATAGGGACTCTAAGAGCCACTTTTTGCAACTTAAAATCCTCCTTCACTGGTACTGGACACCTGTAGCCCTCCATACAGTGGGACTCCTTGGTCACTCTAATCGTCGGAGGTGTCAGCAACCTTCTGCCCACCTTTTGCATGTCCTGTGGTCGTGTCCCCAGGTGGCCACCATTTTGGCTGCCATTGCTGCCGATATTTCTAAGGTACCAGGAACTTCCATCTCATTCTCAGATCCAAAGCTGCTCCTAGGTGACACTTCCATGTTCACTTCTCTGCCCAAAGCTCACCGGGACTGGCTGATGCTCGCCATTCTCGAGGCCAAGCGGTTACTGCTGATGTACTGGCAACAAATGGCCCTACCTGCCTTGGCATCATGGTGTGCAGCTTTGGCACACCTGGTGCAACTTGAGAGGCTGTCATATCTGCTTAGAGGGCAGCTAGACCAGTTTTTCAGCAAATGGACAGCATACTTGCATTCACCTCTGCACAAGATCCCACCTGCTCCTGACAACCCTCCTATTTGGAGACACTGATACTACTAGAGTTCTTTGTCCTTTTGAATGCTTAAATCTTTCACTGGGAAAGTGTAAGCTGCTGTACAGTTATGTATGGTACTCACATTGTGACTATTTTATGTTTCACTGATTGTCATTCTTATTGGTTGATGTGTTGTATTGGAGTTCAGGCAATCTGTTTATATTGCCTTTGGCGGTTGATGGCTTGTTACGGTGCTTATGTTGTTTCTGTACTGAGCTGACTTTAACTTTCTCAATAAAATCTTCTATGATAAAAAAAAAAATAAACCCCTGCTTGGAACATTATGGCATAAAAATAATGTAAGCCTGCAAATGTTCCTAAATACATTATGTCTGTTATAGGGTTATATAAACAAAAAGTGAGTAAATGGTACAAATAAAAGAAGACTTAATCTGGATTTCATGTAAAACTCTCCCACACTATAACAAGCATTTGTCAATGCCAAATGTTTGCTTGCTGGCATTAGCAGTGGAAGTGCAGGTGTTAGACAGATGCAGTATAAGAATGGCAGTAATGTATAGAACTGACGCCAATTCCACCCCTACCCTGCAGAGATGAACAGGCATTGGGGTGTGCCTTTGGGTTGTCACCCATAACAGTCACAACATTTCACCTCACCCTACCCTGCAGACACTGACAAGTGTTGAGGTGTGCCTTGGGGTGTTTGGGCTTTACATTCACCTCATTCCATAAGGAAACATGCTGAAATGGGTGCGGTACAGGAGAATGGGGTGAACTCTGGAGCCAAAGGGTCCAAGGCGCACCTCGATGCCTGTCACTGGCTGCAGGGTGGGGGTGTGGGTGGAATGGCATAAGCATTACTATCCACAATTCCAAGTCACAACCCTGATGTCTGTCAGTTTTTATAGGGTAGGGCAGATGCCTGTCAGACCCTACAGGGTAGGGCGTTATGGTTGGAAACCCTAAGGCCCTGGGTGTTTCTTAGTATTTTTACTCTAAGTTTTCAACATGGGCTTTTTGTGACCCCACCACATGAACAGTGACACTATTGGTTTGTAAGTTGAAAGGTGATTTTGCTCAGTGACTGCACCATTTGGCGTTGCAGATGCAAAAACACATTTCGAATATGATGTGAAAAATGACAGCTGTACTGTTCATGAGGAGGTGTAAAAAATAGTAATGTTGAAAATCTGGAGTAAAAATATAAACAAACTGGTGAAGTCACAAGCATGCATAGAAACTGCACAATGCACACCCTTAATGCAAATATTTGGGTGATATTTTGCACCAGATTTTCAATGTAGGCATTTTGGGACCTCCGCTCATGAACAGTGTTACTGTGATTTTCTTAATCTCTCTCGAACATTGATTTCCCACAGCGACTGTGCTATTCTGCATCGGAAGTGCGAAAACACATTTCAGTCAAGATGTGAAAAATGACAGCTGTACTGTTCATAAGAATGTGTGGAAAAATGCCAATGTTGAAAATCAGGAGTTACGAGGGTGTGTAGAAACTGTGCAATGCACACTCATAACAGTCATTTTATGGACTTTTGTGACCAAATTTTCAACATAGGTATTTTAGGACCTCTGCTCATGAACAGTGTCACTGTGATTTTCTTAATCTTTCCCAAACACTGATTTCCCACAGTGGCCATGCTATTCTGTGCTGGAAGTGCAAAAACACATTTCGGCCAGGATGTGAAAAATGACAGCTGTACTGTTCATAAGGAGGTGTGAAAAAATGCCAGTGTTGAAAATCTGAAGTGAAAATGTTACAGATTCACGAATTGTAGTGTGTGAAACTGTGCAATGCACGGTCGTAACACAGTCATTTTGGGGAATTTTTTCACCAAATTTGCAATATAGGTTTTTTGAGAGCCCACCTCATGAACAGTAACATTGTCATTTCATTAATCGGTCCTGCAAGGTGATGTCCCACAGTAACTGTGCTGTTCTGCGCCGTAAGTGTGAAAACTAATTTTGGCCAGGATGTGAAAAATGACAGCTGTACTGTTCATAAGGATGTGTGGAAAATGCCAGTGTTGAAAATCTGGGGTGAAAATATTACAAATATGTGAAGTTACGAGGGTGTGTAGAAAATATGCAAAACACACTCGTAACACAGTCATTTTTGGGAATTTTTTCACCAAATTTGCAATACAGTTTTTTTGAGAGCCCACCTCATGAACAGTGACACTATCATTTCGTTAATTGGTCCCAAAAGGTGATTCCATGCAGTGACCGCACAATCACCTTTTGGGACAGAATAACCAAATGACAGTCACAGAATTCATAAGGAGGGGTCCCAAGAGCCCCATGTTGAAAATTTGGTGCAAAAAGTTGAAATAATGACTGAGAGATGCACCAAAGTTGAAAAAAACCTATTTATGCCATTATACAGCTTACGGCATTTCTTCAGTTTGCGGTCGGCTTTGAAGAGTGCAGATGTGTTCCCGCTCCACTGAAGACTGGCCTCCAGAGGTAAGTATGGGGTGAGGGTGTGTGTGAGGAAGTGGGGTAGGCAGAGAGTGGGTGTGGTTTGGGAAGGGGGGCAAGAGAGTCAAAGAGGGACCGTTTTCCTTTTGTTACAGGTTTTGTATTTTACAAAGATGATGTGGGACCTTTGCAATGCTGGGGTGTGCTCCTAGCATGGCACCTGGAAGTTTGGGGGGCAGTGGAGTCAACGGGGGATTGGGCACCCCAGTTGGCCATACAGTGTGGAGGGGAAACACATGAGGAAGCTGGACTTTTGCCACGCTAGGGTGGGCTCCCAGAGTGGCACCTGGAAAATTTTGGGGGGGGGGGCCACTTGAGCCGACAGGGATTGGGCACCCCTGTTGGACATACAGTGTGCTTGGGGGTGTGTGCATGAGCTGAGGGGGGATTGGGCACCCTCTCAGCACACAACAAATGGGGAAGTGCCGCCCAGTGACCGCTACAGTCCAGCGGTGGTGGCGTGTGAGCAGTTTGCATACTGCTGGTGTGACAGTATACACATTGCCTACACTTTACCACCGCTGCTTGTAACAGCCTTTCTCTTTCAACCGTACACCATTGCATCTGAATTACTGTCATAGATAGCTGGGACATTCATTGGTGTGGTGCAGCAGCACCTGCAGAAATGTTCAGGGCATTGGAAGCGGGGGTGCCACACCTATGAAAACTCGTATGGTGGCCCTATGTTTCTTGCACATGCATTCAAGCAAATATAAAAATAAAAGGATGCAGCAGGTTTCTTTTGTGGGTTAAAAAACTCTAGAGGTTTCTTTTTTATAGGGAAAACCAAACCCTATTAAAGATACTATTTGATACAAGGGTCCTACACTCATCAGTTGTGTCTCCTGTGCAGTACAAAACAGAATGCCATCGGGGTAGCTTCCTATAGGACTGCAGTGGCTGCTAGAGACCATCTTTATAGTATTACACCCATCAGTCAAGTGGCGAAATTCATGCCATACAAGATTGTAGGTCTTATTTTTGCCTAATGGGTTTCTTTTTTATGAAAATGCCTTACAATGGAATTGATTATTGTGTAGAAAGTTCTCTAGTAGTAGCACTACATAAATTAAAAAGAGAGCTTAATAAAAATGTTTTAAAAACTTGAAGATTCTTTGAGCACATTACCTTGAAGTCGGGTATAAAAGGACTGACTCCAGGGTATTCCAGCAGATAGGGTCAGTTCCTGATGGCTGTTGTAGGCAGAGGACTGAGGGGAATCCCATACTATAAATTGAGTGGAAACTGGTGTAGAGTTTGTAACGTCCTTAAAGCCTTAATTGTGTTTATTTTCTGTTTATTATTTTGATTGAAAAGTCTTTATTTTGCATTTGCTTTGAAAAACATGTTTATGAGGTAATACACATCATACTAGAAAAGGTGTGTTAAACATAATTATCCTTGTTGTGTCCATCTGTTATCCCACACCATTACAGTTGGTGGTAGTAGTGGGATAACTGCTGACAGCATCTTGCCAGAGATGGGAGATGCTCCAGGAGGATATGGAGAAGAAAGCCTCAGGTGTCCTGATGAGGAAGATGGATAAGCAGACAGGAACCACACTGCTCCCTGGGATGGAAACTGTCACCTGGCTGAAGATGAGGATGAAGCCTGAGGACAGCGATGATCAACCTGGAGAGGAGAAAGAATGTCCAGTACTCAAGGATGTCCTTCCAGAAGATATCAGAGACCTGCTGAAATGGTTGTGTGTGTGAAGCAAGCCAGGACATGTGGGTGGCCCAGAGAGCAATGGGTTGTGTGATTGGCCCCACGATTGACTGGTCATGTGCAGATTGTACATAGTCATATGGACATATGGAACACCGAGGATTATGAAAATGTTAAAAGAGAAATCTTCAGGTGCTATGACATTAATACAGAGCTGTACCATCAGCGGTTCTGGTACTTGAAAATGCAGTTGGCGGATATGCCTAGAGAAATCTATGCCCACCTGAAGGACCTCTGCTATAAATGGCTACAACTCTTCAACAAAATGGTGCACCAGTTGTTGGAGGCTATTGTCATTGAACAATTTGTGAAGGTCCTGCCTCAAGATGTTCAGATCTGGGTAAAAGAGCATAAAGGGTGCAGAGAAGACAATCGCTTTGGTTGAGGACTTCCTGGCAGCCAGAACTTCCAGATTTCAATGCTCTCAAGGAACTAATCCCACCTTCACCAATCCAGTAAGGAACCCCCTTTACTTACTAACACACAGACTGGGAGGAATGACTGGAGGGCTGAGAAGAAGGGGAGGAGCCCCCTCTTGGAGATCATTTGTCATGGTTGCCATAAAGAAGGGCATTTGATCAGAAACTGTCCTAACATTAAAAAGGAAATGGAGAATTTGGCATTGGCTAATTGGGGACCCTTTCTGGCTACTGTAGAAGTGGGCACTCAGCAACTGTTGGGGCTTATTGACTCTGGCAGTCGCCAGACCCTGGTGCAAGCCAATTTGGTGCCTGTGCCCTGAAACCAAGGAAAAGGGACTGCAGTAGTGTGTCTTCATGAGGACACCCACTGCTAACCCACAGCCCCACTAGAGATTACAGTACAGGGATAGACCCATGAGATTAAGGTGGGGTTAGTGCCACACCTACCAGTGCCCATTTTAATTGGGCATGATCACCCTGAGTTTTCAACATTTGTACAATGTCATACAGTACAAACACCTCTGGTAGGGGATACAACAAGGGCACAGATCAAACAGGGGCACCTACCGGAGCTCTTCCCCTTTGAGGAGGACTTATTTGATACCCCAGGAAAAGATTGTAAGACCTAGGCTGAAAGAAGATGCAACAAGAAAGCCTGGAGTGATAAGCATGCTGGGGCCCAAACTGATCTGGGACTATTGCTGCAGGGTGTGGATATAAAACGAGAACAAAATTTTGATCCAAGCTTAACTTCCTTCTTTTTGCAGGTGAGGAAAGAAGCAGAAAATAGGGCCCCTTACTATGGTGTAACTAATGGGATCTTGTATAGGGAATTTACCCACCCCAGGACAGGAGAGGTGATTACACAGTTAGTAGTTCCCAAGAAATATAGAGCTCAAATTATGCAACTGGCCCATGGCATGCCCTTTGCTGGACATGCTGGCAGGGATAGTACTTTATGATGGATCTTAACTTGTTTTTATGTTTGCTTGCATGCACAGTGCACAAGAAACATATTGAGATAGTAGAGCATTGCAGAGGTCTGGCAGTGTTGTGGCCAATGCAGCAGACACTTTAATGGGTGTGTCCCTTGGCCACCAATTAATGCTGAAGCTGGCAATGAGGGCAGTTTCAAAGTGAGCACTGCACTTGAAAGAAATCTGCCTCTGCACTCAGGGGCAGTTTCATCATTGCAGCATCAGCTCCCCCCTCCCAACCAGACACACAGCAGGACAACAAATTTAAATGTTAGCTCCTTCCCCCTGCTGCTCCTGCCCACTCCACACCCTTCATTCCCCATCACACCGGCATATAATGAAACCCTCCCACTCCTTCCCACTGCTGCTACCTATCCTGCACCCTCCATTCTCCATTGCACCAGCATAAAAACCTCCCACTCCCTCCCACTGCTGCTGCCTGCCCCCCACCCTCTATTCTCTGTCACACCAGCATAAAACCCTCCCACTCCCTTCAACTGCTGCTACCCACCCTGCACCCTCCATTCTCCATCCCATGCCAATATCGGAGTGCTCAATTCCTGTGTCAGCATATATCCCCTCGCCAATTAATGTGGCACACTGGGAGCCCACCCCAGTGTGCCAAAAAAACATACTTCTTTGATATTTCCATTACCGGGATGCCCACTTCCAGTGTCAGACATGCCACCCCCAAGCCCCTATGTTCTCAGTCGACCTCGGGGTGCCCAATCCCTGGGTCAGCATTGATCCCCACTCCAGTACTCTGGCACACTGGGAGCCCATCTCAGTGTGCCAAAATCCATTTTGTTAATATTTCACCTGTAAAAAGGAAAACAGTCCCTAATATTGTTTTTAAATCTGAAAAAAAGGAAAATGGTCCCCTGTCATTCCCACTGGTCCCACCTCCCCTAACCTGCACCTTTCCTCTGTGCACCCCACCTCCCCGCACCCCTCCTCACCCATACTTACCTCTGGAGGTTGGAAGCAGTGATCGTCTGTGGACCTGGAACACGTCTGAACTCTTCAAAGACCAACCAGGAACTGAAGAAATGACGGCAAGCCCTATAATAGCAGTCAATGGGGGGTTTCAACCTAGATTGATATTTCAGCCAATTCTTGGAGTTTTGGTCCCACATTTTCAACATCAGGTTCTTGGGACCCCACCTTGTGAACACTGACACTGACATTTTGTTTCTCGGTCCCAAATGGTGATTTCATGGTCACTGCATGGAATCACCTTTTGGGGCCAATTAATGAAATGACAGTGCCACTGTTCATGAGGTGCAGTCCCAAAAAACCCTTGTTGCAAATTTGGCGAAAAAAAAAACAAAAATGACTGTGTTACGAGCTTCTGTTGTGCAGTTTCTACACATTCTTGCAACTTCATCAATTTTGAATATTTTCACTCCAAATTTTCAGCATTGCCATTTCTTCACACCCCCTTTTGAACAGTACAGCTATGATTTTTTGCATCCTTCCCAAAATGTGTTTTCGCACCTGTGGCACAGAATGGCATAGTCACTGTGTGAAATCAACTTTCAGGACAGATTAATGAAATCATAGTGCCACTGTTCATGAGGGGAGGTCCCAAAAAGGCCATGTTGAAAATTTGATGAAAACATTCTAAAAAATGACTGTGTTACAAGCGGACAGTTCACGATTTCTATGCACACTCATAATTTCACCAATTTTTCATATTTTCACTCCAGATTTTCAACAGTGCCATTTTTTGCACCTCTTTATGAACAGTACAGCTGTCATTTTTCACATCCTACCCAAAATGTGTTTTCACACCTGTGGCGCCAAATGGCACACTTGCTGTGCGAAATCAACTTTTGGGACTGAGTAATGAAATGATACTGCTACAGTTCAGGAAGTGGGGTCCCAAAAAAGACCATGTTGAAAACCTGGAGTGAAAATACCAACAAATGTATTAGGGTTTCCAACTGTAACACCCACCCTGTACAGACTGACAGGCATCGGGGTGTGTGACTTGAGGTCGTCGGCCATAATGCTCACGCCATTCCACCCACACCCTGCAGCCACTGACAGGCATTGAGGTGTGCCTTGGGATCTTCAGCCCTAACATTCACCCCATTCTCCTATATTGCACCCATCTCAGCTTATTTTCTTTTGGAATGGGGTGAGCGTAAGGGCCATAGACCTCAAGGTACACTGTGACACCTGTCATTGTCTGCAGGGTGGGGTGAAGTGAAAAGGCATGCATGTTATGGCTGCCAACCCAAAGGCACAGTCCTAATGGCTGTCCATCTCTGCAGGGTGGGGTTGGAGGTTGGCATTACTTCAACACTTTACTGCCATTCCTATTATGCATCTCTCTAACTCCTGCACTACCAATGCTAATACCAGCAAGCAAACATTCAGCATTGACAAGTGCTTGTTATTGGCCTGCTATCCACAAACAAGTATCAGAATACGTATGGTGTTGCCCCACATGTCAGAAAGTAGCTCAAACTGGGAAGAAGGATCGGGTTCCCCTTCAGCCTAGTCCCTTAGTATGACAACCTTTTGATCATATAGCTATGGACATAGTGGGTTCCTTGGAAAGGATTTCTAAGGGAAATAGGTTTACTTTAGTTCTGTGTGACTATGCAACCCACTACCCTGAGGCTGTACCAATGATAGCTGTTACTGCCCCCATGTTAGTGGAGGAATTGTCCATGGTATTTAGCCATATTGGGAGCCCCCAAGAAATACTAACCAATAGGGGAAGCAATTTCAATGCAAAACTGTTGAAAGAGTTATACAGATTGCTAGGCATTGTAGCAGTACGTATCTCCCCTTACCATCCCCAGACTGACAGACTGGTAGAACACTTTAACCAGACACTTAAGAGGATACTTAAGAAGTTTTTAGTGAGGAAGTGAGGGATTGGAATAGGTACCTCCCCTATCTCTTATTTGCATACAGAGAGATCCCACAAGCATCTACTGGTTTTCCCCCTTCTCCCTGCTGTATGGACAGAACCCATGAGGGCCCTAAGATGTGGTAAAGGAGCATTGGGAGGCAGGTGAGACAGTAGGGCAGTGCAACTTCCTCGACTATATGACTAGGGTTAGGCAGTGCTTATTGAAATATGTGGAGCTGGCCCATAAAAACCTTGAACATAAATAAGTAAAACAGAAGGTTTATTATGACCAAGGGGTAGGAAGTAAATCCTCGGGGACTGGGAAGTGATGATGACTCGCTCTTGGTCCACCCATTCTCCACTATAAAGACACTGGCTTTCAAAGACCCTTGCATGAAGAAGTACAGCACAAATACAGTATTCTGTCATGCTTCACACTGTGCAAGCATGCCAGACCTAGACAGTATATGTGGTGGTGTGTGCTGTAAAATGTTATTTCACTCCTGCAACCACATAAACAAGCCTCCAAGGTGCACAATTAGCAACCCTTGGCATGATTCTTTCCATGCTCAGTCCTGTTGATTGCCACACATGCCATTGTGTATTATCTTCTACAGCAGCCCTATGAAGCATACTGTTATACTATCATACAACTTATGTTTCTTGGTATTTATATAAAAATTAAATAACAATACAATTATAGTATAAAGGTAGGAGGGGTTGCACCTGTGCGAAGTTTCAACTCTGACATCATCCAAGATGGCCAGGTTTATTGAACTCTGAGCAGTTCTGTTTCAGTGAGCTTCATTAGGTGCAGAATTATTTTACTATGTTTAGCGATGCCTCATTGTACTGCCACATCTTTCAGTATATAATTTAAAAATAAATGGCAAAATGATAGCTCTTTTCCTTTCTGTGGTTGGTCATTACCAATGTGTTGAAGAAAGTACGCCATACCCACAAACTTGCTGGTGCCTACTTTGCTGATAAATTCCCCACTAGAAACAAGAAAGCTACAGAAAATGTAAACCCCAACCCATCTTGTTGGCCTGTTATTCAGTCTCTGAGTTCGCCTGATGTATGGCTATTGAAAGATCCACCGATCTCTCAGCTTTCAGTCACACCATCCGGTAAAGACAGAAAGCTATTTACAGGTAATAACTTTCCTTTTCTTAAAAGCTTAAATCAGAATACTAACCTGCAGCAAGAAAAGGAAACACCAGAAAAGGTGTCTGGACAAAAATCTATCAGGTTAGAATGGGGGAATCATCAACAACTACCGGAGAATATAAGGCAAATGGGCAGGGGTAAAATGGGAGTGGAAATGGCCTCTCAGGCCACTGCTCAAACAACTGCAAATGCCAACTCTACTCAGAAAAGTCAAGATCACTTAGCCCTCGAAAATGTACTGCCAACAGATCAATCTAACATACAAGAAATACAAGCCAATAAAGGGGCACGGCTGGAGGCAGTGAGTAACTTGAAAACAGAGGTTCTACAAACACTAGGGGAGATACAATCCATAGTAATGGGCTTATCTACCTTGTTTAATGAATTAAATTCTAAACAGGAGCAGCTAACATTGAGAACAGAGGTAGCAGAAAATAGAATATCTACACTGGTGGATCTTACTAATCCTCTCCAGCAAAAACAAATACATCTGGAAAAACATAGTCAACTCTTACAAAATAAAATTGCTGAACAGGAGATAGAGCTCAAAGGGGCAACTTGTGCTGAACAAACTCCCAGAAGAAATCAAAGGGAACGGGGATCCTCGGCCCTATTTTGAAAAACTTTTGACTGCAGCCATGAATCGAAGCTACCCTGAAGAAAAAATACATTTAGATAGAGCTCATTGTGCTGGCAACTGATTTTTGAATAGCTCTTATCCATGTACAGTTTTTGTTAAACCACATACATTTTTGGACAAGGAAGCTATATTACAGAAGGTCTGTATGGAAAAAGGGATGGCTTTTGAAAATGTTAAATTTAGTATGTTCCCTGATATGTCCCTCGAAACAAGCACTAAGCACAAACTATTCAACCCAGTAAAGTTATACCAAAGAGGAATTTGTTTTTCAATGAGTTACCCAGCCAAATTTAGATTTGTGGTAAAAGGCAAGTTGCATACCTTTGATGATGCGGAAGAAGCAGTGGAGGCATTTGAACAAGAATATAGTAAAACTGCAACCAAAGAGCAAATGAATCAGCACAGAACTCATCCTTATTCACCTAGTACATGGACTAGTGATACTGACCCAAAAGTTGGCATCTAATAGATAATATAATACTGCTCAGATGTATCTTGCACATTTTCCCCATCTTTCCCTTGCACTTTGTGTGAGGTCTTTTTGGCACTACAAAATCACAGAGAGTAATGTCTTGCAACATTTTTGGACATTTATATGAAAGAAAGAAAAACATTTTTTTCTATTTTCAGATGTCCAGAAGCTATTATGTTTTGGTGATTGTGCAGCAAGTAGCAATTATTAGACCAACACGAACGGGGGTATACATGATAGCTAGGACAAGATACACAATAAATTCATTTAAGAAATTATTATGCTGACCAACTTATGCGACAACTTTTGAGATAAGAATTTCAAGCTATATGTGGAAAGCTATAACTATAATGCTGGAAGAATTATACAGTCACCATACTCTCTCTCCCTATTTTTTTTTCTTCTTTTCTTTCCTTGGTTAACATACATGTATTTGATATAGATGTTGTCCACTTTCTACATACAGTAGGCTAAAGACCTAAAAAACAATGAAAGAACCCTATGTGTAAGGGGAAAGGGAAGAAACAGATTCAATGTAGAAAGGGAAAGGGAAAGAAATGGCAAGATAGGAAAAAGTGAGGGAAAATAGAAAGGGAAAGGGCAGGGGAAATACATTAATTAAACATAACAATAAAAATAATATTAATCAAGCACTGCTAAAAAAAAAACTTTAGTCTACGGAACTTGCTACAGTCCAGCTCTCAGAGGTAAGTGATGATAGGTTTTATCATCGCTAATGTTGGGGGGGGGTTCTGGAGTCCTTGTGACTCCAGTACAGGATGGGTAAGAGGGAGGGAGGAGGAAGGGGGTAAAAGGTCTTTTTCTTTTCTTCCTTTTTTTTTAGCATATTATTCTCATGCAACTGGCCTACAGATCTTGCTGATCAAAATTTAGATCATAACATAAACAGAGAATATAAATATTAAACTCTATAATATGT
This sequence comes from Neoceratodus forsteri, assembly GCA_016271365.2. Lineage (NCBI taxonomy): Eukaryota > Metazoa > Chordata > Ceratodontiformes > Ceratodontidae > Neoceratodus > Neoceratodus forsteri. The sequence goes on along the minus strand of CM028135.1, from coordinate 433,677,818 downwards.
ATTTCAATATGGGAGGGTCCAGACGTAATAAATTTTGGGGATAAAATTACCATCTGTTTACAGATTATGTCCTGGAACATTAGAGGTCTCAAGAATAAAAATAAGATGCTTAAAATAATTAAATTGATGCAAAAAAAAAACAAACACATATTGTAATGATTCAGGAGACTAATTTTCACCATACAAGTTCTACATGGTTCTGTAATTGATGGGGTAAAGGGAGACTAATTAACTTTGTAAACAATTCTATGGGAATTGCTATTACCTTTAATAAATAGATGCCTCACCCCCAAATAAATAAATAAATACAATACTGACATACAGAGTCAATGGGCCATAACAGAAATAAACATCATGAAATTTAAAGCTACTTTAGCAACTGTTTGTGCCCCAAATACAAACAATCAGAATTTTTTTACTCAATTATTTTTAACATTATCCACTTTTCCCCACCATATATCATAGGGGGAGGCTTTAATGTAGTCATATATGCTCAAGATAAAACATCCAAGATTGATAAATCTCATAATTCCACACGAATAATAATAAAAAAATACCTATCTGAATTAAAGCTTATTGATCCCTGGCTTAATAAATATCCTGATACAAAAACTTACTCATATTTTTCCTCAACTCAAATTTCTTATTCTCAGATAGATTATTTTTTAATTCCCAAATCTTTGACATAAACAATAGTCGATCTACAATACTCTGGGATTTTAATTTCTGACCATTGACCTTATATACTAAAAATTTAAACCACAGAAAATGCAAAACAAACATTGGAAATGCATTAATCGTAATCCCACAGATTTCACAGTTATTAACTGATGAGACAAAAGAGTTTTTTTCAAAATAATACAGAATTAAATACTCCTATTAATACGATTTGTGATTCATTTAACATTTGGATACGTGGTTGTTTGATTACTTCCGAACAATTAAGATATAAAAAGCAAAATGCCATCATTAATCAATTAATTTCAGATATTGTAATGCTTCAGAATATTCATAGTCATACTCTAAATAATAATACATACAATCAAATTGTTCAAAAGAAAGAACAACTAAATACTCAGCAGACAGACATTATCACTAAACAAATTATTCAAACCAGATCCAATTATTAATATTTATCTGACAAGCCATTAAAACTTCTAGCATGGCAAACTAGAAGAGATCAACAAAAATATATATATATTGGCAATTAAAAACTCACAAGGACATATAATTGAAGATCCAGCATAGATTAACTCTCATTTTCTCAATTACTATAAAAAATTATAGCAACCAGAGACATCCACAATAACTGAGGAATAAATCAAATTGTATTTATAGCAAAATCCTTCTCTTATAGTTCCTAAAAGATTTAGATGTGCATTAGAAAGTAATATAATGAGTGAGGAACTTGAGCAGACTATTAATGATCTTTCAGGAAATAAATCTCCTGGTCCTGATGGACTGGTCATAGAATTTTACAAACATTTCAAAACTTTACTTATACCTATAATACAAAAGCTATATAATTCATTTAATACTGCAAAAACACTCCCTAATTATTTTAAGGAGGCTATAATTCATATTTTTCTTAAGTAAAATAAGGATCCATTGAGCTGTGTATCTTATCACCCCATCTCCCTTTTAAATGTGGATTTCAAATGTTTTATTAAAATCATATCTAAAAGACTAGAATGTATACTGCTTCATATAATTGATAAATATCCGAATGACTTTATTAAAGAAAGATCACTCAAAGAAAATATCAGGCTTTCATTAAATATCATATCTCAACAAGAAACCTAGGATGCAATTTTACTAGCCATTGATGCAGAGAAAGCCTTTGATCAGGTAAAGTGGACATTTATGCTAGAAATTATTACGGAGATGTCCCAGGGGTTTGGTGCACAGCTTAACGGATGGCTGCAATTAATATACTGTACACCTTCAGCATCTGTCAAAACTAATCAAAATATTTTGCAACCAGTTTTGTTACATTGCAGTATGTACCAAGGCTATCCACTTTCACCCTTAATTTTTACCTTAGTAATAAAAACCTAGCAGATAGAATTAGAAACCATCCAAATATACATGGGATCAATATTAATAACTCAATTTACAAAATAAACTTATTTGCTGATGATATTTTGCTTTTCCTCTCTCTTTCTGAAATTTCAGTTAAAGAACCTATAAACACAACGGATCAATATGGATTGGTATCAGGATATAAAATAAATTGGGACAAAACTATAATATTGAGATTAAAGAACCATATAAATATTAATATGCTAGAGGGTTTTAATTGCCAGACCAAAACTCAAATTCAATATTTAGGTGTTCAAACAACCTCAGATTGTTGACAATGGGTCTCTTTAAACTATGATCCATTAAACTGTATTTTGAGACTCAAATTGAATTTGATAGATGGAAGAATCTACTGTTAACGTTATTAGGCAGAATTGATATAGTAAAAATGAAAATGTTACCCAAATTATTTTTATATCAAGCACTTCCAATTACTGTTCCACAGAAATAATTCAGTCACTTAAAAAAAATGATAAATTTACATGGAACTACAAACTGCCTAGAATAGCTTACAAAATCAAAAGAAGAAGGCGGACTGGCCTTACCTGATATGTATAAATATTATTTAGCTGCTCAGATAACCTCAATATGGGAATGGATACATGGTTTAGAGGAGCTCACAAATTCAATTCAATTATAAATAAACACCCATCTGTATGCTAACATGGCACAACTATTATTTTCAGCCTATCTGAAAAAAGATAAAAAAAATATGCTTAGCATCCTTATTATTACAACTATAACTGCATGGGATAAAGCCCATCAAATACTTAAATAAGAGATAATACTAACATTATATGCATCAATTTATTTGAATTATAATTTTTTACCATCCATCACTGATTTGGTCTTCCATCTCTGGAAATCTTATGGTATCAGAGAAATTAAAGATATGATAATAGATGATAAAATAAAACCTTTTTCACTACTTCAACAAGAATTAAATTTACCACAAACTCATTACTTTCAATGCCTTCAAATAAATACATTTATTGAATTAAACATGAAAGAAACAAAACCAAAAAATATCAAATCATCATTATTAAATTCATTAGAAGAAAAACATGGAAAAAGAAAATTAATTTCTTTAATCTATAAAAATCTAGAAGATACCAATAATAAAGATCAACAAAAACATATTAATAAGTGGGAAGCCGATCTGGGCATAAACATAACTGAAAAGGTTTGGCAAGATGTAATCACTACTTTTACAACTTATATTAAAGCAAGCAAATTACAACAAATACAACTAAATACAGTAGACAGGACTTATTACACTCCATCTGGATTGCACCATTTCAACCCAAATATCTCAGAGAAATGTCCTAGATGCACTAAAATATATGTCACGCTTATACACATGCTTCATGCGTTTCCATATCTCTCTAATTTTTGGTTTCAAATATTATATATAATTCAAAAAGCTATAAAAACTAACATTCAGTTTACCCCAATTAACATTATTATTAATTCCATCAAACAGTTCTGGCCAGTAACATCGCGGCTGGAATATCACAGAAATATCATCACAGAAATAACATCTCAAGAAAAACCAATGTGGCAGCTAAAACAAAATGGGTGCATAATGCCACAAAGCAGACTGCTGTGCGCTGCAACAGAGCAGTGGCCAAATGAGGAATGAATGGACATGTACCGAGCGGCATGCAGGAGCCACCAGGGTAGGGCACTGGGGTCATGAGAATGGAAGGGAAGGCCATGGGATGCACCGGGCACAAGGACTATGGAACAGCAGTGCAAGACAACGGCTGCAGTGGGAGACCCACAAGACATGGCACAGAGGGACAGGTGAGGTGGAGGGGGCATACAACAGGGATAATGCTGGTAGGTATGGTCTGCTGTTGGAGGCACACAATGGAAGTCTGTGTGTGGTGGAAAGAGGCAAACAGCAGTGACAATGCTGAGGGGGTCAAAGGCCACCACTGTTCGGCAGGTGACACTGTCTTGTGGTCTGGAGGGAGTGCTGCTTGGGTGGGGGTTGAGCCTACTGATCTGGGGGTGGGGGTGCATTGTGCTGGAACATGCTGGTCAAGGGATTGCTCACCATGGGTGGTATTGACTGCCAGCACCGTGCATGTGGGGGTTGAGTCTGCTGATCTGGGGGTTGGGGGTGCCTTGTGCTGGAACATGCTGGTCAAGGGGTTGCTCACCATGGGTGGTATTGACTGCTAGCACTGTGCATGTCCTGCAATGTTCTGTCCCACGGTGTTATTGTCTGCCGACATTGCAGGCAGAGTTGTTTTGACCGCTTTGCAACGTCTGGCGATATTATGTACCGTGATGTTCCTGGCCTGAACCCCATCAAACAAACTAAATACTGAACAAAAGTTGTTTGCTACTATGGCTATAATAATCACAAGCAAATGCATCCTCTTAAAATGGAAGGAAAATTCCCCACCAACTACACAAACTTAGATCAAATTTATGGTGGATATGAGGAATCTTGAAAAGATCCATTATATTAAGGAAGGAAAACTGGAAATATTTGAAAAAATATGGGCCTAGTTCCAGGACTTAATCCAACAAGACCTAATATAACATTTTAAAAAATATACCAACACAGATGTACAGATTAAATTAAAACCTAAATTAGTTTAATGTAGTATAGATAAAAGCCTGGTCCCCACAGCAATGATAATACAAAACCTCCACACTGATTCTCTTTGATGCAAGTCTGGCTGCTAATTTATCTGAGCCAGAATAAAAAGCAAAACAAAACAAAAAAACAAATACAGTATAATAAAAAAACATAGAAGTTGAGTAGTTCTTCTAAACATAAATGATTCTGTCGCTTTGCGTTTAAAGTTACCTTTGCCATCTCTTTTACCTTAGAACTGTTGTAGACACTGTGTTGCTGGTTTGGAATGCTGGCTATGGACTATATGCTGTTTCATCCGAAATGCATCAGATTATTCTAAACTTTTATGCTTTAAATAAATATTTAGATTTTTAGACCTGTGCTCTTGTAATTTCTAGAGGTTGGTGTGTGCAGGATATAGCAGAAAAAAAAATTAAATAAATTAGCCTTTAAGAAAGAATGTTGTTTCATCCGAAACACATCAGGTTATTCTAAACTTTTATGCCTTAAATAAATATTTAGATTTTTAGACATGATCCAGGGGCACCTCATCAACTTAATCCCCCAAACCACCACTGCACAGATTCTTCCTGTCAAGATCCTTCTCGGTGCACACAACAGAGCCATCACAGTTGTCACAGTCTACATTCCACTGAGAGAGCAAGGTAATGGGCTTAATGCAGTCCTGGAGTTTACCAAATCTCTCTCACCTGACTCAGAAACCATCCTCCTCGGTGACTTTAATATTAACTGACCTGCTGCAGAGGCAGGGACATACAAGGACTTGATAGCAGCAGTAAACCTTTCTCAGATGGTTAGCTCCCCAACCAGGTCAAACTATAAAATGGGTAGCTGCACCCTTCTGGATTGGATCCTAACAAGCCATCCCACCAGGATCACAAACACCACTGTCCTCCCTGCCACACTTAGTGACCACTCCCCTGTCATCGGCTACTGGTCCAATAAATTCATCAAGCCCCCCCCCCAAAACCATTACTAGCCAAGTTCTACCTAGAGGCAAGTTACCTCATCTAAAACCTTCCTTCATCAACAAGATTGGTCCCCAATTCTCACTGCAACCAATGTGAACACCGCACTGGAACACTTTATCAGGATCTTCAACCAAGCATGCAACATATTTGCACCCCTCAAGAAGTGCAAGGCCAAAGCCCTATGTAACCTCTGGCTCACTGGAGACCTACTTAGATGACTAAAAGCTCGGGACCACCTTTGGGAGATTGCCAGAAACACCGGGAGACAAGTTGATATTGCTAACTATAAACGTGCATGAAATTACTGCACCAAATATATCTGAGATACGAAGACCACCTATTTCCATAATGCTCTCACTAACTCATGGGGCAATAGTAGGGACTTCTGGAATAACTTTAAAGAAGTCACCAGGAAGCAATCTAAATCACCCCCATCAGTACTCAGCATAAATGGTGAAACTACACTTGACCAGAAACTCATTGCTGATACATTCAATGACACCTTCATGGACCTCAGTGCTGTACTCCAACAGGGTTTTTTTGATGAGGTAGTTCCCCTTGCCCCCCCAGCCACCTTGAGCCATCCTCCCTTTTACTTTGAAGCAGTAAAAATGCATCAAGTCCGCAGCTACATTACCAAAGCCATTTGCAACTCCAGAGCCAGCAGTGACTCCCTCGACCTCAAACTGCTATCACTCACACTTGAAGAAGTACTCCGACCACTGACTAGGATTTTTGACCTCTCCCTCAGCCTCAGCCAGTTCCCTGACTTATGGAAATCCACCACGGTAATCCCAATTCATAAAAGTGGTGTCAAAACAACTACTGAGAATTACCGTCCAATTTTCATCCTACCTCCACTCTCCAAGGCCCTAGAAGATATTGTGTCAGACCAGCTCACCAACTTCCTAGACAATTGCAACATCCTATGCAAGGAGCAACATGGCTTTAGAAAGGCCATAGCACCTCCACGGCACTACTTGAATTCACTGGTGCAATCCATCACTCACTCGATAACAGTCATCTTACTGGGTCCACCTTCATCGACTTAACGAAAGCCTTTGATACCATCAACCACAATCTCCTACTTGCTCAGCTTTGACTAGCAGGGCTCTCACCTAACTCGGTGAACTGGTTCAAAAGCTACTTAGACAACCACTTCCAAAGAGTGAGAATTGCTGGCACACTCTCAGACCAAAGACCAGTCCGGTCCGGTGTCCCACAGGGCTCAATCTTGGGCCCCCTCCTTTTCAGCCATTTTCTGAACTCACTGCCAGAATCCTGCCCTGAAGAGATCCAACTCTACGTGGATGATGCTGTCATCCTGGCATCCCACCATGATCCAGTCCATCTAGAAGGTAACCTCCCACAGGCCTTCTCTGTAGTCGAAAACTGGTTCACAAAACACAGACTTATCCTTAACCAGAAAAAAACAAAGACCATGATCTTCTGCAGCTCCCAAAACAAATACAAACAATATCAGCTCTCCATTAAAACCAAGCAAGGAATCACCCTCGAACAAGTTCATACCTTCAAATACCTTGGCCTCACCCTCGACTGTAATCTCTCCTATGTCCCACACATCAATAACGTGGCAAAAGTAGCCAACACCAGGATGGGCCTACTATTCCAACATAGGAAACATCTAACCCCAGAAGCTGTCCATAGCTGTCCAGAGCTCCATCATCAGCATCATTGACTATGGTCTCATTATCTATGGATCTGCCACAACCTCATCTCTCAGGTGTATTTCGACTTCCCTCAATCAAGCCTGCTGACTCGTTACTGGTTCCCACTGTCTCCCACACCTGTGACCTCTACTCCAAAACAGGCTGGTTGCAACTAAACAACCAAATCAAATACCAAACCTGCATCACTGCTAAGAAAATCATGATGGGAAAGGCACCACCAGGAGTCAGCACCCTCCTCAATCCCAAAATCACCAACCGCAACACCAGGAGCTCTAAGCCCCAAATCCTTCAAATCCCCCGCTGCCGCACGTCCCAAGGCCAAAGGTCGTTTGCATACAGGACTCCGAGTTGGCTAACCGAGCTCTCTAGTGACACCTCATCCACAGCAAAGCTTGGAGCATTCAAAAAAGAAAAGCTCCGCCACTCCATAACTGGCACCTCCACCTGTACTTGCACCCCATAACATCTTCATCCCCTATGCTGCTTCTGACCTTATAGGTGTAAGTTTCTACCCTCCCTTTTTGCACTTACCTGTCCAATGCAACTTCTAATGCACTTGCCCTGTGTCTGTCCTGACAAGGCCCCTCAGCTGCCTTACCCTGACCCTCTATGCCTATACCTTTCCTTACCCTCAGCCCTCTCCCCTTCTTGCCCTCTTCCTCCTATTGTTTCTTGAGTTACTCATTGCTCAGTCTGATTTTGTCAAGCAAAGTTACTGTCTAAAACCATGTACCTGTAACTGCTTCATGTTTTAGTGTCTGTTACCCTGTAACCAGCATGGTGTGGAACCTTTGTAAAAGAACCTCGGTTCAAAGGTACTCTGTAATCCTAGACACACATAAATAAATAAATAAAATAGACCTGTGCCCTTGTAATTTCTGGAGGTTGGTGTGTGCAGGACTTTTCTGAAATATGTTACATGTTAGTCTTTTGCACCACCTTTCCTAATGCAAGCTCCACTTTGCTGCTTCTATTATCTAATATAGAAGACACAGAATATAAAAATAACACTACTACAAGTTATAATAATATAAATTATTATCAAACCTTGGACATAAATCTAGCACTCTGGTTGGCTTAGCCTTCATCACATGACATATGTAAGCTACATTCTATTGGCCACCATTACACTTGTCAGTGGTCAGTAGTATGTAGAAACAGGCAATAGCATCAAGACTATTGATTTAGCTAAGATGTCACATCACAACATAAAGCGTCATTGTCATGTCCACATCCAGATCGTGATGAAACAATGACTCAAGACGGTTATGGTCCACTTTGGTGGTTCTCCACAGCAGTGATTTTCTGCCTGCATGCTGTAGTAGAAAAAATTACATTTTGCCATATTTCTGTAGAGAAAAAAATCAAAAACCTAAAAAAGTGACGCCCTAACATTTGGTCACATAAGTTATAACTGGCAAGACACAGCACAAAATAAATGTTGATACTGCACTTTGGTGATTGTCTCCAGGACACCTTTTAAGCTTGCCAGAAAAAACTGCTGAACTAGAACAAAAACATGCACAACACACACATGCACATGCACGCACACACACACACACACACACACACACATTCAAAACTAACAACCTTTTAAAATGGGAACTGATGGAACAAAACAGATAGCTACAATAAAATTCCCTGACTTGATGATGCCCTTCAGCAGCTCCTGCAAGAAAAAGACTCACAAATTACAAAAAAATAATAAAACAAGCTGCATCTTTATTTCAAGAATATTATATAATCAAAGAAATAAGTTATGAATATGTACAGTTTTGCAGCCGTAAACAGCTAAATGACATACTAGCATCATTCTGTGCACAAGTAAGAAAACCAAATGGTCAAGAATACTCAGAAAAACAATAATAATTCATAATAGACTACAGAGACATTATTTAGCATTTAATAACATGGACATTGTCCATAACCTGCATTCCAAACCAGCAACACAGTGTCTGCTACAGTTCTAAGGTAACAGAGATGGCAAAGGTAACTTTAAACACAAAGCTACTCTAACTCCTGTATACTTAATAAACTATATTCAAGCATAAACACTCCTGACAGCCTCTTATACAACATCTTTGTGGACATTATATTATACCTTTGTAACAAAGGCAAAGAAAACCTCTGTGAGTTCCAAAGTCTGCAGACACTCAGAGAGACTTAAATACTGTATGTAGCAGCCAAGTGAAGCTGCCTCACCAAAACAAGCCAATGAACTGAGTCAGAAGACAATGACAAAGAGACAAGAATGTATGAGATACAAGGTAAAAAAAAAAAAACCTCTATAAAATGACTATTTTTATGAAAAAAGAATACCTGTTGCCCAAGTCAAGATATTTCTCTTTCTTAGTAGACAGCAAATGTCCTGTAATATTGGAGAATACCCTACTTAAGCTGCATTCTGACATTCCTGTCCTGTGGCAGAAACTCAAAACATCAGTTCCACTTGAAGATCAACCATGGTATTGCAGAGGGCCATGAGGAAAGAACACACTCAGGAACATAAGAACACACTAAGTATTCACACTCTTGAGTGTTTCAAAAATCCATATTTATTGACAATCCAATGGTTAAAAATCCAAATAGTAGACAATCACACTGAAACCACCTCACTGCACTGTGTTGGCAGTGGGGTAGGTCTGAGCGCTGTTGCCTACTCTTTGAATTTTTAACCATTGTATTGTCAGTAAATGTGAACTTTTGAAACTTCCAAGAAACCTCTTTGGAATTTGTGTAGTGATTGCATGCCTGACTAATGCCAATTAATGAATTCCTGTACTTTAATATGTCATGTACATAGAATACTCATGAAATGCCTCCAGTGAACATGGGTTGGCTCTCTCAAGTGAACATAAACCATTGTATAACACCTGCTTAACAACTCTAGATAATCATGGGTTCAAAAGTCACCATAGAATTGCAGTCAGTGCCCACAAGTCTAAAAGGAGCATTAAACACTATGCTGCCCATGTCAGTGAACCAAAATGATCCATGAGTTTGACTATAGAGTAGCAGAGGAAATGTGTGCAGTACAAATGCCTGAAATACAAGAATTGCATGATAACATGGAAAATGAACCTACCATGTCTAGAAAAAGACTAACACTGTAGAACTAGAACATTAGTGTACTATGCTAGATAAAACTGGAACAAATTATGATGCAGAAGACTTTTTTGTTATATTTGAAAGCAGGAATGTCACCCAAGTTCAGGTCAAACCTTACAGTAGTCCACAAAGTCTGCAACTTTAACGAACACCAACAATAATTCTGTAATGCCAAAGACAAACAACTATCCTTCTTGCATAGCTTTAATATACCAGGTTCATTGGGCATGTAAACTTTTACAAGTGAGGAAGCAGAATAAAATTATAACACCAGACCACAAGTTTCAAAAATGTTTGATGTGTTGTACAAACCTGTAAATTCTATTCATTTCTAGTATTTATGACTGGTATTTATACTATTTAACTATGTATTTCCAATATTTATGTCTGTTATTTGTATTAGCTATTTAAAATAATATATTTAAATAATACATTTATTACATAAACTAAGCAAACTTCAAAATACGGTTAAACTATATGTGCTCTCTAATAGTTAAAAAATAATACAATAATTTTACCAAATCTGCCTCATTCTTTGTACAGTTTACAAGGTTTACTGCAGTTTGCAAGGTTTAATTCAATATATATTGACCATTTCCATTTTGTGGAATAGTTGAAAACCAGAGTTCCCTCCGGAGGGACTAAACATCCAATAATCATATTGCTCTCTGCCTTTGGTTTCAGGCAATATAACAACTGGATGTCAATAGTCCATTCTGCGGATGCTCTGGTTTTCATCTATTCCTCTCAACATGGTCAATGTTCCATATACATTAACTGTTTCCCAGCCCTATGCACCTCTTCCATGCTGAGTACGGCTGTGATATGCACATCCTAGGTATCTGACAGATACCTATAGTTGTACTACCAGATTGCCCCTGCTTTGCACCTCTGCCCAGGAGCATGAACAGAGAACCCTGCATATGTATGTGACTGGTCAGTGCAGAGAGTGGGGAGTGGTTGTGTCTGATGAGGGCCAGCAGAGCACAATATGCATGATGCCATTAGTACACCTCCAGACCAGTGTCAGGTGGGCTTACTGTTACATCATCTTCATGGATGCCATAACAGCTGCACATCCCCCCTGACTATCTGTCACAAGGCATATAGACACCTTGCAGTCATGGACCCCAGCCCTCCTCAATGCCTTGGAGAGCTAGGGTTGGTGGCAGGATGCGGGCACTGACCTCAGAAAGTGTAAATTTTGCACCTGCCATTTGGGACATGACAGCTCATATGCAAGCTGCCATGTCACATGATCCCAATCTTCTCCAGATGGGAGCATGCACTGAGAGGCCCTGTCAAGGCTTCTGATTGGAAGTCCCTGATCTGTATCATGTTCATCCTCTGGGCTGACCCCACCCTAGCAGGGAGGTATGTGGCCACACTCAGGGCATTCATGCCCACCAAGGAGGATGTACAGGTTCCACCAAGTCTCGTTGACAAGAAAATTGTCGATGGACTTTACAGTGACACTAATTTACTGATAGTGATCAATCAATCAATCAATCAAAATTTTATTTGTATAAGGCGCCCTTCCTATGCTAGGTGCACCTATACAATACACAATAAAACACACGGTATTACAATTTAAAACAGATAAAACATATCAGTGCACGCTCAATAAATTCCTGAAAAAGCCTGGTTAAACAGATTGGTCTTTAATAACTTTTTAAAACATTCTCTGGTCTGGCTGTCTCATATCTGGCAAGGTAGAGAATTCCACAGGGTAGGTGCCATAAAGGCAAAAGATCTGTCACCTGATGTTTTTAAGGATACCCTGGGAATCTCTAGCAATCCCTCATCAGAGGATCAGACTGAATGGGTGGGGCAGTAAGGGCATGAGTCCTTTCGGGTAGTGGGGTCCCTGCACAAGTAGGGCTTTCTAGGTCAGCAATGCGACCCTGAAGGTAATCCGCCACTGTATTGGCAGCCAGTGCAGTTCACGCAGCACAGGTGTTATATGACTGGATCTAGAGGTTCCAGTCAACAACTTGGCCATTGCATTCTACACTAGCTTCAAGAGGTGGATATCTGCCCTTGGAAGTCCTAGGTAGAGGGAGTTGCAGTAATCAAAATGACTGGAGATCACATTGTCCAGCAAACGTGTTGACCGACCACCACAGCACAGGGCACATTTAGACTGTTTGTGGGGGGCTTTGATCCCAGCACCCCCCATGCCAGGGGGCTTTGCCCCCTGCACCCCTGGACTTAAAGATAATCAACTCCAGAATCAATGGGGGAGAGCAGCCAACACAGGGAGTCAGTGTATCCGTACAGTGCTCTGACAACCTATTTGGCACTGTGGATAGCGAACAGGTTGTGTCGCTGGTACAGATTCGCTGTGGGGGTGTGGCTCAAATAATGGTATATGGGAAGTACATACCGGTCCCATGCATCCTGTGGTACTGACTACACAGCATGCACATGTACAGCACAGTACATGCCCTTACTTGCATGTACTGGGCTTACTAGTGAATAAAGCCCAATCTGTTTATGATAATCATAACATAAAAATAGCATTGAGAACGCTATGACATTGCAAGTAAGAATATAGTGATTGGCATGATGTAATGCAGAGAGATGGACACTACAGGAGGTATACCCTTGAGGTCAGCAATGAATAGTAACCATTACAGTAACTCATCGTAGGCTGTGGCAGTCTTAGGGGGGTTTGAAGACTCTATAATAACACCACAAACAGTAATTCACAGCAGATCGATGCCAACAGGCTTGCCACAGGCAAGCTACAGTAATTCATACTCATTGCTGACCTCAAGGCTCTCCCCATTTGTAGTCCATTTTACACTGTGCCAGTCACCTCATTGGGAGCTGAAGTGGTTCAGCTGAATTGGTGATGTCAAACCAAATTTGCAGTCCCCAATTTGAAGCTAAACCAAAGTTAGCTCTGGTCCACTTCTCTAACCATTTCACTACAGTCCCCATGATGAACATCTTTTCAACAATTATATTTCTTTTTTTAGACAGGCAGGAGATAGTTCCTTTTTTTTAGGCAGACAGGAAGATACGGTACTCCTCATAACTTCAGCATATAATTTTAAGTAGCAGAATGAATACTGATGGCAGTGTTTACTACTTATTGTTTATCCCTCCAATTGATTACTTTGTGTCATTGTTTCTGTCAAAACATTTGTAACCCTTCCCCCCATAGAAAGAGAAGCTAGAGTGGGTTAGTCTGGAAGCATTTATCCCTTTTAAGGTCCCTGGGATTATAACCCATAACGGGTTAAAATTTCCATTCTCCGGGGAAGCTGGTCAGCCATTGGCTGGGGGTACCCCTAGAGGGTGGGACATATTTGGACAGTGTGGAGGAGTGCAGGCTGAAGAGTGAGTCTGAAGGCAGGAGCAGGGGCGGTTGCCTGTTTTCAAGAGTCAGACTGTACTTGGTGTGGACAGCCTAAAAGACATCCGCTAAGGACATGGTGGCAGCCGCTATGAACAAGACCCCTTCAGGTGGTGTGCTAACCATCCGGGAGGAAAGAGGAGGAGTTGTCTGTCTCTAGCCACCATGAGAACTGAACCTGTCAAGAGGAGAAAGGCTGCCATGGGGATTGAACCCATGGAGACGGACATGGAGAAAAGGCACTGCATATCCATGGTGGGGATCACCAGCAGCCTTGAGCAGCCAAGAGCAATGAAAGCATAAAGCTGATTTAGCAGTTAGGCATATGAGAGCACTGAAGAGGATGACTCCCGGGGTACATGCCACCTAGGTTTCAGGTGGAGGAGATTAGCTACATTGGGATGATAGAAGACATGAGTATGGTCACAGCACGGGGTTGCAGTCACCTTGATACTGGCATTGCAGTCTATTGACCCTATAAATGAGGGAAAGTGTGAAAGTTAGCAGGATTCTGTCAGATAGAGAGGGCAGCCAGCAAAGGGAAGCTGGTTTGTGTCTGCTCGTAGGAGAGTTAAAGTTGCTAGAATCGTTACAGTGATAACAAAAGGCCAGAAGAGGCCAACTATATGCTGAGTGTTTGGCAAGGGAAATTGTAATGATCACCTGTGCTGATTACGGACATTGAAACTTATGGACTCCAGGACAAAACATGAACACTGACATAGCGGACCCTTTAGTCCATGCCTTAGTATTACCCCAGTGGGACGTGTCGCTGTTCTTTAAAGAAATGCTCCATGTAATAAAGTTTTATTAAAGGATCCCTTTACTGTTATCAATTGCCTTTTGGATTTTAATGTTTGGCATGTTTGTTGTACTACTAACCCAGTTTGCCTCCTAGCCCAGCACTCCATGAAAGAAATCTGCACCCCAGTGTCAAAGAACAAAAAGTGGGTCAGCTTTAAAGTTTACATTGTGGTTGCCCCTCCCTATGAATGTAACAGCATCATACCCTAGACAGCACGGAGGGGCGCTGCATGTGTATCTATAACTGTTTTATAACTAAACAAAAAGTTATGCAAAACAGCCTGGAAGATCCTACTTTTTTTCTCTACTGTCATCTAAAATGCTTGGGGTTAACATTTTACTGAAGAATCCTTAATTTCCTGGAGTCTTCAGCAAATAATCATACTGGCCTGGATTTTCGAAATGGTGCTGCTGACTTGCGGCACCCCCGCTATGCATTTCATGCAGTTGGGTCAGAAAGTTGGACGACCTATGGGGTAGACAAACTTTCTAACCCTATTTATTTAAGGCAAGTCGCTGCAAATCACAGTTAACTCATAAAAACTCACATATGTTTGAAAATAAGATGCACAAGTTGTGGCGTAACCCGGAGGACGCAGATCAGGCTAAAATTCGATCTGCACATCAGTATTCTGCCGAATGAAAATCAGCCAGGGCATCTGCATGCTCCCCACTAAAAACTGACCTGTGCATCAGCAGCCTCTCAACTGAAATCAGGTCTCTTGTCTCTACCGAACAATTCCATAACTGTAGATGCTGTCAGTAGATTGAGACTCCTGAATCATCCTGATTCCTTTTCTCTGTTCCCCTGCAGAACAACTGTAGGGCCTTTATTATCAAAAATATTTCTCCCTGTTTAACCCTATGTGAAATAGAAGCTCACAACATAGATTCAAAGATGGTATTTGGAGTAATTGCCATTGGATTACATTGTTTCTGCAGAAATTATGCAGCATGTCACTGGCAGAAACTGTGATGAGAGCATCCCACCCTGGTTGTCTGCACTATGGTTTAGGACCAATGAGGCTTGTTTTCATCCAGCTCATCAGCCCTTTTATTTTACTAGCCTAACTAGTTCTCTGCTGTGCTGCATTTTTGCTATTTTATTTTACACTGACATGACTAACATTTTTAAGAGGCTTGATTTACTCCATAGGCTTGCTTCCATCCCACTCGCAGTTCCACATCCTACCCACCTCCTATCAATTGACTTTGTCTCTGCTTGTAATCTGTTTTCCTCGTCTGTGGACTCATCACCCTCACTCTCCCATGGCATGTTTCCTCTTGTTCTACAGCATCCCTATTTTCTGTCAGTAATAAAATATAAGCCCCATGTTTGCTACAAATTATTTTGCTACCACTTTGCACTACTGTTGTATTTTATAACTGTGCCATAGTCTTGCTCAGATTTGTTTGCTTTGTATTTATAATCACTGTTCTTTGCAATGTCATGTCTGTATTGTATTTTTGAATTGCAGGGGAGCTGGGCTGCAGACACCAATACTTTTGGTTCAATGCAAAAAAATAAAAATAAAAATTATTTGCTAAGAAATAGTGACTATGGTAGCATCCCCCCAACCACCACCCTTTTAACGCACTCAACAGTGCACTTTATCAAAGCACGAATTGCCTTGATAAAGTGCACAGTCTAGTGCATGAAATGTTGGTGGCAAGTGTGGAGCTACCATGGTCACAAATGTTTAATAAATAAAATGTCTTTTCTTTTTACATTGAACCAGAGTATTTCACAGCAGCTTTTGGTACCAGCAGCCCAGCACTCTTAGGATTTTAGACTTTGTGCTTCCTGTTTCATCAGTGGCTCATTGCTACACTGACTGGTAGCTGCCTGTTTGCAGCCTGTATTATATTTTCCAGTTGTCAACCCTCCTCCTGGGTGGCACCTGGAAACTAACAAATGGCTCTGTTGTGTTTCCCACTCACAAAATTCTAAATTAAATAAAGAATTAAAAAAAACAACTCCATGGGCCTGATTTTCAGAATGCAGGCCAGAGACGCATCTCGCCACTGCATGCATCCTCTGGCTGTCCATTCAACTCTGCTGGATCATCAGTGGTTCTGATGGGTTGCACCACTCTCCCTTGCTTCAAAACAGCAGGCATCTGATCTGAGTTTGTGTACATGCCGCTACATTTGGATGTAAATTCATGGTATTGCATTTACTCTATCCCAGTTGTGCTCAGTTTACACTCACTCACTCACTCCCTCCCTCCCTCTCATCAGTAGCAGCAGATGGCCACAGCCTAGGCACAAATTTAGTTCTGAACTTTCCTGTCATGACTCATAGCAGACAGGCTGAAGGAGCAGCTGCCTTGCTGCTTGCTTGATTTCAGTGTACTATGTGCTGCCAATGTTAAATTTAACCACTTCCATCCTCCATACTGCATGAATAATGATATTTGCCTTGTCTAGCAGTGCACCTACAAACTCCTCTGTTTTTCAGGAACATACAGAGCAGAATTTCACGACCTTGTACCTGGCCATTATATTTAATGGCGGGAATTCATTAGTCCATTTAGAGAGGGTATGAGACCGTACAGGGCTTATACTAGCCCTAGTCTCTATGGAGACATGGACCATGACTAGAAGAAGTCCAGCATGAACTCGCAAGCCCCATTCCTCAACTTTTAAATGAAGGTTTTATTAGATATAAAGGGCTTGTGCCACATGGTCCCAATGTTTCCCAACACCTCACCCTTTGTCTCCCCAACATGCCTTATTTTTCTGCAAAATAAAACACAGGTTTTCTGTTCTTTTTCAGTATTCCCCTGGTGCTCCAGATATCTCTGTTGCTGCATCATATCTGTGTCACTGTCACTGCTCTCAACCTAGCCTGCTAGTGTAGGCAAATTTTTCTCCACTGCTTATCCTCTATGATAAGCAAATGAAGTTGCTTGTACAAGGGACACAAGTAGCTTGTACCAGCCACTTTTGTGTGAATAAAATTACTTTTTACATAGTTAAAGAGGCCTGTGCCATTTCTGTATCACACCTCAGGTATCCAGTTTAATTTTTTCTTTCACAAAAAATTTATTCTGTCATTACAGTTTACTAGAAAATGGTGTATTCTCAAATGCAGATGTCTTTCCTGTGGTTTATAATACATTTTCAACAATTTTACCCAGGCAAGTCTACTTATCCTCTGTATAAGAAAGCACCCCCTTCTTCCCAAGATAGTGTATGCCACTTCCACCGTCATGCTGGAGTATGGGGAGGGGGTCGACATCAAGTGATCACCCCTAATGTCAAGGATCCCTGCAGTAGAGTCCACAAGAGATACTGCAGAGTAGGTAGCTTCAACCCTTCCAACCCAAGCCTTATGATGTTGCCTCCACAGCATGCCCAAATCCCCACTGACCTAGAGTGAGGGAGTCATCTTGGGTTTCTCTGCATGGTAGTGCAGTACATCACCAGCCAGGGGCACCACGGTGGTTTAATAAAGGTTTTAAAAGTGTTTTCTGGCTTTAGGGTGACCTTACAATTTTTCAGATTTATGAAGGCAGCCATTACCATCAATTGCAGCGCTTCTGCTACCAACTCTTCTGACACCAGCTGAGTCATAGAACTTATGCAGTGTGTTTGTGATGTGGGATAGATTTTTTTGGGGGGGAGGTTGGTGGACCCATAAAGTGGCAGCCCCATGCATATGCATGAGCTGCTTTGGGGACTTGCTGATCCTGGGTGATGACATCACATGATCACCACTGAGGAGTTGGGCCTAGGGAATCTTTTGCACTCAGCATTGTTGAATTAGACCCCCATACTGTCTGAGTGGCCCACAGGATAATACAGGGAATGAATAGCTCTAGAGAACAAGGATTCAGGGCTATTGGGGAAGAAGTGGGCCATATGGAAGGTGGGAAAAGGCACACATATATAAACTGCTAGATGACAGGGTATTCCTGACAGTCTTATAAAGCTAGGTGCCACATCAGGTATCCCCTTAAACACCATCACCATGCAGTAGCATTACTTTTGCATACTGTTGGCATCATGGGTAGCATGCTATGAGACAAGAGTGCATGCCCTGTATGCAGATGATGCCGGGGGTATGCATCCAGGGGTGTCCTGTATGTCCAGCTGTAAGGTTTGCATGTTACAAGTGCATCCCAGTGTCTATTGTGGTAAGTGCTTCATGCATTGCATGGTTCCAGCAGCTCTGCACACCAGAGACATCTCAACCTTAGCGGGTGTCATGCATGCACTGAGAGCAAAATGTGACTTTACATAGAAACTACAGAGTTTGTTGGCAGATAAAGACCATTTGGCCCAACCAGTCTGCCTGTTTTGTCCCTGCCAATACAGTCACTGCAGAACCTACGTCATCTTTGGCTACTCCCCACTCCCTCTTTCTTAGCAAGATTTCTTTGTGCCTTTCCATGCATGCTTGAAGTCCACCACAACAATTTAGTCCATTATACTATACAATGACACAGTGGTATGATAAATACTGCCATTTTGAGGTCAAGTGCAATTCCATTTATGGAACAGGCAGTGGAGTAATAGGCCAATAATTTGAAATAAAAGCTAAGTCTTGTTTTAATCCATTTTTTTCAGTAGACATCTATTCTTTAAAAATGACGAGTTACTAAAATAGATTTCAACAGGTAGAGTATCTTCCAAAGCATTGTTAGGTGTTTCAAAAAAACTCAGTAAGTTGTTCTGGCAAGACATTCCTAAAGTAAATCATGCTGATTAATGGCTGAGTAACCCTTAGACGTTACATGTTTATCCAGATGTTCTTCAATACAACTCTCCATAATTTTGCATAAGACGCTAGTCAGGGTGATAGGCCTGTAGTTACCTAAATCAATCCTAGCACTTCCCTTGTTGAGTGGTCTCACTGTAGCCCATCTCCATTCCTCAGGGACTACACCCTCATTTATTGATCTTTCAAATGGGAACTTAACTGGGCCACTTTGTTATTTTGTCAATTCCTTAATTAAACGCGGGTGTAGGCCATCAGGCCCTGGTAATTTATTTACTTTTATGTTATTCAATTTCTCAAATACATTATTGATTTTGAATTCCATAGTAGTTTCAGTGCTAGTGCCCTTGTCCATGTTGCTTTCCTGACTAATTTTTGGTTGGAAGATACTCACAAAGTAGTCATTGAATGTTTCAGCTATGTGTTTTTCACAGGTGATTATTTCTCCTTCTTTTTCCAATGGTCCCACCCTAGTCATTCCATTTCTTTGGTTATTTATGTAATTTTTGTAATTGAAGAATAATTTTTGGTTGTTTTTTGTTAGGTTTGCAAGTTTAGCTTCCTCTTGTGCCTTTGCATATTTAATAGCCTTTTTGCATTTTTTTGTAGTTCTTTAAATGCATTCATTCTTTAAATTCATTCCACTTTTCTGGTGAGGGGTTGTGTTTATATCTAAAGAAGATTCTCTTTTTTTCTTGATACATAGAGATTTCATGTTGTGTCAAGCACAGGTGTATTTGGCAAAACTAACACTACTATCTTGCTCATTTGTAACACTTTAATATGTTTATTTTTTCTATGTAAAGTTGCATATGAGATCATTAAATTGACTTATCTCTAGAAGGAACTTAAATATATTTCCTAAATAGCATTACACTGTCAAACTTCTGGGACCAGAAGTGACATATTTATTTTTAAAAAAGGAAGATCTGAATTCTTTCTATCTATCTATCTATCTATCTATCTATCTATCTATCTATCTATCTATCTATCTATCTATCTATCTATCTATCTATCTATCTATCTATCATACATATTGATCCTTTGATTGTATTTATAAAAAGACTGCATTATGCAAAGTTTGATAGGGAAGAAATTAGTAGTTCACCATTTTGTAGTTTCCCACTGTACTGCACTGTAACATTTGCTTTACTAGGAAACAGTCTTTTTAAATTTAATAAACAGAACTACAATTAAGTATCCTGCAGCCTCGTGCCCAACCACCTGAGGTTGGCATTATCCCTGCACGACACACACCCTGGAGGGCATTATTGCTATTATACAATGGCTTGTTGTTATACAGAATAAAAAAAATCATTTTAAAAATAGAAAAATATTTTTGTTTCTTAGGAAAAGAAGAGATAACAAATCCAATGCAATGCAATCAGTCAGGAGGTTCACAGTGAGGCTGAGACTAGACCCGTGATGCTGTACTGGGATAACATCACGGGTCCAGTCCCAGACTGACCAATCAGAGGCCAGTATTCTTTTTTGCCATTGTGTAATCTACATTCAATGGTTCCTCAGATGTCTTTTGTAATGGCCAAAGTACTTTTCAGGTACAAATGTGGTCTCATTCATATGGCATATATTTCCATGAGATGATTTACTATATATGTTTCCTTATGAAATTGTTGTTATGATAAGAGAATAACAGTATGCTTTATGTTTCACAAAATACTTTCATGTATGGGTAAGTGTATCAACTTTTCATTCTGTGAAAGACTATGTTGACCTTCTGCCCAAAGTGACCAGGACTAAATCTAATGACAACAGGTTTCTGCTGTTATCAGAAAATGCACAAGTAATTTATATTTAGAACTGCAATACAGTAAACCAAAAAAGGAAGGGAAATCATAATTAATCAAGAAGGTACAACAGGGAGTACAGTATATTAATGTCCTGTTAATTACCCTCTGTGAGCTTAATGTGTCACGAGGCAAAGCCAAGTGCCACATGCTCATAAGGGGTAATTAACAGGACATTGACATAACCCCAACAATGGCTATTATTATCATTTGATACACACATTCTTGATCTTGAAAACATTTTTGAATACATTTTTTATCATTTATATGTTTTGAACAAAATAGTCCTTCCACCATAGATTTTTGGTTTTTTAGTTTGATTTATGCATGCATTAGTTGGTTGATAAGGCAAGGGTTACACATTAGCTTACAAGTAATGAATCATGCCACCCATTGGGTACCAATAGTATTGAATAGAGGGTACCACTCCCAGTGTTGATTACTGGTGTTTAGGTCAGTATCAGTTATATGTTTCTGTTGTTTACAGGCCATGGGTTAGGAGCCAGTAGCAGTGAGACACAGAAAAAAATATAAAAGAAAAAAGTAAACTCATCACTGTTACAACTGCTGCAGTTCATAAAAACATAAGAACATAAGAATGGTGTTGGCAGATGGGGACCAGTTGATAAAATAATAATAAATAATAACACTTTATTTATTTATTAAGTGCCTCTCAAGCACCAAGGTGCTGTACAAATGAACAACAAAATCACAAAAAATACATATATAAAATCAGAATAATAACAACAACCTCAAGCCATAAAAGCTTGACTCCACAGATGGGTCTTAAGTTCCCATTTGAAAGTCTCCATGGTCGTGCATTCCCGAAGCTGGCGAGGCAGAGAATTCCAGAGGTTTGGGGCTATAAACATAAAAGCCCAAGCCCCAGAAGATTTTAAAATAACCCTCAGAACCTCCAGCAACCCCTCATCAGCTGAATGGAGCTGTCATACAGGGCTGTAGGGAATCAGAAGCTCTTTCAAGTAGTCGGGGCCAAGTCCATGCAGGGCTTTGAAGGTCAAAAGACCTTCTTTAAAGGTGATCCACCACTTTATAGGCAGCCAGTGCAGATTGCACAAAACAGGGGTAATGTGTATCCTTCTTGATACCCCTGTCAACAACCTAGCAGCAGCATTCTGCACTAGCTGCAAGTAGCAGATATCAACCCCAGGAAGCCCCAGGTACAGGGAGTTGCAGTAGTCAAGGTGAGAGGTCACAAAGGCATGGACCAACACAGGTAAATCACCAGAAGAAACAAGGTGCTTCACCCTGGCAATGTTCCCAAGATGGTAAAATGCAGACTTAATGACTGCTGACACCTGATAATGAAGGGTCAGCCTGTAGTCAAGTACCACTCCCAGGTTACGCACCCATTCAGAGGTAAGAATCTGATCCCTTCGAGGAATAAACCAGAAGGCTGATAAGACCTCGGCCCCTCTATTCTGTGACCCGGATCCACAACCATAACCTCGGTCTTACCGGCGTTCAACTTTAACCAGCTCGAATTCATCCAATCATGGATTTCAGTGAGGCAGCTCTTGAATAAAGAGAAAGCACTAGCCTGGTCAGGAGCAAAAGACAGGTAAAGCTGGGTATCATCAGCATAGCAGTGAAACCTCAGCCCATACCATCTTACAATGTCTCCGAGGGGCAGCATATACACTGCAAATAACATGGGGGAAGCACCGAGACCTGGGGAACCCCACACTGCAGAGAGAAAGGGTCAGAGGAAAACATCCCAGAAACAACTCTCTGTGTTCTCCCAGATAGGAAAGATGTAAATCATCTGAATACTGTACCAGACAGTCCACTGGAGAGGTTTGTAGATATTATTGATGGTCAAATGGTCCTCCAGCTGGTTTGCCACCACCTTCTCAATAACCTTACCAATAAAGGGAAGGTTAGAGATAGGTCTGTAGTTGGTAAAAATATCTGGGTCCAAAGAAGATTTCTTCAAAAGGGGAGTCACAACCATTTCCTTCAGGGAGCTAGGAAACTCAACCAATTCTAGGGAGCACCAGATTATTTGAGCCAGAAACAGGCCCATGATCTCAACACAACCCAAAATCAGGGAGGTTGGACCCAGATCTAAACTACAGCACATAGGGTGCATCCTCTGGACAATCTGCATAACATCCTCAAACTTCAGCAGGTCAAAGGAACTCCAGGAGACCTGGGGGTACCGTGGCTGAATGGCGACCAACAGCATCCCCCATAGAGTGTGTCTGGTGGATCTCTGATCTGATGTCGGCTACCTTATTCACAAAGAATTGAGCATTCTCATCACACTCCTTTTGTGAAAAAGCTTGACGGAGCTGAAGACAGGCTGGGTTTCACAGCCTATCCACAGTTCTGAAAAGCTGAGCCGGTCGATTCTGAGCAACAGCGATCTCCCCGGACAGGAATTCTGCCTTCTTATGGGAGATCTCTGATTGGTAGAGCTGATAATGCCCCTTCAAACTAAGGTGGTTGACTTCTAGAGCAGATTTCTTCCAACAACGCTCTAACCATCATCCCACACATCACAACTCCCTCAAGGACCCATCAAACCATTAGGCCTGAGGGCAGAGAGGAAGGGGACGAACACAGACAGGAGCAATTGAGTCAAGAGCTGAGGAAATGGCCTTATTATAAGCCAGAACCATTGACTCTTTACTCATGCTGGCAACAGGAAGCTCAGAGGTTCAACACCGCCATGCAGGTCTTCAGGGCACACATCTCGTAAAGGGCGGGATCGAACCATCTCCACAGGGGCAGACCTACGACGGGGAGCACAAAAATTGAAGCCCACAGTGTAATGATCAGATCAACTGACAGGTTCCACCACCAAATCAGAGGCCTCAATCCCCAGGAGGAAAACCAAATCCAAAGAGTGACCAGGATTATGAGTAGCTGAAGAAACAATCTGTGTGTAGCCCAGCGATATTATCAGCTGAAGAAGTGTTGACCAAAAGATGAGAGTTCATCATCAAACCAAGCATTGAAGTCGCCCAGAACCATCAATCTGGGTGACTCCAATGACATATCGGTGATGAAGTCTGCCACTTCCTGCAGGAATTGCCTCTCGTCCCCTCGTGGACGGCAACGAGGGCTATCCTGCATCCCACACCAGCTACTACAGTACACTCAAAGGATTCAGCCTCATCAACTGGTACACCCATGAGCCCCAACCCGGTCTTGAAACAGACCACTACTCCCCCCCTCCATGATCCAATCTCAGGCGGTGAATCACCAAGTAGTCAGTTGGAACTGCTGCCTCCAAAATGGGGCCAGCATTTCCATCCAGCCAGGTCTCAGTGATGCAAGCCAGATCAGCTGTTCCAACAAGGTCAGCAATAACAGCAGACTTGTTTTTAACAGATCTGGCATTGCACAACACCACCCGAGTTGGACAAGGCTCCTGAGCAGTCCCGAATACTTGCCAATCAGAACAGACAGTGCCCTTGTGTATGGGGACTAGACATGGAACACCATGTTCCAGGCTCCATTTTGCCCCAGGGCATCTTCTGTACCTAACCAGCCCTATATGAGAGGTCCGTTCATTCGCCCTCCAATGTCCGCCCCCCCCGCCATACCCAACCCAACCCCTCCTACATACAATACCAAGCACATGACAGCGCTGATAGATGGAAAATGGGAGGGGAGGGGAGGAAAAAGGGCAGAATGTGCAGAGATCAGAGGATAAATAACGCACAACCGGGGGGGACTAACCAACACATACCACAAGCAGGAAACAAACTAACTGCCAGACACCTTAATAAAAATCCTAATTACCTCATAAATAGATTACCCTAGATTACAAATAAACTAAAACCCACCCATAATTACACCTTACTCAAAACATAACTATAATAACATAGTTCAATAAACAAATAAACAAAAACAAACTAATAAAACTTCTCCACCCCAGGACCCTCTCACAGCTCTGGGGAGGGAAACAAAAAAAGATAAACCAAAAATAACAAATAAAGTAATACAATTCCAAATTAATTTTCGTCCCAAAGGTCCTGCCACTACCAGTAGGACAAAAACATTCAAAAGCAAAAATATAAATGGTCCATTTACAGTTTTAGGCACTCTCACTGCCAGCGATGATTAACTTTAAATGGAATCCAAGTATATAGGATAGTGAGGCCCTCTCACCACACACACTTTCCTTCATAAGGTGGAAACAGGATCCGGTAAGAAGTCAAATGGCATTACGATAACCCAAATCAAAGTCCAAACATCTCCAACTTGTACATCCAAAGAAGAACGACATACAGTCTCAATGCAAGTCCATAGGTAGAGGCAAAGAAGTCTCAAATAAGGCCGAGAATATCCACAGGCCAAGCCACAAGGAGCGGGGGCTCCCCCCCACACACACACCCAAACTGCCTAATCAGGCTCTATTATACTACCAGGAACCGCAGCTTCAGATATCCTGAGGCTGGACTAACAAGGCCAACCCCAGAGTAGCTTAGGAGCCCGCCCAATAACCCCTAACTCCCTAAGGAGAAAATAGGAACAGCTCCTGCTCGGCCCCAGGCAGCACAACTCAAGGTCACCCAGGCACAAAAGCGGGGTAAGAGCCTCCCACAACCAAAGTCACTGCTATGGCCCTGCTTCCCCAAGCAAAACTGAACACTCAAATAAATAAAACAGTTTAAATAAAAAGTAAAAGATCTCAGAGGAAAGAAGGACACTGATCAATGAATCAGGTCCCACCACTTACAGTACTTTAAAGCACCACCAACTGTCCTTTCGGCCGAAATTCTTGCAATGCTCTCACAGTAAAAGTACCCTGCTCTTCCCCAGACAACGCTGTAAAAATCCTCCGACAATACATCCAGGATGTAAAGACCAAACATCAAACAACGACAGCCAGCAAATCCGTGGGTAAAGTACAATCGAACATCCAGGTGACGAGGAACAAACCCAGGAGATAGGCCACCAGACTCCTCAGATCTGTACTATCCTCGGCGTTATGCCCGGTCAGGATACAGCTCCCCACAAGGCGACTCACTTCCCTGCACTGAAGGAGACTCCGGGACAATGTCCGGCAGCAAGCGGTAAATGACTGCAAACAACGTAGGATGCAGCTCCCAGCAAGATGACTCACTTCACCCACAAGGGAGATGCCGGCGCAAACGGCCAAGAGCAAGCAATAAATGACCGAAAAAGCACCGGGCAGTGCAGAAAATAAATAAAACAGACAGCGTTAAAATGTTTTAAAACTGAAATGCAATAAATAAAAACAAAATAGGGCAAATTCAAACAAAGCAAGACCACGAGGTAACGGAGGCTAGTCCAGCGCAACTGCTATCTTGCCCAAGGTGGCTACCCCCCTTCCCTTATGTGTTCCTGGCACGCTGCCCACACTGTCTGTCCCATGCTAGCTTAAATTTCCTCACTGTCTTAGCTGCCACCACCTGTGATGGCAGGCTGTTCCATGGGTCTATTAACCTCTCCATGATGAAGTACTTTCTTGAGTTGCTTCTGAACTTGCCTCCCACCAGACACAAGTTGTGTCCCCTTGTCCGAGTTGCCTTATTTTCCTGGAAGAGTTTCTCTGTCTTGTTTATTCCCTTGACATATATGAATGTCTATCATGTCTTCTCTGCTCCAGGAGTACAGCTTCAGTTCTCTGAACCTATTTTCATGTTTCTTGGTGTAGCCCCTGCACCATTTTTGTAGCCCTTCTCTGTACAGTTTCTAATCAGTCTATGGCCTTTTTCAGGTGAGGTCTCAAAAACTGGGCACAGTATTTCAGGTGTGACCTTACCAGTGATCTCTACAGTGGCATGATCACCTCCTGCTTTCTGCTTGTAATGCCCCTACCTATGGACCCTAGTATGCTACTTGCTCTTTGAGCAGCTTTTTCGCACTGTTTTGTGACTTTTATGTAGTTGGTAATGAGTACACCAAAGTCCCTTTCCATTTTTGTCTCCTCCAGTTGGTGTCATTCCAGTGAGTACTTTATCCTTGGGTTTCGCTTTCCCATGTGCTTGACTTTACATTTCTGGGTGTTAAATTTTAACTGCCAGTGTCCTGACCATTCCTCTAGTTTCCTGATGTCAGCTACCATACTTGTGGCCCCCTCATGTGTGTCTACTCTGTTGCAGAGCTTTGTATCATCAGCGAACAGGCATACCTTCCCCTCCAATTCTTCTGTGATTCACTGATGAACATGTTGAAAAGTATTGGGCCAAGTACCAATCCCTGTGGTACACTGCTGGTCATTTCTCCCTCTTCCGACAGGGCCCCATTGACCAAGACTCTCTGTGTCCTACCCTGTAGCCAATTCCTAACCCAGTTAACTATTATGCCCTACCCCAATGTGCTCTAGTTTGTTTTCCTGCCTTCTGTGAGGGAAGGTGTCAAAGGCCTTGCTGAAGTCCAGGTACACCACATCCACCGCACCCCCCTGATCTATTGTTTTGGTAACCCAGTTGAAGAAATATGTGACTTTGGTGTACCAGAGAGGGTTTTTTCTTCTTTTTGATTTCCTGATGTGTTTTGCACATTGTTCAGTAACTGTAATTATGGCCTTCTTCAAATGGACCTGGTCATCTTCCACATGTCCTGATCTATTGTTTATTAATATGGATTTGATTCTCAAGCTCATCTCAGGAAAGTCTGCTTTGCGGAAGTCAAAGATCTTGATTTTTGTGTGACATATACCTTCTGCTTTGTTGATTGCCAACCAGACTGACCTGTGGTCACTGGTCCCCAAGTTAATGCCCACCTGTATGTCGAAGTCTCTGCTGCTGTTTGTGAGCACCAGGTCCAGGGTTGCATTGTCTCTGGTGGGGGAGTTCACTAGTTGGTTGAGCCCTGCCCCTTTTAGTGTGAACAGGAACTCCCTGCTCCTTTCAGTGGATGCTGTGTATTCAGTCCAATCTATATCTGGTAGATTGAAGTCCCTGACTAGTAGTAGCTCATCTCTGTCGGCCATCATTGAGATGGCCTCTAGGAGTTCTCTGTTGACTTCTGTTTCTTGGGATAGGGGTCTCTATATTATTCACACTTGGATGGGGTCCTTTTCCCCAGCTCCCAGTGTGACCCATAGGGCCTCTGCATTTTTGTTTTTTCCCCGGTTTTCCATCATGCCAATACCTTCCCTAACATATAGAGCCACACCCCTACCCTTTTTCCTCTTGTGGTCTCTTCGGAAGAGTAAGAAAAAAGAGATTGCAGGGATCATTACATTTGGGTGGAAATACTGCACTGTGCTGGTAGTTGGAGATCTTTTCTGTACAGAATCTGTAGGAGAAAGAGAGTGACTGGAACCATGCATAGATCATATTACATGACCATGATTAATTGTCATTTTTATTGCCTGAGACACAGTATGAGTGTATTGAGTCCACTTACAGACAGTAACAAGTCTGGGCATCCAGATTACATGCATTCATAAGCCTCATATTATGTGATGAGGTCCTACATGCATGCTTACCTAACATTAACATAAGATACAGTATGTGGAATGCAACTGACTAATCAAATTGCTGGATTTTACGTACCATTATAATAATGTATCTAACAGCTTCTTCTAAAGTGATTGTTAGAAACACACACACACACACACACACACACACATATAAAGTTTACTATGCGTGACATGAGGCATCTATATATACTGTCATATGTTTGACAGAGTTATGTCAGTTATACCCTTCAGATCCTAACACAAATGCCAACATCTTGGTTATTTTGAGACAAATTGTATTTAAAACAGCAGTGTATACTATGGTGAAAATGTTATACCTCTATATTTTACTCTGTTTTAGATTGCCATGTATCTTCAATCTTGTAAAATGTAATTTTCCTTTATTTGGAGCCTGCTTAAGCAATTATTTATATTTAAAAAAATAAAACAATCAGTCTTTTCAAATGGCTATCCCCAGATTTTCTTCATCATTCTCCACTGTTTTTGAACATCTGGGGTAGGGTTAACTTCACTTTTCTTAAGACCAAAATGAACTAGCATGCAACAGAAAGTGCTTCCTGACCTTATGGGACAATGACCCGGATATTCAAATATTTATCACTGTGCGAAGAGTGAATAGTGTGGCCAATCACCTGTTAGTGCAGCCACTGCTACAATATATTAAAATAAAGACTTAGTGCAGTGCTAATCTTTCAACGCATGAGCACTGATACCTACCAGGTGAGCATGCAAATAAGGCGTGCCAGCATACATGCAATGTACACGCTTATATTGATAAGGATTTTGAAGGTCTAATAGACTGCTTGTTCAGTGCTGTTTAACATTTCCACACACCTATCATTACAAAAGTACACAGTGGTACATGCATGCCATTGTCCAGGCATCTCTGCTACCATGATGTTTACAATAATAAAATGTAAAACCCCACATTAGTTTCATCCCTCCTGTCTGATTCCTGTGTAAGAAGAATAAATGTTTGGCAGCCAAGTACCTCATTCACACATCCCCATCCAAATGTTTTTGTAAATGAAAACCCTGGTAGCCTTGTGGTACCCTCCTCCCTTACCTGGTCTCCAGTCAAATGTTTTTGTAAAAGAAAACCCTTGGAGTCTAGTTTCATACTCCTCCCTTGCGTAGACCCCATCCACAACTTTGTTTTTTTTCTAAAAAGAACCCCCTGGTAGTCTAATGGTTCCACTCTCTCATTCCAGGCATCTGATGTCCACCCCCTACTTTCCCACTCCCACTGACATGGTCCCAGCAATGGTGACTGACACAGACCCCCACTCACATCTATGGCTGTCCTATGCCTACCATATGAAAGTTCCTGCATTGTTATAACACTCTGTATAGGATTACAGTGCTTGTAGAATGCCTATGAATCTAGACATCCCCCAATACTACATCACTATGCAAAGTGTTACAGCAATAGAGGTACACACATATGGCAGAGGGTGTCTGGCTGTGGAAATGTGTGGTAGTTCTGTGCCAGTCAGTGTCACTGAGACAGGGCCAGTGGGGGCTGGGCAATGGCTGGTAGGAATATGCATCAGATGCCAGGACTGGGAGGGGGACTAGTAGACTACCAGAGTTTTCTTTTTTTTTAAAGTTTGGACTGAAACTGAGTAAAAGAGTGGGGTGCCACTCTATAACCAAGGTTTTCTTTTATAGAAACATTTGGATGGGGACCAGGTGATGCAAAATGAGTACTAATGGGGTTTTCAATAACAAAAACATATGGACAGGGATGGGTGAGGAAGGCAACAGGCTGCTAGGAATTTATTAAGCAATAAGGCATGACCAAGGGTTTTATTAATGGCCTGTTAGTCACCAGGTGGGGGTATACTGTAGCAGGAGACAGCTACTGTAAGTGCCACATGCCTCTACAGAGTGATTGACAATTAACATAACCCCTGGGAGAGCCTTATTGCTATTATAATAAAATATTTTTTAAATAGTGTTAAACCTTGTTTAACATATGATTAGACTCTATATGTATGTTAAACAGAAAGCTCTATTGCTCAGTCCATTTTTATAATTCTTCTTACATGGAGATTGGGCAGGAAGAGGAACCTAGTGTGGGGTTGTATTTTAATTTTTTTATTGTAAACATCACAACACCAGAGATGTGAGGGAAGGGGGTATGGAGCACACTGCATGCAGGAAGAATAGCCCTACCCAATCCAAGGAGTTAAAGCTAGCATCTTGCTAAGTAATAAGGCCATAATGGGATGCAAATAGCCTATATGTGCCCTGCGTGTACAAGGAGGCCATTTGACTCTGGAGCTTTGAATATAGCAAGTTAGCGCAAGGGTGCTAGCAGGTCTGGGATGACTTTTCTGCTTTTGCTCCTGGATAGATTCTATGTTCAGTATGGACCCATACCTCTATGTGACCAGTAGAGGTTGTGCGTCATGCAAGACAGGAGACAAAAGAAAAATGAGTAAAAATATATAGGTGAATGTTTTCTGTATAACATGCATTGCTGCTTTACAGGAGCTGACCAAGATGGCACACTAAGCTGAATGGCTCATTTCCAGATGTGTCCTGGGGAAAAGGGAATTGGATATAGTATATGAAGTAGTAGAGTACAAATAATATCTACATTTCATTTAAATCCGAGAGTATTAAATACAATATTATGCGGCAGCAAATTAAATTAGGCTGTTAAAGGGTTTACAAAAATGGAAAGCATAACCAAGGCTTTTGTACAGCATAAAATGGAAAACACCATACAGCACTGAGTTAATTACCAGGGGAAAGTATCAGTGATGAGAGGGCTACACTAGCTTAGCAGTACAGGGAAGAGTTGCTCGTAATCCTTGAAAGGTATTGGATTTATCGGATTCTGTCTGATTTTTCAAATTGGGTTTTTTGGAACTGCAGTCCAAAATTTTTAATTCCTAATTAGAATTCTAAAATGTACTTTTACATAGGAATTTAGGATTTAGGATTCAAAATCCAGTTATCAGTGTGAGGATCTTTTAGGAATTAGATAGGACTCAGATTAGGAACTGAAAATTCCTAAACCATCCAGATGGATCAGAATTTATCAATTCTGAGCATCGTTAGCAGAGATCAAGAAAATGGGAGGCTAGAGAGGAAAAGATATGGCAGGATACAGTTATGAGAAGAAGCAGATATGAGCAATGTGATTGCAG
Organism: Neoceratodus forsteri; assembly: GCA_016271365.2. Taxonomy (NCBI): domain Eukaryota; kingdom Metazoa; phylum Chordata; order Ceratodontiformes; family Ceratodontidae; genus Neoceratodus; species Neoceratodus forsteri. The sequence goes on along the minus strand of CM028135.1, from coordinate 433,646,054 downwards.
AGGAGGAGCTTCAGGGCAGAGGGGGAAGGAGGCAGAGTGCAGGGAGAGGGGAAGATTGGAGCAGAGATGGGGGTGCCTTTGAGAGAATGCTGCCTGTCAGCCAAGGGCTTGGCGAACAGGCTGAAGAAGGACTGAGAGTTGAACAGTCCACCATTCTACACTGGAGTATCATGGAGGGTGCCAGGCAGTAAATATGGAAAGGACAGAAAACTCTCTCTTCTGGTTTTGTACTCTCCCCCATCATTCTGACAGGTGTCAGATCCAGTTCAAACAACAATAGCATAGGCAGCCCAACAGCTAACAAACCAATAACATGAAAAACAGTTATTTACAAATCTTCTTGATGCAAGACTAGCTCAAAACATTTGTGGTTATCTCAGCATTGTGGAACCACCAGCATCTTGGCTCAGCATATTAGTGCACTATTGTATCGATTCTACTGCCGACAGTAAGCTGCAAGTTCAAATGCAGATGTTGCTAACAGGGTTCAGAACTAAAATCACAGCAAGACATGCAGCTGTTGTTCCAAGACTATTCAACACTGTGTAAAGCAATTGCCCTCTGGAAGGAGGAATGAATGATTCTGAAGGAGGAGTATTTCATTACTATTGGATTGGTCTATATTGCTGAAACTACAGCTGACATTAGGAAAGGGAAGGAACAAAAGAAAGTTAGTTTTATATAACACCTTTTATGTAGAATTTATCTGAAGCACTTTACAATCCAAGAAAGAGAGGGGAAAGAATTCTGCAGACATTTTGGGTGCACAAGGACATTTAAACAGCACAGGGACTCAAAAGAGAGAGCGAGAGAGAGAGAGAAGGAGAGAGAGAGAGAGAGAGAGAGATTAAGCACAGGGAGGCTAAATGCCTTTCTCAGGGTTCCACAGTGAATAAGTGGTGGTTATGAGATTCAGACCTAGGTCTCCTGGTTCACAGCTCTGTGTCCTGCCAGTCCACTATGCCAAACTTCTCGGAAAGGTGTTACTGAGGGGGCGTGCCCAATAGTCACACCACCACCTATACTGATTAAGGATGAGTCAATGTCGAATTGATATTGGATGAATGTGCCAAAATGTGGCACTCTTGCCATTGATTTGGCTTAGTCGAACTTTTAGTCCACTTCAGGTCATTTCAACCTACAGCCAAATAATTTAAAAATAAATTCTAACCATTCCCAGGTGGTCAGAGCTTGTCCTATGGAACTCCTTCACTCCAGCCAGTCACTTTCCACCTCCCACACTTTTTTAATAAATTATAATTCCAGTTCTTGGCACTGTGCTAGGTGCTGAGAGTTGTTTTTTAAAAACTGACTGGAGGGTTCATTCTAGGATTCATACTAGGACTTTTAGAAGTTCAGAAGGCCAGGGCTCATGGGTAGCTTCTTATACCTCTCTGTAAGCAGCTTAATGGTTACCCATAATATATTCATCCAGTCTTCACATGAATTCATTGTTGGTGTTGCTTATGACTACATTTTCTGGCAGCTGATTCCAAGAGTCTAATACTCTCTGGGTGAAAAAAATGTTTCCTAGCTGTGGTTTAAAAAGTTGTCCTTTTAGCTGTAAGTGGTGGCCTCGTGTTTATGTGGCAGTGTCAGTGTCTCAGTAGGTAGCACACTCACCTCTGAGGCTGGGAGATCAGAAGGCTGTGGGTTCTAGCCCCACACCAGGCACTTGGGTTAATATCCCAATACTGACACTATAGTGCAGCATGACGGGGGGGGGGTGCTGCACTCCTGAGGTGCCATCTTTCGGACGAGACGTTAAACTAAGGTCCCATCTGCCTGTTCTGGTGGTAGCTCAGGTAGATGTTAAAGATCCCATGACACTTCTGGAAAAGAGTAGGGGAATTTTATTGAGACTTGGACTTCATTACAATCAAAAAACTGTTAATACAGAAAAACAAAAGGTGTGCATATTTCAGTAATACAATACAAGACAAAAGAAAGTAAATACAGTAACAGAGAACTTCAAAATGAAACAAACAATAAAACAAGGGGTGGTTTATCCTAACCAAGTATCACAATTATTCCATAGATGTTTAACTTGTTCAGCAGGAAAAGGCACCATATCAAATTCCATTGCTTTTCGTAAGGTCTTCTGTATATTGGAGAGCAGTTCTAAATAGTTGGTTGTTTTCTGTTGCAGAACCCACATGCAACAAGCTTGCCAAATAAAATATCTGATTATGGCCAGGACAATATATACTGCAGCAATACTGTGTGACCCTGAGCAAGTCTCTTAACTTCCCTGTGCTCCCAGGTTGTACCTGTAAACAAGCTTTCAGCTTAGTGTTCTACTCCTGGTTAAACAAATTAAAATATATATATATATATATATATATATATAGGTATTTACCAAAAACACCACTCATAGGGCCATAAAGAATAGTTTGGTAAGACAGATTCAAAAACAGGGGATCCCTTCAAGCCATAGCAAGGAAGGGCCAAAATGGTTTTATATAAGTACAGGCCAGAAACAGATGCTGCTACATTTCCAAGGTCTTCCCACAGGCGTCCCTGGGGCAGTACGTTTCTGAACTCTGTTTATGCTTGTTGTTTCCTTTGACACTCAACCTTCCATAATAACCTAACCATGTACAATCAGGGAATTCTTGGATTGGCAAGCTGTGAAAGAGCTTTTTGTATCTATGGTCTCGGACAACAAGGAAAATCTATTTCAGCTTGACATTCAAGCTCCAGGATCACATTGTATATGGCCTTCCTATCTAATGTCATGAGCTGAAAGGGGGAAAGTCCCCATTTTGTTACATTTTTAACATTGTCCAGACCATACTGGGAGATCACCATAGTCTTGCTTAACATTCTGTGTTTATTCACTTCCCAGGCGGGAAGACAGGGCCTGAGCCATACCTCGACCAACGATCTCCATCCTATTGACCCAGGTTTCAGGACAAGGTTAATGTTGTAGCTGAGAAATATACTAAACTAAAAGGCCATAGGGTGTAGCATACCTACTCCACCTTTGGGATGGGACGATAAGTGAATTCTCTCTTTACAGGATTTAACCTTGATCCCCAAAAGGCCTGAAAAATGTACTATATAATCTTGTGATGATTCCTTGTGGGAGAGGGTAAACATAATTTAGGTACAGAAAAATAGGGACTAGTAATGATTTAATCAAGACTACTCTTCTCTGTTTTGAGAGTTGCTGCCCCTTCCAGCTACCAACCAATCTGTTTGCCCCAGTCATCCTCTCCTCTCAATTGTACATAAAGATATCGCCAGGTCCAAAATCTATCCCTAGGATCGAAATGGGGTTGTTTGACACTTCAATGCCAGCAAGCTGCCCTGAGGGTGGTAAAGGGGTAGTCTCCAGTATCACACCTTTACTTTTCCCATATTAATTTTAGAGCCTGAGATATCTGAAAAGTTGAGAAGCAAATCTGATAATGCAATAGTTGAAAAATTAGGCGCTAGTGTCAAAACTAAATCATCAGCATATGCCAGCACTTTTACTAGTGGAGTATTTGGTATAGCTACTACCCCCTCTGTCTCCCCATTAGAGAGTAGCATGCACATGAGAATATCAATCTCAAAGGCGTTCAATAGGGGACTAAGTGGGCATCCTTGTCTTACCCCCCTATGAACTTTAATTTTCTTGCCATACCAGCCATTGATATTTGGAGTAATAAATGCCTCACTATACATACATTGAATCCAAGCCACAAATGTATCAGGAATCCCAAAGGCTGATAAGGTAGAAAACAGAAATTTGTGTGATAGCCTGTCAAAGGCTTTCTCCTGGTCTAGTCCTATAACAAGGTCCTGTAGATCTGCCCTTTCCCCTCTAAAGAAAAGCTCCCTTAATAGTATCACGTTATCATATTGCTTTCTGCCTGGAATGGCACAGGATTGAGGGAGACTAATGAGATACTGAGCAACCTTGATTAAGCATGCTTGCAGAATTTTGCTCTAAAATTTTAAATCAGTATTGAGTAAACTAAGAGGGCGGCAGTTACCAATGTCATTTCTAGGACTTTTTTATGTAACAAAACCAGAATGGCTTCCTGCATGGATGTAGCATACTTAGCAGATTTCAGAATATGATTAAACTAATACAGGAGCCAATTCTACACTAAACGTTTTATATAATCCTGACCCCAGACTGTGAGAACCTGGGGCTGAATGACTGGCCAGCTGTGAAATAGCAATCCCTACCTCTGCTAGGGAAATGTCCTGAGTCAAATTCTGTGCATCCTGACCAGAAACCTGGGGTAAACCTAAAAAATCAAAAATCCCTGAGACATATCTTCTTGGGGGGGTCACCAAATAATCCCTCTATATGGTTCTCTACTACATCTAGAGTCTTCTGTGGGGTATGTATAATCTGCCCTGTCAGGGAAATAAGCTCTGTTATTATTCTGTTGCCCACCCTAGTTTTGCATTCTTTGTAAGGGTCTAACGACCCTTTTTGTACCCAAGTTCCAAACCTGAGTTCCTGTCTGAGGGATTTTACACGGGTGTATTGTATCTCAGACATTTGTTTTTTATGACACTAATTTGGGAACTATAATCATGCTTAGTGATTTCTGACTGGGAAATAAGATGCTGTAATTGGTGACGTAGCTGTAAATAAAATTAATAATCTTTATTAGCTACCCAATGTGCCCTCTGCTGGAAGAGGTTTTTCCAGGTTTGTTTAGTATCTTCCTACCACTTCAACATATCATCATAACATTTTACAGCTGAAAGCCTTGCTGCCTAGTCTTGCTTCCACATTTGTTGTATTTTAGGATCCTCCAACAAGGATTCCTTAAGCTGCCATTTATTTTTTTTTGCAGCGAGGAGATGTATTCCAAGAGACCTGCATCTTAATGGCAACATGGTAAAAAAAAACTCACTTGAGTGTGTGGAAATGCCTAAAATATCCAATGCAGGGGAGATAAATATAAAGTCTATGCGGGTGTGCAGTTGTCCTCTAAAATATGTGTAACCCCCTGATTGGTGCACTGTCCTACAGGCATCAAGTAATCCAGCTGTGTGTAGTATGTGCTGTAGAGTGGCAGAATCACAAAGCAATTTAGAGGCTAGTAAACCTCTATCAGATTGCTGCAAACCACAATTAAAAACTCCCCAACCAGACCACAAGCCGAGAAGTGTGCAGAAAAGGTTGAATTTCCTTAAACAGTACAAATCTCTGAGCCTTTGTTTGAGGGGTATAGGTTGCTATTAAAGGAAACTGTTCAGTGAGATAAGAAATGTCCAAAAGCAATGCCCTGTCTGAGTGAATGTCTACTAGTCTTGAGACTTCAAGACGGGGATTGGAAAAAAGAATACCCATCCTATCACAAGTGTCTTCTCTGGTGTACCAAAAGGATGGCCCCAAAGTCCATGCTCTAGAGGACTGCTGCAGTTTGAAATGTGTTTTAAATGTGTGTCCTGTATACAAATAATGTTGCTAGGAAATTTACTTAGAGAAAATAATGTACCCAGACGTTTCCTCCCATTCTGGATACTATTGACATTAAGTGTAGTTATTGATAGGCGTCTATGTGGGAAGAGAGTAGTGGTATGGGGAACTAGTCAATGTAGAGGGGCAAAGGTCACAGGGTATTAGAGGTGCGACGTTGCCTGGTCCTTTTAGAGATTGAATCCTCGCCCCCACCCTCTGTGTCTGTATTGGACGTAACCGAGGAGGTGTGTCCCCTCTTCATCCGGTTCACCTTCTATACCTTCTGAAAGCAACATTGCATATTTATTTCTCACTTTCCAATTGGCAGGACTGGATTCTTTGTTAGATCTTATGGATTTAGCTTTTTAGGACACTGCCTTCCCCTGCCTGGTTCTTTTTTTCTGAACTACAGTTTTGAAAGGCAAAGTCCTTCTCACCTGGGGGGGCATATCCATATTAGAGGCACCAGTTGCCCCAGTCTGTCCAGGAGTTACAATGTCCACTCCTTCTGTGTCACAAACCTGGCCAGGAGGGGAAATGTCTGTAGGCTGGGGGGGCAACATGTCCATGTTCAAGGGGAACTTGTACAAGTGGAGTTTCAGGATGTCTTAAATTACTATTGGTCAACCTAGCATTTTGTTCAGCAACTCGTTTAGCCTTGGTGTGTTGTGCCATGTTAATCAGAGCTTCATGAGATGGACAATCTTCCCTATTATGGGATGCCCATGGGCACCCCCTGTATGCATGTCCAGTGCACTCACAAAGGTTGCATTTGAAAAGATTTAAGCAGGCAGAAGCAATATGACCATAATGAAGACAGTGGCTGCAATGACAGGTGTCACAGGCGGAGCTCAGGTGTGCTCAAGAGCCACATTTAAAACATGACCTAGGTTGCCTACTGTAAAATATGGAACCAAGTAGAAGGAACTAGGGAAATGAACTGGGCCAGTGTTAGTCGAAAATAACTTTACCCTGGTTTTCCGGCCTCCACCCCAGATTTGTTCACTGTCTAGGGTGGGAGTAGGTTTCCCCAGTATTTCACAATGCTGTCTGAGCCAAGAGAAAATATCTTTAGTATTTACCTCCTCATTTTTAAACATGACCATTATGTGCTTCATTACTGGCTTTGTCAAGGGGATAGCATGAAATGGAATCCAAACAGGATTGTTCTTTAAAGTCTGGTACTGAGCCCAAAACCCGGTCCAAGCTGGAAACATTCTTAAAGCTAACATCATAGTTACCATTCTCCAGGATAATAAGGGCAAAAATCTCAGAGGAAAAAATTGTAGGGAACCTTTAACAAAGTCCTAGCTATGTGAATCCTGTCGGGGGGGTTTCCATGCCTCCCTTTGTACAACAACATGACTGCATTGAACCTGGGAGCCAGCTCTCCTTTATTAGAAAATAAATCAGATAGTTTAAACATTGGGTCAAGGGAAGGCTTGTCCTGTTGGTTTTGCAATAGTTCTATACAGGGACCCAACTATATAGGCTCCTTGTCTGCCTGTATTATCCTGGGGGGAGACAGAACAGGGGGAGTCTCTTCAGTACCTGCATGACCAACATTATTATCAGGTGAAATAATAACATTACCTGTAGTAAAAACATTATCATGAGAACGATAATTATTACCCTGGGGTGTGGTGGAGCTCATTTTGGATCTGACATTGGTGGCCACTACTTTTGCAGGTGGAATAAGCAGTCTCTGATAGGAAGGATCTGAAGGATCTGGGGTCCATTGACCAGACAGTCCCTGCATCCAACTTGCATCTTCCAAGGCATGGATGGGGGACCAATCCCCAGAATTACTATCAGTTCCCCGTACCCCAGTTTTTTGAACATAGGGGAGGGTTCTGGGATCTGGTTGCTCCAGTCTGAAGCAGTGCAATTGTCCTTGACAGAAAAAACAATTTCAGGGTTTCCATCAGGCTCAAGTGCTGTAGAATTAGTAGAAGATGCATGAAGGGCTGATTAAAGCTGTCTTCCAGGTCTGAGACATTGTCTGGCCAGTGTCGGCATTGAAAGAACAGTCCTAGTAGAAGAAGAGGAAGAGTGCACCGGGTGTGGTGGCTGTTGGCATATGGCTTTCATGCCGTCTTCACTGCCAGCCACTGGTTCTTCTTTGCCGGGCTCTGTTATAGGAGCACTCGATTTGGGGAGGGGTTCCCCCAACAGTGCAGTAATCTGAGAAGGTTGTTCCATCACTGCTGAATGACTCAGTACCTGTTTGATAGCTGGATCTCTGGAGCTGACAACCGAAAGCTGGTGTAACCCCCCTGCAAATGGGGGTTCCCAAAAGACTTCCAGGAGCTTGCTTGAATGCTCCAAGCCTGAATGGTGTTTGGCGTTTAAGCCATTTATCAGTGAGTGTTTTTAGAGCCTCTGGTACTGTCTCTTTAAGAGCAGTCTGCTTGCAGACATAATTAGTTTGTATGGGGGGGACTGTGTGCTTCTCTGCTTGAGTACCACTCAAGCTGCTGCCAATTCACTCCATTTTTGCAGTCACTAGGACTGCAAAGGGAACCTATCTGAAAGATGTAACTGTTTGCCAGAAATCATTTAGAGTAATAATGAAATTACAGTTTGTCTAACCTGCTTTCTTTGCAGTCAGAACTGTGTTTGCCTAGTTCCCCATTCTAGTTTTGAACTGCTGAACTGGACCAATCAGTGTGGGTTAAGGTAGCTCTAAAATGGTGCCTTGGACGAATCAGAACTTGGACTCATAATCTGAGCCAGCCACAAGAGGATTGTATGGGCAGTGACTCTGGGAGATGTAGTTTAGACTTGGCCCTTTTGGACCAACAGGGGCAGTCTATTGTGAGTGACAGCCAATCCAGCCAAGAACTGGGAGGAACTCAAAGGAAGTGCCCGTTTTGTCTGCTGGAGTTTCAGTTGAGCTCTGGCAGTGAAGAGGAAGGAGCCCTGTGCTTTTTGTGTGCAGTTTTAGTCGGAAACGTGTAAGGCCCAGAGTTCCGGTCTGCAGCTTGTGTAACTGCTTGTTAGGACTGAATCCGCCTGTGAAGAGAATCAAAGGATATCTGAAGAGTAGAAACCAGGCTCACCCTGTAGAAGACTGGAGAAATTGCTGAATTGCACTCGGTCTTTTAGAACTGAATCTGCTGTGTTCTCCCGGTATTGTGCAGTAATTATGATCGACAGAGAAGTAGCCTGGCAAGCAGTACTTTCTTTTTACCATATAAATGTGTGAGGAGGCTGTAGCTCAAGTGAATCCTGCTGCCATTAAAGGACTTTTGCCTGTGACTGTTTACCATATAAATGTGTGAGGAGGCTTGTGTAGCTCGAGTGAATTCTGCTGCCATTAAAGGACTTTTGCCTGTTACTGTTCACCATATAAATGTGTGAGGAGGCTTGTGTAGCTCAAGTGAATCCTGCTGCCATTAAAGGACTTTTGCCTGCTGCAGTTTGCCATATAAATGTGTGAGGAGTCTCGTGGAGCTCAAGAGTAGCCCTGCTGACATTGAAGGACCCTATCTTGTTTGGAGGTCGTGAGTACTAATTCAGGGTCACTCCCTGTTGAATTGCCACATTGAATCCAAATGGAATTACTGTACTGCTGACTGTTTAACTAATTTTTCTTTTTCTCTGTGAAAGGGCCCCTACCAGCTGCCACGGTTTGACTAGCCACTAGGGCTTGGGTACCCAGGGACAGTAACTGATAGGGATAGGCCTGTGCACAGAGCCAAGGTAGATGAGTAAAGTGATAAGCTAATTAACCTGATTCCCCCCTGTCCTTGTTATGTCTCCCTAAATAAATCAGAGCTGCTTGTTTCAGCAAAGTTATACTGCCTGAGGTATTTGTCTATGTTAAAGTATTGTACTGTGATTGTTGCACTGTATCTTATTTTACAGGAAGTCCCAGTGCCTGAACCAGTCCTGGGGTAAGTGTATACTGTGAAGGTAATTTGATATATTGTGTGGCCACTAGTGGGAAGAAAGGGGTTGCAGTGTCCCAGAGGGCTGTGACCAGTTAGTTTAACTATTGCAAACCCTGACCTCTGGGTGGAGGCACCCGCCATCGGATCCAGGCCCCTCAACCTGTTAGTGGCAAATCAGGCAGGGGTAGTAGCCCTGGGATAGCGCCATCTAGGGGTTACATCTTGGAGGCCACCGCTGGGATTTGTGTCCTCTAGTGGCCATATTTATGAACCACTGTTAAGAAAAAATGAGTACCGACAGAAGTGGCTGTGCACCGCTGGTGGAGTGGTGTACTGTGGAGGAGATTGACCCCAAAATGCTATGCTTATCCTGGACATCCCCTGTGTATCAATACGGACACTGTACAGGGAATACTTTCCAAGGTGAAAGGTTTAAAACCCTGTGGTGGTGGGTCGGCATGCTAATCTGCTCACCCACACTTTCCTGGCCCTAGTAGAGTTTAAGGATCCCATAGATAGCTCCAAAGTGCCACAGACCATTACCCCAGAGGGAGCCCTCACTGCCTGGAGAGTGATAACTAAGTACAGTAAAGACCCGGGGGGGAATGAGTCCCCACCACTGTCTGAAACTTTTGAGGAGAAATTTGCTAAATGGTTGCTGGGGGAAGGGAAAACTGTGGAGGACTTGAAGAAACTATTCTTGCCACCTGGGGGTGTTCCTCCCCCAACACCCTCTCCCGCTCTAGTACCCATAATGGTGGCTGAACCAATGCAGACTCCTATTTCTGCACCTGCCATTAGTCACGACTCTTACCGAAGGTTGAGGATCTTCTCTGGCACCCTCCCGACCCCCCAAGGAGAGGATGACTGGGAGACCTGGATAGACTATGTTGCCCCCCAAGTGCTAGAATGGCAATGCTTGGAAGCCGAAAAGTGAAAGAGGGTTAGTGAGAGCCTCCGAGGTCCTGCCCTGGCTACCATCCGTGCTAAACGGGCCAGTAACCCTGAAGCGACTGCACAGGCCTATCTTGAGGCCTTGGAGAATGTGTATGGGAGCCCAGATTCTGATGAGGATCTATGGTGGAGAGTAAGAAATGCACAACAGTACCAAGGGGAGTTGTTGTCTGTGTATGTATCTCTGCTGGAAAAATTGTTGCAAGAATGCCTCAGAAAGGGTAGTTTGCCAGCGATTTAACTGGACCAAACCAGGCTGGACAGGATCCTTAATTCTGCCCCCTTCTCAGAACTGCTGTTGCTTCAGTTACGCCTGGCAAATCGACTGGAATCCTCACCCTCCTATGATGAGTTAATGAGAGAAATTCGAGGAGTTGAGAAAAGGCGACCTCGAGAGGGACCTGCACCAACAGCTGCAGCTATGACCCGAGTGACTGAGGGTGACCCATCAAGTGAAGTTCAGGGGCAGAGGTTGGCAGTCAATGAGTGCTCTGACAAGGAAAAAGATATGCCACAATGGGGCTAACTGTTGAGAGAGATCCAGGAATTCAAAAACAGTCCCTTTATGAAGGCCACGCCTGCAAGTACGGGCCTCGACCTATATCCGACTGCATCTGCTATGGGGGTGGGGGTACCCACCCATGTATCTCCTGCTGATAACAGCTCCAAACTCAATTCCTTGACCATGGAAGTGGAGAAACTGATGAGATGTCTCCAAATGCTTATCACGCCACAGACAGAGATGGCACCAAGGTTTCCAGTTAGTAGTACCCCCACCCTGGCTCCCAGTGTGGTGCTTCGGCCAGCTCAAACTCCAGAAAGTATGTTTTGCTATAATTGCGGGAAGGATGGGCACATGAAGAGGGAAGGCCGGTCCCCAAAAGACGCTGACAAAGTTGCATATAGGCTACAAGGAGAGCTTCGGAGAACAAATCAGTGGTTAAGAGGTGCACAAAATGATCCCAGTGAGGGCACCAAAAATGCTAACTCACGCCTTTTTGTGGCAAGGTCAGTTGCCCAGGCCCCTACTACCGCCTCCAGACTGGTCCAGAATAGTGGGTCCCTCCATGGAGACCACTGTAAAGGTGGAATGGAGTGTCTACAAGAGCTGTATTAGACAGTGGCTCCCAAGTGACAATTATGTTCCAGGATTGGTATCAGAAGCATTTGTCAGACGACTTACAACCATTAGAAGGACTGCATGTATGGGGTTAAGGAGAAGGCTCACCCCTATTCGGTATATCCGAATTTGGCTGTCTTTCCCACCTCCGTGGCTGGAGTGGCCGAACAAGTAGAGACCCTAGCCTTAGTGTGTCCCCCACTGGACTGTATGATGGTGTCCCTTTGTTGATTGGAACAAATGCTCATATGTTCGGAAGGCTGGCACAGTTGTGTTATGAAAAACAGGGTCAAAGACTAGTAGAGCTTTAAGAGTTCTGGCTTTAATTAAGAAGGCCTATGAGGCACAGAGAGATGCTGAAAAAATAGAACCAGAGGAACCGGTCGGAATTGTGTGGAAGAAGGATCCTGAGTCTCTGATCCTAGGCGCCAAATGCCCAGTGTACCTTACAGGGAGAGGTCCGTATCAGAAAGGATGTTAAGAATAAAATATTAATGTTGGATGCACTAGGCGATGGAAATTGCCAGAGGGACTGCTGGTCAGTTTAGTATTTTGCCCGCTAGAGCCCATGCTTATGCCAGAAGGGTAATGGTCCAAGTTCATAATGTGTCTGAAAGAGACATTCGAGTAAATAGAGGTTGCATCCTGGCTAATGTGCATTGTGCAGACACTGCAGTGCTACCCAGCAGCAAGAGTTCGAGGAAGAATGACAGAGTAAGCTTGACTTGTTTGATTTCGGAGACTCCTGCTGCCAGCTGAATGGAAAGTGAGGATCAGTGAGAAGCTTGCCCAGAGAGACCAGGTGTTTTCTTTAAAGGAATGGGACGAGGATGCGTGCAAGGAGCTGAGCACAATATCCGCTGCATGACGAAAGACCATTTCGTGAGAGGTCTCACGCCTGGCACCTGCTGATATAGATGATGTGAGACGGCATCTGCAAGAGATGTTAGCTGCTGGTGTAATACAAGAATCCAGAAGCCCTTATGCTTCCCCCATTGTGGTAGTGAGGAAAAAGAATGGGACAGTAAGGATGTGCGTGGATTATCGCACCTTAAACCGGCGGACTATCCCTGATCAGTACATAATGCCCCGCATTCAGGATGCTTTGGACTGCCTAAACGGGAGCAAGTGGTTCTCTGTGCTGGATCTCCACAGTGGGTACTACCAGATCCCGATGGCCCCAGAGGACCATGAGAAGACAGCCTTTATCTGTCCGCTTGGCTTCTATGAATTCATGAGGATGCCTCAAGGGATTTTAGGTGCCAGAGCCACTTTTCAATGATTTATGGAGCGTGCAGTGGGGGACATGAACTTACTAGAGTGTCTGGTATACCTAGATAATGTTATTGTGTTTGGCAGCTCACTGGAGGAACATGAGAGCAGATTATTTAAGGTATTGGACCGACTGGAGGACTTTGGCCTTAAACTGTCCATTGATAAGTGTCAATTTTCAAACATCAGTAAAGTATGTGGACACATAGTATCCACTGAGGAATAGAGACCGCACCTAAGTAAAGTTGAGGCCTTGACCACCTGGCCACAGCCCAAAATCTAAAAGAACTGCAAAGATTCCTGGATTTATTTATTTATTTATTTAGCTTTTGTTGACCGGTAAGTGCACTAGACAATTTCTGACTATTTTCAGGCACGACCCGGGGGAGGGGGGATACAGATGAATGCCAACTGACCTTGAACCAGATTAAGCTGTTGGTGGTATTTTTAGTGAATGAGGGAAATTTGGCCAGGACACTGGGGAAATTCCCCTACTCTTTCGAGAAGTGCCATGGGATCTTTAACATCCACCTGAACTACCACCAATCCAGGCAGATGGGACCTCGGTTTAACGCCTCATCCGAAAGACGGCACTCAACAGTGCAGCACCCTCTCATGCTGCACTACAGTGTCAGTACTGGGATATTAACCCAAGTGCCAGATGTGGGAACTGAACCCACAGCCCTCTGATCTCCCGGCCTCAGAGGCGAGTGTGCTACCTACTGAGCCACTGACACTGCAATCTGGATTCTGTGGTTATTATCGTCGTTTCATCAAGGACTATTCAAGAGTGATCTGCCCTTTACTTAACCTTACTCAAGGGTATCCCCCAACCCACAAAAAATACCAAAAGTCAGCGTCCCTCAAGACTGAAAGAGTGTATTTTTGTCCTAGTGAAGTATTTGGGGCCCGCTGGACTCCTGATTGTGAGACTGCTTTTCATGAGATCATATATCAACTTACCCATGCTCCAGTGCTGGCCTATGCCGATCCAAGAAAACCTTACGTCCTGCACACTGATGCTAGCTTGCAAGGGTTGGGGCTGTGTTGTACCAAGAGCACGAGAATGGCCTGAGACCAGTGGCCTTTGCCAGTAGAAGCCTGACCCCATCCGAAAATAACTATCCTGTACATAAGTTAGAGTTCCTAGCTTTGAAGTGGGCTATTGTTGACCAATTCCATGAGTACTTGTATGGGGCTAAAATACTAGTAAAACTGACAATAATCCTTTGACCTATGTGCAGACCTCAGCTAGTTGGATGCCACTGGCCATAGGTGGCTTTCTGCATTATCTACATATGACTATGCTCTCGAATACCGAGCAGGTCTGAACCCATAGATGCTGATGCTCTCTCCGGAGGCCTGTTCCCCAGAATGATTGGGTCTGATTGGCAGAACCTGACATTCGGGAACTCTGCCGGAAGTTTGACAGGGAGGAACAAATGTCCACGGACGCAGTGGACTGCATGGTGGATTGCTTGGGACCTCTGAGAATTGCATACCTGCTGCTTATTGCCACTTTTGTGCAATAGACATTGTGCACTGCCTCAGCTGGACAATGACAGTATTCGTGGCTCAATCCGTGATCCCATGATCAAAGCAGCTTTAGAAGCCCTCTATGCAGGAAAAGATGTGTCCAAATTACGCCCACTGATTTGAGAACTGCACTGTTATACAAAGAAGGTCCTAAGTTGAAACTGATCAATAAACTGTTATACAGAGAAACAGTAGACAGAGGGGAACAAGTAGACAAACAACAACTAGTGCTGCCCACTGCCTTTCGAGACTCAGTACTGATGTCCTTGCACAACCACATGGGGCACCTGGTATAGACAGAACACTTGACTTGGTGAGATCCAGATTCTATTGGCCTAAGATGGGGGCTGATGTGGAGCAACACATTCGAACTTGTAGTCGCTGTTACAGAGGAAAGCTTTGCCCAGAGGGCTGCCCCTTGTTAACATCACCACCAGTGCACCCATGGAGCTGGTCTGTATTGATTTTCTGAGTTTGAGTCAGATCAAAGAAATATCAGTAATGTGCTGGTGGTCACTGACCATTTCACGAGATATGCCCAGGCTTTCCCACCAAAGACCAGAAAGCATCCACTGTGGCCAAAGTACTTGTAGAAAATGTTTTTGTTCACTATGGGCTCCACAAAGAATCCATTTGATCAAGGAGAGACTTTGAGAGTCGCCTGATCAAAGAGATGCTTTCTGTGGGGAGTGCGAAAGTCCAGAACCACCCTTACCACCCCAGGGGACCCACAGCCTGAACGTTTTCAACCGACTTTGCTAGATATGCTAGGCACCCTGCACCCAAAGGACAAGTCTAGATGGAGCCAACAAATTAGCACCCTGGTACATGCTTATAATGCACCAAAAGTGATGCCACTGGGTTCTCCCCTACCGCCTGATGTTTGGAAGAGAAGCTCGACTACTGGTAGATGTGTGTTTTGGGGTCTCTCCTGATGGGGTTCAAGCTAACAACTATTTACAGTATGTGCAAAAGTTAAAGGCCCAGTTAACTCATGCGTACTAACTGGCTCAAACCATGGCTGCCAAAGAAATCTGGCCAACAAAGAAAGGTATGATAAAAGGTGAAAGCACAGGAACTCCAGAAAGGAGATCGGTATTGCTAAGAAATCTGGGACTGCATGGCAAACACAAGATTGCTGACAGATGGCACCATCTCCTCACATTGTAGTGGGCAAACTAGATGATCTGCCAGTGTACAAAGTAAGGCCTGAGAATAATTCAAAGATGTAAAAACAATGCATAGAAATCATTTACTGCCCATTGGACAAATCTTGATTGAGTCTGAGCCCCAGAAGATGCCCCTCTGACCAGTGACTAGAGCTGCTGCTAAGAAAAGATCAAGAAAGTCTGCACCTACAGAAGCAGAGTTAAAGTGTTCCCCTCCACAAGTCCCAGTTGAGCATGACTGTCAGTCCATATCAGAAGAAAGTGAGAGTGACTTTGAATACTAACCTTCTTACGAACTGAGTCAATTGTTTCGGGGCAATCCCCTAGTCAATACTGGAGATGAAGCTGGGCCTTCTGGACTGTCTAAGCCCCCAGCTTCGTCCCTGGAGCCAATGCTCCCAGAAAGTGAAGTGCAAAGCATCAGATCAGATGAAATGGAATCATTGTGCATGGTTGAACTGTTTGAGCTTTCAGGGGAGGAAAATGATGGATTGGGGCAGACTGGTGATACACCAGAACAAGAAGAGTATTTTGAGTGCCCTGACAGTCCACTGCCAGTGTCCAAAGCTCCATGTGAGCCAAATGTTGTGGACTCAGAAACTGTAACTCCTGGAGCTGAAAGTGCCCCAAGTTCTAGCCTCTCTACCCCATGGAGACTCCCTGACAAGTGAGGACAATGCTGAAAATGAGGCTCAGAGTGCAGAGACTGTAACAGTTCCCCCAGAAAGACTGGTCGAGCTGTAAAGCCTGTGGTGCACCTCAGTTATGATTCCTTGGGAGGTCTGTGGACTTGCCTCTCAATGTTGTCCATAAAGGAGTGTATGTGTCCCGAGCTCATTGCCCAAACTGAGCATCAGTGCTAACTCCAAGTTACTTGTGTTGCCTCTCAGTATGGTGCCCTACCCCTGTCCAGCCCCAAGGTAACTGATAGGGAAGGGTCCCTCTCTTCAGGTTTCATGTACAAGAGGTAATAACTTGAGTTATGGTACAATGTGTGTGTAATACTGTAAAGAGTGACGACTAAATGTTTCAGAAATGTGTTCTTGGTAAAATGATGTATTGACTGATGATTACATGTGTGAGCCTAATGCAAATGTATATGGTTGCAGTTGAAACTTATGGGAGTACTTGCTTGATGCGGACGTCAAGCTTTCCCAGGCCAGGAAGGTGTAACCCCTAAAAATGGGGGTTCCCAAAAGACTTCCAGGAGCTTGCTTGAATGCTCCAAGCCTGAATGGTGTTTGCATGCTAAGTCATTTATCAGTGAGTGTTTTAGAGCCTCTGGTACTGTCTTTAAGAGCTGTCTGCTTGCAGACATAATTAGTTGTATGGGGGACTGTGTGCTTCTCTGCTTGAGTACCACTGAGCTGCTGCCAATTCACTCCATTTTGCAGTCACTAGAGTGCAAAGGAACCTATCTGAAAGATGTAACTGTTTGCCAGAAATCATTTAGAGTAATAATGAAATTACAGTTTGTCTAACCTGCTTTCTTTGCAGTCAGAACTGTGTTTGCCTAGTTCCCCATTCTAGTTTTGAACTGCTGAACTGGACCAATCAGTGTGGGTTAAGGTAGCTCTAAAATGGTGCCTTGGATGAATCAGAACTTGACTCATAATCTGAGCCAGCCACAAGAGGATTGTATGGGCAGTGACTCTGGGAGATGTAGTTTAGACTTCGCACCTTTTGGACCAACAGGGGCAGTCTATTGTGAGTGACAGCCAATCCAGCCAAGAACTGGGAGGAACTCAAAGGAAGTGCCCGGTTTTGTCTGCTGGAGTTTCAGTTGAGCTCTGGCAGTGAAGAGGGAAGGAGCCCTGTGCTTTTTTCGGTGTGCAGTTTTAGTCGGGAAACGTGTGTAAGGCCCAGAGTTCCAGTCTGCAGCTTGTGTAACTGCTTGTTAGGACTGAATCCGTCCTGTGAAGAGAATCAAAGGATATCTGAAGAGTAGAAACCAGGCTCACCCTGTAGAAGACTGGAGAAATTGCTGAATTGCACTAGGTCTTTTAGGAACTGAATCTGCTGTGTGTTCTCCCGGGGTATTGTGCAGTAATTGCGATCGGGATAGAGAAGCAGCCTGCCTGGTATAGTATTTTCTTTTTACCATATAAATGTGTGAGGAGGCTTGGTAGCTCAAGTGAATCCTGCTGCCATTAAAGGACTTTTGCCTGTGACTGTTTACCATATAAATGTGTGAGGAGGCTTGTGTAGCTCGTGAATCCTGCTGCCATTAAAGGACTTTTGCCTGTTACTGTTCACCATATAAATGTGTGAGGAGGCTTGTGTAGCTCAAGTGAATCCTGCTGCCATTAAAGGACTTTTGCCTGTTGCAGTTTGCCATATGAATGTGTGAGGAGTCTCGTGGAGCTCAAGAGTAGCCCTGCTGACATTGAAGGACCCTATCTTGTTTGATCGTCGTGAGTACTAATTCAGGGTCACTCCCTGTTGAATTGCCACATTGAATCCAAATGGAATTACTGTACTGCTGACTGTTTAACTAATTTTTCTTTTCTCTGTGTGAAAGGGCCCCTACCAGCTGCCACGGTTTGACTAGCCACTTGGGCTTGGGTACCAGGGACAGTAATCTGGTAGGGATAGGGCCTGTGCACAGAGCCATAGGTAGATGAGTAAAGTGATAAGCTAATTAACCTGATTCCCCTGTCCTTGTTATATCCCCTAAATAAATCAGAGCTGCTTGTTTCAGCAAAGTTATACTACCTGAGGTATTTGTCTATGTTAAAGTATTGTACTGTGATTGTTGCACTGTATCTTATTTTACAGGAAGTCCCAGTGCCTGAACCAGTCCTGGGGGTAAGTGTATACTGTGAAGGTAATTCTGATATATTGTGTGGGCCACTAGTGGGAAGAAAGGGGGGTTGCAGTGTCCCAGAGGGCTGTGACCAAGTTAGTTTAACTATTGCAAACCCTGACCTCTGGGTGGAGGCACCCACCATCGGATCCAGGCCCCTCAACCTGTTAGTGGCAAATCAGGCAGGGGTAGTAGCCCCTGGGATAGCGCCATCTAGGGGTTACACTGTGATAAAATCTGAAGGGCAGCATCAAGTTCCTGAACTTTTTGTAAAAGTTTTTCTTTTTCCACTTGTAGAAACTGCAAGCAGTCAGCCTGTGTCTCAAATGGGACCATGCTCACCACAGCAATGTTCTTTTCAGGAAGTTTATCAACAGACTGAGATCTTAATCATTCTCTTTAATAATCTCCATGGGGAAATCCCCCTCAGTAATCATGTCCTCTTCAGAAAGATCAGCAGCCATTAAAGCTAGATCGACAGCCTCATGCATAGAAAGGATGGGGGGGCCTGCTCCCCTGCCACAAGTACATCCATTCTCTCCACTGGCTCCTCTAGAGTGGTCATCTTGGAAAGACAGCCAAGAGGTTCCCCTGCTGGAAGAGATGGGGAATTTCCCCAGTGCCCTAGCCAAATTTCCCCCCATTCACTAAAATACCACCAACAGCTTAATCTGGTTCAAAGTCAGTTGACATTCATCTGTATCCCCCTCCCCCGGGTCGTGCCTGAAAACAGGCAACATTTGTCTAGTGCACTTACCCGGTCAACAAAAACTAAATAAATGTTACATGCTTTTAAGGCAAAAGCCATCTCAGATGTGAGGTAAGGGTCTTGTTGGATGTCATATAAAACAGGTAGATCTCCCCTTACATTGTAAAGTGAAGAGGATGGGATTGACTAGAGTGGGTGTGGGGTGAGGAGGGGTTGTCTCTATCCCCCTTTTTATCCTGTAAGACCCCCATACTAAAGACCTGAAGCGCCTTTTGATGAAGTGAAACCAAAGTCAGGGGGTCCGAACTGAAGCCAAACTGAAGCTGCCAATTTTCACATTTACTCACTCAGTGCCATAACAGAAAGTTAGGTTTTTATATGCTTATTTTGAAAGAAGCAGTTTGTTATTAGATAAGCAGCCTGTGCCTCAGTAACCAAGCAGCAGGAGCCCATCCATTTAAAGTTAAATTTGTTAGACTATCAAGAACAGCCTTTTAGCATCAGTGGGATTTTGAAAAGATTTGTTCCTGTTGGATATGGATTTCAATTCAGTTGTAACCCTGAAAAACCTTCCAGTGCATCACATTTAACAGACACAATTTATTATTTTTTGATCTTCCTTTGCACATTTCATATGGGCTGTAAGTTGTTCAAAATGTACAGTGGCAGTTAAAATGAAAAAAAAAAAATCAGACCACAGTATTCAGTACTGGCCACATTTAGTGGCTACCAGCTAAGTGAAGAACTAATTGCAGTTTGTCCATGATTTTTGTGCATATGCAACATGGCTTCTTATCACTTGGATTCAGATTATTCCTTGTTGGACTTCTTGCTATTTTAACGTCTAAACATTCCCAAAAATGAAGCAACAGTTGATAGAACAGTCTCATGTTGGACTATAATTTTAGACATTGCCACTACAGTATATTATATTTACACATATGGTAAGTAGCATTACTGTACAGTCTTGGCTTTTCTAACTCCCACGTGGGGTGGATTTGGGATAAATAATATATATATATCAGACATAGCACTGTGTGTTAAACTAAAATAATTCCACCTGTTGAGCTTGTAATACAGCTGTTTGTAAGAGAGGAAACTCAGTTTCAGGAAATGAAACAAACTGCTATATGTGGGGCTCTACTTGCATGGGACACAATGCATACAATTTGACAGATTTATGTAAAGTGGCTTCCCAGTTTACTGCCAAACCATTATTGTTAGCATCAACAGAACTCAAATCTCATAACATTTCCCAAAAATATGAACTTCAGGACACTGCTTTATTTGTTACTAAAGACTTACATACAACCAGGCCCATAATCACTTAGACTGTCATCTGTCTCTGCCGCATACCCTGCCCTAGAAGCCATAATTCTCTGCTTGTGATACCAAAAAAATTTCTGCAGCAACAAAGAATGATGTCATAAGTAGAATATTTTAATTTCACAAAAGGACTAATCAACACAAACAGATGAAGCCTAAAGGAAAACAAGACCCTGTTTAAATGAAAATGTCATCCATAATAACTCTTGAAGTTTAATGTTTGGTTGAATTTTGTGTAACTGAGTTCTGTCAATGCTTACTGTGATTTATTTGCTGGAAACCCGAATATTTATTTAAATGTTTTTATTCTAACATTATACACTTCAGGTGTACAGTGACTCAATACTACAATATTGGAATATACACACAGTGCCCTACCCAGCAGCTTGTTTCTGAACTTGGAGTTGGATTCACACCAGTTACTTTTTATTTATTGATTGGTTTTGTATATATTTAAAATGTGATGACCTCAATAGACACACTGAGTCAGAACCTATTTCCAGATATGACCTGGGGAGGCGACACAGCAGGAGATGAAACAGCAAGAACAAAGTGACAACAGGTGCATATACAGGTACAATACATGAACAATAAAATCACAGTACAAGTACTAAATGTCAGAAAAAGAGAAAAAAACAATGCAAAATGTGCACAACGTACAGTCATATAGATTGAGGGAGTGCTCCCGACAAATTGAAGTGCTCCTTTCTTCTGTATGTGAGACACTCTTATTCTGTGAGGAGCGTCTCATGTGCAGGTGCCCTGGAAAGGGGTACGTTCAGGGAAACATTTTTTAAATTATATTATTGATCACGCTCAATCAATAATATACTGATATGTCCCCCGTCACCACTCTCTGCTGTATCATAGTGGCTTCACTTGCCTTCAGGTTGAGGCTGAGCAGCTCAGCTTCGCTTTTCTTTTCTTGCTCAAGCTGAATGAACATGAAACACTCTTATACAGCAAAGAGTGGCTCTGGGGGGACATATTAATATACACATCAGTTATGGAGATAGCCAGAATGAGAGCTAAGGAAGGGCACAGCCAACATATGGCAAGATATTTGTACAGAATCATGATAGCATAACATCCAAATTACAGAGTACATTGAGTTTAAGCTGTACAACAGATTATGATGTAAAATGGGTAAAATAGTTAAGTAGTGTCAGTGGGTAGATAGGGCATGGGCTGTTGTAATGTGGAGAGAAGAGGAAGAAGCCTAGCTGCAGGTGCAGACTCATGAGACGTGTGTCAGGAAGAGTGGTTTGAGAGAGTGCAGGGAGGAAGAGAGACTGATGTAGGGAGGGAGACTGTTTCACAGTGTTGGAAGGCAGATAGAGAAAGCAGACTGCTTGCTACAGATTTACTGTGAGGAAAATGCAAGAAATCAGAGCAGATGATTGGAGGGAGTGGTTGGTGGGTATGGCAGGATTAAGGAGAGACAAGGGGGTATGTGTGAAGAGTGGCAAATCAGTATTTGGCCATGAAAGAGGAACAGTGTGAGAGATGCAAGGCCTCAAGGGAGGGGAAAGAGAGATTAGCATATAGAGAGCAGTGATAAGTAATAGACAGGGTACTAAGGGCAAAGGGGCAGAATGAATGACAAGGGAGTCCAGCTAGCAAGTGTAGACTTTGTGGCAGTGCTGTAGACTACAGCTGCATAGTCTAACACAGACAAGATCATCTTAAGGCTGATTTCTCAGTAGACCAGGAGAAGAAGAAAGGTTTGTTTCATTACAGCACAAAGTTTAGAGTGAACTTTCTTATGCATTGCATCAATGTGTGTGGAAAAGCTGAGAGTCTGGTCTAGCCACACCCCTATGTACTTCAAGTTGGGTACCTGTTCAAGCAGGTTACTATCCAGAGTTTGAAGACACATTTCTTAAAGGGACACTGTCAACCCCCTTAGGCCTCAAAGTGTCCCTTGTTTAAAAAGCACATTTTAAAATTGGTAACATTTTGTAAAGACTTCAGATGTAGCTGGTTGTTTGATTCTGATTCTTTTTTTCTTTTAAAAAGTGAAAAACAGACTGCCTACCATTCTGGTGTTACCACAGAAAAACGGGTTTGTTTACATTCCTTGATCAACTCCCAGTGCATCTTTTCTGGACTTGGGAACACCTCTAACACAGTCTAGCCACTCGTGATGCAGTGGAAGTTTAGGTGGCTACTGCTTAATGAATGACTGCACTGTTTGGGAGTGTTTCTAATGTTCAGGAAGTATTCAATAAGAACACATTCAGAATTTGAAACAAAACAAAGTTGTTTATAAATATACATTAGCATGCATTTCAGTCCTACTATACAAGGAGTCAGACTAAACAACCAGCAACATCAATGAATGTCATAGAAGGTAAGCAATCATAACATTTGAGTTTTTAACTAGAGATAATATGATGCAAAACAGGTTCACAGTGTCCCTTTAATGTGATGTGCAACTCCAGCATAATGATTTAATCGGTGTCTGAAGAAACTTTGGTGCAAACTTCATTACTGCTATCATAATTTTACTACAAATGATGTATCTTGTATGTAACCAATAACACCAGTTCCATATATAGTTCTGGAATGATTGTTTTCTTGTCCTGGGTGCTAAGCATCATGACGCTAATAACATCATCATACACTGCCCTGGTCAGCTGTGTCCTACAAGAAAAACTACAGTGCATATTAGCAGTGAAAGTCTGACTAATACCATTTTATTCTATTTTACACTGTCCCTCATCTCCTGTCTTGTAAGATACCCTTTCTTCCCAATTTTTGTGTCTTCGTTAGCACTTTTTTTTTTACATCTGAAACAGTAAAAAGAGTGCTGATTTTTATATGGTTTTGGCCAGGGTTTCATTGCCATTCACTGTTGTTTTTGTACACCCATTTTTTAACAACACTTTCCTGTGTCTTTAATGAACTAGCATGCAGCAGGTAGTGCTTCTGGGGCTTTTGGGACAATATAAGGTTGAGAATACTGATGAAAGTAAATAAAAAAAGTGCTAAAGCAGACTCAAGCTAGGAAAAGAAAGGTGTCATATAAGCCAGGAGGTGAGTGCCAATCAATTGAATACAAAAGTATATGTAAAAATGTTAAAAATAACATGCACTACTGCTTTAAAAAAAAACAATATCTGACAAATAATTTTGTATAGCTAGGTGTTACTGTATCTGTAAAGCATGTATTAAATAAGTTCAAATTATTATACTCATTGATTTAAGAAATTAAAGCATGAGATGCTGGGTTAATAACAAGCCTTGAGCCAATATTGTTGCTTTAGTCATTGACTTCTCCTAGTTTTGCCAACATCATCACACGTCTGAGTGGTAAATAGAAAATATGACTAACTTTGTGGCCCCATCATGTAGTGGAAAGTCAGCTGAATTACTGCAATTGTTTATTTTATATGATCTCTGTAATGTAATACACAGCAACCTGTCTGTTTCTGTTTTCCCTGTACCACAGTATGTATGACGTGGAACCTTTGTAATTGAGTCTCTGACTCAAAGGTCTTTCTGATTATCTCAAATAAATAAATGCAAATTTTAAGGGAAATCTCAAATTCAGGAGTAGGTTTTCCTCAGGGTTGGTAAACCCCAGTTATCCATTATTTTGTGAGGTAGCAGCTATTGTCAAAAAAGTGACAGTTTCAATTAACAACTTTACCAATAATTAAGATATGCTGCAACACCTTAGAGATGTAATGATAGAAGGCATCCTTGGGATGGCAGAGAAAGGGGAGATATTGCTGATGGGGGACCTGAATATGCCAGATGTTGACTGGAGCACCATTGCTGCAGCCACATCCAAGAGCTGGGCCATTCTCGATGCCCTATAGAGGGCATGTCTCAGACAGCTAGTTTTGGAACTCACTCGGGAAAGAGCAATCTTAGAGCTGGTACTCTCAAATGGGGACAGAGAGAAGATCTCTGATCTTGAAGTGGTTAGCCATCTGGGAACAAGCGACCACCAAACAGTGTGGTTCACAATAAACTTAGCTGTGGAGTCAAGCCACACAAAAGCGAAGGTACTGGATTTCAAGAGGTCTGATTTTATCAAAATGGGAGAGTGCCTCAGAAAAGCACTAGTAAACAGGCAAGAAGGTGGGGTGGAGCAACAATGGGGAAACATCAAAACCGCCATCACAGAGGCAACAAGCCTTTGTGCGAAGCAAATAAACAAATCAAAATGAAAGAAAAAAACACTATGGTTCTCAAAAGAAGTAGCAGGGAAGGTAAGGAGACAAAGATAGCATTCAGGAAGTATAAGGAAACACAGAAGGAGCAGGACAGAGAACTGAACCAGTTAAAGCAGAAGGAAGCGGTAATCAGTCAGAACAGCAAAGGCCCAAACTGAGGAAAAGATAGCCAACTCGGTTAAGAAGGGAGGTAAAACCTTTTATAGGTACATTAGGGAGCAAATAAAGACTAAGACAGGGATACTGAGGCTGAATAGAGAGGAAGGTGGTTGGGCAGAGATTGACAGTGAAAAAGCAGGGATACTGAATGAATACTTCTGCTCAGTATTCACAATGGAAAAGCAGGGGGAAATACCTAATCCAATCAATAGAAGCACTCTGGATAGGGAGGTTGATATTAGTCATTTCACAGAAGAAAGGGTTCTGAAAGAACTCTTAAAACTGAAGGTGGATAAAGCAATGGGGTCTGATGGGATTCACCCCAGAATTCTAAAAGAACTAAGGGAAAACCAGTAACACCACTGACTATCCTTTTTAATAAATCATGGGAGGATGGTGTGATACCTGAGGACTGGAGGAGGGTGGATGTGATTCCCCTTCACAAAAGTGGGAGCAAGACAGAGGCAGGAAACTACAGACCTGTCAGTTTGACCTCAGTGGTAGGGAAAATGATGGAATCACTTCTGAAGGAAAGAATTATTGAGTACCTAGAGGCCAGTGGGGCACAGGACCCAAGGCAGCATGGATTCACAGTGGGAAGGTCATGTCAGACAAATCTAATTGGTTTCATTGATTGGGTGACCAAAGCAGTAGACCAGGGAGGGGCTGTGGACATGGCCTACCTAGACTTTAGCAAGGCATTTGACACAGTCCCACACAAAAGACTAATAAACAAATTAGCCAGCCTGGGAGTGGGTCCCAGGGTGGTAGCCTGGGTAAAACACTGGTTGGACAACAGGACACAGCAGGTAATAGTAAATGGAGTCCACAGTGAAGAAAGGAGGGTTACTAGTGGGGTTCCGCAGGGTTCAGTACTGGGGCTGGTCCTTTTTAATGTCATTATAAGTGACATTGCAGATGGACTGGAAGGGAAAGTATGTCTGTTTGCAGATGAAACAAAGATCTGCAACAAGGTTGATAGACAAGGTGGGGTGGAAAAGATGAAAAGGGACTTGGCAAGGTTGGAGGAATGGTCAAATGTATTGCAGCTTAGATTCAACGCAAAGAAGTGCAAAGTAATGCACCTGGGAAACAAAAACCCAGGGGAAGAGTACACAATTGGGGGTGAGATACTGACAACAACAAAAATGGAAAGGGACCTAGGGGTAGTCATATCAGACGACCTAAAGTTGGGCCAGCAATGTGAGAAGGCAGTAAGGAGGGCTGGGGTGATACTGGGATGCATAGGGAGAGTCATCACCAGTAGAAAACAGGAAGTTGTTGGCCCTCTGTACAGACAGTTGGTAAGACCACATCTGGAGTACTGTGTACAGTTCTGAAGACTCCATCTCCACAAAGACATAGACAGGGTGGAGGCTGTACAGAGGAGGGCAACCAAAATGATGCAGGGTCTGCATCAGAAGACATAGGAAGAAAGACTAATGGAACTAAAGATGTATAGCCTCGAGGAAAGGGGGGAGAGAGGGGACATGATAGAAACTTTCAAATACCTCAAGGGAATCAACAAAGTCCAAGAGGGTAGCATCTTTCAGAAAAACAGATGTGCAAAAACAAGGGGCACAATTTGAAGATAGAGGGGGGACAGCTCAGAGGTAATGTGAGGAAGTATTTCTTCACAGAAACCATTCTGGATACATGGAACAGCCTTCCTGAGGAGGTTGTAGAGTCAAAAAACAGTGGGGGGAATTCAAGAATGCATGGGACAGACATAAGGCAATTCTAGTGGGCGGTAGGAGGAAGTAGGCTGTTGGTTAACTAGGATCTGCAGCTTATCCGTTAGGTAGGGAAATGGGCAGACTAGGTGGGCCAAGTGGTACTTACCTGCCATCAAATTCTATGTTTCTATGTTCTATGTTCTATATTCTATGTTCTATGTCAACAGTATCAAAGATGATGTTAGTGCCAGCCATACCAAACTAGATGATCTTTCGTTGTGTATGCAGAGTTGCTAATTTCTTAGAAAACTATTTTAAATAAAGAATATGTTCATATATATATATATATATATATATGTATGTATATATATATATATATATATATATATACACACATACATATATATATATCTGGAGATGTGACACAGTGACTGGACAAGTGCAACAGTTTTACTTTGCACTAATGCCAACAAAAATAAACAACATTAAAAATAGAAGCAGGAAGAATATCTGTTTGTAAGTTTTCCAGACAATAGAGATTCAGCTACTATCTACTGATTTTGTACATCTCTTCATGTGCTCCAAATTCTCAAACACAAATCTTTATGTGGGTGAGACAAGATACAGTAGCTACCTAGGAAAGGAAAGAGTCTGCACCACTTCAACATCAGACACCAGGTGACACACATCAGTTGGTGAGCGTTTCTCCAGCTCAGGACATAGCATGCAGGACATAAAAAGTGACAGTCTTTATGGGCAATTTTAAATCATGGTCAGACAGAAAGGTATGGGAGTTCAAGTTTATGGAAACCTTTAACACTAGCCTCTAGACTCTGCTCTTTGGAGGCAGGTCTCTTGAAGGTCCCTAGATCATGTTTAAAGTTGTCTGGGGATCGTGCCTTTGCTGTGGCTGCTCTAGTTTTCTAAAACCAGCTGCCACAAGAGCTTCAGCAGGCCCCCTCAGTTGATAGTTTCAAGTGGGGGCTAAAGCATTATCTTTTCATAAGCGCTAAC
Source organism: Neoceratodus forsteri (assembly GCA_016271365.2). Lineage (NCBI taxonomy): Eukaryota > Metazoa > Chordata > Ceratodontiformes > Ceratodontidae > Neoceratodus > Neoceratodus forsteri. The sequence goes on along the minus strand of CM028135.1, from coordinate 433,618,814 downwards.
ACTACTGTTTCCTAATTTGTTGTTATGTTAATTGCATTATTTATTGTATTTGTTATGCTGTTGCTGTTATTATATGTATTTTTTTGATATATGTGAGGTGCCAAGAGCCAGTGGGATTGGGTGTCTAAAACAGAAATATACTACTGCTAGACAGGCTTCAAGTTAGATGGCTTAACATTAAAGTTTTAGTGTTTACCACAAAACATACCCTTAGCTATTAAACAGCAATACAAGACTGCTCCATTATAATAATAATAATAATTTTATTTATTAAGCGCAATTCAAATTTCAAAGCGCTTTACAAATATAAAATCATAAAACTTTAAAACAAGAATTAAAATCCAGTGTACTCAAGTCAACAATTATTCTCAGCAATTCACAAAGGCAAGATTAAATAGGTGGGTTTTTAGTGCTGTTTTGAAGCTCTCTATAGTCTGGAACTCTCAGACCCGATGAGGTGGAGAATTACACAGGGTAGGCACTACAAAAGCAAACTAACGAGCACCAGATGTTTTCAGCTGCACCCTGGGAACCTCTAGCAATCCCTCATTGGTGGAACGGAGGGGGCAGAGGGGGAGGTAGGGGAACAAAGCTCTTGCAGGTAACTCGGACCCTATCTATGTAGGGCTCTGTAGGTCAGCAAGCCAACCTTAAAGGTGATCCACCATTGTACTGTCAACTAGTGCAGGGCATGCAGCACAGGAGTAATATGGCTAGATCAAGAGAGTCTAGTCAGTAACCTGACAAAAGTCAATATGTTAATAGTTTCTTAGCACATTTGGTTCAGCTCATTTGTTGTTAAGCAGTTCTACAAAACTTGTTTATGTCCCTGCAGAAGTTTCAGCTTACGATTTGTAACATACCTGATGAAATTGCACGTGCTTTGAAAGCATATATCTTTAACCCCTTTTTACCCAACTAAAGATATCAGGAAGGATTTTCAAAAGGATCAACACAAGATGCATCTGCTGCCATCTTCAGAGTAGAGCTGTGTCCAAACCTGTTATACTATCTATCTGATGGTCTAACAGTGTCCAAAGTTTGCATCAGAAAACAGACACTATTGCATCCAAACTGGATGTCGTTTGCAGCTGCATCCATTTTCTACCTCAGATCATGACTTTTTATTGTAAACAGCTGAAACTTCTGAAAATAGCATCAGGGCTGCCTGAACACAAATTGGTGGGTGCAGACTCAGGCGCAGCATGCATTTACATCTGCATCCAACCTTTTTGAAAATCCCCCAGTCATGTTTACTAAACAAAAAAGATCCTCTTTTTGTGTCTCTCATCGGCTTGTTTGAACTAATGCAGCACACCCCAATCATCACCAGAGAAGAGGAAAAATAAAGATTTAATTGGCTTCCTGATACCACAGATCCAGAACTTTTATTGGGACCTACCCTTCAACGTTGAGAGGGCTATGTTATTGGCTCTGTTTTCACAATAGGGTAAAAGACCCAGGCCAGTCCTGGCCTACTTTTTTAAATATAACATGAAAGACCAGATCTTCCAGTTGGCCAGGAACAAGAGGGCTCTTCTTGAAATCTAGCAGTGTGTATTTATTTCAAAACTCCTCACAATAATTATTCATGAAGTACAGGGTATACTGAGGTGAATAAATGCCACAGTCCCTAGTGGTGTAATTCTTTCCAATACTACCCTACATCTTTTAGAAACATTGGTAATGGAATCCCACTTACATTCAAGACTCCTCTTATAGTAATGACTTCCAGGATTGGCACTGTCCAGTCTCGCATAAGTTGGGTGGGGTTGGGGGGTATTCTGAGAGTGTCTCTCTGAGGCATGAAACCAAAACCCATAGAAAGTTTTGAATCCCATGCAGATAGAGAGAGCTACAGCATTAGATAAAACTTACACTAATGTAGCCAGTACCCTCTTGATATGTCACAACAAAATGGGTCTTCACTATTCAGGTTAGGGGAAGAGAAACATAGAAACAGACTTTGACAGCAGATAAGGACTGCTTGGCCCACCCAGTCTGCCCATTTCCCTACCTATTGGATAAGCTGCAGATCCTAGTTTTACCAACAGCCTACTTTTTCCTACCCCCCCACTAGAATTGCCTGTCTGTCCCATGCATTCTTAAATTCCCCCACTGTTTTTGACCCCCGACCTCCTGAAGAAGGCCGTTCCATGCATCCACCATCCCCTCTGTGAAAAAATACTTACTCATTTTGCCCCTGAATTGTCCCCCCTCTATCTTCAAATTATGCCCCCTTGTTCTTGCACATCTCTTTTTCTGAAAGATGCTATCCTCTTGGACTTTGTAGATTCCCTTGAGGTACTTGAAAGTTTCTATCATGTCTCCCCTCTCCCTCCTTTCCTCGACGGTATACGTATTAAGCTCTTTTAGTCTCTCTTCATATGGCTTCTGGGTGCAGACCCTGCACCATTTTAGTTGCCCTCCTCTGGACTGCCTCCATCCTGTCTATGTCCTTGCAGAGATGGGGTCTCCAGAACTGCATGCAGTATTCCAGATGGGGTCTCACCAGCTGTCTAAATGGAGGAATAACAACTTCCTGTTTTCTACTGGTGATGCCTCTCCCTATGCATCCCATTATCCCCCGAGCCCTCCTTACTGCCTTCTCACATTGCTAGCCTACCTTTAGGTCATCTGATATGACTACCCCAGGTCCCTTTCCATTTTTGTTATCATTAATACCTCCCCCCATTGTGTACTCTTCCCTTGGGTTTTTGTTTCCCAGGTGCATTACTTTGCGCTTCTTTGCATTGAATCTAAGCTGCCATACTTTTGACCATTCCTCCAACCTTGCCAAGTCCCTTCTTGTCCTTTCCACCCCCCCTTATGTATCAACCCTGTTGCAGATCTTTGTGTCATCTGCAAAGAGGCATACTTTTCCTTCTAGTCCCTCTACAATGTCACCTATAAAGACAATAAAGAGGACCAGGCCAGTACTGAACCCTGCAGTACCCTGCTTGTAATCCCCCATTCTTTGGACTGGACTCTGTTTACTATTAGCTTCTGTGTCCTGTTGTTCAGCCAATTTTTTACCCAGATTACCACCCTGGGACCCACTCCCAGGCTGGCTAACTTTTTTATTAATCTTTTGTGTGGGACTGTGTCAAATGCCTTGCTAAAGTCTGGGTAGGCCATGTCCACAGCCCCTTCCTGGTCTACTACTTTGGTCACCCAGTCAAAGAAATCTTTTGGATTCATCTGACATGACCTTCCCACTGTGAATCCATGCTGCCATGAGTCCTGTGCCCCACTGGCCTTTAGGTATTCAACAGTTCTTTCTTTCAGAAGTGATACCATCATTTTCCCTACCACTGAGGTCAAGCTAGCAGGTCTGTAGTTTCCTGCCTCTGTCTTGCTCCCACTTATGTGAAAAGGAATCAGATCTGCCTTCCTCCAGTCCTCGGGTACCACATCATCCTCCCATGATTTGTTAAAAAGGGCAGTCAGTGGTGCCAATAGTTCTCCCCTTAATTCTTTTAGAATTCTGGGGTGAATCCCATCAGGCCCCATTGCTTTCTCCACCTTCAGTATTAGGAGTTCTTTAAGGATCCATTCTTCTGTGAATGGGCTGGTACTGACCCCTCTATCCAGTGTGCTTCTATTGTATGGTTTAGGTACCTCCCCCCTCTTGTTCTTTTTTGACTACTGAGTGAAAGTACTCATTCAGTGTGTCTACTTTGTCACTGTCACCCTCTGCCCACTCCCTCCCCTTTATTAAGCATCACTATTCCTCCACAGATCTTTCTTCACCCCCTAATGTACCTATAAAAGATTTCCTGTCCCATCTTAACTTAGTTTTCTGTCTTTTCCTTGGTTTGGACCTTTGCTATTCTGACTGCCTTCCCCGCTTCCTTCTGCTTTAACTGGTAACATCCTCTGTCCTGCTCCTTCTGTGTTGCCTTATACTTCCTGAATGCTATCTTTTTCCAGGGGTGTAGCCAGGGATTTCAGATCTGCGCACCAAGTAGACTCACTGCTCCCCCCTTCCCCACCGGGGTGTAGCCAGACAATATACAAATGTACACCAGGACCGTGTTTGTTGCCTCATTTGGCACAATAAATACAACTTTTGTGTCTTATGACAGTGGTTGTTGCCATGCATGGGTAAATACAAATGCCATGCATTGCTCCCTAAGACACCCACATACCAGCCCAGAGCCTGTAGAGTTGCATTGTCCTTGGGAAGCAAAGAGAGTATTAATGACCAGTCCTTCTAGTTTCAACTCCTATGAATAAAATTACAGAAAGGTTCAGTATTTTCTTTGCTAGTTTACATGGAAAAAGGAAGCAGTTCAGAGCCTATTTGCTACCCTCCTTAAATAAAATTGCACACCATGGAGTGCTTGGAGTATGCCTGCCTACACCCATGTTTTTCTCCCTAACCTTACCTGCCACCTCTTTTGACAACCATAGTGTTTATTTCCTTTGTTTTGCTTTATTTGCTTCACACAAAGGCTTGTTGCCTCTGTAATAGCTGCTTTGATTTTCCCCATTGTTCCTCTATCCCACCTTCTTGCCCATTTGCTACTGCTTTTCTGAGGCACTCCCCCATTTTTCCAAAGTCAGCCATCCTAAAGTCCAATACCCTCACATTTGTGTGACTTAACTCTATGGCTGTGTTTATCATGAACCACACTGTTTGGTGGTCACTTGTTCCCAAATGGTTATGCACTTCTAAATCCAGGATCCTCTCTCCATCCCTATTTGAGGGTACCAGGTCTATGATTGCTCCCTCCTGAGTGGATTCCAACACTAGCTGAATGAGGCATTCCCCCTGGAGGGCATTGAGAATTACCCTGCTCTTCAATGTGATTGCAACAAAGGTGCTTCAGTTAACATTTGGCATATTCAGATTACCCATCAACACCCCTTTTCTGCCATTCTAAGGATGAGACTGACATGATCCCAGTAGCATAAGCCAATGCTTAAAGAGAGACAGAAGCAGGAGCAATGGCTCCAGTACCTCCATACGTACCAAAAATTGTCTGTGATACAAGCCCAGAACATGTGGCAAGATCCAGCCCCAGTGCTACAGAAGTCAAAAATCCACTGTGCCCCACTGCTGTTTCCAAGATCTGGCAACCCTAAAAATGCTCCTGAACCTTTATGCCTCCTATTTCCTGACACCAATGAAGCTGATGGTGCCAAAACTACCGTACCATAATAGAAACTGAAACCACAATGCCAAATTATGCAGCAAGATTAGTGTTCTCTCCTCTGCTATACAGTGCAGCATGTAATTCTGCAATTCTGCTTCTCACTAGATGTTCACTCTTACGGGATCGCTGTTGTTGAACAGTTTTTTCATGCTTCTGTAATAGACCCTTACATGGGCATCAGTCTGAATGTAAGGTACAAATCTGAGTAAATTCAAATGGTTTATTGATATTCATAAGATATTTCAACACCATATTAGAAAAGATACAGCAATACGGATTTTGCAAAGAATGTAAAGATAATGACATGTATCACAATATCTAAATTACAGTGAAGAAATTTTTATTAATCACATTAGAAGAGCTTCTTGTAGCGTGCGTTGGCTACCCCCCCCCCCATTTCTACTTCAACGTTTCATGATGCAATTTAGTAAGTAGCCAAGTTTCAACAATATATTGGTATTGTCACTATTAAATAGGTATTTTATTGATTCAAGCTTATCCAGATAAAGTTTCTCAAAAGATATTTCCTTGCCATTTCTTTAATAGATTGTTACATTGAGTACAGTTTAAAACTACATGAATCATGTCTTCTTTATGAACCATATTACACCCACAAATATCTGACATTGTTTTGTTTTTATCTTTACTACATATTTTCCTGAAGATGTTACTTGAAAACATTCCAAACCAGATCTGGGTAATTACTGCTCTTAGAGTTGAATCTTAATTAGTGTTAGTAGACAACAATAAGTTCCAGTGATCTGATCACTTTGTGTAATTTTCTCTAACGCTGTGCTTTCAGTAACTCATGGAATACTTAAATCTGGGACAGTTCAGATACATCAGACAACAACAGTTCATACTGCCAATGCTTTACAGTTCCACATGGATTTCTTACATTGCAGAACAGATTTCAGCATTTCATTAGAGCTGTACCATCATCATTTGATGCACCATCACAAACATAGGAAGCCCACACACCAACTGGTAAGGCGTGGGCACCGAACTTACATTTTAGCGTCAGGTCTTCATCAGAGTTTGATGAAGACTTGACACTGAAATGTAACTAGACTGCCCTCACCCTGCCAGCTGGAGGTGAGTGGTCTCCCAGCATTCATGATAACACAGCAAATGAAGCTGATGCAGCTCTAAATAAAAACACTGAAAGCTGCTCTGTAACCAGTAATGCGGCAAAAATCCATATGGAACTGGGAAACACTGGCACTATGAAAAGTTGACAGATCTGATGTGCACCTCAAGGAAGTGGTGAGTGGAATTTATTTTCAGCAATTTTACCTATTTCTTTCAGCTTGTCCATATCAGTAGTCTTAATTTAAAAACATTTCTATACACTTTGGAGTTAATTATCTTCTAGCTAATCAAGGACCAGATAAAACCTTTTCCCACTATGTTCAGGCTATTCTTCATGTAAACAATCAATGAGCTTTCACAGTCTGTGTTTATAAAAAGGCATGTTTTTTTTGTTCAGACACAGCAAGGCTAAACCATTGGAGTTCTGTACCAACAGTCAAAAGTTTAAGGGTCTCCATGTGGCCAGACTGCACATGGACACTTGACCCAGTTCAGCTCTGTGAAGGCCACTGGGGAAGCAAGCAAGGTAATTTTAACATTTCTTTTGTAAAAGAGATCAATGGATTTTTCTAATTTATCCACAGTAGTGTAATACCATATTTCATTACCACTGAGTAATTACATATGTACTTTGGCATTACTGACTCTGCCCTTAGACTTGGACTTGAATCTTAAAATGCCATTACTGGTTTGGTGAACTTTTCTGTTAAACAATGTGATCTGGTTTTTCCATGTAAATTTGTCACTGAATGCAATTCCTAAATAAACATACTCACTGACTCTGTGCTCTACCTTTGTCCCTTTCATGTACTATCTGCCTTTGGGCACCTCTTTTCTCTTATTGACTACAGTACTATTATTTTCCTCTTTATTAAATTTATTCTCTGCTCTGCTTCACTGAATTTTTTAACAAATAAATCTAATTGGTTCTGCAGACCTTTTGGAGTTAAAGAAATTAAAACAAGGACATCAGCATATGCCAAAATGGAACTGTATATTGATATAATTTTACAGTGGCTATAATGGCTGTTTTCTAATGTACAGACAATGTCATTTATATATACATTGAAGAGGATGGGTGCAAGAACACAGCGTTGTTTAACTCTGGTATGATTTGTATCCCTTCTGTTAGGCTGCCTATGTTATCATAACACATTTTGCACCAATTATTCCAGGAAAATCCATTGATAATATGGACAAGGTTCTTGTTAATTCCCATATCAATAAGTTTCCTGCCCAAAATTCCTGTTAAGGAATCAAAGGCTTTACATAATTTAATGAAAGCTACATATACAGTTTGTGATCTAGCTATAATGCAGAAATATAGAATTTGATGGTGGATAAGGACCGCTTGGCTCATCTGGTCACCACAGACCCTACTTGATCTCCAGCTCTTTCTCCCTCCCTCCTTTCTCTCCATTAAGATTCCCTTATGCCTATCCCATGCATTCTTGAACCCCACTACTTATTTTTTCCCCACCACCTTCACTGGAATGCTGTTCCAGGAATCTGCCACTCATCTTTCCTGAATCTACCCCCCCCAGCTTCATAACTTGTTTCTGTCTTGTGCTCCTTTTTTCTGAAAAACACTTCCCTCCTGTACCTTATTTACATGAGGTATTTACTAACATACTAACATACTAACATACTATTTGCCAGCAGATTAGGCCTTACGGTCTATCGAGTCTGCTCGAGCCTCAGATCCCTAGTTGGGTGCCGAGGCCCTCCCCTCCCTTGTGTTCCAGAAACCCCTATCATCCATCCCCACCCCCCTGGGACAGGCCATCGTCTGATACATCCACTTTCTGTGTCTGTCCCACCCTCTCTTGAAGCCCTCCACTGTGGTCTCTGAACCAGCTCGCCAGACAGTGCATTCCAAGGGTCCACTACCCTCTCAGTGAAAAACTTCCTCCTCTTTTCCCCCCTCACCCTTCCTCCTTCCAACTTCAAACCATGCCCTCTGGTAATACCTCCCTGCTTTAGTCTAAAGATCCCTCCATGTTTACCCTATTTATTCCTTGAGGTACTTGAAGACCTCAGTCATGTTCCCCTGTCTCCTCTCCTCCAATGAAAACGGCAGACTCAAGTCTGCCCTCATATCGCCAAATCCCCTAGCCCTCGATCATCTTAGCTGCCTCCCTCTGTACCCCTCCAGGAGCTGTATGTCCCTCTTCAAGTGTGGTCTCCAGTACTGCACACAGTACTCAAGGTGTGATCTAACCAGTCCATTGTACAGCGGCAAAATCACTTCCTTGCTCCTAGAGGTGATCCCCCTTACGATGCATCCCAACATCCTGTTTGCCTTGCTGCCGCTCTCCTGCACTGCTCAGAGTTATTCATACATGCAACCACCATGACCCCTAGGTCTTTTTCTCCTATTGAGGCCTCCAGCCTCCCTCCCAGGGTGTACCTGTGTTAGGGTTTCACCAAGATGCAACACTGCACTTGGTGATATTGAAATTTAATTTCCATGTGTAGCCCAGCTTTCCAGGGTGTCCAGGTCCCCTTGCAGGGCCAACCTCCCCTCTTCTCCCTCAACTACTGCTCTCATCTTGGAGTCAACAGCGAAGAGACTCATTTCACACCCTATACCCTCCCTGATGTCAGATATGTATGCATTGAACAGGATCGGACCCAGGACCGAGCCCTGCGGTACCCCACTACCGACCTCTCTAGAGTTTGAGAGCTCCCTACAGACCACTACTCTCTGGGTGCATCCAGCTAGCCAGTTTTCAATCCATCTGACCATCAAAGGGCCTACTTCTAACTCCATCAGTTTCTCCACCAGACCATTGTGGGGGACAGAGTCAAATGCCTTGCTGAAGTCCAAGAATAATACATCCACAGGCTTTCCCCTGTCCAGTTCTGATGTTACCCATTTGTAGAACTCTACAAGATTGGTTTGACATGATCTACCTGGCACAAACCCATGTTGCTGACTATCCAGACCTCCCACCTCCTCCAAGTACACCCCCAATCATTCCTTTAGTATTCTCTCCATTAATTTTCCCACCACTGAGGTCAAACTGATGGGTCTATAGTTATCTGGTATTTCCCTCGACCCCCCTTTATGGATTGGCACCATATGTGCCTCTCACCAATCCCTAGGTACCCTCCCTGTCTCAAGTGACCTGTTGAAGAGCTATTTAAAGGTCTCTATCATATCCCCCCATGCACATACATCCAGGGTAAACCTACTGAAGTCCTTTAATCTCTCCTCATAGGGCTTTTGATGCAGACCATGCACCAATTTAGCTGCCCTCCTTCCCTAGACCGCCTCCACCCTGTCTATGTCCTTGCAGAGATGTGGTCTCCAGAAATGGACTCAGTACTCTAGGTGGGATCTTACCAGTGATCTATACATAAACAACATCACTACCCTCTTTCTGCTGGTGATACCCCTCCCTATGCACCCCAGCATCCCACTAGTCCTACAGATTGCATTTTCACACTGCCTGGCTACCTGTAGGTCATCTGATATGATTTCCTACATTTCTCTTTCCTGCTTGGTGGTCAGCATTATCACACCACCCACTTGCTTTCTGTTCCCTAAGTGCATTATTTTACCTTTTTTGCACTGAAACCCAGCTGGCATACCCTTGACCACTCCTCAAGTTTTCTCAGATCTCTGCTCATCCTTTTCACCCCAGATGCAGTGGCTACCCTATTAAAGATTTTGTTGTCATCCACAAAGAGGCAGACCTTTTCTTCCAGCTCCTGTGAAATGTCACTTATAAAGACATTAAAGAGGACCAGTCCCAGCACTGATCTCTGAAGCACTGCTGGTCACCCACCCACCCACCCTTTCTCAGAGTGAAATCTGTTTACCACCACCCTCTGTTGCCTATCCCCCAGCCTATATCTTACCCTGTTTACCACCTTCGGACTCACTCCTAAGCTAACTAACTTGCTTACTAGTCTCCAATGTGGAAAGGCATATAAATCCTTATGGAAATCTAGGTAGGCTGTGTTCACTGCTCCACCCTGATCTAATTCCTTGGTCACCCAGTCAAGGAAATCTATTTGACATGCCCCACCAACCCATGAATCAATGCTGCCTTGGGTCTTGTAACCCACTGGATTCAAGATACTCCGCAATCCTTTCCAGCAGCAGTAATTCAATTAACTTCCCCACCATTGATGTCAGTCTGAGAGGCCTACAATTGCCAGCATAGTCCCTGCTATCACTTTTGTGAAGTGGGGCTACATTTGCCCTCCTCCAGTCTTCCAGAACCATTACATTCTTCTTAAATATGTGGTGCAGAATGAAACACTGAGTGATGGTGGAACCACCTTTCCTAAGTCCTGCTTTGGAGGTGCAATATGAGACTGCACATTTCCAGATGCCCTGAACACTTGTCATAAATAAGTATAGCAAACATTTTGGATGCTGAGTCCAGCAGATTACTTGGGCAGTATTTCAATGGATGTGAATTTTTCCTTTTTAAAGCAGCATGGGTATTGCCATGCTGCCTTATTGCTATGAAGTAGAAGAGAAAAGGTGAAAGGAATGCTATCATGTGTCCCTCCACAGTGCTATAGTCATGTTCCCAGTATTGGTTTTCCACTGCCCCCATCCTCAGACCTGACAGTCCCTCTCCTCCCCCTCCTGCTGGGGCACTGAAGAAATAGTTCTCTACAGTTTTTAAAAACACAGGATTTGATCACCCTTTCCAAGCATATTCTGCTGTCAGTTTTTTATCAGATTGGCACTATAACCTTGAGGAATTTGAGTCTTACAGGCTGAAAGGCTTGTAGTTCCCAGTCAGAGAGTAGCAAACTAAGTGGAACTTGGCAGGAACAGAACTGCAGGAACTTTAAAGTCACATTTAGGTAAGCAAGCTGCTAGTTCTTTGTAGGTAGACTGCACCAGGACTGAGAGACTGTAAATGCTTCTTCTTTGAATCCCTTACTTAAGCAACTGTGACATTACACATTCCAGAAGTCTGTTTAACAAACAATGTACTGGTACTGGAAGAGTGGTCCTGTTGGGGGGGGGGCTGGGTTGTGGGTTTTCTTACTCTTAGCAGGGTGCTCAGCTTTAGGGCCGGTCACTGGAAAGGAATGTCTATAGGGCCATCTTGTGGATGGTATGGCCCACTCCAGGGGTCTAAATTAAGTTTTGCAGCTACTAGCCAGTAGGTCTAGTGACTGGGAACATTTACTAGCCCCCACAAACTCTTCCACTAGCCCAGCTGATGTACTTTTTGTTTACATTATACAGTACAAATCTACAGGGCTAGTTCAAGGAAAATCTAACTAGCCAAACACAAAATCTACCAGAATTTGGCTAGTTGGCCTGTACCAGTTTTGACCTCTACACTCTCTGTGATGAGTTGCCAGTACTTAAACAACTTTTTTTAAGATTTAATGACTGGGGTGTGATCAGCTCTGGGACTGTCTGTGGCTGGTTGTCAGTGTTGTGACTGTCAGGTGCATTGCTGTAAGGGGGTGGGTAAGTCCTGTGACTGTTGAGGGAGGTTCAGGTGCAGTGTTGTGTTAATGGTGGGGGTCAGTACTGTGATTGGTTGTGAAATTATACATTCCAGAAGCCTGTTTAACAAGCAATGTAAAGTTTAATATACAGATCAGTACTGGTACTGGAAGAGTGGCCCTTTTTTTGGGGGGGGGGCTGGGATGTGGGTTTTCCTACTCCTAGCAGGGTGCTTAGCTTTAGGGCTGGTAAGTGAGCATGAATGTCTAGACATCCATCTTGTGGATGATGTGGCCCACTCCAGGGCTCTAAATTAAGTTTTGCAGCCTACTAGCCAGCAAGTCTAGTGACTGGGAAAATTTACTAGCCCCACAGACTCTTCCACTAGCCCAGCTGATGTACTTTTTGGTTACATTCCACAGTACAAACCTACAGGGGTAGTTAAAGGAAAATATCACTAGTCTAACACAAAGCCTGTACCAGTTTCGACCCCTGTGCTCTCTGTGATGTGTTGCCAGTACTTACACAACTTTTTTTAAGATTTAATGACTCAGGTGTGGTCAGCTCTGGGACTGCCTGTGGCTGGTTCTGAGTGCTGTGACTGTCGGGTGCATTGCTGTAAGGGGGCGGGTAAGTCCTGTGACTTTTGGGGGAGGTTTAGAGGCAGTGTCGTGTTAATGGTGGGGGTCAGTACTGTAATTTTTGTGGTTGGCAGTGTCGGTGCTTTAACAGTTGAGGGTGAGGAGCCACTGCAGTTACTGTCAGAGGGTGGGTGGCCAGTGCCATGACTGCCAGGTGAGGGTCAGGGCTGTAACTTTTGGGAGTGGGGGGAAAGTGTTGTGACTGTGGGGGTGGGGATTACTGCTGTATCTGCCTGTAGAGGGTATCAGCCCTGTGACTGTCATGGATGTATGGGGCAGTGCTTTAACTGTGGTGGTGGGTAGTGCTGTGACCATTGGGGGTAGAGGGATGTGCTGTCACTGTTAGGGGATGAGGATCAGCACTGTGACTATCAGGTAGGTGGCCACTGTGACTCACAGTGGAAGGTGTTAGTTCTGTGACTATTGAAGGGGTGGTACAGTTCTGTGACTGTTGGGGGTGGGGGGCAGCCCTGTGACAGTTGTGGGTGAGGAAACAGTGCTGTGGCAACTGTGGATGGGATTCAGTGTGGTTGGTGACTGTTTGGAGTAGTGGGTCAGTGCTGTCATTGTCAGGGGATGGGAATTAGTTCTGTGACTGATGGCAGGGGGTGTCAGTTCTGTGACTTTTGGGGGTGAGGTGACTGTGCTGTGACTGTTGGGGATTGATGATCAGTGCTGTAAGATGGGATGGGGTGCAGTGTTGTGACTAGTGCTGTTGCTATGGGGGAATGGGGATCAATGCGGTAATGCTCAGGGGGTACATGGTCATTTCTGTGGCTACCAGGTTAAGGGGGTAGAAGAGCAGTTCTGTGACTGTTGGGAATACTGAGAAAGTGTTGTGACTCTCAGGGGTGTAGATCAGTGCTGTGACTGCCAGATGTGGGTAATCATTGTCAAGACTGTCAGTGGAGGGTGTCAGTCCTGTGATTATCAGTGGGATGATACAGTCTACAGTCCTGTGACTAGGGGGGGCAATCCTGTACCTGTGGTGGAGGGGGTGATACAGTCCTGTTACTGTTGGGGAGTACACAGTCCTGTGACTGGGGGGACAGTCCTGTGACTGTGTGGGAGGGATGGTCCAATCTTATGACTGTTGGGGGGGGCATTGCTGTTACTGATGGTGAATGGTGTCAGTACTGTAACTGTTGGAGTGGTGGTACAGTCCTGTGATTGTCAGGAGGAGGGTCAGTTATGTAACTGTCAGGGATAGGGTGCCATTTATGTGACTATCAGGGTGAGGGTCATTCCTCTGACTTTTGGGAGGTCTGCTTCTGTGCAGTTCTACACGTTTGAGGGATGGAAGCATTTGCAGGAAGTTGTACACGCGGCAGGAAGGTTGCATAAGGTGTCAAACTAAATGATTGTTTGGGGAAGGGGTTGTGGTCCCGACTGTATGGGGTGGTCATCAGTGCTGTGATGTACAGTGTTGTGACTGGTAGGGTGGGGATTACTGCTGTGACTATCTGTGGAAACTGTCACCCATGT